>OV815280.1:43721073-46121073 GCA_929108145.2 Limnephilus rhombicus
TATAAATTAATTAATACATAAAATTATTCAATAGTAGCAGTCCTGGCCACACGTTGCTGTGGGTAACGAAATACAAAGCTATCTACTGACAGCGCCATAGCCCAAGCTTTATAACCAACGCCATCTGTTAATTTGCGTACAACAAATTCACACCGCCCACTTGCCAGTCCGCTCCCTTTACAACTTTACATATTATATATTTCAACCAATTTACACAAAACCTTGACAAATTATATACTTAAACCTTCCTCATGAATCACTCTATCCACGCAAATCAGTTGCGCATGCAAATCAAGCAAATCAGTTGCGTAGTGTAAAAGATGAAAGCCTACAGGCAGCGGGAGCGACTTTGCTTTATACTATGTAAAGATTAAAATACACAATTAATAATAAATAGGCTGCCATGACTCTTTCCAAGGGGTAATATTTATAAATATAATTATACATATCAGAGCAAACAATTATGCGATCTAACTTCACCCATGAATAAATTAATAAATGACAGATAAACGTTAATTTATAGGGAGATACCCGTTTTCAGTGAAAACTATTTCCCAACTTTCTCCTTCCCATCTCCATCACTCCCTTCTCCCTTTAACCTCCCAAGATATCCTTTGTTAGAAGCTTAATGGAACATAACTCTACAGTCTGGTCGCCCTTTTACAAAATTCGTATTCACAATGTTGAAAGAATTAAAAAAAAAATTCTACATTTCGTAAATTTTAAACTTAACATCCTTGTAGAGCACATAAATTACACCTCGTTAATGAATATTTTAAATATTTCAACCCTGTCACATATCGTCACATTTATGAGACCCCCCCTCCCCCCTGGTGTGACATCTAAAAATAATCAAAACAGTAGTTCATTTTTTCTTACATGTGACGTCACAGAGCTGATGACCACCCCATATCCCTAGTCACACTTCCTTCTCCCCTCCTCCCCCCTTAATGTGTGACGTAATTTATAGATGGCCCCTTTACGGGAATTGCGTTTCATTTTCTTTATACGTGTGAGGGAAATTTATTATAATTATTGTATTTTTCCTTTGGAAGGGTGAAGACACACGTTAACCGTTTGTCTCATTTTCGACTGCTGACATTTAGTGTGTAAGAAAGAGACGCAGCATTATATGTTAAGGAACAAAAGCGAAACAATCAGCGCATTGACATTTGACGTTTTTGAATTTTTTGAATTCACGCAAACTTCAACTAACGCAACATTGCTACAGCTCTTTCAAAAGACGAAAATTTGTTCCATACAAAATGTATGAGGAAATTAATTTTCTTCGTAACTTTCTTTTTCGTGATTTTTTGCAATTTTTTATTAGTTATTCTGTTATCCGGAGCGGAGACGAATCCAACAAATCAAAGATCATCAAAATCGGTCCAGCCTTTCTGGAGTTATAAATAGTGTAACTAACCCGACTTTTTTTTACATATTAAGATTAAACTCTAAATTCGATTATCGTGAACTCCTGCAATTAATAAATCTACAAGTATCTACACGAACAAGTAGACAAACATTAATATTTCATATACAGACATCTCATTTCAACTATAATTTGCATTCCCCAATACACTGTCTTGCTAAAAATTACTGGTTAAACGTCACCTACATTATAATCTACGCATTCACAGATGGCGCCAATTAAATTATTTTTGGTTTTTAATACTTTTTGCAAGTTATGCTTTAAAATATTGAGGTGAATTAATTGTTTGCGCGCGTACATATGTAATATGAATATAAATAAAAAGTTTTGTCCATAAACGCACCCAAATCTTTCAAGGAAGGCTGACAAATACAATATTGGATTGAGTCACCGATACAAAATTGAATTTTTCAGCCTTCCTTGAAAGATTTGGGTTTGTTTATTGACAAAACTATTTTTTTTTTTTTCATATTTATGTACGGGCGCAAACAATTAATTTACCTTAATATTTTAAAGCGCAACGTGCAAAAAGAATTAAAAACCTAAAATAATTTGATTGGCGCCATCTGTGAATGCGTAGATTATATCGTACGTGACGTTTAACCTTAAGCAATATAGACGTGTTTGACAAAAATTTGAACTTGGCAAACTTCAAACGCTGTACGTGCCAAATATTTCTACTTATTTTATAAACTAATGTGAACACCATTTTTAAATATTTTATTATAGTACTAGCTGACCCGCAAAACGTTGTTCTGCCATATAATTTATTTTTAGTGAATATTTTGGTTGTTAAATAAAAAAATAACGAATGTATTGTAAGTGTGTGGGGATGGGATCTATGACAGAAAGAGGAATGGAGTGCTGTAGACAATGACCGCCGATAAAAATAAAAAAAACACCAACCATTCATTTTCTCAATTCTATGTACTTCATTAAAGTAACGAACATATTCATTTTCTGATCTCTTAAAAGTTAAATGTAAAGTGAAAAAGAGTAATATATTAGCGTAGCGCCATCTGTCATTCAACAATATAAATAATTTCGTTCGTTTGAAGTACGAACGAAAATATTAAATTCGCGTTTAAAAAATGGGAGGGTGGGGGTAGGAGGGTGAAAATTTGGGTTTTTGGTATGTTATGATGCCAAATAAATAAAAATACTAAAAAAAATTATCTAAAAAAAAATAGTTTTTTTTTTCTGGACAAGGACACCCTAATCTTCCAGCGGTATGAAATATACTTTTCAACCTATTCTCGTACCTACCAAATATACATAATAAAATTCATAAAAATCGGTCAAGCCGTTTCGGAGGAGTGCGACCGCGAACACCGTGACACGAGAATTTACATATATATATATATACAGGGTGTTAAGGGACCTACTTGACTTAAGTTAACCAGTGATTCCTGACGTTATTTGGAGTAAAAAATGTGAATGACATTTTGGTCTCCGGTGACTTTTTTTTTTTTCAAAAAATCAAACAAAAAAAAAATTCTTCCGCATGTCGTCACTGGTCACTCAGCCGGGTGTCCTACGAACCCCTTACCCTGCCTCCAACTGTTCAACAAATTTACATTTTTTACTCCAAATAATGTCAGGAATCACTGGTTAAAGTAAGTCAAGTACGTCCCTTAACACCCTGTATAGATTGTTGATTTGGAGGATATTGGCACAATATCTATTTTAACTTAACTTACATTCTATGTTAACAACTCTTATATTTTGTGTAACCTTTATTTTGTTTCTCATATTTCATGTTCGCAGTATTTTGTCAACTCTTTATGTTCATTATTCATTATATTAAAAAAAAACATCTACTGCATTTTATGTAAAAACACTTTTGGTGTTTAAATAAATAAAAATAACTAACTAACTAACTAACCATCACGCCGTTTCCCCGCAGGGGTAGGCAGAGATGACGGACCGCCAAACAACTCGGTCTTGGCACACACTCTTTGCCTCACTAACATTCATACATCGTCTCATACATTCTCTTCTATTATTCTGACTTTTGACATGGCCCGACTCAAGTATCTGATTCACTTGATCGTGCCATGTCTTCCTCGGGCGTCCCCGACTTCTTCTACCATTCACATTCGTATATTCTTCTTACACTACTTTCTTCGTTCATTCGCTCTACATGCCCAAACCATCTGAGGGTCCCTTTCTTAATCTTACTCATTATGCTTACATCAGCCTTACATTCTTTGCGGATATCCACATTTCTCACACGATCATACATTGTTTTACCAACGTCTCAGGGATCTCATTTCATTTCAAATAAAAATAATAATAATATAATGTTGTGGTATTTTCTAAATTTAGACCAAATTACAAAGATTTTGAAGTTTTGATTGACTACATTAACAGTATCTCTGTAGACCTCGCCGTTATTATTTCTAACGCCGGATTTAGACCTTGAAATCTTTCTTCGGGCTTACCTCCCGCACAAGAGTATTTGCTTAGTCGTTAAATCAACCACTCGCTACTCGCCCCCCTTTTCTCGCAAGGGTAGTAACAATGTGCCCCTCCAATTAAACGTCTATTCTGGTGATTAGGGGATGATCCTTCAAGGAGGATGCTTCAAATAAGCGGATTTATCAGCGCTAAAACAAACCACTTACTGAGGTGTACATTATTAATTAGGCCTCAATGTTAGTTTGCGCCGGAGAACTTTAATACGTGGTTTAATTTAGTGCTTGGAAGTTAGGAACTGCAGGTGAGTTGAATTTAAACAGATTTCAGACGTGATTTTTTTTTAACATTAACTCCACACAGGAGGCCCTGAGGAAAATAATTTCCCTTAGGGGCTAAGTCATCTGTGATGCTGTGTGGAGGGTCTTTTTGAGGAGAGGAAGGAATGAACATTGTCTTGAAGATACCCATGTTCTCGGAATGAGGAAACACAGAGGCCGGCAAATCGTTCCACAGCCGAGCTGTTGCACACAAGAACGAGTCGAAGAAGCGACCCGTTCTCATGTGACGAATGTCGAATGTCAACCGTGTAAATATGTTGGGCACGCGTTTGGCGTGTTTCCCGACAATGAACCGGTGCCGGGGGCATCAATGACCCTTCCTCGGAGCATCTTCCATTTTAATACCGATAGAACAAGGATAGCATTCCCATTCGACACCTGTGCTCTAAAGATTACAATCCGTCTGTTAATATGAGAGAATCTATCAAACGGAACGCCCGTTTCTGCGCAGAGGTGAGGGTATTTTTCAGGTATTTTGGAGCTCCAGACCAGAGATGGCTGCCAAATTCAACCGTTGGACGCACTTGTGATTTGTACAGGGTTAGCAGTTGTGTACTGTTAAAGTACCTGCGAGCCCTGTGCAGTACGTCCAGTTTATATTTTTAATATTAGTGAATATTTTTAATAGATGATAAATTACTTCGTTTTAAGACCTCGCACTCTGATTTTCTAACAGACAGACGTATAAAATAGGTAGCCCCCTTGAACACTAAACTTTAAGCTCTTCAAAAAATAAATGCAATTTTTAAGATAATCTCTATTTATTTGCATAGTTGAAAAGTAATCACCTGGTTCATATAATATATAATAAATTACATTAATAATAGTACAGAATTTGGCGAAATCTGTGTTGAGGGGTTTTATTTTACATGTACATTTGTTACTTATTTTTTTATTTATGTGATACCGGTTTTGACACATCCGTGTCATTCAAAAGCAATCTTAAATTACCTTAAAATTATACAAGTATCATTCAAATTTACTTAAACTATCTTCTTTTTTTTTAACGCTTATAATGGAGCCTTGTTTGTAAGATATTAATTATCATATATTTTAATCACATATTTTAATAATAAATAATACAAAAGGTTTCAGAACCAATGGTTTTTGGTTCATCAGGATGCAAAGTATTTTGAATCAAAGTGTCTAATGTTGTTAACTAAATTCCCACTTGCAAACAAATGAATTTAATTTATTTGATCAAATAATATTGATTTAGTTGGTTTCACACCCAAACACTTGATTTTAAACATCTTTTAAGGTTTTATCGGTAAATAAAATCTCAATGCGTTATATCAAATCCAAACGGGGTAATGACGGAACAAAAATGTGATTGAGCTTTTCAGTACGGAACCCCTTTTCTCCAATTTAATCGGATTTTATTATAATTTGATCGTCCTCATAGCTACCAAGAACAAATATTTTATTTTAATGCTTTCAATTCTCTCGATTTCGGTCGTAAACGAAACGTTTAGAGCGATCGTAAATAATTCGTTTGTCTAAGTGCCTTGCCATGAAGCGACGAAGAATGTGCATGATATGCATCCATTGATTACGTTGCTTTAATGTCAACTTTATAGTGTTTTAATGCGACTTTCTTCAAAGACTTGTTAGATTAAAAGAATTAGCCGACTTGGTAGCTAACTGGTAAAACGTTTCTTCCTTTGAATGTGAGTTCGTAGTATCGCAGGTGTGAAATTAACGTGTTGATCTGCTGATTGCTAAGTGTTCCGGAGGCTGTATTATTATGACTAACTAACTAACTAACCATCACGCCGTTTCCCCGCAGGAAGTTCCCCCGTTTCCCCGTAGGCAGAGAGGACGGACCGCCAAACAACTCGGTCTTGGCACACACTCTTTGCCTCACTCACATTCATACATCGTCTCATACATTCTCTTCTATTATTCTGACTTTTGACATGACCCGACTCAAGTATCTGATTCACTTGATCGTGCCATGTCTTCCTCGGGCGTCCCCGACTTCTTCTACCATTCACATTCGCGTTGTATATTCTTCTTACACTACTTCCTTCGTTCATTCGCTCTACTTGCCCAAACCATCTGAGGGTCCCTTTCTTAATCTTACTCATTATGCTTACATCAGCCTTACATTCTTTGCGGATATCCACATTTCTCACACGATCATACATTGTTTTACCACACATTATGTATTTAAATAAAGAGATTTAATATTCAAAAGATTAACTTTTATTAAGCACTCTAATTTACAAAGCGATGTTATCAGAAAAGGTTGGAAAAACTGAGATTAATATGTAAGGAGTACGATGTTTTTACGACCGACACTCGATACAGAATAATGGTTTGTTTCAAAACCGTTCTATCATTCAGCAGTGCGCATTGAGCGCACCAATGAGCAGGCGTTACTGTGAATTAAATTAAAATTGCCAGTATTTAAAATCAAATTACGAGTAGTTCCTAGGGCATGAAGAAAATTGCGCAATGATAACAATTATTAACCTCTATCATAACAACATGCAAGGCAAGCCGAAATCTCAAAGTATAATTTTCTTTGTGTGCCCTATCAGGTCCCCTCGAAGTTGGCGATCACTCTTGAAAATGTCTCTCTGTCTTGCACTGCCCGGAATAGCTCCTCCACCGGTCCACTCTCGTATATTTCGCAGCCAAGTCATTTGTCTCCTACCAGGCCCTCGGGGACCTTCTATCTTGCCCTTCAATATTAAATGGAGCAAGTGATACTTCTCCCCTCGGAGTATATGACCCAGATATGAAATTTTCCTGATTTTTATTAATGTAAGCAGTTCTCTAACTGCTCTAGCCCGCCTGAGAATTTCTGTGTTGGTGATCATGTCGGTCCATGGGATCTCGAGCATTTTCCGGTGAAGCCACATTTCAAAAACCTATAACCTGTTGATGGTATTTACTTTCAAGGTCCATGTTTCACATCCAAACAGCAAGACCGACCACAGTTAACATTTTAGCATTCTCTGCATTAGTTTTAAGCTGATATTGTCATTGCAGAAGAGGGATTTCATTTTGATGAACGCAGTTCTTGCTACTTTATTTTTGCACCTAACCTTTACATCTGGGTCAAGAGTCTCCGTGAGAATACTGCCGAGGTATCTAAGTCTTTCCACCTTTTCGACATTGCAACCATTATCAACCAATCAGTGATACCATTGTATCACTGATTCAGAGTGATCTAGTCGTCCAAATGTCATCCACAGCGCCCTTGAGGTGATTTTTCGCGAAAACGGCGCTATATAAATTAGCCAAATATTATTATTATTTAGTTTTATTGACATTGATTGTTAGGCCCAGTTGCTCACCAGCATTATTAATAAGGTGTAATAGGTCTTGGAGGTCATCGATGTAGTCAGCTAGTAATACAGTATTATCTGCGTATCTTATGTTATTAATGACAACCTTTTGATCTTCAGACCCTTCTCAGTATTACTTAGGGCTCTTTAAAAGACATAGTCGGAATAGAGATTAAACAACAGTGGCGTTAGGATACAGCCTTGTCGTACTCTATGCTGAATTTCAAATGCATTAGATCTCTCATTCTCATGTCTTATTTCTGCTGTTTGGAACCAATATAGGTTTTTAATGAAATTCTGGTCTTTGGTGTCAACGTTACAATCCGCAAGCATTTTCATCAGGTCAGCATGTTTTACCCTGTCAAATGCCTTTTCGTAGTCAATAAAACAGGCAATGACATCCTTTCTTTGGTCACGACACTTTTGCAATAGTACGTCGATAGACAATAATGCTTCACGCGTCCCAAACGAATTTCTGAAGCCAAACTGGGTCCTTTCTCGCACTTATTGCGTATCCTGGTATGTATTATTTTAAGGAATAATTTAAGGACATGACTCATCAGGCTTATTAATCGATAGTCACTGCACTTATTAGGGTATTGTTTTTTAGGCAAAGTCACGAAGGTGGATTTTAGCTAATCTTGGGTTATATTCCCTGTGTCATATATGGAGTTAAATAACCTCAACAGGTAGTCAACATTTTCATCATTAAAGAGCTTCAACACTTCAACTGGAATATCGTCTGGTCTGAAGTCTTTATCGCATGAAGAATTTCTGATTTTAATCGATGGTCCATGCAATTGATCATTAGGAATATTAATGTCAGGTCTAATATCTTTGAATGTATCATGATTATGCTTTTCCCATGTTTGTAAAATATCTTTGTAATATTAATTTATTGGAATCGTCAACTAAACATGATGTAGTAATTCTTCCAGGAGTGCCCGTAATTTCCTTAATTTTTTGTGAAGTTTGAATGCATTGTGACTACGACTGTACGGCTCTAGTTCTTTACACTGTGACTTCATCCATTCTTCTTTGGCTTTTTTAATTTCACGTCTAATGGTTCTTTGTAAGTTTTTTATATTGGTCTCATTATGTTGGTGTTTACTTCTCTCATCCATTATGTTCAAATTGTGGTCAGTCATCCAATTCTTTTTTCTAATTGGTCTATCAGCTTTCAAATTCGTATCACAGGTTTCACGTATAACTGACTTAAGGTTATCCCATTGTGTTTGTATTTCTATCAATGGATCACAAGGGAGTAACCTAATATTATCATTCAACGTCTGAGATATCTTATTTCTGGCAACTTCTTCGTGGAGTATCAAGGTATCCATTTTAATTTTGTTTTGGGCTTTTTTATTTGTTTTAAGAGTAAAAAAATAACAGCCTTACTAAAAAAAACCCAGTGAAAATTTTATTTAATTGACAAACGGCCGCGGATGTGAAAACATTACTAATTAAAAAATTGTTCATGGAAAAAAATACACTTGGTTTACACAGTCTGAGAGGGTAGTTTATCTGTTTTATTAATGATGTCTGAACGAAATTTGGAATTTTTCAAAAGTATTTAGAATGTTCTATATATTTCTTATTTTTGAAGGTGTCGTAAAAACAAATACCATTTATGAAAACTAGATAAAATTACCTTTTAGATTTGTGTAACTGAAATACACTTTAGTTTTAAAAAACTGCCATATTTAAAGATTCAAAAGCGGAATAAAATGGATTTTTTTTTACCAAAACATATTTGATGAAAGTGTAGAGAAATTTATAAAAAAACAAAATTTAAAAAATACATTACTTTTACTTAATGAATTTGGAACGAAACTCTCACCTCACTTTTTCCTCGTGCATACAATAAAAAATAATAAAAAATTTCAAAGTTTTTTTTATTGCCAAAAAACTAACCTAAAAAAATAATACCGACTTTTATAACAGATTTCTTGCAACTCTAAAGACGTTAATTTCATTGATACGTTTAGGAACACATGTATTAAATAATAATATTTTAAAAAATACCACTTTTATAAAATTCTCATAAAATAAAATCCTTTAAATGTAAATTTGAATTCTCGTGTTTTACATAAAATACTTTTTGACATTTCAATTTTCAAAGTATGATTATTGTTATTATAACTTGACTAAAACTTATTAAAAACCACAAAAAACACGTTAAATATATCAATTATGCGAATTTAAAAGTGAATTAGTGAATTAATAGATATTACGATCACATTTGTGTAATATTACACACACATCCGCGGAGTGAATTTTTTTGGCGGTTTCAACTTAACTTTCACCTAGCGGTTCTGTAGCAAAACAAACAATTTATTATGTACACTATGAAAAATTACATTGTTGCCAGATTTTAAATACATTTTAAGAACAAATCTTATAAGTAATGTTATCGTGTTTTAGTGTATTTTTGTTTTATTCATGTTGCTGCAGCAACACAGGTTATCGGCCGTGCTGTGGTTTTTTTTAGTAAGACTGTAAAAGTATAATAAAATTGCCTAATGCACTTGGTATTATGAGCTTATTTTTAATTTTCTGTTTAGCGAGCAGTTTGTACTGTAAGCAATATATATGTTTTAATTAACGTAATACAGTTTTTTTCAACAAAATATGAGCAATACCTATTTAAGTAAAAATAAAATATAAGTGAATTTCAACAATTAGAAGGGTTTTTAATTATAGTCAAACATACTAAATTCGGTTATGCGTCTGTCTGTGAATGATTATTGTAACTCTGGTTCAATGAACTCGGATTGGTTTTGAATTTAATTGTCCCATGAACCACTTGGGGTGACCTACGGCTGGAGTGTGCGTTATCCAATAAGTTCCCGGGACAGACGTAACCCTAACCCGCCTTACTGAGGCAGACAGGGTTTTTTGGTTGTTTTAAAATCCCTATACTTAATCTTAATTGCACCCCTAAAAAAATCCTCTACAACATTGGTGAACTCCTGGCGTAGAGAACAATATATGTTTACTAATGGAATAATAATAATGTAAAAATATGTATTTTGTTCTCTGCGTTTGTTTTCTACTTTGTTAAAAATGTAAATATATATACATGTTTAATGACGTAGTTTTAAAATCAGTTAATTAACTTTAAATGAAGTAAAAAAGAATTAAAATTAATTACAGTTCTGCCAATTAAACTTCAAAAATTTTATAAAATTTGAAAAAAAAAATCCTGTCTCCTTTGATCGTATTTAACTGTATCATAAATCGATATCCAACATTACCTTAATTTTCTTAACGCATATTTTTATTGGCTGCTATATTTATGTAAGTATGATTTTTTTTTACATGAGTTCCACACATGAGGCCTTGAGGAAAATTATTTCCCTCAGGGCCTATGTCATCTTTTGGGATGCTGTGTGGAGGGTTTTTTAAGGAAAGGAAGGAGAGGAGAGTTCTGGGAAGGAAAAGGATTTAAGGGGTGGGTAGGAAACTGGGGTTCAGTGTGTCCTGGTCATCCGCCTCCAAGACCTTGACAAACCTCACCCCATGAACCCGGGCACCCCTGCTTAATCACCTAACGTAGCGAACCACTTGGGGTGACCTATGGCAGTGGTGTTGGTTATCCAATAAAAGTTCCCGGGGCGGCGGTATCCATTCCCGCCGCCCAAATGAATGCAAGATTCTTTCCGAACTAAATGCACTCTAGATGATGTCTTGGATAAAAACATTATTTTTTTTAATGTGGAGCAATTCAATTTCTAGAAGCGACCGAATCTTTTTTCTGATCTTTCTGTTTAAATTTTTCATTTGAGAGTCATTAATATTGTCTACAATGATTAAATATTTCAATTTTCTTCTTCTTTGCGTGCCGTATCAGGTCCCCCCGACGTTGGCGATCACTCTTGAGAATGTCTCTCTGTCTTGCGCTGCCCGGAATAGCTCCTCCACACTTCTAATGCCGGTCCACTCTCGTATATTACGCAGCCAAGACATTTGTCTCCTACCAGGCCCTCGGCGACCCTCTATCTTGCCTTTCAATATCAAATGGATAAAGTGATACTTCTCCCCTCGAAGTATATGACCCAGATATGAAATTTTCCTAATTTTTATTAATGTAAGCAGTTCTCTATCTGCTCTAGCCCGCCTGAGAATTTCTGTGTTGGTGATCATGTCAGTCCATGGGACCTTGAGCATTCTCCGGTGAAGCCACATTTCAAAAGCCTCTAACCTGTTCATGGTATTTACTTTCAAGGTCCATGTTTCACATCCATAGAGCAAGACCGACCACACATAACATTTCAATTTGAGCTTTTAAAAAAATATACCTAATCATCTTGACCGGCTTTCGATTTCTTGGCTGGCTATTTCCTCCATCACAACACTAGCAACATTTTCGGCTTTCTGTGGTGGTGGTAGGAGATTTTCAAACATTTTTACTTAATTCGCATAAGTAGATAATATTACATGTAATATATAGATGATAAATTGATTGGGTTTTTTTCAGGTATGCGCATCCTTGTAATGCTCCTACTGGACACCTTGCCGATGTTAGGAAACGTTTTACTGCTCTGCTTTTTCGTGTTCTTCATCTTCGGGATAGTCGGGGTTCAGCTCTGGGAGGGCATCCTGCGGCAGCGCTGCGAACTGGTGCTACCCCCTAACGTGCAACGCCCCAAGTAAGTACTGAACCAACAGACAATATTATGTTACTGGCTTTACATTGTTTTTTTAATAACGGAGCTTTTCACGAGAAAATAATAAGAGCTTTCAATAAAACAATATCACAGTTTTTGTTGCGTTTTTCTTTTAAAACTGTTAACAAAGATGCGAAACCCATACACTTTTATAATGTTTGTATTTTTTTCTGTACAGGGAAAAGAGTAGGTTTAGTTAATATTTTACCAATGTTTTTCAGAAGCTATAAATGTGAATATTAAATTATTTTCTCTAGTAATCCTTTTCAGATTGTTTCATTAGTTTTCGTCGTAGTAACGTAAAGCATTGTCATTAATTAACATTGATTAAAAGTGCATCTTTTCGTAATATTAATAATTCATAGCTTTGAGAGGTTTTCGCTTATAAGTAGAGCGTTGAGGATAGATTAATAATTTAGCCCTCCTGCTGTAATCCAAAGTGTTTTCAGAATATATTTACATGAAAACAGTTATTGTCATGTTCTTGCATTAATTCATTCCAATTTTATTACTTATTTATTTTCGTAGATATTTTTTATTGATAGTAGTTGAATTTTATTAACAGATTCAAGGAAAATCAGCAGAAAACAAATACAATATAAAACTGTCTCCAATAATGCATTAGTAACAAAATAACAAAAAAATGTTTTTTTCCTTACGAGAACGCTTCCATGTTAACTTGGTAATTTATTCATTTCAAGTATTGTCAAAAAAACATGCCTTTTTCACAAATTGTTGACAAAATAAATTACTTTCCAGTCACCAATGTAATTATAATAATTATCATTAATCATCTTCTCCGAGTTGATTATAGAATTTTTCAAACTTTTAAAATTATCATAAAACTGGATTGTAATTTAAAATTTTCACTTTGATTGACGCGTCCAATTTTAAATCTTTTATTTATAAGAAAGCAAGCTTTGAAATTCGGAACTTTTACATTCAAGAGGTGAATACCTACAGTTTACACTGTTTCCACGTTCTTATTTGTGACTATGAACAAAAATTGCTCATAAAGAAGACAATGTTACTTTGTTTGTGAGATGTTTTCCATGAATACAAAATCAGTAACAAAGACGTTGGTTGTATTCGGTTTGCGTTCTCGTAAGGAAACTGTACTGTCCAACAAAAAATTACACGAAAAACCACCAAAATACCACGAATTCATCCATCGCCCTAAAGATCTGAGCCTCCGCCACATTGTTTTATGTTTTGGCTGTTCCCAGTTTTATGTTTGTATGTTGCAGAGACCTGTGGGAATGGTACAGAGTTCGTGTTCGACTCAATTCGTAAGCTTCCCCTATCACACGTTTACCTCCATATATGTCAAACCTCTTCGTATCTATCTGTGTCAGGTATGAGACCGGCGGCACAGCCTTAGCGTGGAATACGCACTTCTTCTGATTCTTCTTGTCCTCATTTCCAGCTTTCTCTGTTGGCTCTAACTCTACTTTACTTTCCTCTAGTCCCCGTAAAATACACGCGTCCCTGCGTGCTGCGCATATGTGAATTACTGTGCTGATGTATGCAAATCTGTCAAAGTTTCATCGCTAAACTGACAGAAGATGGCGTTTTCTACAAGAGCTTATAAAAGTTTCTTTCAAACATTTATATATTATGATTTGCTGTCTCCACAAAAGATTTCGAGAATCCCAAAGACAACATAGAAAAAAAACTAATATTTTTGTCATATATGTTGACAGCTCATAGAAATCCTTAAATAAAACCAATATTTCTTTGAATAAGTGCGTATTTTTCCTTAGTTGTGTCTCAAGGATCATGCTAGTATTTCCGAGTGTTCTGTCTCTTTCTCATAGTTGAGTGTTGAAGTTTTCCAAATATGCCAGCTTCCAATGAAACTGTTACCATGAAAATTTGATTCCTCCAAAAAACATTTGTTTTTGACAATGCACATAAAATAAAATTTTACAATAGTTCCTACAAATTTTCACAACAGTTTTCATGAAACTGACCACGTGTGAAAGGGATCTTATCGTTTTTAGAATGATGTCAAGTTTGGTTTTTATTTTTGGTTTTCGGTTTTTGGGAGATGCAGTTAGGATTTTTTAATCTTTTTAAAACCTCCAGTGCTTACATTTTCTACTAACCATTACAATTGTTTGTATAATTTACTAACAAGTTTTTCTAATTAACTTTTATGTATACATGCATTTTCATTGTTCTTTTGACCAAAAATTTGTGATATTTGGTAATTTTGGCATTAGTAACTAACTGGTGAATTAATGAATCAATTTGATTTTCAGGGTTTGTACCACGTTTACTTGCATACACAGGATATTTAAAGTTTTATTTTCAGAACTTTGACATCATTTCAGTGTTTATTATTTTATTTTCTGAATGAATCGATGACTTTTTTATCAACCACCATATATAAAGCTTGCACCAGATCTTTTTGTAAGTGGATTAATTTCAAAATTTGTAAAACGATAATATAAATTGGATTATTGCAAACTTTACTATTTGGTTCTTCTTGTGTAGAGTGGTCAACTTCTTTAAGTGTCTCTGCTTTTCTGGTCAATTTTAGTAATGACCCCTGAGTGTAATCAATTATTGCAGTTGAATAAATGTGAAAAAGACTGACTGATACAAACAGCCTTAACAAAACAACCAGAGACACAGCCGGTTCGCGACGAAATAAAGTTTTCAAATTTGTAATTTGCAAAAATTTAAGCAACATCATACCATTACGGGCTCTGAAAATTGTTTCGAATCCTTAAATCACACTTTTGCAAGGGTATTCACACATTTTTTAAACTCATAAAATAACATTTCTTAATATTTAAAATAATGGTTTACGGAGGCTAAATGTCCGTGCTCTTGGCAACCCGTGTTTAATATTTTTTGGTACAATAATAGTGGTTACTGAAATTTATTCCAGAGATTTAAAAAAACGTCGGTTTTCCTGGAGGATTTTACTGTGAACAATAAATAAGATTAGTCTAGACTTATTTATCTTTTCAATCATGGTGGAATTACATTTTAATGTGACTCTTTATACTAAAACCTTAATCACATTTTTCGGCGTGTTTACATTATTTAAACTAAATAAAAATTTGAACGAGGCAATTTTTAGAAGCAGTTTATCGAACAGGCTTTGTCCTGTTGTTTTTGTCCCTCTGGCTATTTTGTCTCAGGCCGTTTTGTCTGTGTTGTCTATTTTTATTTCGCTGAACGCTGAACGAGGGGATGATTCACTGAGCAATGTTGCCCTGTCTACCACTTTCTACTGTTGTCTACTGTTGTCTGAAACTGTCTACCTTTTTATTATTTCAGTAGAAGTTTAGCTTGTTTCATTTATTATTTTCACTCCTTCATTCATCTGATCAGACATCTATACACTATTCTCTACAACTGACAATTACTGACACACCACTACTTAAATAAACGTATGTTTTAAATAAATAAAAAGTAAACTGTAAACATGTAGGTTTAGAAACATAGATATTTTCTTAGTTTAACACTGTGATCAATTTGTTATTTTGTTAGAATTTAGTTCTAGATTCTAGAACATGTGAGTAGTTTGTAAAATTATTTAATGAATTTAGAATTTAGGTTTACTTTGGATGCTGCCGATTTAATAATGTTTTTTCAACTCTTTTGAATGTTACCAAAAATGCCTACAGTGTGATTATTAACTTACTCATGAGTTTAGGTACATATGCTTTTCATAAAATTCTAAATTAAGAATTTACAAGGAATTTCTTCGCGCTTCAATTTCAGCATTTAATAATATTTTCATGAAACTCGTTAGAAATTTTTAAGTCGCGATTTTTTCTACCTACTTTCCCATCAAAATGTCAAACGCCATTTTTCTATTTGAATACACAAGAATACCAACTGCTCCCAACCCTCTGGAACCAGTAAGACTGTAGCAGTTCCAATTGTGAGACTAAATGTAGTAGGGAGGGAAGAAGTGAAAGGTGGCGAAATGCGTGGCTATTTAGATCTAGTCACCAAACAATTAACATTGGTAATGCCATTTTTAGTATTGCCAGTTTCAATTACGATGGGTAATCTTGTACTTGGGATATTCTTTTGAGTATCTTCAACTCTGGGATGTTCACTTTTGGTACTTAATACGGTTCAATAATTGTTCAGATTTAAGTTTTCTCAAAGTAAGTTTATGAAATAAACAAAGTATTTTAAATTGTTAAACAATACAATGTAAATAAAATGACCGACTTCATCTACCTGCTTGATTATATCGGACTTTAACATTATTTTTAATGATTGCGCTTGTGACGGTTCGGTAAGAACACATTTAATGCTGTCACAGACTATATAGAGTCGGTCAAGAACTTCACATACCTTTACTCGTTACTGTCAATAAAAACATACAATAATCAATAAAAACCCATAATAAATGGACTTTTTTACACTAGCTTCACACTTGGGGCCTTCGCCATCTTTGGGGATGCTGTGCGGTGTTCTTTTTAGGGAAAGAAAGGAGAGGAAGTACTTTGAAAGGAAAAGATATGAGGGATGGGTAAGTATCTGGTGGTCAGTGTATCCAGGAGTGACGAACGTATGAATCCATTCCTCCCATTACGGTGCAAAGCAGTGGGTCAAGCGAGTCCGCTTGGAGGGTTTAAAAGGTCTCCCTCAACCACTCTCTCCCGATCCGGCCCGCCAAGACCTAGACAAACCTCACCCATTAACCCGGGCACCCCTGGTAAGTCACCCCACTTGGGATTACCTTTGTCAGGGGTGTTGGTTATCCAATAAATGGTTTCCGGCTCGGCGGTACCCATACCCGCCTCCCAAATTAAAATCTTTTCCAATCAGACGTATTATCATTTTTTTACTCTTCAAGTTTGTTTTTCCTGCTAAGCACTTGCATACTTCTTACTAACAATGTATGCAGGGACACTGGAGGTCTAGATTCGTTCAACATAAATAAATGTAGCTTCGTTTAACAAAAAAAAAATAGAATCTTGCGAGAGCCTTGAAGGAGTAACCATCTGTTACTTATACCAGGGCGGCTAAGTGGTTGATAACCTCCATTGCTAGCCGCCGCGGATTCGGCTCTTTCCACGAATCAGTGAAATAAATCTGTATTTTTCGTGAACTTCAATTATTTACAATTATTTCTCTTTAAAACATTATAGTACAAAAACTAATTTTACAAGCAATGACAGTGACATTGACATCAATATTGGATTTCGTTGTTTCAACCATTACAAACGTTGATTATAAACAAATCGTGAACATGTTCAATTATTATATTAAGATGTCAAAGCCAGGCTCATATTGCAAATGCTGTCAAAACGGAACAATATCATAATTGTAGTGATTAGCAAAATGAAATCATGCATTGTTTGGGGGAAATATTAATTCCCACTGATGTTTCTAACATTATAGAATAGTTGACATTGTTCCAGAAATATTACGTTTAATTGGTGTTAAAACTTTTTTTTTAATTATTACATTACGCGGTTACATTTTCACAGCAAATAACATAATTTGAAGTACATTTTATGTATACAAAGCCATAGTAATATTTACTGCATGTATTTCACTTTCAGTTTTATATACCTTTCTTTGAATCATCATTGGCTTGTTCGTTTTTTCGAAACTAGCGTTAATCCGTGAAAAAATACGGGATATTATTATAAAGGTAGGTTTTATGAAGCTGAAAGCGAAGCGTAAATTGAAAAGAGTATTATAAAAATACTAGACACGTTATATTCATACTAACCGAACCAAAACATAGGAGTCCCAGCTGCTCCCGTCTGGAGCCAGTGAGACTCTGGCATCCCCAACTAGGGGTCGTAAATCTGAAAATAGTGGGGAGGGGAGAGAGATGCAAAAGAGGAAGGTGGGGATGTACTTGACTGTTCAGATCTGGCCATGAAACACGGCTAAAGCCATTTCAAGCAACATTTCAATTCTTAATGAGAGTATCTTCCACTCTGGAACGTGCCGCAAATATACTACATATTATTTTTAATTAATTAATTGTGAAATAACACAAAAAATTTCAAATAATAATGGCATCCCCAAATAGGGTATGTCGTGAGTCTGAAGAGAGTGGGGAGGGGAAAGAGATGGGGAAGAGGAAGGTGAGGAAGTATCTGGCTATTCAGATATTCAATAATGGCATCCCCAATTGGGGTACGTCGTGAGTCTGAAGATAGTGGAGAGGGGAAGGAGATGACAAAGAGGAAGGTGGAGAAGTACCTGACTATTCAGATCAGGCCAAGAAACACGGCTAAAGTCATTTCAAGCAACGTTTAAATTCTGAATGGTGGTCTTACCCCAGGCCGATACTGAGGGAATCTTCCAATCTGAAACGTGCCGCAAATATACTACATATTATTTTAAATGAATTAATTGTGAAATAAGACAAATTAATCAAATAAAATTTATTTTCCCACACCGGGGGATCACATCCCGCAACCTTTGGATTGCGATTCAAAAGCCTTACCCTCGACCACGAAGGCCTACATTCGAATCATTCAATAATAAAAATATTTTGTTAAGTACCTTTAGTAAAAAAAACTCTCTCGGACGAACCGATGCACTCACAGCGACACAATTTCGTACACTGACTCAGTAGGAGTGACCTTAATGGATACCTGGTATTCCCCATTCTTCCTCTCCACCACAGCACAACTCCCGTTACTTTCGGGTCCCCCCTGGTATTTCGTCGCTTATATGGTCTAAAACGTATTGAATAAGTATAGGGTATATTTCATTAAGCGCTTCATATCTTTAAATTTAAATTAAACAGAATGTGTGTGAGATATCTTCAAAATTTTTTATTCGTTTGAAAGGCCTATCGATGCCAGTATGTATGGAATATAACATCGTTCAAATGTCAACCGCGGCTTCTCTGGGTGGTGCGCATCCGAAATGCCCAATTTTCCATGACTTTGGCGCATAAATCAAGCTGAATTTGAACAATGGCATGGGTTATGTTGGCTATGAGGGCCTCTGTGGTTTGTAGCTTATTTGCATAGACTGAACTTAAAAGAGCCAAGATTCAAGTTTCGTGTGGATTTTGGCGTCGTCATCGGTCCATATTTCTCTGAGAACGACGTTGGCCAGGCCGTCACCGTCAACGGCGAGCGCTATAGGTTGATGATTACCAACTTCTTTTGGCCTGAATCGGATGATATGGACACCAACGACTTGTGGTGTCAACAGGACCGCGCTACGTACCACGCAGCTGTAGCCACAATATACATAATGCATGAGCAATTTGAGCGCAAGGTCATCTCACGTGGAGGTGATGTGAACTGGCCACCGAGATCGTGCGATTTGATCCTATTACACTTTTTCTTGTGGGGTTTTCTTAAGTCGCAGGCCTATACAAATAAGCTACAAACCATAGCGGTCCTCAAAACCAACATAACCCATGCCATCGGTTAAATTCAGCTTGATTTATGCGCCAGAGTCGTGGAAAATTGGACGGATGCGCGGCCACCCAGAGAAGCCATGGCGGACATTTGACGATGTTATATTCCATACATAATAGCATCGATAGGTCTTTCAAACGAATAAAAAATTTCGACGATATCTCCCACATACTTTGTTTTATTCAAATTTATAAATAGGAAGCGCTTAATGAAAGACCCTTTACATTATTCCAATTTTCAAATTTACATTACCGACAATCGAAATTAGCATGGTTAATATTTTTGGAGTGCAAAGCGGTTCGCATGTAGCTCACCGTAGACGTGAGCTTTCTGTGCTTTGGATGTGCAAGTATTACGAACGTAGGCTTCCACGTAAAAAGAGTATATTTTCTCTTTTTCTCAGGAGTTAAAAGCTACTCGGAAGTTCCGTGAAGCGTGTTGCTATCACCGTGGTACCGCACACCGCACAGTTCTCTGGGTGCTGTGTAGCGTATCACGGCCATAACAAACTGGTTGATTGTCGAGTGCTTCTCGTTGCTTTTGCATTCAGATAAAAGTGCTTGCTACTTTGAAGGGCGCGTTCCGCTGACTTAGATTTATGTTAGTAGGTACAGATGCACTCAATCGGTAGAGAACTTAACTTCTCCGTTGATTTCTTTTTTCATTTTCTTTTTCTTAAAAAAATGCATTATATATTCGCATGTTGTCAAAGTATTGATTTTTAATAAATAATCAGAATAAAAGAAGGTTATTATAAAACGATGTATGAATGTGAGTGAAGCAAGGAGTGTGTGCCAAGACAGAGTTACGGCATTATGATTGGTCATTCTAATCTCACACTTCCAATTGGGTACCCAAATACTACTCCAAATAAAAAAAAATATCCGAGACTCTTATTGTTCTAATATATATAACCGTGTGTATCTAGTCAAATTTTATTATTCTCTTCACAAATGTCAATTTTATGTCATATTTTATAATAGCCACAGAGATTTACCAAGTTTCTAACTAGAATTATTAGTAATGGCTGCAGTCATTAAACGTTGCTTGAAATGGCTTTAGCTTTATTTTGTGACCAGATTTGAATAACCAGGTACGCCCCACCTTCCTCATCTTCATCTTCCCTCCCCCCCCCCCCCACTACCTTCAGCCTCACAACATACCCCAATCGGACGATGCCATAATCTCACTGGCGCCAGATGGTTGGGAGCAGTTGGGACCTGGTACTCTTGTGCGGTATTTACATAAAAGAAGTCGTGATTTTTTATTAGATCCAATGAATCCAGGTTGCCAACCATAAATAATAGTTAATATCAAAATTCCGCTAGCAACTTGGTTGATCTACTTTGGTATAAACAACAAAAACATCTATGCACTGATGATGTAAACGAAGTTCAAAAGTTTTATATTGCAAAGTGATGACAAATTTAAATATTATATTACCAAGTAAGATAAAATAATATTAACAACATTCCAGGCAAACATGTTTGTTCCTTCGCTAGATGTCACCCGCGTCGCGTCAGCTCGCTTCCGGTCGGCCGGATATCGCGGGCCGTTTCCGCACCCTCCCCACCTCCCCCGCCCCAACAGCCTCCAGCAAGTAAAAGGGAAACCCCGGCCAAGGCTTCGAATCTTCCATATTACAGTATCTATGGTTTTCAATGCCCATTGCTGATTCTACCTTTGTGCTAGATTGAACAATGGCGGGATTTATCGTTATATTGCTACTCGTGATGTCCGGCTGATTTACTTTTGGACACCGTTATTGTTCGTCTGGACATGGATTAATTTATTTCTGCAAACGTTATTTTTTGGTATCACCGATTAAATTAATAACGAAAGAGCGATTTCATCCAATTTCAACGTTTAACAAGATCAAACAAGAAGTCAGTATTTTTTTACGAGGAACAATTATTTATATAATCTCTGTATACATGATGTTTTCTGATTTGACTGGATTAATATCATTTAAAATTCTGAATACAATAATTTATTTTTTTTATCAAAGAATTTTTTTTAATTATTACAAATTAATTAATAAGAAAATAATCCAATTAAAAGCCTCATTATGAAAATTTCCTTGTTCTTGTTACAACTTTGAAACTTGTGTCCCAATATAAAACTGACATGATCAGTTGTGATGTTCCGGATATCCGTATCCGTATCCGCGGATAGCCGAGGGAGAAGAAAGATCCGTATCCGTTACTTTTCTCGCGGATCTTTTACGCATCTTTTATCTTATTAATTTTCAATTGATATTATGAAATGCTATATATAGGTGATTAGGTAGAATTTAAAAAAACTATTAAATTCCATTAGGAGTATTTTTTATTTCTTAAAATCAAATATTTTATCGTCCGTCGTTGCTGCGGGCGTAACGTCAACTATCGTTTCAAGATCTCGCGCGCCGACACCGATTGAATAAAAAATAAAGATCCATATTCGTATCCGCGGATCTCGACACCAATTTCGGTATCCGCGGATATACATTTTTAACGATCCGGCACATCACTAGAAGTGATCATTGATCACTAAGAAGTAACAAGGGCATTGAAAATAAAAATTCAAATTAATTGTCTACCAAGAAGAATATTTTGTCATACGAATTTTATTTTTCAAAAAAGTTATTTTTATTATCGTTTTCTATATATTGCCAAACACAATTAGGGATACATGCGAAAACATAAAAAAACGTTTAAAAAAACATTGACATTGATGAGGATTCACTTTTCTCGCATCAAAAAACTTAGGAGGCGTATGGGTACCGCCATTAATAGGTTAATTAACACCTCTTCCATACGTCACCCCAAGTGGCAAGATACATTTGGTGATTTAGCAGGTGTGCCCGGGTTCATGGGGTGAGATTTGTCCAGGTCTTGGCGGCGGTTGCATCAGCCCTACGAAGATACTATTAGTATCGCACTGGTGTAAGACCACCATTCAGAATTGAAACGTTGCTTGAAAATGGCTTTATCCGTGTTTGGTGACCATATCTGAATAGCCAGGTACTTCCCAACCTTCCTCTTCCCCACCTCCTTCCACTCCCCACTACCTTCAGCCTCACAACATACCCCAATTGGGGATGCCATAGTCTCACTGGCTCCAGACGGGAGCAGTTGAGATTCTTGTGCGGAAAAAGCCCAGAAGCCGCGTGGCTGGCCGAATAGGGCAGGTTGAAATAGTCCCTTTTACATCTCGAGCCGGACTATCTCAACCTATTGCCGTTTACTGCAGTGGAGGGGATGGATTATTTCGTCTGTCACTCCTGGACATACTGACCCTCAGATTCCCACCCATCCCTCATGTCTTTTTCCTTCGTAGAACCTCCTCTTTTTAATTTCCTTAAAATATACTCCAATTCCCTATGATTAGAGCTAAAATAATAATAAAAAAAAACAACTGGTGTAGGCCCTCCTTACATCATTTAGGTAAATTAGTTCTTTTGTTTTACTCTTACATTATTACGATAAAAATTAATATATTAAGTGAGAAACCCAAAAAATGAGTCACAGATTTTACCTAAATTAGCAAATGTTTCAATTTCAGAAGAGATCTGTATTTGTACTGAAATTTAGATGATTTTAATTTTTTCATCCGCCCAATGATCTTTTTTTTGAACCCAACTGAAACCCGGAAAAGAAAATGAATTAAAATCAACGATTTTTTCTTAATAATCAACCCGCGGCATATAAAGTTACAAAAAGTGATTGATCCATCATAAGCTGTCAGAACAAACGCACTGCCCCTGATACAATCTCTCCCTCTATATTCTATATCCACACATTATCTGTCAGATCAGATTTCATCCCATCACGGCACGTTGCCTCGGAAACAAAGAACAAATAATGAAGATATATTACTTACTTTATTTTAATATACCTACCTACTGCATGTCGAAAAAACGAATAGAAAAATGCTGTGAACATTATCAAAATGTTTGAAAATTGATAGAAAAAACTATTAAATTTATATCATCCATTTTAAAAAATTGTGATCAAACAGTTGAGTCATTGGGAATGTGGTAATTTTGGAATGAAATGATTGAAAAGAGGAAGGAGGTTTAAGGCCCGGGAGTAAGCGCTCAAAATGAAGAAGAAGGGGATATATGTAGATTCGATTGTTAAAGGGAGCGCGCTAATATTTAAGCGAAAATTGTGAAAATGTTTAATGAATCGTCATTTTCGGAGCATATTTTGCGATTTTTTTCTGTCGAATTAATTCCATATATTTACCGTTTCGGTGTGACCAATATATAGATTTATTTTTTATTAAACTTAAAAACTTAGGTGTTAAAGAGAACATATACATATACATTTGTGCGATCATCTCCAGAAAAGTTTCCACAAAAAAACTCTACACATAAACACGCTACAAGGTTTACAAAAAATTTGTTAATACCAAAAGCAAACAAAACAATTTTCCAAAAAGGACCCTTTTACATGGCCATTAAAGTATACAACAACCTTCCACATGATATTTAACAAATACAAGATACACTCAGATTTAAGTCATCACTAAAAACATTCCTTCTGAACAGGTCTCATTACACATTAAGTGAATACCTCACATAGGTACAATTGTCTTTATATTTATATTTATATAATAAATTAAAACAAATTCACTTTGTATTACACCACTTTTATATTTATATTTCATTTGTGTTCATATCTGCATAACATGTTAGGTTAACTGGAAGAAATAGGATATATCTACCTATAAATTATACCTTTTGTACTAAATTTAAATTTTGTACAATAAATGATTTTGATTTTGATTTATATTTTTTTAGAAACTTAAAGACTTACGTGTTCAAGAGAAATATGTTGTCAAACGATATAAATTCGGAATTCGGTGGCTTAAGCGCCCGTGAGGTGATTTTTCAAAAAACGGCACTATATAAATTAGCCAAATACTATTATTATTAAGAAAAATGTTTAGAAGTATCTGTCTTTTCGGTCCCACTTACAAAACATGGCTAAAGCTGTAGTTTGAGTACAAACTAAATAACATACTTGAAGGTTAAAATACCGGTTAGTGGCTAAGTGTACAAAGGTGTCGGGTTCCCAGTAAAGGCGTCGTGGATTGAAATAAATCAATTATGCAAATTCTGATCCAGGAAAATATCTTGGGCTTGTGCATTGATCAGCATTCGACATTTAAACAACACATTCCCTTAATTAGCGTATTTAGCCGGCTATCATATCTGTTGGCAAATAAATTTAAAAAAGGTTTATATTATGTTCTCGTACACTCACATTTAAATTATTTTATTGAAATCTGGGGAAACGCATGTGAAACATACATAAATCAATTACAGGTAATACAAAACGAGATAATCAAAAAAACTATTTAACTACAAGCCCAGAACATCCACAAAAAAATTATATATGGAAACGAAACTATTAACTTTTTTTATTTTTTATTTAACTTTATGAGTAAAACCTCAAATTGTAATATTTAATTAAATGAAGACAATGTAAGCGTAACTCAATCGAAAAACTGGAAACAGAAAAATCAGAAAAAGATATTGACACCTCTGGGACTTGAACCCAGGACCTCTTGCTTTCCGGGCAAACGCGCTAACCACTGCGCCACGGTGCCGATCGGCAGTGGTTAGCGCGTTTGCCCGGAAAGCAAGAGGTCCTGGGTTCAAGTCCCAGAGGTGTCAATATCTTTTTCTGATTTTTCTGTTTCCAGATTTTCGATTGAGTTACGCTTACATTGTCTTAATTTAATTAAAAACTATTAACATTAAGAATACAATACATGTCTCCTTATATACAAAATAATCTTGTACACACAAACACAGAATTCATTAAAACGTCCCAAGTACATAAACACTTTACACGACAACGCGATAACATACATTTAAACACCATCCACACTAACTATGGTAAACAATCCATTGGTTACGAGGGGGCAACTTGTATAATTTCCTCCCAAAAGACATTAAAAACGAAAAGAAGCTGGGTAAATCTAAAGAAAAATATTTATATTTATTCTTGATAAAAAAAATAATGAAATAGAATAGCGCTATATTGAAATATTTATTTTATCTTATTGTGTATAATTATTTCTAGTTAAATGAGTGAAAATGTAATTTTGTAATGTAACTGGAATACAAAAAATAAAAAATAAAAAAAGTCTTCTGCTAACTTGTGCTCCATCATTACACAAGCAAAATTTTCCGCTTATAATAATAATAATTACGTAGTATTTATATAGCGTAGTTTTGTGATATTTCACTTCAAGTGATCTATTATTATAAAGATAACAGTAATTCTAATATTGTCAGTTTATTCGAAATCCGGTAAACTTTGTCTTTTTTGGGAAAGTTTCGTAGCTTATTAAAAAATGGTGCTTGCAAAAACAACAAATTCCTCAAAAGTTATTAATAATCATGATCTATTATTTGATTTGTGATATTTGTAAGTTCGGAGTTCGCTAGGACTAGATCGTCTAAACCAGTGGTTTTCAACCTGTTGTACGCGAAGCCAAATTGGGGGTACGCAATATCGTAGCACGCATGTAGAATCACTGGTTAAAAATACCCGAAGTCGTGTTACACTTACAATCTGTATAAAATTACATTAATTGTATTTGTGTGACTTGATTATTAAATTCATCTAAAAATGAGAGTATTAAAACATTACAAATGAAACAGTCTTTCATTACACCTGTACAAAAGATAGAGGGTACGGGGAGTAACAAATTTGTAGTAAGAATCAAGGAGTATGCAGGCTCAAAAAGATTGACAACCGCGGGTCTAGATGTTAGAAGAAAAATTGCAATGGTTTTAGTAGCAAATAAGCTGTTCAATGCGCACATTTGCAATCCTGAAGTTCTGTAACGTATTACGCTTTACGTTCCTGATAACTTCACAAGAGCCAGACAGCACAGGCTTTTTAAATTTCCAAGGTGTTCTAAGGTAGACATTATCATTATACTTAATCAATATTGTATAAAACACAAGCTTGCGTCTCCACTAATGTAATTCATGTAATGTTATTAATTGCAAATAAAATTGAGTAGCATTTTCACAATAATAACTATCTAAAAAAACATTTTTTTTCATCACGCAGTTTTAATTAAATAACAACTCGGGGATAATATTTATGATAATCTATGAATACAAATTCAATTAACTTATAGAAATGATGAAGAGAAAAAAAGCTCAATATATTTGTGAAAAGCCATCTTTATTTAAAATGAAGTCGAAAATTTTGAATGACAATATTGTCGAAATTAACAAAACCGAAATACCTGCATATTTGAATAATTTTTTTCACAAAGCGAAATACCGATACATTTTAGTTCTACAATAAAATTATTTTTTAATAATAAAAGTAAATTTTTTGTTTACTTCATCTTTCAAATTATTTGACCTAAAAAAATATATTTTTTTTAAATAACACCTATTGTAAACGAAAATTGCATCAGTTAATGTTACAAAACAAACCCGTTTTCAATTAAATAGAGTATTTCAATCCGCATTCACTGCAAATCCAAATCTTTTAAAGCGACAACTCGCTCGTTTTCCGCAAGTCCCTCGACTATTCGCTCCACGTAAAAAATAACTAATTAGTGTAATTAACGCGACCCACCAACTTTCCGCCCATTCCGGCCCAGTTTACGAGCGGAATCTTTCCAACGACGTTGAAATCTCCCGCAGATGTCCTCCCTCGCTAATTCCTACAAATTAATAACATTCATTTGCGATTTTACAAGATTTATACATTTTATTCTTTCTTGAACGTCGGGCATAAATAGTTCACATTTCGTTCATTCGAGCGTCTGTAACTTGTTAACAAGTTGGAAAAAAGTTTGTTTTTTTTAAACTCGTGTATGGTACAAACGGTTAGAAAAAAATATATTCAATCTGGTAATTTTTTTTTTCATAACTTAAAGAAAGAAATAGGGTGAAGAATAAACAGGTTTTTGATCTCTTGTGTCGTTTGGATACGTTATCACTTTTTCACGATACGTATAGTTATTTGGGTTGGGAAATTGGCGGTTTGTTTCTCGCTCCAGCGCAAAAATATATGTTGATGGCCGTGGCTTCTGGTTATAATCTGTGGCTACGAATTCGAAGGTAGCGGGTTCAAATTCTGTGTTAAATTTTATTTGATGAATATGTGTTATTGGAAAATTTATTCATTTAAAATAATATATATATTTTTTTTTACATGAGCTCCACACAGGAGGCCCTAAGGAAAATAATTTCCCTCGGGGCCTATGTCATCTTTGGGGATGCTGTATGGAGGGTTTTTTTAAGGAAAGGAAGGAGAGGAGAGTTCTGGGAAGGAAAAGGGTTTAAGGGGTGGGTAGAGTGGGTGGGTGGGAAAAGGGTTTAAGGGGTGTAAGAATCTGGGGTTCAGTGTGTCTTGGTCATCCGCCTCCAAGACCTAGACAAACCTCACCCTATGAACCCGGGCACCCCTGCTAAATCACCAAACGTAGCGAACCACTTGGGGTGACCTATGGCAAAGATATAATTGTAGAGGCAGATATTCTCAGTACGGCCCTGCAAAAGATCACCATTCAGAATCGAAAACGTTTCTTGAATTGGATTTTTGTTCGGTGACTAGATCTGAATAGCCAGGTACTTCCCATCTTCCTCTTCCTCATCTTCTTTCCTTCCCCGTTACTTTCAGCTTTATACTTAAATAGGGGGCGCTATAGTCTCCCACGGTCGGGAGCACTTTAAAATCCTTTGCGGTACTCGAATAAAAAAGATAAAATATCCTTTTTACTGTCGAAGTTTGTTTTATTTGAGAAGAATATTATACCAAAAATCTATCTAAATTCCTAACCTATTTCCACTTCTTTGCCAATCTTCGTATTTTTGATGGCATAGTGATGGTATCCAAGCCATTTTACTGTTGTCGAGAAGAATAATTATTCAAATTATTATTAATCTCCCCACCGCTGGTTGCGGATTTGCCTTTATTTATTGCATATTTAATAGCCCAGTTGTTTGGCAAAAAGTAATGAACATGTAGGATATACAGCGCAATTATTATGTTTATGTATTGTTAAATAAAGGGCACTGCTACAACAAGTCAATATATGGCAATCAATTCCAATACACTAAAAATACAGAAGGATTCGTGGTCTCAAGCTCGTTGAGAGATTGAAATTAGAAGAGAGAAAATATAAATCAGGAAATGGTCCCAATACTAAGACAGGAATTTATTGATAAATCAAAGTAACAACAGAGACATCTGTTGACAATTAGTTGAGTTAGTAGTAAGCAAAATGTTGATATCAGCTTCTAGCTTCGAACCTTTTATATCATAATCATTAGTACGGATATTTTATAACTAAATGTAGATTATTTTTAATTTACCAAAATTAGAGCCCTACTTGTACAATCACTCTTCATAGTATTCAAGTGCGTTGGCAATTTAATGATTTCAGAGTAGTTAGAAACGATATGAGGGTGATGATCGCTCGATCTATTTTATGAATAATTTTCACTGGAATTCAAGGAATGTGTATCTACGATTATTTACATGCTTTAATTGTCAAACACTATCTTCGAAGGGGTGTTTATTTTGCCTTGTAATATACCCTTATCTCGTAGCTGGAGTTTATTTTGCGGAAGAGTCGGATTATAATACACATTGAGTGCGGAGTAAATGTTCTAAGCATATTTGAGGTAAACCCGAAAACTGTTTAGTACTCTCAAACGTGTTACAAGATTGTATCAAATTCATAGATTCACCATGTCCCCGGGTCATAAAAGGCTAGTTATATAAATACGAATCTCTCAAAATTATCTCTCTAGGCCAAATATACTCTTTTAATAATTGGATAATTTGTATAGCTCCATTTTTTGTAAAAATGATTTTTTTTGTGAAAAATCTACAATAATAATAATAAATCTACAATTGTACAAATAACATGACTTCTTAGGTTTTATTCGCCAATCTTATAGGACCTACAATGCGACAAAAGAAAAAAAATGTAATTAAATAAAGACAATATTAGCGAAACTCAATTGAAAATCTGGAGACGGAAAAATCAGAAAAGAATATTGGCTCCACTGGGATAATATTGTCTTTATTTAATTAAATAATTTGAGATTTTACTCATACAGATAAAAATTATAAATAAAAGATAAAATAAGTTTTCAAGACAACTTTTTGTTACTTTGAAGTTTGTGAGGCGGGTGTGGATACCGCCGCTCCGGGAACCATTTATTGGATAATCAACACCTCTGCCATAAGTCACTCCGAGTGGTTTGCTACGTTTGGTAACTTAGCATGGGTGCCCGGATTCAAGGGGTGGAGTTTACCCGGGTATTGGCGGTGAATACGTCTACCAATCAACTGCGTTGAAAGCCGAGTCGGGAGAGCCTGGATGACGGAGGCTTTTTGACTTCTCCTGCAGGACTCTCTCAGAACTTCGCCTTGCACCGCAGTGTTAAAGATGGATTCGTAGGTCCATCACTCTTGGACACACTGTTCCCCAGATTCCAACCAACCCTCATACTTTTTTCTTTCCCAATACTTCCTCTCATTCCTTTTCTAAAATTACCCTCCACACAGCATCCCCAAAGATGACAGAAGCCCTGAGAGGAATTATTTTCCCTGATTTATTATTTTTGATTTCCGGATGTTGGAAAAACAGTGGTTTTGAGAAAAAATATTAGCTAAAAACTTTTTTCAACTTAATCCAAAAGAAAACTTCACATCTCACAGACTTCAACCATATAACGTATACGTTCACACCAATCCTCCCTCCACTATCCTACCACCCGCTCCCACACATACGTGCTCTTCCTAATCTCGATCCAATTTAGGTAAACACTGAAGCTGTTTGAATAAATTATGTCATTGATTGGCCCGCTTCCTTTAATCCGGCTCCATCCGGCTCCAAGCGGGAGAGCGAAAAGCAATCTGGCCGAAATATGAACAGAAATAATTAAAATATTGCACTGATTTGATGAGCTTCATGATTGAGTGGTAAAAGACCTACAGACTTCAAAGGAAGTCATTATTTCAACCCTTATTCGCAATCTCAGTTTTTTTTTTAATACAATTTAGACCCAGCTCTTTGAACCCACGCCACATTTTAGTCTCATTAAGTCGACCAACAATGCCATCATGATTTTTTTTAACCTTTAATCTAAGTAGGGTTGTTTGATCACACATGATTGTTACCAAAAGCTGACGGGCAGAGATTTGGTTATTACTGGCTGCACGGCCTTTTTTCTTCAATATTTTCTTCTTATTTTTGATTTGATGCCAAAATATTAAACACACTGAATATTTTTTTTATCAAAAGGTATAGGAAATATCTAGTACGTACGGATATACAGAAAATGATTTATTTGTGTTTTAAATTATAAAATACAGGCCATAAGGTATAAAAATTTTCGAATTTCTAAAAACATAAATAAATGTTCCACATCCTTAGGTAGGTACTATATATTTGCTAATACCTTATAATTTAAAAAAAATCGTTCAATATTTTAGCGCCAAATCAATTTATGAGAAAGGCCGCAGACCCGTGGAGACAAATATCAACAATAAACACATCTGATTTTTAGAAATTTAATTAAAATTAAATTTGATAATGTTATTATCGAGTTCTGCAAGTTTTTTGGTTAGTGTTTTAGTTACAGCTGTTTCGACTTGTAAGGTCATTTTCAAACTGTGGTGAAGCCACGTACGGACGACTTATTTATAAGATTTTAAATGTCAATTTTTGAAGGTGTCTAAGTTGATTTATTACCGGTTAAACCAATTTGTAGAGACACTAATTGAGAGAGTGCTAATGTGGGATTCGGAGTATTTCCCTTTGGTTTGCCTTGCACTAAGTGTAAGGGTTTTCTTAATTGATTTAGAATGATGTTATTGCTATGACTCATTTAAGTGCATTATATTTTTTAGGTTTGGTAAACATACTAAGTAGTGGGGAATAAATAATTTTCCTTACTTTATTAATTAGCGTTATGTTGGGGTCATTCGTTCGTTTATTGATTTCTAATTGTTCAAGCAAATTTAATCTAAGACCCTTTCGTTCTATATGTAATGGTTTTGGCTGGTTATTTTTAAGTGGGACGTGATTATTCACTAAGAGATGTTCGGCGAATTTTGAAGAGGTGTTTTTCCGAATTCGCCATCAAAGAAGTCAACTTTTCATGATTTCAGAGGTAACTTTGGCAATTATTTGAGAGTTAATGATAGTTATTTAAACAATATAATTTTGCGTAATTACTGTGAAAATTAGATGAAATAAGTATAAGAGAAAAAAAGATTAAAAAGTCGAAGAATTTCGATAGGGGTAAATTTAAATTACAAACCACCGAATTTCATTCGAACAAGAATTTGTCGTAAGTACATGAATTTAAATTTCTACCCAAAAACATGCTTTTTTGCAACGTTTTATTTCTTACCAGCAGACCCGGCCACACGTTGCTGTGGCTAACGAAACACAACGCCATTACCCAATCTTCATAAAGTCCACACCACCCGCTTGCCAGCTGCCCGCTGCCCGCTGCCTGAATTGAATATTTGAATTTATCGGCTTTTCTCTACTATAATAAGCATGTATTATACATATAAACTAATTAACTCGCCACTAATTATACAATGCTTGCAATGCAACACTGGATATTTGAAAAGGGAAAATCAAATATCTACTTACTCTAGGACATCTATTTTCCAATTTCTTCCGTAGAACGAATTTCAAAAGTGACTATAGTACGGCCCGCCAGCCGTTTTAAATCGCACAAAAATATGTTTTCTTTGAATTTCTCGGCTTTTCTCTAACATAATTTACATGTATTATACATGTAAACATTCCTCTTCAATCACTCTATCTGTTGGTGAAAACCGTATGAAAATCCGTTGCGTAGTTTAAAAGATTAACGCGTACATACATTTTGAGCTATACTATGTATTGATGATGATTTTAGTTTTCATTTTTAACATTTAACATGCTACGTAAGACAAAATTATTATTTTTTATAAATACATACTCACAAAAAATTCCAAAGTTTTCTCTAAAATCAGGCTAACGTTGAATTCTTTAATGGCATGTAAATCGTAATTTAAAACCCAAGTAAATATAAAGCACATATTTTTGCAAACTAAATATTTGCGTTTCCTTTTAATAAAATAAAACAATTATTCAATTTGGTTGGGTATTTTCGCCTTAAATCCAAACATTAGTTTTGTATGAAAAAGTTTTCAGTGCAGTCGTTCCTTTTAATCGAATGGCAAAAGGCCCAAAGGATAGCTGATTCCTTAGCTTTGACGGCGTACACTTTATTATTATCACTAGTCGGTGACGCTAAATAGTAATGTAAGCATTCAATTTATATTGAATATAGCTGGTACCCGGCATGCGTTGCTATGCCATTTAATAAAGAAATTGTTTCTCCCAGCGTGTCATTTCCCATTCGTCCCGTTCCCCTTCCACCTCCCCTTCTTCTCCCCTTCCCCTCTCGCGTTCCCACTTCGTCATCTCCACCTTCCCTCTCCCCACTCCGCACCCCCCTCCCCCCTTCCTGCGAACGCCCCTCCCGAGTTCCCCTCCCCCTTCCCAGGTTCCCCTCCCCCTCCCTGGTTCCCCTCCCCCCTCCCCCCTCCCTCCCGCTTCCATACATTCAGTATTCAAAACGCTCGCGTGCCACCAATAGCAATTTTTTTATACAAATTTCATAATGCCAGAGCTCACCAGAAAAGTCTTACACAAACCTTGTCCTGACAATAAGGAACACAAAAAAAAATAATTATCCAATTTTATGCAATCGTTCGAAAGTTATGCGCGTACATACATTTCGGCGATTCATTTTTATTTATTTATTATATTTATATTATAGATAGATACAAAAGAAAGTGCAAATGACATATTAGGAAGCTTTGCCTATCCAACTAGGAAAGTTTCCCGTTCCAGGACAAACAATTTGACAGGTTTAGTTCATATTATTCCAAGAAATGTACATAATTACATAACAAACAAAAAAATAAAAAAGTAACCTGGTAGCACACATTATTATACTCGTATTTACCGAATTAACCTGTTAGTTAGTAGTAAGTATTGAAAAGTATGAACCAGGTACCTGATAACAAATTGGAGGAATTACATAAAGATTTACAACATAAACATAAAGTGTTAATGCTATTATAAACAATATTATAAAGATATGAATTTATATAGATAGATAGATAGATTATAAGAACGATAAGAAAGGCCATGTTTGGTTGTAATAATTGAATGGTTAAGGGTATCTGAAACCTTTGCGTGTAAACATTATCGTCAACAATAAGTACTGATCAAGTACTACACTAATATGCCAACTAAATCCGAAACGTTATTATAACAAATCGGAAGGTACATAGCTCGGTGGACCCATATCGGAAACTAAATGGGAACACAAGGCTGTTTTTCCCTCGATAAGGTTTCTACAGTTCCCTCCATCACCAGGAAAATGCGCATAAAGACCCAAAAGGTCATGTCCGATCATTTTCTTGAAAGTAAATTAATAATCAGCATTATTAGGATACCAAATTCTCAAAAAACCTTCCGCTTAATAAACAATGGGATTAATCCCAGAAATCTGACGTTATTATTACGCTAACGTCTGTAAGGTCCAAATTCTAAGAATCCTACTACCAGGACAACTCAAAACAACCGTAACAAACAGTACAAGTAACGCCAAACCGTTTTCGTACGTGTAGTTTGCATAAAAATGTACTTTTGTAATAGAACCGAATTAAAGCAATGCCAAAAGTAATGCCAATATTTACGTTAACAGCTTAAGTGATTAGCATCCCTTGGCAGGCGTAAGTACTGTGGATTTGTAATTTCGTGCATCTCTCCGGATATGGCGAGATTGACTTTTGATGATTATTATTGTAACTGGCAGTTGTGAATAATAATACCACACGTCTATATATTACATATGACGTCATTGCCTGTCGCGGTTACTTTGCCCCGGTGACTGGCTGTCACTGGACCACAGTGGATCCAAAGAAGCGGATATTTTTGGAACAGTTTCTAAGCGGGTTTATAACTGCTAGTAATAATTTATTGTTACTTTCGCCTCTTAAAATGGTAGATTCTCTCTGTAACTATACACGGTGTCCGGGGGTAAAGTGCATTAACTTCGGGAAGTGATTCTACATGATGTTAGGAGTAAGGAAGATTAACAACTTTTTTCGAAATTCCAACATTTTTTCCCCATACAAAAAAATCTACCTACTAAAAATCCTTAGTGTGAGGTACGATCTTGGCTCGGAGCCTGCCGGGCACGATCGTGGCAACATTGTATGGTGGTGATTGGCCCATATCGTAACAGCGGAAAATAATAAAGCTGGCCGCGCACGCCGGTCTAATTTTATCTTTTTACCACAAAACTACCCCTAAAAGTTGTAGTATCGAAAAAAGCGATTTATCTTTTTTAATTATACTATCATGTAGAATCACCTCCCGAAGTTAGTGCACTTTACCCCCGGACACCCTGTATACTCGTAGTTCTGGCAAAAATCCGAATCGATTCAGAATCGAAGGTTGCTTGATATGAGTTTAGTCATGTTTAATGGACAGATCTGAAGAGCGTTTAACCAGCCAGCGGCCTAAAATCCACATTGCGACGAAAGTTGTTCTTACGATCGTGCAGGACAGTGACAATGAGAAAGATTAATTATTCTCCGTACGAGCTTTTTAAAATAATAACTCAATATCGATTTTATTTCATTCTAAATTTGCTTTAATTTATACCTTCATCCAAAAATGCTGAAAGGCGTGATGATAAAACTATTAAAATAATGTACTTTTTGTAATTATTTTTTAATTATAAGTATTTATCATTTTTCAATAATGTCTAAGTTATAAGAATGTTAAAAAAATCTGAAATATATTAGTTTGTAAGTGTGCAAATAAATACACAAACGGACTAATTTTCGTCAAGAAACACATGTACGTATATATTTTTTAATGATTTTATTTAAACTAAAATTAAAATTCTAAAACATGCGATACCCTGATACCCAGATAATGTATTGATTTATTTTACTGCCTGATTATATGATTTGAAATGGGTGTGGTATAATACAAAATATTTTTTGAAAATTTAACAAATCTGCTAACGACCTATGGTATAACCTTATTATACTAAAAATAAACATTTTTTTTCAAAATTTAAAACATGCGAATGCTAAATAAAAAACAATCTTTCGAAATCCATTTATATTTTTTTGTGGAAAAGAGTCAATACGTCCAAAATCTGATTTAAAAATGACATATTTCTGGTTTTCTCTGGTAATACCTTCAATGGTCAATTTCAAACTTTCTCTTCCCAGTTACTGCGGGAATCACATAACAACTATTTTTTCAAGATGTTCGGTGTTTTCGCTAATCAAATCATGGTATTTATATTAATGCACATCATCACATAATATGAATGCGATACCTCCCAACACAGAATTTCAGTCTAATTATTTTTTTTCAATATTTATCAACTAACCAAATTGCCAGTAGGTAGATACTAACTAGTAACTAGCAAACAGTGGCTTTTTGAAAATGACGTCTTATGGTTATCAAAAAGGCCATCCACTTTAAGGCTTTGTCACGTCATCGTGATGTTGCCATCGAGCAAAGACAATTTGCAAATATCGGCGATTATCGTTGATACTCGTTGTTAATGCTGAATTGTGCGTTGTGTATTAAAAATTGCATGTTAAATGAGCATAGTGATTGTGAAGAGACTGTTTTAAACAGTAAAGTTTACTTAGCGACAGCACTGTCTTCGTAATTTTGCGGTCTTGCACTATAGTCGGCATAACTAGCCCACGATGGCGTCCAGGGCAGTATCTATATCGGAGCCTTCAGATTTGTTGCTTATTTAATAACTTTCCTAGATCAATATATTGATTGTACGAATCCCCATATTCAGAAAACTGATAATATTTTCAGTATCGATGTATTCCGTTATATTTATATGAATATGTATGTTTATAGAAGGTATTAATATTTTTTTCCTAAAATCTTAAAGAATTTGCGTAACTATGTACTTAGTACTTACGTTATTTTTGCTTAACAAATCAACCCTTAAGGCCCAGCTTCCCACATTGCTACCGATTTCTTACATATTTTTCTGAAATACTTTAAGTTTTTACATAAAATTCCTTCGTTAGAAAAGAACCGCAAAGTGTGCTCCGAAAATTATTATAAACACGTTTTTTTAGGTATTTTACAATTTATATGTGTGAAAAATTTGAAAGTGTTTATTTATGCTATTTTAAACATTCCCACGAGATTTTCGTTATATTTAAACGAGTCGTGTTTTATTAAACATTCTCACGATTTTCGCTTAAAAATTATCATTTTTAATATTAGAGGGCTCCCTCTAACATTTTTTTTTCATATCTTCCCTTCTTCTTCTTTTTGAGCAGGTATCTACTACCGGGCCTTAAGTTGTCAACCTTAACTGTTAACTGTGGCCCTGGCAGGCAATCAGCCCCTACGGCCTACAACCTCCACTGCGGGTCCTAAATAAGCGTGCACTACTTATTCCGGCACGGTGAGCTGATCCCCTTTATTACCGTCCAGCCAGACGGACGCGACTCTGCATAATTCCAAGTATTTAGTTCCCGTGATGAGCATTTACACGGGAAATTCAGCACAACCAGCGTTTAGTTCCAACCAACTGAACGTGGGGTGTGTGGTCTACAGTTCCACAGTACCTATTATCGGAATCCCATGATTACGTCTAGTGGAATTTAGAAAATTGGTACCTATAGATAAGTAAAGTGATATTTTGTTGCCATTCCTTGCTTCAATTTATCAGGAGTTAATGTAAAAAAATGTTATTATGAAAATAATTTGGGAGGCAGGAATGGGTAACCAACACCTCTGCCATAGGTCAACCCAAGTGGTTCGCTACGTTTGGTGATTTAGCATGGGTGCCCGGGTCCATGGGGTGAGGTTTGTCTAGGTCTTGGAGGTGGATGACCTGGACATACTGAACCCCAGATTCCTACCCACCCCTTAAACCCTTTTCCTTTCCTAAAAACAAACCACCACACATCATCCCCAAAGATGACATAGGGCCCTGAGGTAAATTTATTTTCCTCTGGGCCTCCTGTGTGAGCTCATGTGAAAAAAAGTCCCTCGGGGCCTATGTAATATTTGAAAATGCTGTGTGGAGGGTCTTTTTGAGGAAAGGATGGAGTAAACACGGGACTTGAAGATACCGTTAAAAACTATTAAACTCAAGAACGAGTCGTAGAAGCGACCTGTTCTCGTGTGACAAATGTCAACCATGTACATATACGTTGGATGCGCATTTCATATATGTTGGACGCTAGTTCCTCGGAGCATCTTAGATTATAATACAGGTAGAACAAGGACAGCACACCTACCAGACGCCTTTGCTCTAAAGATTGCAATCCGCTTGTTCAGACAGGGGAATCTACCAAACGTATTGCCCGTTTCCGCAGAGTCAAGGGTTTTTTCAGTTATTTTGGAGCTGTAACAATGAGTTTTATAAGCTTCAAAAAGACTTAAATAAGACTTAACTTAATAAATTTCGATATATTTATCCAAGACACTATACAGTACTGTGCGAATTAATGTGAACACGTGATAATTAGCACAATTACACTTGTTCTTGCAGTTGTATGTAGCATATTGTAACAGCGGCCATTTTGTGTTCGTTTTCTATCATTCAGTGAGTTACGAGACACACCAAGCTACAGATTCGTTAAATTTTGTAATTTTTTAGAATAACAGTTTTTTTGCAGACGTAAACTTAACTAAAGCTTTTTGTTTCTTATTTTTAAAGATGGATACTTCTCTTTAAAAACGCACAAAGATTGTTAATATTTCAAAGACAAAAAAATTACATACGTTGAATAGCTAGGTAACTTTCCAGATCCTAATTCAATTGAAAATCGGTGGGCTATAATTAAAGCAAGACAAACAAAGCTGATTGAGGCAGTAATTTAGAGACACGCAAATATCAGAAAATTGTAAAAAAAGTTGTTGATTCTATGCCAAACCGTGTACAAGAAGTTATAAAAGTTAAGGCAGGACACCCTTCGTATTAAAAAAAATTAACTGTAATTGTTTCTCTATTTTTTCTTCAATAAAGAATATATATTATTTTTTCGCATTCTACACTTGTGTTCACATTAATTCGCACAGTACTGTATGTATATAGGTGTCTAAAAATCATAATCTTAATTTATGTACAAAAAAATGTGTTCCGACGAAAATAGACATTTCAATTTAAATTTACACCCATCAATATGCTTTCTTTTAAAAAACGTTTTTTTTAGTTTTTGTATTTCATCATATTTCTAAAATAAACTTACTAGGAAAATTATTTATTCAAATAATTATATTTTAATCACAAATAATTGCCCAAATTGCCTCCAATATCATGAAAATGTTAAAATCTTTAATGGCCTTTATTTTATAATTTAAATAACATGTAAATAAAGTAACACATAGGGTAAAGGGGGTAAAGTGGAAGGGGTGGGCAAAGTGGAAAGTTCACATAAAACAAAAAATAGCGACCTCACTTACCACAAGTCACATGTCGCCCTTGCGCCCCTGATGAAATTTAGCGGGGCTGCGGCGACCCAGCGCGGTGCACGTGTATGTTGAGTGATTTGTGCAGATTCCTTACGAAAACATTCAAACTTCAACGGTTGATTTTTCATTGAAAGATGAGGATTTAGTTATATGCTATTTATTATTGCATTGCATATAAGTATTGTCCAACGTTATTTTAATACGTCTGTGATATTTTGATACGATTTTTCGATATATATTTTTTTTTGTTCCTTTCACACCATTTGGGCAAAGTGGAAAGTTGTATGTGAGGGCAAAATGGAAACCTTTCCACTTTGCCCGCGCTCGTGAGATGTCCAGTTTTACTCTAACATAACAAAAATCAATTGGAAGAAAAAGAAGCCAAAAAGATGAAAATTATCAAGGAAAGAGAGCAGAAAGTAAAAAATACAAAAGAAAATAAAAATTTAGAAAATGGAACAGAAAAAGCAAATTTCAAAAAAACAAAAAATCTGCAAGAAAGATGAGAAACCATTTTCTCGAAGAGAAACAAAGTTAATGAGAAAATTAATTTTCAACCTCAGCCTGACACATCAAAACAACAACATTTTACACTTTGCATGTTTTGCAAAGAAATTTACATTGATCCTCCAACTGAAGAATGGCTTCAATGTGTCTGTCAAGAATGGGCACATGAACTGTGTGTCGATATTGACAATGATGGAAAATTTACCTGCTTCAATTGCCAATCCCATTAGAGGAATCATGCTATCGTATTCTATATATATATTATATGTTTCCATTTTACCCTTTCCACGTTTCCCTGCTATGCGGGCAAAGTGGAAAAAAGTTACGTTTTCAAACCGGGTCTCCATTACCAAAACTGTTCTCTTTTATTATTTTTTTTTTCAATTAGCAAAAATATGTAAGTTTCTTGTTTTAATAAACTTTTAAAAACTAAAAAAAAATTACATTTTCTTAATTAATCTGTACACTGAAGTTAAGTTTTCCACTTTGCCCCCCTTCCCCTATTACTAAACATTTGTTTACCTTTTGATTACAACAATATTTTTTCATTTAAAATAAAACAATAACTTTGTAAACACCACTTTTATCGAGTTTACAAAGTTATTGTTTTATTTTAAATTAATAATGTCACTTCACAAAGTATCCTCTCCATGTGAATAAATATTTTTTCAGTTTGGTTGGGTATTTTGGTTTCAAATCTAAAATTAAGATTTGTATGAAACGGGCCGAACTGGCCGCGCATCCGTTCCCCTTAACCGTGCACAATTAAATACAATTTTATAAAATCGTCGGGTTACTTTGACAGCATTTCAAAAAGTAATTAACGACAAAGCTGGGTTTCGCAGGCTGGGGAACAAGTGTCTATGGAATTACCCAACAACTGAAAGAACCGCAAGCCACCGCTATTTATACGGTTACTCGTATTTAATCTAGACATGGCATTTACATAGCAACTCCGGCAAGGCAGCAACAACGTATTGCCATTAAGTAAATTGCACTCCGTTCTGAACAGAGACAAGACATAAGTCTAGATTAGGTGTGGGTTATGTTTTATTGCTACAGAATATGCGGGTTAATTGGGAGAGTAAATTGGGTGTCCTGCTGTCTTCTATTTTGCCAGTCAGTTTCATCTCTATACCACGAAAAAAGGTGGCTGGGATTGCATGAAAATGACATTTACCTGTTTCTCTGGCGTAGAAACGTGATCATCACACTTAACTGTTTTTTTATGAGGCTTATCTATTTCAATCGATACCAATTTAATTAACCTCGATTTAAACGTGTTTTGTTCATCTGTTCAAATGTGTCTCTCTTGCTCTGTATCCATCGAACCCTCCAAAACTTTGTTTTGAAGTGAACACAGCATAAAAGTCCCACCACAAGACGGTTCCTCGACTTTTATCTCGCGACAAAATATTCCCAACAAAATATCCTCCGAAAAAATATCCAATACACATGATATCCACTAAAACCTAACCTAACAAAAAAATGGGACAAAAATTATACAGACATCCTGTAAAGACAATAAATTATTGTTCAAAAATGGTAAGATGTTAAAAAAATGGAAGGGTTGATATTTTGTTGGAGGATGTTTTGTCGGAGGATGTTTTGTTTTGTCTTGTTTTGTCGGAGGATATTTTGTCTTTGGTATCTATATTTGAGAATGTTATGAGGCGATAGAAAATCGAAAAGAGAATCAGGCGTTATCAAATAAATTAATATGACACAGTACGTACAAGACCTCTGTCTTACCGAGACGACACTCTAACCACTGAGCTACCGAGACAGTGAGTTAATGTTAAAAAAAAAATTAACTCAAGCAAATTCGTGAAAATCAATCTGTTTTTGTCTTATAAAAACAATTTATACCTATACACTTTTTTTTAAGCATTTTTTTGCATTAACTCCACATTCATTTGAGATGCTGTGTTGAGGGGAGGAAGGAATGAACATTGTTCTTGAAGAGACCCATGTTGTAGGAAGGAGGAAACACAAAGGCCGGCAATTCGTTCCACAGCCGAGCTCTTGAACACAAGAACGAGTCGAAGAAGCGACCCGTTCTCATGTAACAATTGTCAACCGTGTACATATGTTGGGCACGCGTTTGGCGTGTTTCCCGACTATGCAGCAGTGCCAAAAGGATCAATGACGCTAGTTCCTCGGAGCATCTTCCATGGAAATACTGGTAGAACAAGGATAGCATTCCCACCCGACGCCTGTTAAATCAGGAGAATCTGAGACGGACGGACGGAAAGAGACGGATCGCCCATTTCTGCACAGAGTCGAAGGGGGCTCCAGATCAGAGGTGGCTGCCAAATTTAACCGTGGGACGCACTTGTGATTTGTACAGGGTTAGCAGTTGTGTACTATGAACGTACCTGCGGGCCCTGTACAGTACGCCCATTTTTTGAGAGGCTAACTTAACTCTGACATCGATAGAGCCCCCATACCTGAGCTGGTCATTTAGAGTCACCAAGCGTATCAATGGAGGGCCCGTTCGGAAAATTCGCATCCTGTGAAGAAGACTATGTGAATTTTCGTTTTTGAACGCATGGTAAACAGATTTATTTAAGTTATGACAACAAGAGAATTCGTAAAAAACGTTGCCATTATTTGAACATAAAAAAATATCCGATTATTCTCAAATGCTATTCTTTCTATGACGATTGTTGTATCACCAGTTAAATCTCCGACATATTTCTACGTCATCACAAAAACACGACGGCTTTAATATCTCTTTGCAGTAAAAAATGATATTCTTTTATTTATTTTGCATAGAATAATAAATAAAAAGACACATGTTGCTGGTTGAGCCGAGGAAAACATATTGCTATTTACGTCACGTTCACTGAAGGAAGGCTCGGGTTATACCAAAGCTTTATAGTGGAATGTTTCTTTTAAACTGTTGACAAGTACTTTTTGTGATGCCTGAAGAGATAATGATAAAAACTTCTTCCAGCGGTTTTACGACAACGAATTTCCACCACTTTAAATAATAATTAAATACAATGAAATGACAAGATACAAAAAATCGAGTGTGATTTAGACCACACGACTGAAGTAAAACTACAAGACAAACCTCGCCCAATGAACCAAGGTATCCCTGCTAAGTTATCAAACGTAGTGAACGGAGTGACCTACGACCTTGGATTGATCTACGATCTTGGGGTGACCTACGACCTTGGGGTGACCTACGACCTTGAGATGACCTACGATCTTGGGGTGTCCTATGACCTTGGGGTGACCTACGACCATGGGGTGACCTATGACCTTGGGGTGACCTACGACCTTGGGGTGATCTACGATCTTGGGGTGATCTACGACCTTGGGGTGACCTACGACCTTGGGGTGACCGATGACCTTGGGGTGACCTACGACCTAGGGGTGACCATTCTTATCCGTATCATTATCACACCCGAAGTAAAGCGTGCGCAAAGGCCCGACCGTTCGCCTAGCAATCGATCACCGTTTGCAACGATTACCGTTCGCATGACATTTTTCGTAACAATCACCACTTTTCGTAACGCATTCACCAGCTTACAAAGTTTCCGTGAAGAAATTCTACTTCAAAAAGAAAAAGTCATCACTCGGGAGATTGAAATCATCGTAAAAATCATTGTATTCTCCAACTGAACAGAAAATCTTTAGAAGTTTAGTCTCAGTTCTTCGTCAATTGGGAGGTCGAGATGGGTACCGACGGCCGGAGACCATTTATTATATAACCAATACCTCTGTCGTAGGTCACTCCAACTGGATCGCTACGTTTGGAGACTTAACAGGGGTGCCGGGGTTCAGTTTGTCCCGGGTTTGTCCGGATCTTGGCGGCGGATGCGTTTTCCCACATACTGCGGGCAGGCTGCATCGGGAGAGGCTTGTTGAGGGAGACCTTTTGACCTCTCCATGTGTCTTGTACCGCTGTGGGGGAGATTCCTACCCACCCCTTGCACCCTTTTCCTTCCCAGAACTTCTTCTCCTTCCTTTCCTTAAAAAAACCCTCCACACAGCATCCCAAAAGGTAACAAAGGACTTTAGGGGAACTAATTTCCTCAGGGCCTCTTGTGTGGAGTAAACATAAAGAAAGTATGGTCTACATCGATTTTTTTATGTGAATACCGCATAAAAGTTCCAACTACTCTCTACTAACCGCATTCATTGTGACTATGGCATCCCCAATTGGCGCAATATGCTATGAGGCTGAAGTGTATGGGGAGGGTACCTAAGGAGATAGAAGAAGAGGAGGTGGGGAAGTAACTGGTTAATCAAATCTGGTTACCAAACACAACTTAAGCCATTTCAAGTAACGTGGTGATCTTCCATCAGGTATCTACCACTCAAAGAAAGCTGATATCGCCAATTCATTTATTAATATGACCTTTCGGCCCCAGAGATGCAAGTGATATTTTTTTACCTGCTTAAGTAAAATTTTTACTTCAGGGGGAATAAAATTGGTCGTAATAAATATGTCATTTTAAAATAAAATTCTAGACGCATTGACTTTTCTCCACAATAAATTATAAATCGATTCCGAAGGATTGTACTTTTATCTAGTAAAGCTGTGTTTTAAATTTTAAGAAAAAATATTTTCTTTTAATAAGGTTATACCGTCGTTAGCAGATTTTTTAAATTTTCAAACAAAATTTTGCACTATACAACGCATTTCAAATCATATAATCATGCAGTAAAATAAATCAATAAATTATCTAGGAAAGCTACTTTTCAGAATTTTAATTTTAGTTCAAATAAAATCTGAAAAAAAAGATCCCAGCACAAGTTTAGTAACGAAAATACTTCATCTTGTCTATTTATTTAGGTCTTACAAACTAACAAACATCAGTTTTTTTAACGTTTTTATTTTGCTTGGACATTGTTGCGTGCCACGGGCGTAGCACCCACGTTCTGCCTCCAAAGCTAGCTCAGATAGGTCGGCAGAACTGGCGGGGCCCTCATCATCAAGGGTCGTAGGTAGCTAAAAAGGGGGGGGTACATAGTATATGTCCACACTCGTTACGCCTCGTCAAATAAAAGATCGTCTAGGTAAACATTTCTTGTATTGTCGGGATCACACACAAATACAACAGGGCAGTGCATTTACAATCTATTACTAGGCACAGGTACACAAATCGACTACCTACACATGGGGGAAGCCTATCGAATCTCTCTCAAATCACGTCCTCCCTGAGGGTCGGTCGCTGTTCGCGGGCAAGTAAGGACACAACAAAATGGGTGAAAGTGGCGTTACTCACTGGTACCAGGTGGCGTGGCAGGAGAGCATTCACGGCGAGGATGGCCGGCTACGCTTAACAGGGAATTCCTTGCAAGCAGGTAGCGTAGCTGGGGAGCCGGTCGACTCGGAACATGGTGGACGGGCACGTCTCACGTTTGGGGCTCCGTGAATTCGGTAGAATGTTCCGGAACCGTGGCGCAGTCGCAGCGACGGGCACGGGTTGCGGCTAGCGGGGTCCCGGCGTGAGTGAGGCGCGTTGCCCGGTCGCGAGGGCGTGGGGCGTGGGGAGAAGGGGTACGATTGCCCGGGGGGAACGGGCGGTATGCCGCTCACTGGCGTAGGGTGGTGCCTGGGCGCTACGTAACAACATTATTGAAAAATTACAAATACTTATGATAAAAAAATAATAGCACGAATATATAATTTTAATAATTTTATCAACATACGTTTGAGCATTTTTTTAATATAGATATATATCAAAGCAAATTCTTATTGAAATAAAACCGATAATGAGTTATTATTTAAAAAGGCTCGTAATCTTTCTAATCGGGACCGCGTGTACTGTAAGGGTACAATCGCACGACCGTCTTTCAACGAAATTTGAATTTTTGGCCGCTGGTTAATCGCCATTAACTTATTTTTTTTGAAAATCCTTTTCAAACAGAAGCTTGGCCATACTTATATTATCTTCAGAAGTCATCAATTCCTATCTAAACAGGTCCTATAATGCGTATAAAATGTGCAATAAATTCCACCTTGTGATAAACCTTTTATATTATCTAATAAAACCTATTGCTTTACGATTTAGGTCACAGTGCCACCGGGTTGCCATTTTATTGTCTTGTTTTTATATTCGCATAATACTAGAAAGCACTTTATATGAAATATATATTGTATTTATTTGCTTTATTAACACTTTAGTTATATTTTTATTTTAGAAAGATGGGATTATTGCCTGGAGGCAATTTCTTCCAACCAACCTAGATTTGCAGTGGAATAAAATGAAATTACGGTTTTTGCGTCTAGTAAGTGTTAACGTCTGGGGGAGGGCACGGGGGCACGGGGGCACGGGGGCACGGGGGCACGGGGGCACGGGGGCACGGGGGCACGTGCCCCCCCCCCCCCCCCCCCTCCCAGACGGTATTTTTGTGTACTGTGGAGATTCCATCACAGTACTTACTTAGAAGCAGAAACTGTCTTTATTAAACATTTAATTTTTCTATTGTTTTGACACTTTCATAAATCTTCATGTAACCGTCCGCCCCTTGTGCCCCCCCCCCCCTCCCCCCTCCCTCCCCAGAAACAAATCCTGGATCCGCCCTTGGGAAGATATATGTACATAGTAAAGTCTAAGGCGATGCACCACGTCGAATAATATTTGGAATTGGTTCGCTAACAATAACACACTTCATATAGATGACGACAAGGTTTAAATTTCCGCTTAACACCAGCCGCCTGTTTTGATTTATGCAAGAAAAAACATCGCCAAAAATTAGTGTTATGCTTTGCATAGTTCAGGCACAAATATTTAAATGTTTTACGATAATTTTCTAAAGAACTTAATTTGCCACATTGTACAATATAACCATTAACGAAAATCGGTTCGTGAACGGGAGATTATGATCTTTAAAGCCGTTTTTATAGGCCCGTCACTGAATTTTTTTTTCTGGGTTTATAAATAGACTCGACAACAAATCGCTCTATTATTTCCAAGTGTTCTACTCACTGTATTTAACAAAGGTATCTAAAACAGTGTTTCTTAACCCGTGGTCCACGAACCCCTGGCGTCCGCGAATATATGTATGGGGGTCCGCAGTCTCATATTTGGGCCATTTAACAATAATAAATAAATGCCACCCAAAGTCCCATTATCGCAACGCGTCATCATTTCGGGATTATTTTCCAGTACCCGACCAAAATAAAAATTGATGTTAGACCCTTTCAACACAGATATTACTGACATTACAACGGCCAGAAAAACCAATGAATACAAATATCTGGTGATTCAGCTTTGAAAATTTATATAAAAAAATCCTCTTTCAAGTTTTTGGGTGAATGTAAAGAAAGATGATTATAAGGAAATATCAGAAGAAGCGCTGAAACATTAACTGCTTTTTTCATACCTCTGTGAAAAGGCATTCTCTATTCTTTTATTTGCTAAAAACAAATACAGAAACAGATTGCAAGTTGAATCCGATTTAAGATTACAACTTCGAGAATATCAATAATTAATATGAATGTTAGTGTTGCTGTTGTACGTTATTAATGTATTTTTTGTAAAGAAAAAAATTTTGTATTTGAAGTACTGAAATAAATGGTTCGAAATTTATTGCTATTTTTTTTATTTATTAAGGGGGTCCTTAAAAATTGTGCTTCATTTCCTAGGGGTTCGTGGCTGAAAAAGGTTAAGAAACGCTGATGATCTAAAATATTTTAAGCGATCAAATTTTAAAACCAAAAACGTATTATTTTGCATAACTAAAGAACGAAGAATATTCATGTGAAAATTTTGGTTGCTAAAACTAATAATACATAACTTATATTTAATTTGTGCTGAAAATATGCAAATTTGCAATAAACGCCGATTCTGAATATGTGAGATTCGTCATGGATATTATTAGCTCGATTTTGAAATATGATTAAAAAAACATACATTATAAACGTTCCAGCTTGGTTTTGACGTCATTTGAAAAAGATGGAAGGACATTAGTGGAGAGAAGTACCACTACGATGACGTCATCTGATTCAAAATCGTACGGTACCATTAAACACTTCGTATGGGGTCCGTTTCTACGAGAAATAAAAATTACGCAGTGTATGATTTAATTGTGTTTTGAAGAAGGCGTTTTCTTGCTCCGATGTACACCGGTGAAGAAAGGGACGACGACGTTAGTTTTTTTTACAATTTCTACCGATTTCTTACATATCCCCATGTTATTTTTGAAGATAATATCTATACTTTCCCCACGCCTAAACTCAAATTATAGAAATTCCCTCGATTGAAAAAAAATCGATATGCTCGGAAAATGATTATTTTCACGTCTGTTTCAGTTATTTTACAAGTTATATGCACGAAAAAATTCACAGTGTTTCTTTAAATTCTGTTTTACACAGCCGCCAAGAGATTTTTCCTCTATTTTAAATGAGTCGTGTTTTATTAAACATTTTTCCAATTTTCGCTTCAATTTTACCGTTTTAAATATTAGTGCACTCTCTCCAACATTCGTAATTAAATATCTCTCAATCTTCTTCTTTTTGAGCGGGGTTACGGCGCCTTGGTGGGTGTTCAACAGTTATGAAATGAAAACTTCTTTAGCACCGTTGTGGTGTGAAATTCGATTAAACGAAAAATAGCGACATTAATAAGAGACAAACACATACATCTAAAGGATTTAGTAGATACTGCTAGGTACAGAGAAGCGGATTTGAACCGTTCTTTAATTAATTAACCCACGCTAATTTACTTACACCGCTGATCACTCAATACTTCAATCGACTAGCTCAGTCGCCTGGTGTGTTTTCAGTTCGGCCTTGGTAGACTTGAATAACCACTGCTATGTTGCAGTTAAAACAAAATACAGGAGAGCACAGAAATATCGGGATAATTGTAAATAAAAGGTTCTCTTTTGCTACTAGAAAAGGGTTTATATTTGCAGTAAGGACTCTAGGCCAGGAAAAGCTTAAATCTCTGTGAGAATGGGGTGATTAATGACGTGAAATAAAGGTGTTAATTTAGTTTTAAGGTCAAGTAAAGGCAATAATATATATGAAAATTGGAACGATACCGGTGTGGGATTCTGTAGGCTCGGCAACAACAACGCCAACAACTGAATTTAACCAAAAACCCGCAAACTGTTTTTGGTGGAAATATTGAACGGAAGAATAGAGACAACCTATCCGTTCGAGACCTGGGAACTAAGAGAGCTCCTCAAAATTTCACCGGCACAAGCCGGTCCACACCGCGCGCCCCGCCCCCGTCGATAGGGGTGGGCGCGGCTTACCTCGGTGTTGTCATACCCCAAAATATGAACATAAAAGTACTTGATTTCAAAAATACTTACGGGGTAACATGTTCTATGTTATGAAGTGCATTTCATAACAATACATAAAGTAATTAACAACATTTTACCAAAATACTTCTCAAATAAAAACATATTCAACAAGGACATTCACCGACATAACACAAGGAAATCAGGCTTCAAAAAAAGGACAAGGCGAATACGCAGTTCAGAACAGTTTACTGTAAAAAATTATATAAGGATAAATTTGTAAACTTAAATATTCAAATTACTAAAATAAAATTAATAAATAATTATTTTTTTAAATAGAATAATCGGTCTCCTCTTCATGCGGTGCTTCGTAGCCCATCGGTCTCCTCTTTGTGCGGTGCTTCGTAGCCTTCCGACTCTTCTATACTTTAATTTACTGAAGGTTTCACTTCTACCGCGTGTGAACTGCACACTCCGATTTTTTTTTTATTTATCACGGCCTTCATAAGACATTTTTTGCCAAACAGTTTATTCGGGCACAAAAGAGCTCCGGCCTAGAAATTAATACCGAGATCATCAGTAGGACCTGCAAATTCAATACCACGTTTCTATGAAAGCTCTCATAAATATTATGATGCAATAAAAGTGCAAGAAAATATTTACATCAACGTAAAGTTTCTTTACGGTTCTAAGTTTTCTTTTATGAATTATCAAAGTGTTCAGGGAAAGATTTTCCCGGAAACTGGTGAATAAAGCACCGCCGGTGAATGCCATCGCTTCCGGTGGCGCTGACGTCTCCTGCGGCCGCTTCCGGTGCACAAAAACCTTCTCGGTCCACCGCACCCGCGCGCACCCGGGACACTTGTGCGACCTAATTTATAAACTCGTTCAATCTCGATTCTTTGAATGCACAAAAAAAGATTGATTGATTTTTCTGGGCAGCTTCTAAAGTTTATTTGAAATTATTCAATAGAAACTTCCTCCTAAACCAATAATAATGTATTTTACCACATTCATCGTATCGTATGTATGGTCATTTTAAATTTGTTCAAAATAAATAATATGGACGAAAATTCTCCGATGTATTTAAAAAAAAAAAAAACAAAAAACGAGTGTGCTTTATTTAGACCAGCTACGGCTGAAGTAAAACTTCTTTATCTCCATCTATATGATAGGAAGAGAGAAAGAAAATGTGCGCGCGCACTGCTCTCTCTTGCTCCTACAGAGTGATACAAACAATAGGCCTGCACTGTGTCTTAGATATCCGAAACGTAACTGGCTATGAGGGAAAGAGAGAAAGAAAATGTGTGCTCACACCTCTCTCTCTTGCCCCTACAGTATATTAATACGAAACATAACTCTGTCTCTCTTTCTATCTTCACTAACTTATATCTCCCTCTCAACTACCGTTCGCCTCGCTTTTCGTAACGCTCTCGTCACGCCTTCACCAGCTTACTCCCCAATTCAAGGGTGCATGAAGAAGTTTTACTTGAAAAATTTACGAGGTGTGTGAAGTTTATGATTTTTTTGCATATTATTTACTTTAACCACTCAGACCCATAATCTTGTTTACACGACAATGTAACATACGTATGACGTATGAGGCGTACCTGAGTTAATTAAAAAATAAGAATTTGGACCCTTGTCGTAGTATGAAAAGTTTGGTATCGTGGTTCTTATCTTTGTTTTATTATTTTTATTACGTGATTTATGATAATTTGTTCGTATATTTATGTGGTGGTCCAAAAGTTGATCCCCTGAGAGTTAACCCCCAAAATTATAATAACTTTAAAAAATTAACCAATTTCGAATTTATTTACCGTATGGATTTTTTGTATTTATACGCTGGTATTTACAGTAATATAGATAAGTAGTTTTATTCTTGATGCATTTCAATAAAAATATGTTTTACATTTTTTTATTCGGCTGTACAGCCTCTGTACACAACACTTCGGGAACATTTAGTTATTTTTTGTGTAAGTAGGTACACCGTATCTTTAATTAAATGAAGACAATATTAGCGAAACTCAATCGAAAATATGGAGACAGAAAAATCAGATAAAGATATTGGCATCATTTTCGATTGGGTTTCGCTAATATTGTCTTCATTTATTTAAATATTACAATTTGAGGTTTTACTCATAAAGTTAAAAATTAAAATATACCCCGTATCTTCTCTAAGCCCACTGTATGTTATATACCGGGGAATCAAATGCCGTGGAATCATTTATGTACATATATGCTCAGACAAATAATGTAAACAGAATAAGAAAGAGAGAACACCAAGCTTTCTCTCTGCATTTAAAAGTTTACCATAGATCCTACCGTATATATTTAGAAAAAAAATCTGTATTACAGAAAACCCTAATCAAGGTTTCCAATTTTTTAATTATATTTTTTTATAAAATGAAAAAAAAATTATAACACTTTAAGCGAATAAAATACTTTGCTACTAAGATAACACCAAACTTTCTATACGCATTTTAAAGTTTACCATAGACGCTACCGTATATAATTGGAAAAAAATCTGTACAACAGAAAACCACCAAACAGTCAAGGTATGCCAATTTTTTAATCATTATATTTTATATTAAATGAAAAAAAAATTATAATACTTTTGTTTAAGTGGAGATGATTTTCTAGTTTCATATTAGTAGTATGTAAATAAAGTACAAAAAACAATTAAAAAACGTCGGTAAGTAATTTTAAAAGCTTTTTCTAAGTTTGCGTAAAAAAAACTCAATTAAAAGCAGTTGAGTCTCTTTGCGGTATTAACATTAAAAGGTATACAATACATTATCTCAGATACCAAGCGAACAATTTACACTAATCCTTGGTAAAATCCCTTAACCTCTCGGGTTTTCATTTATTTTTTTAACTTTACTCGCCTCCAGTAAACCAAACATTTTTTTCGTACACTTCTCAGGTCATGGATAGATAGTATGGTTATATTGGTTATATTGGTTATCTCAATTATGGAGCTGAGAATACACGTAAGCTAAAACAGCAAAAACGATCGGACGATGATCACTAGCGCTATAAAATTCGTACATTTTTTTCTGTCAGAGATTTCATATCACTGCAATATTTTGGTCAGTTCCAGCGGGAGTTATGTAGCTTTAAAACTGCGAAACAAAACGAAGAAACAAATTAAATAGGTAGCTTAAAACAGTTGCATTGACCTATTTAAGGGCCGTTCAGAAAGCCATGTAATTTATTGTGCCAGAGTTCAATTTCCTTGACGTCTAACAAATAGATTTTATGCTGTGTTGTTAAGATTGTAAAATAGTTTTCATAAGTTAAAACGTAGTTAATTCTTCCCAACAAACACAAATTGTAAACTTTGTAAAAAAATAATAGTTAACTTTATCAAATTCTACCATGAACGTAGTGATTTTTTTCCTTAAGGCGCCGTTACTCGAATTTCTACCGATTTTTTTACATATCTCCCTTAAACATTTGAAGTTTTTAAGCTCTTAAAAAAAATTATTTTATTTTTGAAGATAATATCTAAACGCGATCCACGCCGAAACGCAAATTATATAAAATTCCCTCGATAGAAAAAAATCGCAAAGAATGCTCCGAAAATTATTATAAACGCGTTTGTTTCAGTTATTTTACAAGTTATAGTTGTGAAAAAAATCACAATGTTATACTTAAGATACCTTCCACGAGATTTTTGCTCTATTTTAAACGAGTCGTGTTTTATTAAACATCTTCACAATTTTCGCATCGATTTTATCGCTTTAAATATTAGCGTCCTCCTCTAACATTCGTAATTCTGTAATGTAATTCTATGAATAAGATTAAATATATGGTAAAAAATTGGCTATCGGAAAAAAATATTTATATTGATATTGATTCTATGTATGAAAAAAATGTTGAATCTGTAGATATAAGATGTAAATTTTAAATTTTAAAAATGTATATGACACTAAAATATAAGCACCTGTTGACAAGCCAATTCAATTGGCTTTGCAGGACTTATTTGTTGATTATATTATGTATTATCTATTCTTTCAATAAAAAAAATAAAAAATTACATATCTCTCCATCTTGTTCTTTTTGAGCGCGGATACGTTGCCTTAAAGTAAGCAAGCAAAATAGAATAAATAAATATTTACTGCGAGAAATTTTCCATTAAACGTACTGAAAATACAATTTTCACAGACTTCTAAAAGAAATTCCGCTCCGCCCGTGCTTCAAATTCGAAAAGAGGCAATTTATGCATATTATTGGGAAATGCATTTTCGATTCAATTTTGTGTGAACCAATTTACCCGTTACGGAAGTTTACCTCCACTCCCCGGGGAATACCCGGATCGATGTAAGCTCTGGAGATTTTGAGTCAATACGTCTTTCACCAATTCAGACTCTACTCGGAGATGGAAAAAATTTCAAGAGAAGCCCTTTGTGAGGGGAGGAAGAGTTCTAAGAATTTTCACGCTCGGTTTTCTGGCGATGTTGGCAAATGTACGCTTTGTAAGCAACGTATGTGGAATGTACGTTGTGTTAAAGAGGTTTCTAGACTGATTTTATTTTTAAATCTACGCAATTCGAACTGATTTATCAATTCAAAATAACGTTTTTTTTTTATTTAATTTGATTTCATAAAACACTTACGCCTGGAGCTATTAGCTATACAAAGGACGCGCGCCGTGAGGAAAACAATTTCCCTCGAGGCCTACGTCATATTTGGGTATGCTTTGTGGAGGGTCGTTTGGAAGGGGGGGTGTGTGGGAATTTGGTGGTCAATGTTGTGATGAATTGCATTGATCAACAGTGAAAATTAGGAAATATCGTAGCTTCCCACTTTAATTTAAAAAGAAAATATCAATTACTTATAAAACGGACACGTCTACGACATCTATCGGATTAGAGTAAAGTGAATTCATATTTACGGTAGGGATCTATAATTAGACAAGGTGAGACGAGTATTGATAAAAAAATCACAGATGGTATCAACAAATAATCAAAGACAGGGACTCCCCATATACTTTGGGCCGTGATATATTGACAGCCAATTGAATTACAGCAAAAACGATTAAAAACCGAGTTAGCCTATCAACGGGAAGAGGGCCGAGCCCATTTTTAGAACAAAGGAACGACCTTTGGACTTGGCAATTAGTAATGTGATTAATGAGTTTGACGTTCCCACCAAACCGAGAGGTGAATAAACTCCATGGGAAGAAATAATCTGTTCAGGGACAAAAGAACGATGACCCCAAGAAATGTTATGATTAACCGGTACGTTCCAGGGATCAGAAACCCTAGTTCCCGAACGCATTAAAGCATATCAGGTGCGGAAAAAAGGATACACGTAAACACGATGGAAAAAGTTTAAGTGGAAAATTGCATAGCAAGTGACGAAAACGTGTTGTAAGGTGTTAGGGAGATTTCATCTATAATACGATTGTTTGTGACGACCGGAGATGATCGATTCGAGGGAAAACGTGCTAAAGGAAATGGAAATGTTGAAAAAACAATGGAAAATTATTGTTATCAATTCTAGACGGAGCTAGAATATTACGATGAAAGATTTAGGGAGGAAACGTCAAAAAAAATGAGAGTTTAAAGGATAGGCGAGAGTACATTTCAGATGTCTAGAGCAGTAACAAGTGTTAGAGAAGAAAATAGAGTGCAGTACGGAGGGGAGTGGAAAATGCTGAAAACATTGCGATAGAAAAACTCAGGAAAAGGAGTCATTTTACGTAATTAAAATGGAGGTTATAGAGTAACATAGTACGCGATTGCAGATAAAAAATGAGGCATTACAATGGTTGTCGATTTCAGATGTATTTTGTTGTGATAAACAAGGAATATTCGAACATGAAAATTGTTTAGATAAGGACGATTAGCCGTTAAAAAGGTAATAAAAATTATCATGGGTCTTATGAAATATTTACATTAAAGAATTCTCGTAAAAGTTAACGACACTGAAATAAAAAAGGATTTATTGCCAGGTGGGTACAGGAACTAATGTATACAACTGTCAAGACATATGGTTTATGGGATTTTTCGTAAGAACGGGACAAAATTTGTAAGGCGTTCTCTATGAAGCAATAAAAATGACAGGAATTTAAGGGCCGAAGTGGGGGTATCTCCTATAAAGATGTTAAAAATGATATATTTATTAATAACAAATAGAAAATGAAATTTTCCAAGAGGCAGCAAACATCAAAAAACGATATGGTTATATCAGGGAAGTACGGGGAAGTGAGGGGAAAGGAGATACGACAGAGAAAAACAAAGGAAATCTTAGATTAACAGTGAATAAAATAAATACGGCTTGAAATATAAAAATCTATAGAGATATGAACAATAGCGTAAGAATAAATAAGGAAATTCATGGAAAGAGTGTCGTCAATAAAAGAAAATTCGAGGAAAAAATGGAAAATTCAAATATACGACGTAAATAGAGAAAATTCGGTTTTAAATGGAAAGGTTCATATAGAATACAGAAAAACTCGAGGAAAAATAATAAAATAAAAATGAACAATTTGCGAGAAAGGCTTCGACATGAAGATATCTCTGATAGGCGAATTTGGGGACAGATTTGGAACATATGGTAGATGCCGTACGCACGGACATGTTACGAAATATATGAAAATAGAACTTTAAAATTATTAAATTCAAGCTAATTTTGTATGAACAACAGGACAAAGGAAGTTGGGCCATTAAACATGGATCTTACTAAATCCGGATCTTGTAAGTATGGAAGTACGAGACAGAATTTAATGTATCAAACGCAAAACGTACAAAGAGACCGCATTCGACAATAATGGGGAGGTTTCAAGAAATTACGAGTTGATAGTAATTAGATTGGTTTATTATAGGAGATTCAGATACGATCTTTTGGACCTGAGAGGGGTATAAAAGTCTAGACAAATGCCAGTTGAGGACAGTCTACGTCGTGGTCGAAAAGGTTGTAACTTCGCGGAACGTGACGAAACGGTGGGTGACTTAAAGTGGAAAAATTCTAAGTGATAATTATTTTGATACTTAGAAAAATTTCACATTCTAGTCAGTGATATACAAAAAAAATACTTTGCAGTTAGAGTCAGTGAAAAATAACAATAAAGCCAACGCATTATTTACTTGTGAAAAATAAAAGTGCTCGTGATAAATACAATTTGTTTTAGTGGGAAATTCGGATTTTATAATCACTTAATATCGTATTTTTAAACTTAGAAATTTCGCGTTTAATATTAGTGCAATAAATAACTGAAGTGATGTGATAATTTAGCGTGATGAAGCTATAATTAAATACGTGTGTTCAATCTAAGTGAAAGTGTTCTAACAAATAGTAAATATTTAAATTAATTATCTTAAATAATAATAATAAAACAAAATAATATTTTATTAATACATAAAAGTTCGGAGGGATAAAAATTTAATTTAACAACAATTTACCATCTCTAAATTAATCGTGAAGTAACTATCATTTAAAGTGTTATCTAACCAACGAGTTTTGAGATAAAATACAGTTTAGAACGATAGAGTTCATGCATCATTTTAATTAATTAGATTAAATGAAAAAAAAAAAAATTGAAGTCAAAAAGATTTAATTAAATTTAGGAAAATAAAAAATTAATTTAGGAAAATCGCAGCAAGGTTACCGTGTATTTCCCGGTCGGAAAAAACCTTGGTAGGGGTAAGTCTTTTCCGTTATAAAATTTTACAGATTCCAAGGAGAAAGCGGAATGGAGCAAACATTGGTATTTGGATTAATTATTTGACCAAGATATTACTCGCTTAATATGTGATATGTAACTATATTAAAATATTATAAGTATAATAAGTATATTTTTTATATTTATATATGTAAGTATATAAACATATATATATGTAATTTTTGTTCCCAAGAAAAATTATAATCAAAAAAAAAAAAAGAAAAACACTTATATAAAAAGAGGAAAAGGGTATCGATTCCTACCTCTGAATTCATCAATAACTATTAAAAGTAGTTATGTGTGATAAATTTACAAATCAATATTTTATATTTAATGTTATGTATGTATTAATATAATTTCAGAAAATCCAGAGCATTTGAAATAAGTTATGATATTAGAAATTATTTCAATCATAAAATTTATGTATATACATATCAATATTATAAATTATTTATTGAGACAAAGTATATATAAATGAATAAATATGTATACGTAATCGGGTATCAGACTAGACAATTGCGCTAAGTACATCATTATCAAACAAAGAAAATTTTAGAGTCATCTCACACGTCTCCGGAATGTCTAAAGTAAACATACCTCATACGCTTGAATCTAGGTCACGAGGCCGTCGAGAATGTTTACAAAGCTCAAATTGTTTACAAAATAAGTCGGTCACTGGGGCACTAGTTCGAATACAGTAAAAAGAAAAAAAAAAAAATGACCTTGATTAGTGGATATCGTACTTAGGTATTAACTTCTAGGAATGGGATAAAATTATTATATTGCGCAATTATTAGGAACAAAAAGAAAAAAAAATGACCTTGATTAGTGGATATCGTACTTAGGTATTAACTTCTAGGAACGGGATAAAATTATTATATTGCGCAATTATTAGGAACAAAAAGAAAAAAAAAAAAATGACCTTGATTAGTGGATATCGTACTTAGGTATTAACTTCTAGGAACGGGATAAAATTATTATATTGCGCAATTATTAGGAACAAAAAGAAAAAAAAATTTAAACACTATTTTTAATTTGAACGTAAAGAGGTATCTACAGATCTAAGCAATTGAAAATTAACAGATTTATTATAGCAGTTCAAAAAGGTGTGTTGAAGATTTACATGAAGCATTTGATAAATCACGGGATAGTTCAAAAAGGTGTATTGAAGACTTAGATGAAGCAGTTGAAAAATCACGGGATAGCTTAATAAGGGGTAATGAGGATTTACATGATTCAATTGAGAATCACGGGATAGCAAGAGTTTATCAAAAGTTGAACATTGGAGGGGAGGGAAAGAAAAAAAAAAAATACAGTTCAACCAACAGAAGGCAGTGTTCGCTTCTGTAACAAGGACCATTAATCAAACCATAGAGATGGCGGATCTCTCAAACAAAACCGTCAACAAAACCAAACAAAAGCTTGGAGTTATGGCGAATCTCCAGAACACATCGCCAGATAAGATCTTATTGTACTAGTATATATTTATATTTCACACTATTCTTACGTATATATTCGGTATCAATCTGAGGATTGTGCAGAATCCGATGGGCGAGATCCGAGCTCGGGATGCGTTGCAAGTAGTTTCGTATTGCGAGTTATAAACCTTCCCAAAACGTATGTTTACATATATATCTTTTTATGTACTGTTCATTGAATGAAACGAACTCACTTACAATTAGTGCTTTAGGCCTGTCGGGTCACTCTCGTCTCATTTCTTGAACGTGGAGGGAGGATTCACGACCCGTAACTCCACACAAACCCGTGAGTATATGATTGCATATAGGACGAAACCGGTTCGCCCTAAGTAAATAGTAAACTTTGGAGGAGTAGGAATTTGGAGGTATCTGGGCTTGGAGGAAGACCTGAAGGCAGTGCATGATGGCGAAAGGAAGGTTCATTGGGACGCGATAACTTAGGTATCAATCAATTGAACCGTGCCAAAAGACTGTGCGAATTTTGGGTTGACTTCTGATCACCCTGCTTACTTGATGGAGGCAGGAGCCAAATTTTGCCAGAAAAAGGGTTATTCTGAGTTCGTCAAATATGCAATTAACTAATTACATTAACCTACTAAATCCATCTTTATATGTACCTTATAGCAGCTGAATCTAAACGGAGGGGCGCCCAGCAGATACGAGATACAATCATAATCAAATTTACTAACATTTAACCATTTGAGTTATATTTAATTATCTGTTCAATTAGTCATGTGTAGTTTCGATTAGTATTGCTTATTCATGAATTCATTAGGATGTAGGGAATCATAATGAACGTCAAAGGGAAGTTAGTTCATTTAGAGAAATTACTTAAGGTTAAATTTGCAAGAGAGAGACCAATACAGTTTGAAATTCAACACTCTGTTTAGAATCAAGAGGGTTACCACAAAATTTAAAGTAATTAAAGTCCTATATCATAAATCAAAAAAATTACACAACGTTTGATGGAGTTTAATTACAACCTAAATACGAAAATATTTGCGTTCAAAGTCGTAAATAACGTATTTATTAGTTAAGTACATATATCGCTAAAGGTATGTAGTACAAGGGAGCTTTAAGTAGCTTTCTGTAGTTATCAGAGGAAATAAGGGTCCAATTTTATAAAGGCTTGTGTGACGTAGGGGAGGAATTTTCCATCCCTACCACACATATGCAAAGCCTTAAGAATTTAAATATCGATCAGAGCCAAGAGAAAAGGCGAGAATATTACAACTGTCTTGCCGATGAAAGGAGAGTTAAATAAGTATGAAAAGACGAAACATTACGACTGGTGCCAAGTGCCCAGGAGTAAATAAAATACAGACAAATATAAGAGAGTAGAAAAGACATACATCACAATGTGTCCAGAAGTAACGGAGTATGAGTCCATTCCTCTCACTGTGTGGAGCAAGGAGGATGGTCTAGAGCAGTGATTCCCAAAGTGGTCCAGGGGTCCATGGGAGACTCGACGGGGGTCTACGTTGGCGTGATAAAAAATGGGGTCCACAAGTTGTATGTGGGGGTCCACGAAAATTTATCTGGTTTCGATAGTAAATAACAAAAATGTTGGCTTGGCTTTACCTATCAATGTAGGCAGATAAAACACTAATCAAAAAACTTAAGGGAACAAAAAAAATCCAAATTTTCGGTAATTTTTGACAGGCTGTGTTTTGGTGAAAAATGGTCGTATTGAGACTTTAATAAAAGCATTTTGAAGCTTTAAGATTATAATTTTCATATTTTTGGCAATTTTTTTAGGAGCTACGGTTCTTATGCAAACCTAATAGATAGTGCAATGGTTCTCAGGCAATCCTAATTTTTTTTGTAAATTTTCAGCTGGGCCGGCTTATGAATCAGATAGCCTTAATATTTAGCAATAATTTCCTTTTTTTAAAACCTTTCTTAATTTTTTTGAGCAGTTTATTTCAAGAAGGTCAGCGACTGTTACTTGTAAAAACTTGCATATTCGATATTTAATTCTATTAAGGTGGGAAATACAGGACTAGGTTTTTTAATGATTTTCATGACTTTTTTGGCATGGAAGAAATGTGTATAATTTATTGAAACTTTGTGGTCATTTAATATATACATTTAAAAAAATATTGTGAATTTTTTTAAGCATTTCCTCGGAAAATATGAAAATTATCAGCTGCTATACGTCGAGCGTCATCATCAAACGTAGCTTTTGCGTGCATTTTGGAGGCCACAGTTTTCATCTCAAATCAATATGGTTTTGAATTTAATTTAAGAACATGTGTCTCTTCTATATTAACCTAACGTTTCCCAAAAAAGTGGAAATTAATTTTTTTACAAGTGTGTAAACAGGAAACCTTGATTTTTTACGATTAAAAAATACTTTTGACAGTGATATTACTAGGAACTTCGGTTCACATAGAGCGTAATTATATAAATGAGGTATCTGCACATTTTTAAAATGTTTAGTTAAAAACTTTCTGAGCCAGAGTGCACACAAATTTCAAAAAAGTCGTTTCGAGAAAAATGCGTTTCAAGTTTACCACGTGGTTCGCACAAACACCCTCGTAATACCGGAACGAATTGAAATTTTTATTCAAAACTTTGAGAACATATTCTTAATTTAGTTAAACTAACAATTTATGAAATAAAATAATAAAAACATTTTTTTAATGTTCTACGTGTATTTCCCCCCTAAGTCTGGAATCATATTATTTTATAAATAGAACACAAGAAAATATACCTACTATTTTTCTTTTTATTTATTCCACTCCGAATTAAGGATTGGAACTCAGCCGCGACGCAAATTTCCGTCGTCAGATCTAATCTTCACGTTTTTTGACGTGTTTTGGGAATGTGGTAGAAATGTAGCAGCAGGGGGTCCACCGAAATCAGTAAAATTTTGAAAGGGGTCTACGAGAAAAATAAATTTGGGAACCTCTGGTCTAGAGTCTAGAGAGTTCGGCTGGAAAGGTCAAAAGATCTGCCTCAACCAGTCTCTCCTGATCCAGCCCGGCACGCGATAGGTTCAATATCGTAATTGTAATTTGTGTTGATGGTGGTAAAAATTATTCATAAATTAAAGTCTCATAAATATTTCGAATGGATTAAAAACGATTTCATATAAAGTAGGTTTGCTTTTCTAGATTACACTTTTTATGAAGTAGAGTTTTGCTCATGAAAAAACATTAATATCCTGTTAAGAACTTAATAATTTTTTTTTTTCGTTTGTCCTTTATGCGGTCTTTAAAGCATTCTTCCGATTGCAATGAAACGTTGGTGATTTATTGTACGCACATCCGCGATGGTTTCTATATATAAGGGTGAGCTCTGGAATTATGAAATTGATTTTTATAACAGTCATCCGATTGCGAAAACAACTTGGTGATTTGTTGTGCGCACTCCCACGAATATAATAGTGAGCTCTGGCGTTATGAAATTTGTAAACAAAATTTACTGTAGTTGGGGCGCGAGTTGTTTGAGAAATAGTTTTGCGGCAGAGAGGAAAGAAGGGGTGGGGAATCCGGGAGGGGGGGGGGGGGGCGCGGAACGTATGTTAAAGTACTGGGCTCTCCTCACGACACTGCATGTAGTGACTGCGGCAGTGACTGCAGAGAGCGTGGAGTTGAGCAAACTAGCGCTGTCTCGTTTATTAAAGGGCCGCTAAAACGAGACAGAGTTAGTTCGCTCAAACCCATACTCTCTGCAGTCACTGCAGCAGTCACTACATGCAGTGTCGTGTGTAGGCCGCTTATGCAAAGGGAGAAACAATTTCTTTCTTTATGTGGCATTGCAACGCATGCTGGGTACTCTCTAGTAATTTTATAAAAATTACGATTTTTTTTTTTTACATTAACTCCATACAGGAGGCCCGGAGGAAAATAATTTCCCTCAAGGCTTATGTCATCTGGGATGGTGTGTGGAGGGTCTTTTTGAGGAGAGGTAGGAATAAACATTGGTCTTGAAGAGACCCATGTTGTAGGATGGAGGAAACACAGAGGCCGGCAAATCATTCCACAGTCGAGCTGTTGAACACAAGAACGAGTCGAAGAAACGACCCGTTCTCATGTGACAAATGTCAACCATGTACAAATGGTGGGCACGCATTTGGCATCAATGAAGCTAGTTCCTCGGAGCATCTTCCATTGTAATACCGGTAGAACAAGGTTAGGATTCCCATCCGACGCCTGTGTTCTAAAGATTGCAATCCGTCTGTTAAGATGGGAGAATCTATCAAACGGACCGCCCGTTTCTGCACAAAGTCGAGGGTATTTTTCACGTATTTTGGAGCTCCAAACCAGAGGTGGCTGCCCAATTCAACCGTGGGGCGCACTTGTGATTTGTACAGGGTTAGCAGTTGTGTACTATTAAAGTAACTGCGGGCCCTGTAGAGTACGCCCAGTTTTTGGGAGGCTAACTTTTCCCTGGCTTCGATGGAGCCCCCATACCTGTGCTGGTCACTTAGGGTTACACCAAGCACATCAAGAGATGAGATGAGACTAGATTTTCATTTATATACACGATTAATTTGTAATAAATGTCATTAGTGACTAATTTCATAATAGTGTGTGAATTTTAAATTAAAACTGTAGATTGCGCGAATATTTTAAGGACGTGGCTATTAAAATAACATAATTTTAACGAAATCGGCCCGGATGTGATTTTTAACGTAATAAATTGTACTATCATCCGTTCATTTCATTTCCAACCCACTAAATTGTTGATTTATTTTATTCCACTTGTGTTCGGAAATACAATAGAAACCCAACGTTATTATTATTATAACGTGAATAATTTTACAGGAAATTTAAAAAAAATGCGTTACGCTGAACAAGTACAGTTACTGTTCATTTTCTTTTCACGAGATATAATACCTAACAACATTAATCTTTCACGGGCAGACGAAACCGACCATAGTCTCTTACAATATTTATTTAATTTAATAATTTTTTTGGAATAAAAACGGCTGTAAATATTCCAGTTTCGTGTAAATGTTACGTTCTTGTTATTTCAGAGTGCTATAGGTACTCCAATGTAATCATGAGAAGGTACTTGATAAAAATACCGGCAATTAACTGCGCAATGTAATTGCATTAATTCTAAAGTACACATTTAGGTTTACACGAGTATGGGATAAGTATAAAAATATGTTTTGTAACATTTCTCCTTCATTAGCTATAATAATTTAATTTGGTTCCTACTCGGTTAAAACGGCATAACAGAATGTAATATGTATATATACGGCATAACATTATACGCCTACAGAATCTATAAATATATAAATCAAAATATGCTTGCTTGAGTGTGAGTTTATGAGATGTCTATGTATTGATATATTGAGCATCGGAAATGTTTGAAACTTTCAAAATACCTTCTCTCCATCCTCGCGAAGGTTTCTGGATTATTACAACCACATGACAATACATCTGAAAAGTTTTTTCCAATCATTACAAAAAATCTTACAAAACTGTAAAAATTTTCATAATTTGAGAATGAAACTCTTTACATTAATGAATTTATTTGAAGTAGGTGCTCACCAATGGTACCTACTAACCAAAATTGAATACGTTGAATCCAATCAAAAATTATATTCATGTTAAATAGGTACGTAAATTCATAAGTTAGGTACCAAATTTGATTGTTCTTATAATATACAAAAATGAATGTTTGTAATAGAAACTTTGTAAAAAAAATTGCAATAGGTGGCACGCGAGCTGTTTAAAAATCTGAATATATTGAACTCGGGAGAGGGGGGGGATCGCGGGAGGGGAGTTCGCGGGAGAGGGAAGAGGGAAGGCGGGGAATGTGTAGGGGGAACATGGGAGGGAAATGGGAGGCAGAAGGGGAACGGGACGAATGAAAAAAAAGACACGCAGGGAGAAACAATTTCTTTATTAGTGGCATTGTAACGCATGCCGGGAACTCTATTAGTTTGTTATAAATAACTTAATATTATTTTTTACTAGCTGGTTCCCGGCATGCGTTGCTATGCTATTTAATAAAGAATTTTTTTCTCCCTGTGTGTCCTTTCTCATTTGTCCCGTTCCCCTTCCGCCTCCCCTTCCTCTCCCGCGTCCCTTTCCCCTCTCGCGTTCCCACTCGGCCTCCTCCACCTTCCCTCTCCCCACTCCACACCCCCCCGCGAATCCCTACCCGAGTTCCCCTCCCCCCTCCCGCATTCCATACATTCAGTCCCGGTGGATTCAGTTTTCAAACAGCTCGCGTGTCACCTATTGCAATTTTTTTATACACATTTCTTAATGCCAGAGCTCACCAGTAGTTCTATACAAACCTTGTCCTGATAATAACGAATACAACAAAAAAAGAATTATCCAATTTGATGCAGTCGTTTGGAAGTTATGAGCGTACATACATTTCGTAGATTCATTTTTATTTATATAGATAGATAGATAGATAGATGAAATGCTTACTGAGCGCTCAAAAGACATTTATTTAAATAAAAACATGGGACCGTAAAATTCTTCTCCAAAAAATAGGATAATATTTTAATGCCCGACAACGTGATAAAAAAGTTTTTATAACGACTACCTACTCAGAGATTTATTCACAATGTACATTTGTTACTTAATTTTATTTATTTTCTACCAGTTTCGACACATCCGTGTCATTCAGTAACGTTCTTAACACTAACTTAAAAATTATACATGTACAGAAATGATAAGATATTATAAGGGGAGGGTAGAGTGGGTGGTGATTTGGAGTGGGGGGAGTAGAACGGTGAGAGGAGATAATATAGTTATTTTTCTTTAATGAAGCTATGGATTGTCCTTAATCAAATAATTAGCAAACTCTCAAAAACAGTAAAACTCCATGTTTTACTGCCCCATTGCAAATGATATTTTTTTTTACATGAGCTCCACACAGGAGGCCCTGAGGAAAATAATTTCCCTCAGGCCCTATGTCATCTTTGGGGATGCTGTGTGGAGGGTTTTTTAAGGAAGGAAGGAGAGGAGAGTTCTGGGAAGGAAAAGGGTATAAGGGGTGGGTAGGAATCTGGGGTTCAGTGGGTCCTAGTCATCCGCCTCCAAGACCTAGACCAACCTCACCCCATGAACCCGGGCACCCCTGCTAAATCACCAAACGTAGCGAACCACTTGGGGTGACCTATGTCAAAGGTGTTGGTTATTAAAAGGACTATAAAAATTCCTTATTAATACAGATATAATGTAATAATCAATGATTAATTTGTAGGGATTTGGGTTTTTCTTTGAGCATAAGTTATTATGTATATTTTCTGTGAGACTCTAAACTGTTGCTCTCTTTGTAGAAAGGTTTTGCTTAATTAAATATTTTGTGCAAGATTGCATGCTACAGTAAGGTAAGACTTGTTTCATGCTTTCTTTTCAGACAGATTAGGTTTCTTTGCAACTTGCAAGTTATTAACTACAAAAGCTTCTTAAAACTAAGCGTGTAGTTGTGAATGTTTTATTTAAGCCTGTGTTTTGAATTAGCGTTATAGTGTTTATTATATTAGAATAGATAAATTTATAGAGTAATTCTGATATTTGTCTTAAACATGTAAAATATTAAATAACAACTGAAAATTTAAAATGTTTGAAGTTGTTAACAGTGCAATCTAAGCAAACATGTAAAATATTAAATAACAACTGAAAATTTAAAATGTTTGAAGTTGTTAACAGTGCAATCTAAGCAAACATGTAAAATATTAAATAACAACTGAAAATTTAAAATGTTTGAAGTTGTTAACAGTGCAATCTAAGCAAACAGATGTGTCAACCCCTTTGTGTCTTCATCGATTTTAATGGTCAATAGTTCGCCTTCTAGTCTTAGGCAGATTTTATGATGATTTCTGACCCTGTCTTCATATTATTCTTATAGTGGGGCCGTAAATAAATAATATGCCTTATTGGCTTTCTGAATCTGACTGCATTCCTCTAAACCAGGAGCAGATTAATGGCATATCTAACAGGTCTCTTTGGAGCACTTAAATAAAGAAAGGGTGTCCCCTAAGGGAAACGACTTCACAGATATACTCGTATATATCGCTGTTCATCTGCACTCTGCATCAAGATGTCACGAACTGTCACAGTGGTTAAAGCGGTGTCTACATGCCTTGTTTTGTAAATCTCTTTATTCTTGTTTTTTAACGTTTTACAGTGATTTGGGGCTTTATAGAAAGCGGCCTTCTCTCAATCGCGATGTTTTTATCTCAACCATGTTATTGACGACATGTAAGATGAAGACTTACCAATATTGTAATATAAACAAAACTTCATAAAACACCATAATTTCATGTAAAAAGTATCTAAAAAAGAATTACTACCATTTTCATTACGATTTCCTAACATAACCTAACATTCGAGTCCATTTTTCCAGCGTGTCCTTCCACTACGAGTTCAGCAAGGAGCAGGACTACATCTGTACCACTGCCGAGGACTCTGGGATGCACCTGTGCGCCAACTTCCCGCCCTACCGCTACGGTTCGCTCACCTGCAACGGGACCCCCGAAGCCTTCAGCCTCAACGCGCCCACGGCCACGTCCTGCGTCAACTGGAATCAGTACTACACCAACTGCACGCAGAGGGGGCCGAATCCCTTCCAAGGCACCATATCGTTTGACAACATCGGACTGGCGTGGGTGGCTATCTTCCTGGTAAGAACTTTTCATATAGTTTTGTTTGCGCACAACTGTGCTATTGCGTTTAAAAAGTGCTCATGATTTTTTTTTGTTATTATTTTTTGGGATATTATGCCGTGTTGCGCTACCTCCTTCTTTAGCCAACGTTTCGGACATGGTTACAGTGTCCATCATCAGGGCAGATGTGTAATAATTATGGGTGATGTTTGTACTTATCTACTTAGAAGCGATACCGTGTCGCCAACTCCACTCCTCTACGAGCTGGCGCTACAATATACTTCAACATGTTTTTTTGCGTTTAGCCTTGATGTAACCGTCAATTACCGGATACCAAGAACTATTGAGCTTAGCTCCGTCGTCTCTATTAATATTTATAGGGTTTTTGTGAATTTCAATTACCTCCGTAATGACTTTTGGTTCTCCGCGGGACCTCAGGGACAATTCCAAAGTAATGGCCGGTTTCGATTAAGTGCTCGGCGATTGCCGATTTGTCAGGGTGGCCAAGTTTACAGGCACGAAAGTGTTCTGATATCCTTTTGGAGATCGTACGCTCCGTCTGGCCTACATAAACCTTGTCATATCCAGAACAACTGAGTTTGTACACTCCATCTGTTTCTAGAGGAAACTTGGTCTTTGCAGGCCTCAAAAAGTCTCATATTTTTGTCGTGGTTCCGAAGACATACTTATGAGTAAACCTACTCTCATGATACAGGCGTGAACCTAGTCATCAGAAGAAAATGGGTGGTGAATAAAGAAACTTACACAATACTTAAGTACAAGACAAGTACAGAGAATACAGAATAAAATTACTATACACGTCTTTGGTAAGAAGTCAGGTTGAATACAATTCAAGCATTTGGTGTCCTCATTTCAACTCTCATTGTTTACAAATTGAAAAAAATCTAAATAAATTTTTACGTTTTATTTATTTCAAAATTCGTATTCCTATTATTTAAATCAATTGTGTCAATTTGCGCAGTAAAATTAACTTATCTAACTTATCTGAAAGGCGAAAAATATTTTATCTCCTCTTATTATATAAAAAATTTTATTCAAGGTTAGACTGCCCTGATGCTAAAAACTTGTTATCCTTACATATACCTCCAAAATATACTAGGCGGAATATTTTATTTTACATCAATAACTTCGCTATGAATTCTGTGATAGAAAAAATACATAGATTGGGCAATGATCTAACTGATAAAACTGAGATATTTAATTTAAATTTCCATAAATTAAAAGCCAAATTAGTCTACCATTGTTTAGATGTAAATAATGAATGAGAAATCATTTTACTTTATTTCGATTTTCTTTTGTTTGTTGTTTTTTTTCTAATGTTCGTATTCTAAGTGCATACAACGAGTTATTAAGTAAAAATTAAAGTGTTTTGATTTTTTTAAATGTTTTTGTTGCTCGTAAGTATATGAATTGTACCTACGAGTTCTCTAAAGTCCATACATTATAGTAGTTAAGCTTGATTTGTATATTTTGTAATCTTTTCTTATGTGTTTTTATAAATGAAATTTATATTTAAAATGTACTCGTAAAAGCCCAATAGGGCGTCAATAAATAAATAAATACGTAACATAACCAACACCTCAGAAATAGGTCATAATGGTTCGCTACGCTTGGTGACAGCAGGGTTTAGCAAGGTTGTCGGGGTTCATGGGGTGATATTAGTCAAGGTCATGGCGACGGGTGTGTTTGCCCACCTAATGCAATTGACCTGCATTTTTTTATTTATCAATTTCAGTTAGTGCATAATATGTGAAAATTCATGTATATTTTCTATTATATCCCATGCCAGTAAACAGGTTAATTAAATCCAGGCTGTCCAATTTGCCAGCAGCAAATTTTGAACATAAATATCATATCCAAATAATAGTGTGCACAATTATTGGTCAATAATTAATTCCCGGATGACAGCGGCGGTAGAGCAGGTCAATTAGCACTAATTATTCAGTCTTTATAGTAGAGGTGATGTGTGAGAGGTGATAGTACAAAATTTAACGTATTGGAAAAATGAACAAATAAATGTATAACCCTTTCTAGGTTGGAGGTCTTTCGAATATAACAGACATTTAAGAGAATGTACAGTGGCAAGGATCGGTTAGCCGGTCGAACGGTTCAAAGCGTCGGGTTTCCACACAGGCATTGCATTTTTAAACAACATTTTTGGTAGTAGGAAAAATTCTAACTTTGTACTTCTGAATGTAGCTCTAACTTTGCGGTTAGCAACAGCCCTACCCCTACAAAAATAATACATTGTTCCCATGCATATTTCAAAACTGTCAAATCAGTATACATTTGCCCTGAAGAACAAACGTTCGTTCTGAAACCGGTCGGATTTACTCAAATATAAAAGTGGTTCAAACAAAGTTAAATTGTTTCATTTATTCTAACTTTGTTTTAAAAAATTTAAATTTTGATTAATCGTAAGCTGGGAATGTTTATCTTTCTTTAAAAACAAATAAAAGCAAATAAATAATCTGTGGCTATCGATGAAGTTTTTCAAAATATTACTGTTAGCATTAAACAGACAAATCGCGTGTAATAATTTTTTAAAGTTTGTTTTTTTTCTTAAGGAAAAACGCAGGGGGGAAAAAATATCACCTGCAAATATCATCACAGAACTTTTTGTCTTAATTGAAGGAGTGTGGGAATCGATAGTTTGCTAGGTTATGAATTAAGCAACGTTAATAACAAACAACCTGTGCCTAATTATTATAGTGAACGTTAGCCTAACAGTTCAGCTTAATAAATATTAAAATAGCCCTTGATTGGATGGAAATGATGTTTTACGGAAGCAGGTACCTTCTTAGCGTAATTGCTTCATTAATTTTTGTATGTTTTACTTATTTTGTGATGCTTTTTCGAATTCGGTTGGTTTACTTAGAAGTGGTGGGCGATTTCAACGAGCCCATTTCGCCTCTAATGTCCAACACTCTGTACGTTGGCCTAAGAAAAGTAATTTTACTAAACTTGATTATTGGTTCGTATCATAAGACTTATTTGCATGTACTAGGACGTTATTATCAATTTTACAATCAAAATATTGGATTGTATCCGCTCGAAACTTCATTTGGTCGCGTGTTCGTAAATGCATAACATATTTTAAGGCTCATCATGTTGGTGTACAGCCTATGATGGGAGAAATTTACCCCAAATTAGATTTCTTAAAGGTCATCCTTTCCTCAATGTTGGGGTGGGTTTTTGGTGGCCCATTCTCAAAAGAGGAAAGCAAACGCATAGGAGTCATAGTTTTGAAGGCTTATCTAAGCTTATTTATTTGTCTAAATACCAAGACAGTGCTCTTGGAAGTTGTGATTAATTTATCCTCGGAAGCCTTTTTAGAGGCTTTGGGTTGCCAAAATCGGATTACCTTATTAGTGATAACGGAACAAATTTCATTGGTGCTAAGAAACACTTATCAGCTCGTTATTACCTCATATCTGACATATTTGATTTTGTCGTTGCGACAAATCAAATGGTGTTTTCATCCCCCTTCTGCACCTCACTTTGGAGGCATAAATGAAGAAGGAATAAAATACTCAAAATATCACTTGTCTTCATGTATACATATATATATATATATTTTTTTTAAATATAAGTACTTGTAATAACATACTCTCTGTACCTATTCGCATTTTACAATGGCACTCTCCAAAATTGAAGCACGAGAAATGTTTTCTCTTTTGAATTGGGTTGTTTCGTTAAAAAGAATTTTATATATTGTAATTAGTTTTAAGAACCATATGTTTTTCTTTAAAAAAAAAAAAAAAAATCACCTAAAACGCGATAGGTGAATTGTTTAGTCGAATAGAAGCAATCTTGAATTCTCCCCCATTGTTTCAATAATCGTCTGATGTATCTGAACTCGAAGCATTGACGCTCGGTCATTTTTTGACAGGGGCTCCTCTTTCATCGGTTAATGAATATGATTGGTCTGAAGTACCTATGGATAGGTTATCGCGTTGGCAGTTATTGCAAAAAATAACTCTGGAATTTTTGAAACGATGAAGAAAGGAATATTTAAAACCCTTCAACAACGTGGAAAGTGGAACACGTCATCCTATAATCTTAATATTCGAGAAAAATGAAACAACTTTGTATAAACCACTTATATAATGTGCAAATCCGACCGGTTTCGGAACAAACGTTCCTTCGTCATGGAAAGCTTATACTAATTTGACAGTTTCGAACAATGTTTTATTATGTTCTATAATGGATAACCACAAAGTAATAGCTACATTCAAAAATATTAATATTCGAGATTTGGTGTTATTAAAAATCTCGACAGGCCAAGATGCCAAACATAACGTCCGTAACCATGTGGGTCGGCTGACGACCCCATGATTTTTTTGTTTTTTTTATGGACGTCTAAACCATAGACATCCCCTTTTCTTTTTTTTTGTTATTTGTCCATTAATTGGGCAGCGAATATTACCTATATTTGACAAAATATTTTTTCCTGTGATCAACGATTTTTTAACATTTTTTTAAACGGCACATTATGTATTAATCCTTTGCGCAGGAATAACTCAAATACTAAAAATATATTTCATATCTTTAAGTCGATATAAGAAGGATAGTAATTTTGGGGTCTACCTTCAGCCCAGTTGGTTGCGGGAGAGTTAAATGATGGATGTCGTGACAGTTAAAACTGCCGAAGGAACACTCCATCGGCCAGGGGCCAGTTTAAACTTTATCCGTGACCTCTCTCTATGAATCATTTTATTCATAATATGATTTTAATTGTTTATTTATTATTTTTATTTTCGTTTGTTTTCTCCTTGAATTTAGTTCGATTTACCCCGGTGTTTGGGCTTTTAAAACATAAAGTTCTTCGATTTATTATTTAGGTAAGTATTCGTCATAGATATTAATCTATAGTTAAGTCTTATTGTAGACTTACGTCGCTGTAATTCGTAACCAGTTTTTGGATGCAACAGACTTTTTGTGCCGTTGCGTGCCGTCGCCAGAATACTAAAAACGCCTAATGGCTATCCTTTTTAGTATATCACATTCTTTGTTCGATTTGTATGAATATAACGTGTCTTGTATTTTATAAAGTCCTTGAATAGGCTTCGTATTTTTTAAAGTTGACTAATATTCCATTAAATTTCTTCTTCTGAGCGGTTATGATCAAAATATTAAATTAATAAATACATTCAGCTTCACATATCCCACAAATGTGATATCCCGTAATTTTAACAGGTCTGCGCTGGTAATATTAATAAAAATCTATACATTTCATAAACACAACGGCTAAATTTATGCGGAAAAATAATATTAATAAATCATTTTTATTACAGAACGTTTATTAATTCCAGCCTTATACCACCCGCAATAATTTTAGGAAAATAATATCTGCTTCCCACCAAGATGCCATCTATCAAAATTAACCAAAGTTACTCGCGTATGAGATACGTCTGCTATACGTAGGTACTATGCCCCAAATCCAGTGGTGTAGCGTGGGCATCAGCTGCCCGGGGCGGTGGAAAATTTCGCCCTCCCCTTAATTAGATACTTCAATTTAAAAGACTAAAATTGTTAATAATAATAATTCTCGAGAACTTTTCGGCAAGAACAATGATCATTATTATGAATTATACAGGTTACAAAATAAAAAAGTCATGTATACAGGGTGTTACAGGACGTACCCGAGGGATTTTAACCAGCGATTCCTGAGCACATTTGGAGTAAAAAATGTTAATGAAATTTTGGTCTCCGGTGACTTTTTTTATGACTTTTTTTTTTTTTCTTCAAATTTAAACAAAAAAAATTCTTTCACTTGTTGTCATTGGTCACTCAGCCGAGTAACTGACCAATCCCTCAACCCGCCTCCAACTGTCCAACACCTACCATTTTTTAATGTTTTTGTAGAAAAAATAAATTAAAAAAACATCAAAAATATCACCGGAGACCAAAATTTCTTTCACATATTTTCTCCAAATATGCTCAGGAATCGATGGTTAAAATCCCTCGGGTACATCCTGTTACACCCTGTATTTATGTTTTATAATATAATAATCACATTTATTACAAAAATCCTTACACGCATACCACTTACAGTGGTTCTTACACTTATATAACAGGTGTAGAAAATTTATGATTATACCTTGAAGATCGACAAGATTAAGTTATTAGTGAATTGAATTTAAAACACCAATTGACTTCCGAATAGAATTGGAACGATACTGTTACTATTTATATTTTTATTGAAAAATAATAAATTGTTAGAATTAACAACAAAACTTCTGTCATTAATATTTTGACTTTAACATTATATTATATGTAAGAAAGATGTTATGAAACTATAAACTAGAAAAAACTTTTTATTCCTGAAGCGGGAATCGAACCCGCGACAATTTATCAATCACGACCGTACTTATGAGCTCTAAAATCACAGTTTGGAAAGCTTATACATGTATACGATTAAACTAATGTGAATGAGAAAACTGACGATTCGTCGATTAATGAAATTTTCTTATAATTGTCAAAGGAGTCATTCTCGCTGAATATTAATCATAAACAATCCAAGCACAAAATAAAATGTGGAGAATTCCTGCAATTCAGTACAGACGGTGTTGGCAGTCGTCACAATGAGCAAGATGTCATTATTACACCCTCGTGTAAAGAAAGGGGATTCCCACATTTCGCTGCAGAATAAGAAATGAAAAATTTCGTGCTCATTTCAATCGGTTCGAATCATAGGTGCGTCAAAAATATGAAATGAGATGGTTTAAATTTTTAAAGATATTATTTATAATATTTATTGTGTAATTTTGTTTATTGTGAAATTTTGCCCCCCCTTAAAAGTGCCGCCCACACTACGCTACGCCACTGCGCAAACCTCAAAGCATTAGATGGAAATGTATTATACAAGTATTGGAATACTGTCTCTGCTCTAATACACGTGGGTATATATTACTTGCTAACGTTTGTTCCACACGTACAACTTTCTCACTAATACTAATTGAAGTTGTGCACATTGAAAATTCCTAGAGAGCTGTCTCAATTTCAATTTGAAACAATGAATCATGGTTAGTGTCAGGTATATTCGAACGAGTCTGAAGACACTTTGTAGAAATGTGTAAGGAATACATTGCAATTTATATAAAAATATATTCTTGGCGGCGTACTTTTTTTTTATTTTAGCTCTTCAAAGAATGTCTTCAGGGATATTGTGTCGTAGTGTTTAGAAGGATTTTAGGGAAATGAAGAAAAGAAGTGAAGCAAGTTATTGAAGAAAGAAATTACAGTTAGAACGAGTTTTGAAAACGACTCATAATCTAATGTAAAATTTCAACGAACACAAAATAAAAGTTACTCGTTTGACACGTCCCACAATGCATTGAGGTGTACGGGGGAGATTACAAAAATCATAACTCCGGTTGCTGGAAAATTTTTAAAAAAATTCAATTTCATAAATCTATGTCATCAGATTCGTAGTTAATTCACGTTTATTAAAAAATCTTTTCTAAGTGTACAATTTAACAGACGGATACAATACCATCTTAACAGACGGATTGCAATCTTTAGAGCACAGACGTCGGGTGGGAATGCTATCCTTGTTCTACCGGTATTACAATGGAAGATGCTCCGAGGAACTAGCATCATTGATCCCTTCGGCACCGGTGCATAGTCGGGAAACACGCCAAACGCGTGCCCAACATTTGTACACGGTTGACATTTGTCACATGAGAACGGGTCGTTTCTTCGACTCGTTCTTATGTTCAACAGCTCGGCTGTGGAATGATTTGCCGGCCTCTGTGTTTCCTCCTTCCTACAACATGGGTCTCTTCAAGACCAATGTTCATTCCTTCCTCTCCTCAAAAAGACCCTCCACACAGCATCCCAGATGACATAGGCCCTGAGGAAAATTATTTTCCTCAGGGTCTCTTGTGTGAAGCTCATGTAAAAAAAAAATAGTACTCATTTGATTTGGCCTCCTGAGTGGAGTTAATGTAAAAAAAAAAAAAAAAAACAATTACAGCACATTTCGCAAATATTTTTTTTTGTATAATGGTAGAATAGACAGTCCTGATCTAACTAAGCTCATTGAATTTCATATTCCCTCGAGAACCACTCGTTCTAAAATCCTTTTTAAATGTAACAATAATCGGACTGAGTATATGAAACACTCACTTTTACCTAGGTTGCATGAAGTTACTAATAGATATGCAGATGTGATAGATATATTTAACTGCACGGAACATAGGTACAAGACGGCTATGCTATCATATTTTTTTAATCACTATTAATTTTATTTGTATTATAGATTTTTGCATGTAAATGTATCTCTGGTGTCACTTCCCAATGTATCGTCACAATTAACTGTTATACATACACTGTTTTACCGTTACTAATATTTTGAATATGAATTTGTGACATGTAATTAATGTCTATGGCATACTTATGCCGTTTGTATTAGACGTGGGCAAAATTGAATGACCGAATTAAATGAATAACTTCAATATTGTGACACACTCGATCTGATTCTCAATTTCAAGAGGAATTGATTCTTCATTCCTTACTTTTGGCCTTCTACAATTTTTAACGATAGCATAAATTTTTTATTTCCATTTATTTTACTTTTAAATTATATCAATGAATAATGTATTCCGTAAACGATTTAAATATTATAATGTTTCATAGGTATTTAAATATTATTCAATTTGCGGCGCGCCGCAAAGTGGTCGACGGACGGTAGGTATTGTGAACGACTCGTATTCCGCTAACGCCGCGCCGTCATTCTAAAAACACCCGAACATCATAAAAATCATCGCAAAACGCGGCCGCGATTCAGCTGAGTTGTCCGAGCATCTCTTTCACGCAAGGAATTAATCATTTGTCGTAATCAATAGTCCTAAGATGGTCCTAAGGTTCCCGCCGTCCCAGGTCCGGTTCCATGTCCGCGTCCCAGGTATCTAGTCTATCGCTATCGAGAGTACGTCCGAAGTGTTTTATTCAGGAATTAAAACAAAAGTCTTTTTCACTTGTGACGTCGTCGTCCCACGTAATTCACGGACCCAGAAATGACGACAGATGTCATAGTTCGAGTCAAATCTCAGATCTGTCCGAATCCGAAACGCAATTCTGTCCTAGGTACGCAGCTCGCGAGTTAATCAAGTCACTGCGGGGTAAGACACAAAACAGTGGTAAAAAATTACTAATTCATTCCTCAATGCCAGCCCTTAATCCGTCCGTGCGGTTCATCTATTCCTCCGCGCGCCAAGCCGTCAATTTCATTACATAGCTAGTCAAAAACTTTCGACTTTCAATCCGAACATCAGCTAGAAAAGTGAGACGCTAAAATGATGCACTTATTATCGGTTTCTTGGTACGTACGAAAGATATCGGAATACAAGTACCTACCTACTTTTATACATAGATCTTGGGTAGACATAATAAGTAAATTTGCTGATATTATAAGGCCAGTCAGCTGTGGTTAGCTGTCTACTCTTTAGACAAATACTCTTTAGCTAAATACCCATCTTAATGTTAAATTGCATGATTATATTAGATAACGTGAGGTGGAAAATTTTTAATTTTAATAAATAAAATCAAATTAATAAAACTTTAAGGGTGAAACCAAAACCTGTTAAATTTTAAGATTTAATTTGCTAGCTATAAATACATTTTACGTACGAAAAATAACGTCACTAAAAAAAGACAACCACATACATCTATAGGATTTAGCCTGCGAGATAATGAGATAGAATAATCGGTCTCCTCTTTGTGTGGTGCTTCGTAGCCTCTTGGTCTCCTCTTTATGCGGTGCTTCGTAGCCTATTGGTCTCCTCTTTTTGCGGTGCTTCATAGCCTCCCCACTTATTGGGATATTGGGATTTGAAATTCGATGAAGCGATAAAGCGACACTAAAAGGGACAAACACATTAATCTATAGGTTTTAGCCTGCGAGATATTGAGATAGAATAATCGTTCTCCTCTTTGTGCGGTGCTCCATGGCCTCCCGGTCTCCTGCTGGGCGGTGTTAGCCTCCCCACTCTAGTTTTTTTTTTTTTTTGGGGATTTAATTGAAATAAAGGAATGAATAAAAGGAATCAATTCAAAAGGATAGGGGAATCAGACTGAATCGATTCACTCCTAGGAATCATTCTGCCCACGTCTAGTTTGTATTAAATAAATAAATATCTGAAGTATTGCAATGCAATAACTTTTGTTCACTAAATAAATACTTAATAATAACTATAGTATCTATTTATCAAATAGGTGAGGTGTGTTTATATAATATCCTTAATCAGCATAATTTTAAAAGTGATATGGATCTAACTCAAGTGAAGGTCAGCAAAAAACAAACAATATTCGTCATTGGGTACACCATTTTACTAATCTTAATTAAAACTAAACCGAATCCGAAGAATTTTCGTCGTATTAAATTAAAGATCTAGTTTTAGGTTTAGACTGGATTTCTCTACTTGTTTCATGTACTTCTGAACCTCTTCATTCATTTTTACGCCTTTATTTGTAATTATTTTCCTTTTGGGTGATGAGTAGGGCTGCCACCTTTCAAAAACAGTAGACCCGGAGATTTTAGAAATATAGTTTTTTTAATTAAAATAAAACTTTTTTTAGAATGAATTATTTCTAATTATTTTTATTAGAACCAAAATTCACCGTCTGCAGAGAATGCACACAACAAAGTTGTGCCTAAGTCGTGTTGAAGCATAAAATTTTCAATGTTCTCAAAAATCTTTTGAGATGTTTCGTTGGAATCCTCATAAAAATCCATTCATTTACCTTGAACACCTTTTTCTTGGTCAAAGTATCTGATGACTATTGGATACATTTTCTGGGATCTTTTATTTGAGGCGTCGATAGCAATCGAAAAGTGAACTCCATTTCCAGATTGAGAACTTTTTAGGTCTTGTATTTTAGACTTTATTGAGTTCGGTGCTTGCACATTCAAAACAATGGCTTCAGCTTTGGTTCTGCCACAGTGAACTATAAGTGATAGTGGTGAATCGGAATAAAGAGAGGCATTCAACTTAATTCCGCAATCGGTGTTCAGATAACTGTGGTGGTGTCTAATTGCACGATAAATCGACGCAATTTCGATTGTCGCTACGTTTAGCTCTTCGAAATAATTTTTATTTGGCAGAAATGCGGTCGTGAACGCCCGGTCTGACCCGGAGATATCGATGTTAAACCCGTAGCCGGGACATGCACCATGCAAACCCGTTGACTCCGGGTCAAACCCGGAGAGGTGGCAGCCCTAGTGATGAGAGTGGTTCAGAAAGTAACATTCTTACGAAGTCTCTATTAGAGCTTGCTCTTGAGCGTCGCTTTAGTTAGCCGATTTTTTTAAAATGTTTTTTCTGTATTTTTTTATATTATTAACCTCCTTCCGTCTCGCTTCTAGCGCGTCTTTAGATAAATGTGCGATTGGTAAGGAAAATGTATCGATTTTTTCACGCCTGTGACGTACCTTGCGTGAACACTACCAGGCATTTCATATCACGCATAGAGACTGGTGTACTTAAATTTAACTCTTTGCTCCTTTCCACCCCGTGATCTCTGAGCTGAAATCGATGAGAATTCTCCCTCGAATGGTTTTGGGGGTCTTCCGCGGGTATAACTTGATCCAAATAAAAATTTATTAGCAGACCTATAACAAAAACGTTAAACTACGATGACGTAAAATGTAAACTACATTTGAAGATATTTTATAAACGCTTTCAAAAAAATTTGAAATGCATTATTTTGGAATGAAATTAAGGTGACAACTTTGAGGATAACACATAGCCAACCAAAGAAAGAAATGATATAAATTAAAAATAATCTTAAAATAATTATCTGGTCCTGTGGTTTGGTGGTAAAAAAGCGATATTTTTGTGTCAACTATACTTTTTGCTCAAGTTATAAAATGCAATTGAAAATGTGGTTAGCCCGTCGCTGTTGGTAATACCTAAGTTGAGGGCACATAATTAAAAGTTATGGTGATCTAGTAACCCCTGTGTAAAAATATTATAATAGTTCACATTTTTATGTAAATGTGAGATGCGTTGAGGTTCTATTTCCTTGTCACTCGCTTCAAGCCTTGCTCGCTGACTGCATTAATTACGGGAAAAATATAGAATTGTTCCGACAGGGGATGAAGCTTGTTAAAAACCTACCCACTACTACACTACAGGCAAGTATGTGTCAATAGAAAATATTAATAATACACGGAACATAAACAAGGTAACGATCGCAATCAGCGATCGAACCCAGGATCACTTCCTTAACAGGACAACGCACTACTCCCTAAGCTGATTATAAAATAAGACTTAAAATAATAATGTCTCATTAGCTTAGTGGTTAGGGCGTTGTCCCGGTAAGATAGAAACCCTTGATTCCATCCCAAGTTGCGACCATTACTCTTTTATTTTCTGTGTCTTGTCCGTTTCGTTTAGATTTTTGAATATTCTTCTTTATAAATAATTATTAAATCGTCACCAAACCATAACACACATTTTTCGAGATACAGCAAATTCGAAAGCTAAAATACGTTACATAAACATTAAAATATGTTGGAAAGTTTTATCTACTCGCTTAACAGAAAAGAATTAAAAGCAGTGAAATAAGATAATTTTTTTACCGTTTAAATTTGGTTTTCTCAGAACTTGTGCGACTTTTGGAGACTTTTGCCTGAAGGCGACGAAGAATTACATTGATGTGTGTAACCTTCAAAAGTTATTCCAATAATTTGAAGAAAACATTTCGTCATAATGAAGGTCGTCAAGACGCTATAAATTTTTTTTTTTAAATCCTTAAAAATTAGAACTTTTTCATGAGCATCGAAGCATTGAAGTCTTTTTACATTAAATAATCGCAATAACTCATAGACATATGTAATAGTGGGTCAAAATCTTCTTATATAGGCGGTGGATTCATTTACATCACATCAAAGAGTATTTTTTTTTTATTTATTTATCTATAATAAAATATATTTACAATGGTTTTATTTGTATGCCTGTCTCACTAGGGTATACCTGTGTTGAGACAGGCGTACAGGTATATAAATGAATAAAGTAGTTACAAGGATATTTCAGGTAAAATACATATTATGAATAGAATTAAAACAGAAGGGTGATTGGAAGGGTGGTAAATCTTTTAAAGAGAGTTATTTTATAAATGTTGTAGATCGAGTAATGAAATAAATTCTGCCTAGTCTATTTATAGGTTAAATTTGGCAGGATTCCATTATTTTCATTTGTTTTATATGGGTTAGGTTGTATGTGAATAGTTATTTCTGTCTATGTGTGATTTATTTTACAGATATTTGTGATAGTGTGGCGTCCAATACTTATAATCCATTTTTTAATATCTTGTTTGAATTTTGTAAAGGAGTCACTTTGTCTGATCGTAGTTGGTAGTGTATTGTATAGTTTGCAAGCTATGTATTTAGAGTGTCTTTGCCCGAAGGTGGTTTTGAAAAAAGGAGTTTGGAGAAGTTCGTTGTTTTTGGCTCGGGTATTGTGTATTGTTTGTGTAGCTTTGTATGGTGTTTTGTATTAATAGCCTTACGTCTGTCGATTCACAAATAGATACGAACGAAAGTGCTGCCATCTAATTTTGTAAAAAGCTTATTTTGTAATTCGGTTTCGAATTCAAGAATTTATTAAAGGATGGCGCTACTTACGTTAGCAGGTCACATGAGGACGTGCACCCCCTAGGTTTAAGTACTATGGAATTGTAGAATTTGAGTGTCTCTCTGGATATGGAAAGATTGACGGTAATACTTAGAGTTGCGAATAATTCTATCACGCGGCTATGTATTACAGATGACGTCATTGTCTGTCGTGTTTACTCTGTCTCAGTGACTAGATGTCACTGGAACACAGAGATCCGAGGAACCGGCTAATTTTGGAACCAGTTCCTATCGGATTTACATATAAAATGTTCATTTAAACTGGGCGAAGCTGAACCAACAGCCGCCCGCAGGGTCTAGCAACATACTAGTACGATACTAATACCTACAAAAATCTCAGCTGGATTTTTAAATGGTTTCTAAATATTTATTTACAGTTTTTCGGAGATTCTGCATTTTAAAACCTTTATCTATTAGGTTTCTGGTACCTTCCCGAAGATGTCTTAATGAATGAATAATGAATTAATTCATCAAAAGATCTGAATTATCTTAGAAACAATGGTGATGAGAATATGGCGTGATAATGCGAGCTACCTAGTACCTACCTTCAAGCATTTAAAGAGAGAGATTATTTTAAATGATTGTTCTGAAATACGGTGATGGAAAATTATAATAGGCCATTCAGTGCTCAAGACACATAAATAAGCCATTATTATTAATAGCCCCATAAATCTAAAACAGTTTATTTTTAACCAAACTTCGTGTCGCTTCAAATAATTTTTTTTAAACTGACATCTTATCTAGTTACAAAGGCATAACAGTAACAAAACTGAAAAATGGGAAAATAGCGAAAGCTTTTTTACTTAGTTATTCAAAGCCATTCTAAGTTTACGCGATAGAAAGAAGAAGACGACGAAAAATCGAAATTTTTATTTTTTTAATAAAAATGCTAATTTTTGTGCCTCTGTCTGTAACTCCGTTTCAATGAAATTTATAAGTTTTGCAATGAATTTAAGTTTCATTATATTATTTCAATTATCACCATTGATGTACTCGTATCATATTTAGATGACACACGAAGCGTAAATCTGATGTGGTAATAGTGGAACACGTTTCGACGAGGTATTGTACGCAATAGCGCCTTTATCACTATCGCGTAATTTTTCACAGGTCTAGGCTAGTGCCAAATATATATTTAAATACATTTCTTCGTTCTCAAAATAGGCGGTTACGTTCTCAGTCAAAAGTAAAATATTGAACAGTACCCCGGCAATCACTACTTTGCAATTATTTGATTTGAAGTGGAATGGCGACATACGATGTCAGGCGGTAAAAGAAAGACAGCCTGTGTAATTTTAATTGGCTGTCTTGATCGAATAGTCATTTGATGACATCGTTTTACTTTCAAATCGTCATCGAATGCGTTTCTTCTGTATGTACATATATATTTTTTCCAGTCTTTTTAGCTAAATTCATTTTAATAAATGAGCAAGACTACGTGTTTTTTTTTTCATTCGTTGCATTGTTAATTACATTAGTTGAGGATTTTTTTGACCACCAATTAACAAGTGTAAATTTTTATTGCAGGTTATATCTCTGGAAGGATGGACAGATATCATGTACTACGTGCAGGACGCTCACAGCTTTTGGGATTGGATCTACTTCGTCCTTCTTATTGTGGTAAGTTGTTTTGAAAGATCTTCAGTAATAACAGGGTAAACAGAATTTTTATGTACAAATTCTAAATAATCTGAGAAAATACACTATTTTACTCCTATGTTTTTAAGTTGTTCTGAGAGCGCGTTAAAAATGATATGTTAAAAAATGTTTCAATTAAATAAGTTAGATAATGTGAATGAAAACTTCACGTTATTTAGTTTGGGGTTCGAAAGTCCTTCTAAAATGATTTGAAAAATAATATTTTATGTGGAATACCTAACTAAGTTACAGTGTATTTCTAACGGCAGGAAATTTTTTTAATAAAAGAATATCAAAAATATATTTCAATGCAAACTTAGCCTTAATTATAGTGGCAAAGCATTTTTAAAGCCCATTAAAATGGAAAAATTAGATTAGCCGATTAAATGGCTATAGAATTTTTATTTTAAATTACCTAAATAAGAAACACGCTGGAAAGAAAAACACAGCTATTAATAATGTCATTACTGGTGAATGGGATGAACATACATATTGATTAATTTGTGTTATTTCACAATTTATTCATTACAAATAATATTTGAGGCATGTTCCAGAGTAGAAGATACTCTCAATATCACCCATGTAAGACCACCATACAAAATTGAAACGTTGTTTCAAAAGTCGTTAGTTGTGTTTAGTGATCAGATCTGAATAGCCAGGTACTCTCCCACCTTCCTACTCCCTTTCCCTCCCCACTACCTCCAGCAACATTTCCCCATTAGAGAAGCCATAGTCTAGAGGCAGATTTATCATTGCAGGGGTTCAGACTTTTGGGCGGCATTTACATTAAAAAAATACACAAAAGTTCCGAAATGTGTGTGTTTTTATTTAATTTTTACCATATTATAAATTGAATAACTTGTGTTTTCTTCAGCAAATAAGCCTTAAAAGGTGTCAAGATGTCCATTTTGAGACTAACTATCACACAAAATTTATTTATCTTCTTTAGTAAGAAGCCAGGTAGAGTATAATTCACATCTTTGGTCACCATTGAATAAAATACATTCTGACAATATTGAAAGGGTACAGCACAAATTTCTAAGATTTATTAAATTTTAGCTAAATATTCCAATTCAAAATATAAATTATATCCTTTTGATGAAACAACTCAACTTAATTACGCTGTCAGATAGGCGGATCATCTCTGACCTTGTACTATTAAATAAAATTATCAATAAATGCATTGACAACCCTGAAATTCTCGCCAAAATACTCGTAAAATTTTACGTACCGACCAGAAATACGAAGCAAAGTGCTACCTTTTTCTGTGACAATTTTAAAACAAACTGTGAGGCTCATATACCTGTAAATAGACTGCATCATTTTGGCAATAAATTTGTGAATATTGTAGACATGTTTAAAGATTCCGAATTAGTTATAAAACGAAGTCTTTATAATTATTTTAGTGTAATGTGTGATTTCACGACTCCGTAGTAAATGCACTATTATTTTTTTTCTATAAATTAATCTTTATAATATTGTGTACTTATCTTATTTTATCTTTGTAAAAGCCCACTGGCGCGTAAATAAATAAGTAAATAAATATACTTTGCATTTAGATAAAAGGGAAATAAACACATAAGTCTGAATTAATGTTATCAGGGCCTGTGGTATGGCTTGTGTGAAAGTTTCCTCTTGAATAATAATGATATTAAATTTATTATTTCAAGATATTTACTCGAATTTTCGAATAGTTTATGAAATTCCATCCACAGTCTTTTGGGTTTGAATCCGTCTATTGAAAAATTTAAACAAATTATTTGCTTAACCTTTAACTAGCGTCGTGCATTTTTTGTAACGTTAGTACTGACGTGAGGCCTGATAGGCCGCGTATATTATGCAGTGTTTTATAAAGAAAATGATGATTTAAATATCTGTCTTTGCATTAGGATATTAAATGAAGTGTTATAACTTATAACAAAAACTATGCATAGAAAGAAAATAAAATTTATTAAATTTTTAAATATAAGACTACAATAAAAATTTGCTGGAATTTTGGGGAAAAATCTGACTATTAGATATAAATGATCAAATCACAAAAAAAAACTCCTCACAGAATAACAAAAAATTGTATTTCTTACATAAGACTAATATAAATTTTAGAAAAAAAATAGAGTAGGTACATACACCTTCTGAAAAAAAAATGTCCACAGTCGAACTACACCTTAAATTCTAAGCACAGTCAGGGCACACTTGTTCCGCTTGACGATGACGGCGCGTCCAGGTGTTCAGGTTGAGTTTCTTCGGTATCAGAAATATCAGTGATAGTATCCGTATCATGCTCAATGTGCTCCGGACAAAAATCTTCGCCAACGTCGTCAACCTCGGATCCGCTGGAATCTTCATCCGCGATCCAGTTCTCAATCACTTGCGCAAAATTTGGTTGGATTCATTTACACATATCCGAGATCTCTTTGGATGCGGTAAATCTGTCGCAGAACTATTTATTTTACTTCCTGAAGTCCCTGGTACATCCATAGTTAACAATATCTGTAAAAACAACAATTTACTCTAACAATAAAATAAAACAAAAAACTTACGTAACTACTGACGTGAGGCCGCTTCGGAATTTCAAATCGTAATTACTCACCAAATGCGCGCATAAAGACACTACTTTCTGCTCCCACGTCAATGTGCGTACTGAACTTGCAGCTACTTAAAAGTGGGGATCGTTGTTACGCGGGGAAAGGGGTAAACTAGCAAGTCAAGTACCTGCCGCACGACAGTAGTTAAAGGTTAAAGCTTCCTAGAAAAAAAAGAGCGTCGAGATTCTAGAATGTAGGGCTCACTTGGTATGCTGACACGTTCTTCCCTCCAAAAGTATTATATTTACGTTGTAATTTTCAAGTTTCAGCACTCACCTGAACTATGATGCACTATGACTTCCTAGCCTCATCTGGGAGTGTCTAGGGAATACGTGAATGTCACACTAAGCAGGAAACTAGAGTTTTTCATCACGGAATTTCTTTCAGAGCCTTTTTAATTCTTGGGTTATCATAGGTCGTAAATACATTTGAAACTGATTTTTCAGAAACTTCCTCTGAAAAGTTTACTAGATAGGTAGTATGAAAAAAGAAAATTTCAATAGGTCGTTCGTATAATTAGAGCTGAAAATGCACTATTGACAATCTCATAAATCTGAGGAGGAAGAACACGATGAGAATTAGTCAAGAAATACAGCTAAAGCCATTTGAAGCAATGTTTCATTGATGCATGCTGCACAAAGTTCTTTAATCAAGAATATATCAAGTGGTTCGATTTTGACTTAAGTTTGGTGACTTATCAGGGGTACCTGGTCTCTTGGGATGAGGCTAGGTCTTGGCAGTAGGAGCGTTTGCCACCTACTGCGTGGCGAGCTGGATTGAGAGAGACTGGTTGAAGGAAACTTTAGACCTCTTCAGCCGGACTCTCTGAACCCGTTGCCTTGCACCGTAGTGGGAGGAATGAATTCATATGTCCATCACTCCTGGACACACTGACCCCCGGATTCCTTCCCACCCCTCATGCCTTTTCCTACCTTTTTCTAAAATAACCCTCCACTCAGCATCCCCAAACATACGCCCCGAAGGAAATTATTTTCCTCTGAGCCTCCTGTGTGGAGCTAATGTAAAAAATATATATTCCTTCTGTTTTTAGCACATTCATAAATTAATTAATTATATATTTAAATTCCGAAGGAGTGTGTGCCTTTAAGACGTACGTAAATTGATATAAAAACTCTTTAAGACGTACGTAAATTGATATAATCTTCCAACAAATCATTTTAAATAGAACTCCTCGCCATAGTTTGAAGTTTTTGGAGTGAGACGAACAAATTCTTGGGTAAAACCCGAGACCGGCGGTAAATTAGGTTACTGAAGATATTCCCAAGTTATGCTTTGGTGGAATTAAGGGAATCAAGTGATGCTTACCACACCGTGGAGCACGGAATTAAAAATGAAATCTTTTGTTCTACCAAATTAACCACCTGGTTTATGGCAGTGGAGCTATCTCATTTTCAGTAGATGAAAATATGATACTGTTATTTCGCTCAGCCAGTATTTTTCTCTTGAAAATTCAAAAAACTTGAAAGTGGAGTAGGATTATGATTAATGATTTTCATTAAAAAAAATTGGTAACGAAAATAACCAATTTCATCAATTATCATTTTTTTCAATGCAACTATTACGGATGAAAATATCGTTTACATTGAGTTGTGATTCAATGAAGTTTCCGCTATACATAATCCGGAAATTTGTTTAAAAATACTAAAGGTCCTAAGGTGATACTTAAAAGAATTCAAAATCTTCTCTTTCAAAGATGGCGCTGGTTTAATTATTTTTGAAAAAGCGAAGGAAAAAGCACTTTTCGCAGGTTATGCTTTAAAATATTAAGATGAATTAATTGTTTGTATCCGTGTATATACGAAAATGAAAACATACTTACAAACTCAAATCTTTCAAGAAAAATTTACAAATATAATATTGTATCGGTGATTCAATCCAATGTCGTATTTGTTAGCCTTTCTTGAAAGAATTGAGTTTGTATATATTGTAACTATTTATTTATATTCATATTGCAAACGTACGGATGCAAAAAAAAAATCGTATTATTATTTTAAAGAATAACTAAAATACTGAATACAAAAATGGTTTTTCCTAAAATAAATAATCTAGCCACCATAAAAGAGCAGATTGTGAATTCTTTTAAGTATCGCCTTGTTCTTTACACCCTTAAACCCCATTTAAACCTTTTATCCGGTTCACTAGTTACAGTAATTAGTGATTCAGTAACAACTGAAAGACATTTAACTTATTTTTTTATAACGTTTATAATACCTATTCGTAAATCGTATTTTTGGAATGACCATTTGTACTGTTATTGTTTTACTCAAGCCATGTGGAAAACAAATTTTATTAAATTATTTTTTTTGAATCCGGGTTGGTTGGCAAAAATTTCCATTTGGCAACTGCCTACCTAATACCAATTTCTACTATTTAACAGTATTTAATGTAAAATATACATAAAAAGTGGTTAAAATAAACATAGTAAAAACCCAACACTTGTCTAGTTAGGGTGAAAAAATATTTGAGCTACTTATACGGGGTGTTAAGGGACGTATTTGATTTACTAGTTAAAACTAGTAATTCCTGAAGTTTGTATTAAAAAAAAAAATTAAATTTTAATCTCCGGTTACTTTTGAGATGTGTTTCAACATAATTCATAGCTGTTACTTAACTGAGTAACCAGTGATGACTGTGGAAGGAAGGGGACCGATAGGCTTCGAAGCACCGCACAAAGAGAAGACCGATCATACATCCTAGGCTAAATTCTGATTTAGATGTGTGTGTTTGTCTCTATTTAGTGTCGCTATTGTTTCAGAGGGAATAACCAGGGAAAACCGGAAATATGTCATCTTTAAATCAAATTTTAGACGTGTTGACTCTTTTCCAAAAAAAAATTATAAATTGATTTCGAAAGACTGTTTTGTATTTTAAGAAAATATGTGTATTTTTAGTACAATAAGGTCGTTGGCAGATTTGTTAAATTTTCAAACAAAATTTTGTATTATACAACACGCATTTCAAATCAGTTATGCAGTAAAATAAATTGTCTGGGAGAGCTATGTTTCAGAATTTTAATTTAAGTTTAAATAAAATCTTTTTAAAAAAATCCGCACACGGGTTTTGTGACGAAAATACTTCAGTTTGTCTATTTATTTACGGTCTTACTAACTAATATATTTAAAAAAAAAATGCATTCTTATTTTGCTTAGGCATTATTAAAATTTATAAATATTTATCATCAAAAAATAATTACAAAAGGTACATTATTTTAATAGTTTTATCATCACGCCTTTCAGCATTTTGAATGTAGGTATAAATTAAAGCAAATTTTGAATTAAATAAAATCGATTTAGAGTTATTATTTTAAAAAGCTGGTACGGAGAGTAATTAATATTTCTCATTGGAACCGCTCTGTACGATCGTGAGTCTTTCGACGAAATATGAATTCTCGGCCGCTGGCTGGTTAATTGCTCTTAAAGAAGTTTTCGCTTCAAAAAACATTAAAAAAGTCACCGGAGACCAAAATTACATTTACAATTTTTACTCCAAATAATGTCAGAAAACACTGGTTAAAGAAAGTCAAGTACGTTCCTTAACATCCTGTATGTTTGTTAAATTCAGGAATTGAATGTTTTCCAGTCCTTCTCAGTTCGTCACTTGCACCAAACAAAATAATCATTACATTACCAAAATATTTTTTAAAAAAATCATTTAAATCTATAACTTTTCAATAAATAGCGTAAGGTTATCACTTGTTATTTTTTATTATCTCTAAACAATTTACATTACCAAAAAACTATAACTTACGCTAACAAAAACACTTCTATTTTCGGGGTGAAAAAGCAGATAATATAATGTTAGCATAAATTCTCTCCCCCAAGGGCTGAGTATCACTTTGTTGATAATAAAATTCTCAGCGTAAAATACTTTCCTTGGCAATCTGATACGTCACTTAGGTAGTTTGTTGGGTACGTACTAGATAAAGCGAAACGCAGATACGTACTACGTTGATACTTCTAGCCGTAAATAAATTCAACGGTTTTCAGGGGACACATCACGCCATTTTTCACGGTATCTAAATTGGTACGAGTTAGATAATAAAGTGGTAGACATGTTGTTTTATGGGACAACTAGCACAATAAAGTCAATACTCCGCTGGGGGTTAACTTGGGGTTAAGAGATAAACCACTTGAGGGGATTTGCGAACTTCCTTAAGGTTAATATGAGCAAAAAGGTGAGTGTAATTTATTTTCAGCCAATCGATTACAAAGTTACTTCTTTGTCTTTTATTTTTGTAGGCCTTTATCGTTTTAAAGGTTAATTTTTAAAAATATCAATTGGGGGGGGGTAAATTTCTAGACTCAAGGGTCTTGGGATCAAAACTTGGTATTGAGGTAAACTCAAACAAGGTATTGAGGTTTTCACAATATTTTCAAAATAAAGCTTTCATTATATTTTCGTTCGCGTTAAAAGAGTGAAAGTTTTTTTATTTACGTAAAAACCGCACAAAAATCTAAATACTCGCGAGGCCAGTGGAGCTTTGGCATCTTGAAATTGGGTACATCGTGAATCTGAAGAGAGTGAGGAGATGAAAATGGAGAAGAATAAGGATGGACATGGAAGTCTGTATGGTGTCTGTATATGTTCAGTATTGCCCTGGCGAAGCCTCAATTTAGAATCGTAACGTTTCTTGAAATAACTTTTGCTTTGTATTTTTTTCTTTTTCTTCCACCCTTCCTCTTCCGCGCTTTTTTTCCCTACTGAGTTTCCTTCATCTACACGATATTACCGAATAATTGAATTTGGCAGAAACATGGGCCTTAGGCTCATCGCACACGGATACAATTTGTATTTGTACACGTGATTCTCCTCGTGATTTTACTCCTTGGGATTTGTACACGTCGCCGTCGCTCGTGGGTTTCCACCATACTGATAGGTTTTGTTGATTTGACGTCAGTCGCACGCTACAATGGACAGTAGGTACCTACTGGTCGCAAGTTTCGCGAGTCGTTACGTTACGTGTACTCGTTTGACAAAATGGTGCCCGAACATGACTTCCAATATTAAATTTGTTTTGGATGTGGCGTAGATAATATACTGTACCAAATTTAAACAAGAATCTTTGTACATTCTATAGAAAGTATTAAACTTTTTGTCTTAACTCTCATGTGCTAGGGGCGATCATTTAGGTACTTTCAGTTTCCTTTTTGAAGTAAAATTTCTTTACGCACGCTTTACTTGGGGAGTAAGCTGGTGAATGCGTGACGAGAGCGTTACGAAAAGTGTGATCGGATGAGGCGAACGGTTGGGCCTTTACTTGTGGAGTCACGCTTGACTTGTGGAGTAAGCTGGTGAATGCGTGACGAGAGCGTTATGAAAAGTTTGAAAAGTCAGGCGAGGCAAACGGAAGTTGAGAGGGAGATATAAGTTAGTAAAGTTTTACTTCAGTCGTGTGGTCTAAAGCACACTCGTTTTTTTGTGATGGTGAACTCAAAATCTTATTTTAGATCGTTTTTTATGCCTACAATAAAGATAAAGAAGAACTTAAAATCTTCATAGCTAGAGTCACTTGACATAGTATTAACTCCACGGCTGCACGTGAAAATATGATCAAGTATAGTATATTTATGGTAGCACCTTGTGTAGAAACCAGCAAAAGAGTAGCATGTCAGTATGCGCGACTTGTGTCCATCGCCCACAGGGATATTTATTACATGCAATCGCACCTTCGGACAATCAGACTATTGCGTAGTTCACGTAAAAAAGCCATAAACAGATCAGGTGATGGAATTTTTTAGTTTTATCTTCGTTCTAAGCTTTCGATTCAAAATAATTAATTTTTTATCTTAAGAGTACAACTCTTTTCAAATGCATACCGGTGACTGAATCCCAGCTTATTCCCACTGTAAATGTGCACGTAGAAGCTATTAAGCAAGTCATCTAAAATGCATTAAAACTAACGACACGTATCCATATTTTAACCTTTGAGGTCACACCCATTAGATATCCCTGATGTGTTTAATGCATTGAAAATGTGATGATTACGATTTCGGTTCAACCAAAGAGCAGTTTGTAATAACTTTCTAGGATCATGTTAGCAAAATCTAATCACTAATCACCTGTAATCAAATCTGTAGAAATATTAAATTCTACGAGAGTAATCTGTGTTTTAGAAAATAGAATACCCAAAAACAGCTGAACTGTAGTAAGATTGGACTTTGACACCTATTCAGTAATGTTGTTAAAACATATAACAAATAGAATTCTTTGGAAGAGTGCTATCAAAAGGTGTTTTTAGAAATAATATTGAAGTGATATATTATCTATTTTCTATATTTTGGTTTCTCGTTATATGTGAACTGTAGCGTTATAATTAATATTGTTTAATTGCTCCGCTGAAAAACTGCTTTTTTTCTGGGCGCTTATAATGAAGAATAATAAAAAATATAAAAAATAAATGCTGTTGAAGGGAACGGCTGCGCTTCCCGTTCCATACAATTATTAATTTAAATTTTAAATGACCTTATTACGTCGGAACTGATATTTGTCGTATAGAATTTTAAATTACTACCTAAAAACTCCTTTTTACGAGGTCTTATTTTTTTCATTATCACAGTAGAAAAAACAATATGTTATTTTAAATATTTATAATTAACTCACAAAAAAATCCAAAGTTGCCTCCAAAATCAAGCCAAATTAAATTCTTTCATTACCTATGTTCTATGTATCATAATTTAAAACGAAAATAAATCATTTTTCGTTATTTGTTTTGGGGATGTTATGCCGTGTTGCGCTACCTCCTTCTTAAGCCAACGCAGTCCGAAACAATGGCTAAAGAAGGAGGTAGCGCAACACGGCATAACATCCCAAAAACAAATAACGAAAATACATTTGGCTGTGAAAATCTGTAAACGAATCACAATAAAACATATCCGTTCTACATTTTTAATACAACTTTTGATTAAAAAAAAATATTTCGTTTTGTTGGGTATTTTGGCCTCAAATTCCTCCATTCCTGCTAACCCTACGCCCGCCGCCACTTTTTTTAACGCGAGGTGTCACGTGGGGTCGCCAAGGACCCCAAAAATAAATGTGATTTTTTGTAGCACACATTGCATGTGCTATTTTAACTGATTACAGTCAGGTGATAGGGGCTACGTTCAAATAAAAAGAAATAATTAAAAATTAGATATTTATTTTCAATCTAAAAACTTAAAAATCAACAGAGAACTTTTTTTTATTTTGAATAATACTTTTTATTACTAAACTTTTAAAAAAATAGATTTATGCAGACTTATTATTATGACAAGAAAAATCAACAAAATTCAATGAAAAAATCAAGTGTATATAAACTTGGTTTTTCTTTGTATTTTGATGATTTTTTGAGGCTCACACCAAAACACAAGTCTGTATCTCACAGCGCACGTGCGCATACTAAACGTCGGCGGCGCTATCGTCAAGTACACTCTGTCAAATAAGAGTAGAAAACATAGGAGGGCGCCACTGTCGGCCAAATGGCAATACTAAAAATATAATCATGGTGTCAATCTAAAGCTGTGTAACCTACATTTTTATTAAAAACCAGCTGGTCCCGGCATGCGTTGCTATGCCATTTAATATAGAAATTGTTTCTTGAGTGTCCTTTCCCATTCGTCCCGTTCCCCTTGCGCCTCCCCTTCTTCTCCTGCATCCTCTTCCCCTCTCGCGTTCCCACTCCGTCACCTCCACCTTCCCTCTCCCCGCTCCACTCCCCCGCTTCCCCCATCCCGCGAACCCCCCTCCCGAGTTCCCCTAACTCTTCCAGGTTCCCCTATCCCCTTCCGCATTCCCCTTCCACCTTCCCCGCCTTCCCTCTTCCCTTTCCCGCTACCTCGTCCCGCCAACTCTCCTCCCGCATTCCATATATTCAATCAACGTACATTCAGTTTTTTAAACAGCCCGCGTGCCACCTTTTACAATTTTTATTCAAATTTCCATTTTTCATGTATATTAAATTTGGTACCTAACATAGGTACCTATTTAAAATATCTAAAATTCTTGATTCGATTCAAACTATTACCAACTGTACCTACTTTAAATATATTTATCAACTGAAAGATTTTCATAAATAGAATCCTGATTTAACAAATCATTGTTTTGCAAAATGTCATTCTCAAACACGCGAACTGTCAAGCGTGCGATAGTCGTTAGGTTTTCTGAAATTATCCAATTTTCTGCGCAATTTTCTTAATTTTTCTCTCCGTAAGAACCATCCTCGTACTTTAAGGAATATTCTAAAAAAAGAATTAGCGAAATTGGTTCAGCTGACCTCGACATTTGCGCTTAGCAACACATTTAGCGATTCATTTTTATATATAAGATTAAAAAGCCATGAAGTGAAAAAAAAATTCATTCCACTGAAAATTAGAATTGAACATAGGTATATTATTAGTATATCTTTACAATTTTATGTTAACATAATGAAGAATAACTATATTGTAATAAAATATAAAGCACATTTTAGAAATTGCTCATATTTATTTAATATTAGCTTAAGTACCTATGAGCTTTAGATCATGTCTCTAATTTTAGACCTGAATAAATTTAACTCATTCAGATCTAAAAGTAGTGTAAGTAACTAAACTCACCATCTTCCTTTCTACCTACTGTTAAATTCAAATTTATGTTAAATTAAATGGAAGCCAATCACTTTGTAGAACACAATTTAATGAAATTATGTCATTAAGTAGATACCTTAACAACAGTGCTTCTTCGAGGAATTTTTTTTTTAGGAACAAAAAAAAATATTTTAAATATGTGTTTTAAATACGGTGTTTGCATTTTTGGTGTGATTGCACTTTAAAAGAATATTTGACAGGTAAATTGGTGTTGCCAGCCTACAAATTTTGTAGTTCAATTTTATTATATTTTCTACTCTTATTTGACAGACTCTATAGTCTCTTTTAGGAAGCTACCTAAAGTAAGGAATCAGTTGAAACATTTAAAATGTACATAATTAGCATTTCTGTAAAACCTAGGCTTAAAGACCCCACCCGACGGGTCGAGGGTTAAGAGTTATACGTAGGTACCAGTGGCAGTCCGTGAGTTTTCAGTGAGCTAGAGTACTAAGATTGAAAAATACGATGTTATTGATGTTGTAGCTGAAACCGATTTTTTAATTTTTAAAAATTTCAACTTTTTGTGTGAAGATCTTTCAGTATGTGGATGCAGCGCTTCCCTGAAGAATCCTGAAAATCTTCATACAAAAAGTTGAAATTTTGAAAAACAAATCATTTTCATCTACAACGTCTTTTTTTCCAATCTTAGCACTCTAACTTTCTGAAAATTCACGGACCGCCACCTTACTTTTCCTTTTAATTTCACGTCATTGCAATTTCCAGCGTATCTATAATTCAAAACATTCATTGCGTTATTGTTTAAAATAGTATTCTCAATTTAAAAATAATGGTTTCAACATTAATTTGAGCTATTCCTCAACACTAGAAAGACCGGGTACTGCTCCATACCTGTAAAGACCACGACCGTCACTTTGACGGGTGATCATTTTTTCAAATACGGAGGCGGGTATGAGTACTGTCGCCCCGGGAACCATTTATTGGATAACCAACTCCTCTGCCGTAGAACACCCCAAGTGGTTTGCTACGTTTGGTGACTTAGCAGGGATGCCCGGGTTCATTGGGTGAGGTTTGTCTAGTTCTAAATGGCGAAACGTTTATCTACCTACTGGTTAGCGGACCGGGTCGTGAGACACTGATTGAGGGAGAAATAATCTAGACCTATCCAGCAGGATTCTCTCGACCCATCGCTTTGCACTACAGTGGGAGGGATGGATTAATTCGTCCGTCACTCATGGATACATTTTCCACTTTTTCCTATTCACCCCTCATACCCTTTACCTTCCCAGAATTTCCTCTCCTTCCTTTCTCTAAAAACACCCTCCACCCAGCATCCTCAAAGATGACATAGGCCCTGATGGTTTTTTTTCTTTTCCTCAGGGCCTCCTGAAATAAAAACATTTGAGTGCAAAATGCTATAATTTTTTGTACAAGCTTATGTATATTATAAAATCGAATGCACTTTCCGCAAACGGGTTTCTTACAATTATCACAAGTGTCACTTATTTGGGTTTTCTTATATTTTATATTAATTTTGCTCTGTCGTCTTTCAGAAGTTTTATTTTCCGGTTTCTTTCCTTATTTCTATTACGTTAGATCCACAAAGAAAGCCCCGAGGAATATGATTCCCCTCATGGCATATGTTATCTTTGGGGATGTGGAGAGTATTTGTAGGGAAAGAAAGAAGAAAAAGTTCTCGTAAGGAAATGAGGTGTGAGAGGTGGGTAGGAATCTGGGGGTCAGTGTGCTCAAGATTGGCGGACGAACGAATCTATCCCTACCACTGCGGTGAAGACCTCCATCAAACAATTTCTCCTGATCTGGCCTGCCACGCAGTTATTTGGCAGACGCATCTGCCGCCAAGATCCGGACAAACCTAACATCATGAACCCGGGCATCCCTGCTAAGTCACCAAATACAGTGATCCTCATGGGGTTACCTGCGGCAGAGGTGTTGTTATCCAATAAATTGTTCTGTTAGTTCTTCAGGAGCTAATGCAGCTCGACTAACCCTAGTATTTGTATACTATGTCCTTAGTTCTCCAACAAGCAATAAAATGAATTTGGGGAAGAGACGTATTTTTTGTGGTCTTTTTATAAATTATGTACAAATCAACGTTCAAAAAAGGTATGTTGTAAACTTGGTTGAAGCAGGTTGTAAACTATCTCAGCATAATGGCCCAAACTGTCACATTGACGGCGGCGGTCTTTGTAGGTAATTCAATATATCTCCAAAAATAAATAAGACTTGTACCTGTTTTTTTCACCAAAGTTGTTAAATCATAAATCATGAAATGTCAAAAAAAATCAAAACAATTCAATAATTATTAAGCCTTACATCGTCAAATTACTTCGGGCAGCCGTCAAAATGAAGGCTCCGGTCTTTCTAGTGTTAACCTATAAATGTCGGAATGCGATTCATAACGACCCCGATTAGTGGAATAGCTGGTAGAAACGGTCCGTATGTGGAATGTCTGCCAACTTATGGTTGCAACTCTCGGTATGCTTACGACCGCGTAAAATTTTATTCCCCTTTAAAGATGCTCTATAGAATTCTCCGCTCGTTTAGGATTTGACCCGGAGGAAACTTAGCTGAATATTCATTGATCTTTTGAACAGTTTCATAGCTTAACCAATAACCCTAAGTTCTCTGTAAAGTAAGAGTAATGATTGCTGACTCTAAATGCATAACGAATATCCACTGGAGCGCTTTTTGCCACAATATGGCACTATTTAAAATACCTCGGATTGCTTTGCTGCCAATTTTGGCAAATTTTCCCTTATTTGTAAGTAATTAAGTAGAAGTTTACGATTTTATAATTTTTTTTATAAATCCTACGAATATGTGATAACAGACAAAAGATAGGTGAATTCATTGGCCGTATAGAACTTGTGATGTATCGTAAAAGCTTCCGACATGTAGCGACAGATGGCGGTGACATCAGCTATCGGTATAATCCGCTAGATGGCAGGCAGCGTAGTGCCTAAGCTCTCCGGCAAGGGATCGGGGAAGCGGAGAATGTGTGTTTGAATTATCTCTAAGCAGAACCATTTTAGCCAGCTCCTAGTTAGGTTGATAACGAATTCCGTTGTATACGCGAAGTATAAATAAACGCAGTTAACGAACCAGATTCTATTTATTCCTAAAGTTACAAACCAAAGTGTGTTGGAGAATCTGCTAGTATCAATCAAATAATAGAACACTACAGAACTATAATCAGTTTGTATGTCTTCATATTAAAATTCGGAAGTATGATTTTTTTTTAAAGTGGGCGGAAAATATTCAAAATGATTACGCTGTCGCTCCAGTGTTTAAAACACAAAAGTCCCAACTGCTCTCAGCTGTCCTGGGGAAAAGGATTTAAGTTAGAAATCGTCCAAAAAATGACAGAACACCCGCTACCCTAAAACAAATACACATTTCTCTTGATTAGGTTAATTTATTGGTCTGTAACAATGGTTTTTAACCGTGTTGGAGGTACTGACCCCCACCAGTTTCATATACGCATTCAACGAAACCTTCTTAATTGGAAATCAAACCGAATCATGTGAGTCGGGGGTGTGTCTTGACCTCCGCCGAACCCGCGAGATTGAATCATTGGACTGGTTCGATCGAACCCAGGTTAAGAACCACTAATAGGAGAACTTATAAGATAATCTTTTTATTCTTCCTTCATATAATCTTTTCTAAAATGTGTTTAACATTAGGTACTTGAATTTTTCTTTGGAAATTGGAAATATTCAACGGTTTATTATATTACGTACATTGTTTCAATTTGGGAGGCGGGAATGGGTACCGCCGCCCCGGGAACCTTTATTGGATAACCAACACCTCTGCCATAGGTCACCCCAAGTGGTTCGCTATGTTTGGAGATTTAGCAGGGGTGCCCGGGTTCATGGGGTGAGGTTTGTCTAGGTCTTGGAGGAGTGTTCAAGACACACTGAACCCCAGATTCCTACCCACCCCTTAAACCCTTTTCCTTCCCAGAACTCTCCCCTCCTTCCTTTTCCTAAAAAACCCTCCACACAGCATCCCTAAAGATGACATAGGCCCTGAGGAAAATTATTTTCCTCAGCGCCTCCTGTGTGGAGCCCCCCCCCCCCCCCCCCCTGGGCTGGGTCCAGGACCTAGGTGGACCTACTTTTTACTTGTATCTATTATTATCAAAATTAAATTATAACTTCTACTGACTTGACCACGACTATGTGACCCCCCCCCCTGTCGCTATGTGACCCCCCCCCCCCCTGGCGCCAAAACTGGATCCGCCCTTGCTACTCAGTTACCAAGTGGCATCAATTTGTTGCTTAAAAATCGTTTACAATGAAACATTTGAATAATGTTTTTGTATTTTCTCCATCCAGATTGGATCCTTCTTCATGATAAACCTCTGCCTGGTCGTCATAGCCACACAGTTCTCGGAGACGAAAAAGCGTGAGATGGAACGCATGCGTCAAGAGAGGGCCCGCTTCACATCTACTTCTACGCTAGCCTCTTCCACTAACAACAGCGAGCCAGCCACCTGCTATGCGGAGATAGTTAAGTACATAGGACACCTGTGGCGGAGGTTCAACCGGAGGATGGCCAAGAAGTACAGGTAGGAAGGAGTTACGACAAAAATCCAATTGATTGAAGTAGACCAGACTGTTATTGCCCTCGACCAGTGATTGCCCACTTTCACTTTGATTGTCCTTTTCGCACTAATTCTCCGAAATCTTTACGGACGTGTGTATTAGTTCATAATTATGAAACGACAAATTGCAGTATCGGCAGAAACAGCTACTTTGTTGAAAAGTGATCAGCCTTTTTTTTTAATTTTTAAATTTAAAAAAAAAATCATTCATTTCATTGATGGTTACATAATTTGTGGATTTGAACCACCATTCTAGGCACATGCCCGTGTTATGGTGGTCGATTTTACAAATAATATTTTTAGGGAACATTTTTTTAATCTGATATCCGGCACTGTACTGAATCCGCCTATACAAAGGAGATTAGCCTATATTCCTTACGCGCATACTCGTGGGAGATCCCACGCATTTTTTATATTCCGAAAGCAAGAACTTCGTCCTTTCAGAATGCGCCATTAAACAGAGTAATTCAACTGCTTAACGATTCTGCATTGAGCATCGACATCTTCAATGTTACCTTTAAAGAGTTCAGTAATTATCTTTTGACATACGTCACAACATAGTGAAACTGCCCCCCATGGACTTTTTCTTTTAAATTTTGTAATCTTCTCTGTAATAATTTGGTGTATAACTATTTTATGGAGAACCTGAAAAAATAAATAAATAAGTGCAGTGCATTAGCATTTTAAATATGCACGATTTTACGAATAGTGCACACTTTGTGAAGCGCATCGAAGTAACTTAGCCCGTCAGGCTAAGTTGTTCGCTTTTCGGAACACATAGATCTCATAGAAATCGTTAAGTCTCCCTTACTATCGCTGTGAGAAATATGATCTAAACGGAAAGAAAAAAACACCACTCTTTATATTCAAATATAAAAATTAACCACAATATAATTTATATGTATAAATTTACAAAACTCAAAGTTTCCGACCGCAATTTTCAAATTCAAATATTATGAAGAAAAAACTCACGTTAAAACCCGTCTGCTTGGTTCAATTTATTCGCACCCCACCATCCGGAAGCCTCGGTTTCATGTGTAAATTCTGAAACCGTCACTTTGGATAGAGATTTTAAAATATCTATGCAAGATAGCTTTCATATTTCAAAGACAATAAGAAGCATTATTTCTGGTTAAAATAAAAATACACATGTTTGCATGAGAGGAAGAGAGATATATAGCTTTTAAAATGTAAGGTCGCTCTGGGACGTTTTTGGTCTTATGAAAGTATAACGCGATTACGTGTTTTGGGATGTATTTATTCCTAAACAAGCAGACGTGTTAAAACACCGTCTTAAAGGCTTTTATATTTATTTATTCATCGATGATTTTTTTAATAACAAGTTATTATATCAGATAGGTAGTCTTGCAAAGCTGTCACAAGATAGCTTGTCTGCAGGATCCATCGAACATAAGTTTAATCCACCGAATCAATATGTCTACAATATATGTATATCGTTTAGTATATGCATATATCTTTTTTTTATTTATACAAGGTGTAACAGCACGTTCCCGAAGGATTTTAACAAGCGAATCCTGATTCCTGAACGTATTAGGAGTAAAAAAATATAGATGTCATATAGATGGCGGTCCGGTGATATTTTTTCATTTAAAAACAATAAAAATATTTTTCCATCACACGTCGAAACTGAGTAGCCGGGTACAGACTCACGGGTCACATGATAAATACTCCATCTCGTTTCAACAGTATGGTAATACACGAAATAGTGCACTTTCAAGAATTTTTACGCCAGTTAAGAGAGCTAGCTCTTGAGCTATATTTCATAAAATGTTACCGATTTCCGTTGATCCCCACATAATTGAAACTTTGTTATAAATTAGTATTTCAATTTCATTCTGTATTCCTCATTAAATATTGAGTAAGTGACTCGTTAGTCTTACAAAATTAAATTTAATTTGGAAGTTCATCAAAACGTAGGGCCTCATTGCTAATACTTTAGATAACAGAAAAGTTGGTAACATCGTTATTATTAATTTAGTAAGACCCACCGTCTTAAAATATTATGAAAATGGGCCCTGCCGACTTGTGAATTTCCGACCTGTTGAATTTAGTTTGATAACAATTTCAAGCTCAAAAGGTTACTGTATTTTTGAATAATTTTAATAGTTGTAAAAGTAAATAAAAGCAGATTTATGTAATCATCAAAAAGCAAAAATCTCTTCGCTTATCTAAAGCAACAAGAACTCTCAAATATAACTTTGTTTTTTTTTTTCGAAAAGACCTCGTGAAGTTTGTTCCATGTTGAACTTAAAAATGTAGGAAAAGATTTGGAAAGACTTTTGAAAATTTATTTGATTGTGATTCCTTTTATTTTTTTTCGGTTTAAGAGGGAATATCCAGAGACAAAACAGGAAATATGTCATTTTTAAATCAAATTTCAGACGTATTGATTGTTTTCTAAAAAAAATTATAGATTGATTTCAAAAGAATATTCTTTTATCTGGTAAAGCTGTGTTTTAAATTTTGCGAAAATATGTATATTTTTAGTACCATAAGGTTTTACCGCAGGTCGTTGGCAGATTTGTTAAATTTTCAAACAAAATTTTGTATTATACAACATACATTTCAAATCATATAATCATGCAGTAAAATAAATCAATAAATTATCTGGGAAAGCTACTTTTCTGAAATTTAATTTTAGTTTAAATAAAATCATTAAAAAAAAGATCCGCGCACGGGTTTTATGACGAAAATACTTATTTGTCTACTTATTTGCGGTCTTACAATGTAATATATTTAAGATTTTTTTACATTCTAATTTTGCCTAGTCATTATTGAAAAATTATAAACACTTATGATAAAAAATAATTTCAAAAAGTACATAATTTTAATAGTTTTATTATCACGCCTTTCAGCGTTTTCGAATGTAGGTATAAATTAAAGCAAAATTTGAATGAAATAAAATCGATATTGAGTTATTTTTTTTTAAAAGCTGGAACGGAGAAAAATAAATCTTTCTCATTGGAACCGTCTTGTACGATCGTAAGAACATCTTTCGATGAAATTTGAACTCTCGGCCGCTGGCTGGTTAATGGCCCTTAAAAGGTTTCAAAATTGTGATGAATTCCTCTACAATCTAGCAATATTTTAAATTAAATGTATATTACATAAGTAAGGAAATTCCACGTGATACATTTTAAGAATTTTAAGTTTGATAAATCGGCTCTGATAAATAATATTGTGCGGGTTTCTTTGCCTTGGAAAGTTGAGCTGATGTTGGGGGGAGGAGGAATCCCCCTTCCTTTGTGTGACGTAATCCCCCGCACCAGCTGGAGGACCCAGAGGCTTAAAACATCAACTTCTCATTTTTGCACAAGTGTTTTACTTCAGGGACGCCTCGTCACTTTCGAGCTCGAGAAATTGTGGGTCAATCAATCAAGCCAACTCAATCAATCATAATAACAATAAATAAATTTTAGTATAACAAAGCTAAGTGCTTTTTGTTCATTTTCACCTTGGGCTACTGCCCTATTAAGAAAAACACTATAATCTGAAAAAAATTTAATCTTTCAGTCAATGAGTGCTTTTATAATTATTACCGTGACGATTCCCGGTTACGGTACCGTGACGGAAAAAAGGCAATAAACATACGTTCCTTATCACAATAATGCTGCAGCTTCTTCAAAAGATGAGATACACAGTATACGCAGGTAGGGTGTGTTTCCTCTAAAGGAAAAAAGTGATCATTTTCTAGCGTCTCTCTCTCCACTGTGACGTCTCCGTAGACCCCTACAATACTACTAGCCGTGACGATAATTTAAGTATGAAATATAGTTTCAAAGATAATATTGAAGTCTGAGGAAATTCCAAAAATTCAAAAACGTCAAATAATACTGTAGCTCTTTCTTACATATTAAATAACGGTGAGACCAAAGATGAGACACACAAAAAACGTGTGACTGTTTCCTCCAAAATACACGTTTTCCTTGCGTTTCAATTTCTTTATACGTGTGAGTGAGATGTAAGAGAATGATTGTATGTTTCCTTTGGGGGGGTGCAGACATACGTTCACCGTTTGTCTCAATTTCGACTGTTGTTATTTAATGTGCAAGAATGAGCTGCAGCATTATACGTTTAAGAACAAAAGCAAAATTATCAGCGCGTTGTCATTTGACGTTTTTCAATGTTTGGAATTCACTCACGCTTCAATATTATCCTTGTAACTATATTTATTTATTATAAATTAACTAGCAGACCCGGCCACACGTTGCTATGGCTAACGAAACACAACGCCATTACCCAATCTTTATAAAATCCGCACCACCCGCTTGCCAGCTGCCCGCTGCCCGCTGCCCGCTGCCCGCTGCCCGCTGCCCGCTGCCTGAATTGAATATTTGAATTAATCGGCTTTTCCCTACTATAATAAGCATGTATTATACATATAAACTAATTAACTCGCCACAAATTATCCAATGCTTGCAATGCAACACTGGATATTTGAGAAGGGAAAATCAAATACCTACTTACTCCAGGACATCTATTTTCCAATTTCTTCCGTAGTACGAATTTCAAAAGTGACTATAGTACGGCCCACCAGCTGTTTTAAATCGCACAAAAATATGTTTTCTTTGAATTTCTCGGCTTTTCTCTAATATAATTTACATGTATTTTACATATAAACATTCCTCTTCAATCACTCTATCTATTGGTGAAAACCGTATGAAAATCCGTTGCGTAGATTAAAAGATTAACGCGCACATACATTTTGAGCGACTTCATTTTATACTATGAAATGATGATGATGACGCCGAATAACGGCCTTTACAGAGGAATTCGGGGGCATACATTAATTACGTGAGCTCAAAAGCGGGTGGGGTCCAGCAAAATCTCACGTTACTTGAAAAGAATATACGAAGTGGCCCTTCATTTATCTCACCAAGGGGGGGAGGGATCTAGATTGGACAAAAAACTGCTCACGTAAATAATGTATGCCCCCTTACAATAATTTGAACCGGATACAGAATATACGTAAAGAAAAAATAATATTCAAATGACAAAAAATTAAAAAGTACATATTGAATTGAAAGCACAAAGTACAAATAGTAAGCTATTAAAAATACAAATATGAAGAAAACATATACTTTCAAACTTATTGTCACGGCTAGTAGGATTGTAGGGGTCTACGGAGGCGTCACGGAGCGGTTTGTGAGAGAGATACAAGAATTTTTTTTTCCTTTGGAGGAAACAGACCTACCTACGTACATTGTGTATCTCATCTTTTGAAAGAGCTATAGCATTATTGTAATAAGGAACGTATGTTTGTTGCCTTTTTTATGCCGTCACGGTACCGTGGTCGTCAATCGTCACGGTAATAATAAAAGCACTCAATCAAAGAGTTAAATTAAGTTATCTTTTTTTCCGGCAATATCGGTATAGTCTATGAATTATTGTTTTATTATTTGCGTTAGGTTGCCCGTTCAAAACTCCGCATACATTTAAAAAAATGCGCTATCTGAAAAGGAATATTCTTTTTAAGACGACAATAAACCCTAAAATATATTCAGAATCTTAACGACGTAAGTAAAGATGCCGTGTACACAAATTGCGACTCGCAACCCGTGTTTGGACGGACCTACTGACGAATTTGCCGTATCAAAGAAAATAAGAATATATAAGAAATAATGTGGGAATCTTAACGGCGTGTTGTACAAACGTATGGTCGAATTCACCCTAGCAGGCCTGGAGAGTCGATCTTTCTGCCGCTTCATTTTAATTAATTCTGAAGAACGTGTTACAAATATTTAAAATGTGTCTCCATGTTGTCCTCCCGAAGTTATTAGTTCATCGTCTAGAAAAATAAAATCCGGTGCTTACCGCTAACTTCATAGTTTTAAAATAGTTGTACGTAAAATATATTAATGGTAAGGTACTGTTTTAATTAATCTAAAATATAAATAACTCGCATTCCTTGTCAGGCATGGAAATAAAAAAGGTCATTATCGTTACGAATTCGCCGGAAATGATTAAAATGTGAGTTTTGAGCAAACAAAAATTATTAGGGTTGTGTACCGCCTTAAATACAATTATCACTGTCAGTATTGTGACTGTTAAGTTTGTAGAAACTATCACAAATAGAGCTGTCTTTAGAAATATTGGTAAAAGTTTCGAAAAGTTTTATTTTCTTTGTAACTCCGGATAATCTATGGTGTACTGTCAACGTGACATCTAGCTGAAAGTCAGTCGTGTTTACGTTTTCATAGTAATAAAATAGATAAATTTATAGTTAAAATATTTGTCTACAGCATTCGCTAAATGTTTCGAATTATTTTTTGAGAATATAATTAGGAACACGTGAAGTAAAAAATTGTTAAATTTTTATATCAGAACCCACAGTTACGATATTATTTGTATGGTGTATATTTATTTGTATTATTACTGGACAAAGCTCAAAGCAATTTTTTTTTGTTAATGACAGAATGTTAGTAATCAGTTCCAAAAAACACAATGCTATAAAGGGTGACCGGACAACTCAGCAGAATTAAACACCTTCTTTGAAACGTCATTAAAAGCGATAAAAAAATCGTTAAATGGGTTACGTGAGGTTAGGTTATGGGTTATTTTACAAAAAAAAATCATAGCTTTTAATGGCTTTTCAGAGAGGTGTTGAGTTGATTCTGAGTTGTCATGGTACCGCTATCAAGATAGAAATCAAAGTGTTATTTAAATGTTTCCAGCATTGATGAGCAAATTTTTATGTAAGTATTAATCCCATATTTCTAATAGCAGATTGTAAACCATTTATTCCATGGCTTTTTGTAAATTCATGAAGGTAGGCGGCACTGAAAATCAAATGAAAGCAACAGTTTTTCTTCATAAATAAAAAATAAATTATTGGAAAAGTTCATTACTTCATTTTTCCAACAGCAGATCATAATCAGATTGTGGGCTACTGCTGTACGATGCTGGCAAATATACATTAACATAAACATATAGTGTACTTTGATTAACCTTGCTATAAAATATACATCGATCGTCCAGTTCATTAGACAGACATCTCCGAAAAGTCAAAATTTAAGTTGAGTATGCAGTTTTATGTATACGTGTACCCTATCTGGTACAATACTCATCACTCATAAACATCACTAAATCAATTATAATGCACAAAAACTTGTAGTGATTTAAACCAAATATGTTATCTGAGTCACTAGTAGAATATTTCAAAATTTCATTCTAATGTACCAGACCGTTATGCCTACCGGTGTTGTTTTATAGCATATTTAATATTTTTAAAAAACCAAAGTGAAAATATATTTGATTTATGATGAGCATTCGAAAATTGTTTCCTCATTATCTCAAAACTTAGTATTCGGAGATTGGAGATGTCTGACTTATCAATTGGACGATCAATGTATTGAAAAAGATTGATTTATATAAAGTTATTGATAGTAGAGTGCAAGAACCATATTCTTAGGCTTTTGATGCGTAATGCTAAGATTAGTAGAATATTTAAATTTTCAAAAAACTTTGTCCGTATTTTGTAGAGTTTAAACAAATTTATAGCATCTTTAAAAAAGGAACACCATCGTTGTAAGAGATTATCACCAAAATAACAATCATTGTTAGTTCATTCCGTTTAGAATTTAGCCCGAGTGGCACTGGTCACCCCCGTTACCCCTCTCCCATTTCTCCTCCCATTACCTCCACCCCCCGGTCCCTGCTAACAATGGAAGTCCTCCAATAAACGCCCTAAGCCGAAATAGATCCTGCCTCAACGAGCCCTCAAGTCTCGAGGCAGTGGGAAAAACAAATAATAGCGAATGGGACCCTTTAAATGGAACAAGAGTGAAATAATAAGGACGGATTATAAATATTAATTACTAGTTCTGTCATCCTGTTTTTCCATGGCTCCATTGACATAATTTTCCACTTACTTACTCGCCATGTAATGTATTCTATAATATTTATATGTTCATAATAAGAGGGTTGATAGAAGAGCCTATCCAAAAGAGCCTATCCTGTTCCAAAGAAGAATCCTACCACTGAGCCACTTTGGTTGCCGGCACTCTTAAAATGGCACTCTTATATCGCAAAAAGTGGCCCAGTAACTTACTGCTCAATTTTTCACTGTACCAATCGGGTTGTTCAGGTTGAAACGCGTAATTTGATATCCATAACGCCTACTTTCCTGTATCAAAGAAGACTCCTAACCCTGAGCCACTTCGTTCGCCGACATTCTTGAATTTACAATTGGAATGTACAATTTATTTATTTTATTTGTTTATTGCTTCTTCACAATTTATATACATATATTTTTAGCATGTAATTATTAACCCCACTAGGGTTCGCCTGTATCGGGGTTAATAATTTCACAATTTAATAAAAACAATTGTGTTGGGTATTGGGAAGAACTTTAAAATATTCCTCATTTCAAAAGTCGTAAAGTGTTTAAGTCGTCAGCCTCCTTTAATGAATGAAATTGTGGCCTATCTATGTAATTTTGTATGCCAAAAAAATATTTACGCCATTTGCGCATTTAACACGGGCACTTAGAGAGTAAAACCCATATATATTCTCTGGTCATTTAATTTATCGTCTTTTTAACCATAAAATCGGTTTTAGTTTCTCCGTTGTTTTTAAAGTCTTGAATATGTACTCGTATATTTATTTCATAATCCTAATACGATACATTTAAATTTAATAAAACGTTGAGTACAATTCTAGCCTCAGGTAAATACATTTGTATTATGTTTTTCCTTGACTTATTTCTTTTATAGAACAATATTAAAAAATATATCATGACGTCTTCTCTTATTTAATATCCGTTAAAAGATATTTCGTTACTCCATAGATCATGCAGTAAATGACGTTGCGAGTAAATACTTGTCATAAAAATTGTACAAATTTATTGCAGAGCTCTTCAGTTTTTTGCTGCTATGCTTTTCATCAAACAATGAGGTTTTCTGTTTTTTGGTTAAGGTTCATACATTTTCAACCGATGTGGCCTAAAAATATCGCAAATCATTTATTTCAACATAATATTTTTACCATAATAGACTAGCCATTAATGAAATAGCATGTTATGTAATTGAGAGTGGGATTGGTAAGAAATTTCTTTTATGTGAATACCGCACAAGAGTCCCAACTATTGGCATCCACAACACATTATATTATATTTCAATCGAAGCATTTCAGTAAAGTGTACTTACCACAAAGGATAAAATCTCAAATTGCCGCAGCATTTTCCCAAGTACACCATCTCGATTGATACATTTAAGAAAACAATCGACTTAATTTCCGAGACTATCTGATAACATACCATTAAATTGGATTCCGGCCAAAAATTGGGCAAACTTGCCAAATCGGATATCGTTGGTAATGAAATATGACATAGGTAAATGGTCCAAATCGGAAGGTTCTTGAGCCTTTTATAGGTTAACAGGCCGTGAGGGGTGATTTTCTATCTTGCGAAAGAGTTAACATATTGATATTTACGATATAAAATGATTTTGTCAATCTTATAGTATCAAAAATAGGCACGCATTTTCACTTTGTGTAAGAATGATGAATTTATCATTGAAGAAGAAGATAACAATAAAAATCTAAACGAAAATATTAAATACAACAAGACACAGAAAATAGAAAAAAGACAATGGTCGCAACTGGGACTCGAACCCAGACCTCTCGTCTAACCGTCTCGCTTCTCTAATGATGAATTTAATTAATGGAAGGACTTTGATGAAAATCCTTTTTAGATAAATGAAACAATTTAACTTTGTTTGAACCACTTATATATTTGAGTAAAACCGACCGGTTTCGGAACGACCGTTCCTTCTTCAGGGCAAGCGTATACTTATACGTATACGCTTGTATACGTATAAGTTATACGCTTACTTATACGTATACTTATACGTATACGCTTACCCTCAAGGGCGGATTTAGGGGGGGGGGGCACCGAGGCACGTGCCCCCCCCCAGACGGTATTACATTTAATTTGTCGATTTTTTTGACACTTTCATAAACCTTCCTATACAAACTTGAAGTATTATACTTCAAGTTTATTTCTAACGGTAATTGTTGATTTTTTTGCCCGTCCGCCCTTTGTGCCCACCCAGAAAAAAATCCTAACAGTAATTGTTGATTTTTTTACGCGTTCGCCCCTTGTACCCCCCCCCCCCCCAGAAAAAAATCCTGGATCCGCCCTTGCTTGCCCTGAAGAAGGAACGGTCGTTCCGAAACCGGTCGGCTTTACACATATATATAAGTGATTCAAACAAAGTTAAATTGTTTCATTTATCTATAATGGATAACAACAAAGTTATAGCTAAATTAAAAAGTATAAAACCCTTTTTATTAAATTTATTAAATTAACATGCTCCTCGTGTTTTAAACATAATTTGGAATGCAAGAACGTTGTAAAATTTTGTTCCAAATTTAATTCCGGATTGGTAGATTTTAACTTATCGCCCGGCTAATTGGTCGACATTTAGCATCAACTTATTTTTATTTATTTTTTTATTATAGCGACTATATAAAAAAATTTTACATACAAAATGCAAAGTGAAATTAGCATAAAATATTGTATTTCTTAGTCCTTCTCACTAGGGGTTCCTGTGCCGAGGCGGACTAAAGTTATTTAAATATAGTTCATTTTCTTCTATGTCGTTTTTAGCGTCTTCGCTAGGGTTTTCTCATTGACCTCTTTAAGCCATATTTTTATTCTTGATTTGTATTCAATTGGATTTTTTATTAGTTTTATGTCTTGGGGAAGGATGTTATGGAGTTTCGTTGCAAAGTATGTATAGTTTCTTTGTCCAACTCGTTGCTTAAAACGACTATATTTAAAAATACTGACAGGATCAAAATGACCTGCCCCTTTCCCAACTCCTTTCCGATTGAAGATGCCACTGTCCTGCTAGCTCGGGATATTTGAAACTCTTGTACGGTTCCAATTTAAAAGTAAATCTTACAAATTGGATTGATATTTTTAAAAGTTCGTTTCTTGGTAAACTTTAAAAAATAAATATTACTTCCATAACAGGAAAAACACACACAGAAAGAAGTTTCTTACATAAGGAACTTCGATATACTATAGCTTTTCTTGTGTATCAGATCAGAATAAATTATACGAGTATTATGGAGATGTTTGCAAAATGAACAAATGTGTCTCAGAGACAATAAAAACATGCTGATGTAGAGAAAGAGAGAAAATGTATAATACTTCAAATTTTTTTGACTTATTCAAATGTGTTTTTAAAAAATCACCTTGTAAACTTCAACAAGAAAAATAACTGAAAAAATCTGTCGCAAAACCGGCAACTAAACCATTGTTTTTCGAGGTCAACTGCGCCGCATGGAGTTGACTGGGGTCCTTTAATAATGTAATTCGGAGGCACGTGTTCACTTTAATATTTAAAGCCAAGGTTGGGGATCTGCCCTGTTTACTTTTATGCACAGGTGAAAACGTCGCATTTCATTTTAGTACGCTCCAGGAGTAAAGAGAATAAAAAAACATTTTTTGGACATTTGGTGAACTAATTGTAGCAGTGTAAAATTTTAAACATGTGTTCAAAATGAGCCATTTTTCATATCAACTCGTGCTTTGGTAATCACTTTGACAGAGATATAAGCTTCAGACAATAGATTCATTGTTTGAGAGGGTGATTATACAAATTGTTAAAATTTCATGGAGTTTTTTCCTATTATAAATTATATAAATATAAGTAAAATATGACACTGGATCATATAAGATTGTTATAATTACCTGATATCTATGAAGCAACGACGACTACACAAACACAAATTTATTCGCAAAAACTCGTAGTAAATTTGTGTTACACCGTAATGACTATGTATTTCTTTTATTTTTATTTTATTTTTGGAATTTTAATGAGTAAAACTTCAAATAGTAATTTTTAATCGTTGAAGAAAATCCTAGCGACTCTCAAACGAAAATTTGAAACAGTTCCCAGAACCTTAGTTCTTCAACAAGTTGGTAGTTTTTAGTCGAAGTACGATACAGTTATGGCGTAAAGGAATAAGATTGAATTAGCTCGGTGGTCAGAGCAGAGCCCCGGCAAGGCTTATGCCCTGGGTATCTAGCACGGTTGATTCATAAAAATTGTATCTATAATGTCGGGAACTTGTCAACGTTCGCGAGCACCACTGCAGATTTCTAACGTATATACAACAGTTCACGTAGAATAAATTATTTATTATTATAGCATTGGTTTATTATTTTAATCTTGATCGTTGTGAACTGTTGTTTGTTCGTTGGCGATCTGCATTCAGATCGGAAACGATAACAAGTTACCGAAAATATCAATAAAATCAGAGATCGACCGTGCAGGGATCAAATCCTAGATGCGACCGTATCTTTTTCTGATTTTTTTGTTTCAAATTTTTTTTACAGTTGCCAATACTGTCCTCAATGATTGATCCAATATTTATTAATATTTTTATGGCAAATAAAATTTATCTTTAATATCGAGTATTGACAGGTTATAGTCCCACTTAATTATGTGAGCATAAAAAACTTATTACCTGGGTGTAAAACAAAGAATCTGTATTTCATTTATCTATAGCGACCAATGACTAAATGAAATACCCTAAGAAAGGACTTGGCATACCAATAAAACATTGTGTCCAAACGTTTACACAAAAATGGCAGTCAAGATGCAACCAATATTTTTCACTTATCATATAAACTGATTAACAACTACGGAAACGGTCGCAATTTTTTAATAACCATTTGGATAGAATGTCCGGTATGTATTTGGATTGGTATGCCAAGTTATTTTATTTAGTCATTGATAGCGACCCCCAACAGTGTTTTCTTCATAACATGAATATTTTCATAAACATCTGTAAAAATAGCCCTTTGTAAAGTAGTACGTATTTGTACGAATCAATACAATGTACGTAATCATTTGCCACATTTCAACAATCATTTTACTTTAGAAACTTGTTAAATTTTAAATAATACACATTTTAAAATTATTCTACCCTTAAATAATTATCATTATTACATAGAATTTAAGAATCTTCTTAAAAGCTTTTTTAATAGTTAGTTTACCTTATTTCTGCTTTTCTTAAGGCTTTCTTTCAACTACAATATATCAAAGTATTTGTATCAAAAGTACAGGTATCAAAATTGTACATTATTCAAAGCGATAAAAAAACATTATTTACTTCAATTTCTTTCAAGAGATCAAACCAATGCTCATTTTTTTTATGATTTTTTAAAAATATTTTTTCTCACTTCACATCTCGCTCATTTCCCATCTTACTTTCTGCTGTTGTTTTGCTGTTTCCGTTGCTGTTTCTTCTGTTCTGCTCACTGTGCTCTTCTGCCCTGGTTCTAAACAGGCTGTACAAATACAGGCGCGAGCAAAGGCGGGAGGCGCGCGGGCTGGGCGGGCTGGGCGGGCTGGGCGGGGAGACTCTCGCGCTGGGCGGCCGCCCTAGACAACACCACCCCTGCTGCCCTCGGATGAAGATGGTAAGGATCGATAGATTATAATTGCTATTGTTTGTTGTAAAATTCAATGTTTCATGTACAGTGTTGAAAGGATTTGATGTTGCAGTGTGAAGTCCACTGATAAATACTGATATTACAAGTGTTTTATAGACTGTAATTAGTTAGTCAGCTAGTGTCGTCTAGAGGGTTTCCAAAGGCACCCGAACTTACAAAAGTTTCTCGAAAGCTGTTGTTGGTATAAATTTGTTTTTTTTTTTTTTAAATAATATGAACAGAAATGCTTGGAGTAAGTATATCAGACCGGCGCAAGTATCGGGGCTCCATAGAAGCCGAGTAAATCTGGGTTCCAAGAAACTTGGCGTCTTATACAAGGCTAGCAGGTTCTTCAAAAGTGATCAGCTGCCAACTCTGTACAAATCTCAAGTACGCCCAAAAATTGAATTTGGGAGCACCTTTGTACTAGAGCCCCACAATACTTAATAAATCTAGTTGATTCTGTGCAAAAGAGGAGTGTCCGTCTGATTGGCAATCCGTTGTTAACGGACCGATTGCCATCTCTAATTCACAGAGGCAATGTGGGCATGTTAAGTCTTTTCTACGGATATTTTAAAGAAATCTTCTCTACGGAGTTAGCAGCATTGATCCCCTCTGCACCGGCGCACGTACATGAAACTCGACGGACACGAGGGGAAGACCCGTGATTGACTGCATTAGAACGGATCGTTTCTTTGACTATTTTTTTTTTAATATATAAGTCGGCTCGTATGTTTGTCCCTCCCTCATATAATCCGGGTCTCTTCAAGACCCGCATTAAAAAATCCCTTCCTACTTCTCCTCCCTTGACACGCCTCACGTTGCTGCCCAACCGGGTGGGAACATACTATAGTTCCCCTGCCTTTACACTGTACAGAGCGGAGCGCTCTTGTAAGGTGTCACGTAAAAAACGCGATATTCATTTAAATTTTCATGTTAATGTAAATCAAAGTAAAGTTGAGTTTTGCTGTAAAAACAATGGCATTTAGGTTATTTTTTATTTATTTTTATATTTATACTTTTTTTATATTAAGTCCCGCTAAACTGATTGATACCATTCAAAATAAAACAATAACTTTGTAAACACCACTATATTTTTTATACTCTAGGCCGACCAGGTTTCGCTACCACCGTAGCTTCTTCAGGGCAGTATAATACTCTACTAACATTATGTGTGTTACAGATAGATTGATATCAGTTTGTCATCGGATTCGGTTAACTTTTACTTTTCTAAATTAAGATATCTACACAAACACATCCTTCATTATATATATATACATAAAAACATACATTTTTGGAAAAAATTTGTGTTAATAAAATTTATAAAAAATAATGAACAGAGAAAATACGGACAAAACATCCTAAAACTAACTAACTAACTAACCATCACGCCGTTTCCCCGCAGGGGTAGGCAGAGAGGACGGACCGCCAAACAACTCGGTCTTGGCACACACTCTTTGCCTCACTCACATTCATACATCGTCTCATACATTCTCTTCTATTATTCTGACTTTTGACATGACCCTACTCAAGTATCTGATTCACTTGATCGTGCCATGTCTTCCTCGGGCGTCCCCGACTTCTTCTACCATTCACATTCGCGTCGTATATTCTTCTTACACTACTTCCTTCGTTCATTCGCTCTACATGCCCAAACCATCTGAGGGTCCCTTTCTTAATCTTACTCATTATGCTTACATCAAAATATCTACTAAAACCTAACCTAACATAATCTAACCGAACCTAACATAAACTAACTTAACCTAACCTAATAAAAAATGGAACAAAAATAATACAGACAACCTGTAAAAACAATAATTTATAATTTATTAAATTAAATTACATATTGTTCAAAAATAGTAAAATGTAAAATAAGGTTAGGTTAGGTTTTAGTAGATATTTTGTTGGAGGATGTTTTGTCCATAGGATATTTTTTCCTTGGGTTATTATGACGAGGGATATTTTGTCGGAGTATATTATGGCGAAAATGTGCTGTACCAAAAATAATAATGGAAATTTTTTTTTAAAAAGCGGAAAAACAGAGACTAGTACAAAACAGTTCTCTGGAGTACGCCTCTCAAATCTGGAACCCCAAGTATATATGTCACATAGATAGGATTGAGAAAGTGCAAAACTGATTTCTACGATACCTTGATTTTCGGAGCTATCGTCCTCATCTGAGCCACGAAGAGTCAGCCGCGTTCTTCAGGATATCGTCCTTGGAAAGTCGAAGAAATTTGGCAGACGTACTATTCTTACAAAAAATAGCTACCTCTATGATAGATTGCCCGGAATTACTAGAAAGAATTCAACTAAGAGTGCCCATCAGACAAACCAGATGAAACCACGCATTAAACATTCCTCAATGCAACACTAACTCCAAACAAAATACATTAACTCATCGCGCTTCACACACCTCTAACATTTCATACAGATTTAACACAGTACCTAACGTTTTCAAAACTAAATTGAATAAATAACATTTACACATGCATACCATTATTTACACAGAAAAGATCCATCCCTTTCCACTCCCTTCCACCATCACATCCACATAACTTAACTATTTTTCTCGTTTTTTTTCTTTATACCTACTCACTAAATAATTGATATACTTCAACGAAAACCTATTATTGGTTAAATTTCTGTACATATTTCATCAAACATTATTAATAATTGTAACTGTTGGTTTTCCTGATAAAATAAAATAAAATAAATATAAAAACGTTCCTTCACTTAACCATTTTTTTAGCATTCCTTGTGAAACTCAATTCACAACTTTTTATTGAGTTGGGTACTTCGACCAAGTACATCAGATCAATGGTTGGGTAACATATTGTAAATTATTGGAACAAGGTATTTCAGATTTCTTTGACCATATTTATTTAGGTATCTGGATATTACAAGTCTATCGTTTGCAGTTACGAGAAGTCTTGTATAATGAACACGTACCACCACTAATTTATTATATTCAGATGGAGATGAAACACGAACAGAGAATAAATTTATAGAGTTATATAGAAATGATTTTGGTATATCATGTTCGTACCAAATGCACAATGTTCGTATTCAGCGTTGTTTAATAATAATTTTACCAAAGAATATTGTTGCGTTAAATAAGTAATGACTAATCTTTACATTACATAGTATAAAATGAAGTCGTTCCTGCTGTATGTGCGCTTAGATCTTTCAAACTACACAACGGATTTTTAATGCGGTTTTCACCAATAGAGAGAGTGATTCAAGACGAAGGTTTATATTTATAATAAATGCATATTATAATAGAGAAAAGTCGAGAAATTCAAAGATTCAATTCAGGCAGCGGCAAGCGGGCGGTGTGAATTTTATATGTATGCAAATTAACAGATGGCGTTGATTATAAAGGTTGGGTAAGCCACAGCAACGACGGCCGGCGTAGTGAAGCGGTAAGGCGCTTGACTCGCATTCCGAAGGTCGCGGGATCGAATCCCGGCGTGGCAAATAAATTTTATTGGATTAATTTGTGTATTTCACAATTTATTCATTTAAAATAATATATAGCATATTTGCGGCACGTTCCAGAGTGGAAGATACTATCAGTATCGCCCTGGTGTAAGACCACCATTCAGAATTGAAATGTTGCTTGAAATGACTTCTGCCGTGTTTGGTGACCAGATCTGAATAGCCAGGTACTTCCCCATCTTCCTTTTCCCCTCCTCACCGCCTTCAGCCTCACAACATACCCCAATTGGGGATGCCATAGTCCCACTGGCTCCAGACGGGAGCAGTTGGGACTCTTGTGCGGTATTCATGTAAAAAAAAAAGTGTGCCCGGGTCTGCTAGTAACAAATACTTACCATGTTTCTAAAAAGAGTTTTGATTTAAACTACGCGAACACCATTTCGACAGTTCAACGAAAAGCGGTAGTCAGATTACATAATTAGACGCTTAGCGAAAATTACAACGTAGTTTTAACTTTACGATCACTTTATTTCATTGGCAAAAGCGACCGTTAATCCTGATTCGACTTGAGTTAAAACTGCAACGATATTCCCTGAATTTAATAGAATAAAAACAAGCATTTTCTCCTGGCAAGCGATTTGCGGAAGTCATTGATCTCTGGGAAGCACTCAAATATAAGTTTCCCTTAATCCCACTTCAACCAGAGTTCAGGAACTACTTCGATTTTCTGAGCACTCTACCTGTACTATAAAGCTGTTATCTTTACTGTTGTTTTGCCAAGACAATGACCTCAGAAACACAATAATTAATGAAGTATATGAACTGAAGTCAAATATTGTTTGGAATCGATTAACTGTCGTACGGGAAACATTGTTTGGAATATATCAGCTTTACTCGCGAGTGGTTTCGGGGCGGAAATTAAATATAATATTAAATATGTATAGTCAAAAATTTCTTTGAAGAAAGTCAGTATATGTGGGCTGCCACTATAAAACTGAATTTTATATTCAAAATTCAATGTCAAAACATATTTATGTCTACCCCTAGATACCCTTAGTCACTTTTTTTTTTTTTATTATTTACTAGAAATCTACTAAATTTACATTAGCTACACATAGGAGGCAAAACAAATTCCATCGGGGCTCATGTCATCTTAGGGGGTGCTATGTAGAGGGGTGTTTTTAAGGAAATGGAGGACAGAAAGTTATGGGATGAAAAAGGTTTTTTTTATTAATTATAATGGTATGATAATTATAATACAATATGTAAATTTATATATAAAAATGCAAAAATCAGTAATTTTTTATACATATATGTAGGATTACAAAACATTTTTTAAACATTTACATCGAGGGATCAGTAGGATTTATAGGTTCAATTAGGAGTTCCACCGAGCCGAACCCTCTAATATGAAAATATTTGGAGTCGGTGAATTATTTTCCCATTTGGTCTCTGGTAGGTTGACATGTTGTTCTTGTATTATTTTGTATTTATTATTCTTATATAGTGCAATTGCATAGCGTGAATTGACTAGATGATCATTTGTGTAAAAGTGTGTGAAAGGGTTTAGTCAAAGATATTCAAATACAGAAGAGATATGCTATGGTGTCCGCGCAACTGTCGCCGGACTACGCGCTAATTAGCGCAGTTTTCATACAAAAAGAATTTGTTCATTTCGTTAATTTTTTGAAAACGTGCATTAATATTGGTTAACAATATATTTTTAATAAGGAAATAATTCGTTCATTTAGTTTAACGTTCGTTTGGTTTATTCGTTAATTATTTGTTCTTTTAGTTTATTTGTTAATTGGTAAACAATATCGGCGAGTCAACACTGCAACGCTGTCCGAAACGTTGGCTAAAGAAGGAGGTAGCGTAACACGGCATAATACCCCAAAAACTAATAACAAAAATTATCATTTTTTGTTTTTCTGTGTCTTGTTCTCTTTCACATTTTAAATTTAAAAAATGTATACGAAATTAAAATATAAGCACCTGTTGACAAGCCTATTCAATTGGCTTAGCAGGACTTGTTTGTTGATTATATTATGTATTATCTATTCTTTCAATTGAAATAAAAGTTTAGATTATTATTATTATTATCTTCTTCTTCAATGAAAGTTTTTTTAATTGCATTTTTTTTAAATAATAACATTTATCAAAATTCCTCCATTTAGTTTTCCTGTTATGGTCACGATTTTGGGTTTCAATGTTCAACAAGCGGAGTTTACATTACATTTACTACAGCTGCTATCAAATATTTACTAAGACCTGTCGATTGTTTACTAAAGAAGATTACAATTGTTCAATTCAATTATTTCACTCGAGCTTGGGGCTATGAGAATAGATACTTGAATACTCTTCTAAACTTAATGATACACAGAATAATAGACAGAAGATATTTATACCAACATAAGTAAATACTCATATTCCCTAGAAAATCCCTAGAAGTGTGATCTATGATGAATTATATTTCACTTTTGGGAGGCGGGTATGTGTCCACAATGTCTCTTTATTTAATTTAACTTTGTATATAAGTAATATTAAAATAAATTAATATACGTATCATGTAGTTAACTTTAAATGGGGTACCTAGTTACCATACACTAACTACTGTAAAATGTAGAAAAAATATTATTTGTGGGAGAATTTTTTTTTATTTAAATTTTTTTAAAAAGGTTATTCATATTTTATAAGTAGGTATTAAAAATTAATATTGATAGATAAATATCTCTTATATAGGAAAAAAAATATTTGTCTATTATGAACGCGTGCATGGTGTACGTGATGTCTCAGCCAGGGGAATTCCCGTCGCATCTAGAACTAGGGGCTACACGAGCTGAGCCGAATAAACCCGAGCGGTTTGAGAGGGGCTCAAAAGTTGTAGACCCGGGTCTGGTAACCGGGGTCTGATGTTTAACCCATTACACCTTCATTCTTCTTCTTGGTGTGTCCTATCAGGTCCCCCCACGCGACGTTGGTGACCACTCTAGAAAATGTCTCTCTGTCTTGCGCTGCCCGGAATAGCTCCTCCACACTTCTAATGCTGGTCCACTCTCGTACATTTCGCAGTCAAGACATTTGTCTCCTACCAGACTCTCTCCTACCAGACCCTCTGTCTTGCCTTTCAATACCAATTGGAGCAAGTGATACTTCTCCCCTCCAAATATGTGACTTGACTGGTCAGTGATTGAGTGGGCATAGCGCTTGGGTCCCACCCGAGCGTCGCGTGTTCGATTCCTCGGCTGGCTAAATCCTCCATCACTCCTCCATTTAAACAACTTGTTTAATTGGTGTACATGCAATAAACTGGCACTTAACATTAGTAAATGTCAAATAATAAGATTTTATAAAATAAAGAAACCGATCATATATGAATACAATCTTGACAAAATTATATTAAACTCAGTAGAAACAATAAATGATCTAGGTATTAATTTTAACTCAAAACTTACATTTATTAGTCATATAAATAATATTATTAATAGAGCAATGAAGATTTTAGGATTTATTATTAGAATAACAAAACAATTTTGTAACATTGATACTATTCGCATTTTATACATAACGCTAGTGAGAAGCATTTTAGAATATAATTCTACGATTTGGGCTCCACATTACAATATCCATATTCAAGCGATTGAAAAAGTCCAGCATAGATTCCTTAGGTATATTAATTTTAAATTAGGTATTCCAAGAGAATCCGTGGACTATAATTTGTTATTAAACTGGATTATTCTCGTAAATTTATCAGATCGCAGAAAAATCTGTGATCTATTAATATTATATAAAATAATTCACTCGTTCCTGGATACCCCTGATTTAATAGAACTAATACGATTTCATTGCCCTGGTCGCGCTAACAATAGACTGACTCTACCGTTCTACTATAATAACACACATACATTATCACATTATTACTCACCAATCAGTCGATTACACATTTTGGGAAATGAATATACTAACATCGGCGACATTTATTTCTTAAAATTAGCGCAATATAAACATGCACTCAAAAATTATTTTTCCATAATGTAACTTTATATACGCAATATGGACATGTTGAAATGAAATGTGATATTTCTCATTGTTCTTTTTTGTTATTTTTTGTTGTGATTCACAAAATAATTGTATGCTATTTTAAAGTTTAAAACTACTATTATGTAATGATATTATTTTTAATTAAATGAAGACAATATAAGCGAAACTCAATCGAAAATCTGAAAACAGAAAAATCAGAAAAAGATATTGACACATCTGGGACATATGTGTCAATATCTTTTTCTGATTTTTCTGTTTTCAGATTTTCGATTGAGTTTCGCTTATATTGTCTTTATTTAATTAAATATTACAATTTGAGGTTTTACTCATAAAGTTAAAATAAAAATAAAAATATTATTTTTCTTACTCTATTATATATTATTTTGTACTCTATTATATGTTTATTTATAAAAGGCAGTATAGCCGTTTATGTATATATAATATGTTGATAGGTTTAATTCCTTTTTATTAATTTCTAAATAAAACACTTGTGTTGCAAAGTTTTTTTTAACTAAGAAACGACATTTATGTTTATTAATATCACTTTGAATGGTTTTTTCTAACAATCAAATAATAGAATAACAAAACAAATGACAATCGATGATTGCATTCTAATTGACATTATAGGATTCAAATTTAAAGGGAATATATTTCCTTTACATCTCCCCCCCCCCCGCGGGAAAGAAAATTATTGCAAAAATTTTCATTCATCTTCGATATCCTCTTCATGGTTCATCAATGCAGGTGCTGGAATTAATTTCGAGATGTGGAAAAAATTTGATTCTAATTTTTTTCGACCAGTATTTATCTTGTAAATTGAGTTTGATAATTTTTCTATTATTTTGTAGGGTCCGATTCTCAATTCGTCGAGCTTCTTCCTGTTAAGTTTGTTTCCATTCTCCACAAAAACAGTATCACCAACTTTGAAGTTAATATGTCTCCTGGTTTTATCGTAAATCATCTTGTTGTAATTATGTGACTTTATAGTATTTTCCAGAGCTTTTTTTCTGTCTTGAATCAAATCGATGTCAGTCTTCTTAAGTTTTAACTCATTTGGCAAAATCGTAACATCTGTGCCGTTAAGTAGGTACTGAGGCGCATAACCAGTGACAGTGTGCTCCGTTTCATTATAGTTTTTTACACAATTACGGGCTATAGTTGTCCAAGCCACTTTTAAGTCATTTTCGTTGATTTTGCATCTAATTTTATTGACTAGCGTTTGATTTAATCTTTCATTTAATCCATTTGAGAAAGGCGAGTTTACTGCAGTAAAAATGATTGGAATATTTTTTTCATCCAAAAATTTTTTGAATTCTCTAGAATTAAGACCCGGATATTGGTCTGATAGTATCATGCCAATGTCATTAGTTTCTGTGGAGTTTAAGAGTTTGATGAAATCGTTGGTATTTTGAGTTTTTGACGTCAAAATATATGCAAACCTCGTGAAATGATCTGATAGCAGGTGCAAGTATCTCTTTGTTGACCGTGAACCCCCAAAACCACCTATCGTATCAATAGAACATATTTCAAAAGGTTTTGTTGCGGGACCCAAGTAGGACATCAATCCATATTTATTTTGACCTCTTGATTTGTTCTTTAAACATACTGCACAACTTTCGCAAGTTCTCTTTATATTGTTTGTCATGTTTTCTGATGTGTACCATGAGCTTATCATTTTTTGCATTTGATTAATTCCTATGTGACCTAGGTCTGTGTGAACATTTTTGATAAAATCTATGCTGAATTTTTCTGATAGAATTATTTTTTCTTTTTTTTTTACTTTCTTGTAATAAACATTATTCTTCGATATCAATTTATCTTTTCTGCACTGTATCTTCTCATTTTTGACCTGATCTTTTAAGATATCTTCTAATTTTATTAAGTTGACAACTTTTAATTGCTCATCTTGGTTCTCATCTGGTTCTAAGACTGGGTTTCTGCTTAGACAATCAGCTTCAATATTGTACTTTCCTGGAGAATATTTAATTTGAAAATCATATTGGGATAAGTAATATGTTAAGTCACCAAGCTCTTCATCGGTTCTAGATTTGATATTCATATTTTCCAGCGGTTTGTGATCTGAATAAACTGTAAATGGTTTTCCTATCAACCAGTATTGCCAGTATCTCACTGCCTCTTTTATAGCTAAGCATTCTAAGTAAATTGCTTTTTTCTTTTTCTGTGCGCTGTTTAATTTTTTCGAAAAGTAAGCAACAGGTTTTTCTTTTCCATCAGATTGTGTCTGTTTTAAAATAGCTCCAACACCCTCTAGAGAAGCATCTGTATATATATTAATTGGTAAATCTTGATCAAAAATTTCCAAGATCGGTTGTGAGCATATTAGGTTTTTCATCGTTTCAAAAGCATTTTGGCATTTATCAGTCCAAATAAACTTTTGATTTTTCCTTAATAAATTATGCAAAGGATCTAGTATTATTGCACTCTTCGGAATGTACTCATGATAAAAGTTGATTTTTCCTAGAAATTGTCGCACATTCTTTTGTGTTTTTGGAATAGGAAAGTTCTTTATTGAAATCAAATTATCCTTTACTGGCTTGACTGAATTATTCTGAATTATATGACCCAGATATTTTACCATATCTGATGCAAATGTGCATTTTGTAAATTTTAATCTAAAACCTTCTGTTTTGATTGCATTCAGCAGCTTTGTCAGATGATCAATGTGTTCAGCAAAAGTTTTTGAAAAAATAAGAATGTCATCTATGTAATTGACAGCAAATTCGTTTAATTTATATTTTCTCAATATATTGCTTAATATCCTCTGAAAAATTGCCGGAGAAGTCTTCAATCCAAAAGGCAGGCAGGTCCATTGATAATGTCCCTCCTGTGTTACAAATCCTGTTTTTTTTTTGTCTTCAATCCGCAATGGAATAGACCAAAAGGCTGAGTTTATATCCAGCGTTGAAAAAAATTTGCAATTTCTGGTCTTTGTCATTAGGTCTTCAATCAATGGAAATGGTTGAGCTTGAGGTATTACTATTTTATTTAAATCTCTGAAGTCTATGCATAATCTGGATCTTTTGTTTTCTTCTTTTTTAAATGCTAGAGTGACCGGTGCAGCAAATGGACTGTACGACTCTTCTATCAGTTTATTGTCTAATAATTTTGCTATTTGCTCTTCTATTTCCTTTTTATCTTCTACACTGCATCTGTAAGGCCTCTTACTACAATATTTATCCACTAATAAGTCTATCTTCGCTTCATATCCATTGACAGTGCCAACATCATATTTACTCTTCGCGAACACTGATGTGTATTTGTCTATTAGTTCATTTATTTCTGTTTTTTGATCATTATTTAAATGATTCATTGTTATTTTAAAATCTTCTTCTTTAACATGTTCGTTAAAATTAATTCTGTGTTTTTCTGTATGATTAAATTTAGTATTCGTTTTCATATCTGTAGAATATTTTTCTTTTTTATTTGTATTATTTAGGCAGAGTTTCTGTGATATTTGTAAGTCTTCACTTTGGATAAGTTTGAAGTCTTTTATCATGTCTAATCCAATCAAAAAATCATACTTGAAATTGTGTTCATCAATAATGTACACATCAACTTTATTCTCCAATTCAAAAATTTTTATGTTTAACGTTGTCAAACCACTCGTCTTTTTAACACCATTAATCGTTACTAAATTTGCTTCATTCAAATTGTTTCCTTTTCCTTTTAGTTTCAATAATTTAGAATTAATTAGAGAAACATTTGAACCTGAATCATAAATTCCGTATATTTTTAATTTATCATTTAGTAATAGTTTGACTTTTATTAATGGTGTTACTATTAGTTTTTTTGATCATTTTCATTTAATTCAGTTTCTATCACTGAATTGTTTACATGTTTAATGGCATTTCTCTTAAATTTTTCATCCTCTTTTGTTTTGAACCAGCATGTAGCTTCAGGGTGGTAACGAATGCCCTTATTCAATTTTTCACAAATTTTACATGGATTTTTACCCCCATTTTTATTATGTTCTGCATTTCCAAATGTTTTCTTATTCATAAATCTTTTTTTGTTGACCATATGTTCATACTTGTTTACTTCATTAAACAAATCTACAGTATCTTGTAATCCTTCTCTATCGATCTTGTTAAGTATGAATTCTGGTAGTCCGGAAGCAACAAGATCTATCAAAGTACCGGTGTCAATTGATCTTCTCACATCCAATAGAAGTTTTTCTTTTCTCATAGCATAATCCAACAGAGAACCATCTTTGTATCTAAATGATAGTGCGTATGTGACAGGGTTCCATCCTTTGTTTGCAAATGATTCACAGAATTTGTTTTTCCATGTTGACCACTCTGAGTTCATTGTTAGTTTTATAATCATGGAACTGTACCAGTCTATACAAGATTTATCCATGAACAATCTGAGTATTTCTATTTTTTTTCCATCCATGGTCACATCAAACCGCAAACATTCTTTTTCAAACACTTCCATCCACTGGCTTGCATTTGTATTTTTAGTGCAGAATTTTTCTATAACAAACTTCTCAGCAATGTTTTTTAAGCTCTGTTGCTTATCTTCCATTAACTTTTCAATTAATTTTCCTAATGCATCTTCTTTTTGATGTACTTGTAAACTTTTTTCGTCCAATTCTTCGAGGTATTGGTCTCCAAACTGTAGGTTTCCATCTTCGTCTACATATGTTTTTTTTAGTTCTTCTGTCATGGTTAACCAGACTCTTCTAACCTGGTATCTTTTTTTCAAACTATTTTTTATTTTTCCAAAAGCACTAGTTTTCATTATCTCCTCGTGATAGCTGGCGGATCGTAGCATTTCTGGTATTGTAAACACTTTTCCATCACTTGTGACTATTTTTGTAATGCTAATAATATTTGATCTGCCATCGCATCCAGGTAATAGCGTAAATTCGAATTGAATTTTCTCCATTTTTGGTTTAAAACGAAATGTCGTTTTATAATATGTTGATAGGTTTAATTCCTTTTTATTAATTTCTAAATAAAACACTTGTGTTGCAAAGTTTTTTTTAACTAAGAAACGACATTTATGTTTATTAATATCACTTTGAATGGTTTTTTCTAACAATCAAATAATAGAATAACAAAACAAATGACAATCGATGATTGCATTCTAATTGACATTATAGGATTCAAATTTAAAGGGAATATATTTCCTTTACATATATAAAATAAAAAAAATAAAAATAAATAAATAAAAAATCACAATACAAGCAACATTTTCGGCTTTCTGTGGTGGTAGTAGGAGATTTTCAAACATTGTTTGGTTATTCGTAACCCGGGAATGTTTGTCTTTCTTTAAAAAAAAAAAATGTGACCCAATTTTCCTGACTATCACCAATGTAAGCAGCTCTCTATCTGCTCCAGCCCGCCTGAAAATTTCTGTGTTGGTGATCATGTCGGTCCATGGGACCTCGATACATGCCATTATACACCTTCATACATGTGATTATCAATTTAATATCTGCTTTAATATCTTCTGACTTGAAAATGTTTTATTCATTTCGTCAGAAGTAAGAAAAAATTACTTACTTTTTGCACACGGACACGACCACAAAACACTTCCATCGTTTTTTCACTCCAGGTTAAGGCCTGAACAAACCGGCGCCGTCATTTTGTGTCCGCGATGGCGTGCGCGGTGGCAGTCAGTTATTGTGTACGAACTTGTAGCGACGTGTTCAAACAAAACCTCCTAGATCACAAGGCCGGGACACTCATTCAAATCAGCCTCCTAACTTGTAAGGATCCCACAAAAATTCTCTTTTTACACATTTTTTTCAATGTATTCTTATTTATTAAATTATTTAAAAATATTTTAGCTATTTAAAAAAATACGTAATAATATTTTTGGAGGTTTTCCTACAAGTTATAAGGCTGATTGCATTCCGTGTCTCGGCCTTGTGATCTAGGAGGTTTTGGTTCAAACCGCGTCGGCCGCGGCCAGATCGCGGCGCGACGTCCTGTAAGCGTCTGCACGCGGCGGGGGCGATCAGATCGTGCATGTTGCGTTCGGACGCTGTACGCAGCTATTATTTACTACAGAAAAATATTTATATTTTTATAGGACTTACGTTTTTACGAATTAACATTTAATTTACACTTTTATTGCACAAATACAGAAAAAATATATCTAACCTTTTTATGAATTAAAGTAATGAACAAAGTGTTCACGTACTAAAAACGTGAACACTTTGTTCGTACAAAATGAACGCGCTGGTTTGGTCGAGCCTTTACATTCCAAGAAACTTACTTGATATATGAATTTTCTAGTCCTTAATGTACATTGGAAGAAAAAAATTATGCTTTAAACAGAAAGTACCACATTAAAGCACTTCAAATTATCATACTCTACGCAACTTCTACCAAGTTGAGCCCTCGTATTCCGGGCTTATTAGATATTTGCCTTTAACCATTTGAATATTTCATTGAGAGTGAAAATTCAACGTAATTTAATATTACCAACTCATTTCAGCTCTTTCGGGTATGAATAGCGGTGTTCCCGGAAAAAGAACCGTACATATGTTAAACATATTCCCTGTGCAATTTGTCGCTTTAACAGAGTCCTGATGTGCGTACGAATGCTGCATTATATTTTTAACCCTAGATTACAAACCATATTTTATATGCAACTAGATTTTACCCGCGGCTTCGCTTGCATGGTGTTAGGTGGAAATACCACTGATTCATTCATCATGCATTCATTCATTCACTAATTCATTCAATCATTCGCCAAACGCATGCCCAACATTTGTACACGGTTGACATTTGCCATTTGAGAACGGGTCGTTTCTTCGACTCGTTCTTATGTTCAACAGCTCGGCTGTGGAATGATTTGCCGGCCTCTGTGTTTCCTCCTTCCTACAACATAGGTCTCTTCCAGACCAATGTTCATTCCTTCCTCTCCTCAAAAAGACCCTCCACACAGCATGCCAGATGACATAGGCCCTGAGGGAAATTATTTTCCTCAAGGCCTCCTGTGTGGAGTTAATGTAAAAAAAAATCATTCATTCGTTCACTCATTCATTAATTCATTCATCATTCATTCATTCGTTCGTTCATCATTCATTCATTCATTTCCCGGCATGCGTTGCCTACCTTCTCCGCACTCCCCTCGCCCGCTTCCGCCGTCCCGTGAACCCCCCTCACAGGTTCCCCTCCTCCCTCCTCTCTCCCGCGAACACATCGAATCCCCAAAGTTTCATCGCAATCGGATGAACGGTTAGCAATGCATAATTTCATGATGTCAGAACTCACTATTGTATACAGAAACCATCGCGGGCAAGCACACGAAAAATCTCTAAAGTTTCATCGCAATTGGTTGAATGGTTTAGCAACGCATAGCGGACATAACCATATATATACACACCCAGAAACAAACATATTTTGATTTATATATATATATATATATATATATATATATATATATGTATATGTATAGAAGATTGTTACAAACCGGGGTCTATTCGGCTACGCATTCAAACAATAATGACTTTTAATTAATGAAGACGATATTAGCGAAACTCAAACGAAAATCTGAAACAGAAAAACCATAAGAAAATACGGTCACATCTGGGACTCGTGACCAAATCTTTTTCCGATTTTTCTGTTTCAGATTTTCGATTGAGTTTCGCTTATATTGTCTTCTTTAATTAAATATTACAATTTGAGGATATACTAATTAAGTTAAAAGCAAAAATAAATAATGATTTTTTTAATAGAGCATCGCGCATTCCAACTAAAAACAGCCGAACTATGGTATCCTCGTTCGGGGAATGAGATGGGAAAGAGGAAGGTTGGGAAGTAACTGACTATTTAGATCTGGTCATCTAACACGGTTAGGAAATTCAATTTAGAAGGCGGATATGCTTACCGATATGCCCTGGGGGCCATTTATTGGATAACCAAAACCCCTGCCATTGGTCAAGTATTTTGTCTAGCTATTGGCGTTTGCCCAACTACTGCGTGGCGGGCCGGATCAGGAGATTGATTGAGGGATACCGAACCTAGATCTCTCCAGCCGTACTCCTCGATCCATCGCCGTGGGAAAGATGGATTCATTCATTTATCACTTCTGAACACATTGACCCCATGCTTCCTTACCCACTCTTCATACCTTTTTCCTTCCCTGAACTTCCTCTCCTAATTCCTAAGAATACTCTCCATACCACAGCATCCCCAAAAATGACACAGGCCCTGAGAGATTTGTTTCCTCGGATCCTCCTGTGTGGAGATAATGTGAAAAAAGCATTCTATAAAATTTAAATACGTGTAATGCATCCATATAAACAAAGCTGTTAATTTAGTTTAGCAGAAATTAATGTAGATAATATGTATTTAAAGAAAGCATTAAGATGACGTATGCCAATATTATTTGTATTTCTGCGTAGTCGATTCGACGAAGGTTTGCAATAAAGGGTTAAAAGCACTAAAAAATACGTAAAATATTTTCGTTTTCTGACTCGTGTTCTGTTTTTCGAGAGTTTTGTTTTATCTCGATCTCGTTTCCTTTACGGCTACATTAACAATATGAAAATGGAAAGGTGGCCGAAATATTAATGACTTTCCCAAAAGGTTTTCCTGGTTCCGCCAAAATGCTTTTTGCGGGATCCTTTCTTAGTATTAAAGCACTCATTCATGACGCTTTTGATGCAAATACATTAACGCTTTCATTTCAAATAAGACATTTCCGTGTGACGAGTTTTTAAAACGAACGAGATGAAAACAATGAATTTTAGGTATTAAATAAATTTGAGTGTTTAATGGATAATTTTGATCCACTTTTAATTGCACTCGTTTTGCATTAGTAACATTTATTTCTTTAAAATAAAAAATATATTGGAATGAAAGCAAATCGTAGCTTAATTTTAAAAAAAGCACTATTGAACTCTCTGTACATGTATTTCTTTTTGATCTTAGATAACCATAAAATGAATCTTCGGATCGTTTTCGATAGATTTATTTGATTTCAGTTACATCTGCAAAATAAAAATATTCTGCCTAAGAAATATTGATAATACATAGAATAACAGTTTGAAGAATATATATAGTTCCAGTTGTTCCCAAACATCTGGAGACAGTGAGACTATGGCATCCCTAATTGGTGTATGTTGTGAGACTGAAGACAGGGGGGAGTGGAAGTAGATGGATGAGGAAGGTGGGGAAGTCCCTGGCTATTCAGATCTGGTCACCAAACACGGCAAGAGCCATTTTAAGCAACATTTAATTATGAATGGTGATCTTACAACGATGCGATACCGGAGGTATCTTCCACTCTGGAACTCTACTTTTTGTATTTATTTATTTATAAGTACATGTTACATGATTAATTCATTTACTTGAGGAGTGACTTTTTTTTTTACATACATAAAAATATTACAAAAAACATTTTTTTGATAAGAAGTAAAAAAAGGAACTATAAAATTAAGTATGTAGCTTAAAGATAAACAATAATACAATTTAACAAAAAAAAGATATTACAATAGTATACATATATGTATGATAACAAAAAAAAATCCCACATAGGCATCGCCAGTTCGTGGGTATATTTAAGTTTTTTTTAATGCAGTTAAGATACAACATGGCAAATTAAACTTTAAATTAGTAAATTAAAACATAATTATGGTTCAACATATTTATAGAACAAATAATTCCGTATTTACAAAACTAAATTTAAGAAAAGAAGAAAAAAAAATATATGAAAAACAAAAAAGGTTAAATAAAAATTAGGATTTGTAAAGTTATAACAGGTAAGATGTTAAAGCAGGTGTGTATTTGTGTCATTTGTAGTTACCCAAGTCTTTATTAATTTTTTGTATATGCTGTAAGAGGATATGTTTTTAGATTTAATTTCTATAGTCTGATACAGTGTATTATAGATTTTTGGTGCAATGAAAAAAGCATGTCTCTGCGCAAGCTTAGTTTTGCATAGGGGAACCTAAAATGCATTATTTACTCTACTGCTGGAGCGATTTTCGTTTTTTGTAAAATATACATTTCGTGAAAATATATATTTCAGACATTGCATACAGTAGATTTTTCTTATATCTAAGAGTTCAGGTCACCAATTAGGTCACCATACTAGGCAGCTGCCTGTATCATGGTGACCAATGTATCATGGTGACCATTATTTCACATGAATAAATTATGAAAATAGCACAAATTAAACAAATAAAATTATTTTGCCGGGATTTGAACCCGCGACCATTGGATTGCTAATTTGTCCGGGACAAATGTTGATAATTGTAGATAATAAATTTATAAAATTTGTTTTTCAAACGCATGGCGTTAGGCAATAAATTTTCAGGGATTTTATATTTATTTATATATATTTAAATCGTAACTCAGTCATCCGAAATTTGCTGAATTGATGTTTCATATCTCACCAAAATTTTCGAAAGTTTGATTTGATTCATTTTTGTACTAAATTTTACATTTCATAGTACGAGTATAATTTAATAATATTTTCAATTCAATTCAATTTATTTATTCTTTCAAAAACATTACAAAATTTAAAATTTTAATGCGTTTTTAAAATACATTTGTAACAGTTATTACATTAAACATAATGGCAGGCAAAAAAAACTATATAAGCATTAATTCAGCTTGCCTTTTAAAAGCAGCTTCACTGACGCTAAATATGTCGATATCCGAATAATTCTGTTCAACAGCAAGATTGCTCTCCCGACTGGCATAACCATTGGCAAGTTAGTTCTGCAAGCAGGGAGATACAACAGTCTATGCTATCAATGACGGAGATAACCATCGGGAACATAGAAACTAATGCTCTCCATGATAGCCGAGTTTTCGAACCTTCCACGAATCAGTCTGAAGAAATGTGTAATATTAGCCTTACTGGGTGGCTTAACCGTGCTGAGGCCCCCTTTAAGAGTGTTTATTCTGAAGAACGTCGTTCAGACAACATTTAAAGATTTTTTTAATAAACATCGTTCAACAAACATAGTTAGCCATGCCCACAAAACTATCACTAAATAAATAAACTTGTCGTTCTGTGAACAGTAGACCTTTCGTTCAAAAAAGTAGATATATTTCTAATTTTCTCTCATTGCAGACGACCAAAATTTCCTCTGAAAGCGCAAGATTTAGATAAGTAGGTACTTAAAAACCTACCTACTTTAGTAATAATTACGACTAGCAGTTAAAAACCATTAATCTATCGTGCGCCAGCCGATTCTTTTTCGTAATAACTTACTTATTGTTTTTTTTTTATTGAAAGTACAAAATTTACCGTAAATTCATAATTACGAAACAAGAAATATAAACAGAGTTCGATTGCCACAAATGAAGAAATCAAAATCACAGAACTGCCTAATGTACAGAGGACTAGAGATGTATGATGAAATGCCTGAAAGTATGAAGAATGAAGAAAGAATGAATGTATTTAAAAAGAAATGTGAGCTCACTGTAAAAATATTTAAATTTATCAAATGAAATGTTACATTGTGCTTATTAGTTTATATTCATGTAGTATAAACTAACTCAATAATAAAAAAAAATTAAAAATTAAAAATTAAAAAAAAATAAAAAAATATTTCCCCCAGAATACTAGCTAGTTATATTTTTTTCCTTTATTTTATCCCATTATATCTTGGTACATTTCAAAATTAATTTTTACATATTTTCTAAATATATATAACATAACACATGATAAAAATAATGTGAAAAAGTAAAAAAATATATATATAAGACAAAAGTAGATAATGGGAACCCACTAAGGCACTTCCTGTACGTGGGTAATATTAATTAAAGTGCTAAATTACACCAATAAGGTGGCGGTACAAGTAAAAAATGTAAATTTCAAAGTGAAAAGTTTAAAAATAAGGGTAATGTATCTTTGAAAATATTGTAGCAACCAAGTGACACATACAAGTTAGTTGATTTTTTGTTACGGTTTCAAGAAGATAAATAAAGTTAGTCTTGAAGTTACAGTAGAATTGTAAAAGTGAAGCATGAAGGCTTACATAGAGTTTATAAAAAAAGTGTTTCAACAATCAACATTCATCAATGAAAATTGATTTTTTATCGACTTCTGTGACGCTGCGAACGACTGGTAACAACTATCTTAAACTCTATCAAACAGGACCTCGCAACGCTCAGTCAATTTTTAAATTACAAAATAACAATAAACTGCTGTGGTTTACTTGATCATTATTTTTAAGAAAATTAACAACCATTTAACATTCTTCAATTTGCTATGTTGTATAATGGAAAAAATATAATTCAAGTAAGTGGATATCGCCAATCAAAATGAGTATTATTTCAGCTGTGTCAGCCGGAGAACGAGTGCCCCGAGGAAACCCCGAGCCCCCGCCCCCTGCTCCGAGCTGCCTCCGTCTGTGTTCCGGATGATGTAAGAAGGCTCTATTTACGTTCATTTGTCACCTTCAAATGGGTGGTATCATTTGATAACCACGTGTTTGTGTAACGCACATCGTGATCATTGAACGGTTCCACGATAAAACAGAATATTGAAGAATAACAAATAACATATCTAACCTAACCTCACCCAAACATTACTTTTTCGTTTGCTTTTTTTAAATTAATATCATTGTCCATTAAATTAATATCATAGTCCAAAGCAACATCATAGACAGATTAGGAAGGAAGGGGTAAGAACCACCCTAAAAATATGAAATTGTTAATTTCTTCAACTTTTTAAACGTTTCTCATACCTGGATTTGTCATGTATTGCTCATTTCTTTCTATGTAAACAGGGAATTGTGGTATTATCTCGGTCAATTAAACGTATTATTTTCGGTTATGTCTCCTTCTGTAACTCCAATCTAACTCAATGAACTCTAGAACTTTTGCTTTGAATTGTGTAATCATTTCAAAACTGGAAGGGTTTGTTTGGATACGCGGACATCATAGCATATCTCCAAAAGAGATATGCCATGATGTCCGCGCAACTGTCGTCATACTACGACCCAATTAGAGTAGTTTGCATACGAAAAGAATTTTTTCATTTCGTTGATTTTTTGAAGGTGTGCATTAGTATTGGTTAACAATATAGTTTGAATATGGGGAGAATTCGTTCATTTAGTTTAACATTCGTTTGGTTTATTCGTTAATTATTATTTGTTCATTTAGTTTATTTGTTAATTGGTAAACAATATCGGCGACACCCGGAAGCGCGGTCCCACTTAGTAAAAACTGCAGATAGCACATCTATTTATATTTCAATATCTTTGGAGAATTCACACAAGCGATAAAGTACCTACATATAATAAAACATTCATAACAGAAAAAAAAATTTATTGCCATTTTCAAAATTGGATCTCAGATTATCCCATTTAGACGAGATATGAAGCGAAAAAATTGGTTCCACTTTTTTACCTACAACCAGTCCAATTTGACCTCCAACGCTCTAACGCTGAACGTCTGGAAACTACCGAATCCATTCCTCACGCACTGATAATAGTGGTACGCAATTGCGCCTCTATAACTATCCGTGACTTTTACGCGTCTGCGCTAGTATAATATAAAAAATACCTAACGTTAACAATTTAACTGTTGATATTGTCATAATTCCAGAACACATCTGGCCTGGCCCTGCTGTCTCCTCCGTCCCTGGGCAGGAGGCGCTCCTCGGTGATGTTCAGCGACGTGGTGGTGCTGCATGGCGCTGAGTGTGGCGGTGGAGGGCCATCGGGCGCAGGCTCGCCGAACCTCTCGCCTCCACCCGCGGGAGGGGCGAGGGAAGGGGCCAACGTCTGCAGCAGCGAGAAGATGACTCAGACTGGTTGGTGGATTACTGAACTTTGAACTTTGAACTTTAATCTTTGAATATTGAACTTAACGGTTTTAACTTTAAACATTGATCTTTGAACTTCAAACTTTGAACTTCAAACTTTGAACTTTTATATTTGTATTTATTTTTAATCCAAACGTTAAAGAATACGTTTTTTTATAAAGGTATGCCATAAACTCTAAGATTACAGTACAGTACAAATCTTTACGCTAAGTATTTGTTGAAATAGAAATAATTCTGTTACCCGCCTTGATTGTCGAAATCGACCTATCCGTAAAGCGTCCTAAGCACGGAGCGGTTACCACCTCATGAAAATATACAAGTACCCTATATATTTTTAGGGGATGGAAATATCTGGCAGACAAATCAAAATCAACCAGCTGCCAACACTGACCTTGGCTTGACAGATGCAGCCATGACGTGCCAAGAACTACTAGCCCTTTCAGGAGCTCTGTCAGCCGCTTTGCCAACAGGCCAGGTGGCTTTGGACTCTTTCTTCGACTCTTTAACCAAAGGCATCACCAAGAGAAACACTTCCACTCTCACTGGGCCCAACTCAATACCCAACGAATCACAAAGAATGTCCCCACCAAACCAAATGCTCCTAGATGAAGATTTCTCCTGCTGCGGGGACATGCAACAATTTGAAATAGGTTTTGTTCAAAAGAAAGAAAAGAAAAAGCGATCCAGACTAATGAGGATCATCATCAGAACGTACAGATTCTTTGGAGGAATATTGGGTGGAACAAGAAGATCGGTTAAAAGATTGGTTGAGCACAAATACTTCCAACAAGGAATCTTGCTAGCTATCCTGATCAACACGCTGTCCATGGGAATCGAATACCACAATCAACCAGAAGAACTGACGGTGATTGTTGAAATCAGCAACGTAGTTTTCTCGGCAATATTTGCAGTGGAGATGTTGCTGAAGGTTATAGCAGAAGGACCGTTTGGATACATTGCTAATGGGTTCAATGTTTTTGATGGAGTAATTGTAGTTTTGAGGTAAGATTCAAATTATCGCGTTCCTTTTTAGTTCTTATTGTGATTTTCACAATTACTCACGCAGAAATGTGTTTTCTCCAAACGGTGGAAGACATTTTTTTTTTAATTGCACAACAGATTTTTATCCAATTACTGTACAATTTTCTCATTTTGACAGTCTTAACACCTAGGAAGATGATTATTAAACAAACAAATCTTAAGGCTATCTAAAGAAGAGTTATATATATCTAGTGTTTCCGATATTTCGTTCAACAGCACCATTCCTCTTGTCATGCTATGCTGTGCTAGAACATCTGTTCTGCCGTATGGTATTTTGAACAAGTCGTGTCGACGACTACGGCTGAAATTTTCAGGCACGTATAAGCCATAACATTCCAAGAGGAATGGGCTGTCAATACGATTATGGATTATGTTAAAACTAAGAATTGCAAGATTTGCATAACGTCTAGTTTCCAAACTAAATCTATTTGTTGCCTCAAGTAATTCCATATGGTGCATGAATCTCAGGTACGTTCCATTCATCCGCATATATAAAAAGTTCCTTAGGTATGTCTAAGGAACTTTTTCTGAATTTGTTCTAGCATATTAATATATTTCGCTTGGTGCGGAGTCCACACACCACTGGCGTATGCCAGTGGTGTGTGGACAAGGTAAAGTCCAGATAAGGTACATCAAAGAAAGCACAGCAAATAAACAAGCTGTATTTTTAGACTTACGCGAAGCTCTAAAAGTTCGTTAGGTAAAATGTATGGAATTAATCAAATTTCATTTCAATTAGGGAGTAACATTAAAATTTCTCTTGCAAAGTATATTAACAGTCTGTAGGGTACCCGTAGTCATAAAAACATGCTTTAGTTCAGTCGCTCCGGGCGCTGCGATGCAAAATGTCTTCATTCATATTACATTAAAAAAACTATGATAAATCAATATGGTATGTAAGAAAAAAGTTAAGAATAGTATTGAAAATGTACTATTTAAACTTTAAATGGACCAAAAGGTGAAACTAAGTAAAACATTAAGTATAGGTCTCAAATTAATAATGATTTGACTTATAATACAGTACGTCACACACGGACTAGCAGTGCAGTGAAACCCTGTTTATGTTCCGATTGCAACTATTCATGTTCTTGAAAGGGTAGTTGAAAACCGTCAAATGCTGGCTTAAAGTAAAGGTTAACCATTCACGTGACGCGATTGAAACAAAACCTTTTAACCTATGGACTTATAATGCATGAGACCCTCACTGTGAATCCCAGCTGTAGGTATATGTACCATCACTGAATCCGACGGTATAATGCACCTTAATTTTTTTTAATAAAGATTTTTTCAACACAACCTTTGTCTCCAAATTGTTGTCTATCTTTCAGTGATAAATATAAACTGTCAGAATTGTTGTGATACTTAGGTATTAAAGGTTTTCATTTTATTTCTCAACAATTCCACCACTAGTGCTTTTGAGCTGACGCAGACCTTTATGGGGGAGAGAGAGCAACAAGGGAGCTCAGGTCTGTCGGTCCTCAGGACATTCCGTCTGCTGAGGATACTGAAGCTGGTACGCTTTATGCCCAACTTGAGGCGGCAATTGTTTGTAATGCTGAGGACCATGGACAATGTTGCCATCTTCTTCTCGCTGCTTGTTCTCTTCATATTCATCTTCAGGTTCGTTTCAATTCCAGCTTTGATTTTAATACAATTTTCATTGAGATTTTATTGTTAAAATGAGCTGGTTTTCTATCAATTTGACTAAGCTACAGATGGAAATACTCTGAAAGGTTAAGGTTGGGTTTAAGACTAAAGCTTGAGGATAAATATAAAAAATCCAAATTAACTAAACCTAACTAAGCTTTTCTAAATGTTTCTGAATAACAAACTAGAATAGAATCCTAAAATTATCATCATAAATCTTAGAAAACAAACCTTTGAACCATTTTCAAAATTTTGTTAATTTTTAGTGAAAACTAACTCATTTTTACCAAATTAAATATTAGTTTCAATTATGATTAGATACTTTTTTTAAATCTAGCTATGTAATCATGTTTTCAGTGACCTGTTATAAAAATAACTTTACCCTGTTTATATTATTTAGCATCGACATTTTTATGTACCTTCGTTTGACAGAAAAAAAAACGGTTTTTTTACTCAACAAAATGATTGCGTCCACTTACAGGTAAATCATCTTAAAAATACTCTTGTTTGTGTATTGGTGTACCGATAAAAATCAAAAGTTTGACGGTTTTTTGTCTTTTGTACCTTCAATTGTTATTTTCTAAAAAAATCTGAAAGTTCTGTCCTCGGCACACTCCAAAATGATATATATATATATTTTTTAAAGAAAGACAAACATTCCCGGGTTACGAATAACCCAACAATGTTTGAAAAATCTCCTACTACCGCCACAGAAAACCGAAAATGTTGCTTGTGTTGTGATGGAGGACTTAATCAGCCGAGGAATCGAACACGCGACGCTCGGGTGGGACCCAAGCGATATGCCCACTCAACCACCAACCAATATGAAGCATTTGTACCAAACATGATAATTCATTGTAGGAGAAAACCTCACTTTTTAATTTTTTTATCCATAAATATATTAATTGATAAACGTCGCTGCGCAAGCAGTATCTTTGGGAAATTACGGGGTAAGAGGGGACTGCGGGTGTAAGATTGTTCCAAACTAGTTTGAAAAAAAAAATTTGAATCTTTCCATACATTTGGTGTGCACATATACATCCAAATGTGTCCCCTTTAAAATGATTTGCCTGTAAATGCCAACCTCTTAATTTTATCTGTAAAGTGAAAAAATATATTTTTAAAACAAAAAATTTACAAATAAAAAATCAACCCCTAAATATATGATAATCGTTAATGATAATGTATGATACAACTGATATTCAAAACAGGAATAACCTCCTTTATTCCCGCTCAAAGCAGGTGGCATAATTTTACAATATCGTAGGTACCTGGTTTTCCATCTACGTCAATGTTTTATCTGTGCTCAAATGGCAATGTTCGGCGCCAAAACGTATGTAGGGCAACATGCATTTAACCTCGCGACAAATTACCCGGTGCACGAGTATGGCGACGAATGCCAAAATATCAAACATCGCTAACGAGAACGATAACAGTCGAACCGTTCTAATTATAATTAACCTTCCTACACCGATAATTAAGTTAAACAGCGGTTAACAGATGTCGGATTTAGTCTTCCGTTATTGATAGAGGTTCAATTTATAATCCATAGATTTTGCATTAAATAGATGGATGACTACGATTAATTTTAAAACTGTTCTAAAAATATTTTATGGCGTTCTATCAGTAGTGATGATTATATTTACAAAATAATTTCAAAATAATCTATTGAATTAGTAGCTAATTGAATGAAATGTTATAATTCAACAAATTTGCTTAATACCAATAAATTTAATAATGGTTAGGTACTCGTATATCGAAAAAAAAAATTAATATATTTTTTGATACAATACATATTTTAATATATAAAATAACTTAAGAACAGCTAGACCGATTTTTATGATCTTTGAGTTGTTGTTCTCCGGCCCGAATAGCAAAATGGCTATTCGGGCCGGAGTCAATTCACGAAAAAAAAATTATGAAGAAAATTATTTTCCACATTCATTTTGTATGGAACGAATTCTCATATTTTGAAAGGGCTGCAGCAATATTGTGATAAGTATAATATTGAATAATGAGTGAATTCCAAAAATTCAAAAACGTCAAATTTCAATGCGCTGTTTTTTTTGCTTTTTTATACATATATATATATTTTTTTTTAGACAAAAAGTAAATGTTTGCAATAATATGTTAACAATAATAACAAAATGTTAACAATAATATTTTGTTCTTAAACATATAATGCTGTCCCTCTTTCTTACATACTAAATGTCAACGGTCGAAAATGAGACAAACGTTGAACGTATGTTTGTACCCCTCCAAAGGAAAAATACAATATTTATAATAAATTTTACTCACACGTATAAAGAAAAAGAAACGTAATTCCCGTTAGTTAGTGGAAAAGTAAGAAAATCACAAAAAATATAAAGCCGCCATCTCTGTTACTGACAAAAACAAAACACGGACAGGTGCGGATCGATAATTGCTTCATTGTGTAATTTTTAACTTGAAAAAAAAACTGAATTTAATTCAGCTAATAAGATAGCACAACAGTTATTGATTCTAAGGCGTACGAAGTTCTCCGGGTCAGCTAGTAATATATAAAATAATGAAAAGTATATAAAAATATTAATACAATACATGTATGAACAAAAAAATCCCATAAAGGCAATGCCTATGCGTGGGTATAATATTGATATTTTATTTTTATTTTTATTTCTATGGTTAAAGTGAAGATTTTAAGTATATAATATAAATTAGGGATAAGAAGAGTAACTGAATAAGAGGTAAGAGTCATTGGATGGATATTTTATGAACAATACATTAGAGCTTGTTTAAATTGTTAAATATGTAATTAAAGATTTTGTTAAAATAAAAAAACGATTAATATCCAGCTGAGATGTTGTCTATTTTAATTATTAGATAAAACCTTACGTGCTTTAATCAAGAAAAGTTTACTTTACGCTATGCAAAAGGTAAATTCGCATTCCCAAACAAAAAGTTAAATCAACTTACTTTAGGGCATTGCTAATCTTCATTAGCTTACTGAAAAAAACATTACGTCGGAAGGTTTTCTCTTTGCTTTTTACATTCCGAGAAATCAGTCTTAATTTGCTCCCTCATAGAATATAATAATACCCGAAACTCTCACAAGTTTAATTAAAGTAGGTACCTTAACTAAAGGTAAAAAGCGCCTTTATGCTTTCAATTTCAGCTACACGACAAGTAGGTACTACTGGAACGTTTTCGAGCTGGATTTTGTTCACTTTATCTTATTTAACTTTGTTATTTTAAGGTATCGTTTGAACTCTCCCCTTTGAATTGATTTCTTTGATAATAGAATATCTGTTTCATTACAGTGCTTTTAACTTAAAGTTTCCTTTGTCTATGAATTTCAAAACAACATTTTAGTGACTCTAATAAAGCCTCGTTGTTTCGCAGAAATTCAAATGTAACATGGCCTTTTGTTTTTTTGACTTTCGAAAGATTTCCGTAATGCCGATTTTAGAGGAATTTTAGCTTTATATCAAATTGTAATTAACTGACAAGCTTAACACCGCGATAGTTATCCCCTTCTTCTGATCACAATTTGTTTAAAAGCTGAAACGGGCTTGGAATCGGTATTTAAGGGGAACCTTTCAGTTGTCAAAAAAACAAAATGGTGCTGATTTGCCATTTGATGATTTTTTCACATATGAATTTTCTTGAAACAACTGGGGCCTAAGCGAAGCGTGTGAAACAATAGCTTAATCAAAAATTATTTGTTGTTATTCTTGTAAGTAATATAATTGTCACAAAACCATTTTTTCCGGTCATCCAATTACGGAAATACATAAATATATTAAATATTAAAATCTAATCTCCTTCAATGAAAGCACACTTCCGAACAGGACCTCCATTGATATGCATGGTGTGACTAGTGATCACGGTTGAATTTGGCAGCCACTTCTGGTCTGGAGCTCCAAAATACCTGAAAAATACCCTCAACTCTGTGCAGAAACGGGCGATCCGTTTGATAGATTCTTCCATATTGAAAGACTGATTGCAATCTTTAGAGCACAGGCATCGGATGGTAATGCTAACCTTGTTCTACCGGTTTTTCAGTGGAAGATGCTCCGAGGAACTAGCGTCATTGATCCCTTCGGCACCGGTGCATAGTCGGGAAACACGCCAAACGCGTGCCCAACATATGTACACGGTTGACATTTGTCACATGAGAAAGGGTGGCTTCTTTGACTCGTTCTTGTCTTCAACAGCTCGGCTGTGGAACGATTTACCGGCCTCTGTGTTTCCTCATTACTACAACATGGGTCTCTTCAAGACCAATGTTCATTCCTTCCTCTCCTCAAAAAGACCCTCCACATAGCATCTCAGATGACATAGGCCCTGAGGGAAATTATTTTCCTCGGGGCCTCCTGTGTGGTATTAATGGAAAAAGAAAAAAAACTAGTACGGAAGTAAGAGCTACTTTACCTTCCATGTCAGTCTTAAACTGTGGTTACGCCACTGACAAACGATCTAATGATCTAGATATTAAAAACACTTAAATTATGATTTTCTTAATTGTGATTAATAATAAATAATGATTCAATATTTATTTCAATGAAAAGTTAGTGAAAACCTTTCCGAAGAAATTTTCTTCGAAAAATTAATATTCAATATTTCATTCGCTGCAGTGGAAAAAATTAAATTATGTCACATTTTAAGAGCTTGGTTTCCATAGGTTTTACGATAACTGGAATGTCCCAATAGAAAACATGATACTGCCGCGACCGAGATTTAAGCTGAAATACCACTATAAACCATTAAACTATCGAGACAACTTATAGCCGTGAATAGTATTGAGTACGCAATTTTTAGTATTTCTTAAAATTAACATTATCAAAACCACTGAAAAACTTCCTCAGCTCACTATATAGGTAATACTTTTTGTGTAAACTTCCTGAATCCGCCGTATCTGAATGCAAAATGCAGCGAACAGACTATAAAAATAAGTTTAGCAAATTCAAAATTAACGAACCGAACTATCTCAGTTCAGTATAGATTGTGTTAATTGTAGTCAAGTTTTTAGGTAGATACCCCGTTAAAACCATGGCTAAACTTCGTTCTTTCCTCCATAAAGACGGTAATGTTTGTCTCTGGTTAATGGTGCATAGATAATGAGGGAAGAAAATAGACTTGAATGACGTGCATTTAAAAACAGCGATTTGCCGGCTTTTAATGGCAGCTGTCAGGTATTTAAACCGTGTTTTACTTTTGAACCGTGAAATTACAGAGGGTGATTTTTCGTGAAAACCTCGTTAAATAAGACTTGTTAAAACCTTTACTAATATTTTTATTTATGTCATTGAAAATACTAGACACTTTTGCCAGATATTTACCTTAGCTCTTACTTTGGTGAGTTTATTATTACGCTTCGTGATTAAATCACATTACAGGGAATAAATCTTTCCAGCATTTTCTTTTGAAGAAATTTAATGACGAGATAAGAGAACTATTTACGTGGGCCTACGGGAAAAAAACAACAAATGCGTAGATCTTCCTACAAAAGTAAATTACATCGCCTGACAACATCCGAAATTAAAAACCTTTTAACGGAACGTTTACTTTTCTTTCCTCGAACTGAATAGTGCCTACTTGCTTCTAAATTATTTTGCGAATCTTTTTTTAGCTAGCTCTAAATAAATTAACGTTTCCCAGAACGTAGCTAATGTATTTATTTTCCCCATGTCTATAATCTTCATAAAAAGCACAAAGTTAAGTCTATCTTGCTGTATCACATTTTATAAAACGTTTTTTAAAGGTGATATTGTAATACATAATATTTTTAAACGCGTTTCCATGCATATTGAATGAATCTTACAAACTGTTTTGGTTTTGCTGCTGGTTTCATGAAAAAGCTTTTTTGGGATTTTAAGCCCCCAAATTTTGTTCCGGAATGTTTTTCCAATCCCTACCTTTTTGTGAAATAGTGTTTAAGATGAGTGCACTGCTTTAAGAATTCGTTACTACAATTTTCTTTCTTTTTGATTAATTTCAATACTAACAACAATTATTTTATCTGTTAAATACAGTCACACTTGGTTATAATAAGCAGACCTATTAAATAAACTAACTTTACGCGTTTCTCGCTGTATTCGCGATGATTTAAATAAGCACGTGCCTACCTGCTTACTGCACTATATTACCAAAACAAAATTAATGTAACATAATTTTTGAATAATACTTTCGATTAGATCTTAAGCGGGGATGTAATCGTACGTTCAATATTTATATATAAATCAATATGGATCACAATTCGTCAATATGGATCACAAGTCGTCAATATGGATCACAATTCGTCAATATGGATCAGAATGCTACCCTAGACGTATTATCCGTCGACATTTATTGTACGTGTAGGATAGCATATTGATTTTTAGAAATTTAATTAAAATTAAAATTAAATTTGATAATGTTATTATCGAGTTCTGCAAGTTTTTTGGTTAGTGTTTTAGTTACAGCTGTTTCGACTTGTAAGGTCATTTTCAAACTGTGGTGAAGCCACGTACGGACGACTTATTTATAAGATTTTAAATGTCAATTTTTGAAGGTGTCTAAGTTGATTTATTACCGGTTAAACCAATTTGTAGAGACACTCATTGAGAGAGTGCTAATGTGGGATTCGGAGTATTTCCCTTTGGTTTGCCTTGCACTAAGTGTAAGGGTTTTCTTAATTGATTTAGAATTACGTTATTGGTATGACTCATTTAAGTGCATTATATTTTTTAGGTTTGGTAAACATACTAAGTAGTGGGGAATAAATAATTTTCCTTACTTTATTAATTAGTGTTATGTTGGGGTCATTCGTTCGTTTATTGATTTCTAATTGTTCAAGCAAATTTAATCTAAGACCCTTTCGTTCTATATGTAATGGTTTTGGCTGGCTATTTTTAAGTGAAACGTGATTATTCACTAAGAGATGTTCGGCGAATTTTGAAGAGGTGTTTTTATTTTTATAACATCTTATATGTTCTTTGAATCTAGTTGAGAATGCCCTACCTGTTTGTCCGATAGTGACAATAACGTTTATAATACATTTGTCTAATTAAATTTGCGTTTTTGTGGATTTTCGTTAGCAGTAATTTAAAACGAGAGGTTAGCCATTTTTATCAACCTTTTTTATGTTTGCGTTGAAAATTTTTATATTTTAAAAATTGTTTGTTTATTTCTAATAATACAATTTGAAGGCGTATTTCATCACCTTTTAAGTACAGTTTTTAATTTTTGAATATATTCAGAAATTTTCCATTTGTTTGGATTTTATTAGCAAACGGAAGTACTGTGACCATTTGCGAGGATATACCCGAGGCCTGATGGGTTAAACCAATAAAGCATTTGGCTCATTTCAGCGGTGATTTCGTTATGAGCACGCTTGTTGTAACCAAGTACGACTGCAGTGTAAACTTTGAATTTACTAAATGCCTCCGTTCGATATTTTTTGACAAATTTTGAAAATTGCACTCCATCTGATACGATATTTTCGCGAGCCCAGATTTGCTTCCCGAAGCAAACGCACTAACCGCAATATGATCCGATTGAGCGAACTAACAAGTCCCATGTCTCATGTATCATGTCCATGTTTGTGTGAGTTGTGAGTGTCCACGCCTCGTGCCCGAGTGCGCGGGGTGCCGTGTCCGTGTATAGTATTGTGCCCACATGTTTTAATACTGTTGGATGGTCTGCCCTGCTTGTAGCATCCTCGGAATGAACCTCTTCGGGTGCAAGTTCTGCGATCGGTCACGTGACAGTGAGGATGTCGAGTGTGACCGCAAAAACTTTGATTCGCTCTTGTGGGCTATTGTGACAGTCTTTCAGGTATTCCTTTCACATGTTTATGAGAGCTTTGACAAGACTAACTGGCCTGGAGCCGACATGCGCTGTAAACATCAACACACATCAGAAACATTATAATGTAGTCATTAACACAGGCCCTTGGTGAACACCGACGCTTGCAAGCTAACACTTGCTTGCTACACGCTTTTAATGCTCACATAAAATAATCATCGGAGGCAATACTAACTGGCCTAGGGCCGACAAACCCTCTAAACACCAACACATATCAGAAAAATTCTAAGGTATTCATTAACATAGGTCCACTTGCAAGATAACACTTCCTTGTAACACGATTGTAATGCTCACAAAATGTTAATCGGTTGACAAGACTAACATTCAATATTGATTCAAACACTTTGCAAAATGCTACCACTGTAACACCACTGTAATAAGCTAAAGGTCAAGATTCCTTTCTTGGAGCTAACCTAACATGCGCAATAAACACCAATATCAACACACAACAAAAACAAACAACTATAGTCATTTACATTGGTCCACAAAAAATACCCACATCTGCAAGATTCGCCTACCGCTTTTTAACGCTGATATCTGATAGCTTTGACAACAACCAATACATATCAGAAATATCCCACTCTTGTCACTAACATAGGTCCACAATAAATGCCAACACTTGCTTGTAACATGCTTGTAATGCTCACATAATATTCATGAGAGCTTTTGACGAGACTAAGCCGTCTTGGCTGACAAGCATAGAAATCAACACATAGCCGAAACTTTCCACACTAGTCATAAACATAGGTCCATGGCGAATGCCGACACTTCTAAGATACGACTAAGCATATATGTGTAACACGTTTGCAACGCTCATGAAAGATTTTGACAAGACTAAGAGGTCTTTGCTTACAAGCGTAGAAATCAACACATATCTTAAACTTTTCATACTAGTCATAAACATAGGTCCATGGTGAATGCCATCATACTTAAGATACACCTAAAGCATACATATGTAACACGCTTGCAACCCTCACATAATAGTCATGAGAGCTTTAACAAGACTAACAAATTATACAAATATCAACAAATAGCAGAAACATACACTGTAGTCATTGACATAGGTAGTTCATGATATAAATGTAAACACTTGCTCGTAATACGCTTTGACAAGACTAAGGGCGCCTGATTTGCGATATATAAACCAACACACAACAGAAACATCCCATTCTAGTCAAAATCCTAGGTCCACAACGAATGCTGACACATGCGAAATACGTCTAACGCTTCTAACATGCAGACATATAATGTAGATTGAAGTTAACCGAGTTAACCTTATGTTCTGCGGGCTCGGGCTGTCCGGCTGGAACGCGATAGTTCAAAGTAGTCACACTCACATTGCATTGTACCTCGGGAGACTGATCTCTCACTAACCATCACAAAGATTCAATACTAAACAGTAATATAACTAACGGGTCGGAACACCTGCACGGGTCTCCCACAATACTATTCCACTCCGAGGTAGGTGTTTTGTAAGTCTTTGGATAATAGCGTAATGTAAGGTACAGTAAAAGTATTATTGAAAAATAGAGCCAAATTATCGAGTATTTTACCTTTGACTAATGAATGCTTTCTTCTTATGCATGATGATTCTTTTAATTCCTATTTATTACTTAATACATTTTTTTTCTAAATTTTATTCATTTCCTTTTGTATATTACATGCCCCGCTTTGATGCATTTTCATGTAGGTACGATTCATTTGTAAAAAAAAATCATTTCAACATTTTTGGAGCTATCCACGCACTTATTGATAATGCTATTTCTAGATCGTCCATACTTGTTTCACATGTCTTAGAGCAGCTCAGACGATGAGTTTTCCATCGGTTCATGCCCAAATTAAGGTAGACAAAAATAAAAGGGGATCTGCATATTTTACAGCCATCGGCTGGTTTCAGAAATACAACATTGAAGGTGCTCAACAAAATGGCATGAAACTGTCTGCTAAACCTTTACCGAGAAAAAATTACAATGTTACATCTTGTTAATTGAATTTTGATATATACTAAACAAATATTTTTGACCTAATTTTCAAAATTAAATATTTCATTAAGAAATTATTTTCATTGAATTTGTTTCACATTTTTACACTAATAAAACAAAAATCCGAGCATTGGATACTTACAATATTTTTGCTAAGAACCATCTACCTTTATCAAAAGATTCAAAGATTTGATTGAAAGAACGGTTCGTACGAGTTACTTATACTTTCCTATACCATGAACTTCCCGTGTCTTACACTAGCCATCACTGCCGTCAAACTATTTCTAACCACTATCAGCATTCCCATGGAATACTTCATTGATCCAGTCCTTTTCTACATTAAAATATTTCCTAGAATGTACTTACTACAAAAAGCAAAAACTGTCTCTATGCTTCATATCTGTCCTATAATTTGTTTAATTTCCCTTTGTTCTAACACTCTTGCTCTATTTTTAAAAGCTGAACGTACCTATTGAATAAAATTTAAACCAATTTTAAACTTTACATCACTTGCTTATTTTAACTTACACGAATCCTTTTGTTTTTAAGAAACCTGTAAAAACATAATATAAAATACGCAATATCCTTTTAATAAACGAAATACTTTAATTAAATGTTAAAGTGCGTATCGACAACCCCTTTTAGCACACCAACGAAATTATAATCAAACTGTTTTAATTATTACATTGACTGTCATTATACGAACAAAACAATAATTCACACGCCAAATCAGTACACTTGTTCTGTAAGCGAACGTTTCACCTCATTGGTCAATGTATCAGGACCTCCGGTTGACCATTCAATATCCTACCCAACCCCCTATTTGTCATCCAAGTGTCAATATCCCCAATTGTTCAAACCAGTTCGTGCTACGAGCTACGATGGCGTAGAGCACACAGACTAATTGAGTTTCGTAGCGGGAGCTACGGTTTGGCAGTTCGCTACTGCAAGGCTCAATTGTTTCATCTGTTCTAGCTAACGGAGCAGTTCAAATGTATGATAATTTAACCAATACTTCACATGTTTAACTGTGTTGAAAACCTTCATTTTATATGGTTCGGAATATTTAACCAATGTTTCGCAGTTTGAGAGAAAACTTAACATTGAATTATTCTCAAATTAAATAAATTATCACAGATTTTAACGGCTTATTTACTTTACCACGCATTAAACAAATGAGTCTTTTGTCGTCCATACAAGTGGAGTTTAATTATGTTAAAAATAATATTAATAAAGCCTTGAAAAAAAAATAATTCAACTGTGTTTAAAAAAAAAAATGAATCTCTCGGATCCCACAAAGTGTATAAAAATTGAAGGTATTAATGTATAATAGGATTTAATCCATAGTGTATTCATTGATTTTCCCTAAGCAACCGTTTCACGTCACCCTAATTAAATCACTTAGGTAACCTTCAATATCTACAATCCATCTATCACGAATTGCAAATCAGCCATTTATCATTCACAATAACAATTTGTTAACTTTTATCAGGTACCTGTGTTGTATAACTTTACGATATAAAAAGAAACCATATCTACCGGTGAAAAATATATTTATCATTATAAATTCAAAAGATATATTTTTAAATGATTACTCTTTTGATAGAGAATGATTCCTTTGCGAAAAAAAATATCTATTTTGAATCGGTTCAAATCAGAATGACAAAAATTATTTCTTTTAATTCTGAAGAAATGGTAATTTGTGAACATCTTTTAGTTAATTTACAACAACAAAAAAATGACATGTGCCTGGTAGCCCACATTCCTTAACATAAACGTAAATCGAATGAGTACGAACCTGTCATTCTAGATTCGTAGCACCCCTCACAGGTCACCTTTTAGCAAATATAGAAAATAGTCATTATGTAACAACTACATAATATGTATATGATAAGTAGGTAATGTTTGTCAATCAATCGATACCCAAACATGGGCACAGCTTTAAAACGTCGACATTCTCACCGAATTAAATGTCACACATATTATGCATCACGAATTTGGTGACGAACTTTGTGTTCTATCACGGAATTACAAATTATTATAATGTTTCATTGTGAACGCTTAAATGTATGTTTTGCTCAAAGGTAGCTGTCAAAATTTGAGACATTATTAAATCATTTGTATTCACAGTAAATAAACATTGCTTGGTTGATGATAGATTGGAAAGATTGACCGCTTTCACTAATCAAACTGAGCGACAGCAATATCGGAGGCGCCAAAGGCGTAAATTTTCTTTTCACACAATTTAAACCACAATTTTTCTAGATTAATCTTGACTAGGCATCAAAAGTGGATACATTCAAAGTGGCGTGCGTTCGCATAGTTATTACACTAACAGTGGAGTCAAAATCATCACTTGCTTGGTTGATTAAATTCATATCGTTATCGCTAAATGGAACAGCTGGCTAAATGGAATCTAAAATGAATGAGCTCCTGCAGCTCTTAGCACTGCCCTCTATGTGACAAGCTCGGAAGCTTTTGGACATACCACAGTTAATTTCCTCTATTGGCAATGAGCAATGAGCGATTGCTCTGTCAAAATAATATTTGTATTGATAATGAAATCGAATGATTCTACTTCAAGCTGTGGAGTTTAACTTAACGAAACTTGGCTATGGCTCAGTTTGTATTTATGGAAGCGGTCGTAAAAGTGCAGAGTGAACAAAGTATCAAGCATTGTTACTACCTTGAACGCATATTTCATCCGAGAGAGCAAAACGTACATTTAATAAAAATATTTTATATTATTTATTAAAACTTCCGTGACAGCATGGTCGAATGAGTCAAAGTAAATTAACGATTTAAAAAAAACGTTTACACATTATTATAATTCGAAGCTTTGCATTCTCATTAAAACAAAAGATTAACAATCCAGCATTAGAGCCAACATGTATTCATTTAATTTTCCACCCCACCACCCTCTTCCGGCGGCAGCATCCTCGGCATGTACCTGTTTGGGGGTAAGTTTTGCAAGTTTGTGGACGATAGTGGAAACGAGAGGGAGTGCACCTGCCCGGAAATAGTGGCGGCTCACCCGCGCTGCGAGTGCGACCGGAAGCACTTCAACAACATTCTGTGGGCAACCGTCACCGTCTTTCAGGTAAGTCTTTACTCTCCACGTTAGCGTTAGCTTTGGGTGAAGCATGTGTCATTCGTAGACAGCCCTTTCACTGTAGTTTATTAGTTTAAGGTTGGTCTAAAAACACCGATGAACCGAGCGGCCCATTAAGCTTCATTGAAGTTCATTCATTTTTCAGAGAGATAAACAATTTACGTTGGTCTCGTATTTTAATCTTAACTGTAAATAAACTGTTTGTTTTACTAAAGCAACAAAAAATCTTGATCTATAATTATGGAGTCATAAAAATATAATTTTTAAACTGTCTGCAGTTTCTAAGTCAACCCAACTAACTTTGCTGCATCGCGTCGTTTCCATCATGCGCTTAAGCATTAAAATCACAAACATATAAGAAAAGACGCCATGTCATTTGGTTCATAATTTTCTTAAGCATCTTTATATAATACGACAACACAGCATGACAAGAGGTATGGCATTGCTTAATGCCCTACCAGCGGATATAGATGTGTTCGATATCACCGTACCATGTTTTAAAAAAACTATATACATGTATTATTAGTTATCAGAAAATTAAAATTGTACCGTAATTGGACTCACCTGTCTGTCGTACAATAAAAAAAAAATAAAATAAAAAAAAAAATAAAATAAAAAAAACTCCGGTGAATCAAAAACAAAACACTGCTGACAAGTTGTTTTGGCAGTTTAGCGGCTGTTAAAAAAAGCAGCGCTGGTGGGAACAGACATACACGCCTCAAATTTAGAATTTAACAGGCATTTTTGATATGTTACACGTCTTTAATTTTAAATAAGTTGTTGTACAATTCATCACATGCCCGATCTATTTCCTAAAAAGAACTGCTAGGTTTAAAAATGAAATATTCCGATTACGTTAAAGTGAGCGATGCGCTGTTTCGATGACTGCCTAAATTCAACTGGCAAGGGTTCATTGAATGAACAGAGTGTAATTCCAATTGAACCTTGTCTGATTGTATTATTTTTTACCTCAAATTGTGGCGAAATATTTGATAAACGATTAAACTAAAGGAAATTAGCCTTATCGAAATATCTATGGCGTAATAATTAATTAATAAAACAGGGGGTAATTTTTGACCCACTACCGTAGTCTGTGTTAAAAAACTTATAAAATAGGTCTATCGATGTTGGATAGTAACCACAACTAAACCCTTGGCATTATTTGTTCTGGAAATTTTACTTTATCCATTTTACCACCTCATTAGTAATCATTGATGGATAGTATTTACTTCAGTAGTTACCACCAGAGTTTCGAAATACCATTAAGGAAATCTTTTTTAATATGTCAGTAAAAAAATGTTGCGTTGGCCAAGAAATTCCAGAGAGAAAAGTTCTACAAATTTATTGACGCGGTAGTTCACCGATCAAGAGCATTTCCCGCTTCAGAAACAAACAGTTTTTCTACTTTATTGTTATGATTTGTCATTTATTCAAATTTAATCACAAAGCTTATGGATGGGTCGCTTTGTCACGTGTTTTCTACATCAACGATGTTTGCCAAGGATAAAATCCTAGAATGCTTTTCCGAAATGCACAGTATTGTAAGTAAAATGAAAATCCTTGCATTCCGCATTCAAATGTTTAGCCGTGTTCTTTTAATTTCTTTGTTTACTTTTCCGCACTTTTGATTTTTATTAAAGTTTATCAAAACTTGATGTTTAAAGATCAAATCTGTTTTATATCACATGTGTTTGATTGAAGTACAGAATATAGTTTTAAATTGAATTGATCTAGATTGGTTGACAAATTGATATGACAATACATTAACGTTAGCAAATAAATTTAAATACTGGTATCTCTCTAAATAATTGTGCTCCAACTCACTAAAAATTAACATGTTATAATTTTTTATCAAACAAATATGCTTTCATTTAAACTTAAATCATTATGAACAGTAGGATCAAAAAGTATGGACGGTATTTTTGACAAAATTAATTTCATATTTATCTAATAATTTTAAATTAATTAATTTACACTTTATTTACTAGAATAAGCATGGTTTGTTAAATTAGTAATGTTTTCAAAGTCTAAAAATTAGAAATTCACTAAAATTTCATTTTTAATTCAAAGCCTTAAAAATAACTAAAAATGTCCTAAAATTTTTTAACACAAAATATTACTATTAATTTATTTTTTTGTAAAAGTTTTCGCTTTGATTTTATTGGGGTGAAATATTAATTACCGACAGAATAAACTTCAGTCATAGTGAAATCCGGTGGCATTATTAAAATAAATGGCGTTGTTTAACAAAAATGCTGCAATTTACTCATTTCAATTGTTTGCTTTCTACGAAAATATTGAAATGCTTATTCGAACTATTCGAGTTGAACATCGGAAAGCATTTTGTTGAAGAAAATAACCAGTTCTTTTTTAACTTAATTTACGTCTGGCTACCCCCAATAAATAAGCGAATAAAAGATTCATAATAATCCACGTGCAGAATAAACCTGGATGGTTCTTGGTAACCATAATATGAAAGTTTAAACTAAGACTTAGCTAAACATTGCTGTTTTACCAACAAATATATAAGTACTGATGTTTTACTTTATTATTTATGTAAAATAATACTTTACCTCGTACCTATCACTTCCTGCCCACGACAATACTGCACTAACTAACAATCAATGCTTTACTCGTTAAAATATAATTAATTTACTAGTCTCTAATTACAAACATCTACAATGATAATACTATTCACCTTAAATCTTTTTGATGTACACTTTTCTCAACATTAACCACATGCTTTACTCTATTTACATCTCATTAACACGTGTCTATATAACAATTATGTATTTATAATGTTTTCAAAAACCTTTCTAATCTTATAATGATAATTTAAAATATCATTCTAAACTTATTTTACATTTTCAAATATAATTGTTAATTTATTTAAATTTTTCAAATAGTGTTCTAAATTTATATAAAAATTTCAAATGTCATTCTAAACATATGTGATATTTTCGAATATCGTTCTAAACTTTTGATATTTTCAAATAACATTCTAAACACATGTGATATTTTCGAATATCATTCTAAATTTGTGCTATTTTCAAATATCAATCTAAACATTTGTGATATTTTCGAATATCATTCTAAACTAGTTATATTTTCAAATGTCATTCGAAATTTATGATATTTTTCTTAACTTCTAATATTTAAAAGATATTTCCATGTTAAAGGAATTAAATGTTTAATTTAGAATCTTAGATCAAAATGTTTAAAATAAATATCACTAAATTAAAATCTGAAGATTGTTAATAACTATATATAATAAAAAAATAGTCAAAGTCTTCAACCAATCAGTTCGTCGTCTAAATTATATGTAATGTTTTCAGATTTTAACGCAAGAAGACTGGAACATAGTGTTATTTAATGGCATGGAAAAGACTAGTCACTGGGCAGCACTTTATTTTGTGGCACTTATGACATTTGGAAACTATGTGCTTTTCAATTTGCTGGTGGCCATTTTGGTTGAAGGATTCAGCTCAGAGGTACAGTATGAGAAATATAACTAGTAGGTAAAGGTTTAGACTTTAGACTATCAAAGTTTGTAAAATTACAATAATCTACTTGAAAATCAATTTAAAAAATGGTTCCGTGACTTTTCATCCCCCAATAAAATATCTACTAAAACCTAACCTAACCTATTAAAAATGGATAATACATAAATCCTTACAATTATCCCGGATAATGATTTATTTTGTAATCACCCAATCATTGAGTACGGTATCATTGCATGGGGAGGGGGCACTTCATCTGCTCTAGATCCTGTCGAAAAGGCGCAGAAAACAATTATGAAAATTATTCCCAAACTTCCTCTAACTGCAAACAGTTTCCTAATATTCAAAATAATGAGAGTATTTGATGTTCGACAGATCTATGTAAAAACTATCCTCATACATCTCTTTAAAAACAAACATGTGCTTTACGAAAAAAAAATAAACTTAAGATTTACACGTAATTCCAACAAAGACATATTGCAAGTTCCAGCACTCTCTTCCACCTTTGGTCAACGTATATAGATACTTTGCCACGAAAATTTCAACATTCTCCCAGAAAACATGAAACTGAGTCAAACACAGAAAGAATTTAAAAAATATGTAAAAATTTGAATATATTCTAATGATCGAGCCTATACTGATGCTCTCACCCAAACGCCCTGTCATTGACAGTTGTTATTGTAGTAATAACCTTGCAGTTTTTGTATTGTATATGTACAAACAATAATGTAATCTAAAATAAAGTTTTTGCTGTATAGAAACCTACACCATACATTTATAAAAAACCATAGATAAAATTGTGAGAAACAATTTACAAAAAACTCTGCCTCAACACAGGTTCACCTAGTAAGGCAGGCTATGCACAACTAAAAATATTGTATAATTATGCTACTTCTGTGTAACCGATCTTACATTACTTTCTACTTGTTAATTTTTTTGTATTGACGTAATCTATTTGTAATGTACGTTGAACATGTTTTTTTTTAGTTATAATGTTGCCAATTTCATTGAATAAAGATATATTATTATTATTATAAATAATAAATTAATCCTTACATAAATTCTCTTCCTAAACCTGCGGGGAAAAGGCGTGATGGTTATTTAGTTTTTTTTCCTTACAATTTGGGAGGCGGGTATGGGTACCACCGCCGCGGGAACCTTTATTGGATAACCAACATCTCTGCCCTAGGTCACCCCAAGTGGTTCGCTACGTTTGGTGATTTAGCAGGGGTGCCCGGGTTCATGGGGTGAGATTTGTCTAGGTCTTAGAGGCGGATGACCAGGATACACTAAACCCCAGATTCCTGCCCACCCCTTAAATCCTTTTCCTTCCCATAACTCTCCTCTCCTTCCTATCCTTAAAAAGACCTTCCACACAGCATCCCCAAAGATGGCATAGGCCTTGAGGAAAATAATTTCCCTCAGGGCCTCCTGTGTGGCAATCCTGTAAAATTGTTCAAAAATAGTTGTGTTTTTTTGTAGGGTTAGGTTAGGTTAAGTTGTAGTAGGCGGTTTTGACGGCCGGTGTAGTACAGCGGTAAGGCTCTTGACTAGCACTTCGAAGGTCGCGGGATCGAATCCCGGCGTGGCAAATAAATTTTATTTGATTAATTTGTGTTATTTCATAATTTATTCATTTAAAATAATATATAGTATATTTGCGGCACGTTCCAGGGTGGAAGATACTTTCAGTATCGCCCTGGTGTAAGACCACCATTCAGAATCGAAACGTTGCTTGAAATGGCGTTAGCCGTGTTTGGTGTCCAGATCTGAATAGCCAGTTACTTCCCCGCCTCCCTCTTCCCCATCTCCTTCCCTTCCCCATTACCTTCAGCCTCACAACATACCCCAATTGTGGATGCAAAGTCCCATTGGCTCCAGACGGGAGCAGTTGGGACTCTTGTGCGGTATACAAGTAAAAAAAAAAAAAAAAAGTAGATATTTTGTTGGGAGATATTTTGTCGGTGCATATTTTGCCGCGGGATGAAAACTCACTTTACCAAAAAAAATCTGTCCTATACCCGTGAGAATAACAGAAAAACTTTAATTTGATGAATGTCAAGTATTAATAGTTTATAACAAAATACGCGTAATATACAATCAGGCCAGACTTCTTTCAAAATTGTAAGTAAATTGAATGTTGCTTCACTTTTTTCTCTTCTAAATGTATAATATTATATAATTCTAAAAATATATAGGGTATTATTTTTCTATGAAATGAAATAATGAGACTCCATACTTTGGTATTACAATTTACAATAGAAGGTATATTTACTATTCTAACATGAATTTTTTATTTCCATTTTTTTTTACACCCATCTTCGTTTCCATCACAGAAATATTGTTGACAAAGTTAACAAATTAATGCTAGCAATATTTTAAATAAGCAAATTATAATGCCCTGTCATCAATTATTATGTCTTTAATTATTTTAGAGAAACGTTATTATTTTAATACACAATGTGAATGTATGCTTTGTTTAAAAAATCACATGCTTTAAAACCTTTAATTTAATTGACGAAATTAAATTAAAGGATTTAAATAAATGAAGACAATATAAGCGAAACTCAATCGAAAATCTGGAAACAGAAAAATCAGAAAAACATATTGACACCTCTGGGACTCGAACCCAGGAGTGTCAATATGTTTTTCTGATTTTTCTGTTTCCAGATTTTCGATTGAGTTTCGCTTATATTGTCTTCATTTATTTAAATATTACAATTTGAGGTTTTACTCATAAAGTTAATATGAAAAAATAAAAAAAGTATGTTCATAAAAAAACAAAACATCACCATTTCGACTACCATAACACGGGAATGTGCCTAGCATGGTGGTCGAAAATCCACAAATTATGTAACCATAAAAGCAATGAATAAAGACAAAATTTTTAAAAATAAATAAAACAATGTTTACTACAGTACAGTTTTGTCCCCAGTTGGAAACTAAAAATAATAATAAAATTTATATGTGGTTATATTTTATATCATGTTCCATAGAGCTGGAAAATCAGTTAAGTATTTTTATCTCGACTGTAAATTTGTGGACAGTAAAAATGGGTACTTTTATGTGTTTTGTCCCCAGCTGTGAGATAGTTTCCATACGCTTCCATTGGCAACATGTTTATATCCAGCGAGTTTCTGGGGGTTTCCAGAAACCCTCCGAACTGAAATGAACACTTTCCGGAAATCTATTGTTTATGTCTTCATAAATAATCTTTCTCTTGCCAGCAATCTGTTTTTTAATGATTGATAATAATATAACAGTTTTAGGAAGTGTAAATGCATTAAAACTTAAATAGTGCCTATCATCTGCTTGGGTCGTATTAGGGGTTAAAAATTTTAATGTGAACTGTTTGTTTATTACCCTCGAATAAAATTGTGCGGTTGCAATTTTTATACAAGTTTAATGACGAAAGATAAATTTTATGTGTTTGTTTAAGAGATACAGTTTATGTGTATGAAATGTAAAAAAAAAATTGTTGCACCACACTTGATCTCCCGATACTTGATCCCCCGGACCGTTGATCCCTCTTCCAGTTCATCCCCTTCCGTGACGAAGGAACCATTGGTTTCGAAACAAGTTGATAATTTTTTTTCATGATAATTTTATTTAATATTTTTTTATTAAATAAGTGGTGTTCCTTATACAAAGTGATTTGTTTTAATTTAGTAATAAAATGAAGTTAATATGATATAAAGCTAATTAACTAAATAATGCTATGATAAAATTAAGGTGATATAAATTTATACTAATATTTAGCAAAATTATTTAAGATACATAATGTTGCTTATTTTAATTTAAAATTTATTATAATCAGGTTCCAATCTCAGCTCTGTCGCTAGTTGATTAAACCACACCACCCCAATGTACGTTTAGTAGTGTTGTGCAAAATTGGTATGCATTAGTTATTTTATCGAAACTTTGAGATTTTTAATAGGAATCGCAATCTCCATAATGACGGTGTTTGCATTATAATTTAAATAATACCTATATATATATATATATATATATATATATATATATATATATATATATACATATATATATTTGAAGTGAAACTTCTATAGCCCCGCTGTGATTTCGATTTCGGATGAAACTGAAATGACGATTACTGCACCTGCGACGCATCAACTGCGCTCATTGACCGCTTTGATTATGATGTCACTTTTAAAGGCTCTCCTACTGGTTGAGATATGAAACGGAAATTACGCTGGTCCGCGATCATTGGTCGCTTTGATTATGACCTCACTTTTCAAGTATTGGTTGAGATTGTTTTGGTAAAGTTTCGCTTCTACCGCGTGTAAACTGCACTTGATTTTTTTTTATAAATCTTAAGGAATATAATATTATGATCTACCTACTAAATAGTAAAACTAGCGCAATTTATTCAACATTTCTCCACAATGCTCCAGAACAGTGGTTCTTAACCTGGGTTCGATCGAACCCCAGGGAGTGAGTCAATCTCGCGGGTTCGGCGGAGGTAAAGACACACCCCAGACTCATATGACTCATTGGCTTGTTCTTTAATGGTTTTGTTTGTTTAATTAATTAATAACACCTATTTATAATTTATACCTATGTTTTGAATTTGAAAAAATCATATTTTATTTTTCCAACTAAGAAGGGTTCGGATATATGAAACTATATAAACTATAATAGGCTGGGGAGAATCTTACGAAAACAATCTAAAATCTGTAAAAGTTTCACAAAGAATCATCATTAACGTAATATTTTTAAAAAAATCTACTTTCTCAACAGAATCACTTTTTAAATTGTTTGCAGTACCATATGTCGACGACATATTCAAGCAAGCTTCTATTATAAAAATGTGTAAAGAAAAAAATAACACAGAATATCAAGAATTTTACAAACTAATGAGAAATAGAAACCAATTTATTACATCTAATTTTAAAACAACTCAAACATCATTATATTTTCCAAGCCATAAAAAACTATAATAACCTCCCTTATGAATTACGCTGTATCATCACTGAATCAGAAAAAATAAATAAAATTAAACAATTTTTCAAAAAAAAATTACAGATAATATTTTAAATTATACTTTATATTTCATATTATAACTTAAAACCTAAGTAAGAATTGTGGCTCCCTTATCAGGCACAAGAGCTCCTCTTTTCTGATAAGGTATACATGACTAAATACGACCTTAAAGGTCTCTGCCCACTACACCGTTCCATACCATGACCGTACTATGAACGTATCAGCCACTAAATAAACACGCTACGCCTTACTACGCCGTACGTAACGGGTATAGTGACCGTATGATACCCGTATATACACCGCGGTTAGTGTCCGTACCATCCCCGTTCAATAGGTGTACGGTGCCCGTTATATCATTTCGCCTGTGTTTTCGTGTCGGACTGACGCGTGAGGAGAAGCATAGTGTCATATCATTAAAATACCTGGATATAAACACGAAAAATGGACACAAATCACGAACTGACGGAGTAGCAACGCGGTTAGAACGGGGATAGAACGGGGATCATACGCGTATTGTCGATCAACACCGTCGCGTGCCATGCGTAGAGCGGACCGGCACCTGTAAAATATTGTCATCGAGAATTCGCCGTCAGTCCGGTCATGGTATGCGACGGTGTTAGTCGGTGACGGAACGGGCTAGTGGGCAGCGTTTCATACTGATCTATACAAAGAATATTTTTTTGCATGCGCCGCTACGGTTACGGTCATGGTATGGAACGGTGTAGTGGGCAGAGAGAGACCTTTAATATAATATTTTGTTAAATATGTATACATATATGTAACTCGTATTTTTTATATTACAAAAAAAATTAATATATGAAACTGGTGGGGGACAGTACCTTCAACAAGGTTAAGAACCACTGCTCCAGAATGACAAGGTTAATAACATCTAGGGATAAAACTTGTAATAACTAAACTGTAAGACGGTAAGTAGGAAAAGGTTTTGATTTAATATTGATTGAATGACTGATTAATTTATTTCCTTTGCAGAGAAACGAGAGGCGGGAGCGTGAGGCAAGGGAGATCGCTAAATCCAAACTCTCAGCAGAATGTTTCTCAGACAATAACGATCTGCCTTACGATGAATCTCGTTCTATATCCGAGTCCAGTGAAAGCTTCACACAGGTAATATTTTTATTTTTATTAGTTATTTGGAATATTTTGCGTAAAGATTTAATTTATTTTAATCCCCTTGAACCCGAATTGGGAGGAATGCAGATCCCGCTAATGTGGGGGATTTTAATAAAAATGCACTTTGTAGATGAGAAAAGTGTGGAAAAGTTGAATAAAAAAGAAATTAAGGTGCGCTCGGCAAAATTGAGGGAGATACAGCCGTTTAAAGTATGAATAGAATGTCACTTCCTGAACCGATACTACGCCATTGCCAATGTTTGGTTTATGCCGAAAACGATGTTTTTACCGCGTTTTAAGTGGAGAACTTTAATCTGGAAGGTGAAAGAAAGCGCGGAAAGCAATAAAAAAAATTTTGAATAAGTAATTAATTTGCAATTGCGTTAAGTAAAATTTCACTTTGCCAATCAACACTATTGACAGCCCACCCGCCATTTTTTCAATTGTCACTATAATGTTGGTATCCCTGAGCTGATGCAAACAACAGCTAGACTGTAGCCGACTTCGTGAGATACATGAGGCGCGTAATTATGAAATTTGTCTAGCGGACTTTTTTTCAACGATTTTTTAAACTGTTTATCACCTTCCAAATTTAAGTAACCTAACCTAAGACTACGCTAAACATGGTTTGTGTAACATGGTTTGTGCCCCTTTATAACGCCTACTCGCGTCAACGCAAGAAAAACATCCCAGTTTTCAAATAGTTTAGCGGCTACGCTAGGTTTGTGTAACATGGTTTATGTAACATGGTTTGTGCCCCTTTATAACGCCTACTCGCGTCAACGCAAGAAAAACATCCCAGTTTTCAAGTAGTTTAGCGGCTACGCCAGGTTTGTGTAACATGGTTTGTGACCATTATTAATTCTGTTTTTCATAATTACGCGCCTTATTATATATCACACGAAGTTTGCTACAATCGTATCAACCTTCGTTTATAGCAAGTCTGAGATACCAACATAATAGTAACAAAATGGCGTAGTATAAGTTCACGAAGTGTCATTTTATTCATTCTTTAAACGGTTGTATCTCCCTCAATTTTGCCAAGCGCACCTTAATTTCTTTTTTATTCAACTTTTCCATACTTTTCTCATCTAGAAGGTGCATTTTTATTAAAATCCCCCACATTGGCGGGATCTGCATTTCACCCCCCGAATTAATTCCTGTGATTTTGTGGTCAAGAAAATATTCGTTAACATATTTTATTAATACTGACGTAAATGATAATAAACGGTGTCAGGAAACTCGTAGTACAGACGGAAAACTTGTGAATCTTAGTGCCTCCGTTCACGGAGATACTTACTCGATCCTCGTGCGCGTATCATACGCGCCGATCGTAAGTACCCCCCGTACGATTTAGCTGGTGCCCGTTCACGGCGCTACGCGGTGGCCGTCAGTTTCCAATCAGAATCACAATACCGACAGTGCTGATCGCAAGCGACGCGTCGCATCATTTGTGTATGATACTTATTCGTTAAACGTTTGACAGAAATGGCGTCGGAACATGAAAGTAATATTATATTTGTTCTAGAAGTGGGAAAAATGCATGTTTACATAACTATACTTTACCAGAATACGTAAGAAACGATTTAGTGGAGAAGGCATGGATTGATGTTGGAAAAAAAGTCATATGACATCGCATGACAGCGTGTTCACTCCACGGCTGCACGTGAAAAATTATCAAGTTCAGTATATTTCGTATAGATAGCGCCGTGTACGGAGACTAGCATTAAAAAGTGGTATATCAGCAGGGTACTTGTGGTTTCGTCACAATTACGTAGATTGTAAGTATCTCCATGAAGGGAGGGCCTAAATCACACAGAGAACCTAAAAAAGCTTAATTTTATGACCTGTGCATTTAGATTTTTTCAAACTTTTTTTTCGGCAACTAAAGTATTATAAAACGTTTGGAGTTGGGTCTACACTTCAACGTATTAAGACAATAAACAGCTGATAGTACCATAGCAACCGACTTTTTTCAAATTTCACCTAAAAAGTACCAAATTCGGACTCGAATTATCCGAAAACGAAAGAGTAAGTAAAAAAAAAACATTTATCGTACCACAAATAAAATTGTGCGGTTAAATAAGTATGTCCTCAATATATTATTATATTGTATATCCACCAGTTTCTCGCTTTTATGTATTACCATTTGTGACACCGCGTGTGTATAATGTATGTTTCTGATCTATTTTTGTTACATTTGTCTTTAATGAGAAAGAGAGAAAGGCTACATACGCCTTAAGTGTTTTTATACCTACAATAAAATATTGTTTAAAAAACATATTTTTACAAGTAACGTAAGTAAGATTTATAAATCGATTTTTCAAAAACGAAGAAAATTAAGGAAGTATTTAAACGCGACGGAGACGGTAGATTTCACATTTTCTAATGAAATGGCCCTTGAAAATTAAAACTAGGCACCAAAAAATAATTAAAATAATTTTTCTTTTATATTACTCGTTTTTGGGTAATAGTTATTTTTGTATCCAATTTATATTTGTGAAAAGTTTTTTTTCTGGTCTTCAACATTTTAATGTGTTTTTTTTTTTTCATTTTGCACATTTTGCAGGAGTTTGTTTTCTGATCTTCAACATTGGAATGTGTTATTTTTCATTTGTCAGGAGTTTTTTTTCTGGTCTTCAACATTTGAATGTGTTTTTTCATTTGGCTGGAGAGTACAAAAATCAAATTTATTTTAAAAACATTTGTGGAGAGTGGGTATTTTTCTGTTCCCAACCCTTAGCGTGATTTCCACTTGTGTTATGTTTGTTTAGGACACCGCCCACAGCTTATTGTTACTTCACGTAGGAAATTCGTTATTCATGAGTATAAAATATTGTTTGAATGTAATACCAACCATCAACATTAGAATAGAACATTAATTTTCTAACTAATTTGAAATAATATTAGGTAAGTACTTACGAATAAGTTTTTTTTTTTCAATTATTTCTGGCTTTCACCCTTCAAGGGTGTTCTAGGCCATCATTTATAATTACAGAGAAAGGAAAGGTGAATTTATATATTAATTTTATTTAAATGTGCAAATTTCAGAATTTTATGGAAGATTGGAGTAGAGTTCAGACTTAGAAGAGATGAGATGTTGAATGGAGGAGAGGCAATTTTTGATAACGCTTGATAGAAGAGAGGATATTTATTTAGAGAGGGACAATCAAAAAATATGTGATCTAAAGTTCCCACATCTAGACCACAGAACGTACAATCTGGGGAGTCAAACGTGACGGATAATACAGTCTGTCAAATAAGAGTAGAAAACATAGGAGGGCGCCACTGTCGGCCAAATGGCAATACTAAAAATATAATCATGGTGTTAATCTAAAGCTGTGTAACCTACATTTTTATTAAAAATTAAAAAGGCATGAAAGTGAAAAAAAAAAATTTTTCATTCTACTGATCTCAAAATTAGAATTGAATACAGGTATATTATTAGTATATCTTTACAATTTTATGTTAACATAATGAAGAATAACGATATCGTAATAAAATATAAAGCACACCTTAGAAATTGCTCACATTTATTTAATATTAGCTTAAGTACCTACTTGCATTGTCCAGGCTTTAGATCATGTCTCTAATTTTAGATCTGAATATATTTAACTCATTCAGATCTAAAAGTAGTGGAACTAAACTCACCATTAATAATTCTTCCATTCTACCTACTGTTAAATTCAAATGTATGTTAAATTAAATGGAAGCCAATCACTTTGTAGAACTCAATTTAATCAAATTATGTCATTTATTAGATACTCGTACCTTCTTCCTCGATTTAATTTTGTTTTTTTTTAGGAACAAAAAAATATGTTTTTTTAAATGTGTATACGGTGTTCTGCATTTCTAGTGTGATTGAACTTTAAAAGAATATTTTACAGGTAAATTGGTGTTGCCAGCCTACAAATTTTGTAGTTCAATTTTTTTTATATTTTCTACTCTTAATTTGACAGACGGATTTAGGGATATACCAGACGGTATTTTTGTGTACTGTGGAGATTCCATCACAGTACAGAAAACTGTCTTTATTAAACAATCAATTTTTCTATTGTTTTGACACTTTCATAGACCTTCCTATACATACCTACTTGAACTTGTCGAAAGCTTGAAGTATGATACTTCAAGTTTATTTCTAACAGTAATTGTTGATTTTTTTGCCCTTCCACCCCTTGTGCCCCCCCCCCCCCCCCCCTCCCCCAGAAAAAAATCCTGGATCCGCCCTTGGATAATACCAAAGGGTTTAAGTATTTAAAAAATATATATTTTATATTTAATAGCGAAAATATTTTTTCTTTTAAATTCAAGAAGGTTTTTGAGAAACTTATTCTAAACTACAAATACCTACGTAAACATCAGAAGAAGATTACTGAAGAGGGTTTGAAATGGAGGTATGTAAATACGAATGATAGAGAGAGCGTGCTAATATAAAAAGAAAACAATCACAATAAATAGGCGTAAGCGACTCTATCTAATGAAATACCACTTAAGAGGGTATAACCAGAGAAAACCGGAAATATGTCATTTTTAAATCAAATTTTAGACATATTGACTCTTTTCCACAAAAAATTATAAAACGATTTCGAAAGGTTGTTCTTGTATCCAGTAAACGCATTTTTTAAATTTTGAGAAAAAATGTTTATTTTTAGTGTAATCGGTCGTTGGCAGATTTGTCAAATTTTCAAACTAAAAATCTTATTTTACAAGACATATTTCATACCACGTAATCATACATTATTGTAAATCAGTACGTTACCAATACGTTATCAAATACTCTTCAAATTTTTAATTTTTGTTCAAATAAAATCATTAAAAAATATATCCGAACACTTATTTATGACGAAAATTCTATCTATTTACAATTTCTATCTATTTACATACAAATTAATATATTTTTAGCATTCTTATTTTGCTTAGACATTATTGAAAAATGATAAATACTTATGATCAAAAAATAATAACAAAAAGTACCTACATCATTTTAATAGTTTTATCATCACGCCTTTCAGCATTTTTGGATGTAGGTATAAATTATAGCAAATTTGGAATAAAATAAAATCGATATTGATTTATAATTTTAAAAAGCTGGTACGGGGAATAATTAATCATTCTCATTGGAACCGACATGTTGTATGATCGTAAGAACATCTTTCGACGAAATGTGGATTTTCGGCCGCTGGCTGGTAAAGGCCCTTAATTAAAATAGAGCGAAAATATCTCGGTTTCTGAGTTAAGTTGTTAATTAAAGAAACACTGATTTTTTTTTCATTCCTATAACATGTTAAATAACTAAACCAGATGTGTTTTTATAATTTTGGCAGCATACATTGCGCTGATTTTCTATCGGGGGAATTTCATATTCGGAAAGCGGGGTGTTAAATACTTCTAATATCTTATTTTGAAATCTCAGAGCCACAAAAACGTTATTTTGTTTTGAATTAAGAAAAAACCGGGTGGCGTTTTGTCCATACAAACATGTTCACCGATTTTCTCCCTGGATTCTTACATCAGTGCAAATATTTTTTAATACAATATAATAGATAAGTTACTTTTTATAGTAAATAGGACCCTCCAAAAACCGTTTAAATTGCCTGGTGTGGACGCCATCAATAGGTGTTTAGTATACAAACTAGACAAAGTATTTTTTTTTAAATAAGTAAAACGTACAGACGTAGAATAATTTCTTTTATTAATGTTGGTAAAAAAATATTAAAAATCGGTCCAGTTTTAGCGGAGAAAATGGGAATACAACACCTTGAATTTGATGAATTTATTTAAGTTTTATCAGCCTGCGATGCAGTTGTCCCTTTGGCTCAGTATTCGGGGGTTAACAGCAACAGTGATGGCAACAGTTTCAAATTTCTCGGCGACTGTGTTTCCCCTTAACTTAGAAAATAATACATTGCCGATCTACTAAAAATCATTTTGGGAGGCGGGTATGCGTACAGCCGCCCCGGTAACCATTTATTGGATAACCAACACCTCTGTCTTAGGTCACTCCAAGTGGTTCGCTACGTCTGGTGACTTAGCAGGGGTGCCCGGGTTCATGGTGTGAGGTTTGTCAAGATCTTGGCGGTTGATGTGTCTGCCCAGATCGAGAGACTGGTTGAGGAGGTCTTTTGACCTCTCCAGCCAGAATCCCTCGACCCATTGCCTTGCACAGCAGTTGTGGGGATGGATTCATACGTCCGTCACTCCTAGACACACTGGTCTCCTAATTCCTGCCCACCCATCATACCTATTTCCTTCCCTGAACTTCCTTTTTTTCCTTTAAAAAAAATCCTTCACACAGCATGTAAGATGACATAGGCCCTGAGGGAAATTATTTTCCTCAGGACCTCCTGTGTGGAAAAATTTTTTAAAAATTGTGGGAGTCTTCAAAAATAATGTTAACAATGCCAAATTTAACTAATAAAGCTTTTTTAAACAATGATAATAATTATCAAAGCTCCACTTGAAAAGTGTCAAGTGGAGCATTTAAGGAGATTCTCAATTTGAGTTTGTAAACGCAAAATTCAAATTTTCCAAGAGAAATTAATCTTTTAAATTTGATTTTGTCGAAATGCGATCTCAAGTCGACACTATTGTATTGATATTGACTTCGAGCCATCGATATTTGACTGGTGTTGTATTTGGAAGGTAACAATGTTTATCTTATTAGGTACTAGCTGGTACCCGGTTGTGCGTTGCAATGCCATTCAAAGAAATATATTGATTCTCCCTGCATGTCCTTTCCCATGCATCCCCGTTCCCTTCCACCTTCCCCACCTTCCCCACCTTCCCCCTCCCTTGTATCTTCCCTCTCCGCGAATCCCACCCCCCTGCCTTTCCTCCCTGCCGCTAAAATATAAGAAATACACACATTTTCATTTATACAAATTTCATAACGCAGGAGCTTACCATTATATACTGCCTATATTAATCACGAAGTTTAGGCGCGAAAGCGTAATAAACAAACACGCACTTTCGAATTTATAATATTATAAAAAGTATGGATTTGTGATCATTCCAAAAAATATATATGACGAAAATATCTGAATTTCAGCACGAGATAAAGAACCAGTGGAGATCCGCTGACGACGTCCGCAAGGTCAAGGACTCCAACGGGCACCGTGAGAAGCACGATAAGCACGAGAAGCACGACAAGCACGAGAAGCAGCACGGCGGAGCACGCAGGCACCGCTGCCGCACATCCCGGCGCGCGCGCCCCGATGACCCCAAGTGCAACATCCAGAAGGAGTCCCTCATGCTGCAGCAGGGGGCGCAACTACCTACTATTACTACCACGGCAGCCACGCCACAGGACTCGCCCAACACCACCCTGGAGCCCGGGGCCTCCTTCAAGGAGTTTAATTATAATTACAGCCTGTCGCATTCCTCGCTTTTGGATAGTTTGGATTCTATCGATAGAAGCTCTGTGAGTACATATTTCTATTAATTAATAATGTTCAATGTTTTTTTCAATTATTCTGGCTTTTACCTTTCGGAGGTGTTCTAGGCCTCTATTGATGTTTAATGTTCAATTCACACCATTATTATATGTTTGGGGACTAGCTCTGAATAGCCAGGTACTTCCCAACCATCCTCTTGCCCATCTCCTTTTCTTCCCCACTCCCTTCGACCTTACAACACACCCAAATTGGGAATGCCATAATCTTACTGGCTCTGAAAAGTTGATAGCAATTGAAACTCTAATGCGGTAATAACTTTTTTTACAAGAAAACTGCAGAGTCCCAACTGCTTCCAATCATCTGGAGCCAGTGGGTCAATTGCATCCCCAATTGGGGAATATTGTGAGGCTGAAGATAGTGGGGAGGGAAAGGAAATAGGGAAAAGGAAGGTAGGGAAGAACCTGGCTATTCAGATATTATCACCAAACACGGCTAAAGCCATTTCAAGCAAAGTTTTAATTCTGAATGGTGGTCTTTCACCAACGCGAATCTGATAGTATCTTCCACTGTGAAAAAAAGACTAATTTAGATTATATAGATAATTATGCGTATGACAGAATACCATTATACATACATCATTAGATATCTGACAATAATTAGAAAAACACTTGGTGAAAGAAGTGTTTGATGTAATGTATAAAGAATTCAAGGTGTTATTCATTGTCACAAATTTTAATTTCGGATATTATATATACTAAGCCCCTTTTGTATTGTCGAGCAACAGAGTCCCAGTTCTATAAGTCTTGTTTTGATGATCCTTTAAAAGCATCTCCCACACGCACACTTCGGAGCGACCGAGTCCCGCACCACTTTAGGCAGCCGTGCAGAAAAGTAAAGACCGATGGGTTTACAGCGCAGTTCACTGTGAGACTTTTCAGCGCGGCGGCCTGAAGTGGCGCGGGACTCGGTCGCTCCAAAGTGTGCGTGTCGAAGATACTAAACAGTTGACTTGGTAGATAATAGTTTTTTTAGATAGTAATTTCTTTTATTGCTCAAAAGATACTTCGGCTCTTTCCATAAAAATTTTTCAATTCAATTCAAGTCATCAGCTAACCAAGCTATCAAATCTTTCTATTGTATATATCGCTATCCCCTTCCCCACTTTCTTAAGAGGAATATAAACGCTAGAAATATTTCGAATCTCATGCCTGCAAAATTTTAAAATCGAGCGTCTTTTTGCACAAGGCAAGTAAGCGAAAAAGTGGTTTTTATTTATTTTGTGCATAATTTTATAAGAACGAAAAAATGTTAGAACATGGAAAACCTCAACAATAGTCTTAGCCATAAAGGGATATTTTTTTAAAATTGTTTCTTGTATTACTTCATAGTTAAGTCATGAAAAAACTTTTTTTTTTGGTGGTTTACGCTTATATTTTTTGTTACGTAAATAATAATTTTATTGTAATTCCAATACACAGAAAAGCTAGTAAAAACTTTGATTTGATTTCGTCGTAAAGATTAATCGAAATAGTATCTAAATAGGATTTCACGTATATATTCATCTTAAGCTGTATTATAGCAGTTACCAAAGTTGTTATAGTCTCATTGGCTCCTAGCAATTGGGGAATGGGCAAATCAGAAGCATTAAACGAACGTTGTGATAAAAATTACATTAAATTTATTTTCAAAGTTATAAATAACCATGTAAAAATCTTACCTCTTGGCCACAATCAAAATCAATCACCGTTTACTAAGAAATTCCGAAACTTTCCGTATTCCTTTCCCTTCTCCCAATCTCTTGTGCGAATGTGTTGACTATAATAATAACATCCTCCGTAACCGGATATTTTGAACAATAGCCCCCAGAACTTTCCTAAATTTCTCGAATCTCTTATTTTCACTTGACTTCACTTGACCTAAATTTTATTGTCTGTTATTCTTTTGTTGCTGTTTTTGTTTGATATACTTTTTATATTCTAAAATATTGTTGTAAACCATTATTGGATGGTTGGTATTTATCCTTTGTTATTTCTTTGCATTTCTTTACGTTAACACTGTCTGTTGTGTTTATTATAAATAAAATAAAAAATCGTATTGTGTTCCACAGAGCAATAGCATTCCGGGTCTCCTAAAACCACCCAACAGTTTTACCCTGACGCTACACTCAGCAAGCCGAGCCAAAAATTCCCACAAATCCGACAAGGACAAGCAGCAACCACCTGGAGAAATACTAAGAACGCCAAATGGACAAGAAAGACTTCCAATCCCAAAGCCAATCCTCTCCGGATCTATCGAGAAACTGGATCATTTAAACTCTAATTACTCTCAAACTCAATACGAGAAGAACATTCAACTAACGAAAAGTTCCTTGGCAAAGGATATTCGGATTCCATCGCATAATACTATCATTACCACGTCGGATAAGTCCAGCCTTTTGAATGAGAAGAAACAACTGAGTAACTCAGAAGAAAACCAACTGATGAATGCCAGCAAGTGCAAGATCCAAAGGGGGTGCAGTTGGAAGTTATCAAGACCAAGCTTAAGAAGAAAGAACTCCAATACGAAGCATAGAAGTGGCTCCGATTCTGATGCTATTATAATTCTGAATAATGGTAGAGATCATTCAAGTAAGTCAACAAACCTTATGTTTTTAATGTTTTTTACAACAACTGTAGTCATTTTTTAAGCCTCATTGAAAATTTATTTAAAAAATCCATGTACATAAATGTATCGAAATGCCAGAGACAAGACAGCATCTGCGATTTTTTGCTATCACCAAGGAGCCATCTCTGAAGCAATATCTTTTACAGTTTTATTAACATTATCACTTAAATTGAGAAATTTTGGGTTTAAAAGAAGTTTGCTAATTTTAAAATATTAAATAGATCGAGAGAGAAATACAGTCTAAAAACTCAAAATCAAATGCTTAAATCATTATGTTACAGAGTCCATCCATTTGTAGATATTTGTTCAAAAATCCTTGTTCAGACCGTTCTTTGACATCTTCACATCTATACAAATTGAAATATGTAGTAATATAATAGAATTGTATCATAAGATATTTTTGGTATTCAAACTTTTTTTATCAATTTATGCCTGTGATAATCATCCAATAAGGAACGTACAATGTTCTATTCTTAGGTACTGGAGTAAACTTCCAACATGGTCTGCGTAAAAACGATGCCCTGCTCCAATCTACAAACCGAATTCAAAATGACACACAAGGAGATACCCCCAACAATAAGTCGACCAAGGGACTGTCACCACAAAACAGTTTTAAAGGAATGTCCCCACAAAATTCCATCAGGAGTAGAGCGTCCACTTACAGTGCCGTGCCACAGGTCAGAACTATCAAAATTGATACAGTCAATTTGCAAAAAATATTTAACATTTTTCTTGTAGGCAATTTGAAAAAAAAGCTGATACATTGACACCTTATAATAACAAGGTTCCATCTGATACAGCACTGTCATGTGACCATGGGTTCTAGGGGGAGTTACATACTTTAGATTTAATTATTGTCTTGGCAAATTTAACTTTGTTATTGTAGGGGTCTATAATTAAAATGTGGAGTAAATTAACACATGGGTAATATTTTGGTTCTATGAATGAGCAAACCTGTAATTTAATTGATTTTTTTCTTTTAGGTGGCATGGTCAGGAGGATTGACAAATCCTCCATCTCAAAAATCCAATATTTCAGCTAAGTTACAATTCCCAAATCAGCACCATGATAATATGTCTCAAAGGCTGGCGCGCCACAGACTTTCCCTCACCCCAGATCTACTCACAGGTAAAATATTAATTATGCCCTACAAACTACCGTAGTCAGAAATGTAGAGAAACCATCTAGTCAGGCTTTCAGCAACTGATTCAATATCTGAGATCCTATCAATCTTCCACATATCTTTCTGCTCAACACAATTTACAATTAGGTTATGTTTGAGAAGACCTATAGAAAAGTAAGCTACTTGACAATGCACGATTTTTTCTAACATTTGTTCTAAATGAGGGCAAATAAAATAAATCGGATTGTCGGGTTGATCTTGACGGAATATGAAAATTTAATAAGCTGGTGAGCTCTGGCCATTATTTAGAATTTTAAACAATAAGATTTGATCAAAAATTAGATGCCGTGCTTGAAGGGAGTTCAAATTGTGAAATTTAATCGATGTAATTTGAGAAGTGTAAATTTAGTTTACAATTTATGTGTTTAAGAATTTTTTTCATAATTCTTTCTATTCTTTCAATAGCGTGTAAAAAACATTTGTGAATGTCATATATATACATATATATTTTACAAAATATTATATTAATTAAACGACAAAAAAAGCAAACATTATAATATATGTACTCTAAAAGCTGTCTAATGATGGATATATAATTAATGGTTTTTTAAAACTTATAAGAAAAAAATATCTCTTTCAGTATTTTTTAGTCAAAGGTCGTTTTTGGTCATGTATACCTTATCAGAAAAGAGATGCAAGAGCATCCTTATAATGCCTGATAAGGGAGCCACGATTCTTACTTAGGTTGTAAGTTATAATATGTTTTGTATAAACTGTTTAGGTACTTTAAATATTTTATTTGTTTTACAATTCATTTACACCAAGGTTAGGATTCAACATGTACATATTTTTCTGCAGTCCCCTCTCTTGTCAAAACATGTTTTCCTTCCAAGAAGAAGATTTTCGTGTGGTCACGTATTGCAGCGCTTCTTGCAAGTCTGCGGGAAATCAACAACCTCGCCAAGCATCCTTGAACTGCCCAAACATATAAAAGTCCAAGGGGAACGATCTGGTCTGTAGGGAGGGTGTTCTGGTATCTCAAAATTGATACACCATGTCTGACGAAAGACCAAAGAGTACGCTACCTCACCGATGGTAACTTACCTGTTCGCTCTCGAGCTTGCTGAATCTCGTGATGTAGGTTGATGGATTTCTTGCTCCCTCTTCATGTGTTACACTCGTCCGGCCACTTTTAAACTCTTTCATTGTATAAATTGGATTAAGAGAATAGTCAACGGATTCATTTCATAATTTTGAATTTAACTAATTTCAGGTTGTCATCCAGCAACCATCGAGAACAACAATGAAAAACAAAACAGCGAAATAAAGATACAAACCCTACAAAATCAGCAGCAACTAAACACCATGTCCCCGCCGAAATCATCAAACATCATCATCTCGAACCTGGGGCAGCCGGACAAAACCGACAATGGAAGTTCAAACCCTCTCCCAAACATCAAGAACCTCAGAGATGATTTGAACTCATCGGCAAATAATAACAACGGGAATATGAACATAACGGAATTCAACTCACACCGCTCCAGCAACTCAAAACTCAAGGATCTTCTCAGGTTTCTTGAGCCGAAGGGGTGCTTGAAACAACGGGATGAGTTTGCGCTGTATATGTTTTCTAATAACAATAGGTAAGGTGCCTAAAAATTGTACAATAGCCACATGTGCCCTACTAAAATCTCTTGAACGGTTTGCTCTGGTGTTATGAAACTAGCAAAGATTATTCTGTCTGAAATTTCTAGGTCAACACAAATATTTTCAGCTTAGAGTATAATTGTGCAGGTAAAAGGAAAAGGCTGAAAGTGCCAAAAAATTAAAAATCGATTTTTTGCATGGAATATGTTGTAAGCGACAACGCCAATAACCTAAAGAAAGTTAAAAGTGCCAGAAAAATTCCGACTAGTTCCTAGAACAATCGCAAGGAGCAGCACCGTGAAAGCGCCCGCTGACCGTCAGTGGAAAAAGCTGAAAGTGCCACCCGCCATGATGAATGTGCCTTTCCATTGCAGTAGTTTTTTGGCTAAACTTCCAGCCTTTTAACTAACAAGGTATGGGACTTACAGCGTTTCCCAAAAAAAGATATGATGGCACTTTCAGCTTTTCACATGCAAAATCAAGTTATATATGTACAATAAAAAAAAACAACTCTTGAAAATCAAATAAAAATACATTTTGCATTTTCAATGAATTTTGTAGATTTTTAAAGCATACAGTGTAAGTTTTATGAAGTTTTTATTGAATACTGAAAATTTTACTTTGTGGCACTTTCAGCCTTTTCCATTTCTATCACACAATTTCTGTCAATCTAAATACTTTTTGAAATATCGGATTTGATGTAAGGCTAAATATTGTTTACGTTCTTCATATTTCTCAATTTTAGTAAGAAACAAGTTTGAAACTTAGGTGAAGCCAAATAGTAGATGTCTACTACTAGTATACAATTATAAACTATAGGTACTTATGCTCAATACTGACCAAAAGTTGACTAAAAACCTTACATAATTGATTAATTATAGTGAATATTATTCTGGTTATTAAATTTATTTTACGCATTAAAATAAAAATAAAGTTACAGTAAACTCTAAAAAAATTGAAACAACAACTCATAAATTCTTGTATACCTATATAAAAACTTTAACAAAACTTTAATATATTATCCACAAAGTGTCTAATCCAATCTAAGTAAAAGTCAATATAATAGAAAAAACAATAGTTCATGTAATAAATCTGCTCATTCTGACTCTCCTAAAACAGGTAAATTTCTTAGTTGGACAGCCAAAGATCATTGTAATATGTAATGTTTTAAAAAAAAAAATTTAAAAAAATAAATAAATTTATTATATTTTGACCAGTCAGTGGCTAAGTTGGCATCGCGTTTGGGTCCCACCCGGGCGTTGCGTGTTCGATTCCTCGGCTGGCTAACTCCTCCAGTCCTCCATCACAACACAAGCAACATTTTCCCCTTTCTGTGGTGGTAGTAGGAGATTTTCAAATATTGTCAGGTTATTCATAACCCGGGAATATTTGTGTTCTTTTAAAAAATTAAATTAAATTAAATAAACGAGACACAACTTAAAATTTAAATAGTGATATTAACAGTAATTGTTAGGGTCAACACTCTGTTAAATTTGAACGTAAAACTTATTAATTTCTTTTAGATTTCGCCGACTTTGTGTATGGATTGTGGAGAGGAAATGGTTCGACAACGTCATCCTCCTCTTCATTGCTCTGAACTGCATAACCCTGGCTATGGAGCGGCCCAATATTCCCCCCACCAGCACCGAGAGAGCCTTCCTGGCAACAGCCAACTACGTCTTCACCGGGGTTTTTGCGCTAGAGATGTTTGTCAAGGTAAACACCATTTCGTTAAAGTACTGGGCTATGGTTAAATTAACATCTCAGATTTGAGTGTAGTTACCAAAATAAAAGAAACAGGTGTTGATATGGCTTGGGAGTTAGTAAGCTACGATCAATCTGCACAGCTCTCTTGGGTCTGTTATCAACGGCATTTATTATAATTTGTAGTAAGCTGCTGACCGTGTGCAAGTCGCAAGTGTGCCCCGCTTCTGCTCCTTGATTATTAAATACCCACCAAAAGATAATAAATTAGCGCAGCGCCTTCAAAGATGACATGTGGGAGAACTCATGACCTACTTTTTTTTTAACTACTTTTATCAACTACTCCCGTCTGGAGTCAGTGAGACTATGGCATCTCCAATTGGGTTATGTTGTGAGGCTGAAGGTAGATGGGAGGGGAAGGATATGGGTGAGAGGAAGGTGGGTAAATTCCTGGCTATTCATTCACCAAACACAGCTAAAGCCGTTTCAAGCAACGTTTCAATTTTGAATGGTGTTCTTACACCAGGTCGATGGAGTTAATAATACGAAGAACGATTCAATTAAATTTAATATAAATTACAATGTTTTTTCAGGTGGTTGCTTCCGGAATGTTCTACGGTCCAGATGCGTACTTCACATCTGGTTGGAACATCATGGATGGTTCTCTTGTGATAATATCTATCATAGATCTGCTAATGTCTCTTCTGTCTGAATCTAGTCCAAGGATCTTTGGAATACTCAGGGTGAGTAAAATAATTCTACTTATCACAAACAATATTACTTTTGCCAACTCATAAAACAGAAATAATAAATCTTAAATAACTTTTATATGACAGAAGCAGCGAACTTCAGATGACATAAAGTAGTTTTTGTCATCTGAAGTTTGCCACTTCTGTCATACAAAATTTAACACTGAACAATGACGCATGTTTTGTTTTTTCCCTCCGAATTTTATTTTTTGATAATTGGTCAGACGAGCGATTCTCTATCTTTTGTGAGATCAAGATAGATCTCGGGCGATCGATCGAGACAGATATCGGGCGAGATCTCTTGTCAGATTTGTGTCATTTTCTAAGGATGTTCAATGACCTAAACTAAAATACGTGACAGCTCACAGCTGAAATTCTGACATCAGCCCATAGAAAAAGCAAATAACAGCCAAAGAAAATCACACATTTCTGATAGGAGATCTCGCCCGAGATCTATCTCGATCTCACAAAACATTGAGAATCTCTCGGCAGATGCTTTATATATTATTAACTCAGAAACGGTTTACACAGCTACAGAATGCTATCTTCCAAATTTTACTCCATATCTTTGACAATAGTCCAATTCCTTTAATAAAGCTAACAATTTGGGAGGCGGGTATGGTATCACCACACCGGGAACCATTTACTGGATAACCAACGCCTCTGCCATTGGTCACCCCAAGTGTTTCGCTTCGTTTGGTGACTTAGCTGGGGTGCATCAGGTGAGATGTGTTCAGGGTGCGGATGCACCTACCCACTAAGCTGCATGGCTGGCTGGGAGAGGCAGGATTAGGGAGACCCTTGACCTCTCCAGCTGGTATCACACTGACCCCTAGATTCTAACTACCCCCCCTCATACCTCTTCCTTCCCAGAACTTCCTCTCCTTCCTTTCATTAAAAAGACCCTCCATTGAAGGTAATTATTTTACTCAGGGCCTCCTGTGTGGGATTAACGTAAAAAAGAAATAATAATAAGCTCTGTCATCTCCTAGGTTCACAACCTGTAAAGACCAATAAGAATTTTTAAGTTGGAAGCATGAAATTACATGCATCATAATATCAAGTGGGTGGCAATATAGTTCCCCTGATTGTACACAATACAAACAAGGAAGCTCTTGTTCATATGAAAGTTCACATCTGTGTAAGCCCAATTTGGCTGTATTTTTCTCCCGCCATACTGGGCGTATTGTCATAGGGTGGAACATTGGTGTTATGCAACGTATTTTACTTTTGCAGGTGTTCAGATTGCTGAGATCATTGAGGCCGCTCAGGGTCATCAACCGTGCCCCGGGCTTGAAGCTGGTTGTGCAAACCCTGCTCTCTTCTCTGAGACCTATCGGGAATATAGTGCTCATCTGCTGTACTTTCTTTATCATATTTGGGATCCTTGGTGTACAGGTAAATTTATTTCTTCACTAAATCTTAACTATGAAGCAGGAAATTTCTTTTCTGATAAAGCGGAATCTCTCAAACAGTCTGTTGTGGTGTCACGAAATTTCCACATTTTTCTGTCTGGAATTACTAGGTTAGTGCAAAATTTCTGCCAACAGCATCATTTAAATTTTGAAATTTCCATTTACAAAATAAGGCGAGAGGCAATATAATACATATTATTTATGAGATTTTCAGTCAAAATTATTATCGTGCTTAATTTTGGGATTATTATGTTGTGATGCGCCTCCTCCATCTTTAGCCAACGTTTTGGACAGCATTAAAGTGTATTCCATCTATATCTGCCGTGATGAAGGACACTGCAATTCTGTGCGAAACTTTGTCTTAACCCTTTTTAGACGAGCGTCATCTATACATGCCAAATATGTATGAAAATTTGAAATACCAGTCCACGGGTATCGCAAAATCTTAAACGACATAGTCTTAAGGTTAAGAAGGAGGAAGTACAACACGGCATAATAACCAAAAAATTATTCACGATGATAAGCCATATTGTTTGTTCCATATTTTTCAATTGTTCATTAAAGTTCTTGTTCTTGTGAAAGACCACCACTCTCATCAAATAAACTTGTATTTAGTTTTCAGATTTTAGGTCCTAAAGTCTGTGTTAATAAGCTTTTCATATTTTGTTGGTTAAAGTACCAGGAAACTAGCAGAATATGCTATTAGTGATCACAGTTGTAATGTGCGTAAAGGCGCAGCTTCCCACATTTCTACCAATTTATTACATATTGTCCTGAAATACTTTAAGTTTTAAAGCTCGTAAAAAAATATATCTTATTCTTGAAGATAATATTTATACATTCCCCACGCCAAAAAGGGCATTTATATGAAATTCCCTCGATAGAAAAAAATCGTAAAGTATGCTACCAAAATTATAAGTTATAAGTTATAAGTAAGAAAATTCACAGTGTTTCTTTAAATGGTATTTTCGACATTCACCATGAGAGTTTTTCCTCTATTTGAAACGTGTCATGTTTTATTAGCTTCTATCATATTATCATTAATATTAGCGCTCTCTCCAACATTTGTATTTACATATCTCTCCATCTTCTTATTTTTGAGTGGGTACACTGGGCCTTAAGAGAGAGACTTGAAACTGACCCCTGATTAGTCCAATACTTTTGATTGTATGTCTTCTCCTTTTTCTTAGATAAAAATCTTCTCTTACTTTCATTAACATTACAATTTTGACAGTTATTCAAGGGAGCATTCTTCTACTGCGAAGGAGAGAACATAAAGGGTGTTCGCAACAAGACAGAGTGCTTATCCATCAGAGGCAACGTCTGGATCAACCGAAAATATAACTTTGACGACCTCGGGAAGGCCCTGATGTCACTGTTCGTGCTGAGCTCGAGGGACGGGTGGGTTAACATAATGTACACTGGACTTGATGCAGTTGGCGTTGACCAGCAGGTAAACTAAAGTTGTGAATACTCTTTCAGCATTCTGTTCTCCTTGTACCTAGTTTTTTTGTGGAAGATATATAGGATATTTTTTGTACAAATGAGGGGCAGGTATTATTAAAAATGCATGGAATATTTTAAGCTAATTTGTCCGGTTCAGATTGTCTCACTAAAAATGTTGATAAAAACTTTTCATTAGTAATTATTAATTATCATTGCCACACCTTAAGGGGGGTCAGGGGAGTAGAGAAGTGTGACATTGTGTGACAAGGGGTTTGGGGGGTCATCAGCTCTATGACGTCACATATAAAAATCTAAATGATTAAAAAGCAACACTTTTTTAGATGTAAAATTGTAAAATATGTGACGTCACACTAGGGGAGAGGGAGTCTCACAAATGTGATGATGTGTGGCAGGGACGGGGGGGGCGTCAAAAAAATCATTAAATTAGTGTGACGTAATTTATGGATGGCATGTGCTAACATAAAAGCTGCTGCTCGCAAGGTATTGGCATCTTGCGTATGATGCAAGCATCTACAAGAAATGATAATAAAAACAAGTATGGTGAAGAATACTAATGTCGGATGAGATACCTCTCTCGTCAAGTGACAGTACCAGCGAGAATGTGTATGGCTGTCGGACTGGCCGTGAACGAATCTCGAGATCCGCGTCCTTTAGCCGGTATCTCGGTTATGCCTTGACGATAGTGAGTGGGAAGTAGGGGGACGTACCCGAAGACCCTAAGGATGGATATCCATCAACATAAAAATAAATTTAAATTGTCTTTTATCGTAATTTGTTTATTGAAATGATTTTCCCTGAATCAATAATTTGTTTTCTTTTTTCCAGCCTGTTGTAAACTATTCGGAGTGGCGTCTGCTGTACTTCATAGCCTTCATCCTGCTGGTAGGGTTCTTTGTGCTGAACATGTTTGTAGGTGTGGTAGTGGAAAACTTCCACCGGTGTCGCGAGGAACAGGAGAAAGAGGAGCGCGTGCGAAGGGCTGCCAAGAGAGCCTTGCAGATGGAGAAAAAGCGGAGAAGTGAGTATAAATCACACAACATCATTTACATCAGGAGTGGGGAACTTTTTGCCATCGAGGGCCATTTGGGTGTTCGTAGTATCTCCCGGAGGCTGCACTTACATTTTTTGGCAAAGGCGGAAGGGGAGAGGGGGTGGGGGGGGGGGGAGTTTGCAATCCTTCATGTATTATTCACACCTAATTTTTTATCATGTACTGTTTTTATTTTACTCACAACGTGAGAATGGTTTCGCCTTAATTTCATTAGCAAATGAGTCCGACTCGAATGTTATGTTGCACATTCAGAACAAGAGACTGGTTATAAATGAACTTTGATTCTGCATAAAGAGTCCACAACCTAAAAAAAATGGTTATACGAGGAACAAGCAAATGGTTTTCCTTCGAAAATTGCAACAAAAAATGGTGGTTTAGAATTCGCAACTGGAATTTTATCTGTGCATTCTGAACATAAGACTGGTTTTAACAATAATAAATCTGCATACAAGTCTACCAATCCACCAGCTTAAATTGTAATTGTGATTAGGACACTGAATAGTTTTCCTGTATTTTGCAGAATAATTATAGTCTGCAACTAGATTTCTACAATAACGTTCGAAACACAAAGATGGTGTTATATTTATTTATCTTTAAATGTATCTGACTTAATACGGTGAGAGAAATCCATTCTCGGGTCATGAATATAATTTTTTTTGTCGTGCTTTCAGCAGGCCGCACCAAAAGCGCCCGCGGGGCGCATCAAAAAGTCTTGCAGGCCGCTTGCCTGTATTTATATGTATATATCCCATTCCACAGCGAAAGAATGGTGCCATGGCAAAATGGGAAAAAGTGAAACGGAAAGGTTGAGATACTTCTCTCTATCTATTGAGATCTGATTAAACAAAGCTAGAGCCATTTCAAGCAATGCCTTTAACGGATAAAACAGAATATTGACAAAAAATAACAAGCAAACTAATCTAATTTAAAATAACCAACCATATTATTTTATCATGTTCTGTTTTGTCACTATTGTGTTTTATCCGTTAAAGACATTGCTGGAAATGGCTTTAGCTTTGTTTAATCAGATCTCAATAGATAGAGAGAAGTATCTCAACCTTCCCGTTTCACTTTTTCTCCCCCTTTCTCCCTTCCTTCAGCCTCACAACATTCCCAAAAATGAGGATGCAATAGTTCTAACGACTCCAGGATCGATTTCAAACTTGTTATCATAATTTGGCAATTATAAGGTGCAACATTTAACACACTGATTTTGTTGGTATTATAAATATTTAAAGCTTCATAAATCCTACAATAGGCCACTTGCATTACATTTTCTTTTTTATTCCGGTTTAGGCAAATATTCTAAGACATTCTGTAATTTTTTTTTTTTAATCTTACTTTTGAAACCCTGGCGATTTTTTGAAAATTTCAATCTGAAAAATCAGACCATTTTTTATAAACTGGAAAGACGGGACATCATTTTATAGGTGCAAAAAACGACAATTATATGGCCGAATATCTTTTTTTTTTTAAATAACGTTTTCCACAAGAAGGGGCACAGGAGAATAACGAGGCATAACAAAAATATTAAATCTAATAAATATTTTTTTCCTTGATCCATCTTATTGATCATAAATCATTATATTGTTCAAGGTCTATATTACTAAATCAAACGTAATATACTTGTACTTGTAAATTATAATAATAATAAGAATATTAAAAAATTTGATTTTGTTCAAATCCGCACCATTATCATTATATCTCTAAAACACGTACGGACAACGTAAAATGTACGGGGTTCTCTTCATAATATCTGTCAAAAAATCAAACCAAATAATACGTTCGCAGAGAACAAACAATAAATCTAGTGAACGGTAAATGTCAAATTCAAAAACAAAAATTTCAACAAAACAAAAAAATGACTTCAAAAAATGCACTAAAAAGTAAAAAAATATTTTGTATTCTTCTACAACTTCATAATCAACTTACTTTTTCTACTCATCAATATGTAGGTACGATTGTTATTTTTGGAGTCGGTGTCAGCCAAGGTAGGTTTGTAACTACATACACAGTTAAAGGTGAGATGTGCTTGTGTCGCACTGGACGAGGTGAGAGGCGAGAGCGGGCCGCGGCGGGAGGGGAGCTGTCAAGTGAACACGCCGGGCCGGGTACCTTGGCTGACACCAAAGTGTTGCCATATTAATTTTACAAAATTAATAGGAACATTTTCGGAGACGGGACATTTTTATGTAGTGACGTCACAGGCCCAAATAATGGATTTATTTATTTAAAAATAAAAAAACTGTACATTTCCAAAAAATTTTACTAACATTTTTGTAATCTTAGTAACAAAATCTATCCACACGATTTTTTCCAAGTCGTTGTGAAATCCATGCAAGTGGCCTATTATATCATAGCTAGTTATTTATAAATACCACTATAATAAAACAAAAGCATCACAAAAACTATACGTCATCGATTATTATTGAAAATACGAGCTTATTAAATTCCAATGCCATTATATCTTTTTATTTTTAATTCTGTTTAATTATTATTTATTTTAATTTTATGCTTATTTTTTGTTATTTGTGTGATGAATTTTGTTTTCATTGTATGTTTTAATTAGGTACCTAGTATTTAAACAATTTTTTTTTTATAGTTTATAGTTGTTTATGTAATACGGTAGACTGTGATTGCACTACCCTCCCAGTCCTGCTGGAATAAAAACTTAAAATAAAAAAAATTTAAATTAAATTAAAAAATAACAATATTTCCTTCTTTCAGAAATGCATGAGCCTCCATACTATTCCAACTACTCCAACGGACGCCTGTTTGTCCACAACGTTGTCACGTCAAAATACTTTGACCTTGCCATCGCAGGCGTTATCGGCCTCAACGTCGTATCCATGGCCATAGAATACTACAGAATGCCAGCCGCTTTAGAATACACGCTGAAGATATTCAACTACTTTTTCACAGCAGTGTTTATACTTGAATCCATCATGAAATTGGTCGCTTTAGGATTCAAGATATATCTTAAAGACAAGTGGAATCAGCTGGACGTGATGATTGTGATACTATCTATCGTTGGGATTGTCCTCGAAGAATTGGAGAGCAATATAATTCCAATAAACCCGACGATCATGAGAGTTATGAGAGTGTTGAGGATCGCAAGGGTTTTGAAACTGTTGAAGATGGCTAAGGGGATAAGAGCGCTGTTGGACACAGTCATGCAAGCGCTACCGCAAGTAGGGAACTTGGGTTTGCTCTTCTTCCTGCTTTTCTTCATCTTTGCGGCTCTGGGAGTAGAGTTATTCGGAAGGTTGGAGTGCTCGGAGGAAGTCCCATGTCAAGGTAAGAACTGTTTAAATACCGCATACTATGCACAAATAGAATTTTATTGAACTATTACTGTCATTCTCGATGTGGAAGAAGTGCAAAAAAAAATGCGAGAAGCACTAAAAAAGGCATCAATGTTGATGAATTTAAAAACTGTTATCTGTGTTGGAAGAAAGTCTCAATAATAGTGCACAACATCACATAGAGAGATCAATATGGATATCTCTATCTGGTAAAAATACGCAGATTACACATAAATACCACCAAATCAATTGTTTATTTATTTATACAGAAACAAACAGTACATTTTTAAAAAAATGGATAAAACTTTATCCAGACACTATCTAGATAGCATTTAGTTCGGGTTGATCAATCATATATAAAGATAGCAGCCAATAATATTATGTGTGTTAAGAAAATGAAGATAATGTTGGTAGTTGTTAGTCGAAGTATGATACAGTTAAAAAAAGTTACCGAATTTGATATCAACACCTTAGCTCTATTGGTAGAGCACTTGCCATGTAAGCAAAGGGTCCTGGGTTCGAGTCCCAGAGATGCCAATATCTTTTTCTGATGTTTCTGTCTCCACATTTTCGATTGAGTTTCGCTAATGTTGTCTTCATTTATTTAAATATTAAAATTTCAGATTTTACGCATAAAGTTAAAAATTTAAAATAAAAATATTAATTATTATAATACCAAAAAACTTTTCTGGGTCACTAGTAGGATATTTCAAAATGTCATACTAATGTACCGGACCATCATGCCTCCATATGTTATTTTATAGCAAATTTAATATGTTAAAAGCAGACATGTGTAAATAATATTCGATTTATGATGAGCATTCAGATATTGCTTTCTTCATTATCTCAAAACTTAGCATTTGGAGATGTCTGACTAATCAACTGGGCGGTCGATTTGTTCAGCATCTTCCATTTATTTTTTGCTTCTAATCCACTCATTGGTATAACAACTCCCAAATTCACTCCATTCCAGGACTCGGTGAGCATGCTCACTTTGAAAATTTCGGCATGGCATTCCTCACGCTGTTCCGTGTGGCCACGGGGGACAACTGGAATGGCATAATGAAAGACACTCTGCGCGAGGAGTGCGACCCCACGGTGGACTGCGTCAAGAACTGCTGTGTCTCCACCATCATCGCGCCCATCTTCTTTGTGATATTCGTGTTGATGGCACAGTTTGTGCTGGTCAATGTGGTAGTGGCGGTAAGAATAAGAACATATCAATCAATTATACAATACGGCATTATAGGATGGGGCGGTACATATACAAATCAAACACAAACAATTTATATATCACAAAAACTAATAATAAAAACAATTTTAAAAAAACCCTACTCATATTCGTCAGAACTGTTATTCAAACAATTTAAGGTCAGAAAATTAAGTGCGTTATACTTTTATCACGCAACATTACAAATTTATAAAGATAATATTCAAAATAAAGTTGCACCCTTCAAAAATAGCAGAAATCTTAGACAAACATCAATACTTCCTATTCCAAAATGTAAAAAAACAATAGGACAGTTAAATCATAAATATCTCGGAGTTAAATTTTTTAATTCACTACCTGAAAAAATCAGAAACATGAACAGTAACATAAAAAAATTTAAAACTCAGCTTAAAACTTATACTGAAAATTTGAACTGAATAAAAAATAATAAATTGAACCAATATAATAACACCCCCCATACACACAAGCCCTGCTTATTTATGGGGGTACATCAAATACATGTATTATGTAATTAATTATTGTAAAAAATATATTATAATTTATGTATCTTTTTGTAAATAAAAATATATATTAAGTAGGGGTGTTTTGCACAAATTTAAAAGTTACATTTGGAAGGTCTGCATTAAAAGGAACGTTCGCGCGGCCGGTTTCGGCCATTTTCATACAAATCTTAATTTTGGATTTGAGATCAAAATTCAAAACCAAAAGGTATATCAAATAACTAGTACGGATGTGAGGTACTTTATTTATTTTTGCTTTAAATAATAAGATATAGGGCATTAAAGATTTTCGTGTTTCATGATTTAGAGGCAACTTAGACAATTATTTGTGAGTAAATGAAAAGCATTTAAAAAAATAATTTTACTCTATTTATTTTTTAAATATGATGAAAATGCATTTTTTGGGTAGTAATTATAATATATTAACGACAAATTTTTCTTTCTACGTAAATAGGTAATTTGTAATTTTTTGTATTTCTTGGGCATTGACTATGTAACAATTTCTAGACATTTTTGTTTTGTTTGCTCGTGAATGACACGGACGTCTCGAAACCGGTCGCAAAATTTTTTTTAAAGTAACAAATGTACATTGAAAATTAAAACTCTTCAAAACAAAAAAGTACTTTGTATTTTAAAATTACACCCATCAAAATTATTTCTTTTATTATTTTTTATTTTTTATTTTATATTTCATCATGCTTTTTTAATAAATATAGTAAAATTATTTTTTTTTATGTTTTTCATTTACTCACAAAAAATTGTTAAAGTTGCCTCTAGAATCAAGAAACACTAAAATCTTTAAATGTCCTATATCTTATAATTTAAAGCAAAAATCATACATATATTTGATATACCTTTTGATTACAAAAACAATTTTTCAATTCGGTTGGATATTTTGATCTCAAATGCAAAATTAATATTTGTATGAAACGGGCCGAAACTGGCCGCACAAACGTTCCTCTTGGGGAATAATGGCTGGCGGCCCTTTTCATACAAAACTTAAATTTGGATTTGAAGCCAAAATACCCAACCAAACAAAAAATATTTTTTTTTAATCAAAAGGTGTAGCAAATATTGACTGCGGATATGTGCTACTTTATTTACGTATTTGTGTTTCAAATTTTAGGATAATTATGAAACATGAAACACGCTGGGCGCATATTTGGCGCCTGTCGATGATAGATTCCTCTATTACACGACATCAAAGCTACGCAGATTGCGGAAAATCCGTTAGCAAGGCGCACATTGTACGCCTGTTAAATAATATGATTCTGCAATGAGCTCAGTAGTACGACTCCATAGTTGAAGTTAGTTGCTAAACAGGTTAAGGAAATTCCGTTGGTAAGGCGTATCTGGGACGCCTGTTGATTTATTCTGAAATGTGCATATCTTTGAAGTAGTAAGGATGAATTACGGCAGGCGCAAGTTTGACGCCTGTGGAAGATAGAATACGCAATCTAAACAACTTCAAAGCTACACAGAGATTGCGGAAAATCCATTGATAAAATTTGATTCTGCAATGTACATAGCTTCAGAGTTGTGAAGATTGTATGAGCGATAACCCAGGCGTTTATTTTTTATTTATTACCTCTTCAAGCCCGTATGTTCCTGGTAACTGAACTTTCCCAGTTTCATAAATCTTATTATTGACAACTCTCCTAATAATTTGTATAATATTATGTTAAGAGGGCTGTCTGTAAAATAAGGTCTCCAAGGTGCTGCGGTCGGGAGGAACAATTTTATGCGCAATCTGGCAATACTAGCATGTAGCCTGGTTCCCCCATGGCAAATGCCCACAACGCTTAGTCTCAGCATGGCAGCCATTCGCGATGGAGCTTCCGCTCACCGCACCTACCAGGTGTGAATAACGCTCATATCAGTAAGACCACTATTGACAAGATTTTGACAGAACATTTGGGATATCACAAAGTCTGCGCAAGGTGAGTCCCAAAAATGCTCACCAAAGATCACAAACAACAACGGGTTGAAGGAGCCCGAATTCCTGGAGTGCTACGATATCGATTACGAGGAATTTTTGGACTCAATTGTGACTGGGGACGAGACCTTCTAAACCAACCTTTCGCACACTTGTTTTCCGAACACTTTATGCAGCTGAGAATAAATGTCTACAAGGGTATTGTTCTTCGCACACAAAAAACGAATTACAGAGTGCAATTCACACCTGGCGGGTGCGGCTAGCGAGAGCTCTATCATGAACGGCTGCCACACCAATACAAAGCATCACAGAGAGTGCAGCGTTGCAATTCAATTTGGGAGGCGGGAATGGGTACTGCCGCCCCGGGAACCTTTATTGGATAACCAACACCTCTGCCATAGGTCACCCAAGTGGTTCGCTACGTTTGGTGATTAACAGGAATGCCCGGGTTCGTGGGGTGAGGTTTGTCTAAGTCTTGACTAGGCTAGATGTGACTAGGATACACTGAACCCCAGATTCCTACCCACCCCTTAAACCCTTTTCCTTCCCAGAACTCTCTTCTCCTTCCTTTCCCTAAAAAAAACCCTCCACACAGCATCCCCAAAGATGACATGTAAAAAAATTAAAAAATGGAGCTTGATGATGGAAATGATTGAAAATGTAGATGGAGCTCATGTAAAAAAATTTTTTTAAAAGTGGTGGGCGTTTGGCCAGATTGCACGTAAAATCACGTAGCACGACTTTATTTTGCAGAAAGCCCTCACACAAGTATTTATATGGAATAACTTTATCCTTTTGGAAGAATCACTTTCCCCAAATTGATTTTATCATTTTTTTAATATATTTTATACTCTCAGTGCGGCACTCGCCCGGTCGTGTGACTCACAAAGGCAAAACCGGCAGTAGGTAGACCTTTCACAAAAATATGTATTTAAAATTGCAGGTTCTAATGAAGCACCTAGAAGAGTCCCACAAGCAGATGGAGGACGAGATGGATATGGAGGTAGAGCTGGAGAGAGAGATGGAGAAGGAGCAAGAGGACCAGGAGGACCAGGCCCTGTGCATGGCCCTGGAACTGGAGTCGGCGCCTAGCAGACCCATCAGGCCGCTCAAGAAGGTATATCATCTAATCAAAATGTGCTTTTACAGGGTGCATTAACTTCGGGAGATGATTCTACATTATGATAGAAGTTAAAAAAATATATAACTTTTATACCTGATAACTCTATCTCTTACATTAGAATTTCGACAAGTTATCTTTTTATTATAAAATAAATAAAAAGAAAATACTTTGTTTTAAGTCACTTTATTGTTTTTTTTTTCCATCTACCGGTTTCGGTACCTCCGTACCTTCATCATTTTGAAAAATTAATATCTTTTTATTTGTAAAAATGTTAAATCATTCTCAATTTTAGTGCACTTTACCCCTAGACACTATATTATTTTGAAAAGTAAGTGTGGATTCAAAATTTAGATCAAATTCATTGCTCGGTGCACAGTGTTTTATCATTGGGGTCGTCCATTAATCACGTGAGGCTCCAAAGGGGGGGGGGGGGGGTTCGGAAAAAATCACGAGTGGGGGGGGGAGGGTAAAATGAGATATCACGTGTATTTATTTTTAATGATAACATTCAGAATATTTCAAAATACTTTGTACTAAAAAAACTACACTTAATTTTGTGGGGGGTTAGTCTAAAACCTCACCACATATCACCAGGGGGGGGGGGGGTTAAAAAGTTGCTAAAAAACATCATGTGAATAATGGACGACCCATTTACAATTCAATTTTTAGAAATCTTCAACACTCATCGATTGTTGAAAAAATATAATCACTGCATGTGTGTGCCCTTCATTGGATTATAGAATCATTGGCTGTATAATAGTGTGGTGAGCACTAACTTTAATAAAAATTTATTGTTGTTGTATAGTGACGATAACTTTTACACAATTGAGCTGGATGCAATAACAATTTATGATGAAAATTGGAGTTTTGAGTAAAACGCATTTAAGTTTTTTGAAATGCATAGGAGGCCCTGAGGAAAAATTCTCAAAAAATCCTCAAGGCCTATGTCATCTTTCTGAAAGGAAGTCTGGGAAGGAAAAGTTATGAGGGGTGGGTCAATGTGTTCAGGAGTGACGAATGTAGAATATGTGCAGTGCAGTCTCCCTCAACCAGTCTCTCGATCCGGCCTGTCACTTAGTTGGGCAAAAGCATCCAATCATCCATCTGCCGAGACCTAGACAAACCTCACCCCATGAACCCGGGCACCACTTCTAAGTCACCAAACGTAGCAAACCACTTGGGGTGATCTATGGCAGGGGTGTTGGTTATCCAATAAATGGTTCCCGGGGCGGCAGTAATCATACCAAAAAGGCGATGGGAGCAAAAACAGCTTGTGCGCATTTGAGTTGTTATTGCATCCAGCTCCTCGATTGTGGTGATGGTAATGAGTTACACATTTCAGCCTTTTATGCATACAGTCTACATTTATAAATTTTTAAATTAAATACTGTATAGCCATCTCATTACCCAATTTGCAAAACATGACCAGATTTCAAGCTTTTTAGACATGTTTCACCGCACCATCACCAATTACAACTGTTGCATGTTATATACAACAGGTTCACTCACTGCCCGCTGATTTTGTGTACTCTGCACCGAGCGGTCGCAACTCCATTCAACTGTACGGCGGCAGTCCATTGGCTCCTCGGGCCGCCCTGCGCCGCTTGCAATACCTCAGCACGCGACGCCAAACACTTCACGCACCCCGACTGTCAGCCGTCATGGCGGCACGCTCGCTCGATCATTCCAGGGGCTTCCTCTCGCGGGAAGCCTCCACCGAGTCGTACAACCCTCGGCGCCGCCTCTCACGCGAACCATCCACCGAATCATACCAAATCCGCCGCCTTCTCACCAGAGAATCTTCCACAGAATCATACACAGCTCGACGACATCACCTTACAAGAGAGTCTTCCACTGACAGCTACCAGAATAGACGACTTCGAAAGCGAATGGATTCAATAACATCCGACCAGGACAAGTCTGCTTCAGCAACTAACGTGCTCTACGAAGAAGAACCGTGCTTCATCGACGAAGACGACGAAACCGCCGGAGAAAGGACAGCCGTCGTCCTCGAAACTAAAGAAGATGTGCTTCCGAAATCCCAAGCGCTCAATGTCAGAAAGGACTCCGAAGAAGGAGACCTTCCGTTGAAGCGCGACGGGTCTCTCTACAAGAAGAAATACAAGAAAAGTTTGACGTGCGAGGAAACATGTTTGTTGAAGCCGAGCCAACACTCCCTCGAAACTGAAAAACAATCAACCCCATCCAGTTTCTTGAATGTTCCGAAAAGTACCCGTCCAGCACACAAAATGTATGGCAGCACTAAACATCTTTTTAAACAGGCCGCCGTTGATAATGACGGTCTAGAAGAGTCCAGTTTACTTCTGCCGCCGAGTTGCGATATAAAAATAGAAAAATCCCTCCCATTCTTAAGGGTTGAAATCCCGACAGAATACAAACCATCTTCAAGTAAACAGCAGTACTCTTCAGTTAGCTCATCAGATGCAAATAAACCAAAATCCTCTTCTGCACAAATAGAAATACTCTCACAATCACCAACAGAGAAACATCCCACCCATTCAATTCTTAATCTGAATGAAATGTCAACTTCCAAACAAATGTCACCTCCAAATATTGTTACTGAGAGTGATTTTACTGTTCCTCAATTGACCGAAGAAGAGAGCATAAGAAAGGTAATAGCTGAGCGGCGAAAAATAGATCTCATGAAACCTGACTACAGCTCATACACACCAGCTCCTTCAGTGTCTCATGGGACCACGCAGGTCCTCATAGAGAGTTGTCAATCGCCTACAGACGGACAGACAAACCTCGCTGCAACCCAGCCGAGGTTGAAGAACGACCGACATCTGAGTGCCGACCGAATGTCGGCAACAAACTTCAGCACCAGTGGAGAGTCGGGGGAGTTTCTTCTCGGACAGAGGAGTTCAGAGTCTTACGAGGAGACCAGTGATGAGCAAGGACTAACTATCAATAGTGCATCCACAGCTGTGGTCGACAAAACCAATAGCATTAACGATGCTGACGATTTAGACTGTTTAATAGTTGTTTCTAGTGAAGATAAAGATGGCAACGAGATTGAGAATGTAGCTAGAGACTGTTAATTCCCAGGTGGCTGGCCACAAATGTTGGGAATATATTCCTAGTCTTATTTTAGATACTAAAAAAAAAACAATTTATATATTTTTAATAGGACCTTTAAATTTAATAGGAAAAACAAATTATAAATTGTTTACAAGTCTGTGCCATAAGCATAAGGCTAAAAGAATATAAATATTGTAGAAAAGTCTAGCAGTTTAGTGAAATGTTAACAGGAATGATCCGACAAAGTCATGAAATAAAACCGTTGCTTTTGAAAGCTGTTAGGAGCAGAGGTGGCCTACTTCGGATAAAACATATTCATTCTATGTAAGAAATGGTACTATCGAGGAACAGAGAACGGTCCAAACATTAATGTGTATTGATATTCTGTGTTGGGAAGATGCAATCTTCAACTTACAAATTCTTCTATTGTATTATACTAAACTATTGTGTATGACACGATGACCTGTGATGATTTGTAAAACAATTAAACGTGACATTTTAAATGAAGGTGCTTAAAGCCAATACTTGTGAAAACTTTTTTATTTGTCGCATGTTCATGAATGTTCAAAATTTATTATGTAGGATTAAAACCTTGGCATTTGAAAACGAAAACACTGGCTTTGTTTTTAAGACAATTAAATCCATTGGCACTTCAGCTAAATTTTCATTGTAGACTTTGGAAACCTGGAGAGTTTAAGTTAACTGATAAAAAAAATTATTTCACCTGAACCATCAAGCTCAATAATTTGTAAACAAAATTCTTACTCTTTTTGAGCAACAAATATTTTTCTAAAAGTAGAGTCAATAGGGTCAAACAGATTTCGATAGTTTACCAAAAGCAGAGTAAAAAAATAGAGGTTGGACGATAGGAACTAAAATAAGCTTAAATAATTAATGTATTGATGTCATAAAAGCAATATTTTTAATAAAATTTGGAATTAAGCAATCGACGACCTCCAACAAAATTATTTAATTATGATGTTCAAAATATGCCATCTATTTTGAAGGATCATTTGCTTTAGATATACAAAATCATAGAAAGACTTTACTTACAACAAAAATTATCTTTTGACTAACTTGTGTGAAGACTTAATCCAGATATTCAGAGCAATGAGCAATAAATTAATCAAATGCACATTAAATCATCCTCTCTTACGTGACTCCAGGAAAAATTTTTCATTAAAAATGTCTGCCTTAGAGAAGTGTGTAGAAATAATTTAATAAACCTAAAAAAATCATTTGGTTAGTACTTTTAACTAGAAGTCAATTATTAAATTAAACAAACTGTTGTTTTCATTAATGACTATGGATGCAATTTGAAAAAAATGTAATTTTATTGATGATTCCCTTTCTACCAGCTATTGTTTAGAATCTTTCTGATACCATAGTGTGCAAAATAGTTATTAAAAGAAAAACAAAGACCTCAACAAAAAATCAATAGTGGAATTGTAGTAAGATTTTAAATAAAAGCCACTTTTAATTTAATATACATAAAAAACCATAAATGGTTATTGTAAAAGAATGTTGGATTTGTTAAAATAATGTTCAACGAACAAAGAATTTACTAAACTAATTATTGTTGAATAGATTTATTGAAACAGATGTTATTCAATCGGTATTAAACAATGTTTAGCTAGTGTTGACGTATTAAGAACTACAACATATATTAAACTTTTAAAACATTTGAGCTTTGTTGATGTAAGTAGGCCTATTAATGATTCTGTTCTACTCTTGATGTGTAGACATTACTAAGGTTATTGACAAATTCATGCGATTATGGAATATTGTAAAATTGCTATACATTGTATACAGTTTCCGTTATGTATTTTTGTGAATTACAAAAGTAGGAGACAACTGAACTCTTCCGTAACGTTATGTACATATTCATTATTATGTATAACTTTTACCAACCGTGTTTCACTCACATGCTTGAAAAACATTCATTAAATTTATTTTACCTGTCTTTATACAAGCTTGGGTGGGTACTTGTCGTTGGTACTCCTGTCAACATTGTGTGATAATTAATTAATATTTGAGTTATTATTTCATAAATAAATGCCTACATAGACCCGGATTACTCGAAAATGTTGTTTCAAAGTGGTAAAATAAATTCTATGGCGTATTCACAGGTAACAAACCGTTATTCGACAATCTATTTATAAAAGCCTTTTCAAATTAATTTTTTACTAAGTCACAGTAGAAAATTTTCTTTATTTATTGTTATAAAATCTATATATTTCTGTAAAAATGTATTCATTCGCTAGTTAACTTTACGCAACATAATTATTTAGATCTCCTGGGAATATTAAAATTTGTTAAAAATTCTAATGGTACGTGGACGACATACCTAACTATGTAAGGAAGAAAAAGGGTAGATATAATTGAAAATTATGAGACTTCTTATGGAATGAGATTGAGAGATTGGATGATTTGCTACAGATTTGAAGGTGGCTGCTCTTGATTTACCTATATTTTTTCAACAACTCTTTTAGTTACATGAAAACCTTCCCATATAAATGCCCAAATATTTAAGTCCACCAACAATCTTGTAAACATTGAAACAAGATGTCTGCCGATAAAGGCCTGTCAGTTGCGTGAGCATTTGAAAGGGAAGGTTTTGGTTAGATTCAATAAATTCAGAAAGTAGCTGAAACTAAACTTGTATGTTTTAAAGTCTCTTCTATTAAACTGTGATATTCATGCTATTATTATATGAAATCTAAGATAAATTATCTTTGAATATGTTTTTATTGTCTCCAGTGCCATGGTAGAGTGGATGTTAATACATACATAATGTACAAATATAAATACCTATTGTTAACGGAGTGAATGCTGAAAAATACTTATTTTCCTTGAATGAGTGGTGAATTAATAATGGAAAATTTGAATAAAGTCTGTAGACTGGTGACGCAGATTATTTTTCCATAAAGTTAGAAAAAACTTCAGATTAGTAAGGTTAAAATTGAGTGCTTTGAGATATGAATTAAAAACAAACCAGAGAAAAAATTCAAGAAATCACAAATGACTTTTTATTTATAGTTTTGATTAACTCTGACCCAATGTGTTTATTAGCTGTAGTTGTAGATATCACAGCAGGTAAAATATCAAATCTATGAATTGATCCAGATACAGATGCAAGTTCTGGTTTGTTTGGAATTCGGTCCTCGAAGTGACTTTCTGTAGAAAATGTTGAGTACATCTGTTGGCGTCCCCACGGCAGCGATTGTAACGACTGGATGAATTGGTTGGATTTGGATTGGAAGAGTGGAGGTATAAGGATTATGTAAAGTTAGCTGCTAAAATAATAAGACTTGTATATTTTACTGTAACAATGTCAATAACTAGCTGTAAATTTCAAATATATATCTTGTAAAATGTTCCCAACCTGTGCCTTCCCTTCGTAACTCTTTATAACGTGTTTATTCTGTCGACTATCGGCGGGTGTAATCCTCTTGGGATTTTGCCTCTGCCGACTTATTCAACCTTCATTTCCTCGGTGGATTTGTGTAAGTCTTAAAGCCAGTATAGACAATGTCTACTTATCCATAATGTTAAGTTTTAAAGTGTTAGATTGGTTGATGATTACAATAAAACAATAGATTAAATATTTAAGCATATTTATTTAATTTTATTTCTTACAATTATTTTTGAACTACGATAAAATTAAAACAATTATTTGTATAGGAAAACAAATAGGGTCTTTATTACAAGAAGAGCTTTGGACAAATAATATATAACAAGTAGTGAGTATTTATCGGAAAAGTTAAATGACTTTATGTAACAAGTTCTATAGACAAGTGGGTATATATAATATTATCACATGCTTAAAAAACAAGAATCACATTGAGAGCTACGATAGATTACAATAATTAAGTGAAATCGATGGTTTTATTTAAGGCCATTTCTTACATAACAAATCAGTGGATAAGAAATAATATAAATACCTTTAAATGGAGATTTTGCTTAACACAGAATTTATCCATCCATTAGTGCTTCAAACACAGGCTTTGAAGAAATCCAAATTAAACACTTATGAAATACAAGCAGAGCTCCAAAAACAGAATTGGTACAGTGTGGTTACGCAGAGAAGGAGATACACACGTACAGTACATGTGTGTAGGGACTATTCCATTCTTGGAGGCTGTTACATTAGTATCTATTATTGCAAAATCATTTAGACTGATAATCTGGAAGGTGAATCTAGCCATGAAACCATTTCACCTAAATGCAAATGTCACTTAAAATTACACATGTATCAATTTCATTTTTGAAAAGATGTCACCTCAAATGGTTCAGATGTGGGCGCAGAGAGCAGAGGGCTTTCAGGATCAGATGGGAGCGGCCGGGACAGAAGAGTGCTTGAGCTGATGATGGGTATACCTCTTAAACTGCTGCGGCAGGCGGTAGGTGGCAGGCGGCCAGGACAAAGGCGGGGGGACAACCAGCGGTCAGCCAGTCAATCTGGTTGAGGGTGCTAATCAAGCATGGCTCACCTGGGATTTGTCAACTGCAAAGGTCCATGAAACAACACCATCATACATATTGTCCAAAGCAACATAACTCCTCATAACTCTAGCCAGAAGCCAGAAGAAGCCTAGCAGTCACATACAAACACCCACTTTATTCATTTGTGTTCATAAAATAATAAGGATTGCAACTTTCATATGCGGATACAACAGTATTTATAAAAACTTTGCTCGTAACGAGATGGTACAAATCTGAAATGCAAAAGTATCTTGGCAGATTCAAGCTGCAATCAGTCTCCACAGTGTTGAATTGTTTTGTCAAATAAATACCTCGGATCATGTCAAAAGAGAGACGGGATGTAGCGCAGCGGGAGGAATGGACCAAGCCAAGTGTAGTGATGGGCAAACCAACCGTTTGTGTACAACAGGAGCAGATGGTATGAGCGAGCTTAAAATGGAGGCTTACGACCACCTTCGAGACCATCAAAAGCATGTTCAATTAATCATTGTGTTATCAACATTTTCACTTTCACTAATTTCTTATCCGTTAACGCTAAAAATGTCTACTGATCTGCAAAACTCTAATCTTAATTATTCAGTCAGGGATTGGCATTTCCCGTAAGGATACTGTTTTTTTCAGCGCACAACTTATGATATGTACAAATTGAAATATAAAAACAAGCCAAAGATCAACCAAACGGATGTTTCCATATTCTAAAATGTTGCACTACAAATTTAGACATTTCATGTTAGTTTGGTGGTTTCCACAAAACTCTAAATGCTTGTACATATTATTGCTATGTTATATATAATATATTTTTAAAACATGTCCAATCATTCAGTTGATATTGTTGCGATTGATTGCTGCGAAAAGTCAGCAACTATGAAACCAACAGCGATACTGACATTTAAATATATTTTAGTGAGATTTAATTTAAATACGTTTTAACAAAATAATAATAATTTTTTTGCTGAGACTCCATTAGACTAAAAAACCAGTTGGTGACTTTTTGCGACAAGCACACAATACAATATAGTTTGTGGTAAAGTTAATTCTTACAGCCTTACTAAAAAAAAACCACAGCGCGACCAATTAACTGTGTTATTGCAATAACATAATTAAACCCCGTATACACTAAATCACGTTTTATTACCAATAACGTTTCTTGCGTGGTCACGCTGTTAAAATGCATTAAGATCTGACAACATTGTAAATGGTTTTAATTTCCTTGGAAACAATGTTGTTTTAATTCTTCTCCGCTAGGGGCATTATTGGTGCACCTGTGCATATCGGCCCGCGATGACAAAACGGTTCGGTGTGTTTATGGCGGGATATGGAAAATTTTGTTAGTGCCTAAATGTTGTGATTTTACAAAATAATTTCTATTGTAGTGACGAATTTACTCTTCTGTTCACATAATTGATATATTTACCATATTATTTGTGTGGTTTACATCAGTTTAATCAAGTTATTGTACAAACGCCGTACTTTCAAAGTTGAACTGTCCGAATATTGTTTTTTATAGGTTACTTAAGATAAAATTTTCATTTTAAGATCTTTATTTTAAGAGAATTTCTTAAAAGTGATAATTTTTTATAATATTAAAATCTAATACATGTGTTCGTAAACGTATCAAAAAAATTAACGTCTTTAGAGATGCAAAAAATCTGTTTTAAATTTCGGTATTATTTCTAAGTTATTTTTTTGGCAATAAAAAAAACTATGAAATTTTTTATTATTTTTTTATTGTATACGCGATAAAAAAGTGAGGTGATAGTTTCCTTCCAAATTTATTACATAAAAGGACTGTGTTTTTTAAATTTTGATTTTATTTAAATTTCTCTACATTTTGGTCAAAAATGTTGTGGGAGGAAATTTTTTTCCATGTTTTTCCGAGTTTGAATCATAAAATATGGCAGTTTTTGAAAGCTAAAGTCTATTTCAAATACTCAAATCTAAAAGGTAATTTTATCTAGTTTTCATAAATGGTATTTGTTTTTACGACACCTTCAAAAATAAGAAATATATAGAACATTCAAAATACTATGGAAAAATTACAAATATCGTTCGGACATCAATGGTTAAAACAGAGATAAACTACCCTCTCAGGCCGTGGAAACCATGTGTATTTCTTTCAAAGAACAAATTTTTAATTAGTAATGTTTTCACATCCGCGGCCGTTTGTCAATTGAATAAAATTTTCACTGGGTTTTTTAGTAAGGCTGTTAGTATGAATGTAAACAACGTTTATGTGAAAAAGACTAAATGGCGTCTCAATTCATCCAACGATCACATCTTTGCTATAAAATCTAACAAGTCAACTGTTCATCTTTGGCTTTAGAAAGCGACACATTATACATTAGATCAGGAGACATTAGACAATAGACAGCATCGCCTGTCTAGGTTCTCCCAAAGAAAGATAAATACCTCGCGTCATGTGCAGATGCGACGGGAGGAATAACAGATCAATGGAACGGTTCCGAGGACTAAGTTACGTGGCCTCTCCGACACGGCTAAACATGGAGCATACTTCATCACTGGAAAACATCCCACCACAGTCCAAACTTCACTAGTATTGAAGTTAATTATAGTTTGTGTTAACTGGAGCATTTGAAGATAGAGTTGTTAATCAATTAATAAAAAGAAGACTTTCAGTTGAAAAGATAAGCAGGGAATTAAGACAGATTAGGCTTATGAAAATGTATAAAAAAATGATTATGTATTAAATAAAAAAATAGTTCAAATTTGAAGTCTTATTAGAAGAATTAAACATGAAATACAAAAATACCTCATGTTTTAGAGATTTTTGTGAATACTGAGTTTGAGTTCATAATAACAGATTCTGGAAGGATGGAAGAGAAAAAAGTGATTGGTGATTAGACGCTTGCTGACCAGTCTGCGTAAAATTTTTGCTTAAAACGTCTTTAGTAATTATTTCACTAACCTGAGAACTCATAATCCTAAGGGAAAAACATGTTAAAAACAAAATCGGCACAGTTACTCGTAATTATAAAGTCAAGTAAATTGGATGGGAAACTAATAGGAACGTTGAAATTTACACAACATTTTAATTTTTAAATATTTAAAGATTAAAAAAAATTAATTATCACCCCTCAGACTTTTGGATCCAATATTGAAATCAAAATTTTATAGCTTAATAATTAAAGTTATCAATTACCCCCAAAATATATATTTTTTTAAAACACTTATAAAAGATTGCAAAATTTTTTTTTTAAAATTAATATCACAGCGGGTGAGTACGTACTGGAACATTGCCAGGGCTGATGTGCCTCTAGCCACGCGTGTGGAGCTACAGGACGGCCGGGAGGGTTGGGGGAAGGGGAAGAGAGGCTTACCTGTGCGGAGTGTTAAATTGTGTGATACCTCTGTGGGTCCTTAGCGGCCGCGCGAACGGCTGCGGCGACGGCGGCTGTCGCGGTCGCGGGAGCGGTCACGGCTTCCTAGGCCTGGGAAAGAAGGTATATTAAAACACAAATACATATTTGTATTTATGGCGGAGCATATATTATCAGGATACCAAAATAATTTTAAAAACACATTAGTACAGAGGTTCCCAAAGTGGGTGCCGCGGACAGAGATCAGGGGTGCGGCGAGGTGCCCCTGATGTCTCTACTAAAAATCAAAATTGACATGAACGAATACAAACATTTCATGGAATGGAAAATCACCCGCGTGGCAGAAGACCAAGTGGAGAAGTTTGTGTGGATCCAAGATCCATTCCGTGCTCAAGCTCCCTATTTTACTACGCAGGAAGAAAATCTAATTGACCTCTCGAGCGACAGCAGCCTAAAAACAAAATCGCTTGTTCGGATTTGACGGAGTTTTGGATATCAGTCAAAAATCAGTATCCGATTCTAAATGCAAAAGCTGTAAGGGTCTTCATTGCCTTTGCTACTTCATATCTGTGCGAAGCTGGATTTTCAGCAGTTGCGGTTATAAAGAGCAAATATCACTCGAAAATAAATGTGGAAAAAGAAATGAGAGTAGCTGTATCAAGCCTAATTCCCCGGTTTGAAAAATTGTGCAGCGAGCTGCAGGCTCACCGATTTTTGTAATTCTATTTGCATTTTCTTTGTTTTCCTACCAATAAATGTACTTATTCATTTTAAATACGAGTTGTATTATTCAGTGGAGTAGGTAAAAAAAATTAGTTCGTCCTGGGGGGGGGGGGGGGGGTAGAGAATTGTGCTCTTGGGGGTGACACTCGGTCCCGGGGCTACCACAGATAGACATTATATGACCGGGGTGCTGTGAGAAAATTCAAATTTTCTAAGGGTGCCGCGACTTAGAAAAGTTTGGGAACCCCTGCATTAGTAATCAAAAAAAATTACATGTAAAACACTGATTTCAATAACACTTTGGCATGACTAACAATCTTTATAATCTACTTCAGCTAAAGAAAAATCAAATCATGGTCTTTTTAAACGACTTCAAAAAGGAGGAGGTCCTCAATTCACCTGTATTTTTTTTTTTTTTTTAATATTATTACCTCAGAACTTTCGACTGGGTGAACCGATATTGATGATTCTTTTTTATTTGAAAGCTGGTGCTTCCCGTGTGGTCCCATTTCAATTTGGTCCAGTTCTGACAAGGGCATCCATGAGAAAACCATATAAGTCTTAAATTTGCATTAAGTATGTATACGACAAATGGACAAATAACTCAATATCACGCCAACCGATTTCAATGATTCTTTTTTTATTGGAAAGGATGAACTTCAAGGGTAGTTTGATGAGAGTATGGTTAGGTTCTGATTATGGGATCCATGACAAAGTAAGGGAACTCTTCAATTCTTAGGAGCAAATTAACGATACTCGGCCGAATCTTTTATAGGCTAACCGGATCTTTGAGTCACCTACCGTAACGTCGTTAAGGTCAAGTAATGTCTGTCTCATATGAGCAGTACGTTTGGTAGGTCAACCTATTATATAGACAAATTAGTTAGTGTACTTCAGATTCACTAAAAATAAAAAAATAAACAAAAAATTTTAGAAAACAAAAAAACCGACTTCAAAAATGCACTAAAAAGAAAAAAAATTATTTCGTATTCTTCTACAACTTAATAATCAACTTACTTTTTCTACTCGTCATTATGTAGGTACCTTTGTTATTTTTGGAGTCGGTGTCAGCCAAGGTAGGTTTGTAACTATTATTATTATTATTATTATGTGCATCTATATAAAAAGGTTTACATATATTTTTTGGCCTTGCCTGTCTCACTAGGAAATCCTGTGTCGAGACAGACTAGTTTACAAATATTTTATAAATATTAAATAAAGTACACTTTTCAATACAGCAAAAATATTTGACAAAATTTTTCAGGTTGGTTAGTGGTAACAATAATGAGATAGAGGATTATATTTGGGTGAGGTGACTAATTATTGCACGACCTTTTTCGATGATCCATTGTTTGATCAGGATTTTGTATTTGTTAATATTATTCGATTGTCTTGTTTTGTCAGGTAGGTTATTGTATATTTTAGGCGCAATGTATTTGAAATTTCTTTGACCAAATGTTGTGTTTGTTTTAGGTGTTTGTATGAGTTCTTTGGTTTTGTACCGTGTGTTTACAATATTTTGGGTATTTTCATAAAATGTACGTGTTTTATTTTTAAACAGATGAGTTAAGATTGTTTTTGTGTAAATTTGTCGAATATCTAATACAGGGAATTTTTTGAATATTTCTACAGTACTTCTTATTATGGGAACTTTAAGAATGACTTTCATAATTAATTTTTGTGCCTTCGATAATGAATCTATAGCTGATAGTGTTGCACCTCCCCATGCGATTATTCCATATTCAATGATTGATTGACAAAGAGAGTAATAAACAATTTTCATAGATTTGGAATCTAGTATGTTTCTAATGTTTTTGAAGAAATAAATATGTTTTCTTAGTTTATTCGTGACAAGTAGGCAATGTGTATTCCACTTAAGATATTGATCAAATGTTAGACCAAGGTATTTGATATGGTCCGTTCGATCTAGGCAAGGACATTGACAGAATGTATCGTGAATGCAAGAACATTCATGTACTTTTATTTCAACATCTTGATTAGGTTGGCCAACAATATTTATACTAGAAGTAATGTATTTTGTTTTGGTAGTATTTAGTGCAAGAGAATTAATGTCTAGCCATTTTTTAACAGAGTTAATTGATTTCTCAGCCATTTTGTATGCATCTAACCAAGTGTCAGATTGAATGAGTAGCACAGTATCGTCAGCAAAACTTACAATTTTTCCATCTATCATTAGGTTACAAAGATCGTTTATGTATATGAGAAACAAAGTAGGGCCTAAGACGCTTCCTTGGGGAACTCCATAGGTTATAGGGATGTATTATTATTATAATTATAGGTGAGATGTGGGTAGTCGGTGTCAGCCAAGGTACCCAGTCCGGCGTGTTCACTTGACAGCTCCCCTCCCACCGCGGCCCCGCTCTCGCCTCATCAAGTCGCGCGTGCGACAATAGCACATCTCACCTATAACTACGTATGTAGTTACAAATCTACCTTGGCTGACCTACATATTGATGAGTAGAAAAAGTAAGTTGATTATTAAGTTATAGAAGAATATGAAATTATTTTTTTACTTTTTAGTGCATTTTTGAAGTCGTTTTTTTGTTTTGTTAAATTTTTTGTTTATCTGGATGAAATATAACAGAAGGGCAAAACCAATTCAAAATGGATACAGCCGATCGTACAAGTTTTAAACTCTCTCATCCTCAATAGCAAAAAAAAAATTAAATCTTGTAAGGGGTTTAACCGGTCAAAGGCCAGGAATTCCAGGAAAAATACGGAAATTTCGTAACAAAACACGATTTTGAATTTTGAATTGAATGTTTTGTTGATTAATTTTGAGCTATTGTATATTTTATTGACTGAAACACGTTCACAACACAATAAACTATCTACCAAAACAACATTACTTGCATTTATTACGTAAATTAATAGATTTTACTATGTTTTACTCGCGGAACACGCATTTATTGCGACGGTCATAATCGCGGCAAATTCTGACAGCGCATTGTCATAGACGAAATCGTTTTAAAAATATTCCAGGGTTGCAAGGTGAATGAAACTTTAAGCCTCTCCGAGAGTAATGATGGCGCAAGCGATTCTGACACTGTTCTTCATACAAATTCTGTACATAGAAGGGCCAAAATCGCAGACCAAAAGTTTTTTGTCGGAAATATTATTCAAATATTTGAATTATTTTCTCGCGCATATGACGCGCGCGCCGGCACGTCTCCGGCCTGTCACCGGTTAAACTTTAAGCAAGCGCCACATGGGCTAGGTTCTACTTATGTATGTCAGAAATTTAATATCTTTGATTTAGCCACCGTTAAGCTCTTTATTTTTAAAAGCAATTCATATTTTTACCTCTGTCTTCTCTTCCCCTGGACCTGCCGTCTTCACCCCTAGGTCTTCCTTCTTCGCCCCTGGGTCTTCCTTCCTCGCCCCTGGGTCTTCCTTCTTCGCCCCTGGGTCTTCCTTCCTCACCCCTGGGCCTTCCCTCCTCCCTGGGTGGCTTTTGTTCATCACTCTTGGGTTTCCCATCCTCTCCCCTGGGTTTTCCCTCATCCCCTCTGGATTTCCCTCGCCTATCGTGGTCATTGTGGCGGCTGCCTCGTTTTTCATCTCTGCCAGCACCCGACCTAAAAAAACAATAATTCGGGTTCATAACAAAGCATAATCCTGCAATTTGTAAATATACCTGTAAAACACACCACCTTAAATGGGAATAGAGCTGGGAGATTCCAATATCTCACTTTGAGTCAATCACAAAGAGTGAATAATAGTGGTCATTATTTATTTTCACAAAGAAACCGAAACCTTACAAGAGTTTATTTCTTTTATTGGAATAAAGAATTTGTTACAGCTCAAGTCTATTCTTCCTTTTGTCTGCGGAGATTCGGGGTTTCAAATGATATTGCTAAAATTCATTATAACTGTATTGTTTGTACAGCGCACTCCAAAGGAAAAATTACAGAAAATAAAATCCTTGTGAGAGCTCTGAGATCATCTAAGAAACGCTTCCACTCTGTCGGTCTCCTGAAGTTTTCCTCTAGTGCCGGTACCTTATGACCATCACATCGTTCTGTCATCTAAGGTCAGGTTGTTCCACAGAATTTTTACAATTCATCAAACTTTCAAGTTAATATTCAAGTTCTGTAAAAGTTCTATTCAAGTTCTGTGAAAGTCCTATTCAAATTCTCTTATTAACCTCTAATAGGCCGGCGACGCGCGGGCGCGCGCGTATTCTGCGCATACGCGAGAAAATAATTCGAAAAAATATTGAAGAAAAAATGTTTGTCTCCAATTTTGGGCCTTCTATGTACAGAATTTGTATGAAGAACAGGGTCAGAATCGCTTGCGCCAACATTACACCATACGATGGGTCAAAATTTCATTCACCTTGCAATCCCAGAATATTTTTGAATGATTTTATCTGTGACATAGAAATGTCATTTTTGCCGCGAATTTTGGCTGTCAAAATTAATGCGTGTTCCTCGACTAAAACATTGTAAAACCTATTAATTTACGTAAATAATGCAAGTAATGTTGTTTCAGGTCCCCCCGACGTTGGCGATCACTCTTGAGAATGTATCTCTGTCTTGCGCTGCCCGGAATAGCTCCTCCACACTTCTAATGCCGGTCCACTCTTGTATATTACGCAGCCAAGACATTTGTCTCCTACCAGGCCCTCGGCGACCCTCTATCTTGTCTTTCAATATCAAATGGAGCAAGTGATACTTCTCCCCTCGAAGTATATGACCCAGATATGAAATTTTCCTGATTTTTATTAATGTAAGCAGTTCTCTATCTGCTCTAGCCCGCCTGAGAATTTCTGTGTTGGTGATCATGTCGGTCCATGGGACCTTGAGCATTCTCCGGTGAAGCCACATTTCAAAAGCCTCTAACCTGTTCATGGTATTTACTTTCAAGGTCCATGTTTCACATCCATAGAGCAAGACCGACCACACATAACATTTTAGCATTCTCTGCATTAGTTTTAAGCTGATATTGTCATTGCAGAAGAGGGATTTCATTTTAATGAACGCAGTTCTTGCTGCTTCAATTCTGCATCTCACCTCCACATCTGGGTCAAGAGTCTCCGTGAGAATACTGCCGAGGTATCTAAATCTTTCCACCTTTTCGACATTGCAACCATTTAACAGTATCACTGATTCAGAGTGATCTAGTCGTCCAAATGTCATCCATTTAGTTTTATTGACGTTGATTGTTAGGCCCGGTTGCTCACCAGCATTATTAACAAGATTTAATAGGTCTTGGAGGTCATCGATACAGTCAGCTAGTAATACAGTATCATCTGCGTATCTTATGTTATTAATGACAACTCCGTTGATCTTCAGACCCTTATCAGTATTACTTAGGGCTCTTTTAAAGACATAGTTGGAATAGAGATTAAACAATAGTGGCGACAGGATACAACCTTGTCGTACTCCACGCTGAATGGCAATTGCATTAGATCTCTCATTCCCATGTCTTATTTCTGCTGTTTGGAACCAATACAGGTTTTTAATGAAATTCTGGTCTTTAGTGTCAACGTTACAATCCGCAAGCATTTTCATTAGGTCAGCATGTTTTACCCTGTCAAATGCCTTTTCGTGGTCAATAAAACAGGCAAAGACTTCCTTTCTTTGGTCACGACACTTTTGCAATAGTACGTCGATAGACAATAATGCTTCACGCGTCCCGAACGCATTTCTGAAGCCAAACTTTTTTACTCCTAAAATTTGTAATTATGTGGAAAGATATGTCCTGTTTATTTCAAATGAACTGGTTTCTACTGTACTGTGAAACAACCGACTCATGGCCAAATAATAACAAAACTTGAAGAGAACTTTCACAGAACTTAACTTTTGTGAAACAACCCATGAAAAACACTCCTTCATCCTGCAGAAAATGTAAGGTTTAGCTTTTAAATTACCTCCGACCCCGGCTGACCCTGTCCCGGTCTCGTTCGCTCCTGTCCTTGTCGCTCCGCTGCGACCTTCCCCTGTCCTTCTCTGATCCGCCCCCGAGCCCACTTCCCAGCCCTCCGCCGCGGCGATCACGGTCATAGTCCTCCTTGCGCCGGCGCTCTTTCTCATCGCGCTGCTTTTCACGCTCCTTGTTGATTTCGTCGTAGGCCTCCTTCAAGCGAGAGTATCTAAGTAGGGAAAAAAATTCATTAGAGCAAGAATTCTTCCAGGAGTAACTTTTAACCTTAATTTTCATTAACAAACTTTCTGATTATACATTTCTGCGCCTCTGCTTTTTTCAGTTCTTAAATATGTATGTTATTACTGGCAAAGAACGCAATATTTAACACTTAAGCCGCTTATAGGTAATATAAAAACAAGATCAAATAGTGAACCAACCCAACATGCTGTTTGCCCATGAGATGGTCATCGATCCTTTGCTGAGCATCTCCAACGATGAGGAAAGCACCACACACGGCGCACACCTCCATTTGCTTCTCCTGGGCTTGGGCCAACTCTACCGTGGCCGACCAATGGCTGGAAACAATACATGCATAATAACATTAAAGAAAAACTTGTTAAACCTTTGTAAGGCAGGTTAAGGAAGGGGAAATTAGTCCAGATTGGATGATAATATGTATTCACAAAGGTCTAATGAGTCACCATCAATCGGAATTGAAGGTTATTGATTAGATCTGAATGAAGAGGTACTACCCTCTTCTTTTTAACAATATTTCATAATAAGTGGTAGTAAATGATGAAAGGAGGTTGCATTTTATTGAAGAAAAAGGCTTTGAGTCTTGCACTAGGACCCAAGTAAAGGACTGAAAGAAGTCAGGGAAGGTAAGGGAGCGAGGAAATTTGGGAAATACCTGGCTAGTCACTAAACATAGCTAAAGTCAATTTATTGTTTATTGATTAAAGCGGAGATGGTATAAGGATAGTTCCCATGAGTGGGCATGATTGTTGTTGGGAATCCCAGTTGTTGGGAATCCCATGATTCCCAACAACTCGGGCCACGGGCCCATTGTGATATCTCCTATTTCACCTTATTCCTTTAAGTTAATTTCCAGGTCCCGTGAGAGTCCCTTTTTTCCTATGTATGGATCCCCGGTGGGTCTGTATCAGTAAGGGTTTTCCCATAAGAAGTCCCCCTTTGTTTGGGTTTCCTAAAGGCCCTATGAGAGAAGCGCCCCCCAAGATGGCCTCAGTTCCCCTCTCCATTCCCCATTTTTGGTCCCAGAAGTATCTGGGGAAACAAAAAGTCAACCCCAGCAGAACCCCGGACGCTTGGGTAAGGTCTAAACACTCTGGGGTGTGACCCTGGATCTCAGAGGCACCATTCCCCAATGTCATTCAGCCTGAGCATGCTAGCTCACACCTTGACTTAGATATCTATTGCAGGTCATGTTTCCACTCCCCGAGCTACGGGTTCGCCACACTCCCTAACCTCAAGGAGGCAAGGTAATTTTGGAATTAAACTAAATGGAATGGAGGGAACTTAGCTAGTCAATTTAGATTGCATTACGATTCCGAATGGTGGACACCCACTTCCACAATAATAGTTCCACTGCCCAAAGCCAGGGGGACTATTGTAATAATAAGGTGTATCATAACTTAAAAAAGGGTTATACAGTTGTTCAATATAATTTTAACATGTCGGTTGATGTGGGTGTCCCTACCTATTGTCATACTGCTTCTGCAGCTGCTCGCGCTCCTCCTTGAGCTGGTCACAGAGCTTCATGAGGCCCTGCGCCTTCTCCACGTCCCCCTTGATGCCGGCCTGCTCCGCCTCGGCCTCGAGGGCGCCCACCCGCTCCATCAGCGCCTGCATCTGCTGCTGGTTCCGCTCCGTCTGGGCCGCCGTAAGAGCCGGCATCTCAAGTTTGGTGTTCATCAGCTCCAGGCGCTGCTTGCCTTTCTGAATTTTGCCTGAAATTTATATTTAAATTAACAAACTGAGCCCTTATGTGGAAAAACAGCATTATTGAAATAACGCTGTTTTGTGAAAAACCAATTCAAATTAAGCCCCATATATCAATCCATGTTCACACCAAAAATTGTTTTAAAATCTCAACCACAGATGACGGAGCAAGGCCAAGACTGACAGACGGTATCGCGCACTCTCTCTTTTTCAATACAATGGTCAAGTCAAGTCAATTTGACAGTTTGTGCCGATTGCGCTTAGAATATTAGTCATCATTTTTACTTTTTCTGTGAAGCCAAATAGTGCTGAATTGAATGAAAAAACTGGAAAAAAGGATAAGAAATCGCAAATTAATGTTGATTTATGGAAAAACGCCATTTTTTTTTTTTTCTTTTTCATTTATTGCACTCAAAGCACGCAGAACTGAATAAATTGATTAATATACATAAAACATGTTGTATATTAATTGAAATACCTTATTACGCGTAAAAAAAACTTTCAATATATACATGCTGAAATAAAAATACTATTAACAGCATATATCTCAGAACTCACATTTCCACATAATGCTGTTTTTCCGCGTAAGGACTCAGTTGGAATGGAGAAACAAACCTGCACCATGATGGAGTGTTGAAAGATCTAAAGTGTCCCATGATTTTGAACTATGCAAATTAGAAGAGACAGTTACAAGAATTGTGGGGGATTTATTCACAGACGGGAGATAGCTGACCATCAAAGAGGCTCCTCGATAATAAGCTTGCAGGCCACAGGAGATTAGCGATACTGCCGTGGTAAGTAAAGACACAGTTTCTTTCTTGACTCTCAAAGAGGGGGCCAAAACCCCATCAAGGAGGGAAATGTAGCGCTGATTATACAGGGTGTAACAGCACGTACCCGGGTGATTTTACCCAGCGATTCCTAACCATATTTGGAGTAAAAAATGTACATGTCATTTTGCTGTCTGGTGACATTTTTTTTCTATAAACATTAAAAATATTTTTCCATCACACGTCGCAACTGACTAGGAGAGTGGCGCGTTTATAGCCTAGCGGTCATTTGACAAGCGTTGCATCTTATTCTAACAGCATGTAAATACACGAAAAAGCGCACATATCGCTCAAACCCATCGCGACGGGATATATGCCATTGCGATGGGAACAGTAGTGACATGTGATTGAAACGAATTTTTTTTTTATAGAAAAAAAAAAACATCTGCCCAGCAATTCTATATCTTTTCTGGGATCGTTATCAAGATAACAGATGTGATCTCCTGTCAGATTTGTGTGATTTTTACATATTTACTGTCAAATATTTTAGATTAGATCGTTTTAAACACGAATTCCTGCAAGTATGCATGATTATTTATTCATTTAATGTACGTTGTACGTAGAAAAAGCAAATAAATCACACAAATCTGACAGGAGATCACGTCCGTTATCTCGATGACGATCCCACAAAAGATGTAGAATCGCTCAGCTGACAGAAAAATGACAAGTACATTTTTTACTTCAAATATGCTCAGGAATCGCTGGTTAAAATCCTTCGGGTACGTGCTGTTACATCCCGCATATGCAATCGAAATAAGAAATTTTGGAACTTTCGAAATCATTGGGCAAGTACAAATATTTTTTAGAAAAAACCCTTTCGATTCACCATAATTACTATAAAAGCCAACATTTTGCATTCGGGGCGATGGAAATTACTGCATTGAAATTTTGAATGTAGTATTTTCTATCACCCCAAATGCAATTAGTTGTCTTTTTTAGTAATTAAGGTGAATCTAAAGATTTTTCAAAAAATATTTGTATTTGCGTATCCAGTGACTTTGAAAGTTATCAAAATTTTCAATACATATTTCCAAAAATCATTTTGTAGGGTTGTAATTTTGGTAAATATGCAGTTAATCCACCTCACGGATAACACGGAACGTTCGTGTTGTCGAAGTTTGATGCACGGATAATACGGAATGTTCCTTTTTTAACTAATAGACAATCAAATATGACATTTGTCAGAAGTACCAATCTTATAAAATAAATTCTCTAAAATAAACTCGCTTTTCATCATACTTTTAAAAAACATCCCATGTTTTGAATGGTTTGTTCGCAAAGCAGGGTTTGTCTAGCGGGTTTGTGTAACTATTTTAATACATTTCTTTCCACGTTCTACTATTATAAATACAGGTACAAACTTGTCAATGGTGCATTCACTTTGTTTTACGCAAAAATATTTTTTCTATGATTGGCAGCATTGATGAAATGTCTATAAAATAAAAACGATGAATAAACATGGCGTTACCGCGCGATTGAATTAATTTTAACGACATTAAAATGTAAAATGCATATTTTTTGCATGTTTTTTGGTCTCCCCCGACATAAATACTCACTTTTCGTAATAATAAAGCTAAATCTAACTGTTTGGATAAAAAGTATTCCGTATTAGCGAGTAAGCGGTAATAAATATTGTAATTTTTTGGATTTGTCACTCTGTGTTTACAAAACTGATTGCAGTCATGAGTGGAATATGTAGAAATAAAAACTTCCTGAATGGTTCTTGCATGTTTTATCAGAGGATTGCCATATGGTGCATAGTGGAATAATAATAAAATTGTAAACTACCTAGTTGTTTTAGAATTAATAAGTAAATATTCTGCATTGTGCATACACTTGTTATACACTTTTAAAATTCGTTGGTTTGAAAAAAAAAATTTTAATACTTATTATAAAATGTTATTCCCTTTTTCAAGTCAATTATGTTTGAAAGAATTCTAACCAAAAAAAACACAGACATGTCACATTTCGGTTTGGATTTGATTTTCGAACCGGAACAAAACTACTTCTCGTACACGTAGAAATTTGATTAGACAACAAAGAGGTTCAAGGTTCAAAATATCATTTTACGAACAATACATAACAAAAAAAAAGCTTTACTCACGTTCAACATCACTTATCATGTTCTGACAAAATCTTAAAAATTCTTCTTGGTAGAATGTCTTCTTGTATCCTGATTCAGCGCGTTCAAATAAATCCTTTACTTCATCGTCATGGATACGGGGACAACTCCCTAAGTCCGCTCTCGTGTTCACAAACAAATCGTGAGGACAAAATTTTACCATGTAATATTTACAGTACTGAAACAAAAACAAATCAGTACCGATGCTAAAAATCTTACCAAAATCATAAAACATATATAAGATGTTTACAACAGCCTTTTACAAACGTGAAAATGCTGTAAAAATCACTGATCATCAAACGTAACTTACCTGAGGATCTTCCCAATTTAGCTTTTGTGTTTTTTCATTTGGATTTATATTTCTGTTCCTCCCCATCAACTCGTCTAGCAATTGCGCCGCAGCCAGCACAGCCATTTTTGCGAAATTATTGCAAGAAAATATGTTTAATTTGTAGTTATATGAAGCGATAGGTGCTAAAATAAACGCATAATTATTATTTCTTACTTCTTCACGGAAGATATATCACCGATCAAACCGCAGATGAAATCATGAAATAATTGTGCATAGAAAATAATTAAATAATAGACAACAGTAAACGAAAATATTTATAATATAATATATCATAGACACATAAACCGATCGTGCAGACTGACTCTCAAACGGTTCACGGTAGTAGGTGTATAGGGCAAAAGTTGAACTGTACAGTTTAACTGAGATCTAATCAAAATACGAATAGATAAATCTGTACAGTTAAAACTGAAAGTGTGTAGTCGAAAACTGTACAGTTTTGTCTTAGTTTCTTTTAATACACTCATTAAATTGATACAAATTTCTCTTTTAATACAAATAATTAATTTAATTTTAATTTCTCTTTTATTTTTCGTTTAAAATAACCAGTTTCTTTTAATACATCTTTAGCCCTGTAACGGCTAAAGGGTCGTCTATGGAGGCCATTGTTGATAAAAACTGAAAGATCTCAAAGTTTTACTTGAATGTGTGTAGGCTGTATGGACCTACGATTTAACTGTACAGTCAAACTGTACAGTTAAAACTGAAGGTCTGGAGCCCACTTTCATTTCCGTATTTCATTCCACCTCATAAGTAAACCAAACCACCTCTTTCCGCCTCTTTCCCTCCAAGTGACACGTTGAACATGAAATGAAACGAACGGGATGAGAGACAGGGCCGAGTGAAGCGATCCAACATTGTTGGATATTGGCTTCTGGCATCTTTCACTCGCGCGTGGAATGAAGTCATGAAACGTGAAGTGAAACGTCTGAACACGGATTCACTCCGTACTTCGGTCGGCCAGGTCGGCCAAGCATTTTGTGCTGGGGGGACGTGTCTGGTCATGGAAGCCGCGCGCGAAATGTCGTACGGCGTCGTTCGTACGGATAATTTGTTCGTTTTTCGAAAAAACTCATACAGGTCTCAAATAAATCGTTGTTTCTCCCTTACTATCATAGTGAAAAATATGATCTAAACGATATTGGAAAGAAAAAAAACATATTCAATCTAATAATTAACCAAAAAATAATTCAAATGTACACTTTTATGAAACCAAAGTTTGTGATCGAAAAAATAAGTAAAACGTTGTGGATTTTTTGTGAATTTTTAATATGAAACGACAAAAAAATGATGTTTTGAAAATGTTTATAATTAATTTGTCTAATAAAATAATCTGTGTATTTCTTTTTTTTGTTACCAGTAATTTTAGTTAGAAAAAAACGCAAGGTGAGCCATTTATAAAACTTTTGAAAGTTTTACCATTACTTGATCACCTTTCTAAAACAGTTTTTAGTTTTCGGATACTTTCTCAAATATTCCATTTATATGGATTGTTTTGCGAAGCGGAAATATTCTGATCTATTGGCAAAGTTTGGTTGTTATTTATACGTGATGTGAACATGTTGGGTTCTAACATAATTTTTACAATTTTTTTAAAATCATACATAAGATTATTAATCTGTAAGTAAATGTTCCTAACAAAAAATGCAAGTGTGCAGTTCACACGTGGTAGAAGTGATACCTTTAGAAAACTAAAGTAGACAAGAGTGGGGAGGCTATGAAATACCGCACAAAGAGGAGACCGATTATTCTATCTCATTATCTCGCAGGCTTAATCCTGTAGATATAATGTGTTTGTCTCTTTTTAGTGTCGCTATTTTTAGTTTCATCGAGTTTCAAATCACAACGGTGCTTAAGAAGTTTTCACTTCAAAAGTTAAATAAAATAATGTCTTGTGACATAAAATATAAAAAGGAGACTACACTGTTTTTTTTCATTGAATTATGTCAGCAAAATTGCATAATTATCAGTGCATCCAACGTTGTAGCGGGAATGGCGAGTGAACGCTATGTCTATTTTATATAGCTCTGTCTGAACATGCAGCCAAACGAAAGTGGTACACATTCGGTGGAACATTTGCTTGAGTGAACCTCCACCCGAGTGATGTGTTTGATAGCGCCATAACCGCTGTAAATTGTAGAAACAAATATTGGAGTTGTGAGGGTATTTTTTCTTCCTCATCTCATCGTTTGAAAAAACCTATTATTTTTATATTCTTATTTATATTATATTCAATAAGTAGGTACAAGTAGGTTATTTATATTCAATAAGTGGGTACTACAAATTAAACTTGATAACTGTATAAAAAACTCATAGTAAAAACTTTTTCATATAATATTTTTTTTCCAAATACATTTGGTTTGGTATGCATTATATTATTTGTGCATTATTATTTTCCTATGTTCAAAGTAAAATTATTACATGAATGTTTTAAAGCATTACAGATGATTTATTAAGTACCGTTATTTTATTATTTTTTATTATCAATAAAAAGCTTATGAAAAACGTGTTTTTTGTATACGTTTTTTTTTTTTTTTAAACATGGGTTTTTCATCCCTGAAACATGATTTTTCATTTTTGGGACATGGCTACACTGACAGAGACAAATCAAATTTTATCTATTTGCTTGCAACTTGCACTTTTGTTGCAATCAGCAATTTAGCCGGCTCCGGTACAGCTTGTCAATATTTTTCATTTACATCAAATTGTTGTAAGTAACTGACATTTGTAATATTTACGTGGAATTAATTCATCTGGATTCTTTGTCGATTTGATTATTCAATTCAGCATACATACATTGTCCTTTCGTTATCATGTAACCCTTGCTCATGAATGTGATTATAATGTATACGTATGTAGATGCAGTGATGATGCAGTGTATGCCCTGAAATCGATGCAAGCACTGCCGGCCAGTCCGAACCGATATTTACCAAAAATAGCAAGCAGATACATCATAAAGAATATAAAGACATTTTTAGAGTAAGGACTGAAAAAAAATCTATTGTAAAAAAAAAATATGAATGACAATTTGGGCCCGGTAACATTCAAACAAGGAACACAATATCTCAAAGAATAAAATTGACAGAAATAAAAACTAAAACAAAGGTACCTAAACATCAAAACCAACTAGATCACGGTGGTCTAGGCAGTTTTGTATACATACACCTGACGTTGAAAACATGTGTTGACATGGTGTAAAATGTATAGGCTTACTGCTGATATAGTTTTCTGATGTACTTAAATATATAAAAAACGGCGGTAAATATCGGTTCGGACTGGCCACGCTTATTACGAATAATTTTTGGAAAAAAACTTTAGATTCGCCTTAATTACTATAAAAGGAAACTTTTTGGCTTTGGGGCGGCGGAAAATAATGCATTTTAATTTTCAATTGCATAAAACCCAAATTCTCTTCGCGAACCGACACAGCGAAAATCCGCGGCCGTACCTGTCACTGTTATGTTGGTATCCTTGATAAATTAACAAGGAGCTAATACGACTGTAGCCGACTTCGTGGGATAAGGCGCGTAATTATGAAATTTGTCTAGCGGGCTTGTTTGTGTAACATGGTTTGTGATACAAAAGAAAGTGCCCCTTTATAACTCCTACTCGCGTCAAGGCAAGAAAAACATGCCAGTTTCAAGTAGTTTAGCGGCTACGCTAGGTTTGTGTAACATGGTACATGGTTTGTGATTCTGGCGTACAATCTCACAAGACGAAAGCTACGAAGTCAGCTACAGTCGTATTAGCTCTTGTTAATTTATCAAGGATACCAACATAACAGTGACAGGTACGGCCGCGTATTTTCGCTGTGTCGATTCGCGAAGTGAATATTGGTTTTATGCAATTGAAAATTAAAATGCATTATTTTCCGCCGCCCCAAAGCCAAAATGTTTCCTTTTAAAGTAATTAAGGCGAATCTAAAGTTTTTTTCTAAAAATTATTCGTAATAAGCGTGGCCAGTCCGAACCGATAATTACCAAAACGGCATTATCCTGACCAAGTTAAGTTATTGAATTATTTATATTTATGGTAAATTTACGACTAGACGCCGCATGCCACTACACTTTTAATAGGCATATATTTAAAAAAATAAACTACCCCTAAACTTAATTACCACAAGAACCATCTGTTTCAGTCGAGAACGGCGGAAAAACGTGCATTTAAATTTATATTCTTAAAAACTTTTATTCACGTAATTTTCCATTTTGACGCCGATGCCATATTGAATATTGTCCATAGAAACCACATAGTGACGTATATCAGTAGTGCCAACCATACAAAACAAATTCATAGTAAAATAATTTGCACACATTAAAGAAAGTGCCCCCTTTATATCGCCTGCTCGCGTCAAGGCAAGAAAAACATCCCGGTTTTCAAGTAGTTTAGCGGCTATGCTAGGTTTGTGTAACATGGTTTGTGATACAAAAGAAAGTGCCCCTTTATAACGCCTACTCGCGTCAAGGCAAGAAAAACATCCCAGTTTTAAAGTAGTTTAGCGGCTACGCTAGGTTTGTGTAACATGGTTTGTGATTCTGGCGTACAATCTCACAAGACGAAAGCTAATTTTAATTTTACGTAATCGAAATTTAGAATGAAATATTTTCCACTTCCCCCAATGCAAATAGTTGCCTTGTAATGTAATTAAGGTGAATCAAAAGGTTTTTTTTCAAATAGTGCATATTAACCGTTGCCAGCGATCTCCAAAAATTACCGTGATTTTTGCCGTATAGCAATTGTTTTTTAATATTATGAAAATTTGTCCTGACTGAAACCGATGTTTTTTGCGGTAGCTAAGTTTAATTAAAAATAGTGTACTTTCCAAAATCTGTGCTTATTAAAAGTGCGGCGGCTTATCAATAAATTATTTTGAAAATTTGTACGGTAACTTTAGTTAGTACCTTCCTAGAATATGTGTGATTTTTGCCATATAACAATCTTTTTTTAATATTTATCCATTGGTACCCTGGAAATAGTGGAAGTTGTTCAGAATGCAAAATAAAGTAATACGAAACGTCAGCCGTAACGAGAAATTACGTCCAAAATTTTTTGTTTATGAAATGTAAATTTAAATGCATATTTTTCCACCGGTCCTGACTGAAACCGATGTTTTTGCGGTAACTATGTTTAAAAATAGTGTACTTTCCAAAATCTGTGCCTATTAAAAGTGCGGCGGCTTTTCGTAAATTTAATATATTTATTTGTTTTCTAGGTGTTTCTGATGTTGTAATTAAGTTTTATTCCAGTTTACTAATAATGAGATTTGGTCTAATCGTCAGAGCGATGTCGACTGTAGCCAAGAGTTTCACTTCTCACCATGTGGTTCCTGATGTGGTAGCTGTTGCCCCTCAAGCCCTTGTCAAGGTACTTTATAATTTACTATTGGCATACATAGTGCAATCAAATTTAAGGGCATTAGATTTTTCAAATAACCGATATCATGGATATAATATATCGGACACTGCAAAGCCCATATAACTTTACAATAAGCAGCCTAAATTATTTAGAAGCTAGAAAGTTTTTTAGGACCATTTCAACCTTATCGAAAACATGTTTCTCATTAGTTATGAAGATAATTAACTCAGCGTAGCGAAGCCCTGCTTTAACTCAGGCGTTTTGCATTTCATCTGTGCAAATCTCGTCAAGATGGTAGCTGTGTTGGATAGTACCTTTTAACTCCACCAGAGTTCGCATGACAAATATGAGCTGTCAAATCGGAATAATCAACTTTACGCAAAGTCTACCCATAAATAAACCAATCAGTCTACCGTTCACAGAACGACTATTAATAAGTTTGAATGGAAAATAGGAATATTATAAAGGCAAGTAACAAAGCAATTTTACAGAAAATGTTTTTTAAAAAATTTACAGAAACCATAATATAAATATTATACCCCCGATATTCCCTTCAATGGTGAGCTCTTGTGTCATGAAATTTGCACAGCTGTGACTGTGTGGAATTTATAAAATAACTCACCGGCTCGTCATTTCCCTCATGAGCTATGGAGTTTTGAAATGTTAATTTTACTGGCTGAAATATGACATAAAACTACGAGGGTCAGTCAAAAACTAATCCTCCTATTTTTTTTCTACTTAAATAAGGTTAGTTAAATGAAAAAAAAAAGAATTTGGTGCAATTCCTCAAACCTTCTACATTCTACTGCAATAGTAACTTCCTGCGTCAGCAGGTGGCAGCACTGCAGTCGCTTGCAAAATGACCGGCATCGATGTTCGTATTGGACGGCGTTCTGTGATGGAATTCTTTAATGCAGAAGGTGAAACGCACATTCGCCTATTTCTTGACAATTAAAAGGAGAAAAAAGAAAGGAGGCATTAGTTTTTGACTGACAGTATATGTTTGTTCCATATTTTTCCAACTGTTCATTTCAGAAAAAGATTACTAAAAAGAGTGTTAATCTTAGGGGTAGTAACTCTTGGTAAAGTATAACATTATGTAATAATATTTTCGTTATCTGTTTTTGGGGTGTGTGACCATCACACATCTACCGGATCTGCCCTGATGATGGACACTGCAACGCTGTCCGAAACGTTGGCTAAAGAAGGTGGTAGCGCAACACGGCATAACACCCCAAAAACAAATAACGAAAATACTTTTGGCCGTGATAATCTAAAAACGTATCTTATGTAATAATAGTTTTAGTTTGAAATATAATAATTGTTATCGATTTTCATTGTTTTGTCATTAAAAACCTTAGTGGTTTTAACAAGATGAATGGATGTTAATTAAATAAATCATTTTGTTTCCATTTCAGGTGAAATTCCCCAGTGGTGTGGAGGTATCGGAAGGTAATGAACTGACCCCTACATTGGTCAAAGATGTTCCTACTGTTGAATGGGATGCGGAAGCTGGCTCCTTCTATACACTTTGCATGACCGGTAAGAGATATTCACTACACTATAGAGACATCAATATGTTAGTTATGATTTGAGATTTTCACAGCCAAAAGTATTATAGTGATTTATTTTTGGAGTATTATGCTGTTTTGTGCTACCTCCTTTCGGACGGCATTGCAGTATCCATCATCAGGGCAGATGTGTAATTGAATATTATGGTGAAGTGTGTGCTTATGTATGTAGATGTTCCAATCCTCTAAGAGTTGGTATTACAGCGAGGCCTGCCAAAACTAAATTCTCTCTTGACACAGAAGGAGTGTATAAACTCAGCTATTCCGAATGTGACAAGGTTTATGTAACCGGCCATCACTTTGGATTTTTTCATGAAGTCCTGGGAAGGTTCAAAATGCATAGATCATGCCTATTAGCAGTTGAAATTCCCAAAAAATTAACATTAATAGAGACGACTTAAGCTCAACAGTTCATGGTCTCCGGTAACTAAAGACCCACACCCGTATGCATAGTCGGTTCCTCGAGATCTCCTCCACTCGACCTTAGTCGAGGTCGCCTCAAGGAAATCTTAAAAACTTCCTTGAAACCAGTATGCTCAGTTACGGCTTCACCCTCCAGTGAGGAACCTCCAGTAAGTCGAGTTGAGGTTGAGTGAAGGAATGACGTCATTAAATTTCTTATTATTATGCTGGCAAACTGTAGAGAATGTTTAATTAAATATTTAAATATTTGTAAAGAATATATTTATGGTTCACTTTTTTCATCTATGGGCTGTCTTCGGCATTATCTGTCAATTCTGTCATTCAATTCAACTGTCGAGTGCAAAGAGAATTTGGTTAGTTTGATTTCGTTCATTTTTCATTAAAACTATTATGGCCGGGAGGCAAATTTTTTGTGAAATGGAAAAGGCGTGCTTGAGGGAATTAATTATAAAATACAAATTAAACACCACGGGAACAATCAGGGCAGGAAACCCAAATGTAAACAAAATTGCATGGGTCCGGCTTACCGAAGAACACAATTTTGTTAAAAAAATAACAGCAAAGTAAGTAGAATACTTAACAATTTTATTTAACTACTACCTATAATCTTATAGCCTAACCTAAACAATTTTGTTTATATTAGAGAACAGAAGCCCAACTTAAGAAATGCTGGGATAATTTGAAGACAAGGAGGAAGCAAGCCCTAGCCCTAGAAAAAAGGGAACAAATGAAAACTGGAGGCAGGGCATACATACCTACACCGAGTTCCCAGGAGATTGACGATGCCCTACAAGACCAGACTGATGTGGAGATGCGGTTTGTCTGTGACAGTGACTCTGTACTAGATGAAAGTCAATGTAATTTATGTTACTTTTCTCCCTGGAGAGTTATTAGTTCCCTTGAGATAAACAAATTTTAGCTTCAATACAATATCATTAAAATATTTCAGGTTTTGGAGTGGTGGATGAAATAATTGCGCAAGATTTCCATCTTGGTCAAGCTGCAGGTCAAAGTCTTGAGCAAGAAAGCATCGGACAAGAACTCGGTTTGTTTATTTATGCTTATATTTATCATTAGTACCTAATATATATTTTTTTTAACTTTTCGATAAATACGAGTTATATCTTTTAACAGGACGATCTGTGAAATCTCCTCCTTGTCGATCAGAGTCGCAATTGCCTGACCATGGTGCTCGGGCAACCCAAAGACAAGGTGAGGTTTTAGATTTTATTTTAAATTATACAGTGAGTAAAAAAAGGTACAGTCATATTTGAGGGCATGATCCTGCTAGGGGCATATGTTTGTTTGATGAATACTGACATTTGTACCTGAGTCATGGATGTTTATATTTATAATGGGTTTATATTTATTATGTGTTTATATCAAAGAAAATAGTGTTTATGTAGAAGGTATATCAACCACCCAGAATCTACAAAACAAGCATGTAGTTGTTACAGTATGGCGCTCTGTGTACAATTTCCAAAAAAATATTTATTATTTATTTATTATTGTACATTAGTAATTAAGGGAAACTCGTTGGTACATGGTCAATCTGCTACTGTGTATATTCTCCTTTCAGGTGCAACAAATACACATGCTCGTGTTATTACGGAAGAATTCAATCTTCGAAAAGTGCAGTATGATCAAAATCAGCGAATGGATGAAGAACTGCACAAACTGAAGGTTGCTGAACAAGAGTGGTTAGTAAAGGCAGCACAAGAAAAATACAACAAGGCTCGTCTGGAGAGAGAATGTGCCGAAGAGCTTCTCCGTTTTAACCAGGTCCAACGGGAGGCGGAAGAACTTAGGTTACAAATGTTAAAACACAAAAAGATTTTTAAAATTTTGTATATTTTGTTGTTGTTGTGTTCTAGATTAACAGACAAAAAAAAAACACAAACCATTGTTTTCAAGTTTTGAAATTTTATTTAAAATAATTAAATAAAATGTCTTATAATAAACTTATTTCTAATAATGCTATCACGTTCATTTTCCTGTACCACAGGTAAGGCAATCTCTATTTCCCTTAGTGGCTCTGGCAATTCTTCATTCGTTTGTATACTAATATTGTGCAAAATAGCACAAGAAACAATAATATTTGGCACAGTTGTGATTTTGTTTTGCAGTTTCCTACTTAGGCATGCAAATCGCCTTTTCAAAACACCATTAACCCTCTCTATGATGTTTCTTGTGCTGATATGTGATCTATTATAACGCTGTTGTGGTGGTGTTTGAGGATTGAGAATCGGGGTAAACATGTAAGATGTTTGGGCATATCCACTGTCACCCAACAGTATACCACTATTTCTTAGGTCACCCTCTTCAAATCGCATCCTGCATCGACTGTTGGTAAATATACGCGAATCATGTACAGAACCTGGCCATCTTGCCACTATGTCATATATTTCCATATGTGGGCCGCACACGATCTGAACATTTAAAGAAAAAAATCCTTTTCTGTTCCGATAAACTTCTCCATTTTCCCTCCTTGGGTTCTTGATTGGTACATGTGTACAATCTATAATACCAACAATGCCAGGAAATCCAGCCCGTTAATAAAATTTTCTTTTAACATCTGACCTCTCGTCTACATTGGGAAATTTAATGTAGTGGCTGATTTTCAATGCAAGTATTTTAGATATTTTAGTGACTATTCGAGATACCATAGCTTGACTCAGTTTGTGGAGATCTCCACATACAACCTGCAAACACAAACAAACAAAATCATATACGTTGTTTCATTGTGATAAAAATAGATTATTAATAGGTAGGTATACATATATTTTCATCACAATACCTAGGTAAATAAATAAAGTTGTACCTAGCCATGTGTACTCACCTGAAAGTTCCCTGTGGCATAAAATCTCACTGCTATGAGAAGCTGCAACAGAGGCGGTATTGGGAGACCTCGGTTATTGGCACTCTGTGTTAAATTCAAAAGTGGCAAGAGGACATTTATTATTACATCTTTTCTAAGTCGAAATCTTCTTCGGAATTCCACATTATCAAAATATTCCAGCTGATTTTCTGCATCCCGTAAATACCGCTTTATAGGACGATATTTTTTTTTATTGGTTTTCAAGGTACAATCCCGTTAAACCGCAATAAAGCAGTTTGTCAACAGGATGTTAATGTTCAGTTACAATTTAAACATTACATAATATTATTACTATAACCATACAGATTATAACAATTAACACATATGAATTAATATAAACTATCTCTATTTAGCAGCCATTGTTTCAGCATATATCTGGATCTATTGTAGAATCGCAATTTTTTATATTAATTGGTAACATGTTAAATATTTTTGGCACGTTATATTCCAGGGTTCGCCGTCCGTAGTTATTATTAATTTTTCAAAGAAAACTTCTTCTAAAAGGTTTTTACTTTGTGATGTCATTATTTATTTATTAAAATAAAATAACTTGGTTTACATCACTTTATTTTTTATATTTTATAATATCAACATGTTTCGTGAACCAAGTTCACTTCTTCAGGAATAAAAGTATACTAAAGTTAAAAAATTAATTATAGATTACATATGGAGAGAAGAAATTGAAGGAGGGGGAAGGGTTGACAATGGTGGGAGTTTCGAAGAATTGGGGATTACCAAGCTATTAGAAGTAAAAGGCCGCTTAAGTGGGAAGATATTTAAAACAGGGTTAACAAATTTTTTTTGCTTATTAATTATGTCAGCTTTGGAATTTACATTTCTTCTTATTTCTAAATTATTGATTTGCGATGTTTTATATCCTGTATGTAATATTTGAAGACCTGAATTTATGTCAAAGCTATGATCATATTTTAATAAATGGTCTGCGAACTCAGAATCGCTATTGCCATTTAGTGCTCTGAGGTGCTCTTTAACCCTAATCTCAAAGTTTCTATAAGTTCTACCTATATAAAACGAACTACAATCATTACAATTGAGTTTGTAAACCCCTGATTTTTTTGTTTTAATTTCGCTATCTTTATTGTTGAGTATATATTTCTTCAATTTGTTATTTGTGTAAAACGCTGGTTGAATAGTTAATAGTAATAATTAATAGTAATAGAACCGGGAATATTTTTACTAATAATTTTTGACGTATCGTTGTCGACAAATAAAATTCTACGCCAATGTTTATTGTTATCTTTAGAAATAGGGTAAATATATAATTTGAAAAAATTCTGTTTAATTTTTTTATTTAGTATTTCATCTATCAAATTAGTAGAATAGCCATTATTAATTGCTATTTGCTTTATGAGATTTAATTCAAAATTATAGTTAAGAGCTGACAAAGGAATTAACTAATTACAATTCCTTTGTCAGCTCTTAACTATAATTTTGAATTAAATCTCATAAAGCAAATAGCAATTAACCCGTCTAATCACAGGAGACCCAAGTTGTCCCAAAACATCATATGCCGTTATAATAACAGGAGACCGAGATTGTCCCAGAGTGAACGTGCATTATTTAAAGTTAGATATCTCTCTTTCTGTCATGCGAATATTTGTGATTTCTTTCATGGTAGAAACGGAATGAAATAATGTTTCTCATTGTCTTAGAATTATATGAGCTAGGTTGTTCAGATATTTTACAAACCCGATCAAAAGTGATGGTTTAATTTTGCGCCAATTTGTGACGTATCACACATTTAATTTTAAAATAAAATTGTATGAAAGTGATAAAAAGTGAGGTGACAGTTTTATTACAAATTTTGTTTAGAAAAGGAATCTGTATTTAAAATTTTGGATTTATTCTATTTTAATTACTTTAATTCAAATATTCGCAGGTGTGCATTTTTTAGCCAATTTACATTTCCAATATTAAAATTTTAATATTTAGAGACAAAAATGTTGAATTCTAATAAACACATCGGAAAGATTATTTTATCTACATTTTAGAACAATTTTGGTTTTTGCAAAAGCGTTTAAAAAAAAACAATAAATAGGAACATTTAAAATGCATGGGATGAACCAGGAATTTTGCGCGCAAACCTTGACAGGCAAAAGTTGACAGAAAATTATTTTCTTATTATTCGAAGGGTTTATAATGGCTATTCTACTAATTTGATAGATGAAATACTAAATAAAAAAATTAAACAGAATTTTTTCAAATTATATATTTACCCTATTTCTAAAGATAACAATAAACATTGGCGTAGAATTTTATTTGTCGACAACGATACGTCAAAAATTATTAGTAAAAATATTCCCGGTACTATTCAACCAGCGTTTTACACAAATAACAAATTGAAGAAATATATACTCAACAATAAAGATAGCGAAATTAAAACAAAAAAATCAGGGGTTTACAAACTCAATTGTAATGATTGTAGTTCGTTTTATATAGGTAGAACTTATAGAAACTTTGAGATTAGGGTTAAAGAGCACCTCAGAGCACTAAATGGCAATAGCGATTCTGAGTTCGCAGACCATTTATTAAAATATGATCATAGCTTTGACATAAATTCAGGTCTTCAAATATTACATACAGGATATAAAACATCGCAAATCAATAATTTAGAAATAAGAAGAAATGTAAATTCCAAAGCTGACATAATTAATAAGCAAAAAAAATTTGTTAACCCTGTTTTAAATATCTTCCCACTTAAGCGGCCTTTTACTTCTAATAGCTTGGTAATCCCCAATTCTTCGAAACTCCCACCATTGTCAACCCTTCCCCCTCCTTCAATTTCTTCTCTCCATATGTAATCTATAATTAATTTTTTAACTTTAGTATACTTTTATTCCTGAAGAAGTGAACTTGGTTCACGAAACATGTTGATATTATAAAATATAAAAAATAAAGTGATGTAAACCAAGTTATTTTATTTTAATAAATAAAAAAAAAAGTCATTATTATATTTTGGAACAATCATTCCTTCATTCTTCGTGAACCTTGTATTATAATCATGTTCTACTTTCCTCTTATAATTAGACTCAGACATATGCTGAATCAATATTTTGTACCATAATAAGGCCTGCACCGGTAATATTGTTAAATTCCCATACAACAATGATATGTTTCGTCTCTGTGAAAAAATATGTTTTTGAACTAATAACTTAACCATAGAATTTTGTACTGATTGTAGGTAGCTCAAATTAGTCTTGCAAGAGTGTCCCCAAGTTGTTAATCCATACCGTAAAGTTGATTCTGCGAGTGATAAGTAAATGATTTTTAAAATATTCACCGGAACGAAACATTTCAGTTTGTACAGCCTACCCACTATCGCCCTCAGCCGTTTACAAATTTTGTTTATTTGTACATCCCATTTAAAATTACAATCAACAGTCACTCCCAAATAAACATATTCATTTACAAGTTCAATACTATCACACATGCAGGGCTGCAAAATATTTTGATGAATACATGTAAAGTCATGAGATATTATTTTAGGCGTTTTCTGAGATGAAGCATGTGGAGATCGTATGTGCATCAATTTTGTTTTTTTGGTATTAATGATTAGACCTGCGTCATGTGACCATTTTATAAGGGACGTAAAGTCATGTTGCATACATTTAATCGCAATGGATAATTGTTCGATATGATAATCAGATATGACAAGAGCAGTGTCGTCAGCATATACAAAGTTGGTACAAATTGGTACAAATCTTCATAAAGGTAGTCGATAAAATTATGGAAATTATTCATTATGCTAATAAAACTTGAAATAATGTGGAAAGCGCTGTTAACAAGCTTCGAGGAAACCTCAAGGTAGATCGCGACGTACCTTGAGTTTGACATTACTCAACTCGACTGAGGAATTTGCTCAAGTCGAGGATAGTTTTTTCAGTTCTGCATACCGAATTTATCCTTGAGGTTGAGTCGAGTGGAGGAAATCTCGAGGAACCGACTATGCATACGGGTCCCAATCTTGTCTGATTACGTCTAAAAGGGATCGAAATGAAAATCTAGTCTCTTTCAACGGAAGCAATCTTCCGAACAGGCCCTCCATTGATATGCTTGGTGTAACCCTAAGTGACCAGCTCAGGTATGGGGGCTCCATCGAAGCCAGAGTAAAGTTAGCCTCCCAGAAACTGGGGGTACTGTATAGAACCCGCAGATACTTTAATAGTGCACAACTGCTAACCCTGTACAAATCGTAAGTGTGCCTCACGGTTGAATTTGGCAGCCACCTCTGGTCTGGAGCTCCAAAATACCTGAAAAATACCCTCGACTGTGCAGAAACGGGCGGTCCGTTTGATAGATTCTCCCATCTTAACAGACGGATTGCAATCTTTAGAGCACAGGCGTCGGGTGGGAATGCTATCCTTGTTCTACCGGTATTACAATGGAAGATGCTCTGAGGAACTAGCATCATTGATCCCTTCGGCACCGGTGCATAGTCGGGAAACACGCCAAACGCGTGCCCAACATTTTACACGGTTGACATTTGTCACATGAGAACGGGTCGTTTCTTCGACTCATTCTTATGTTCAACAGCTCGGCTGTGGAATGATTTGCCGGCCTCTGTGTTTCCTCCTTCCTACAACATGGGTCTCTTCAAGACCAATGTTCATTCCTTCCTCTCCTCAAAAAGACCCTCCACACAGCATCCCAGATGACATAGGCCCTGAGGGAAATTATTTTCCTCAAGGCCTCCTGTGTGGAGTTAATATAAAAAAAAAAAACTGACAGCTGTACCAAAACTAAATGCAGAAAAACGTTGTAAATTATAGTGTAATATCAGGTCTTAGAAGATTTGAGCTGGCAACACGTTAAGATGATGGGCACTGGCATATTTGGAATGTAAAATGTAAATGCGATTTTGCTGTCCGATGATATGTTTTTTCAATTAAAAACAAAAGTTATTGTGGAGGTTTAACTTCTACCACTGTGAACTGCATTCGTTATTTTTATTTATTATCAAATTACATCTACTCCAAACTTGACCCGGTATTTATTTTAACATTTGACAGCTGTTATGCCCTCCGATTGCGTTGTTTTAGAGCTTAGATTGGTCGATCAAAATTACCACAAAGTAGTAAGTCACCTTTGTAGGCAAATGTACAGCAATGTGTTTTTTAGTAAATAAAGTAGGTACATAAGTCGTAACAATGCACTGTTTTTATACAACCCATTGTATAGATCACAGCTCACTTTGTTTTATTTTCATGCCCTTGAGCTGTCTGGTAATCAAATGCATTTACCTATCCAAAGTACCTATATAAAATTTTATGCATTGTAATGTTTACAATTTGTAAATCAACACAATTCTATATCTAAAAAGCAATAAAACTGTCGTCACGTATACATGTTTACAGTGAGAATAATGGAAGAATATCTATGAACATTGATAAAGATATTCAGTACATAATTGTGTGGCTTTTCATTCTCTCTGCTGGCTCCAGTCCACGTTGGCCCAACGCGCTCGGCCAACGCGTTGTCCAGATTTTTGTGGTACCATTCACACGTTGGCGTGTCTCATTCTGCGTTGGTCGCTGGATGGAGGTGGACGTTAGCGGGGCCGTTGCAATATACTTGTACAGCGCGATGCAATGTATTCTGTATGTAGCCATTAATGACTTGGTAAATTTTTGAGATCGCTGGCAATGGTTAATACGCACTTTTTTTTAAAAAAAATCTTTTGATTCACCTTAATTACATTAAAAGACAACTATTTGCATTGGGGGAAGTGGAAAATATTTCATTCTAAATTTCGATTAGGTAAAGTTAAAATTAGCTTTCATTCTGTGAAACGAGACCGTCCATTTTCAAACATTATTTTCAAATGTCATTTTGTTATGTTGGTATTCTTGTTACTGTACGAAAAGATGCTAGAGCAAAGCATAGCAGACTTCATGGGAATTCTAGGTTTGTGTAACATGGTTTGTGATACAAAAGAAAGTGCCCCTTTATAACGCCTACTCGCGTCAAGGCAAGAAAAACATCCCAGTTTTCAAGTAGTTTAGCGGCTACGCTAGGTTTGTGTAACATGGTTTGTGATTCAAAAGAAAGTGCCCCGTACCTTCAAAATCTTCTAGCCATTCGTTATACATTCAAGTGTATCAGGAATACCAACATACCAAAGTGACAGCGAATGAGCTAATAGCTAATGGCGTACAATCTCACAAGACGAAAGCTAATTTTAATTTTACGTAATCGAAATTTAGAATGAAATATTTTCCACTTCCCCCAATGCAAATAGTTGCCTTTTAATGTAATTAAGGTGAATCAAAAGGTTTTTTTTTTTAAAAGTGCATATTAACCGTTGCCAGCAATCTCCAAAAATTACTAATGACTTTTTTAAATTCAGTTAGTGGAATATTCATATTATCTGCTATTCTACTCCAAGCATCATTAACCTGAAATATTTTTTTTTGGTAGGTATACTTACAGACTACTACTATAGAACAGTCCAATAATATTTCAAGAGGTTTAAATAACCCATCAATATTGATATGAATTATTATTATTAGTGTCCGACCGAAACAGGACTTTCCACCGAAACCGAAACCGAATCTTCGGTTTTTAGACATGTTAAAAATCGATTGTTTACTGTTATTTGCTTATTATTCGGGCAGTTAACACGTGTTAAATAAATAAATAAAAAACAGTAATCGAAGTATGTGAAAAAATAATATTTATTTATATTACTTCTACAAAAGCAACAAAATTTATAAAAAATAACAACGTTAACTCAATTTGGGAGGCGGGAATGAGTACCTTCATTGGATAACCAACACACCTGGCATAGATCACCCCAAGTGGTTCGCTACGTTTGGTGATTAAGCAGGGGTGCCCGGGCTCATGGGATGCGGTTTGTCTAGGTTTGATGACCAGGACACACTGAACGCCAGATTCCTACCCACCCCTTAAACCCTTTTCCCAAAACTCTCCTCTCCTTCCTTTCCTTAAAAAACCCTCCACACAGCATCCCCAAAGATGACAGACCCTGGGGGAAATTATTTTCCTCAAGGCCTCCTGTGTGGAGCTCATGTAAAAAAAAGAACAGTCCATTAATATTTCAAGAGGTTTAAATAACCCTTCAATATTAACAAAAATTCTTATTATGAATGTTGATATTTTTTAAATCGGTCCAGTAGTTTTTGAGTTTATTCATTACAAACTACAAAAATACAAATCATTCCTCATTATTATATTAGTGTGATTATCATTACTCTGAAATCGCAACTAAACATGTATTATTTAAAATATATTAATTGTGATAATAATCAATGAGCCTAAACATTTCCTCATTACTCTATGACGCCATGTTCGTGAAACAATCGTTGGAATAATTAAGCGCGACAAACAGCGTTCGCTCCGGCCGACGTGTGTCTGTGAACTGAGCGCTCGGCCAACGTGTGAACGCTGTTTGCGGCTTGCGACAAATTCCTTTGATTTGTGCACGAAAACCGACACCCATCGGCTCGTCGGCGAGCATTGGCCGTAAACACCAAATACACACAAAATGGCCCTGTACATGTTGGCCCAACGCGTTGGCCGAGCGCGTTGGGCCAACGTGGACTGGGGTCATGCCATGATGAGAAACAATCTGAGTCTGTATCAGTTTCAAATATTATTTACATATACAATGTGTCCGGAAACTCGTAGTACAAGCGGGAAACTGGTGAATCTACATCACGTAGAGAACCCAAAAAACTTATTTTTTTCGATCTGAGCATTTCGATTTTAATATATTTTTTTTCTATTTTTCCATTTTTTCGGCAACTATAAAGGGTTAAAAAAACCGTTAAGCCCAGTTTACCCTTCGATGCATTTTATAAGACATTACACAGCTGAAATCAACCCCCTAGTGAACAATTTTTTCAAATTTAACCACAAAAAATCTAACTTCGGACCCGATTTACTCGAAAACGAAAGCTCGAATCAAAAAAGTTATATCACAAATCGACTCCGAATGTGATGTAGATTTACCAGTTTCCCGCTTGTACTACGAGTTTCCGGACACCGTGTATATTAAAATTGCCTTTTTTCTCAACCCAAGTATTGGGTTTTTATGTTAGGTCCTTCTTAGATTTAAAAACACACTGATTTTTTCTGTTGAGTCATTTATTTACAAGACTTTTTAGAGAATTAACAACCATTATCAAACAACACTTGAAAACATATTTAATATACTTCCGGCCCGGCTCCCTACTCTGAGTTTACGTTACTAGGAAAGCCCTAATGTTATTTAGCAAGATCTTTACGGAAAAAAGAGAACAATTAGACAAAAAACAGCCTTTTTATGAGTGGGAATACAGTCTCCCACTCTTGGTATAAACTATCTGTCGATTGAAAAGGAAACCTTATTACTGGCGGCGTCTGATGGCATTGTAGAGAACCGGAATTACCGACATATGATTAGACTAATTAAGTTGGATAAAAAAACAATAGATGTCACTCATGGTACAATTAATTCAAGATTTAACACCAAGGTTTATATTTTTTAAATAATGTTTGTGATTACCACACTTAAGTCACCCCTGACAGACTGTCTGGAGCCAATTGGGACTATGATATCCTCATTTGGGGTACAAGGAATTGGGAAAGAGATGAGGCGGAGGAAGGTCAGGACCTTGCTAAGCAGATCTGAGGGATGATTCCGGTTCTAAAATTGTTCTTAATCTTAAAATGAACAACTTTTTTGCTGTAATCCGAGAGAACTGGAATCGTAGTTAATGAAACAGTCCTTAATTTAATGTTAAGGACAATTCCTTACGCTTAAGCCACTTCAAGCAGTCTTTCGATTCTAAGCGATTGTCTTTCATCAGTTTGATTCTATGAGTACCCACTACTTGGTCAGAATTTGATGCAGTCCTTAATTTTAATGTTAAGGACAATTCCTTACGCTTAAGCCACTTCAAGCAATCTTTCGATTCTAAGCGATTGTCTTTCATCAGTTTGATTCTATGAGTACCCACCACTCGGTCAGAATTTGATCCAAAGCTGAACATGACTGTTCAAATGTTAAAAATTCAAAATGGTTCTGATCATCAATTTGACTGTCATTAAGTATGACGGAGTGTAAAAAATGTGTAGTATCATAGTGTATTTTCAAATAGCGATGACGGCCTGCATGGTCGAGGAGAAAGATCCCCGACTACAAATCCGGAGGACGCGGGTTCAAATTCTGGCATGCCAAGTAAATTTTAATTGATTAAATTGTGTTATTCCACATCTTTAATTTGTGTATAAAATATTATTATAGTATACTTGCGGCACGTTCCAGAGTGGTATCAGTCTCAGTATAGCCCTGGTGAAAGATCACCATTCAGATTTGAAACACTGCTTGAAATGGCTTTAGCCGTGTTTGATGGCCAGATCTGAAAAGCCAGCTACTTCCCCCCCTCGTCCACATCTCCTTCCCCTCCCCATACCCTCCAGCTTCACAACATACCTAATTACATCATTATAATTGATTATGCACTGAATTCCCAGATCCCGATGCACCTAGCCGCAAGACCCCCACGTACCGAGAGTGGCACCACTGGCTGGTGGGAAACATTCCCGGCAGCGCTGTGGCCAGTGGCGACACCCTGTCGGAGTACATCGGTAGCGGCCCGCCTCCGGACACTGGCCTCCATCGCTACGTGTACCTCGTCTACAAACAGCCCGCCAAGATTCACTTCACCGAGGATAAGCTCACCAATAAGTATGTTATGTTTTTACTCTTACTTACAGACAACATCTTTCCCTCCCAACCCATCGCATCAATGCATCACTTCCAGGCTTCCTCGTCCTGCACAACTTTAGCGGCATCTGTCCATAGCAGGCTCTGTCTCTCCTCGCTCAAACTGCTTGTACAGTAGAATTCGGATATAAATACTTCGCTTATAACGGCTTACTTATAAGCGAAGTATTTATTAGCATACGTAAATCACAGTCTGTGTTTATTATCTGTTGTGACTAGGTTAAAGCTCGACACAATGAGTTAGGTGAAGCGGAAAGTGTTTTTCAATTCAAGAAAAAAGTGCTATATTACACCGTTCAGAAGTCGGTGAATCAAATGTAACCCTCTCGAAGGAGTTCGGCGTGTCTCATGTAAAAACAAGCTTAAATTTACCAACCATTTTCCGCATCGTCCGGTTAGTACGACGTAGTATCGCCAGCCCCTTTAGGTTCGTTATATCCGGATTCTACTGTAGTTGTTTCTCTCAACTATGACTAGGGCAGCCCGGAAAATTTTGTCTAATTGATAGATTTTATTTAATAATATCTATCAAATTCTGATGAAATTTCCTGGGCCGCCCCAAACATAGTTGGGAGAAATAACTACATACAAAATTAAATATGAATATCTTAAAAAATAGTGACTAGATAATTTTTCTTTAAATGCAAATCGATTACCAAATAGCTTTTCTAGGATTACCGAAATGTTAGCTATGTAAAAAAAAACTTAGATATAGTGCAAAACTCTGGTGGGATTGTATTACCCCCCTCCAATGCATGAGGGTTAAGGCTTTTCACACAGGCGCCCAAATTGTTGTAAATTCTTGAATTCTAAATCATTAACAGCCTTACTAAAAAAAAACCACAGCGCGACCGATTAACTCTGTTATTGCAATAACATAAATAAAGCTTGTATACACTAAAACATGTTTTATTACCAATAACGTTTCTTACGTGGTCACGCTGTTAAAACGCATTGAAGATGTGACAACGTTGTATATGGTTTTAATATACTAGGAAACAATGTTGTTTTAATTTTTCTCCGCAAGGGGCATTATTGGCGCGCCTATGCATTAGTTCTCCGGCCCGCGACAGCCTGCGATGACAAAACAGCTTGGTGTGTTTTATGGCGGGATATCGAAAATTTTGTGATTTTACTTAATAATTTCTATTGTAGTGACGAATTTACTCTTCTGTTCACATAATTGATATATTTACCATGTTATTTGTGTGGTTTACATCAGTTTAATCAAGTTATTGTACAAACGCCGTACTTTCAAAGTTGAACTGTCAGAATATTGTTTTTTATAAGATAAAATTTTCATTTTAAGATCTTTATTTTAAGAGAATTTCTTAAAAGTGATAATTTTTTATAATATTAAAATCTAATACATGTGTTCGTAAACGTATCAAAAAATTAACGTCTTTAGAGATGCAAGAAATCTGTTTTAAATTTCGGTATTATTTCTAAGTTATTTTTTTGGCAATAAAAAAAACTTTGAAATTTTTTATTATTTTTTTATTGTATACACGATGAAAAAGTGAGGTGATAGTTTCCTTCCAAATTTATTACATAAAAGGACTGTGTTTTTTAAATTTTGATTTTATTTAAATTTCTCTACATTTTGGTCAAAAATGTTGTGGGAGGAAATTTTTTTCCATTTTTTTCCGAGTTTGAATCTTAAAATATGGCAGTTTTTGAAAGCTAAAGTGTATTTCAAATACTCAAATCTAAAAGGTAATTTTATCTAGTTTTCATAAATGCTATTTGTTTTTACGACACCTTCAAAAATAAGAAATATATAGAACATTCAAAATACTATGTAAAAATTACAAATATCGTTCGGACATCAATGGTTAAAACAGAGATAAACTACCCTCTCAGGCCGTGGAAACCATGTGTATTTCTTTCAAAGAACAAATTTTTAATTAGTAATGTTTTTCACATCCGCGGCCGTTTGTCAATTGAATAAAATTTTCAATTCCACTTTATTATTTTAAAGTGGAATTGAAACAAAGTTATTTAATTGTGTTTATTATAATTATGTATTCCCACAAAGTGTTTGCTACATATCAAGATTTAATAAAATTTTCGCTGGGTTTTTTAGTAAGGCTGTAATTGTATAAACTATTGTTGTCCATTTTTCGCTAATAGAAATAAGAAGGGTAAGCAAGACAAAAGGCTGTTTCTCAGTGACTTTTCACAAGGACATTGTTGTCAGAAGTGTTTTTCAGTCGGGTCAGTTTTTTGAAAATTCTTGAATTATTGTTTTGGTGGTAACCCATTACCTCCTAGCAGCCATAATTTATGACCGCTATCTAACAAGGCCTTGTCTGTGGGCGGTCATAATGTGTACATATGCACCAATATACCCTGTAATACACACTCTTTCTCTCACTAATCCCTAAACACCGGATAAGAATCCAATTATTAGTGAAAGTGTTGGATTATAGCGTACACTTACCGTGAGAAACAATGCCTAGGTAGATTAGAGTGAAGGGAACAAACCATGTTGCGAGGAGTGTGGACGAGGAATGGTAACGTGGGCGTCACGATTATTGTAGTTGTCGAATAATCGAGCGGCGGCTTACTAAGAGAGTATTGCGTGACTCTAATTGTGCTGTTTATGTTTTTTTCAGGAGCGGCGATGGAAGGGGTAAGTTCTCAATTGCAAAGTTTGCAGAGAAGTACAAGTTGGGTAACCCTGTGGCGGGAAATTTGTACCAGGCATCCTATGATGACTATGTGCCAATCCTCTATAAGCAATTGGGTGAATAAACCTACCAATTTTTAATACTGGCAATATATTTTTTGTTACTTACACATATATATTGATCTTTATGTAGTTTTTATAAAACATGTTATAATGATAATAAAGTATACACAATATTATGTATGTAATATGATATTTTTATTGACTTCTCACAAATTTTTCTTGATTCCAAATCCTTTCATAATCCATTGTAATTTCAATTGACTTAATTACAATTTGTAATTTCTTTTCTCTTAACTAAAGATTGAATCATTTTTTTATTTCTCGTGTTATATATATTTTTTTCATTTTAATGTAAAACATATATATTTGAGTCGTACATCACTTGTTATGCCGTGTTGCTTTACCTTCTTCTTTAGCCAACATTTCGGATGGCGTTACAGTGCCCATCATCAGGACAGATGTGTGTTGATGGATACTATAATGCTGTCCGAGATGTTGGCTAAAAGGGGAGGTAAAGCAGCATAATACCCCAAAAATAAATAATGAAACATACATCATTATCATAAGTAATTAGAACTTGTATTACTCTTTATTGATTTGAGTATTAACAGATTTACAAAGTTATCTAACCAAAAGAAGAATCAAAGAACTATAAAGCTTTAAATTCAATAAATTAAGTTAGATTGTGACCTGCCACAGTTGGACTAAAGTGAGTTTTTTCAGTCGGTTCAGTTTTTTTTGAAAATTCTTAATTTATTATTTTGGTGGTAACCTATTCCCTCCTAGCAGCCACAATTTATGGCCGCTATCTAACAAGGCCTTGCCTGTGGGCAGTCATAATTTATACCCGTAAATAAATCAGACTTTTTATTTATATAATCTTCATAAATTACATTGTTTATTTTTTTACATAAGTATTTTAACCTAGGGTGATTCAACGTCAACATACTATAAAATTTTTTATAGGGATAGGTTAAAATAAAGCTTTAGCCAATATCACTATAGGTGTAGTAGTCCTAGAGAGAGGTTGTACGTATGTCGTCGATGATCGTCCTATTCATTCTCACAAGCTTTTTATAAAAATGAAACACAGAACTATAAAACACTAGAATGATAAATTGTCACGCACAACCTCTCGTTAGGACTACCATAAATATCCTTTTTTCCGCCAAGGAACAGGTGTTGAGTAGGGTTCCATGCCAACTCAGAATGAAACCGACTCAGAACCACCTCAGATGGTCATTAAAAGCCACGAAAAAATAATTTTAAAATAGCCGGTAACCTTAACCTAACTTAAACTATTTAACCTAACTAACTAACTAACCATCACGCCGTTTCCCCGCAGGGGTAGGCAGAGAGGACGGACCGCCAAACAACTCGGTCTTGGCACACACTCTTTGCCTCACTCACATTCATACATCGTCTCATACATTCTCTTCTATTATTCTGACTTTTGACATGACCCGACTCAAGTATCTGATTCACTTGATCGTGCCATGTCTTCCTCGGGCGTCCCCGACTTCTTCTACCATTCACATTCGCGTCGTATATTCTTCTTACACTACTTCCTTCGTTCATTCGCTCTACATGCCCAAACCATCTGAGGGTCCCTTTCTTAATCTTACTCATTATGCTTACATCAGCCTTACATTCTTTGCGGATATCCACATTTCTCACACGATCATACATTGTTTTACCACACATACGTCTCAGGGATCTCATTTCAACTGCATTCAGTTTACTTTCATCCTTCCTCTGCCAGTTCCATGCCTCACTGCCATACATCAGGGTAGGTACCAGGACTCCATTGTGGACTGCTAGCTTCGCTTTTTTTGACAGTTTTTTATTAGCGCCAACGGCATTCAGTCCACCATTAATGGAGTTACCGGCATTCACCCTTCTTTCAATATCTCTTTCAGCCTTCCCATCTCTCGTAAACATACTACCCAGATACACAAACTCATCCACCTGCTCCAAATATTCATCATTCACAACTTATCCACTATTTAACCATGCTTATAACTTATGCCACTATTTAACCAATTTTTTATATTTTTTTATCATCACTCTTAACCCATTCCACCACTAATAATGTGACTTAATTTGTTAATTAACACTATTCAATTATTACAACTTTTATTTCAAAGAAACCGTAACACTAAACTTCACATAAAATTAAAACATTACAACATAAAACTATAATTTTTTTTTTGTTATTTGGATATTTGTTAAATCTTCATCTTCAATTTGGGAGGCGGGAATGGGTACCGCCGCCCCGGGAACCTTTATTGGATAACCAACACCTTTGCCATAGGTCACCCCAAGTGGTTCGCTACGTTTGGTGATTTAACAGGGGTGCCCGGGATGAGGTTTGTCTAGGTCTTGGAGGTGGATGACCAGGACACACTGAACCCAAGATTCCTACACACCCCTTAAACCCTTTTCCTTTCCAGAATTTCCCTCTCCTTCCTTTCCCTAAAAAAACCCTCCACACAGTATTCCCAAAGATGACATAGGCCCTCAGGGAAATTATTTTCTTTAGGACTTCCTGTGTGGAACTCACGTAAAAAAAAGAGGCAGTTTTGGTATTTTGGATTTTTTATGCGTAAAATGATTACGCAAAGACAGACCGGCGTTTCGCCGGCTTAGTGCTTTAAAACCATAATATAGTTGACCGGTGATTCGCCGACTTCGTGTGTCAATGGGTTAATGACCTTTCTGAGGTAGTTCTGAGTTGGTTTCATTCTGAGTTAGCCCGTCATCGTTGAGTAGGTATTAATTACATCGAATGCTTTATTTCACATGTACTCGTCATATACGAAAAGCTCCTAGTTTGATTAGCCCTGACCTCTTAGACCTAGTTAACTGAACACTTTCATTACCCAAAAATGTATGCTCATTTAACAATAAATAAAAACTATGTTTCATTTATAGCTCAAGGAAAAAGAGCGTCCATAGCCAAGAAAGTCGGAAAACAAAGAAATTGATTTTGAAGAATTGTAATACAACTTAAACTTTTGAAAAAATGCAAATTCCTATGTACATATTTGAAATACTCATGTCTGTTGTACGTCTTTAATAAATAAAATAATTACATCAATTTTGTCTTAAATATTTAATTACCTACATAGGTACTAGATTATTTTAACATGCAAAGATTTACCAATTATTGTGCTATAAAAGCATGTCTTTTTACAAATAACTACTTATAAACCATTTAAAAAAACATTAATTATTATTGTGCATCAAAGCGGAAAGGTAAACATGATAATTGTTCAATTAAAAACCTGCAGGGTCATTCTCAGTATGTAGGTTCTTGTTGTAGACCAAGCGGTTACCTACGGTAACAAAATTTAAAAAAAAATTATTGAAAAAGATTAAGGCACAAGATATAAGATCTTGAGACCTTTTGCTATCCAGGCATCTGATCTAACTACTGAGCTATCGTTTAAACTGTCAGACCTCCAATTTTTGTCCTCTACAAAGAATAAAAGGTGAATCAATGTGGAAACTGGGCAGGTCTGAGGGTTGATGCGATAGCTCGGTGGTAAAGCAAATGTCCAGGTGGCAGAAGTTTCTAGTAGAAATCCCAGTTGCGACATGAACTTTTAGGCCCATTGCATACAGAGATATTTACAAGCTACTTGACTGCGATGCAATAAGTTGCATACTGATTTGCTAGTATACGATAATACTGGTTTCTGTCAATGACTAAACAAAATACCTAAGAGAAGATTTTGCCATACCAATCCAAATACATACCGAACATTCTGTCCAAACAGCTGTTCAAAAATGGCGGCGGTTTCCATGATTATTGTTCAGTTTATATGATAAGTAATAAATATTGGTTTCATCTTGGCTGCAATTTTTGTATAACTATTTGGACAGAATGTTTTATTGGTATGACAAGTCCTCTCTTAAGACCCGTTCAGACTAGGCAAGTAGTTTAGTTGAGTATCCAGCAATTTAGTAACTAAACGTGTCTGAACACCATAATTTTAGTAGAGTAGTTTAGGCAGTGTTTTAGTAGTCAATCGATTTAGATCTAATTTTACGGGCGCATAGCGTCCCCCACCATGCATCACTGCCCATTGGCTCAACCACTAAACAAGTGCGAACTGGTCGTTTTAATAGAGTTCATTAGTAGCCGCAATGTCAATCCGTTGAAGTGAAGATGCTAATCTAAAATTCTTTATTTTTGCAGCTATTAATCTATTTTCGTATCTGGAGTTTTTTTTACTTTCATCTCACTAATTTCTTCTTCCACCTTTTCTGAAATAAGCATTACAATCAGCTTAATTAGCGTATTTACTTTTTTGCATTGCAGTCCTTTCATCTTGCAACGCGCCGCTCACTAATGTATTCTACTCGACCGTAATGCAAACGCTTTTTGATCAATCAAGTATCGAGTCACTCGCCACTTGACTAAACTACTTGCCTAGTGCGAACAAGCCATTAGGGTATTTTATTTCATCATTGGTTTCTGTACACGGCGGTGATCTAATTACTCTGTACTTGGACATTTTCACTAGATATCTCTCAGGAATCACTGGTTTTTTAAAATTATTTTTTTGCAGAGACGGTTTACGATTAGTTCCATTAGGCCATAGGCCCATTGTGCTATCTCACATTTTACTTCAATCCTTTAACAATAGCCCAGTCCCTTTAATAATGTTCACCAGAGTTGTCATTGGATACGTGGCTAAGTCTTCTGGTTCTACAGTGTGTCTCCCCAGGTATCTGAGCCTAGTTCCCACTAGCGATGTGTAGGTTCAGATGGAGTGGGCTCTTAAACTCGGGTTCTTCGCGCGAAGCGGCTCCTACTCCTACTCCCTTTTCAAATCGACTACTCCCAAAGAACCCGGTACAGTACTTACGCCGGAACTCGGCGGGCCGAGCCACAGTCGGGTGGTGGCTCGGCGCGGCACGATGGCAGTTCACACTCGTCAAACCCGTGCGTCACGGTCCGAGCCACATGTGTGAGTCGGAGTAGATCGCGCATTCGAGTTCTTTTGCGTGCGGGCTCCGGCTCCGAGGTCCGGCTAGTGTGGAACCCGAGCGTCTCGATTCGAGCCATTTGGGAGTAGGTCGTGCGTTCAAGTTCTTTTGCGAGCTCCAGCTCCGAGGTCCGGCTAGGGTTGAACCCGAGCGTCTTGCAGGTTGCGCGTTCGAATTCTTTTGCGCGCTCGGGCCATTCGCGAGTCGGGAGTAGCTCCCGGGACCTGCTCCAAGAACTCAAGTACTTTTAAAAGGAAGTACATTTTGGAGGCCTCCGGAAAAATGCAGAACTTACCCATCTCTAGTTCCTACCAAGGCAGGACATTGGCACCACCATAAGTGAATTGGAGTCTCTTCATCCTCTTCACATTTTCTACATCTACTGGTGCTTTCCCAATAGCTGCATGTGTCTTCTGAGATGGCTGTGTCCCGTTACTAATCCTACCAGTTCTCTCAGCGAGTTTCTGTTCATATCGAGTAGTTTCCTGGTTCGTCTGGGGTCCGGTCCATTTATGAGTACTTTGGATTGCCTCATTCCCCGGGTGCCCTCTCCCATTCCTTCCAGTGTCAATTTTGCATTCAATTCAACATTCAATTTTGCCGCTCCGGGCTTTTGATGGGCTTAGTCCTTAGTCCGCCACTGCACTTTACCCTCTTCTAACTTCCAAAAAAAATTTTTTTTTACATTACGAAAGGTATGCCATCACCCCATTCAATAAATAATTTTAGCACGTAGATAGGTAGTGCATAATTAGAAATAAAAGCAAAAAAAAAAAGCCAATATAAACCACTCATGGCACCTTCAATCACTTTAGATACTAAGTAATGTTGCAACAAATAGAAGGAAAGAAAAGTAAAAACAACTATGTTTATATATTTGATAATTATAGGCTTTTTATTTATTATTTCTGCACGATGTGAACATTAGTTATTTATTGGATTATAACCTTATTATTATACTTTTTTGGTTTCTTTAATGCGTGTACCTAATGTTATTAACCTGTAAATGTTCCTAATAAAAAAAATTAAAACATCTTGAAAGCTGACTTTTTCCGAAACTTCGTTGCTCACTAATTGAAACAAGTCATTTTTTCTCGGGACGCAGGGCCCCTAGCCGATGCGGGGCCCCTAGGCATTTGCCTACTCTGCCTTAGGGATAATCCGGTACTGGGGAGGGGGGGGTCAAAAATCTTCAAAAATTGCGTTACGTAATACTTGAACGCCCTCTAATTAAAATTGTTAAACAAAATGTTTTTATATGTTTTTTGTCACAATATTGATTTTATTTAAGTACTTATTTAATTATTATCAAAATTAAATTATATCTTGTGCTTGACCACAACTATGTGCGCCAACGTCCGAATGTTTTTTTTTAGTAAAGGAATCGATGAATTACCTATGAGATGGCAAAAGTGCATAGATAGCAATGGTACATACTTTGATTAAATAAATATATTATATTAAAAAAAAATTGACTTTATGTTCCTCCCATACAAAACGCCAATTTCATATAATATAATTTATTCATATGTAAGGACCTAATATTTTGGAGTGTTTTTGAAAGTATTCTTTTCTGTTTTTGTAATTATTCATACTACCTATAATCAGTATTATTTTCAAATACAAACAATTTATTATTTCCAAATATATAGCATAACCAGTGGAGCGCTTTTTGCCACAATATGGCGCTATTTAAAATACTCGGATTGCTTTGCTGCTAATTTTGGCAAATTTTCCTGTACTTATAAGTAATTACAGTCTGTCAAATAAGAGTAGAAAACATAGGAGGGCGCCACTGTTGATCAAATGGCAATACTAAAAATACAACACATGGTGGCGATGTAAAGCTGTGTAACCTACATTTTTTTGTAAAAAATCAAAAACACATAAAAGTGGGAAAACCATAGACATCCAAATGACTAGACAAGCAGTTACGGGTGAGGGGTCAAACCAAACCATGGAGGGCGAAGAGGGGAAAGATGACTGTGATTCGTTATACAATCAATCTGACAGTAAATAGGCATCTCGCATTACAATATCACCATTTAGTTCTTAAAAGCAAAATCTGCTTTGAATGAATAGACCTTTTTACATGGGAGCGCGAATTGCTTGCCACGATAATAACATATTTGCTAAGGTCAAATGCTCGCCCCAAAAAAACTCGCCCCAATACACATAGCAATATTTTGTTGCCGTGTTTAGTTAAAACACTATTATAAATGTTTCATAATTTACTTACCCCTGTAACCACCGATGAGCACACTGGAGAACCGCCCACATTCGCTATGTGCACATTGATATGTAGATATATTGTATAGAATACGCTACTGTTTTGGCGTTGTATTTCGTTAAATGTATGGATGTTACCTTGTAGCTGTTCACGGCAAGAATGATGACGTCACACATTTTAGATTCAAGCGAGGCTCTATCCCCTCCCCATGGAGCGAGCCGGTTCCAAGGAGGTGCTTCAGCCGGCGCCATGTGGAGGGGGAAATAATACGTTTTTATCACTTAGGGCAGGTCCATGTATATTCATATGTCCGTGGGGAAAACCATTTTTTATTGTAATTTTGATATCTACGGATCTCAAAATTAGAATTGCATATGGGTATATTATACGATATTATAATAAAATAAAAAGCACAGTTAGAAATTGCTATGAAGAATAACGATATTATAATAAAATAAAAAGCACAGTTAGAAATTGCTCACATTTATTTAATACTAGCTTAAGTACCCAGCACTGCCCTGGTTGTATATCATGTCTCTTATTTTAGATCTGAACATATTTAACTCAGTCAGACCCCAAAAGTATGTACCTTAACAACAGTGCTTCTTTGAATTAATGTTTTTTCTTTCAGAACAAAAAAATGTTTTTTTAAATGTGGTTTACAGTGTTTTATACATTCAGTGCCATAGCTATTTGAAATAATATTTGACAGTTAAATTGGTGTTGCCAGCCTACAAAATTAGTAGTTCGAATTTTTGGTAAATATCGGTTCGGACTGGCCACGCTTATTACGAATAATTTTTAGAAAAAAACTTTAGATTCGCCTTAATTACTATAAAAGGAAACTTTTTGGCTTTGGGGCGGCGGAAAATAATGCATTTTAATTTTCAATTGCATAAAACCAAAATTCGCTTCGCGACTGACACAGCGAAAATCCGCGGCCGTACATGTCACTGTGATGTTGGTATCCTTGATAAATTAACAAGAGCTAATACGACTGTAGCCGACTTCATGGGATAAGGCGCGTAATTACGAAATTTGTCTAGCGGGCTTGTTTGTGTAACATGGTTTGTGATACAAAAGAAAGTGCCCCTTTATAACGCCTACTCGCGTCAACGCAAGAAAAACATCCCAGTTTTCAAGTGGCTTAGCGGCTACGCTAGGTTTGTGTAACGTGGTTTGTGATTCGCGGTATTTCATGTAGGTATCCCACGAAGTCAGCTACAGTCCATAACAGTGACAGCAAGTGACAGCTACGGCCGCGGATTTTCGCTGCGTCGGTTCGCGAAGTGGTTTTATGCAATTGAAAATTAAAATGCATTATTTTCCGCCGCCCCAAAGCCAAAAACTTTCCTTTTATAGTAATTAAGGCGAATCTAAAGTTTTTTTCTAAAAATTATTCGTAATAAGCGTGGCCAGTCCGAACCGATAATTACCGAATTTTTATATTTTCTACTCTTATTTGACAGACTCTAAGTAGAAGTTTACGATTTTATAATATTTTTTTTATAAATCCTACGAATATTTTATAATCGACAAAAGATAGGTGAATTCATTGGCTTTATAGAACTATAAACAGTTTGTATGTCTCTATATACATTCAGAGGTATTATTTTTTTGAAAAAAATCACGAGCAATCGGAGAAAAAAGTTTTAAATTGCGTTGTCGCTCCAGTGGAGAAGTAAATAAACTAGCTCCCCTGTTAGATCCGAGATTATTTCTCTATTATCTGGCTAAATTAAAACTGTTAATGAATGATAAATATAATACGTAACTTATTAATATAGTGTATATTTACTTTTCTAAATTACAATAAAAAATTTAAAAAAACTGCTTTTATCATATCTCAATAGTTATACTACCTCAATTATTGCAGTTGATTACCTAATAGGCCACTTGCATCACATTTTAAAAAAAAATTCCGGTTTAGACAAATATTCTAAGACATTCTGTATTTTTTCTTTTTTTTAATCGTATTTTTGAAACCCTGGGGATTTTTTGAAAATTTCAATCCGAAAAATCAGACCATTTTTTACAAACCGGAAAGACGGGACTTAATTTTATAGGTGCGAAAAAACGATAATTACATAGCCGAAAATCATTTAAAAAAAAAGAATGTTTTCTACACGAATGGCACAGGAGAATAACGAGGCATACCAAAAATATTACATCTCATAAATATTTTTTTCCTTGATCCATCTTATTGATCATAAATCATAATGTACAACGTATATATTACTAAATCCAATGTAATATACTTATACTTGTAAATTATAAGAATATTATAAAATTTGATTTTGTTAAAATCAGCACTATAACCATTATACCTCTGAAACACGTACCGACTTCTATAATGTACGGGGTTCTCTTCAGAACATCTGTCAAAAAGATAAACCAAATGATAAGTTCGCAGAGAACAAACAATAAATCTAGTGAAAGAATTCAAAAATTCGCCTGAAATCAAAGTGATGCCATATTAAAAAAATAAATCAGTGTGGAATTTTATAAAATTAATAGCAACATTTTCGGAAACGGGACATTTTCATGTGGCGACGTCACAAGCCCAAATAATGGATTTATTTATTTAAAAATAAAAAAAGTGTACATTTCTAAAAAAATTTACTAACATTTTCGCAATCTCGATAAAAAGATCTATCCACACGATTTTTTCTAAGTCGTTATGAATTCAATGCAAGTGGCCTATTATAATGATTCTTAAATACTTTCAAATAAAGTAGGTAAATGGTAACAGGACAACTCATAATCATGCAACTTCAACACCACCTTTGAAAAGTCATTAAAAGTGTTGAAAAAAAAATTGGTTAATTAGGTTACGTTAGGTTAGGTTATGGGTTATTTTTAAATTTTATTTTCATGACCTGATTTTTCAAAGGGGTGTTGAAATGCCACTTTGTTGAGTTTTCGTGGAACCAAAGTAAATACCTACATTCATATAAAATATTTTCCATTGAAGATCAAGTACCCGACTAACGTTGAGGTTACGGAAGGCAATGAGCTGACTCCTACCTTGACTATTGAAATTCCCACTGTTGATTGGGATGTAGAAGATGGCGCTCTTTATGCCCTGTGCATGAGTGGTAAGACAAATTAATATTGTATTTCTAAAGTCGGGTCTCCAGCGACTAAATGTTTTCAAAACATCGGACAAAAACAAAAATCTTCAGTCTGGGCCACGGGGGTTGTTTTTCATGGAAAACAAAAACAAACATTGATCTAAATTTTTGCACGACATTTGCTTTAATGTTTGTGATAATATTGTCACTGAAGAAGCGGATAAATAGATAGGCCAAAACAATTTGATTTTTAGGTACTTTGGTATGCAAAAAACGTTTTTGTGTGATAATTGACTTTTAACCTGGTTATGCTACAAGATAAGTTACATAATCGATGATTTATTTGACATTGCATATCCACTTTTTGGAGAAAATATTTATGAACTAGACTACTAAGGAGAGTCCTAATCTTTATGTGTAAATTACGGTGTCTGTAGTAGCGTTAAATTCAAATTTAAGATATTTTAATTTTCAACTTTATTTATCTCGGAATACTGAGTTATGGAGATACAATGTCTTGCCTGGAAGCCATCGATATAATTATGCTGTAGCTAGTAAGCAAGGGGATATGTACTGTAACAGACGTGTCGGCGTCTTTACAAGACTGTAATAGGGGCACCGGCGTCTCGTGCACGCTGATCCGGATGTGTCCAAATGATGAGGGTGGCATCCCTGGATTTGTTGAGGGTGGGAACCCTAGATCTGCCTCCTTGCACCCAGAGCTTGGTGAGTGGCAGCCCTGGATGTCCTGGTCTCTGCCTGAACCTGGCGCCTTGCGGTGTCCTAAGTAGGGCCGGCTTGTCTTGAGGAGGTAGGCACCAGGCTTGATGATCAGGCACAGCTTCAGCAGGAGGCAGTCGGAGAGAAGTCTTCCAGAGGAAGTATGTAGTAAAACACTTGTTGAGTAAAAAACTTCAACTGATTTATTTTGAAAAATTCACTCCTTATATTCTAAATTGTGAGCCCAATTTCGGGCCGGACAAATCCACAGAAAAGTGGTGGGGGGAAACATTCCGCGCCGCCACTAGTATATAATAGTCCTGGGTCGGTCGTGAATAACCCGCTCATTAAAACCCGTTCACAAACCACAAAAGAGTGAGCGGGTCATTTTTTCGTCAGCACCCGGGTCTCGCGACCCGCTTCTCGCAACCACTCTACTACTGCTACCTGGGTTTCGGGTGCGGAAGTGGCGGGGCGAGCGACGATAGATAGATGTAATATGAGAGAGCGAGCGGGTTGTCAACACCCGGGTTTCGCCACCTTCTCTCTCGACTCAGGTAGTAGAAATTAGCTGGGTGAAGCGTAATCGAGTTTCATATTTTGTGTCGCGAAAAGAGCGGGTCTTCGCGACCCGCTTATGACGCCAGTGTGTCGTGAGCGACCCGGGTCGTGTAAAACGATCGATCGACCCAGGACTAGTATATTACGGGTGGAAAAATGCTCATAATATATTTTGCCGGTTACAGGCAGAAAAGGGCTTGCTTAAATTTCAAACTTTACAGGATTTTGTAGCGCAAATTACTGATTAAAAAACAAATTTATAATTAGAAACAAGTAATGAAAAGTATGATGTATAACTAGATTTTTTTGTTTGGGGAATTGATGCATTTTTAGATTTTGGATTCGAAATTTTACGTTATATGATTTTAATTAAATGATTTGACAATGAAACACAATTAAATTATTTTTAATCCAGGTTCCCCGTGAGATGATCTACCGAAATCTGTTTATTTCATCGTCCCACGAGTTCCCTGGATTTTTGAAATGGGAAAAAGGTGAAAATTGTTTTGACAAGTACAAACATGACTCTATTTTCTATGGGATTTTTCCTAAAGACAAAGTTTTTTGGTTTGCTGGAGGCCTTGCAGGTCCTACAATGAAAACTGATTATTTCATTGTCCTGCAAGGCTCGCAGACTTTAAAAATTAAAAGTAAAAATTAAGAACATAACATACAAAATTAGAATATAAAACTATTGAGTTTACAATCTCCCCAGTGTAGACATGGGCAGACTCATTCCCAGGAGTGAATCGATTCATTGTGATTCCCTCGGCCTTTTGAATTGATTCATTTTATTCATTCCTTTAATTCCAAAAAAAAAAAAAAAAACAAAAAAAAAAAAAAAAAAAAAACCCTCGCTTATATTTTATGAGGCTACGAAGCCAAAGAGGAGAACAATAATGCTACCTCATTCTCTCGCAGACTACTTTATTTCTTAGTTCTCCTTTAGATGCATGTGTTTGCTCTTTTTAGTGTCGTTATTTTTCGTTTCATCGAGTTTCAAATCACAACGGTGATAAAGAAGTTTTCACTACGCAAAGCACTCTTCTTAGGGTAAATTATGTTGTTCTGAAAAATCGTAGGTACTAAAAACGACGCGCGACGAGGTTAATGAAATATTTCAAAGTGTACTTAGATATTATTTTGCCCAAAAGACAAATTTTTGACAAGAAAAATGTGTTTATATTAGGCTATCAATTAAATCTTAAAATTAAACAGTTTTTGTGGTAAACCCCTAAGGTTTTACTAATTTTTATTTATTTATTAATCTTAAAATTGTTTCACTTCACGTGATCTAAACTTCCCACTACCTTTAGCCTCGCAAAATATCCCAATTGGGGATTCCATAGTTTCATTAGCTCCAGACGGGACTTGGGCGGAATTCACATAAAAGCCATACTATTATCGCGCTTTCATAGGTATATCCGGACCGGTCACCTGGAATAAGCTTCACTCAAATATATATATATATTTTAAATGCACCTACCTCAATGGTGAAGTTAATACCACGCGCCGAATAAAATCTAATTAAAAGCCCTGGCGACACGCGTCATATAATTTGTTACCAAAATATAAAGGAACAAACCGCTCGATTATCATTTATCAGTATCACGGTTCGATAGCGACTGATGTATTGTTTACGGCTAGAGTAGACAGAGACAGATACCATAAAAAAATAATAATAATATAGATAAACATCGTTTTGTTTCTACAAGCATTGTATCACAATTTACGCACGTGTGAGGGAGAAAAAACATAGGATTAACTTTCGCTTTTAGATTTTTATTAACGTTCAGGGTCCGAAGTGGGAAGTTTCACCCTAAGATGACGGCTTGGCCGCGCGGGGACTAACGACGAACCGATTCTCGGCGGGCATCAAGAAATGAATTAGGAACTTCTGACTAATAAGTGTCTTTTGTCTTGCTGTGACTTGAATAACTTGCATTCCGCGGACCGGCCGGATCGACTCGATACGTGGGACCCGGGACCCGTGGGACTACTACGTCACAAATGAATAAGAAATAAATGTTTTGATTCCTTGAATAAGTGAAACAGAGATTGGGGTTGCGGATTGAGTTCGCACAGACCGAACAGCTTGTAGGACTATGACCACGGAGGAACGATTCCTCCGTGACTATGACTGACGGGACTGGCGGGACAACTGTGAAACAGACGCGACTCTCGGAGCTCAGAATTATTTGGATCTTGGCTGACTCGCTTGTCTGTTGGCGGTTTTGTCATTTGGATTGGGGACGGGGACTCTGGCCTACGGGGTTTTTTGTAGGTATAAGATTTACTGCGCGGGATACTACTCATCACATGTGATAGGCAATTTCGCGGCGCGCATCGCCTGTAGTAGGTGTACCTATCCGCGCAACAAATATCCAGAATAATATTTAATTTAATCCCTACGAAACACTACAATATTTATAGAGTACATTATTATTTTCTTACCTCAATATAACATGAAATATTTAACTGTAAAATAAATTAATCGAAATAAAAATAAATATGGTGCTGTTAAAAAATCGTAAGATGCAAGGCCAAGGGTAAGGAATAAAGATTTAATTCCTTTTGAAAATGAGAATCAGATCGAGTGTGTTACAAGATTGAATTTATTCATTTAATTCAGTCATTCAATTTTGCCCACGTCTACCCCAGTGGCAACCTGAAAGTAACGTTTATTTGTTGCACTGGGGAAATGTACATTGTTAATAAGAAAACCTTAAGATATTTTATTTAATTAATTTTAAGCATAAAACAAACAAGATTAATAATTCTAACAAGAAAAATAAACAAGTGAAATCTTTTTCATCAACATGTCGCTGGCGGCACGGTATTCTTGCATTCTGAGGCCAGGTCATTTTTTTTCTAATTTCCAATGACCTCAAAACTGCAGAGGACCGGGCCAGCGATGAACATTCATGAAAAAGATTGTGAGGGTATGAACACGTCGGTTACAGGTACGTATAGTAATTATTAAATTTAGTATTTTGCTGTTTTGCAAATCAATTTTTATAGATATTTGCAATGCATCCAAAAAAGCCCTCTATTAACCCATTGACCTCCGAATTGTTAAGCTAAAAAATTGACCTTCACGTCCGAAGAAATTTTGTGCCAAATACTAAATTAATATAACATTCGTTCATCATAATAGAAAATTCATTTTCTTTAACGCATATATTATTGGCAACAATATATGCGTTAAAGAAAATGAAGATAATGTAGGTGGTTCTTAGTCGAAGTATGGTACAGTTAAACATGACCGAATTTTATATCGACACCGTGGCGCAGTGGTTAGCGCGTTTGCCCGGAAAGCAAGAGGTCCTGGGTTCGAGTCCCAGAGGTGTCAATGTGTTTTTCTGATTTTTCTGTTTCCAGATTTTCGATTGAGTTTCGCTTATATTATCTTCATTTATTTAAATATTACAATTTGAGGTTTTACTCATAAAGTTAAAATAAAAAAAATAAAGAAAAAATGTAGCTTGGTTTAATCAAAAAATTAGAATCTTGCGAGAGCCTTGAAGGAGTAACCATCAGTTACTTATACCACGGCGGGTAAGAGGTGGATTACCTCCACTGTGCGTAGCCGGCTAGCAAAGGAACTGATTCTCGAGCATGAGGTTTTCAGGGTGTCATAGTGAATTAACATAGTTAGGATACAAACATGAGAAAATGAATTTTTTAATTTTGATTCTGATTTGCTTTCTATAATATTTCTTGAAAGTGTTTTCTGAACGCCAGTTTCCTCTTTCCAAAATGGTGTCTATAGGACACTCTTCCAGCCAACTTCTTGAAGCTGCAGCTGATCTCAAACTCCCAGGGGAGGCATCAATCCCAACGTCCTTCAAAATTGTTTTAATCCATCCACCATTAACAGTTCTTGAGGCTGACCTTGCAGGCCCCAATGTGGAAATAAACAGACATTCAACACCAGCTTCATGTCTCCTGTTCTCACCCAAAGACATAAGCTTTCTCAAACAAAATATGAGATCCATATTACGATCCTCTGCTTTGTAAAGCTTCCAACCAGACTGTCTATGTGTAGAGGTGTCCTTAGAACCAAAAAAATTGTCTATAATACAATGTGATCATCATTGTCAACAAGATTATCAGAAGATGTATGTATATTTGAGGGGAAGTGTCGCTGAGTGATGCTAATGTTTATTAGATGTTCTAGGGGCAATGCAACTTCCGTAGACAACAATTTCAAAAATCTTTGTTGTTGTCCCATCAATTCCGGTGGAAGGTTTTTTAGGAATATATTATTTTTTTAAATTCTTTTCCCAACAGAGTTTGAAAATTAAATCTTCACTCGAGTGTTGGGGACTTCTAGGTTTTCTGTTTTCGATTCGGACATTCGATTTTAAATACCTTACCTACAAGTAGTAATACCGAAATATATGAACTACTTACTGCGGTTTCACCATTTACACCTGGATTGCACCGTTTATCCCATATTTTAGATTTTATAAAAAAAATAGAAAATCTTAAAATTTGTAATAATTTTTTTTTTTTTTTAAATAACCAACGCAAATTCAAATTTGATTGGCTTATCTCTACTTATTATTTTTTCCTTTCAGGAGCGGAGATGGCAGGGGTTATTTCCATATTGCCAAGTTTGCAGAGAAATACAACCTGGGTAATCCTGTGGCAGGAAACTTCTACCAAGCTGGTTATGATGACTATGTGCCAACCTTACACAAGAATTACCTTTGAGCATTGCCCAATTGTATCATTGCCCAATTGTACCGGTGTAAAATAAATGAAATATTATGAAGGCAATGATTTAAAGATTTTTTTTTTGTATTATTTATTATTTATTTACTTATTTATTACTTTACATTCTTTGTTTATAAGTTTTAGAGTACTTTTAAATACTTTAAAACTAAAACAATAATGAAGATATTATAATATAATGAAAAAAAATGTAACAACAAAAGCATGTAATATGAAATAAAATACATTGGTAAAAATGATAAGAAGTCTAACATAAAAAAGAATATGCAATATAAACAAAATTGCAGAAATTATCCACAACTATTTGTGTCTGGATGTATAAAAGAATTGGAATAAACAATGTTTATAATGGTTATTCGGTGAAATATATCTCCTAGATCAAAATATTTCTTCCGAGATTGAGAAGTCTCGGAATCGGGGATTTTGGTAAGAGAGTGCCCTGGTGATGTTAAAGTAAAAGGGTAGTAAATATCGGGAAGATCTTTTGGGAATATGGATGTTGATTAATTGAAGAAATTCAGGACAGTCAATTTTGTAATGCAGTATTTTATGTAATAATATTAAATCTGTAATTCTTCTTTCTGGAAGTTTTAATAGGGACATTTTATCCAATAGGTAATTATAATCAATATTTAGTATAGGTATATGCAATTTATAGTTTATAAATCTCAGGAACTTATGTTGAATCTTTTCAATGCCGTCGGAATGAATATTGTAAAATGGAGACCATAACGTGGAGTTATACTCTACTTGGCATCTGACAAGGGTTTTATATAATATGATAAATGTGCCTAAATTATCGAAGTCTTTTGCAGCTCTCAAAACAAATCCAAGAGTTTTACAGGCGTTATTAATAATATTATTGATATGGCAAACAAAGGGTAGTTTGCTATCAAAATAATTTAGTAGGATAGTAAAAAACTTTTAACCCTGCAAGTGCGCCACATGGATGCATTTGGCGGCTACCTCTGGACTGAAGCCCCAAATGCCTGTAAAAGCTCTTGACTCTGTGCAAACGGTCCGTTTGATAGATTCTCCTATCTTAACAAACGGATTGCTATCTTTAGAGCACAGGTGTCGGGTAGAAATTCTGTCTTTGTTCTAACATTATTTCAATGGAAGGTGCCCTGAGGAACTAGCGTCTTTGATCTTTCGGCTCTGGTGCACAGTCGGGAAACACACCCAAAGCACATTACATTGGCCCCTCATAGGAGGCCCTGAGAAAACATTTTCCCTCGGGGCCTATGTCATCTTTGGGGATGCTGTGTGGAGGTTCTTTTTAGGGAAAGGCAAGAGAGGAAGTTCTGAGAAGGAAAAAGGTATGAGGGGTAGGTAGGAATCTGGGGGGGGTCAGTGTGTAATATGGATGTGTAAATGAATACATCCCTCCCACAGCGGTGCAAGGCGATGGGTAAGTTATTAAAAAAATAGTGTCAGCCAGCGTACAGCATGATTGGCATTTTACCCCTGGCACAATGAGGAGCACAAGGTCGCGGAAGGTCGGCATTCCAAGAGTTAAAGATTAAATAATGCGGGAAATTCAGTCTGTAAAGACTGGTGTATCAATAATTCTTAATCATGGCATCACTCTGCCTGTCTTATCAGCCTTAAGCTTATCAGCTGAAATTAAGAGTCTAAAATATATAAGTACTCTTCCTCATCCAAATTCATTTACATGGATTTTTTACATTTTTGTTGTTGGATTACATGTAGGTCAATTTGGGAGGCGGGTATGGGAACCGCAGGCCCGGGAACCATTAATTGGATAACCAACACCCCTGCCATAGGTCACCCTAAGTGGTTTGCTACGTTTGGTGACTTAGCAGGGGTGTCCGGGTTCATGGGGTGAAGTTTGTCTGTTATTGTCTTGGTGGCGAATACGTTTGCCCACGGGCCAATTCAGAATGAAACCAACTCAGAAACACCTCAGAAAGGTCATTTAAATCTACGAAAAAATATTTTTAAAATAGCCGGTAACCCTAACCTAACTTAACCTATTTAACAAATTTTTAAATATTTTTTATCATCACTCTTAATGACCTTTCTGGGGTGCTTCTGAGTTGGTTTCATTCTGAGTTGTCCGGTCACCGGTTGAGGGAGACCTAACCTAGACCTCTCCAGCCGGACTCTCGACCCACCGCCTTGCACCACAGTGGGAGAGATGGATTCATACGTCCGTCACTCCTGGAAACATCGACCCCCTTCATAACCTTTTCCTTCCCAGAACTTTCTCTCCTTCCTTTCCCTAAAAATACCCTCATACTAGTTTTTTTTTCACCATATTTGACAATGCCTTCAGCAAGCGAAACACCAGTATTAGAATTAAAAAAAACTTTATTTTTAGCAATAAGTACTTAAAAATAATATCATTTCTCATGGTGTCTATCTACTTACATTTTAACCTTTCCCTTACTGTGCTAAAAAAATACGCGCGCTCCGGTGCTGTGTAATCAATTCACGTGTTAAAATCATCGATTTTATATCGGAAATATATGAAAATTCATAGCTAATCGCTTTTGTTTTTCGTAATTTGTGTTACAAGTGATAATAATTGTAATTTAATTGCTGAAAACATGAAAAAACCATCGTCCGTTGCTCAAAAAACGGGCGAGGAAACCATCTCAAAGGATTGCCCGCGAGCGACTGAGGCGCTGGGCGCTGGGCTGCTACCCAATACATATATACAGCTATGTATGTTTAGCTACTACGCGGTCGTAGGTATCGACTGTCGAAACACAACACGGCGGTCTCTGTTTCTCGTGTTCCCGTATAGCAAAGTAGAGCGAGACGTCACATAGCGTGTCATCTCCCCCCGCACACTCTTCGCGTATCTCGGTCCACACTGGCACACGGTTGATTGTATTTGTGGTTTATTCCCGATATTTAACAAAATATCTCTGATTTTGAATAAAATTTGCTAATTATTAAAAATATTATTTTTTAATTCAGTGTGTAAATGTATAACGGAGGAATACCTAAAACCTGAACCCAGAATTCATTATATTTATAGAGATATAAAAGTTATTAGAAGCAATGTGTAGTATTTACGCATTACAGACCAGGAAAGGTTAAAAGTCAAAGTCACATTATCAGATAGGTACAGCGCAGTTCAAATCATAATAGAGCACCTCAGTTTAAAAAATGGCTTACCCCACATTTAAAAAAAATGGCTTACCCTACGTTTTTTCTAACTAAAAATACTGGTAATGCAAAAAAAACATACGCACACATATTTTATAAGCAAATGTATTAGTTATCTTCAACTCATTTTTATATCGTTCCGTATAAAAATTCCCAAAGTTTCATAATATTTTTTTAAATTGCGATTGGAGACTTTAGCTTCATGAAGGTGTAAACATTAAAAATATATTGTGGCTAAATTTTAGATTTTAATATAAGGAGGGGGGGGGGGAGTTTTCTCTTTCTAAAGCAGTTTAGATCATATTTCTAACCATGATAGTAAAGGAGATACAACGACTTCCCGCATCCTTGTGTACGTGGATTGCCGACCTTTTAAGGGAGAGGTCGATTGAGACGGTAGCCGATGGTTTCACCTCTTCCTCACACTCGATAAATGCTGGCATCCCGCAGGGATCGGTTCTGTCTCCGACTTGGTTTTTGTAGCACATCAACGACCTTTTGTCATGTTACATTCATTGTTACGCGGATGACAGTATAGTTCATGATAGCTTTTTGTTTGACAAGCCCCCTAAGGGCTCACAAACTCCAACAGCTCGGAGGGCTTTGAAGCAAAGAATGGACGGGTACCTCGAGAGTGTTTTCTCTTGGGGTAAAAATAATCTCTTTGAATTTAATGTTTCAAAGACCCAATCTTGTCTGATTACGTCTACAAGGGATCAAAATGAAAATCTAGTCTCTTTCAAAGGAAGCAATCTTCCGAACAGGCCCTCCATTGATATTGGAGTAATCCTAAGCTCAGGTATGGGGCTCCATCGAAGCCAGAGTAAAGTTAGCCTCAAATCACAAGTGCGTACAAATCACAAGTGCGCCCCACGGTTGAATTTGGCAGCCACCTCTGGTCTGGAATTCCAAAATACCTGAAAAATACCCTCAACTCTGTGCAGAAACGGACGGTCCGTTTGATAGATTCTCCCATCTTAACAGACGGGTTTAAATCTTTAGAGCACAGGCGTCGGCTGGGAATGCTATCCTTGTTCTACTGGTATTACAATGGAAGATGCTCCGAGGAGCTAGCATCTTTGATCCCTTCGGCACCGGTGCATAGTCGGGAAACACCCCAAACGCATGCCCAACATTTGTACACATTTGTCACATGAGAACGGGTCGTTTCTTCGACTCGTTCTTGTGTTCAACAGCTCGGCTGTGGAATGATTTGCCGGCCTCTGTCTTTCCTCATTCCTACAACATGGGTCTCTTCAAGACCAGTGTTCATTCCTTCCTCTCCTCAAAAAGACCCTCCACACAGCATCCCAGATGACATAGGCCCTGAAGGAAATTATTTTCCTCAGGGCCTCCTGTGTGGAGTTAATGTAAAAAAAAAAAAAGATTTCTATGAGACGAATACGAGTTGTCCCAAAAAGCGAACAAAGTAGCCTAAAGGGTTAACTGAACACCATAGTCACCCAAAAATATATGCTCATGTAACAATAAATAAAAAAATTAAACCTATGTTTTATTTATAGCTCAAGGAAAAACAGCGTCCATAGCTAAAGAAGTCATAAAACAACGAAATAGATTTTGAAGAATAGTAATACAACTTACGTCTGTTGTAGATCTTTAATAAATAATTATAACAATTTTGTCTTCAATCTTTAATAACATACTCGAATAAATGAGATATTTTTTATTAATATGTAACGATTTATCAATTATTGTGATAGCATGTAAACGCATGTTTTTTACAAACAACTACTTATAATAACGTTAACCATTTAAAAGAGCATCAATTATTTTTGTGCATCAAAGCAGAAAGATAAACATGGTAGCTGTTCAATTATAAATCTGCAGTGTCATTCTCAGTAAATAGGTTCTTATAGTACACCAAGCATTTAAGTGGGTTGAAACTTTTTATTAAAAAACTAGCGAGTTCCCGGCTATTCCACTTAATAAAGAAATTGTTTCTCCCTTCATGTATTTTCCTCTTCTGCCTCCCCTTCCTCTCCCGTGTCCCCTCCCCATCACGCATTTCCACTCCGCCTTCCCTCTCCCCACTCGCCTCTCCCACTTCCCCCATCCCGCAAACCCCCCTCCCCAGTTCCCCTCCCCCTCACCCCTCCTGCATTCCATACATTCAGTCCCGGTACATTCTGTTTTCAAACAGCTCGTGTGCCACATATTGCAATTTTTTTATACAAATTTTTCATAATGGCAGTGCTTACCAGTATATACATATATATATATATATATAGAAACCTTCGCAGGCGTGCTCACAACAACTCACCAAAGTTTCCTCGCATTCGGATGAACAGTTAGCAACTCATAATTTCACGATGCCAGAACTCACTATTATATATAGAAACCATTGCGGGCACACATCAAACTCTCAAAGTTTCATCGCAATCGGATGAACGGTTAGCAATGGATATTTCATGATGCCAGAATTCACTATTGAATACAGAAACCATCGCGGGCATGCGCACATCAAATCCCCAAAGTTTCATCGCAATCGGATGAATGGTTTAGCAACACATGGACATCTCATATACTCACATATATATGTACACCCAAGCAAGCATATTTTGATTTTTATACATTTAGATTTAATGAAAAAGGTTTAAGCACGAGATGGCCACAAAATATAAGATCTTGAAACCTTTTGCTATCCAGGCATCTGCTTTAACTACTGAGTTATCGCTTAAACTGTCAACCTCCCACTTTTGTCCTCAGCAATGAATCAAAGAAGAAACTGTGCAGGTCTGAAGGTTGATGCGATAGCTTGGTGGTAAAGTAAATACCCAGGTAGTAGAAGTTTCGAGTCGATTCCCAGTTGCGACATAAACCTTTAGGTTCATTCTACAGAGATATTTACAAGCTACTCGATGCAATAAGTCACGTATTGATTTGCTAGTATATGATAATACTGGTTTCTGTCAATGACTAAATAAAATACCTAAGAGAAGAGCTTCGCATACCGATCCAAATACATACTGAACATTCTGTTCAAACGGTTATGCAAAAATGGTGGCGGTTTCCATGATTATTGTTCAGTTTTATATGATAAGTAATAAAAAGTGGTTCCATCTTGGCTTCAATTTTTGTATAACTATTTGGACAGAATGTTTTATTTGTATGAAAAGTCCTCTCTTAAGACCCGTTCAGACTAGGCAAGTAGTTTAGTCGAGTAGCCAGTAATTTAGTAACTAAACGTGTCTGAACACCATAATTTTAGTAGAGTAGTTTAGTCAGTGCTTTAGTAGAGTCAATCCATTTAGATCTAATTTTACGGGCGCATTGCACCCCCCACCATGCGTCACTGCCCGCTGGCTCAACCACTAAACAAGTGCGAACCGGTCGTTTTACTAGAGTTCATTACTAAAGGTGAATCAATGTAGAAACTGGGCAGGTCTTAGGGTTGATGCGATAGCTCGGTGGTAAAGCAAATGTCCAGGTAGCAGAAGTTTCTAGTAGAAATCCCAGTTGCGACATGAACTTTTAGGCCCATTGCATACAGAGATATTTACAAGATACTTGACTGCGATGCAATAAGTCGCATACTGTTTTGCGAGTATACGATAATACTGGTTTCTGTCAATGACTAAACAAAATACCTAAGAGAAGAGTTTGGCATACCGATCCAAATACATACTGAACATTCTGTTCAAACAGTTGTACAAAAATGGCGGTGGTTTCCATGATTATTGTTCAGTTTATATGATAAGTAATAAATATTGGTTTCATCTTGGCTGCAATTTTTGTAAAACTATTTGGACAGAATGTTTTATTGGTATGACAAGTCCTCTCTTAAGACCCGTTCAGACTAGGCAAGTAGTTTAGTCGAGTAGCCAGCAATTTAGTAACTAAACGTGTCTGAACACCATAATTTTAGTAGAGTAGTTTAGTCAGTGCTTTAGTAGAGTCAATCCATTTAGATCTAATTTTACGGGCGCATTGCACCCCCCACCATGCGTCACTGCCCGCTGGCTCAACCACTAAACAAGTGCGAACCGGTCGTTTTACTAGAGTTCATTACTAAAGGTGAATCAATGTAGAAACTGGGCAGGTCTTAGGGTTGATGCGATAGCTCGGTGGTAAAGCAAATGTCCAGGTAGCAGAAGTTTCTAGTAGAAATCCCAGTTGCGACATGAACTTTTAGGCCCATTGCATACAGAGAAATTTACAAGATACTTGACTGCGATGCAATAAGTCGCATACTGTTTTGCGAGTATACGATAATACTGGTTTCTGTCAATGACTAAACAAAATACCTAAGAGAAGAGTTTGGCATACCGATCCAAATACATACTGAACATTCTGTTCAAACAGTTGTACAAAAATGGCGGTGGTTTCCATGATTATTGTTCAGTTTATATGATAAGTAATAAATATTGGTTTCATCTTGGCTGCAATTTTTGTAAAACTATTTGGACAGAATGTTTTATTGGTATGACAAGTCCTCTCTTAAGACCCGTTCAGACTAGGCAAGTAGTTTAGTCGAGTAGCCAGCAATTTAGTAACTAAACGTGTCTGAACACCATAATTTTAGTAGAGTAGTTTAGTCAGTGCTTTAGTAGAGTCAATCCATTTAGATCTAATTTTACGGGCGCATTGCACCCCCCACCATGCGTCACTGCCCGCTGGCTCAACCACTAAACAAGTGCGAACCGGTCGTTTTACTAGAGTTCATTACTAAAGGTGAATCAATGTAGAAACTGGGCAGGTCTTAGGGTTGATGCGATAGCTCGGTGGTAAAGCAAATGTCCAGGTAGCAGAAGTTTCTAGTAGAAATCCCAGTTGCGACATGAACTTTTAGGCCCATTGCATACAGAGATATTTACAAGATACTTGACTGCGATGCAATAGGTCGCATACTGTTTTGCGAGTATACGATAATACTGGTTTCTGTCAATGACTAAACAAAATACCTAAGAGAAGAGTTTGGCATACCGATCCAAATACATACTGAACATTCTGTTCAAACAGTTGTACAAAAATGGCGGTGGTTTCCATGATTATTGTTCAGTTTATATGATAAGTAATAAATATTGGTTTCATCTTGGCTGCAATTTTTGTAAAACTATTTGGACAGAATGTTTTATTGGTATGACAAGTCCTCTCTTAAGACCCGTTCAGACTAGGCAAGTAGTTTAGTCGAGTAGCCAGCAATTTAGTAATTAAACGTGTCTGAACACCATAATTTTAGTAGAGTAGTTTAGTCAGTGTTTTAGTAGAGTCAATCGATTTAGATCTAATTTTATGGGCGCATAGCGCCTCACTGCATCACTGCCAATTGGCACAACCACTAAACAAGTGTGAACCCCTTTGTTTCTCTTATCTAAGTGTGAACCGGTCGTTTTAATAGAGTTCATTAGTAGCCGCAATGTCGTCCCGTTGGAGTGAAGATGCTAATCTAAAATTCTTTTGTTTTGAAAAGTTTTAATTTTCCATGTACATTTGTTACTTTAATTTTAATTTTTGCGACCGGTTTCGATACGTCTGTATCATTAACGAGCAAACTTAAAACTAACTTTTCAAAACAAAAATGTCTAGAAGTTGTTACATAGTCAATGCTGAAGAAATACAAAAAACTAAAATTCTTTATTTTTGCAGCTATGAATCTATTTTCGTGTCTGGAGTTTATTTACTTTCATCTCACTAGTCTTCCACCTTTTCTAAAATAAGCATTACAATCAGCTTAATTAGCGTATTTAATTTTTTGCTTTGCGGTCAGTTCATCTTCAGTCAGCAACGCGCCGCTCACTAATGTACTACTTCTTGGATTGGATCTGCTTCTTGGATCACTAGATATCTCTCAGGAATCACTGGTTAAAAACCTTGAATATTAATGTAAATATTACCTTGAATATTAATTAACCTTGGATACAGTTTGCGGCCAGCACTGCCAGCAGTGTGCAAATCACGTCAAGCTCATAGTCGACCTGTCGCTTTGTAGCAAAATAGAATGGCGGAAACCCACGAGCAAATTGTTTATTCTGTAGGCATATGAAAACCAAAGACGTTACATACTGATGAAAACGCCTACAAAATTTTATTTGCTTATGAATATCCCTGTGTGCGATGGGCCTTATACTCTTAGTTTTTTTCTAATGCTTATGATTTTTTGTCGATTAATATTATTATTTCAATATTTAATCCACAACATTTATAGTAATTGACATCAATTGCATGGTTAATCATTTTGTTGCATCCACCAGGATCGCATGACATTCTGAGAGAATATATAAAAGCCTATTCCAGTTGGGATTGTCATTGAATGTATTGGCATTATCTGAGCAAGATGGGGCGTTTAATCAACATTGCTGTGTTTTTCACAGGTTTGTTTCTACATTTCAATTAAATTTTAAGTAAAATAAAGATATTGTCTGTCCAATGCCAAAGTCGCTAATTTGAATTTTTGCCAGTTTTGAGTTAAATATAAAAAAAAAAACATTTTAAATGGCATTTTATTACACATTATTTTTTTTGAAATTCTTTATTAATTTTAATATTAATAACATGTACACAGGGCCGGATTAACCATGTCGGTGCCTGTTTGTTCCAGAATGCGATTTCTTCTATTAATTATAAGTAAAATAACAATTAGTTTGTAAGATTCGTGTAAACGAAACATCGCCTAAAATATGCAAACAAAATATTATCCCTCGGTTTTTCCAAAGAAGGTCCGACCCTCGAAGTAGTTTTAATGACTGGTAATTGTGTAGATACATTGCTTTACCGATTTGTAAGAAATTGTTTATTCCTTAAATTGTTTAATTTTAAGTATGTTATGTATACCACCTGTACATTTCAAATAGAACCCATAAATATTTGCGGCCTTTTATGACCCGAACTGAAGGAACTTAATCCCTTAGGTTTAAGATGTATCTTTATTGATGTGCCCTTTTTGGAAAACTTTTAAAAGTAATTTTATTGTGGGTTAAGTTTAAGAATTCGAGATATGGGAATATTTTAATCTTAGTCCTACCATTTCTCCATTTCAGTGTTTTATGATGTACTTAGTTTTATTGGTGGCCCTTTTGGACCGACCTTAGGGCAATTGTTTTATTGCGAGATTTTAAAATCCAGATGGAGGAGCAGCACCAATATGCTGTCTCACCTTTGTATGTTTTTCTTTAAATATTGTGATTTTTGGAACAGAGAGGCAGTCTTGCTGTTAGAGTGAAGGAGTGTTGTTGTTACGGTGGAAATGGAATATACACGAGGCGTATTTTCAGTTGCACAGAGGGAACATAGGCCCTTTGCGTTAGTCTTGCTAGTAGAGTAAAGCTAGAAGGTACACGCTGTGTGCCTTTACTTGTGTAATTATACTGAAGCTGGGAGGTACGAGTTATACCTACGGTTCAGTATTGGAAAACTGACAATAGAGAGATCGAAGTAGAGACTTCGATATTTGTCAGTGTGGTGTGGTCGTGGACCACTCGAGTAAGGGTAGATAGACCCTCGTGTAATAATTTTATTTATTGCATTAAATAAATTGTGCTGAAGAAGAAGAAAAAGAAGTGTTCTCCTGCCAACTCCATTCTGTTATGTTCTCGTACCCTTTCTGTTATGTCTCGGGGCCCTTTTACCAATGGCGGACTAACAGGGGGGAGGGGGGGGGGGCTCCAAACGCCTCCTTGTTCCCTTGGCCAAATCCTTAACAAGGCTTTAAGTGGGGGGGGGGGGGGGGTAAGGTTTTAAAACTTTTTAGTACTGTGTCAAAATTTTAAGTAAATCGGAGCAAAACTAACGAAGATACAGCATTTAAAGCGACTGGCCATCATATAAAAAAGAGTATAAAAAATTTTATATCGATTTTCTCGCAAACAACATTTCTGAAGTTCGTGAACATCATAACTCAAAATTGTACACTATTTCTACACATAAATCAACAGGTAGTCAGAGGGAGTTTTTTTACCATTTTATAATAACAAGTTCACTAAAATTTTTCAGCAAAAATCGCGTTTTTCACTTCAAAGTGCTGCCAAAAATAAAAAAAATCGAAAAAAACTCCCTCTGACTACCTAGGAAAACATATTACCTTTAAAAGCATTTCGATTTTTTGTATCAAATGATCCCGTGACGACAACTTTTTTCGAGGCGCCTCCGGAGATTCACTCTCACAGACTTTACATTCATATTTTTAATTGATTTTTTTTCAAAGATACTTCAGATGTTATATTATAAAGTGTCTATGAAATAAATAAAACCAATATTATTCATATCTCAAAAAAAAAACACATGACAATATGCCTTTATTTCGCCTTTAAAACCTTACCCCCCCTTAAGGCACGAGGACACTGTAAAAAATGCTTTTGTAATTTTTTCAATTTTCTTAAAGATGCATTTGTTAAAAATGCTCTCACCAAATGTTTTAAAGAAATTCGAAAAATTGACGGAGATACAGCATTTTATGTGAAACCATTTGAAACAGTTTGTATGTTGAATTATCCTTCAGCAAAATTTTGAATGCGTTTTTCTCAAAACTTTTTTAACACGTTTTTCAACCTGGTTGACAATATATTAAAAAAAACTATACATTCAATTTGCATGCACCAAGTCTTAATCTGTTCGAAAATCTACTATCTATGGCATAGGGGAATTTTTATATAAAAAAAATAAAAAATGGCGGAATTTATTTTCGATGTTTTATGGAAAATTTCATTGTTCATAAAAAAAATTGACCTTTATAAAAAATCCCGAAGTGGTGCCATGGTGACTAGATTTTCTAACTGTTAAAACCAGGTCGAAAACGTAGTTTCGAGTTAAAAATAAAAGTTTTTCGAGTTAACAATAAAAGTTTTGTTGAGTATAATTCAAAATACAAAACTGTTTAAAATGCTGTATCTCCATCAATTTTACCAATTTCCTCAAATGGTGAGAGCATTATTAACAAACGCATCTTTCAGAAAATTAATTTAAAAAAATAACTTTTCTTTGGCAGTGTCCTTAAAGCCTTGTTTAGGATTTGATCAGAGAACTGAATAAAAAACTTGTAAAATTACATCAACTTCACTAAGGGGGGATGGGGAGGGGGGGGGTTCATTCAACTTTGCCGCCCCGGGCTTCTGACGGGCCTAGTCCGCCACTGGACTTTACCCTTTTGTAACTTATAAATTTTTTTTTTTTTGCCAAAACGTAATTTTATTCATAATTAATCTGTTCTTTTACTACATTACGAAAGGTATGCCATCACCCCATTCAATAAAAAAACGAATACAATACATTAAAATACATACAACAACCACAAAACAAAAACAACATACAACAAAATACCTTTATTGCACATAAAAGGACACATACATAGAAACAAAAATATATATTATTAAAAAAAAATTACAATGAGCCGTCCTGTCACTAAAGTGATCTCTTCCAGGCCACCTTTCCCAAAGAATTTTAGCAAGCAGATAGGTAGTGCTTACTGAAGCTTGTACAACATTTATATTTTAAACGTATAATTAGAAATAAAAGCAAAAATAAAACAAAACAAATGCCAATATAAACCACAATCACTTCAGATACTAAGTAATGTTGCAACAAATAGAAGGAAAGAAAAGTAAAATACAACTATGTCTATATATTTGTTTTAATTATAGACTTTTTATTTATTATTTGTGCATGATGTGAACATTAGTTATTTATTGGATTATAACCTAATTATTATAATTTGTTGTTTTCTTTAATGCGTGTACTCTTCGACCATCATACGTCAATGCGTGTACCTAATGTTATTAACCTGTAAATGTTCTTAATTAAAAAAAATTTAAAACATCTTGAAAGCTACCCGATCTGCCGGATCTGCCCTGATGATGGACACTGCAACGATGTCCGAAACGTTGGCTAAAGAAGGAGGTAGCGCAACACGGCATAACACCCCAAAAACAAATAATGAAAATGCTTTTGGCCGTAAAAATCTTAAAACTTATCTTATCATAAATCTTAAAACTTATCCATTTTGAAAGCTGACTTTTTCCGAAACTTCGTTGCTCACTAATTGAAGCAAGTCATTTTTTCTCGGGACGCGGGGCCCCCAGCCGATGCGGGGCCCCTAGGCAGTTGCCTACTCTGCCTTAGGGATAATCCGGTACTGCATGTACAGATACATTGTATAAAGTTTTTTTTTTTAATGCTGGACTTTCTGTCATGGGGCTTTGGTAGAGCCACTTATTACGTATAAATTACAGATTTATTTAAGCTGATTTAGTAATAATATAAACCGATTTATCAATTCTAAATTTCCAACCTCGATATCTCTGAATTTGCAGATTCGTGATTTTGGCATTTATCCGACGAGCTTCAGTTTTTACCCTTGGAATGTAGTTATGGTAGTTCCAATTAATTATTAATTAATCATGGTAATTCTATTATAGTTCCAAGTCAACTATATCTACCTTACATTTAAGTGCTGAATAATTCCGAATAAAAGAACATGTCACAGAAAAAGTCCTACACTCGTAATTCAATATTTTACAACATGGGGCTTAGGGATATTTTTTTAAGTGCGTATTGGCTATTTTCTAAGGGATAATATAATATTGTTCTTTAAATATTTAAAATTGTTAATGATTTTGAATTGTTTGCAGGTTTTATGGCGATGAGTATTGCCATGTCTCCGGAAGATGTGGTTAAGATTTTTGAAAAAAATGAAATTGTGCCCGACTTGATACCTGTCGCGCCAGAAAAACTTGCCAAGGTAAAAAATTAAAAATATTCAGAAAAGGTGGATTGTTACTTTAAAGGTGATTACCTAATTATAATGATTCTTAAATAGTTTTCAAATAAAGTAAATGGTGACAGGACAACTCATAATCATGCAACTTCAACACCTCCTTTGAAAAATCATTAAAAGTCAATGACGTTATATAGAGTCTGTCAAATAAGAGTAGAAAATATAAAAAAATGGAACTAAAAATTTTTGTAGGCTGGCAACACAAATTTTCTTTTAAAGTGCAATCACCCTGAAAATACAGAACACCGTATACACATTTAAAAATACATTTTTTTGTTCCTCAAATAAAAATAAATAAATCGAGGAAGCACTGTTATTAACCCATTGACCAATGACCACAGAATTAACGAGCTAAAAAATTGGCCTTCACTACTGAATAAAATTTTTACCAAAAATTAAAAACCGTAATTGGTGTACTAAATCTATTGTAACTTTTGAACCATATATTCAAATGAATTAATTTGTTTAAATTAGTTTACATATTGGATTACGGTTAAGAAAAATATTAAAATAAAAATTTAAAAAATATTAAAATGTGTGTAAATAAGGATACAAATAATTCTAATAATTCTCTTTTTATCGTAAGTTTTTTTTTCAATTTTTATTCATAAAGTTACAAAAAAACATAATATTAATAAATCGAACATTAATAATTTTTGTTTTTTACATACATGTATACTTATAACGAATAAAATAATTTGGTATGATAGTCCTCAAAGCAATCAGGGACGTGCAGGGTCACTGCCAAAAGCCTAGAACCACTCGCAATTTTGAAGAAATTAAATGGCGGCTGGCTGCATACAAAACTTGGAACACAAATATCAAGGAAAAAACATAAGAAAAATATTATTGCCAATTCTACGAAATGATTAATTACCTACAGAGAGTTCGGGATTTAAAATTTTATTCAAAAATGTCACAGTCGTGCTCGGTTTCGGTTTTTTGCGGACCTACTCTAGCCCGTCAGCGTGCCGGGGTTTGTGGTTAAGTACCTGAGTTGCACACCCGGCAGGCTGCCAGGGTTTGTGGCCAATGGGTTAAGGTACCTACTAAATGACATAAATTTGATTAAATTGTGTTTTTCAAAGTGATTGGCTTCCATTTAATTTAACATAAATTGAATTTAACAGTAGGTAGAAAGGAACAATCATTAATGGTGATTTTAGTTACACTACTTTTAGATCTGAATGAGTTAAATATATTCAGATCTAAAATTAGAGACCTGATCTAAAGCCTGGACAACGCTAGTAGGTACTTAATCTAATATTAAATAAATGTGATCAATTTCTAAAGTGTGCTATATGTATATTTTATTACATTTTTTTTACATTAACTCCACACAGGTGGCCCTGAGGGAAGTTATTTTCCTCAGGGCCTATGTCATCTTTGAAGATGCTGTGTGGAGGGTCTTTTTGAGGAAAGGAAGGAGTGAACACGGGTCTTGAAGAGACCCATGTTGTAGGAGGGAGGAAACACAGAGGCCGGCAAATCGTTCCACAGCCGAGCCATTGAACTCAAGAACGAGTCATAGAAACGACCTGTTCTCATGTGACTAATGTCAACCGTGTACAAATGTTGGGCGCGTGTTTGGCGTGTTTCCCGACTATGCACCGGTGTCGAGGGGATCAATGACGCAAGTTCCTCGGAGCATCTTCCATTGTAATACCAGTAGAACAAGGACAGCATTCCCACCTGACGCCTGTGCCCTAAAGATTGCAGTCCGTCTGTTAAGATGGAAGAATCTATCAAACGGACCGCTCATTTTTGCACAGAGTCAAGGGTTTTTTTTTATAGGTATTTTGGAGCTCCAGACCAGAGGTGGCTGCCAAATTCAACCGTGGGGCGCACTTGCGATTTGTACAGGGTTAGCAGTTGTGTACTATTAAAGTATCTGCGGGCCCTGTACAGTACGCCCAGTTTCTGAGAGGCTAACTTAACTCTGGTTTCGATGGAGCCCCCGTACCTGAGCTGGTCACTTAGAGTTATACCAAGTATCGTTATTCTTCATTATGTTAACATAAAATTCTAAAGATATAATAATAATATACCTATATGCAATTATAATTTTGAGATCAGTGGAATAATTTTTTTTTTCACTTTTACGCCTTTTTAATAAAAATGTAGGTTACACAGCTTTAGATTAACACCATGATTATATTTTTAGTATTGCCATTTGGACGACAGTGGCGCCCTCCTATATTTTCTACTCTTATTTGACAAACTGTATTGTAGACGCATGGTAGAAATCTCAAAGTGGGAAGCCAAAAGTAAGGCAATTGCACTAGTCTCGATTTCTAGTACTTTAGTACTAAACTGCCACTCGTCGAGTAAGGTCGTGTCTTACCATTAGGTAAATTGCATTTGGAAAGTGCCAAAATGCCCTCCTGTGTGATGAAAAAAGTTTCCATTACACGGCAAACGGTAGTAAAAGCGAAGAAATAACATTTCAATCATAAGTACATGCAAATTACTTATTATTATCGATTATTATAAACAATACAATTAATTTTCATATTTCCTGCCAGACGATTTTATACGTCATTAGAGAAAATACACACACATTATTTGATTGTCTTATAGTACGGCCACACTGAGGCCAACTTCCAACTTCAAACATTTGGACGATTGTGTAGGGGGGTAGTTCGTGCATTGGAAGTTCGAGTTGGAAGGTTGGAGCTCAAGTTGGCCCGGGATCGCCTACGAGGCGATCGGCGATGGCTGGTTTATGCGAGTTGGCCCAACACATCGGTCTGCACAATATTATTACAGGAGAGTGGTATAAAAATAGTTTGAAATTATAATTTTTTTAACTTTACCAGCTCCGAACTCAGTTCGGAAGGTTGGCTTCGGTTTAGAAGTAGCATATCTTTTTAATGCATGAATAACTTTTGAACTAAGAAATTACTGAAAACCGCTGAAAACAAAAGAGTGTTGTTAACTTGCCACATTATATCTTGAGTTTGCGAGACAATGGCAAGTCTATTTACAAAAAGTCATTGTTAAAAGTGTTTAAAAAAAATGGTTTAATAGGTTACGTTAGGTTGGGTTATGGGTTATTTTTCAATGTTTTTTTCTTGGCTTTTAATGATTTTTCAAAGGGGTGTTGAAATGCGACTTTGTTGAGTTTTCGTGGAACCAAAGTAAATACGTACATTCTTATTAAATATTATGTTCCATTGTAGATCAAGTACCCGACTAACGTTGAGGTTGCGGAAGGCTTTGAGCTGACTCCTACCTTGACTATTGAAATTCCCACCGTGGATTGGGATGTAGAAGATGGCGCTTTTTATACCCTGTGCTTGAGTGGTAAGACAAATTATTATTGTATTTCTAAAGTCGGGTCTCCAGCAACTAAATGTTTTCAAATCATCAGACAAAAACTAAAACCTTTAGTCTGGGCCACGGGAGCAATGACGTTATATATTGTAGACGCGTGGTAGAAATCTCAAAGTGGGAAGCCAAAAGTAAGGCAATGGCACTAGTCTTGATTTCTAGTACTTTAGTACTAAACTGCCACTCGTCGAGTAAGATCGTGTCATACCAGTAGGTAAATTGCATTTAGAAAGCGCCAAAATGCCCAATTGAGTGATGAAAAAATGTTTCCATTACATGGCAAACAGTAGTAAAAGGGAAGAAATAACATTTCAATCATAAGTACATGCAAATTACTTATTATTATCGATTATTATAAACAATACAATTAATTTTCATATTTCCTGCCAAACATCATTAGAGAAAATACATTATTTGATTGTCTTATGGTACGGCCACACTGAGGCCAACCTCCAACTTCAAAGGCTTGGACGATTGTTTGATTCGGAAGTTCGAGTTGGAAGGTTGGCTTCGGTGTGGAAGTAGCATATCTTTTTAATGTATGAATAACTTTTGAATTAAGAAATTACTGAAAACCGCTGAAAACAAAAGAGTGTTGTTTACTTGCCACATTATATCTTGAGTTTGTGAGACAATAGCAAGTCTATTTTATAAAACGTCATTGCATGGGGGTTGTTTTTCATGGAAAACAAAAACAAAAATTGATCCAAATTTTTGCACAACATTTGCTTTAATGTTTGTGATAATATTGTCACTGGAGAAGCAGATAAATAGATAGGCCAATACAATTTGATTTTTAGGTACTTTGGTATGCAACAAATGTTTGTGTGTGATAATTGACTTCTAACCTGGTTATGCTATAAGATAAATTACATAATCGATGATTTATTTGACATTGTATATCCACTTTTTGCAGAAAATATTTATGAACTAGACTCTATTAAGGAGAGTCCTAATCTTTATGTGTAAACTACGGTGTCTGTAGTAGCTCTCATAATTTCAAAGATTTATATATTTCAACACGTTAAATTCAAATTTAAGATATTTTAATTTTCAACTTTGTTTGTCTTGGAATACTTAGTTATGGAGATACAATATCTTGCCTGCAAGCCATTAATATAATTATGCTGTAGCTAGTAAGCAAGCAGGTCGGTACTTATAGTAATTATTAAATCTACTATTTCGCTGCTTTGCAAATCAATTTTTACAGACATTTGCAATGCTTACAAATGCATCCAAAAAAGCACTGTATTAACTGGTTCACTGCCAATTATTTAGAATGTTTGGAGAAACTTCACATTCGCCGATTGGTGTGTGCATCAATATAACTTTAATAGGCCACTTGCATCACATTTAAAAAAAAAAAATCCGGTTTAGGCAAATATTCTAAGACATTCCGTATTTTTTTTTTATCGTATTTTTGAAACCCTGGCGATTTTTTGAAAATTTCAATCCGAAAAATAGACCATTTTTTATAAACCGGAAAGACGGAACATAATTTTATAGGTGCAAAAAAACGATTATTACGTTTAATTAAATAACATTTTCCACAAGAAAACGAAAATAACGTTTTCCATAGTAGAATAACGAGGCATACCAAAAATATTACATCTCATAAATATTTTTTTCCTTGATCCATCTTATTGATCATAAATCATCATAATTTTCAACGTCTATATTACTTAATCCAATGTAATATACTTGTACTTGTAAATTATAATAATAAAAAACTGTTTCTGAAAAAATTGAAAATACACAGATTTAGGAAATGAGATTAAAAGAATTTGGCATTCTCGGAATATAAAAATATTACCATTTGTTATTTCGGCTACTGGCATTATACCTAGGTCTCTGATTCAAAATTTAGGCGTATTAGATTTGTCAAAGAATTTATACATAAAAATGCAAATATCGGTAATTTTAAATACATGTAGGATTACAAAAGATTTTTTAAATATTTATATTGAGGGATCAGTAGGATTTATAGGTTCAATTAGGAATTCCACAGAGCCGAACCCTCTGATATGAAAATATCTGGAGTCGGTGAATTATTTTCCCATCTGGTCTCTGGTAGGTTGACATGTTGTTCTTGTATTGTTTTGTAATTATAATACATATAGTGCAATTGCATAACGTGGATTGACCAGATGATCATTTGGGAAGTGTGTGAAAGGGTTTAGTTTTTCCTGTGGGGAAAATTAAACCCGGACATTTAAATCTGGTGCGTAAAAATATTATGAAATTTGATTTTGTTAAAATCAGCACCACTACGATTATACCTCTAAAACACGTACGGATAGCGTAAAATGTACGGGGTTCTCTTCATAACATCTGTCAAAAAGTCAAACCAAATGATCAGTTCGCAGAGAACAAACAATAAATCTAGTGAACGTTAAATGTCAAATTCAAAAATTCGCCTGAAATCAAAGTGATGCCATATAAAAAAAATAAATCAGTGTGGAATTTTACAAAATTAATAGGATCATTTTCGGAGGCGGGACATTTTCGTGTAGTGACATCACGAGCCCAAATAATGGATTTATTTATTTAAAAAAAAAAAAAACTGTACATTTCTAAAAAAATTTACTAACATTTTCGTAATCTTGGTAAAAAAATCTATCAACGCGATTTTTTCCAAGTCGTTATGAAATCCAAGCAAGTGGCCTATTGTTCAGTGAAAATTCAGCAACTATTGTGACGTGTTGTTTTTAGGTTGGTGCTTGAATAAATCAAAAATCGTTGTTTGCTTGCTGTTTTTGTCTGTCTACTCTAGTTTTAATGTTATAGCACAAGATCGGCAACCTGCGGCTCGCGAGCCACATGCGGCTCTTTGGATGTGAAGCTGCGGCTCTTTAGTTCCATACGCAAATATTATTTATTTTATCAAAAAAAAAACATTTAAAAATCGTTCTGAATCGATGAACGAGGATTAGGCACCATTTTTATCTCTCAGCCACTTGTACTCGCTTTTCACCGCACCCTTCCCCTGTGACACGCGTCGTCACTGTCGTCAGTCCATCGGAAGCTCTCGAATGACGCCGTCGTCGGATGTTTCTGTGAAGGTTTTAATTCGCTTTCGACGCAAGATAGTTTGGCGTCATCACCAGTGCTTTGGCTGTGACGTATAGTTTGTTGTTTTAAGTAGAAGAGTTAGAAGCGAATTATCTTCTCAAAGGTATGTATGTACATATACCTACAATAATAATAAAAAAACAAAGTAAAGGTGGGTAACATAATAAGGTAAGGCACTGAAACATTTTGCTTTGTGCTTGAATGAAATAAATACATTCCTCAATGAAAAAGGCATTAATCACCCTAAATTAGAGAACGACAAATTGTTGCAATTTTTTTTACTTTATGGTGGATATCACAGCGAAATTAAATGAGCTGAATCTAAAACTGCAAGGAAAGGGAAACCCAGCCTATGTTTTGGTAGAAGAATTGGTTTGTTTTGAAGAAAAAAATATTTATTTTTGCAGAAGATATTCAGAGCGGTAAATTACTTCACTTTTGTAAGTTCTGCGCTGTGTGGTGCGCAGATGAGGGTACGGTTTATTGTAGGTAGTAATAACATAAGATAATCGTACTATGTTTATTATGTGAAGAGTAAAACTGAAGAGAGCTCTACAGCTCATACTACGCTTTTTATACATCAGCATACTCGCTGTCTCGCTCTCATGCCGTCACACTCACACACATACACTACACCCCCACACTTAAATCTTAATTACATTTTTTTTTTTTCACAAAAGGCATATAAACCAAAATATTTAATTATTTCAATTCCAGATGTATATGTAATTATTTCATTTTGATCTTCATTCCGTGTAGCATGGGCGTTGACCTCGAGGGCGTAACCTCCCCTCCCATGGTGTAGGTGACCTGCAAAAATCAGAGGAATTAGGATACTTGGTCATGTCCACATCCGAGAGTGGACCCAGGTCCAGCAAATCATCAGACCTGTCACTCTCCCCCCACCTAACCTTCCTCTCTGAAATTTGATCATGGTGGCGTTTCCAAATTTGTCCTGTATACATAATTTTTACTAAATAAATCCTATTCCCCAATCTTTTAAAAATTTTTCCTAAAATCCATTTGTTTTTATTACTTCTTAAATCCCTGGTTAAAACTTTAGATCCAACATCAAAGTACTTTTTAATTTTTTCTTCCTCTATAATACTTTTTCTGCTTATGCTGGCTCAATAACATCTTATCTTTAATCTTTTCACCGCGGCGGCTGACCTAAGTCATTTCTTCAAGTGGCTCACACCGCGCGGCGGCTGACTTTAGTCATTTTCAAGTTTCGACTTCGTTTTCTAAGCGCATGTATGCCGTATTTGATCGGAATTTATACTAAAAATAAGAGTATTCATTTGTGTTGCGACATCTCTGAGAAACTTTATAAATTACTTCATTGTTTATCTTAGTAAATGAATAAAACCGAGAGCGCGGCCCCAGCCGCCAGTCACAGTTTTGAATTCGCGCGCGAATCTGCTTGTCTCTTTCGAGCGGACCCCGTATCGTATTCGTAATAATACTTGTGCGTCGATATACACTTTGAAATCTATTGTATTTTGTGTGTACTTAATTATTTAAATGTTGTATTATTGAAAAACGGACAAATTCGATTTTAAAAACATATTGTTTTGTGTGTTTACGTAAAGATTTAAAAATTTTTTTTTTCAAACCTCAAAATGTCAGGACGTGGCTTATCTGACATTGATATTGAAGCAATGTTAGATTCGGATAGTGATTTTGAAGTAAGTGATGACGATATTGTTTTTAATGAGCAATATGAAAGTGATGCCTCAATGCCGCCAGTTCAGCCATCAACTTCTTCTGCTCAACCTTTGAATTTGCCATCACAACCCCGTACTTCATCAGAACAAGCCTCAAATGTTATTCCTGAAGAAATATTAAACAATTGGAATACAGGTCCTTTTATACCAATTGTTTATGAATTTGATGACTTCTTGTCTGGAGTTAACCCGTCTACATTACTTTCAGAAAATTCCGAAGAAGTTGCATATTTTGAATATTTTTTTAAATAACGAGATAATGGAGAAAATTGTTGAGGAGACAAACAAATTTTATCTGGCTATTCTCGAAAAGGGACAACCATCCGAAAATTCTCGCCTCAAAAGATAGGTAGTGACATCGGTTAAAGAAATGTATATATACTTTGCTTTGACAATGTTAATGACCCGAAATCGTCATCTGACGATAGAAGAGTATTGGTCTACCGATCCCTTGATATCAAATAACATATTTGGGAAAACTATGCCAAGGGATAGGTACGAGATTTTACATAGAATGTTACACTTCTCTAATTCGGAAACACAAATCCCTGGTGACAAACTACATAAAATTAGAATATTAGTTGATCATACCAGAAAAATCTTTAGAGAGACATTATTACCTGAAGAAAACTTGTGCATCGATGAAAGCATGATTCTTTTTAAGGGGAGGTTAGCCTTTAAACAATATATACCTTCTAAACGACACCGGTTCGGAATAAAAATGTTTGTTATGTGTGATTGTAAGACTGGTTTTGTTTTAGACTTTGTTATTTACGTTGGTGAAGGTACGGACATAACAGACAATCAGTGCCTTGGCGTTTCGGGGGCTGTCGTAACTACATTGCTTGAAAATTATTTAGGAAAAGGGCATAATCTTTGGGTTGATAACTGGTATAGCAGCCCAAAACTATTTGATTTTCTTCATAGTAAGAAAACTAACGCTTGTGGAACTGTGCGAAAAAACAGAAAGACCATGCCAAATTTCAAAAAATTAAAAAAGGGGGAAATAGAGGCAAAACACCGTGGACCACTATTAGCTTTAAAATGGCAAGATAAGCGTGAAGTTCATATGATCACAACTATACACGATAGCTCTTCATCTCCAACAGGAAAAGCCAACAGAGAAACAAATGAACCAATATATAAACCAAAATGTATCTTGGATTACAATATATATATGGGCGCTGTCGACAAAACCGACATGATGTTGAGCAGTTTGCATTGCATGAGGAAGTCCATAAAATGGTACAAAAAAGTGGTTTTCCATATAATAGATCTATATTTATTAAATTTGCACATGCTCTTCAACAAGCTTACCGGAAAAAATATTACATTGGCAGATTTTCATTTGAAAGTTATAAGACAATTAATAGAAAAATATAGTGAACCATCTCAATCTACGTCACATTTTTCTGATAGTCCACTCCGTTTGTCAGCCAAAGGGTTAGCGAAACACATGCCAGACATAATACCCCCAACGGCAAAACGTGAAAACCCATGTCGACTGTGTCGTGTATGTACCAACTCTAAACTGAAAACCAAAGTTAAAAAATATTCACGATATATGTGCACCGAGTGTAATGTGACATTATGTGTTTACCCGTGTTTCCGTATATACCACGAAAAAAAAAACTACTAAAACTTTTTTTGAAATTGATGTGTATATCTTGTATATATTTTTTGACATTGTCGTCAGTATACCGTCATATTAGTGGAAATTCAGCGTACCTAGTGAAAAAAATATAAAATAATAACACAGCATAAACGTCCATAAAATGTTAACTAAAAAAAAACTAAGTGAAGTTAGTGAAAAAAGAATATAAACTTAAACCAGACCGTCGGCGCAGTGGCCCGCCTTATCTCGCATTTCCTTCACAAGTAAGTAGGTACCCATATGTTACGTCGTATGTCGCTAGAGGCGGCCACTTCAGAAATTGCTTTGTTTGTTGAAATGAAGCGCCTGTGTTTAGATTAACACAATTATTATGACGTTATCTTTATTACAGGATGTCTCAAGTGAATGTTTATTGATACTTTGATGTTGGAGGATAATTTTGCGATGATTCATTAATGATATTAGGTTCAATCCAGTCAATGATTTGGTTTTCTAGAACGGTCTATCTAAAAATAATATTAGAAAAAAAATATGCCGCGTGGGGGCGACTGCTTAGGTATATTTTTTAGCGGTTAAAAGGTTAACCGTGTTGTCAATCCCTTTAAAACCTTGACTCTCAACATTATCCATTATTGCAGTGTTTTTCATCTTTTTGAATACGCGACCCCTTTACAGGTTGAAAAATTCTGGCGACCCCCTTTGGCCATAAATACAGAAAATTTAAATACGTTAATTATTTTCTTCATTTTGATACCTATATTCATTATTATGGCCTACACCTACACTCTGCAAGGAAGCCGCGAGAGCTTTGAAAGTAAGTACGAGGTAGGTTGGTAGGACTTTGACTTGGACGCCCCAGCTTGCGCGGGCCTAATTTTGTGGTGGTGTTGTCACACTGCATTCTCTTCGAGGTAGAGAGGCAAGCGTCCCGTGCTGCAAGCCGCCACGCGCCACCCGCGCTAGTACAGAATGTTTTTTTTTTGTCTTAACTCTCACTCAGTTACGCAAGGACACCGATGAATATGGACGTGATATTTTTGATTTTGCGCTTGCTCCGCGCGATTGAAAATTGGATAAGTTTCTCAAAAGATCGCAGCCTTCAAAATCTGGTACGAGTGCCACTGGCAGAGGTGAATTAAAACCGAGAAAAATAGACACTATGACGACAATTACTTGAAATATGGGTTTACAGTAATAAATAATAAACCTTAATGTGTAATTTGCGGCGATGTTCTATCACGTGAGAGTATGAAACCGTCAAAGCTTACGCGGTATCTCACAATCAAGCACCAAAAAGAAGCTGACAAGCCGTTGGATTTCATTGAACCAAAGTTGAAAGTTATTATCCAGCAGCAAAATACTATGATTCAGGTAATAAAACAGCGTTGTCCTAGTCTCCATTTAGTGTTGATGGTTGCCATATAACTTAATTAAAATTAATTTTGGTGTGCTTCCGCGCGCTCTTTTTTTTAATGGTCAATCATTTGTTAATTTTTATATCTTTTTATTTGTTTTTAGGTATCCAGTGTCAACGATTCAGCATTTTAGCTAGCTACACAGTCGCTAAAGCAGGGAAGCCGCACACAATAGCCGAAAATCTTATTTTGCCAGCAGCTCTAGACATGGTTGAAATTATGGTCAGCAAGCAAGAGGCAAACAAGTTAAAAAGCATACCACTTTTTGATAATACTATTTCACGCAGAATAAACGATATGGTCAATGATATTCGATAAAAATTAAAGAAGAGCCCATATTTTGCTTTGCAGTTTGATGAAACTATGTTTCCGATTGTGCTCAGTTAGTGGTATTTGTACGCTTTGAAGCAGATGACAGCATCATGGAAGAAATTTTATTTTGCAAAGCACTTCCTGCAAACACTACAGACCAGTGTTTGTACCGTATGTTTTTAGAGATCACTTGCGACTACGACATTGATTGGAAAAAATGTATTGCTTTTTGTAGTAATGGCGCTAAAGGTCATATGATCGGCAAAAATAGCGGAAATGTTGCGAAATTAAAATCAATAATGCCAAACGTATCTTGGATACACTGTTTTCTTTATGGACAAACTTTAGCAGCGAGGTTTTACCTTCTGACTTAAATGACTTGCTTAAAGAGGTAATAAAAATTGTGAATTCTATCAAAGAGAAAGCCTTGTAAACCCGGCTGTTCAGATCGTTTGTGAAGACATGGGTTCGCTTCATCGCAATCTCCTTTATCACAGAGGTCAGGCGGCTATCCAATGGAAAGGCGTTGACAAGAGTTCTAGAACTCAAAGCTGAATTGTTGATGTTCTTAGAAGATGCCAAATCTGAATATGCTAATCATTTTTCTGACCCTGTTTGGCTACTGAAATTAGGATTTCTGGCAGATCTTTTTAGCCACCTTAATAATTTAAACAAGAACATCCAAGGTAGAGAAGAAAATATTTGAACAGCTAAAGATAAAGTGATATGCGAAATTTCATTTGCGGTCAACCTCTCGGTAGATATATTCGAGTCTTTTCCATGAATTCAGAAGACTGTTGAAGAAAATGTAACAGACCAATCACTTGAGGTAAGGGCTCACATTCCTTGCATGATACAGAGCTTGCATAATTTGCAAGAGAAACTATTAACGTACTTTCTAGACTTGCACTCTGAAGCTGACAATGTGCGTAGATGGATTTTAAACACTTTCTTGGAAAAATCAATAGAACTGTCTGATCTCACCACAAATATGAAAGAAAATCTTATAGATTTAGCTGCTGACGGCATGCTTAAAATGGCATTTCATTCTCAAAGTGTTGACGTGTTTTGGATGAAAAGAAAATAAGAGTATTCAGAGCTGGCAAGGGAAGCTCTAAAATTATTAGTGCCACTTGCCACTTCATACTTATTTGAACTGGCATTCTCTTCAATGGTGGACATTAAAACTAAAAAGAGAAACGGACTTAACTTAGAAAATTATTTGATTCTTATCATATCAAAAATAGCACCACGATTTGAAATATTTTTGAAAAATAAACAAGCCCATCCTTCTTACTGAAATAGTGTTTTATAGTAGTTAGAACCTCGTCTTTTTCCTTGCGACCGCGACCCCCCGAGTAAGGTTTCGCGACCCCCCTGGGGGTCACGACCCACAGATTGAAAAACACTGCATTATTGGAATAATCGTATTAAAAATTGATCTAATCTACCTACCCAACATTAATTTACTAGGCTCAATGCCCTTAGACATTGAAGACGTATTTCTAATATCAACTAAAAATGTTAAAAGTTTATCTTCAAAATCAGTAGGAAACTTATTATTTACAGTAATTTTTTTTTTTTAATTCTTCCCTCTTTTAACCGCATTTTCTGCTAACCCGTTACAAGCAGGATGCTGTACAGTTGATGTCAACGATTCTATATTGTAATTATGACAAAATTCCTTAAAAACTGTTGATGTGAAAGCTGTACCATTGTCACTTACAATTTGTTCCGGGATTCCGAAAATAGAAAATATTCTTTTCAAAACTTTTATTGTACAAAACGAATCTACTTTATTTACGATATGACAGTCTATCCATTTTGTAGTTGCATCAATAATTATCAAAAAATTGTGACCTCTTAATGAAATTAATATGCAACCTACTCCAGACTAAACCATTGATTGGCCAAGGTGCCAACTCAACTTTACACGGAGTAGGTAAAAATTCTATACATCGAACATACTGTTTCACAGTTGCTTCTATATCAGCGTTCATTCCTAGCCAAAAAAAATAATTTCGAGCACAACTTTTCGATTTTACAATACCTAAATCGATTAATGTAAAAAATTCAATACGATTTCCCTTAATTCCCTTGGAACTACAAATTTATTGTTATAAATAAACATGAATTATAAGTCGATAATTTATTTCTAAAATGCCAGAATTTCAATAAATCATCCTTTAAAAACTTTTTATCCGGCCAACCATTATCTACGAACTCGATAATGCTTGCTATATTTACATCATTAATCGAAAACTGCTTCATCGTTTCAGCAATTAATGTTGTTTCCGACTCGATTATATTTAAAAATTCCGATTCAATTTTATCAACGTTTAAACTACTAATATAATTTAAAAAATAATCGCTATGATCGTCGCTACAAATATCTACATTATTATCATTAATCGGCATCCGTGATAAGAAGTCTGCTTTATTATCACCTGATTTAATATGCTGTATACTATAGTCGAATGTTTGCAAAATCAAAGCATAACGCTGTAACCTATTTGCCGCCAATACTGGAATTTGCTTATCCGTGTTCAAAATGTGTACTAATGATTTATTATCGCAAGCTAAAATAAATTTATTTCCGTTTAAGTATTGAAAGAATTTCTTCAATCCAAAGATTATAGCACACGCTTCCTTATCCAAAATAGAGTACTTCAATTCTGTTTCTGACAATAAACGACTAGCGAATGCGATTGGCCTCTCTATACCATTCTCGTAAACGTGACAAATTAACGCTGATGTACCTATGTCGCTTGCATCTGTAATAAGTTTGACCGGTAAATTTGGATCAAAATGCACTAAAATATTGTCTGACGTCAGCAGTTTCTTAACTCGCTCGAATGCAATATTACGTTCCTCAGACCGTACATATTTTATTCCTTTTTTTAACAATTTGTACAATGGAGACAAAATATATGATATATTATGTATAAAAGATCTATAGTAAGAAATAACCCCAGGTAAACTCCTAAGTTCTGAAACATTTTTCGGTACTCTCATTTGAGTAATAGCATATATTTTATTTTCTAAAGGCATAATTCCTTTTTGCGAAATTCTAAAACCTAAATATTCTATCTCTGTTTCTAGAATAGTTAAACCACAATCACTTAACTTGCTAAGTACTGATTTACAAATAGAAAATAATTCTTCTTTAGAATTTCCAAATAAAAGTATGTTGATCCATAATCGGCAGAACAGCGTAAGCGGCAAACAGTAAATTGTTCAGAAGAAGGTTTTTTTAATTAACTTTCTTCATTGATTCCAAAAAGGATTTTGGTTAATGAGGATTATTAATCTTTGGTTGCTGCCTATATAAAGCTGATAATACAAATATCTAAATGCCTTCAGTTGTTGAGATAGTGGCGGTAACGCTGTTTTGCCTATGTCCCTGACAGGTTTTTTCCCTAGGAAATGTCGCATACGCTGTTCGGAGTACATAATTATTTTTGAAATATCTATCACGCAATCATGATAGGTAAACAAATAACTCAATAAAACGGTTCCATGACAGTTGATCCTAAAGTTGACCAAATACAGTGATTTGCAAGTAAGTATGCAAAGAGGATATACGGCCGTAAAACCAAAGTCGATATACTTGTATCTGCAGGCATCTTGATTGAAAATCCGTTGTAATGATATTTTTACTAACAATAATTTCGACTCTCCGAAGGAGCATTCGGTAATAACAAAATACGACATACTTATATGTGCAGTCGGCTTGGCAAAAAACAGCCATATAACATTTTTATCTGAATACAACACCAGAGGCCCACCTTCTCCCAACCGTCTAAAGCCAGTGAGACTATGGCCTCCCTAATTTTGGTATGTTATGAGGCTGAAGGTAGTGGAGAGGGGAAGGAGATGTGGAAAATGCACCTGGCTATTCAGATCTAGTTACCAAACACGGCTAAAGCAATTTCAAGTAATAAGTCTAATACCTACACACCACACACCATCGTACAAATACAAAAAAATCATATAAAATTACTTTTTCATCCGAATACAACGCAAGAGTCCCAACTGCTCCCAACTGGAGCCGAATCCCTAATTTTAGTTTGTTGTGAGGCTGAAAGTAGTGGGGAGGGGAAGGAGATGTGGAAAATGTACCAGGATATTCAAATCTAGACACCAAATACGGCCAAAGCCATTTCAAGTAATAAGTCTAATAATTATATACACTACACACCAGCGTAAAAATATAAAAAAAAAAAATAATGTTACTTTTTTTATCCAAATACAACACAAGAGTCTCAACCGTCTGGAGCCAGTGAGACTATGGCATCCCCAATTTTAGAATGTTATGAGGCTGATGGTAGTGGGGATGGGGAGGGGAAGGAGATATGGAAAATGTATCTAGCTATTCAGATCTAGTCACCAAATACGGCTAAATACGGTGACTAGATCTGAATAGCCCGGTACATTTTCCACGGTTCCATGGCAACTCAGAATGAAACCAACTCAGAAACTCCTCAGAAAGGTCATTAAAAGCTACGAAACAATATTTTTAAAATAGCCTTTAACCCTAACCTAACTTAACCTGCTTAACCAATATTTTTATATTTTTTTATCATCACTCTTAATGACCTTTCTGAGGTCCTTCTGAGTTGGTTTCATTCTGAGTTGTCTGGTCACCATTTTCCACATCTCCTCCTCCTCCTCACTACCTTCAGCCTCACAACATACTAAAATTGGGGATGCATAGTCTCACTTATTCCAGACGGTTGGGAAAAGTTGGGCCTCTTGTGCCGTATTCGGATAAAAAAGTAATATTATATATATTTTTGTAATTTTGCGCTGGTGTATAGTGTATAATTAGACTTTTTACTTGAAATGGCTTTAGTCGTGTTTGGTGACTAGATCTGAACAGCCAGTTACATTTTCCACATCCCCTTCTCCCCACTACCTTCAGCCTTACAGCAAACTAAAATTGGGGATGCCATATTCTCACTGGCTCCAGACGGTTGGGAAAAATTATATAATTTGCAAATACTTTTTATAAAAATACAAAAGAATAAATTAAAAACTTAAGAATTTTCGTTTAATTTCCGATGCTACCAGCCGCCGACACGTCTGCACTAGTCACCAGATGGACGCCAACCGATTAAACTGAAACATTCTTGACCGACAGTGTAAGACAGCGTAACAGACCACAGTCGCTTACGCTGAAAGCTACAACTACTTAAAAAAGTGTCATGAATATATGATAGAGCTGCAGTATTTTTGTCACTGATGTATTAGGCAGCATTAAACAGTTTTCGCTAAAAATCGTAATTTGACAAAAATGTCATTTACGCTGTTCTGCCGATTATGGGTCGATGTCATCTAAAAATACACAAACGTTCCTAAGTCCGCCGACTTTCGCCGAAATGACTTGCATAAAGAGAGCCGGGCTCGTGCATAAACCAAAAGGCAAAACTTTATATGCAAATAAATCTATACGCGTACTAATCACACATAATTTCCTTGACTTTTCATTCAATGAAATCTATCCAAAGCCATTTCGTAAATCTATTTTAGCAAAATATTTTGCACCATTTAAAGATGAAATTAAATCGTCAATACGAGGCAATGGATATTTCAACTTCGCTAACATAGGATTTAATGTGGTTTTAAAATCGGTACAAATTCTAATTGAACCGTCTTTCTTTTTTACAACAACAATCGGACTAGCCATATCACTTATCTCTACCTTTTCAATAATATCTTCACGTAACATTTTATTTAATTCCACTTCTACCTTATCGCGTAAACTAAAAGGTAACGGTCTTGGATTTATAAACTTTGGCCTGAAGTCCGAATTAACTTCGATGTTTGCTTCATAATAATAAATTTGTAGTTCCAAGCAATTTTCAATTTCTAAAGCAATATCGCGATAAAACCAACAAAAGCACTCAAGCATTCATAGTAAATCCTCTCAACACAAATAGTAACGAAATCCACATTGAGCTATTTGGAGTTGATACTGGGTCTCTACAAATGCAATTGATCGATTTAAAAATCATGTATACCAGTGTTTCTTAACCGTATTGAAGGCATCCCTCAATTTATTTATGCAAGTAAACTATTGTTGGCAAGAAAAATTTTTGTGGCTCTTTAATACTTTGAAATTTTGTAAATTGTAATTTTTGACTCTTCCGACTCAAAAGGTTACCTACCCCTGTTATAGCATGTTGAATATGGTTAACAGAGCTTTTCCAAGTTTACATACTGGAGTTTTACAAGCCTTCACTATCCAAGGCTGGCAGTGAATCTTTTGTTGAATTTTACAGACCCCGATTCGCCATCTCGTGTTAATACACTTTACAAAGAGTGGCTGCACTGGCTAGTTGGCAACATCCCTGGCAAGGATATTGCCAGTGGCGACAACTTGGCGGAGTATATCGGCAGCGGGCCTCCCAAAGATACCGGCCTCCATCGCTATGTGTTCCTCGTTTACAAACAGCCCGCCAAGATTGAATTCACTGAGGAAAGGTTGAGCAATACGTGAGTAATAAACTTTTTAAACTTGTTGCCGTATTTCGGTATCATATGTGAAGAAATGGGAAGCATTCACAATTAGTTGTTATTGCATGCTGAAGTGCGTTGGTTGTCTCTTGGCAAAGTTGTGTCGCGTGTTTTGAGTTGAGAGATGATATCAGAATGTTCTTTTTGAAGAATTCTGTAGGCGGCGTCAATAAACATGCTTTTCACTTCAACGACTTTGGATGGCTCACAATGGCAGCATATTTAGCTGATATTTTTAGCGACCTTAACGAGCTGAACTTGGGTCTGCAAGGGAGAGATAATAACATATTCCAAGTTGAAGATAAAATTGAAACGATACTAAAAAAACCTGTGGACAAATCGTACAATTCAAAAAAACTATAATCACTTTCCTATACTGTCAGCGTTTTTGGAATCCTCTTATATGAGACGAGTGGGACGTTTGTACAGATTCTGTATTAAAATAGGGAGCTGGACACACGCCAATATCCTTTTAAATGACTTTACTTCTGGATCAATGATTCTAAGTTAAATTGGCAAAACTGAATCTATTACTGATTTAAAAACATGTAACATATCTATTTCGTGAGCAGGTACTGCTCAAAATAGGTACTGTTTATTGTCTAGGCTTTATTTATTTTTTATTTTTTTTTAACTTTGTTGGTTGGCCAAACTGCAAGGGGACCGGAAACGTCATTCGAGGAAAGATGGCGGGGGATATCACGTAATTTTTTGAGGCGAGAGGAGATTTTTGAGGAGAGTTGTTTTGTTATCAAAGATTCTAGTGCGATGTAGCCTAGAATGAGTTTTATTTTTCTTTCTGTGAGCGTGTGACGACTCAAATGGCATAGAAGCCTGATTATTTTATTTAATTTCTCGCCGGATGCCGAGTGATTGCTTGAACCGCGTGCGGAAGTGAATTTAAACTGTAATCAACGGGCGATGTATTGATTGCTTTGCTCTGCTTTGGCCGGTGAGATTTTCTACACGCCGCTTGATGGGTGTATATCTGCTGTGCCTGGTTGTTGGGTGGAATCCCTTTGAATGAAGCGGCTTTGCGACTCGGGGGCGTGCGCCGACATTGATTGCTTTGCTCTGCTTTGGCCGGTGAGATTTTCTACACGCCGCTTGATGGGTGTATATCTGCTGTGCCTGGTTGTTGGGTGGAATCCCTTTGAATGAAGCGGCTTTGCGACTCGGGGGAGTGCGCCGAAATTGATTGCTTTGCTCCGCTTTGGCCGGTGAGATTTTCTACACGCCGCTTGATGACGTGCTGGACGGTGTCTTGGGGATTGCTGTCGTCTTTTGGAGGAGTGTCACGACTGTCACGACGACGGGACGTGTGCGGTATTAAAATTAAACGTAATTTGTTGACTCTCTCTTTCTACATCAGTTGATAGTTGCCAAAGGTATTTATGTTTTGTTTACTTTTCCTTTGTTCAATTTTTTCCCTTGCAAACTGCAATAAAGTTAACATTAATTTTCACTAGTAAAATAGGCGTCTTTTATATGCATGACCTCTAAATCCTTATCTCCACTATCCTGCGATGGAGTTCTACTTGCTCTGAGAAGACAGCGGTCAGATGACAAAAGGTATAGGTACTACCTACACAAAATTTAAATTACCTTATATACAATACATTACAAACACTTAAAAAGACTAGCAGACTTTTGGGATTAGCAGGAGACTGGGAATATGGCACGCCAATGGTTCTTGGTACGCCAATGGTCTTTTGAACGAATTTATTACTTGGAAAATGATTCTAGTCAAAATGACCAAAACTGAATTTATTACTCAATTCAAAAATATGATTTGCACTTTGGAGACTTTTGGAGACTTGGGGTTCAGGAGACTGGGATACTGGGAGAAAGGTAAAACAGAATTTAATTACTTATTAAAACACTTTAAAGTAGGTTAGAACTTGGAGACATGTTTTTTCTTGGCTTGGTAGTTTTAGACTGACTTCCTATCGGTTTGCCTTCTATTTTATAGGGCAAAATCGAGTCAGACCTTTGGGGGAAAGAACCTCCTTAATTTTTCTAAGGTGCTTGTTTTAGGTATTTTCCCTGGTCGCTACGATTGGAAGTCAGATGTGTTAAAATTGTGTGTGATAGTTCTTGCCAAGAAGTCTCCACTCCCGAAACCGAAGTCCCACATCATTTTTATTGTTTTTACAAGAAAAGGTACAATTTTGAGTAGTAAATATTTTTCAAAGTGCAACAATCACTGGTAGACGTCAATTTTTGAGTTGTTTTTGTAGCATATACTCATTTTTAGGTGATGATATTTATTTCTTGATCCAAATTATTCCCGATTTCTCGAAATTTAGCTCCAAGTTTTTTGGAAGATGAATTCGCTGTCGTAAATATTTACGATTGAGAGATTTCCTTTGTTCGGCATTGACCAATAGTGGCTCGGCGGGTCGCATGGTGGGGGTGATGTAAATAGTCAGCCATTATCTTGAAGTTGATCATTGCTGTCTGGAGTCCCCGGTAGAAGCATTACGTGGTAATTCAGATGTGTTTTGGAGTCCAATAAAGCTGCCGCATGTATTTATTATCAATTGCGTTTATGTTTTCAACTGATAAGTTAATTGAAGAAGTAATAGCGTTTTAGACATCATTCGGGAGATGTGCCAAACGCACAGTGTTACAACAGCCAATAGCAACACTCCCATTGTTTATCTGGTTATGGAGGGGGTAATGTGCTGGCGGCATGGTACTATGTGGGAGAGTAAATTCTCTTCTTGAATTTCCAGGGTTGTCATATGCCTTTTTCGACACGTTCGATACACCTCTGGTGGAACAATGTTGCCAAAACAAGTACAAGACAAAGTAAATAGAAAATCTTAAAATTAGTAATTCATTTTGCAAATGAATTATTAATTAATTCAATGCAAATTTGATCTGCTTATCTCTACTTATTATTTTTTCCTTTCAGGGATGGAGGTGGGAGGGGTGGTTTCCATACTGCCAAGTTTGCAGAGAAATACAACCTGGGGAATCCTGTGGCAGGAAACTTCTTCCAAGCTGCTTATGATGACTATGTGCCGATCATACACAAGAAGTTGCACATTGCCCAATGGTATCCGGTGTAAAATAAATAAAATAATATAAAGGCAATGATTTAAAGAAAAAAATAAATTATTTAGTAGGATAGTACACAACTTTTAACCCTGCAAGTGCACTACATGGATGCTTTTGGCGGCTACCTCTGGACTGGAGCCCCAAATGCCTGTAAAAGCCCTTGACTCTTTGCAAAACGGTCCTTTTGATAGATTCTCCTATCTGTCGGGTAGAAATGCTATCCTTTATCTACTGGTATTTCAATTGAAGATGCCCCGAGTAAATAGTCTTTGATCTTACGGCTCTGGTGCATAGTCGGGAAACACACCCAAAGCACATTGGCCCCTCATAGGAGGCCCTGAGGAAAACAATTTCCCTCAGGGCCTATGTCATCTTTGGGGCTGCTTTTTGGAGGGTCTTTTTAGGGAAAGGAAGGAGAGGACGTTCTGAGAAGGAAAAATGTAAGAGGGGTAGGTAGGAATCTGGGGGGTCAGTGTGTCCTGGAGTGACGGACGTATAAATGAATACATCCCTCCCACAGAGGTGCAAGGCGATGGGTAAGTTACTAAGAAAATAGTGTCAGCTGGCGTACGGCGGGCGATTGGCATTTTACCCCTGGCACAACTAGTAGTACAAGGTCGCGGGAAGTCAGTGCAGGAAGTTCAGTCTGTAAGAACCGGTATGGGGGTGTGCTGGACCTCGTCCCTGCTTCATCTTTAGTTACATTATTAATTTTGCAGATCCTTCTCAAATCTATCTGCGCCTCCCCCAATGACATGTGCAGGCTTGAGGTTTGATCACACGACCTTGACGGTCCTTTGTCCTGCCTCTGACTACCCAACGCTGAATTTTCTTTTAGTCTTCGGGTATTTTACCCCCAAATATTCAGTTAACATTCTTTGAAGCTTCACTGAGTAGTTGGCTAAGGGACACGGAAGCTAAGTGTAGTTTATGGTCAGACCGAAAGCCATTCACATTTTTTGTTGGTACTTGCCAATTGATTTGAGATTTATTGTATTTCTTATGTTCTCTATTTTATGCAGGTGCTTGCAGGTTTTTTACAGATGCAATTCCGCATCATGGAGTCTCATGAATGAGTTTTTCTTTTGCCCTGTTTAATTTATCTTTGTCTTACTAACCTATTTTTTGCATTTTGTTTTTCCTGTTAAGCACTTGCATACTGCTTACTAACAACGTATGCATGGACACTGGAGGTCTAGATTCGTTCAAAAAAATAAATAAATGTAGCTTCGTTTAATCAAAAAAATTAGAATCTTGCGAGAGCCTTGAAGGAGTAACCATCAGTTACTTATACCAGGGCGGGTAAGAGGTGGATTACCTCCACTGTAAGAACCGGTATATCAGTAATTTTTAGTCATGGCATCACTTGGCCTATCTTGTCAGGGTTAAGCCTATCAGCTGAAATTTAGAGCCTAAAATAATGTAAGTAGCTGAGCGGGGGGAAATTGAAGCCTACTAAGGAAAAAGTTCAATAAAAGGCAAATTTATAGATACTTTAGGAACTTTTTATTAGAAACTAAATCCTTACTTATTTGACTATCATTTAATCACAGCATCAACGTTACATTATTTGGCCACAGATAAACTTTAAAAAAAAAAAACAGAATCGCTCCTGTTACCCGACTTTGCGGGAAATGAGTGCCTATAAATTCCCATATGTGTAATGGGAGCTACTTAGTACTAGCCTAATAAGCTCTTACTTACTGCCTAATAAGCTTTGGTTACACGAAAATCACCATCTTGAAATTGAATAAAATGATATCCTCAATCTAGCTTGTAATGAAATTATATGCACAGTTACTCAAAATTGATAACATTAGCTATAAAATGTAACAGGTTTGATTGTAACAAATACAATATAACTTCACACTTACCTGGCCGTTGAAATTTCTTATTTTTTATAAGCGCGGGGCAAAAAATCGACGAGCGTCCGTGGTCACATAATGCGTGGCACTGGCAAGCCTAGCGCGGCAGGGGAACACTGCCGCAGTGTGACGAAGGCGCGAGTAGCAACCGAGTGAATACGAGCTATAGTTTTGTCTCTAGTCGCACCGCTCCCATTACTCGCTAGCTCCCCCTGCTGCCCTACCCTTCCTTATCCAAATTCATTTGCATGGATTTTTTACATTTTTGTTGTTGGATTACATGTAGGTAGGTCAATTCGGGAGGAGGGTATGGGAACCGCAGGCCCGGGAACCATTTATTGGATAACCAACACCCCTGCCATAGGGTTCGCTACGTTTGGTGACTTAGCAGGTGTGCCCGGGTTCATGGGGTGAAGTTTGTCTATTATTGTCTTGGTGGCGAATGCATTTGCACACGGGCCGTATCGGGAGAGACTGGTTTAGGGAGACCTAACCTAGACCTCTCCAGCCAGACTCTCGATCCACCGCCTTGCACCGCAGTGGGAGGGATGGATTCATGCGTTCATCACTCCTGGAAACATTGACCCCCTTCATAACCTTTTCCTTCCCAGAACTTTCTCTCCTTCCTTTCCCTAAAAGTATTCTCCGTACAGCATCCCCAAAGACGATGTAGGCCCTGAGGGTTTTTTTTCCTCAGGGCCAAATAAAGGTACTCGTTTTTTTCACCATATTTAACAATGCCTCCAGCGAGCGAAACACCTACATTAGTATAAAAACTTTATTTTTTGCAATATTTAAAAAAAATATTATTTCTCATGGTATCTATCTACTTACATTTTAAAAGTCAGTCACATCACAGGTACATACAGCCCAGTTCAAATCATAATAGAGCATCTTGCATTTTTTAAACATGTTTTTATTTTAGATTACAAGGCTGAGTTACAAGGTACTTACTGCAAAAAACCCGTTTTGTAAGGTCAATCATTGCTTCAAGTAGTCTTGTAAAAAACTGCTTGTCATGATGTACATGTTTGGTACTGTATTCATGTCACATAGGACTAAAACTAGGTATTTGATAAACAAAACGTACACCAATCTTTGTACCTTCTCATGAGCAAAAAAAAAAAAAAATTTACATACATATAAAGAAAGACAAACTACACTATATTTTCAAATTATGTGAATCCCTGATAGTTGAGTGGTTTAAAGCAGCTGCCTGTTTAGCAGAAAGTCCCTGAGTTTAATTCCTGGTTGCAAACACCTGCCACCAGGCAATAAACCAGCCTTTATACAAACGTACATAGGTACATATTTAAGGTGGTAATAAAACAATAATGAGAACAATAATAAACAATTTGATGTTATTTATTAGCCAATCCCCATCCTGTGTATGTACATAGCAGCAACCATAGCGGCTAATGATGTTATGAAACAACTATGTACTTAACTATAATTTCACAGTTATACAAACCACTGTGCAGTTAGGCCAGTGATGAAATGGCGGTGGAGAATGAGTTAAGTAAGTATATTGGTTATGATAGATTTATTTATTCTGATAACGAAAAAAAATTTGGGAGGCAGGTATGAGTACTGCCACCTCGGGAACTATTTATTGGATAACCAACACCCCTACCATAGGTCACTCCAAGTGGTTGCATTTGGTGACTTAGAAGGGGTGCCCGGGTTCATCGGGTGAGACGCATTTGCCCACCTATTACCTATTGCGTGGCGGGCCGGATCGGGAGAGATTGATTGAGGGAAACCTTTTGACCTCTCCAACCGGACTCTCTCCACCCATCGCTTTGCACCGCAGTGGGAGGAATGGATACATCCGTCACTCCTGAACACACTATACCCCAGATTTCTACCCACCCTTCATACATTTTTCCTTCCCAGAACTTCCTCTCCTTTCCCTAAAAAGAGCCTCTACACAGCATCATACTTGAAAATGGTTGATCAATTTCACCCGTAAGTACATTTGAGAGTATTTCACAGTAAGATACATTTGACCTTACTTCGGGCACACAAGACAGACCAGAAAAACATTTCTGTCAGCTTATCTCTTCAGTGCTGTTTCCAGACGTGTTTTAGAATCTAATCTATATATATATATATATAAATCTAAATATGTTTGCTGGGGGCTATATATTAGGGTGGGTCAAGACTGTATGGGAAAAAAATCTTGTTTGATAAAAGGATGACAAATGGAGATATAAAATCAAATAATTTTTTAATAATATTTGTATATCAACTTCTTCCTCCGGATTGACTTTCAAATTTCACATAATAGAGAAAAAGCCCACCCTTGTTAAATCTTAAAAAATGTTAGATAAACCATTAAAAATGAACTATTTTTAATAAAATACGAAAGAGAGGGAATATTTTGATTTATTTATTAAAATATATATTCATAAACCTAATTCAAATTATCTCACGGCAGTGTATTCAAATACCAGCAAAATCCTTCTTACTCTCAAATTTCACCATCAATCTTGGGACTTTTTGTAAATTATTTCGTAAAAATATTCTATATTTGCTATGGAAGATTACGAAAAATATGGTTTAAGGATTCAAAGTAACTTTTGTATACACTAGAAATAACAATGTGTAATGAAAATTTTCAAAACTTTGAAATGAACCCGGAGGAAGAAGATTGTATCAGAAATTTGAAAAATTTTAAGCGTGTCGTTTTGAACCCATTTGGCACCCTTTTATCGTTCTAAGAATTTAAAAATAACATTTGTTTTTTTAAATAACCCACCTTAGTGTATATATGAGTATGTGAGTATATGAGATGTCTATGTATTGCTATTATTATTAAGCATAGGAAATATTTGAAACTTTCAAAATACCTTCTTTAAACCCCTGCGAAGGTTTCTGGATTATTACAACCAAATGACAATACATTTGAAAAGCTTTTTAATCATTACAAAAGCTCTTGCAAAAATTTCAATATTTGAGAATGACATTTTGCAAAACAATGATTGTTGAAACAAAATTCAATTTTCGAAACTCTTCAAATTACTGAATTTATTTTAAGTACTCGCCTAATGCTTTGAATCGTATCAAGAATTATAGATATTTTAAATAGGTACCTATGTTTGATACCAAAATTGATTGATTGTTCTTATAATATACAAAAATGAATATTTGTAATACATGAAAAATGAAAATTTGAATACAAAAATTGTAATAGGTGTGCGAGCTGTTTGAAAACTGAATGTACTGGGTCTGAATATATGGAACGCGGGAAGGGGGTTGCCGAGGCGGGGGAATGGGAGAGGGGAGAAAGAAGGCGAGGAAGGTGGAAGGGGAACATAGGAGGGGAAGGGGACACAGGAAGGGAATGGGAACGCACGGAAAGGACATGCAGGGAGAAACAATTTATTTCTTTGAATATGGCCTTGCAACACATGCCGGGAATCAGCAAGTACAGTATGAAATTAATGTTTTTATTCCTTATCTAATATATTTCCATCTTGCATTGTAAAGTATTTTATATTTAAGTTGTGCACATTTTAATGTTCTTTGTTTAAAAAAAAACACATAAAAGCTCAATTATGCGTAAAGAATTAAAAAATAATGTATTTAAAAATATTTTCATAGTTCGGCTGCATCCACCAGAGCTGTATGTCAATCTGAGATTTAAACACACAGCCAGCCACATAATATAAGTGGTGTATTTATTGAACACAGCCCAGTCCCGTTTGGATTGTCATTGAAGAAGTTACTAGTTGAATACATTGTTAGTACTATAAGCAAGATGCATGTGATTTACAATGCTGTGTTCTTCACAGGTTTGTTTCTAAATTTCAATTATTAAATAAACAAAACAAACATACCATACTTAAAATAAAAATATAACTAACTAGCTAACTAACATTAGATTAAAATGTCATGTAACATCACTAAATTATTTTAAAGTTAAAACTTACAGATTAACAAACTTAACTTTGAAGTGAAAGGGCTGAGGTGAAGATCAAACTGCTTTTTAAATCCATAGATTTATTGTATCCACAAAATATACATTAACAACACCATTGACTGTAAAGTTAGCCGTGTCACGCTGTACTGTAACTATTTAATAATATAGCAGTGTTTATTAAAATTGATTTAACTTCGGTGGTCAACCGGCCCAAGACCGTCCCGGCAATATGCCAACTGGGAGAATAGCCAGCGTCGAGCCAGGCTGGCAGCGGAAAGATGTGTTGCTTTAAAAAATTAACTACGTCACTAAGAAAAAGGCAATTAATTTGATAAAAATTACTTTAAAATATTAAATCTAATTCAAAACGATAGGACAGCATTATTTTTCCTGCACTCTAGTGCACTGTATGTGAAAATTGAAAATAAAAAAGAACTGTCATAGAAAAATTATAAAATATTTTTCTTTAAATATTTCCATGACTTTGAATTTTTGCAGGTTGTATAGCAATGAGTATTGCCATCACTCCAGAGGCCGTGACTAAGACTTTTCAAAGTCATGAAGTTGTACCCGATGTTGTACCTGTCGCGCCGGAAAAACTCGCCAAGGTAAAAAATTAAGGGAGGAATGCAGATCCCGCCAATGTGGGGGATTTTAATAAAAATGCACTTTCTAGATGAGAAAAGTGTGGAAAAGTTGAATAAAAAAGAAATTAAGGTGCGCTTGGCAAAATTGAGGGAGATACAGCCGTTTAAAGAATGAATAAAATGACACTTCGTGAACTTAAACTACGCCATTTTGTTACTATTATGTTGGTATCTCAGACTTGCTATTAACCTGTAATCGGCCGGACACTCATTTGCGCGCAGCTTTTGCGCATGCGTGAAAAAAATATTTCGAAATAAAAAAAGTTTGTCTGCGATTTTGACCCTTCTATGTACAGAATTTGTATGAAAACAAGGTCAGAATCGCTTGCGCCAACATCATTGATGATATAGCCGACTATAGAACCGGTTGATACGATTGTAGCCGACTTCATGTGATAGATGAGACGCGTAATTATGAAATTTTTCTAGCGGGCTTTTTTTAAACGATTTTTAAACTGTTTATCACCTTCCAAATTAAAGTAACCTAACCTAAGACTACGCTAAACATGGTTTGTGTAACATGGTTTGTGCCCCTTTATAACGCCTACTCGCGTCAACGCAAGAAAAACATCCCAGTTTTCAAATAGTTTAGCGGCTACGCTAGGTTTGTGTAACATGGTTTATGTAACATGGTTTGTGCCCCTTTATAACGCCTACTCGCGTCAACGCAAGAAAAACATCCCAGTTTTCAAGTAGTTTAGCGGCTACGCCAGGTTTGTGTAACATGGTTTGTGACCATAATTAATTCTGTTTTTCATAATTACGCGCCTTATTATATATCACACGAAGTTGGCTACAATCGTATCAACCTTCGAGTAGCAAGTCTGAGATACCAACATAATAGTAACAAAATGGCGTAGTATAAGTTCACGAAGTGTCATTTTATTCATTCTTTAAACGGCTGTATCTCCCTCAATTTTGCCAAGCGCACCTTAATTTCTTTTTTATTCAACTTTTCCACACTTTTCTCATCTAGAAAGTGCATTTTTATTAAAATCCCCCACATTGGCGGGATCTGCATTTCACCCAAAATTAAAAATAATTTGAAAAGGGGGATTGTTGTTTAAACATGATTATTAGTACTTTTTCTAAATAATTGTATGATGTTACCACAACCATAATTAATGTAAACATTTATAACCACCGCATTTATAGTACTTAATAATGAAATAAAGTTCTTACATGTTTATTCATGTATTATATAAGGGCAAATTATTGGCATTACATATTTATTACAACTCACTCAGATTTCTAATTCATAATTTCTAAACTAATCTTGTAATTTTCCATAAGGTACACAGGGTTTATATTATAAATTACTAGCGTGGATACTTGAAAAATCATGGGACATAAATTAATAACAAAATATATATCATTACATACTATAAAATGAAGTCGCTCAAAATGTATGTGCGCGTTAATCTTTTAAACTACGCAACGGATTTTCATACGGTTTTCAGCAATAGATAGAGTGATTGAAGAGGAATGTTTATATGTCTAATACATGTAAACATATTTTTGTGCGATTTAAAACGGCTGGCGGGCCGGGTACTATAGTCACTTTTAAAATTCGTTCTACAGAAGAAATTGGAAAATAGATGTCTTAGAGTAAGTAGGTATTTGATTTGAATTATTTTATTTAGTCGTTCAAAATGTATGTGCGCATAGATCTTTTAAACTACGCAACGGATATTCATGCGGTTTTCACCAATAGATAGAGTGATTCAAGAGGAAGGTTTATATGTATAAAAACATGCTTATTATTGTAGAGAAAAGTCGAGAAATTCAAATATTCAATTCAGGCAGCGGGCAGCGGGCAGCTGGCAAGCGGGTGGTGTGGACTTTATAAAGGTTGGGTAATGGCGTTGTGTTTCGTTAGCCACAGCAACGTGTGGCCGGGTCGCGTATTTCCAATCCCTAACGCGGTTGAGTCACTCTAGCGACTGAGCCGCGTTAGGGATTGGAAGGCGTAAATCGCCTTACAAACACTACCGCATTTCAGTCGCGCTAGTGACTGAACCGCGTTAGGGATTGTTATGCATAAATCACCTTACAAAAGCTATACCGATTCAGTCATCTACGCGCTTCGTTGCTCTATCTGTTTCGGTGAGGGTCGGATTACGGTTGTCACCCTCACAGAAACAGATAGAGCAACAAAGCGCGTAGGTGACTGAATCAGTATAGCTTTTGTAAGGTGATTTATGCATAACAATCCCTAACGCGGTTCAGTCACTAGCGCGACTGAAATGCGGTAGTGTTTGTAAGGCGATTTACGCCTTCCAATCCCTAACGCGGCTCAGTCGCTAGAGTGACTCAACCGCGTTAGGGATTGGAAATACGCGGCCGGGTCTGCTAGTTTTTAAATAAAAGCAAAAAAAATTTAAATTAAAATATATGTAGCTTTTACCTGACTTCACTCGCAAGGTATTAGGGAGAAATTACTGTATAAAGAATTTTCCCATAGAAATTAAATGTTTTCCAGGATAAAAAGTAGTCTACGTCACTTCCCAGTCCTCCAACTATCTGTACGCAAAAAAATCGATCGGTCCCTCCGTTGTGATGCGAAAGAAGGACATACAAACAAACACACTTTCGTCTTTATAATATTAGTTAGGATTAGCTGATATCCTAGGTGTTGCCCAGGCTTTACGCAGAGTTTTTCGAAATAAGATGTAAACATAACCTTTCTCTCGTTCTGAAAGTCATGTGTGCAAAGTTGTGGGAAAAAAATGTAGATTTATATAAAAATCAAAGCCGCCTACCCGTCACAGATCACAGAAACTCTACTTTATATAAATATAGAAGATTACAATGGGTATTCATATTTATGAATAAATATTGCACAGTTAATTGACTTTACTGCTTGACATCCGTGATAAACTGGATTTATTAAAGTTATGCTCTTATTATTGTGTTTTGTATTAAGACCATTGTTTGCCGGCGTGCAAATTCGTTCTTCCCTAGTGTCCAGCCTCTCTTTTGTCCCTTTCTAACGAAATATTGTATTTGCGGTGGGAAGCGGGGAGGCGAGAAGGGAAGATTTCTATGTAGTGGTATTTGGCCACAGCGCTAGCTAGCAAAATATGGTATTATAGAGTTTTGAAGAAAAGGGCGCGTAATTTTATACTTGATTATTCGCGCGAAGCCGAGGAAATTTTCCTTTTGATGAGTTAATTTGTATTAGTATGATACGCTACTACGGGAGTCTCTCGACATATTTTTTATGGTGCTTGTTGGTGGTTCAGCGCAAATAAATGCGTGAAAAAACATAAACATCATTTTATCGGAGAATACGGGGAATGATCTTTTTGTTTAGTGCCTTGAAATTAACGGAGAATTGTATTGTTATAGGAGATCTGGGAATCGTATGCACGAAATTATTAAGATTTTATACCTAATTAATATTTAATGAAATTGAGATGTTAACAACTTTCAAGCAGGGAAATCTCCCTGGTTCTGGGGAAAAAATATTAAGAAATAAAACCCAAATCAGAATTTTTAATGCATGATGTAATTTTTTTAACCTATTCGAACCTGATATTTAGTCGCATGTTCACATTAAAAAGTTATACTGACATTATATTTTTTATTATTATTTATTACAGTTAAATAAATACATCTTTCACTTGATAACTACATAGATAATTCAACTCTATTAACATAAATTTACACAGTGCAAGTACATGAATAACATCTAATTTAAAATATCTAAGCATCTTTATAAACAACTAACTCGGTGGGTATATACCTAATTTTAAAGTCTTAATTCATAAAAATGCAATAAGCTATTTTTTTGCTACATAAATATTCAAAATATAAAAATATTGTACATAAATATTCAATACATATTCGTAATAAAATATTCAGACCTAGGTATATTATTTAATAATTTATTGTAGTACCTACCACTTACTAACAAAACATATGGGTTTGCCAGTGGCGGTCCGTAATTTTTCATTGCGCTAGAAGTGCTATGATTGAAAAAATACGATATTGTTGGTGTTGTTGAAACTGAAAATGCTACAATTGCTTTTATTGACAAATTTCTCTAAAAAGTAGGTACTGATACATAAAGCCGTAAAAAATCGTATAATTTTGCACAAACAAGCATTTTGCACGACTAGGTTTGTGTTTTCGTGATTATCTCTTTTCCAGTGCATTATCGAGAAAAAAATATTATTAACCGATTTTGTGGAGCATAAAATTGCATTAAAGATTTACTTACTTTTTTTATTTATTTATTTCTATGTATTACAGTATTTACCAATTAATTAACATTTTTACATAATAGATGATTTTAGGTATATGTTTTATTTATCTCTATTAGGTATCGAGGTTCTAATCCACCAAAATCAGGTCAAAAATTGAAACAGAGGAACAGTGTTTTACTTGGTTTACATTCTGTGGTGTTTCAAAATGCTAGCGCGAGCACAAGTGCGCCAAGGTCGAATACTAGGATTTACAACAGGCGATCAGTTTATAAAACATATATTTAAAAAATTGGAACTACCGGAATAATTACGATTGCGACCCCCTTATTTGGGGTCATTGTCTGAGTCTTGTAAGGAGTTAATATTATTAAAAAAAAAAACGATATAACCCCTGTTGTATGCGATATACATATTGTGATTTTGAAATTTTGTGATGTAAAATGAACGTGCACAACAAAAACTTTCGGATCTCAAAGATATTACAAAATATGGAATGCAGGACAGGCAGTGAGGCAGGAAGGGCAGATTACGTATTACAGCGGGGAGAAGGAGCCACATTTTAAAATAAATAAAAATAGCGCATTATACCGTTAGGTAGGTGAAAATTAAAAAGTTTTTAAAAATCTGTCGTATATTAATTTTATAATAATATTTACCCCAACGCACAGCACCAAATAAACCAAAACGCTCGACATTTGTTAGCCACTCCAATGACAATGTGAGTTCATGCGACTCTGTTTCTGTCTCCAGTCTCAACACAGAGCAGCATCTTGAAGAATGTACAAAAACAATTCCGGAAGGTCGAAGAATTATTGACGTTGGTTTGCTTTTTCGCACTTTGGCTCAATGAACCACCTACCCTATGATTGCAATTTTTCACACTTAGAATTGATAAAAGAAGTAAGAAAAGGATTAATAAGCGTTTTTTTTAAATTTGCAAAATGTAAAATGTGCAAAAAATAAGAAATTATTGAGACTGAACAAACGAGTTCTTTCAACGTAAATACCAGTATGGTCGATGGAATCCTGTGCTCGGGGAATGGGTATTCCCCAATGGAAGAAATTTAAGGAGCCCTAAACATGCCATGTATGTCGAAAACATTATTTTAGAAACAGCAATCCATTATTGCAGACAGCATTTAGAAGGTATCTATTGAAAGCATACTCGAAGCCGGAAGCTGCATCACTCCAATATCTTGTCACGAATTACACATATAGGATATCGGTGAGTAGGTACCTACTAAACTATTCATAAACACAACCAACTAAAATAATTTATGATGAAGGTCGGTGTGAAAAGTGTATGCTTACCCCTCTATACAGGGTCTTACTAAAATATTTTATAATGTTGTGGATTACCAACATTATAACGAATTATTTTACTGTAGTTTTAAAGTTTTCATTGTATTTGCGTTTATAAATATACAGTCTAACACACTACATCGAATCTCAATATTACGAAAACCTCCATAATTAATTGTTTGGTTTGCCAAATATTCTGTACGTGACACATTGGTTATTATTGAAAATCAGTATTAACCTCTCAGGTCTCGGGCCTGTTTTTTCGAAAGGTCAAAATATATCCGCTTTCCAATGAATTCCAAATAAATTTTATATTTCTGAACGCATCGGAAAACTAAAAACTGTTTTTAAAAGGTGATGAAATACGCTTTCAAACTCTATAATTCGATAATCTCTTACAATCAAACTGATTTATCAGTTTTGTAAGATTTTTAAGATAAATATTGTAAAATAAAAAGGTACTGAAAGAAAAAATTAGGCATCACTTCATGAAAACATAAGATCGCATTATGCCGTCAGGCAATGGGTATAATGACTATACTTACGAATTCAACCAAATTGTACAAATGTCTAAAAATTATTGGCCAAAATGTAGTCAAAGAATTACACCAATAATCAGGATCAATAAGATAATATTTGGCTTAGGGCACGTCTTTTTTTTAGCACCCCCCTCCCCCTAATTTATATTTTACTAATTATCGTAGAAAATATTTAAGAAATAAAAGCTGAACCGTAAAAATGTAACTTAAACTAAACACCAAGTATCTTGATTTTATTAAATACATTCCGTGGTTCAATTGTTCCTGTGAAAATGAAATTATTTTCTTACTGTTTGCCCAAAATCCCACCATTTACATCGATGTCAGACGTACCCTGGGAAACTTCCACATCATTTACGCAGGAACTGAAAGAAAAAAAATAACATGTATCTACTAAAAAAAAACCCAATCCACGTTTTCGAATAGTAAATTTTAGATTTACCGATTTTATATTATATTAATAGTACCTAAACCGTAACTGAACGTACTATTATGTTTCCATTTAGAAACTTTAAATCCAGAATTATAACAAATTTAACGGTCAGCGAGAAACGAGTAATTGCAACGAGGAATTTATCAAAATATCAAAGAAACCATTTACTACCTAGATCTAGATGTTAAATCACAACGAAAAAAAACAACACGTATAAAAACAAGGTTATTTTTTTACTGTAACACTCTTTTCAAATGTCTTTAGCTTAAAAAAAAGGTTTGACCGAGGATTAAATCTTCCTTCCCAGGGATCGGAGTCAACAACGCTACCAACTGAGTAAAGTCCCGAGTGGATAAGACAGACATGTAATGACAACGAATTTCAGAGAAATATGTAAACGTCCGCGAATGTGTACGTGATTGACACCAAAAATTGAAAGAATGCATTGTCATCGACAACATGTCTATCTGCTGATTTTCAGCTGGATCGGATGTCGGAAAGTGGGTTAATTTCCACTTCCAAGACTCCACTTCACTAATACATTCATTTCATCGAGAAAACAAAATTGAAATACTTAGATGCATTTAAAAAATATATATTTATATAATAAAAACGCTAGAAAAGTTGAGTGTCATTTTTCCTGCCCATTGGCAGCGTCAGCATGTCAGATTCTAAAGTCAACTACGTATAACATCACATTTTAAATCGGTGTCTTGGAAGTTACTATGTATATTCGGTGGCGTATTCATTTTTTTTTAATTATGTCTAGATTAATTTTATGAAATTTCTAGAATTTGTTGGCAGACTTGTAATAATAATATTTACGTAGGTACTCGTGTAGATATTATGTATCCAAAGCAAATAGTTAGGGCACGCCGTTTGTTCCCCTCCGCCAAATATACCTATATTTAATAAATATCATGGAAAATATTTGACAGGCTCGAAATCCGAAGGTCGCGAGATCGAATCCCGGCATGGCAAATAAATTTTATTTGATTAATTTGTGTTATTTCACAATTAATTCATTAAAAATAATGTATAGTATATTTGCGACACGTTCCAGAGTGGAAGATACTTCAGTATCGCCCTGGTGTAAGACCACCATTTAGAATGAAACGTCGCTTTAAATGGCTTTAGCCGTGTTTGGTGACCAGATCTGAATAGCCAGGTACTTCCCCACCTTCCTCTCCCCCATCTCCTTCCCCTCCCCCTACTTTCAGCCTCACAACATACCCCAATTGGGAATGCCATAGTCTCACTGGCTCCAGACGGGAGCAGTTGGGACTCTTGTGCGGTATTCATATACTTACATAAAAAAGACGGCTGCCATACAGCTATAAAAGATGTGGCTTGACCTATGTCAGCATATCGCTCGCCATATATTTCCATTGGGAATGTACGGCGAGCGATATGCCGAAATACGCCAAGCCACATATTTTGTAGCTGCGTTTGGTACAGGTCTGAAAAAATAAAAGTTGAACCCCAAAAATGTAACTCCAACTAAACACAAGCATCTTGACGTCATTGAATACTTTCTCGAATGCTTTCTCGTTCTTATGAAAATGATTTTTTTTTTGCTTACTGTTTGCTCGAAATCCAATCATTTACATCGATGTCAGCATCGATTAAATCTTTCTTGCGAGACGTACCCTGGGAAACTTCAACATCATTTACGGAGGAACTGAAAGCAAAAATAACATTATATTCCTACTGTAAAAAAATTGTCTAGTATAATTTAAAAAAATAATAATATAGTTAATTTTATATCACCTGTTCCGTGTTCTTTCTGACTTTTTAACATTGCATTTTCTCTTTTTCCGGTGCCTGCTAGGTGGCTTACTGTTTGTCCACTTTTGACCTAAAACACAATTAACATTTTAAATAATCAATAAGGTAAGTATCCCAAACGATTGAAAAATTCATAATATCATTAATCATCATTATTAAAGATTCACAAATTGTTATTACTTACCCATATTAAACAAAATAAATTATTTGGGAATACTTCGTTTAAAACTGGCGATTATCGTAAAAACTCAACAAAACCGTCTTGATATTTTAGCGCGGAATCAGTGATAATTGATAATAGTTCTACACCGCTAAACAAACAAAAAACTCCAAGCAGATACTTACTAGTTTACTAGTCTAGTCACACACACACACTCCCAGATACACCGATTGTTGATGTATGACGAATGAGAAGATATCTTTGAATGTATATGTTCGTTTGCCGGGCGACACGAGTCCCTTCCCGGCCCGCGCCTCACCCGCCACCCTATCGGGATCGCAAATGTGTAAACGAGACAACGGAAAAAAGCTTGCTATTTTTATGTCGAATTCGCGTCTAACTAAATCCGGGTTTTAATGCAAATAAAACATTTTTGAATGTAAAATCAAATTTTGTTGTATTCTTCATCATATGCCTCACTTAGGATATGAAGGGATTTTTTAAAAAAAGCATCCATTTAGTCGCAAAATATTTCCAAATTTGCCTCCTAAATTCATGGATAAATGGTCTTCTTTTGGGGCTTGTATTTTATAATTAAAAGCAAAAATCGAAAATCGGATCCACATCCTAATTTCATATATGCCGAACCTATCAATTAAAAAAAACAAAAAAACAATTCATTTCATATTTTAGCCGTAAATCCAAATTTAAATTTTGTATGAAACAGGCCGCGCATGCGTTCCTCATTATTATATACCATTCAGGCTTACGTTATAGCAAATCGTATAAAAAAATAACGATTACTACCTAAACACAGTGATTCACAAAAGAACATAGGTACCCACTGGTTGGGCGTTTACACAATACATAGCTACATTTACTTACATACATCTACATATATCATAGACTCTGTGCTTGTAGCTTGATTGTCACATGTTCCTTTCCTATCCATCCCTATCATATTCCTTTTCCTACCCATCCCTATGTACGTGTCATCTAACGCTACCATAAAAATCAGTCGTCAATCGCAACGGGATTGGTTTATTTATGATCGCAACTCGCCGCGTAAACGTCTAATATTCCGCACGCCGCATTCGCAAACCTAATTCCGCACATCACAGTAAAATACCGCGATTAATAATTATACGAGTGCATCAACAAACCCAGATAAGATAGCAGAGAGTGCCACAAGGTTCCGCAGTAAGTCCCTTCCTTCCTTATGTGCATTCATTTTTACTTGTGCAGTGGTCTTTCATACATTTCAAAACACATAAAAAACATTCAAGGTCCTTCGACATCCACATCCACATAAACCACACACATCATTTCAGGTACATACCTCTCTAAAATAAGTTTTTGTGCAATGGAAGTTTTAACTGTGTAGCAAAAACATAATATATTATTTTACGAGTATTTGTTTATTGTTTTCGTTCAGATATCCATTGTGTTTGTATCAAACAGTAAAATGGCTCCAATAACGTTGTGTAAAAATGCAGTCATTCCACTATGTTTCCCCTTGTTGTTTCACATGTTGATTTATTATTTATATACAGGCTTTGATTATATAAATGTCTAGATAGAGTGTTGCGCTGTAACTCCGAAAAAAAGAACAGGCCAGATTTGAAACGTTTGTGTGCGTGACACGCACACAAGTATAGGTAACTTATATTGTTAACGTTAAGCGCTCAACGTCACTGTAGGCGTGATGAGTGATACCAGCTCCCGAGTATTTCCATAAAAGTGGGTAAAAAATATGTTTCGGTTTAGCGGGACCTATAATTCGTTTAATTTTGATTTCATTTAAGTAAGATAGTTTTCTACATATAATGATATAAATGAAAAGAATATCATTGTTAAAAGAGATTTATGTTTGTTTGAATATTTAAAAAAAAAAATAAGAAATACAGAAAATAAGAAAGATACATCGATGGCATCTATGGATAACTAAAACAAACAGCGGATTCTGACAGCTCCTAATTTAAAAACAAAGTTAATTATATTTAAACAAATTTACGTGTAATCATATTTGAAACTCATAAATCAGTGATACAGTGTAGGTAGTGCGTAATAATTTGAGTGGGAGAGTGTATTAACTTTATATCTTGATTCAAAAAATTTCACAAAACAACAAATCATTGTCATTAAAAGTCACAGACAATTTATTTTTCAAATTTGTGAAAAAGTGCAAATCCGCTACGTGTAAATGTTAAGTTTTGTCTATGCAATAAAGTCACAACAATAAACAAAACATTGTTGACAGAATTAATTTTTGTAAGGGGCAATTCTGAACAAAGATTTTAGTGATGTCTAGCACTCGAAGCAAAAACCAAATTTCTGATGAAAAAATAAGCATGGATAAAATTATCGAATATATAGATAAAAAATTTGAAACCTTGAAGAGGGACATTTTTATCAAAATTGAATCTCAGACCACAGAAACAACAAAAAGCATTGAATTTATAAGTGCTCAATATGATGAAATACTAAAAAAAATTGATGTTACAAATAATTTAAACCAAGTTATACAAACTGATTTCGAAAATATTAAAAAAGATATGAATGAAAAAAATAATACAATAAAAAAACTTGAAATTAGACTGGCAGATATTGAAACCTTGTCAAAATGTAATTCTTTAGAAATAGCTGGGATTCCCCAAAAAATAAGAGAACAACCAATTGAAATCATAAGGAAGGTTGCTGCAGCAGCTGGGATAACTATAAACCATACAGACATTACTGAAGTCATCCGAGTCCCAGACAGACGAAATGGAGCTCCACCCAAACTTCTTGTCACCTTTTCCGAGAAAAGACAAAGAGATTCACTCCTTGATAAAAAGAAAGAAATAAACTATGAAGAAATTAAGGATCTGTCGACCTCTCAAATCTTCATCGGGGAAGAACTAAGCCCTTATCATAAAGAAATACTATGGAAAACAAAACAATTAGCCATAGAAAAAAAATACCAATATGTGTGGTACAAAAATGGTAAAGTTATGATTCGTAAAAAACATGAAGATAAAATAATCTACATTAAGCACCTTGATGATATGGTGAAAATAATTTAGTAAGTAATATAAAAACATAATTAATTTAGTTGGCAAAAATGGATAACACAAAAACAACAAACTTACCTAACTTATCATCCATAAGAAATAATTTTAACATAATGCATCAAAACATTAGAAGTATTAATAAAAACTTTGACGAACTACAAATATTGATAAAAAGTTTAAATCTAAACTGGGATATAATTATTCTTACTGAATGTTGGTTAACTGAAAAGTTCTATCCTCTACAAATCGATAAATATGTCCCTTACTCTACAATTATGAATAATACCAAAAATGATGGTGTCATCGTATATATTAAAGAAGATATTGAAGCTGATGTCATAGAGATCAGTATTAATAATGCGAACTGTCTAAGGATATCAATCGGCAATGATACAACAATACTCGCAATTTACAGATCTCCATCTACAAAAAATCTGGAGCCATTTCTAAACTCCTTATCATTTGAACTGAGCTTACTAAAAAACACTAAAGATGTATTTATTATCGGTGATATAAATATTGATATCCTTGAAAATGGCCACCCAAAAAAATATGATTACATGCAGACACTTGCATACCATGGATATGAAAGCCTAATTGAGGAACCTACACGTGTATTTAATGATAGCAAAACTTGCATTGATCATATCTTTAGTAAAACTAATAAAAAAACTCAAGCCATTATTTATACTACCACACTGACAGACCATTACACAATAATTCTATCTATAACAAAAAATAACTCTTATGTAAACCTAAATACGAAATCACTCCTAACGAAGTCTGAAACAAATTGGGAAAATGTCAAAAGGGAGTTAACAATGAATGACTGGACCGCCCTCCTGGAAAAAGATGATACTGATACTGCTTGGAGTTATTTTGTAGAAATTATACAGCACAGTATTCTATCTAACACCAAAACCACAGATAAAAAGGTATCTCATAAAAATATTCACATTAAACCATGGATCAGTCAGAATATTATAAACTCGATCAGAAAAAGAGATGAACTGCACAGAAAAGTAAAAATCAACCCTTATGATGTCCATACACTTCGATTCTACAAAAGATATCGTAATACATGTAAAAATGTAATTCGTTATGCTAAAGAAACATACTATAAAAACAAAATTGATGAATGCAATAATGATTCCCGTAAACTCTGGCAGATCATAAATGAAATTACAAATACTAAAGCCTCGCATAAAGACAAAAACATTAAAGAATTAAACATTGATGAGATTCCCACATCTTTTACGAAACACCCGGACAAACTTCTTGACTTTATAAACAACTACTTTTGCAATATAGGCTCTAACCTTGCAAATAAAATTAAAAAAAATTCTACTACTGTCGAAAAAACAATGAGGAATGAAGCTGTAAATCATGAAAACAGCCTCAATATAGTCAAGATAACAAGTGATGAAATAAGAAATATTATAACCTCCTTAAACACAAATACCTCATCGGGAAATGAACTGATATCAAGCAAATCAATTAAATACCTACAAAATGAGTTAATTCAACCTCTGACATACCTTGTAAATCTATCATTATCTAAAGGTGTTTTTCCCGCTTGTCTTAAAATTGCTACGATCATACCATTATATAAAAATGGTCCCAAAAATGATATTTCAAATTATCGACCAATTAGTATTTTAACTCCTCTGTCGAAAATATTGGAAAAAGTAATAAAAAAACAAGTTCTTACATTTTTGGATACCAATAAAATATTATCACCTACGCAGTATGGTTTTAGAAAAAACCTGGGTACTGGTGACGCTATAGCTAATGTAACTAATACAATTATTAGAAAACTGGATGAAGGCAAAAAATGCTTAGCTGTTTTCATTGATCTTCAAAAAGCTTTCGATACAATTGATCATGAAATACTGTACTTAAAACTAAAAAAAAATGGAATAACCGAAACAACTCTAAACCTACTTAGAAGTTATTTAACTGGAAGAGAACAAATTGTACAAATTGGTAAAAGAAAGAGCAAATCTCTCCCAATTAAATTCGGGGTCCCCCAGGGAAGCGTATTAGGACCTATACTATTTCTGATATATATAAATGACCTTATGAATCTTCCCATTAATGGAAACATAATGAGCTTTGCAGATGACACTGTTATTATATTCCACGAACAAGATTGGACAAGAACCTACAAGGAGGCGGAACATGGCCTGGCTGTACTTCAAAACTGGCTAAAAGTAAACTCCCTTACATTAAATGTTAGTAAAACTAAATATCTAACTTTCTCCAAAAACAAAAGAGGACAACCAATGAATGTGCATACCCTCAAATTACATGAATGTCAAAATACTTTTCCACAATGTTCCTGCCCGTCTATAACCCAAACCAAAAGTATTAAATATCTTGGGATTGAAATTGATGAAAATCTACAGTGGAATTCACACATTGATCTTACCTCAAAAAAGCTAACAAAACTCATCTACTTCTTCAAAAAATTAAGAAATATCTTGTCAATGAGGGATCTAAAGAGAGTATATTATGCTTTATGCCACTCTCGATTGGAATATGGAGTAATAGGATGGGGCTCAGCAGCATCTAATCACTTAAAACAACTTAAGATAACTCAGAATTGCATTATAAAGACCATTCTAAAGCTCCCCATAAGGACGTCAACGGCAGAAATTTTTAAACAGTTTGATGTTCCAAGCATACAGAAAATCTATGCCAAAAACATTCTAGTACATCACCACAAAAATGATTCAGAGGCAGACACCTCCCACGCTCATAAAACCAGAGCCAAACAAACAGACATACTTAATATACCAAAGTGTAACTCTTCATTTGGTCAAAGAAGTTCTGCATTTTTAGCAGTAAAGTTATATAACAAGCTCCCACTTAGTATCAAACAAATAAAAATAAAAAATAGCTACATTAAGGACATTAAATGTTGGCTGAAGAATCTATCGGAAAATGAACTTACTAGTATACTTAAAACATCATAGAAGTTTCTGGAAAACCTTATCCAATCAATGAAGTTAAACCATAGAAGTCGCTGAAAAACTTATCCAAAGCATAGTCCCCCTCAGCACAGGATCTCCTAGTGAGGAGGACTACGAATATATTTTATATATACATCTAACTAACATGTTTCATATAAAAATGTAAAAAATATTATATAGTTACTAAATAAAAAAAAAAAAAAAAAAAAAAAACATTCATAGACGCTGCCAACTGGCCGGCAGGTACGTTGTGTCTAAATTTAAATTTTTATCATCATCAAATAAAGAAGGTGGCGCACATCCAGGTAAATCCCTAAAAATGGTAAAACTATCTTGTCACACTAAAAAAGACAATGCAACTTTTTAAAACTAAAGCTATCGATAGTTATTTTTATTCTTAATGACCTTCCCTTTTAATTTATTTTTTAAACAGTTTTCGTATAGATTTTACTTCCCGGTTAATATTATCCAATTTTGTCTTATAGTGATATCTTAAGGCCAAATATTTTTCCACGGCCAAACTTATCAAATTAACTTGATGCAGAAGACCGTAAATCTGATCGGTTTTTACTTCGAAATAATTATCGGGAAAATTTAATTTGAAGAACAGGCAACCCTGTAAACATGGCGTCAAAACATGGGGTCAAACGGCGTTGTCCTAAGACCAAATTACACTATTAAAACTGAATTGTTTCTTTAACTGAATGGTTATTTAAAGGTTATTAACCTCCTATGTAATTCCTGCACACTGATATAGCGCAAATCGTCATTTTCAAATGTCACACAACACGTGTTTACCGTACAACGATAGTGTCGCCACTGAGCTGACAGGCCGAGCTTATCTGCCAACCTTTGGCAGATATTTTTTTTGGCGCTTCGTCACTCGAGCGCTATATCTAGACATTTATATAATCAAAGTATACAGGTACAAAAAATGTAGTTTGTGAATGAAAATTTAATAATAATTTAAATTTTGATCAGATTTAGAACATAATAGTGTTTGAAAAACTTAAAGCAATTTTTTTTTTAGTACCTACCGACCAACTATGTAATTTAAAATAAATTCTTATTGGTATTATTGACAGGCTTTCAAGTGGAATCATTTCTGGTTTAAATTATGTTTAATGAATATTATTTTCCACTACAGGTCACGTATCCGAGTGCCGTTGAGGTAGCGGAAGGCAATGAGCTAACTCCTACTAAAGTTAAAGATGCTCCCACCGTGGATTGGGATGTAGAAGATGGTGCCTTGTACACCCTTTGTATGACTGGTAAGTCTAATTCATTTAAATATATTTACACAGGGTATTAAGGAATGTACTTACCTGATATTATTTGGAGTAAAAATGTAAATGAAATTTTAATCTCCCCCTTGTAGATGAATATTTCAAATTATCCCCACATTCATGTGTTGTTTTTAAACTAAAAACATATAAAAAATCAGTAGGTATTGAACAGTTGGGGGAGGGGTGAGGGGTTGGGCGATTGATTGACAAGTGACATGTTGAAGAAAAAAAATTGTTTGATTTTGAAGAAAACAATTTTTGAACAAAAAAAAGTCGAAAAAGTATTTGAAAAGCAAATTCCGGTTTTGAAATTCTGGTTTTGAACCCAAATTATCAGAAAATACTTACCTCTGCTGCCACTTTTGTCCAAGCATACTCGAGACTTAAGAGAAGAAGTCAGACTTAAGACTGGTCAGTGGTTGAGTGGGCATAGCGCTTGGATCCCATCCGGGCATTGCATGTTCAATTCCTCGGCTGGCTAAGTCCTCCATCACAACACAAGCAACATTTTCGGCTTTCTTTGGTGGTAGTAGGAGATTTTCAAACATTGTTGGGTTATCCGTAACCCGGGAATGTTTGTCTTTCTTTATAAAAAAAAGAAAAAAAAAAAAAAGTAGGTAACTGTAGAAATACTAAAAATGCAAGGTGTAGAACTGCAGACTCAAATGTCAGAGGCTCAGTGATTTTTATACTAGTAGTTCTAAGATCAAAAAGAATGTTTCTAATTTTCTCTTATTTAATAAATCAAAAACAAACTTTTCTCTGAAATCGTAAGATTTGTTATTAGGTACTTAAATACTTATGTAACTATAAACTATACATTTATGTATTTAAAAAAAAATCAAATAAGGAATTACACAATTAGTTGAAAGAAACGTGACAATAGACAACCCCAATAACAATTCTTTTTTCAAACTAAAATACCATACCATAATATTGATTATGGAGATTTGATAGCTCGTGGACGAATCCACTCTCTTGCGAACTCTGGTGCCATAAGTAATAGAAATTAGGGAAATGGGCCATGAAACATAATTAGTTATTAGTATGTAACAGCTTGCACACAAGTCTCACTAATGCAATTCACCCACACAACTACAAATCGCATCTACGCACAGTGGCATACACTTTTTTTAACTGACACATCAAATGCTTAACCATAAATAAACCAATCCCGTGCGTAACTTTCATTGGTTCACCCACTTTTATAGACCAAGCAGTTTGGTCGTGGTTTGGTAACAGTCAACACATGTATCGGATGTCTTATCGGGGAAATAGAAGACGAGGAGTGTTTGCTAAACTTCTTCGTTTTCTTTTTTCCCGTGGCTCTGCGGGCACCCTCCCCCTGCAGCTAGCATTATTGTATGGTAGCGGCCGCGACCCAGACTAGCTATTTACGTTAGAGCGCCGTACCGTTTCACCCTCCACTCCCGCCGCCGAGCCCACCCGCACCATGCCGCGGGCGGGTGCTCTACCGACCAATCAGAATGGAGATAAGCATTTGGTCGGTAGCTTGTATTTTAATATTGTTTTATGTTTTTTTTTTTTTTTTTTTACATGAGCTCCACACAGGAGGCCCTGAGGAAAATAATTTCCCTTAGGGCCTATGTCATCTTTGGGGATGCTGTGTAGAGGGTTTTTTAAGGAAAGGAAGGAGAGGAGAGTTCTGGGAAGGAAAAGGGTTTAAGGGGTGGGTAGGAATCTGGGGTTCAGTATGTCCTGGTCATCAGCCTCCAAGACCTAGACAAACCTCTTCCCATGTTTATGTTTATTTTACAGGAGTTCGGCCTATAATTTGGCTAAATTAATGATAATGAAAAGTAGGCCGACCTCCACCTTGCATAATTAGATGATAAGAAATATTGTAAATCTAGTTATAAGTCACATATTTTGAAATCCCCTGAAAATTGTAGGGCCGGGGACCCACGAACATTTTTGTATTTTATATTATTTGAATTAATAAACATGCTAGAAAGAGATGGTTTTGATCGGCAGAGAGAACACAGATAAAAGGGTAGCCCAAAAGGTCAAAACATCCGCTAAGCGAATCGTGGCGGAGGATGACCTACGAAACATCCGATTAAACAAATAGGGTCGCACCGAATCTTCCACTCGGTCAAGGAGGATTTTGGCATAAATAGCAGTGCAGCCTCGGAACAAAGGCACTCTAGAACAGTACACCGACAGCTACCCTTCTTCTGCCAACCGGACCATCTCTCGACAGAAATTCACCAGAACTCGACTTTGATTTCACGAGACCCAGTGGCTGCTATAGACTTACCGGCGCCCTATTCTACAGTCTATGTGAGTGGCGGACACGTCTCTTATAACACTCATCTCCCAGTTTCTATTATCTATGGCACCTACACATGATTTGGTTGACTTTTTCTTCTTATTGCTTTTCTTGGAATACCTCTTAATTTTTTATTTTATTTAACAGACCCCGATGCGCCGAGTCGTCAGAATCCTAAATTCCGAGAGTGGCACCACTGGCTGGTCGGCAACATCCCTGGCAAGGACATTACCAGTGGCGACATCCTGTCGGAGTACATAGGCAGCGGGCCTCCCAAAGACACGGGCCTCCATCGCTACGTGTTCCTCGTCTACAAACAGCCCTCCAAGATCAAATTCACCGAAGAAAAGCTGACCAATAAGTAAGAAAATATAATTTTTATTTAAATATTCTTGAGAGAGATCTATAGAAGGGTGATAAAAGAATTTTTATCAGGTTCTTGGATTTTTGTCATCAATTTTGGTGTACATTTTCCCTGCCTTTGGTCAATTTTGCCACGGTATCTACATTAATTATTCGGTTTGTCCTGATATTTCTCAACATGTGACGATATAACCTAATGTTCTAGTTTTTTTTGTTGTTGATTTTGTCAAGGTTAACAATTCTACAATGGAGTACAAACAAACATGTTGAGAAGACGCAGCGTTTGTTAGAGATAATTAAGATTTGGGATCAGGGATGACACAAAACAATGTTAATCAGATTAAGCAGAATGATGGAGGTCACCTTTCACTATATAGCAATTCAGAGTGCTCAGTATATTCAATTTTCAGCCAGTTTTAAAATAAACATAATTTAACAAACTCATCAAAAAACTCGTAGTAAACCAAAAGCTGTTAAATTAAACTGAAGCTATTGAAATAAGAAAAATGATCCCACACGGTTGTCACTCGTTTGTCAGTCTATAGTGCGCTGAATTTTGTATTGTTTTTATGCCAAAGGTAGGAAAAGGAGGGATAATCCCTAACAGTAGTTATTGATTCATCTCATAGTTTTCATTAATTAATAATTGTTCATCTTCTACATTCTACTGATTATTCATATTATATGCATACTTCTTGCTGACTCTTACTCCGATTAACTCTTAAAGCTCAAAGGGCAACTGAAAAAAAACCAGTTAGCAACACAACCGTTTATTTAGGAAAGGAACTAGCGAATTTCATTGGCAGTCCACATAAAGGCAATTTGTTAAAGACCAATTGTCAATGACGACGCGGCGACTCGCAGTGCTAGTCGCCGCGGCCGGCGCATTTCAGTTACCAGGTTGACAGGTTGCCATGGTTGCGCCTCATGACCTGTCAAGTTTTCGAGTAATTTGCGATCGGTCAGCGTACGAAAATATTAATTTTGTTCAGGAGGTTGCTAAATTATTATTATATATTAAGGCTGATAATTGATAAATTATATTTTGATTAAACAAGCTGATATAATTACTGAAATCATAAAGTTGAGTTTGCCGCGAATTTAGTTGCCAACCGGTTTCTCCATGAGCGAAAGCCCTCACTCTAATAAACCATTGACTATAAAGCCAAGCTATTGTGTAGTATTCTATTTTCTCTATGATCTTACTTCAAATAACCAGAAGGGCAATTCTGTGTCTTTTATGGATACGGAATCGATTCCATTATATAATCGCCTGTCAGATTTGTGTAATTGTCTATGGCTTGCAATTGTTTTTTCTACAGGCTGATGTGTAAGCTGCAGGGTTCCCAATGCTTATGATCTAAAATACCCGCAATAAATGTTAAAATTCTCTTAATTCGGGAGAACAAAAATTCCCCCCAATTTCCTCACAAGTTCCCCATAATTTGGGGAATTCCTCCAAATTGGCAACCTTGTTAAGCTGTCGCCGACTTTGCAAATGTCAAATCCATGGTATTCAACTTTAAACTTACATTAAATGAATAAATTATACCTACGCATTTGGTGTTTTAAACTAGTTGAAGTCTGACAGAAAAAGCAATTGCAAGCCATAGACAATCACACAAATCTGACAGGCAATTACATATGGAATCGATTCCCTATCCACAAAAAATATAGAATCACATGGCTGGACGGTATTATATTTAAAAAAGGTTCCTGCCCTAAGGAAAACAGTGCAAATTTAATTAACTCTATTTTTTTCCTTTTCAGAAGTGGTGCTGGAAGGGGTAAGTTTTCAATTGCCAAGTTTGCAGAGAAATACAACCTGGGGAACCCTGTGGCAGGAAACTTCTTCCAAGCTGCTTATGATGACTATGTGCCAATCCTATATAAGAAGTTGGGTTCGTAAAAAACAATGATTTGTACAAAAAAAAGTATGTAGTACCTAATAGATTTTTACAATAAACAAAATTTGAGGAAATTTAAATGCGTTTTTTTCCGTCTTATTGAGCAATGATAAATACGAGGGCTGTCCGTAAAATAAGGTCTCCAAGGTGCTGCGGTCGCGAGGAACAATTTTACGCGAGATCTGGAACCACTGGCGTGTAGCCCGGTTTCCCTACGCAAAATTCCTACCACGCTGCACTCTCTGCATGGCAGCTGTTCGCGATGGAGCTTCCGCTCGCCGCACCCGCCAGGTGTGAATTACGCTCCATGAATCGCACCGCAGAAGATATAAACTGCACAAGAATCAATCGGATTACTTGTTATTCTCTGCGATGCGATCCGAGCTTAAAAAAGATATAGCAATTGCAAAGCGTCAGTATTTAGAAAAAGTTCAGTATGGGATCAAAGATGATGTCAAATGTTTTTGGGATTTTATTAAATCCCAAAAGGCAAATCCACATACCCAAATTAACTTGAGTGATAGAATGGAAACTTTTTCCGATCCCAAAATAGTAAGCCAAAAATTTGCCGATTATTTCAAATCAGTGTACAGCCAGATAGCTCCTCAACTAAATCTAGACTTTACTCGAACCGAGAGGCCCTGGAATATTGGTAAAATCGGTCTTGAGCTAACCTGTTCAGAGGAAGTAGACTCCTGTACTCGAACTTTAAAGCTCGACAAGGCTGCAGGCCCAGACGGAATACCTCCTAATATAATTGCTCATATGTCAAAAACCATTTGTCAACCGCTGAGCTATATATTTAATCTTAGCATATCGACTGGTTGTTTCCCTCATTCTTGGAAACTCACGCGTGTAAGCCCAATTTTCAAGGCTGGAGACAAGTCTGATATAAGGAATTACAGACCAGTAGCTGTACTGTCAACTATACCAAAAATATTTGAAATGATTATTTACAAGAAATTACATCACCAAATTATGCCATTTCTAGGAGAAAACCAACACGGTTTCATGCCAAGAAAATCCACGGTTTCAAATTTGTTAACATTTTCGCGATTGGTGGCTGTCGGACTGGACTTGAGACACCAAACAGATGTAGTGTATACGGATTTTGCCAAGGCTTTTGATCGAGTTGATCATGATATTTTACTACTTAAAATGTACAAACTTGGTTTCGATCAACAAACACTTATATTCTTCGCGTCCTATTTAAAAGCTAGAAGTCAATATGTAATAATAATTGGACATGAATCTAAACAATTCCCGGCGTTATCAGGTATTCCCCAAGGTTCAAACCTTGGTCCTTTGCTGTTCCTTATACTTATAGATGACATCCAGGTTTGTGTAAAATATTGCAAATGTCTTCTATTTGCAGATGACCTCAAACTTTTTATGGAAATAATCTGTTACTATGACTGCTTAAAAATTCAATCTGACCTTGATGCTATTGCAGAATGGTCAGTAAAAAACAAATTAGAATTCAATATAAAAAAATGTGTAACTATGACATATACCCGCTCCCAGAAGCCCATAGTTTTTGAATACAACATTAAAGGGAAAACATTATGCCGAGTCAATAGCTTTAAAGATCTCGGTATCGTCTTTGATCCCAAACTGACATTCTCGGATCATATATCACGGCTCACTCCAGCATGCTACAAACTCCTGGGTTTCATCATCAGAATATGTAAGCAATTTGATGACCCAGATGCAATGATAGCCATGTTTGATGGAGTCATAAGAAGTAAGCTGGAGTATGCCAGTGGTGTGTGGACTCCGCACCAAGCGAAATATATTAATATGCTAGAACAAATTCAGAAAAAATTCCTTAGGTATGTCTATATGCGGATGAATGGAACGTACCCGAGATTCATGCACCATATGGAATTACTTGAGGCAACAAATAGATTTAGCTTGGAAACTAGACGTTATGCAAATCTTGCAATTCTTAGTTTTAACATAAGGGAACGTACCCATACTACGTGACCAACTTTTTGCAATTTTTAACCCCCCCCCCCCCCCGGTGACCAAAAACCTAAGCAACCCGCCGCTCATTTGTATGGAGCGTGACATTTTGAAGACCCCCCCCCCCCCCCTAAGCGTGTATGGGTACGTTCCCTAATCCATAATCGTATTGACAGCCCATTCCTCTTGGAATGTTATGGCTTATACGTGCCTGAAAATTTCAGCCGTAGTCGTCGACACGACTTGTTCAAAATACCATACGGCAGAACAGATGTTCTAGCACAGCATAGCATGACAAGAGGAATGGTGCTGTTGAACGAAATATCGGAAACACTAGATATATATAACTCTTCTTTAGATAGCCTTAAGATTTTTTTGTATAATAATCATCTTCCTAGGTGTTAAGACTGTTAAAATGAGAAAATTGTACAGTAATTGGATAAAAATCTGTTGTACAATTTAAAAAAAAATAATAATAATAATTAGTTTTTTTGTGCAAAGCACAAAAAAACCCTGGTAGAAATTCATTCTCAGCTACTTGAAGTGTACGGAAAACAGTGTATGAATGCGAAAAGGTGTGCAAATGGTGCACACGTTGTGAGAATTCAAAAGCATGTCGGACGGCCATCGGTTTCTGACGAAAAAATTGCCAAAGTGGAAAAAACAATTATTGCAGATCAACGGGTGACGATTCGGAAGCATCACAGATGATATGATCCCTGATGTCAGTAAGACCACTATTGACAAGATTTTGACGGAACATTTGGGTGACCACAAAGTCTGTCCAAGGTGGGCTCCAAAATAGTCACCAAAGATCACAAACAACAAAGGGTTGAAGCAGCCCGCAAATTCCTTGAGTGCTACGACATCGATGGCGAATAATTCTTGGACTCAATTTTGACAGAGGACGAGACCCGGATACACTACCTACACGACACCAGAGACAAAGGATCAATCCCAGTAGCTTCATTCACATTCACCGAAGCAAAGTTTGAAAACGAATTACTGAGCGTAACACACACCTGGCGGGTGCGGCGAGAGGAAGCTCCATCTCGAACTCCAACGGATCTAAAATTGTTCTACCTGACGCTCCCCAACCAATACAACCATACGTTAAGATGGGGTTGTATAATCCGAAATAATTTTTTTTAGGTCTTGTTGTTTGATGACATTGCCATGCCGAGACAATTTGATTCGATTTGGCAAGGGGAAACAAGGCTACACGTCAGTGTCGCAAGATTGCGCATAAAATCGTTCCTTGCGACCGCAGCACCTTGGAGACCTTATTTTACGGACAGCCCTCGTACTATTGAAATTTTTTTTTTGATTCTTCGGATAACCACTCGAGCGACAGACCAATTTAAAACTTTTCCTCGGATTGCTCGTGATTTTTTGGTGATCATTTTGAATATTTTCCGCCCACAAAAAAAAAATCATACCTTTACTTAATAATTCAAATTAAGTACAAATGCATCAAGGGAAAATTTGCCTAAAACTGGCAGCAAAGCAATCGGATGTATTTTAAATAGTGCCATATTATCGCAAAAAGCGCTCCAGTGGATAACAGCGATATTGTAATTTGATTTTAGTACGTAATGTCTATATTCTGCAAGCTACTAATAATAATACGTTGTTGGAAGATTTCAAAGTGCCATTATTGTGAAAAAAAAATCACCTCTAGAACTACAAGTTCTCCATTTTTTTTTTTTAAAGAAAGACTAACATTCTCGTGTAACAATTTATTTTTATTTTTATTTATTTATTTAACGCCCAAAGGGCTTTTACATGTTTGATAGTACAATTAATTCATGACAGATGTTTTTTAAACAGATACAGAAATAATAAAAATAAAATTAGATAAAAAAGTGCACAAGTCATAAAAATACAAAAATACAGCGATTTCATAGGTTTACAGAAAAACAGACATGTTTAGGAATAAAACAGATAAAGAAATAATAAAAATAAAATTAGTAAAAAAGAACGCAAGTCATAAAAATACAAAAATACAGCAATTTTATATTTCAATTTAACACAAAAATACACATATGTTTAGGAATAGTTTTGGAATAAGTTTTTTACAAGATCAATAAAACTCGCCAAGTTTATGTTAAATATGTCAATATCACCTAAGTACTGATTTCCCATAGTGTGAAATTGTTGTATCGGAGAGTGGGCAATGTAGTTCCGCTTATGAATGCTACAGTAGAATAGTGAATTTTGTTGTGTAGTTACTGTCGGTATTCGTAAATTTATGAGTTGCAAGAGTTCGCAACAACAGTCAAATTTAGAGTTAAGTATTTTGAATAAAAATGTTAAGTTGTTTATTTTACGTCTGTCTTCTAGTGTGTGTATTTTTAGAATATTTAATAATAAATTATATTTTAAGTCTTTAAGTGGGATATTTAATTTAAAATTTATAAAATGCAGAAATTTTTTTTGTGTTGGCTCAATGTTATTAATGTGAATTTTGTAAGATGGAGACCAAACCACCGAGTTATATTCCATTAGGCTTCTAACTAGAGATACATACAATAATTAAAACCTGATAATATTTGAAAATCACTTATTACCACCACAGTAAACAGAAAATGTTGCTTGTGTTGTTGTGTCGTGATGGAGAACTTAGCCAGCCGAGGAATCAAACACACGACGCCCGGGTGGGACGCAAATGCGATACCAACTCAGCCACTGACCGATCATTATAACGTAATATTTTTTTTTTTATAATATACTAGCTGGTACCCGGCATGCGTTGCAATGCCATTCATAGAAAAAAAATGTTTCTCCTTGCACGTCCATAGGGAGCGTAGGGAGTGTGGCAAACCCAATCCTGTAATAGCCATCCCAAGCCAAGGAGTGAGCTACCGTGCTCAGGCTGAATGTCCTGGGGAACAGTGTCACGAACGGTGCCTCCGGGAAACAGGGTCGCATCTCGGAGTATTTAGACCTTACTCCAGCACTCGGGGCTCTGCTGGAGTGGACCTTCTATTTCCCTGGTCACTCGTGGAACAAAAAATTGGACCATTCGAAAACTAGGGGCCTTTCAGGAACCTAGGAGTGCTGAGGCCACCTCTGTGGACTTCCTTCAAGGATCCTGCAGGAGGAACCAAGAGGAGAAGCCGTGAAGAGGAGAGCTGAGGCCACCTCCATGAACTCTCCCCTTCAGGGAACCAAGGGGATGTGCAGTCTTCCGGCGTGGAGCCTTCGGGGAACCAAGGAGGAGTGAAGTGAAGAGATGATATCCTGTTCCTATGTGGGGCCTTCAGGGAACCATGTAGGAGTGAAGAGGAGAAATGAGGTCATCTCTGTGAACTCTTCCCTCCTGGGGCCCTCGGGAACCAAAGTAGGGTGGACTCTTCCCTTGTGGGGCCTTCAGGGAACCAAGGAGGAGTGAAGAGGAGAAATGAGACCTGGGAAGACCCATTGTGAAACCAGGGGATATAGCTTCATGTCCAATGACAATCCTAGTGAACTTTATAAAAGGGACTGGGTTACTGTCAAAGGAATTGCCTAAGTTCTCATGGGAACTATATGTTAACCGACTCCCATGAGTTCCCGTTCCCCTCCCGCTTCCCCTTCCCCTCCTGCGTTCCTCTTCCACCTTTCCCGTCTTCCTCTTCCCTCGTCACCTTTCCTGCAAATCCCACCACCTTCGTTACCCTCCCTCTCCTGCCTTTCCTCCCTACTGCTAAAATATATGAAATACACACATTCTCAAACCACTCGCTCACTACCTGTAGTAAATTTTATATTTATTTCAAAAATATACTCAGTTACCTGACTATTGTTATTGTAACAACTGATTTTATCTTAATAAAACATTTTTTGTTCCCATATCAGTGAGTATTATTATAACATTTGAGATTAATAAAATCACATCCATGACCAACGTTTTGTTGTAAGATATAAAATATCAGCTCTTTGGTAAATTGGCTGTTTTGTTTAATATATTTCAGAAGTTAAGTCGCTGTTTTAAGTCATTTTACTAAATATTGGTGTATAAATTACGATACATGGTTAAGCTATTTAAAATATTATGTTAATTGGTATATTAATACGTGAAGCAAAAACTTTGTATCCCTTTTTACGAAAATGGCGCGGACGGAGGAGTATGAAATTTCGCACACTTAAAGTTTATATAGAGGGAGTGCAGAATGCTAATATATTTTTTAAATAATGCATAAAAAAAAAAAAAAACATTACACACACTATACATATAATTTAAATTAATTATGTTCGAATTTCGACCATTGGGCGACCACTAGTTATTAAAAATACATTTTTTGCCATTGGTGAGTATGTTTGTTTTGCACACGATGGGATCAATGCAGGGATCTATTAATTAGTGACTTAATAATAAGATATTTATTTATTACCATAAGTTGTAATTATCAGGTTAATATTTTGAACATAATATGTAAATGAATGAATCTTTTGAGAATGTGTTTTTACCTGTATTGGTTATCCCATTTATGCGATACACCTCTCATTTACACATACTTAGGAAACTGCAATACTTGGAGATTATATTGTTGTAACTTTCTTATTCTAAATACCTCGTCTCTCGCATTTCCTCTCACTTCTTCTCTTTCCGCTCGCGCACAAGTCAGAGTTCAGTTCGCTCGTAGCCTCCCACAGAAACAAAACTATCGCCTAATGAAGTGTGCTGCCCGCCATTGCTGCTTGTTACTATAAACACCTGCTTTTTTGTGAGTGCCGCGCGTGCCAATAAATCATCCGCTATTTCGCAGATGAAAGCTGTGAAGATTACCTGAATGAGAAGAGAATTGTGCTTCAAAATTTCCTTGGTGAGTTCTTCCCCTTTATCCTGTGATATATTTTCTCTTTGCGCAGTGGTCAGTCACTCATACACAACTTTCACAATCCATGGTCCTTCAATTACTCATATTTATACAAAATTACACATCGTATGCATTTATGCAACTGAACAATATTGTAATCGCAAAAACAACACAATTGAAATAATCCGATAGTAATATTATCTCAATGACTGACAGATTGTTGTAAATGGAAGTGGCGCCATCTTTCATTTTCAAAAAGAACCGTTAAAATTTCAAAACGCATCTCCGATGAGAAAATGTAAAATAAATTTAACAAAACTTGGAATTTCTCAATATCAAAAAACTTTGTACAAATTCCTGACCCATTTTCCTAGCAATTTTCCAAGCAATTTTTTCCCAATTTTATGAAGAAATTTTTCGGAAAAATATAATTTTTCAGTATCAAAAATTTCCCTGGAATGGTAGAAGAAGTCGGGGACGCCCGAGGAAGACATGGCACGATCAAGTGAATCAGATACTTGAGTCGGGTCATGTCAAAAGTCAGAATAATAGAAGAGAATGTATGAGACGATGTATGAATGTGAGTGAGGCAAAGAGTGTGTGCGAAGACCGAGTTGTTTGGCGGTCCGTCCTCTCTGCCTACCCCTGCGGGGAAACGGCGTGATGGTTAGTTAGTTAGTTAGTTAAAAATTTCCCAACATGAAAAGTTTCCAAACAACAAAATCAAAACTCTAACCAAATGTCTAGCCAAACAACGTTTTCCAAAATCAAATATAAAAATTGAAAAGAAAAAAATTAACCCATCTTCATATACGGCGATATATATTTTTTTTGACCGGGAGACCTTTCAGCAAAATGAGATATTATTATTTATAACTACCTACTAATTTCGAAATTCTAAAGCTCTCTAACCAATGTGGTTAAAAATTCCTACAGGGGAGCTCCAAAACTCAAAATTGATGTCAAAATACACAATTTCGATGGTGTTCTTTAATTTTTTGAGTATTGATTGGCAGCAAATTTCTTAGTTAAAGTTCGTTACTTAGTAGAAATTAGTTTTTATTTGTCTCCTTTTGGGTCCCCCTGTGTATACGAGGGGGGACCCAAAAGTAATGGGACTTTCTTTATAACTTTTTTATTTTTCAATATTTTTACACCAAAATTTCGTCACCTTCAAAGTATTCATCTCATATAGAGTGTATGAACTTGTCCAACCTTTTTTCCCCTGTTCAAAACAATTTTGAAGCTCACTTTGGAATGTATTTTATAGCCTCTAGCAATTTTTGTTTCACTTCTTCTACAGTATGAAAACATTTCCCTTTCAAGTCCCTTTTCATCCTAGGGAACAGAAAGAAGTCACAGAGAAATATGTCGGGTGATGCAGTGCGGGTGAACAGTCGGGGTCATCCCATTCTTGCTCAATACTGCTTCAGCAGACAACGCGGTGTGAGCAGGTTCGTTGTCATGGTGGAAGAACCAGTCCCCTGTGCGCCAAGGATTCGGCCTTTTTTCCTGATGATCTCTCGCAACCTTTAAAGTACCTCCAAGTTGAACTGTCAGTCAACTATTGGGCCTGGAGGAACAAACTCTGTGCGTACACCATCTCTGACATAAAAAAACAAAACAAATGCACATCGTCTTGATGTTTGATTTCACCTGACGCACTTTTTTCGGAAGAGGAGAGAGAGCACTTCTCCATTGTTTTGACTGTTGCTTGGTTTCGGGATCATACCCATAACACCACTCATCACCTTGGAAAAAAATCTAGGTAGGTATTCCAGCTGATTTTGCAATTCGTGGCAGGCTTGAATGCGACTCTCTCTTTGATCCTCAGAGGTCTCCTTTCTATTAACGTATGTTTATTGCCTTTTTTATGCCATCACGGTACCATAATCGTATGGTACAGTAATAAAAAAGTGCTCAATGTGATAAGTTAACTTTTGCACACACTAATAATTGCTGCTTTAGATACAATTAGTAAAACTCTACTAATCAGGGAACTTTACTAAATTGGGTGAAGGCCAACAAAACGCCTGTAGGGTCTAGTAGTGGGTTTTTTTCTGCTAATAAATATTATTTTGTCAGTGTGCTAAATATTAGGTACTGGTGATGTACTGTAATTTAGAAATTATAATTCTTCAAAAAATCACACTCAACGCAAGCAGCTTCAAGGAGATAATAATGTTGCAATGAAACAAACATTATCTGTAAAAATCGGTTAAGTGCACCAAACTGTTTTTACTAGAGCCTTTATCGACACGCAAACTTTATATTGAGATTACACAGAGATTTGGATTTTTCCTGAAGGTACTTAGAGAGTTCTGACGTACCAGCAACTAATTGGCTTTAGGTATTTACTTGGAGATATGAATCTACCTACTCACACTTGATCATTTTCCGAAGGCCGCACAGTCAAGGTCTTGCCTCCTCAAACATGACTGCATTGCAAACTTTGCTTCAAACAATGTCTATAATTGTGTACCTAACAACAATGAAAAATACAATCTTATATTTAACATTTTTTAATTTTTAAAAAATTATTTCTTCAATAATATTATTATTTAATTTATTATAACCGTTTATTTATAAACAAGTTCTGCTATTTAATTATTATCATGGGTCACAGCTGTTTCGCCTTCTGATTGCATTACCAAATTGTGGTTAGTCTACTTTTTTTAAACATTAATTCCACACAAGGGGCCCTGAGGAAAATAATTTCTAGGGGTACTGTGTGGAAGGTCCTTTTGTGGAAAGGAAAAAATGAACCTGGGTCTTGAAGGGACCCACGTTGTAGGAGACAGGAAACACAGAGGTGGGCAAATCGTTCCACAGCCGAGCTGTTGAACTTAAGGACGAGTTGTAGAAACGACCCATTTTCACTTGACAAATTTCAACCAAGTATAAATAGTGGACGCGTTGGAATGTTTCCCGAATGTGCACCGGTGTCGAAGGAAACAATGATGCTAGTTCTTCCATTGAAATACCGGTAGAACAAGAACAGCATTCCCACCAGTCACCTGTGCTCTAAAGATTGCAATTCATTACTAGACTTCATTTCAATATAACTATCCTCCATTGGTGACCATGATACAGGCAGCCGCCTAGTATGGTGACCTAATGTATCTTCTCAAGTAAATGTATTAATCATGTAACATGTACTTATAAATAAATAAATAAATAAATTTGTTAAGATAGGAGAATCTGTCAAACGGACCGCCCATAATGGCACAGAGTAAAGGGCTTTTACAAGCATTGCAAATGAAACTTTGTAGCGCACTTGAAATTTTTACAGGGTTAGTAGTTGGGCACAACAACTGTTAAAAAACTTAAAATCATCACCTTCATATTACTTTATTTATTTTAATGAGGATACACTTCTGCAATGCTAAACTTCTTGTGTATGATTGGCACCCAGTCATCAAAAGCAGCTTGGAAGAAGTTTCCTGCCACAGGATTCCCCAGGCTGTATTTCTCTGCAAACTTGGCAATATGGAAATTACTCCTGCAAACTGCGTTCCTGAAAGGAAAAAAATTACTAGAAATAAGCAGATCAATGTGCATTGTTTTCCTGCAGATCTACTTAATAATAATATCTAGGTAAAAACTGACCAGGTACGGGGGCTCCATCGAAACCGTAGTTAAGTTAGCCTCTCAGAAACTGGGCGTACTGTACAGGGCCTGCAGATACTTTAATAGTACACAACTGCTAACCCTGTACAAATCTCAAGTGCGCCCCACGGTTGAATTTGGCAGCCACCTCTGGTATGGAGCTCCAAAATACCTAAAAAAACCCTTGACTCTGAGCATAAACAGGCGGTCCGTTTAATAGATTCTCCCATCTTAACAGACGGACTGCAATCTTTAGAGCACAGGCGTCAGGTGGGAATGCTGTCCTTGTTCTACCGGTATTACAATGGAAGATGCTCCGAGGAACTAGCGTCATTGATCCCCTCGGCACCGGTGCATAGTCGGCTAAAAATGCCAAACACCCGCCCAACATTTGTACACGGTTGACATTAGTCACATGAGAACGGGTCGTTTCTATGACTCGTTCTTGAGTTCAACAACTCGGCTGTGGAACGATTTGCCGGCCTCTGTGTTTCCTCCCTCCTACAACATGGGTCTCTTCAAGACCCATGTTCACTCCTTCGTTTCCTCAAAAAGACCTTCCACACAGCATCTTCAAAGATGAGATAGGGCCTGAGGAAAGTTATTTTCCTCAAGGCCTCCTGTGTAAAGTTAATGTATAACAAGAAAAAAAGGTAAAGATCTCTGCTACTGTAGTTTTTTTGCTGCCAGTGCAGGCGGCTTTTTGATGGGCTTCGCCCAATTTAGTAACGTTTCCCGACAGCAGAGTTTTGCCCCTTTGTACGTACAATAGTAATTTACAATGTGATAAAAATTTACTTATCACCTAGGTACCTATTCATTTTTCTATCCAAATAAAAACCATCTATGAATGCATACGTATGAATGCCGTATAACTTTGCTCATTTGGAATTCACAGGACGAATGAAAACTAATTTCTATTCAGTAACAAACTACCATTAACTAAGAAATTTACTGCCAGAGTTCAAGAAATTAATGAACACTGCCGAAATTTTGTATGCTGACATACACCATATAAGTACACAATTTAATGAAAATCGACTAGAAATTCCTCCACCAGCAATTTTTTACCAAATCGCTTTGAGAGCTCTAATCCTACGTCCAGACTGAAGCCAACCTTCCAACTCCAAACTTAGTTCGGAGTTGGAAGGTTGGCCGATTGTGTGGTGGCTGCGGCCAACCCGCCAAATCCGAATTCCGAACTCCAATATGGCGGACATCGAACAGCTGTAGCTACGCTGTATCTTATGAATTGCCTACAATTATTACATGTGTATAATTATATACACGACATGTTTTCAAACAATTGTTATACCTAATTCATTCTCCGTAATAATATTGTCATTTTGATCGCCTGCCGTTCGCAGACTGATGTGTGGATAGCTGCGGCAGGCTGGTTCGTGTGAGTTGGCCGTTGGGATCGCCTTCGAGGCGATCCGGGCCAACTCGAACTCTAACCTTCCAACTCAAACTTCCAACGCCTTCTAGGCGATCCCGGGCCAACTCGAACTCCAACCTTCCAACTCGAACTTTCAACGCCTTCGAGGCGATCCCGGGCCAACTCGAACTCCAACCTTCCAACTCGAACTTCCAACGCACGAACACCCCTCCACACGATCGTCCAAACGTTTGCATTTGGAACGTTGGGCGCAGTGTGGGCTTACCATAAAATTTCAAGATTACCATTTATGTAATATATAATTTTAGATACATTTTATGTTTTAGTTTAGGCACAGCTCAAATTTTAATAATCTGAAAATATTTCCTCCGGAAATATCGGTCGGAAAGAAGGTCAGGTAATAAAAAAACATTTACCTTTTTGATTTTTTTATGTGTTATTTGGAAATTTATCAAGTTGGAAAATTTTTGAAATTGGATTTTTTAAAATTTTTTATTTCTTCCAGGAAAATTGGACAAAAATTGGTTGAGATATTATACAAAAGTTTTTGAAACGGGGTTTACAATTTATAGATTGGTAACCAGACAAAACAGAACAGTGAGGAAATAGAACGTGATAAAAAAACGGGTGAAGTCAGTAGCGTAGCTAGCATGGGTGGCACCCAGGGCGGATAACGTGGTGTCACCCCCCCCAAAAAAAATTTACTATCCATGACAGATCGTGTTCTGTGTAAAATATTTATGTGACAATATTCTTCGAAAAAAAAATTTCACGATCGGGTGTCATCCTTCATTGAGTGGCATCCGAGACGGGCCGCCCCCACTGCCCCCCCCTAGCTACGCTACTGGGTGAGGTTACCTTAATATAGGTTGGGTTAGTTTCGTTGGGTATTTGCTTGTTATTTTGGTTCACTTTCTTCATTGTTCTGTTTTAGATATATACAGTAGATAGATCCATGGAAGACATGACAAAAGACTGGAAAATTGTCGCCATCAAAAATCCATTGATTATAATATAAAAAAGTATATTTCTCACATATTGTTCAACCTTTCCTCGGTGAATTTAATCTGGGCAGGCTGTTTGTAGACGAGAAATACTATGCGATGTAGCCCGGTGTCTTTAGGAGGCCCGATGCCGATATATTCTGTCAAGACGTCGGCACTGGCAATGTCCTTGCCGGGGATATTGCCAACCAGCCAGTGCATCCACTCTCGGTAATATGGATCATCGCGAGATGGCCCATCGGGGTCTGTAAAATTAAAAAAAAAGAATTAAAAGATTCACTGCCAGCCTAGGATAGTGAAGGCTTGTAAAACTCCGATATGTAAACCTGGAAAGCTCGGTTATCCATGTTGAACATGCTATAACATTAAAACTAAAATAGGTAGACCAAAACCGAGTGACCAAATGTTTCATTTATTCAAGCACAGTGCCAACATAAAAATAACACATCGCGACAGTTGATGAATTTTCACCATAGATAAAACAATAACATTTTCACTGAGCAATGAAAGTTATTCAACTATGTAATTGGCAGTGAACCTGTTAGTAGAGTGCCTTTTTGGAGGCATTTGTAAGCATTGCAAATTTCGATAAAAATTGATTTGCAAAGTAGCGAAATAATAAATTTATTAATTACTATAAGTACCTATTACTATAGCATAATTATATCGATGGCTTCCAGGCAAAATATTGTATCTCCATAACGCAGTATTCCGAGATAAACAAAACTTAAAATTAAAATATCTTAAATTTGAATTTAACGCGTTGAAATATATAAATCTTTGAAATGGTGAGAACTACTACAGATACCGTAGTTTACACATAAAGATTGGGATTCTCCTTAGTAGAATTTAGTTCATAAATCATTTGTATTGAAAACATTTGGTCGTTGGAGACCCGACTTTAGAAATACAAAATGAATTTGTTTTACCACACATGTAGAGAGTGTACAAAGCACCATCTTCTACATCCCAATCCACGGTGGGTTCATCCTTAGCCATACTAGGTGTCAGCTCATTACCTTCCGCAACCACAGCGTTAGTTGGGTAGGTGAACTTCCATGAAAAATAAATTTAACTTGAATGTTCGTATTTGTTTTATTTTTATATTATTTAATAATCTTTATAAATAGGTCATCACCTACAATGATTGAAGTAATATATAACCATTGATAGAATATGATAAAAGTAGTTAAGTATGAGTGTATTAAAACAACAATCTCCCTTTTCCAAACATATAAAAAAATTTACCTTTGCAAGTTTTTCTGGCGCAACAGGTATCATATCGGACACAATTCCATTTTTTTTCAAACATCTTAACCACATCCTCTGGAGACATGGAAATACTCATCCCATACAACCTGCGATACTTCAAAATCATATAAATATTTAAAGAACAATATTATGATAATATCAATAAGTAAAATTTTCAAAATTTTAAGCAACCCCTGACCAAAAAGGGCTTATGACCATGAAGCGCCTGAACAGATTTTCATGAATTGTAGCTAAGAACCATCCTGATCACGTCAGCTTTCAAACAAAAAAAAAACGCATCATAATCGGTCAATTCCTTTAGGAGCTACAATGCCACAGACAGACACAAGACACACAGATACCCAGACATACAGATGGCGGTCAAACTTATAACACCGCTCGTTGCGTCGGGGGTTAACAAAAAAACATCCCAAAGCCCCATGTTGTAAAATATTGAATTTCAAATGAAGGACTTTTTCCATGACTCTTCTTTTATTTAGAAATATATAGCACTAAATATAGGTTAAACATTATAAATGATGAGGCGACCTCCCTGATGGACGATAAAAAAAAAACAATATTTCTTTTTTAAATTTAAATTTCTGTTTTATTTTTGTTTAATTTTATTTTGTTTTTAATTTTGTGATTAATTTTTATTATTATTATTTATGTTCGAATTTTATTTTCATTTTTTATGTAATATGGCAGACTGGGATTGCACTACCCTCCCAGCCCTGCTGGAATAAAAACTTAAATAAATAAATAAAATTATTGACTTTGAACTACAATAGCAGTTAGCTGCATTCTAGGGGTTAAAACTAAGGTCAAGTATCGTCGGGTAAATGCCAAAGTCCCGAATCTGCAAAAATATCACTCGGAAATATTGAGGTTTGTAGTTGAGAATTTTTTTTTTTTTTTTGGTTTTAGGCAATTCACCCTGAAAAGAGTGCTTTGTGCCGGTAATAGTTAAAGTGGATAAAAAAATTAGGTTAATCTATTGGGAAAATAATAAAACAAAATAATAGTTGAGAATTGATATCATAAATCGATTTATATTATAAATAAATAAATCTGTAGTTTGTACATAATACGTAGCTCTACAACTGTCCTGTGCTCTAACACCACCACAACCCTACCATTTTACAAATATATTGGAGTGTAACCAATTATCTGCTAATATAAGATTGAAAACTAACTTCTTAAATAAATTAAAACAATTATTTCAATAGTATATCTCAATTACTAAACTTTGTAAAATAAACAAAAATTTTAACAAAACAAAAAAACGACTTCAAAAAATGCACTAAAAAGTAAAAAAATAATTTCATATTCTTCTACAACTTAATAATCAACTTACTTTTTCTACTCATCAATATGTAGGTACGATTGTTATTTTTGGAGTTGGTGTCAGCCAGTTAAGACATATATGATTTTCTCATGAATGCCAATGTCAGAACTGGACCAAATTAAAATGGGACCACACGGGAAGCACCAGCTTTCAAATAAAAAAAGAATAATCAAAATCGGTTCACCCAGTCGAAAGTTCCGAGGTAACAAACATAAAAAAAATAAATAAAAAAATACAGTCGAATTGAGAACCTCCTCCTTTTCGAAGTCGTTTAATAATATCCCTTTCAGCACTGGCTGATACGATCGTGCGGGTCCGTTTATAAAAATATTTCTCGAAAACGGTTTTAAATTTCGTTGGTATTCCGGCCTACAATGACCGTGCGGGCTTGTATCTAAGCCCTACTGGCCATTGTTTCCAAAATTTACCGCTAGGGGCATCATTAAAAACTGTCAAAATGTCGCGTCAACAACGGAGCCAACCTCTGCCTCGTAAGTTATTTATAAATACAAATATATAAACTATTTAAGTAATTCACCGTGTTATTATTGTAGTTAACATGTTAATCAATGAGTTAATTCTATTTTTTTAAGTATGACATTCAGCATTGTGTTATTTATTAATGAAAATATTAACACCAGCACGGGCGTGCTGGTCAGGTTTATTCTCATACATTCCATTCCAATTCTGTCTGATAAATATTTGCAAAGTGTTATAATTTTTCTCTTTTTCTTTCTTTTTCAATGAGATAATGTCTCACTAATAACACCAGATATTCATTGTAACTCTGTTTGGGCATAATAAAATTGTATTGAAGTATGTTTTTAATTTTTTTTAAGGTGAAATTTCTGAAATATCACCAGATGAAGGATTCGAAAATTTTGTCCTGAATGCTATTGGAGATGGAAACGATTCGGAAATAGAAGGATATTCGAGTGAGGATGAGGACCTTGTTGCTGATACCCTCGCATTATTAGCGGACAGATCCATTTCTCATATTCCAGACGTGGAAGAGAATGACGATCAAAATGATGATGTGCTGGATGATGTAGAACCGGGCTGTATTTCCTACCCGCGAATTCACATGTACTGGAATAAAAAATATAGACAAGAATCTATTGCACCGATATTAACATGAGATAGATTTTTTTTACTGCGTTCTTCCCTCCATTTTGTCGATACCGTCACTCCTCAATCTGATCATCAAAACAAGCTGTGGAAGGTACAACCCGTTATTGATGCTGTCAGGAAGACATGCCTTAGTCTTGAACGAGCTGGCAGAACTTATTCAATAGATGAGAAAACGATACCTTTCACAGGTAGGTATCCTGTTCGGCAGTTTGTTAGAAACAAACCTCGACCCACAGGTTTAAAAAACTTCGTTGTAGCCTCCTCTAGTGGGCTAGTGGTAGATTTTGAAATCTATCAAGGACCATCCACTCCACTTCCCAACAGAGAGTTAGGCTTAGGTCCTGGTGTCGTTCTGCGCTTAGCACAAACTTTACCACCTAACAGCTGCCTATATTTCGATAGGTATTTTACAACACTCGCCCTTCTAGAAAAATTTGCTCAAATCGGTTTTCATGGGACGGGAACTATTATGGCTAACCGTTTAAGAGGTTTGAAATTAAAACCTGATAAATTGATGCAACAAGGAGACCATCAACAGCTTGTCAACGAGAATATCGCGTTAATTAATTGGCGAAATGCAAAAACAGTTTTAATTGGGTCAAACTGTACAGGAGCTGAGCCCCTTTCGACTGTCAAGATGTGGAACAAATCGACAAAGACATACGCTGCTGTTCGGGCACCCCAAATTATAAAAAAATATAACAACCTAATGGGAGGTGCGGATATTTGCGACCAGCTAATGGAGTGTTACCGTACGTGAATCAAAACAAAAAATGGACCCTAAAAACCATAATACACCTTTTGGACTTGGTTTTGGTAAATTCATGGTTGTTGTATCGCGAAGAATTAAAAAAAACTGCAAATAAAAAGCCTTTAGACTTAAAATTTCGTTTGGAGGTTGGTGAAGCGCTTACTACAACTCCAGAACGTAAAAGAAAGTCACCTGAGGATCTGAACGAAGAAGAATGTGAGCATACCCAAAATAAACAGTACAAGCCTGTGAATCTGCCAGTAACAGATAGGAGATATGACGGTTATGACCATTTGGCAATATTTGATGATAATATTACACCAAGAATTTGTTGCATGGAAAATTGTAAAAGCCAAACGAAAATTTAATGTGAAAAATGTAAAACCTACCTGTGTCTTTCACGAAATAAACACTGTTTTAAATTATTTCACACTAAATCCAAGTAGTTGTTAGTTATTTTCATATCCAAACATAATAAATCTTAATTTCGCACAAATAAATTGGTTTTATTACTCTTTTCATATGTCATTGCTACAAACAAATTTATCTTGGTTTGTATAAAGATAGTCCTGACCGTCACGATCGTGCTGGTGAGTTTACTCGGAAAATTGGATTTTCCGAATTTTTCCAATATTTTTCTGTGCATTTATGGGATTGAATTATTCTAAAAATAACAAAATTCTGGAAAAAAAACTTCTTTTTTTCTTCAGTGCTGAAAGGGATATAATATTTCTCAAAAATAATATTAAGCCGGGTACAGACTGCTGTAACGTAACATGCAATGTAACACGCAATGAAAGAATTTGCCGTCCACATTGTTGCAATGTATCAGAGTTCCCTTAGTGTGGACGCCTTGCGCGCACGAACCGTGCACACTACGCGCACGAACAAAGCATTTCAACTAGTGCGGGCCGCAATCCGCCAAGTGTCGGTCTTTTCGCCGAACGCAAAGGGGCGCACAGTGTTTTTTTGTTTGTTTATTTTTTAAGAAAAAAAAAAGTTATAAAAAAAGTCACTGGAGACCAAAATTTCATTTATATTTTTTACTCCATATAATGTCAGAAATCACTGGTTAAAGTAAGTCAAGTACGTCCCTTAACACCCTGTATATCCTATAAAGGCCAATAACATCTACAAATAGAAATATTTTATTTATGAACTAATTTATTTATGGTAAATATTTGGTAATATATTTTTCAAACTGGTAAAATGTTGTGGAATTTCATTGTAATGATATTTACCATTAAAATAAAAGTATTTTTAAATTTTGTTTACGGAGCGACAGCGCAATTAAACTTTTTTCTCCGATTGCTCGGGATTTTTTTGGTGATCATTTTGAATATTTTCTGCCAACATTAAAAAAATCATACCTCCGAATTTTAATATGGAGACATACAAAATGATTATAGTTTTAAAATAACTAACCATTACGCCGTTTCCCTGCAGGGGTGGGCAGAGAGGACGGACCGCCAATCTCGATCTTGGCACACACTCCTTGCCTCGTTCACATTCATACATCGTCTCATACATGCTCTTCTAGTAGTTCTATATAGCCAATGAATTCACCTATCTTTTGTCGATTATCACATCTTCGTAGGATTTATAAGTAAAATATTATAAAATCGTAAACTTCCACTTAATTACTTACAAATAAGGGAAAATTTGCCAAAATTGGCAACAAAGCAATGCGAGGTATTTTAAATAGTGCCATATTGTGGCAAAAAGCGCTCCAGTGATTATGGACCGAACCGATTACAGTCATCTTCAGACTGATAGAGGTATATCATTTTAAAGAGATTCTGTGTAGTATTCTTGTGTAGTAAGTGATTGTACAATTTAATGTAAGCAGTTAGTATATGGTATACAGTTACGGAGACATTGTTGGTGGGGTTCATCTACTATTACTAAAATCACCTCCGAAATTTTTTTTACAATAGCTGGAGGCTGAGGACAACCTGAGGACAACCATTTCCCCTGAGCATATGTCATCTTTGGGGATGCTGTAGGGAGGGTCGTTTCAGGGAAAGGAAGGTGGAGTTGTTCTGGAAAGGTACGAGGTGTGGGTAGGAATCTGGAGGTTAGTGTACCAAATCTAACCCCGTGAACCCCTGCTAAACCACCAAATGTAGTGATCCACTTGAGGTGGCCTATGGCAGGGGGTGTTGGTTACCCAATAAATGGTTCCCGGTACCCAGTATTCAATAAATAGTTCGCAGTATCCATACTCACCTTCCAAATTGTAATAGATAACTGGTGCTGTTCCCCCGCAAAACCTAACAAAGAGCCGTCTGCAGGCCCTAAAAGCAAAAATCTGCAGCAGTGAACTTTTTATCCTCTTATTTTAGTCCATTCAATGAACACATTGAATTAAAACGGATTATGGGAAAGCTGATTTTTAGCAGGTATGTATTACAGGAAATATTTTCATATAAGTCCCCACTCCTCCCACCCGAGCGTTCTTATGGAAAATAAATAAAATAGGGTAGGTTTATATATTTTTAATTTTATTTCTATAAATTTTGTTAGCAGAATGCTAGTAATCGTTAAACTCCACAATTGAATCATTGGCGCCAAGATCATCGTAATATGGATGATAGGTAATGCTTATAAATCTTCTACGTCATATTCAGTACTAGTAGACAGTGCAGCTTCCGCTCAGTTTTGAAAGATTAAATATTCATTAGAACAGGCATTAGAAGTGTTAGAAGTGTGGAGGAGCTATTCCGGGCAGCGCAAGACAGAGAGACATTTTCAAGAGTGATCGCCAACGTCGGGGGGACCTCATACGGCACACAAAGAAGAAGAAATGTTTTGTGTTATCGTGCAGCGTTTCAGAGTCATTTAGTTGGCTTTGTGTTTGTTTCGTGGAGGAAGTCAATAATTTACGTACTTCTAAATACGTTTTATATAAAAAGGTTCCACTATGTAATTTTTTCTTGGGTGACACTATGTCGCAAAGAAACTGAAGAATTAAAAAAAAAGAGTTAAAACAATAGGCCACTTGCATCACATTTTTTAAATTTTTTTTCCGGTTTAGACAAATATTCTAAGACATTCTGTATTTTTTTTTTTAATCGTATTTTTGAAACCCTGGGGATTTTTTGAAAATTTCAATCTGAAAAATCAGACCATTTTTTATAAACCGGAAAGACGAGACATAATTTTATGGGTGTGAAAAAATTATTATTACATAGCCAAAAAACATTTAAAGAAAGAACGTTTTCCACATGAATGGCACAGGAGAATAATGAGGCATACCAAACTATTACATCTCATAAATATTTTTTTCTTTGATATTGATCATAAATCATTATAATGTACAACGTATATATTACTAAATCCAATGTAATATACTTGTAAATTATAATAATAATAAGAATATTATAAAATTCGATTTTGTTAAAATCAGCACCATAACCATTATACCTCTAAAACACGTACCGACTTCTAAAATGTATGTGGGGTTCTCTTCACAACATCTGTACAAACAATAAATCTAGTGAACGTTAAATCAAAGTGATGCCATATAAAAAAAAAAAATCAGTGTGGAATTTTACAGAATTAATAGGAACATTTTTGGAGATGGGACATTTTCATGTAGTGACGTCACGAGCCCAAATATTGGATTTATTTATTTAAAAAAAAAAAACTGTACATTTCTAAAAAACTTTACTAACATTTTCGTAATCTTGATAAAAAGATCTATCCACACGATTTTTTCCAAGTCGTTATGAAATCCATGCAAGTGGCCTATTAAAAAAAACCTTTTAAATATGTATGTCCATATTTCTCTGAAACTTCACCACTGTGCATATTTAAAATACAAATTAGTACTAAAAATATACATTTTATTTTAAATTGGAGGAATATACAAAAAAACCTAAATTTACTTGCAGAAGAAAATTTATTAAAAAACCAAAGATTTCACTAATAGATTTAAAAGTATTCGTCTGAAAATAAAAATTCGTCTAAATAAAAAATATGTAGAAAAATCACTGCAGCGTCGGGACGAAAATCAAACGTCCTCATCAGCCGAAAGCTGATCGCCAGCTAACCAACAGCGACGTAAGTGCTTCGCGCCCTGGACATAAATATATTGACTCGTGCTGCAGCGTTTTGAAGTATCCTACGGCTGAAATTGTTTTATCAGGCAATAAATTTGATGTTTCCAAGTGGTATATTTGATTTAATTCTGATGTATATATTAATAAAATCTCAGATGTTTTTCAACAAACCTCCCGGGAAGTCATGAATTCATAGTAGAGAAAAATTAAATTGACCTTACTGCAAATTTTTCATAGGCGTTTTACTTTCAAAAAATTAACGGTAACATCCTGTTTTTATTAATCCAAAATACAAATAACTTGCATCCTTTGCGAGACATGGGAAAAAATTGACAATTCAATTAAGAATGTGAGCCTCAGGCAAACCCTCGATAAAAGTGATAATATCTCGCCTTAACATGAGCATTACTCTAAAAAAGGTATTGGATACGCGCCATAAATATATTTGGGCATTAATTTCTTTAAATTGATAATTTACGCTATAAAGACCATAAGGGCGCCATCTATGGGTTTTGTATTGTATTGAATTGAACCTATGTGACTTGAGATGCAGTGTATTCATGCGTTTCCTTACCTTTGTGAATCAAGCAATTACTTCTGACGGGAGTGTCAGTAAAAGGCCAAGAGATGTCTCTCCTGGTCAGTCTTAAGAATAATTCATCCAGTGAGGGAATTATTGTTGTACCTAAGATTGGATTTTTGGCTCGCATTATTAATATGCAAATTTTTCATTGTTGAAACTTCCTTGCTGTGCGAAACATCTGTCAAGATTATGCAATATCGCCTTGACATTTTTATTTGAAAAGAAGTGTTTTTTCGTGTGGACATCGTGGCTGAGCTGCATTCTCTGAGTGAGTGTTTGTTTGTTTTTCACTTTGGTTTTTGGAGTTGCTGGGTCGACTGTTCTTTGTGTCACATAAGGAAGAATTCAATTTTCGTTAATTTTACATAGGGTAGTCAGCCCTCGTGTCAGGGGCTATTTACACGCCCCTACATATTTATTGGTCCTTCGTAGCCTGGATTATTAATTCATTCATACATTCAATTCGAGATTATAGCTTAATTACATGGATGTTTGAATTTACGTATTTTTTTTGGTAAATTTGAAGTACCTCTCATTTTTTGAGAACTATAGCTGGTCTTGTTTTTTGCTTTTGGATGACATATTTGGATGTTCGCAGAATTATCGTAATTTTGGATAATTATTCGCAACATTATTATTATTAATTGATTGTTAACATTGTTCGCAGAATTGTCGTAATTTTGGATAATTATTCGCAACATTATTATTAATTAATTATTAACATTGTAACATTATTGTAAAATTTTGTGGTAATCTTTTCGCATATATAAAAAATGCCAAGAATTACGGAGGAGGGTTTTGATGAGGCTCAAGACAGATCGCTTATTCTTTTAACCGCAAAAAAGGAAAATCTTTTTGTTCGTATGAACGATCTGTATAATGCAACAAATAATATATCTAATTTTGAGTCAAGAAATAACGAAGTGTTTATGGCTCAGTCAGAGATGATTGATCAAATGCGAAGTCAATTTGAAAATATTATAGATAGCATCAATGATCGTCAGTTAACTTTAAATCCAGAATTTAAACCAGATTTTCAAGCTTTAAATGCGTTTGATGATCTTTTTTTTGAAGGTCAAACGAACTAGATCGAATATGAAAACTTCTGTAAGAGAGTCACTGACGTCACAAAATAAGTCGCGGGAGCCGTGTATGATTAATCTTCCTGCAATAGATCTTCCAACCTTCGATGGTAAGAATGAAAGTTGGTCGAAATTTTTTGAGTCATTTAAAGCCAATATCCATAATAATAGACAGCTAACTGACTCGCAGCGTGTGCAGTACTTAGTCGGAAAACTCACACACGGGGCTTTGAACATAACCGCAGGCATTGTGCCTTCGGGTGATACATATCAGATCATTTGGGAGAGTTTAGTTAAAAAATATCAAGATAAACGTACACTAGGAACACATTATTTAAATAATATTCTCGATGCGAAAAACTGCACGAATACATCTGCCAGTCTCAATTCTTTCATTGAAAGATATTCTTCGTCAGTGTCGGCATTAAAGCAGTTAGGTATTGAAGATTTAACTGATTTTATTTTGTTTCACTGCGCGGTAAGAAAAATTGATTCACAGACGGCTCAGAACTTTGAGCTGACAGTTCGTAATAAAGAAATTCCTTCTTATAATGAGTTAGTTTCGTTTGTACAAGATCAAGTAAAGATTTTAGAACGAACGAGTAACTCGCATGGTGTCGTAAATAAAACGCATCCCATTTCGTCCTCCCGATCAAATAATACTAAATCGTTCGTCGCGAGTAATGCGAATATTCCGCGCTTCCCAGCTCCGCCGAAAGGATGTATTCTGTGTAACAAAACTGATCATTTAATCAACGTTTGCTCAAAGTTTAAATGTATGAGTTCCCCACAGGCTCGATTTGAATTTATAAAATCGAAAAATGCCTGTGTAAATTGCCTTAGTGGTTCACATACAATCAAGTCATGCAAATCGGGGTTAGTTTGTGATTTGTGCAATAAACGTCATCATACATTCTTACATTTCGGCAGTGTGAATAATATGAAAACCAATACTCATGTACATACGTCGCAAGTACCTACCAGTGAAGAACCGTCAGTCCCCCCTCCAGTGTCATCCAGCATCAATGGAACTGGCATTGGTGATAAGCAAGTGGAGGGGACCGCGAATGTCAATCCTTCGTGTTCGCTTTGTGCCAAAGTAACACCGAACTCTTCTATTTTACTTTCGACCGCACAAGTATACGCGAAGCTTAAAAACGGAAATAAAGTTATTGTTCGGTGCCTAATTGATAATGGCTCTCAAAATAATTTGATTACGGTCGATTGTTGTAAAACTCTGAATTTACCAATATTTCCTTTGAGTAATTCGGTTGTCAAAGGAATTGGATCAACGTCTCGACCAATTTTCGGTTACGTGTATTTGGATATTGAGTCTCGCGTATACCCAGAGAATAAATATAATATACATGCGCTTGTCGTTGACAGTATCACCGACCAATTACCTAATCACTATATAGCCAAGGGTGATATGAGGTACTTAGAGGGCATACCTCTCGCAGACTTAACATGGAATATTCCTGGATGCGTGGATGTCGTCATCGGTGCACAACTGTTCCCATATATTTATTTAGGGAACAGGGTTGAATCGGGTACTAGTGCACCCCCCGCGTTATCGACCGCTTTCGGTTTCGTGTTGATGGGTAATTACCCCAATAATGTGCTCAACACAAACACATCATTCTCGGCACTCGCACTTAATGATTTAGTGCAAAAATTTTGGCTGTTAGAAGAGATACCTAATATAAAATTTCTAAGTCCGGAGGAGACAGAATGTGAGAATCTCTTTACTTCATCAATTTCTCGCACTGATGATGGTAGATATTCTGTTGCTTTACCTTTCTGTAAAGATCCAAGACAATTGGGTAATTCTCGTACTGCTGCCCAACACCGATTTTTGGCATTGGAGCGAAAATTTAAACATTCCCCTGCTTTGCAGGAGAATTATAACAAGGTTATCAGTGAATATATTGAAAATAATTACCTATCAGAAGTCTCAGAGTCTGATATCACAGAAGATGGATATTACATCCCACATCATGCTGTCACTCGTCCAGACAAACCAATGCCTCGTATTGTGCTCGATGCTAGTGCTAAAACACACACAGGGCTGTCACTGAATGACATTATTCATACTGGTCCCAATTTGCAAGCCGATTTGTTTCTGCTTTTGCTTGACTTTCGTCTTTTTCCCATCGCTATGACTGCGGATATAAGGCAAATGTATTTACAGATTGAAGTTCCTAGTAAGCATCGCAGATACCTGAGGATCTTATTTCGATTCTCAAATAATGGTCTCATACGAACTTTTCAGTTCAATCGAGTTCCTTTCGGCTTGACGGCAAGTCCATACTTAGCAATGCGGACGGTTCGCCAGTTGGCCCAGGATATGAGACCACATTACCCGGATGCTGCCAAAGTGGCAGAGTCCAAGCTGTATATGGACGACCTGGTCTATTCTATTGCAGATGAGCCCAGCGCCATACGTCTTTCTCGAGAATTAATCTCGTTGTTTAAGTCCGGTGCCTTTGATTTAGTAAAATGGACTAGTAATTCTCAAGTTGTACTTGAGAACCTCCCGGATTCTCACCGCAGCCCAGTGGACTTCACTGTTGGTTCTAACAATACCTCTAAGGTGTTGGGCCTTTCGTGGGAACCAGCTGATGACAGCTTCTTCTTTACGACATCTTATGTTCAGGAGAAGTGCACAAAGCGGAGCATACTCTCCATAGTCGCCCGTTTATTTGATGTCCTCGGCTTGGTCGCCCCTGTCATTCTGTACGCTAAATTACTTATCAAAGAGCTATGGCTGTGCAACATTGGTTGGGATGATACACCCCCTGATAGCGTTATTCGTCGGTTTTCGGCGCTTACACAGGAATTTCCTCTAATTTCAATGATAAAAATCCCTCGCCATGTTGGTGTCCTGAAAGACAGTACGGTGCTCGTTGTTGCTTTCTGCGATGCAAGCATGAATGGTTACGGCTGTGTGATTTATTTGCACACCACTGATCTGTTTGGAAAAATTACAGTGAGATTGTTGTGCGCAAAATCAAAGGTTTCTCCCACCAAAGTGACGACCCTCGCTCGTTTGGAGCTCTGTGCCGCAGTATTGATGTCCAAATTAATACGGACGGTTCAAGATAATTATTCTGAGCGTCTTCCTATTGCAGGAACATATGCGTTTTCCGATTCTACCGTTGCGCTCTCTTGGATACATTCTTCACCGCATCGCTGGTCGGTGTTTGTTAGTAATCGCGTAGCTCAGTGCCAAGAAAATTTGTCTCCAGAGAACTTTAACCATGTTGCTGGTAGTGAAAACCCGAGCGACTGCCTTTCTCGTGGCATGCTTCCTTCCCAACTCGTTTCACATGATTTATGGTGGAACGGCCCATCATGGATTTGCAGCCCACCTTTGGAATGGCCATTAAAACCGTTTCACCCTACCAATACTGGTGAAATGCCTGAACACAAGGCTAATGTGCTCATTGCCACATTTCAGGGTGAAAAATCGGTCCTGAGTGAACTGGCTCAGCGTATATCCACTTGGGATAAACTACTAAGGATTGTTGTTTATGTCCTCCGATTCATAAAAAAGATATCACTTTCCTCTGGAACGGTCAATAATCTTATGACTGCTGAAAAGGCTGTGATTCGTGCTGTGCAGAGTATTCATTTCGCAGGAGATATTGCTGCACTCCAGGAAGGCAAATTTCATTCCAAAAGACTTCAGAGTTTATCTCTATTTCTTGATGGAGATAATCTGTTACGTATTGGGGGGCGGCTTTCTAAATCGGATTTACCCTTTGAGGTTAAACATCCGGTTTTGCTTCCCAAACATGACTGTGTTGTCGATCTGATCATCGCTCACTTTCATGTCGTGAACTGTCATACAGGCCCAGGACTTCTTATGTCTATCTTACGTCAACGCTATTGGATATTAGATGCTAGGACTGTTATTAGGGCGATGGTGCGGAAATGCAATTGTTGCTTCCGCTTAAATCCATCGCATCCTACACCGAAGATGGCAGATTTACCGTCATATCGTGTTGCAGAAGCAAAGGCCTTCGTACATACCGGTGTAGATTACGCAGGTCCACTCCGTATTACGCTGACTCGTCGGAGAGGACAACATTCTCAAAAGGCATATATTTGTCTATTCGTATGCCTTGTGACCAAGGCTATTCATATTGAGTTGGTCTCTGACTTAACTTCAAATGCTTTCCTGGCTGCTTTCAGCCGTTTTATTTCTCGGCGTGGCCCGGTAACATGCTTGTATTCAGATAATGGTACTAATTTTGTGGGTGCGAAGGCACAATTAGATGACCTCTACAAGTTTTTGGTTGAATCTGAATATGAGCCCTCATTAAAGCGCGAACTCGCTAAGCGTCGTATAGAGTGGAAAATGATTCCACCACGCGCGCCTCATTTCGGGGGTATGTGGGAGTCGAACATAAAGAGCATGAAGACACACTTGTACCGTGTGATTGGAACTCAGCTTCTCACCTATGAGGAGTTACAGACTGTGCTAGTTCAAATTGAGTGCATAATGAATTCGCGTCCACTTACAGTTATGTCTTCTGACCCTTATCCAGAAGTCCTTACGCCTGCGCATTTTTTAATGTCGACACCATTGCAGTACTTGCCTGCTTCTGTCCTGGCAGACGGTAAAATCAATTTGACTCAGCGTAAGCAATTATTAGACAGCATGGTTCAGTCCTTCTGGAAGAAGTGGCGTTCAGAGTATCTGCACACCTTGCAAGTCAGGCAGAAGTGGACTACTTCTGATCATCCGATTGATATCGGAACTGTCGTACTAGTGGGACAAGAAGATTCCCCTCCGTTAAATTGGCCTTTAGGCGTGATAACTGAAATCCATCCCGGAATGGATAAAATTGTTCGCGTTGCGACGGTAAAGACAAGATTTGGTTCTTTTAAACGTCCGGTTGTCAAATTATATCCCATTCCAACGCAATAATTTTATATTTTATCTATTTTTGTTTATTTTTATTTATTTATTTCTTTTGATTTTAGTCATTGTTTCAATGATCTCTGACCCAGACATGGCATTACTTAATATCCGTTATCTTGGTCAATTGAACTTTATTACATTGTATTTTTGGTTATTTTTCTTTATTTTGTGAGATTCTGCGAATTTCCAATGCGTGTCATTCCTGAATATTACCGGTGAATAGTCACTTTATTTCTATTTCATTTCTTGTTTCATTTGTATTTTTATATTCTTTCTTTTGTAAGCTCTGCGAACTTCCAAGGCGGGGAATATGGATACGCGCCATAAATATATTTGGGCATTAATTTCTTTAAATTGATAATTTACGCTATAAAGACCATAAGGGCGCCATCTATGGGTTTTGTATTGTATTGAATTGAACCTATGTGACTTGAGATGCAGTGTATTCATGCGTTTCCTTACCTTTGTGAATCAAGCAATTACTTCTGACGGGAGTGTCAGTAAAAGGCCAAGAGATGTCTCTCCTGGTCAGTCTTAAGAATAATTCATCCAGTGAGGGAATTATTGTTGTACCTAAGATTGGATTTTTGGCTCGCATTATTAATATGCAAATTTTTCATTGTTGAAACTTCCTTGCTGTGCGAAACATCTGTCAAGATTATGCAATATCGCCTTGACATTTTTATTTGAAAAGAAGTGTTTTTTCGTGTGGACATCGTGGCTGAGCTGCATTCTCTGAGTGAGTGTTTGTTTGTTTTTCACTTTGGTTTTTGGAGTTGCTGGGTCGACTGTTCTTTGTGTCACATAAGGAAGAATTCAATTTTCGTTAATTTTACATAGGGTAGTCAGCCCTCGTGTCAGGGGCTATTTACACGCCCCTACATATTTATTGGTCCTTCGAGCCGGATTATTAATTCATTCATACATTCAATTCGAGATTATAGCTTAATTACATGGATGTTTGAATTTACGTATTTTTTTTGGTAAATTTGAAGTACCTCTCATTTTTTGAGAACTATAGCTGGTCTTGTTTTTTGCTTTTGGATGACATATTTGGATGTTCGCAGAATTATCGTAATTTTGGATAATTATTCGCAACATTATTATTATTAATTGATTGTTAACATTGTTCGCAGAATTGTCGTAATTTTGGATAATTATTCGCAACATTATTATTAATTAATTATTAACATTGTAACATTATTGTAAAATTTTGTGGTAATCTTTTCGCATATATAAAAAATGCCAAGAATTACGGAGGAGGGTTTTGATGAGGCTCAAGACAGATCGCTTATTCTTTTAACCGCAAAAAAGGAAAATCTTTTTGTTCGTATGAACGATCTGTATAATGCAACAAATAATATATCTAATTTTGAGTCAAGAAATAACGAAGTGTTTATGGCTCAGTCAGAGATGATTGATCAAATGCGAAGTCAATTTGAAAATATTATAGATAGCATCAATGATCGTCAGTTAACTTTAAATCCAGAATTTAAACCAGATTTTCAAGCTTTAAATGCGTTTGATGATCTTTTTTTTGAAGGTCAAACGAACTAGATCGAATATGAAAACTTCTGTAAGAGAGTCACTGACGTCACAAAATAAGTCGCGGGAGCCGTGTATGATTAATCTTCCTGCAATAGATCTTCCAACCTTCGATGGTAAGAATGAAAGTTGGTCGAAATTTTTTGAGTCATTTAAAGCCAATATCCATAATAATAGACAGCTAACTGACTCGCAGCGTGTGCAGTACTTAGTCGGAAAACTCACACACGGGGCTTTGAACATAACCGCAGGCATTGTGCCTTCGGGTGATACATATCAGATCATTTGGGAGAGTTTAGTTAAAAAATATCAAGATAAACGTACACTAGGAACACATTATTTAAATAATATTCTCGATGCGAAAAACTGCACGAATACATCTGCCAGTCTCAATTCTTTCATTGAAAGATATTCTTCGTCAGTGTCGGCATTAAAGCAGTTAGGTATTGAAGATTTAACTGATTTTATTTTGTTTCACTGCGCGGTAAGAAAAATTGATTCACAGACGGCTCAGAACTTTGAGCTGACAGTTCGTAATAAAGAAATTCCTTCTTATAATGAGTTAGTTTCGTTTGTACAAGATCAAGTAAAGATTTTAGAACGAACGAGTAACTCGCATGGTGTCGTAAATAAAACGCATCCCATTTCGTCCTCCCGATCAAATAATACTAAATCGTTCGTCGCGAGTAATGCGAATATTCCGCGCTTCCCAGCTCCGCCGAAAGGATGTATTCTGTGTAACAAAACTGATCATTTAATCAACGTTTGCTCAAAGTTTAAATGTATGAGTTCCCCACAGGCTCGATTTGAATTTATAAAATCGAAAAATGCCTGTGTAAATTGCCTTAGTGGTTCACATACAATCAAGTCATGCAAATCGGGGTTAGTTTGTGATTTGTGCAATAAACGTCATCATACATTCTTACATTTCGGCAGTGTGAATAATATGAAAACCAATACTCATGTACATACGTCGCAAGTACCTACCAGTGAAGAACCGTCAGTCCCCCCTCCAGTGTCATCCAGCATCAATGGAACTGGCATTGGTGATAAGCAAGTGGAGGGGACCGCGAATGTCAATCCTTCGTGTTCGCTTTGTGCCAAAGTAACACCGAACTCTTCTATTTTACTTTCGACCGCACAAGTATACGCGAAGCTTAAAAACGGAAATAAAGTTATTGTTCGGTGCCTAATTGATAATGGCTCTCAAAATAATTTGATTACGGTCGATTGTTGTAAAACTCTGAATTTACCAATATTTCCTTTGAGTAATTCGGTTGTCAAAGGAATTGGATCAACGTCTCGACCAATTTTCGGTTACGTGTATTTGGATATTGAGTCTCGCGTATACCCAGAGAATAAATATAATATACATGCGCTTGTCGTTGACAGTATCACCGACCAATTACCTAATCACTATATAGCCAAGGGTGATATGAGGTACTTAGAGGGCATACCTCTCGCAGACTTAACATGGAATATTCCTGGATGCGTGGATGTCGTCATCGGTGCACAACTGTTCCCATATATTTATTTAGGGAACAGGGTTGAATCGGGTACTAGTGCACCCCCCGCGTTATCGACCGCTTTCGGTTTCGTGTTGATGGGTAATTACCCCAATAATGTGCTCAACACAAACACATCATTCTCGGCACTCGCACTTAATGATTTAGTGCAAAAATTTTGGCTGTTAGAAGAGATACCTAATATAAAATTTCTAAGTCCGGAGGAGACAGAATGTGAGAATCTCTTTACTTCATCAATTTCTCGCACTGATGATGGTAGATATTCTGTTGCTTTACCTTTCTGTAAAGATCCAAGACAATTGGGTAATTCTCGTACTGCTGCCCAACACCGATTTTTGGCATTGGAGCGAAAATTTAAACATTCCCCTGCTTTGCAGGAGAATTATAACAAGGTTATCAGTGAATATATTGAAAATAATTACCTATCAGAAGTCTCAGAGTCTGATATCACAGAAGATGGATATTACATCCCACATCATGCTGTCACTCGTCCAGACAAACCAATGCCTCGTATTGTGCTCGATGCTAGTGCTAAAACACACACAGGGCTGTCACTGAATGACATTATTCATACTGGTCCCAATTTGCAAGCCGATTTGTTTCTGCTTTTGCTTGACTTTCGTCTTTTTCCCATCGCTATGACTGCGGATATAAGGCAAATGTATTTACAGATTGAAGTTCCTAGTAAGCATCGCAGATACCTGAGGATCTTATTTCGATTCTCAAATAATGGTCTCATACGAACTTTTCAGTTCAATCGAGTTCCTTTCGGCTTGACGGCAAGTCCATACTTAGCAATGCGGACGGTTCGCCAGTTGGCCCAGGATATGAGACCACATTACCCGGATGCTGCCAAAGTGGCAGAGTCCAAGCTGTATATGGACGACCTGGTCTATTCTATTGCAGATGAGCCCAGCGCCATACGTCTTTCTCGAGAATTAATCTCGTTGTTTAAGTCCGGTGCCTTTGATTTAGTAAAATGGACTAGTAATTCTCAAGTTGTACTTGAGAACCTCCCGGATTCTCACCGCAGCCCAGTGGACTTCACTGTTGGTTCTAACAATACCTCTAAGGTGTTGGGCCTTTCGTGGGAACCAGCTGATGACAGCTTCTTCTTTACGACATCTTATGTTCAGGAGAAGTGCACAAAGCGGAGCATACTCTCCATAGTCGCCCGTTTATTTGATGTCCTCGGCTTGGTCGCCCCTGTCATTCTGTACGCTAAATTACTTATCAAAGAGCTATGGCTGTGCAACATTGGTTGGGATGATACACCCCCTGATAGCGTTATTCGTCGGTTTTCGGCGCTTACACAGGAATTTCCTCTAATTTCAATGATAAAAATCCCTCGCCATGTTGGTGTCCTGAAAGACAGTACGGTGCTCGTTGTTGCTTTCTGCGATGCAAGCATGAATGGTTACGGCTGTGTGATTTATTTGCACACCACTGATCTGTTTGGAAAAATTACAGTGAGATTGTTGTGCGCAAAATCAAAGGTTTCTCCCACCAAAGTGACGACCCTCGCTCGTTTGGAGCTCTGTGCCGCAGTATTGATGTCCAAATTAATACGGACGGTTCAAGATAATTATTCTGAGCGTCTTCCTATTGCAGGAACATATGCGTTTTCCGATTCTACCGTTGCGCTCTCTTGGATACATTCTTCACCGCATCGCTGGTCGGTGTTTGTTAGTAATCGCGTAGCTCAGTGCCAAGAAAATTTGTCTCCAGAGAACTTTAACCATGTTGCTGGTAGTGAAAACCCGAGCGACTGCCTTTCTCGTGGCATGCTTCCTTCCCAACTCGTTTCACATGATTTATGGTGGAACGGCCCATCATGGATTTGCAGCCCACCTTTGGAATGGCCATTAAAACCGTTTCACCCTACCAATACTGGTGAAATGCCTGAACACAAGGCTAATGTGCTCATTGCCACATTTCAGGGTGAAAAATCGGTCCTGAGTGAACTGGCTCAGCGTATATCCACTTGGGATAAACTACTAAGGATTGTTGTTTATGTCCTCCGATTCATAAAAAAGATATCACTTTCCTCTGGAACGGTCAATAATCTTATGACTGCTGAAAAGGCTGTGATTCGTGCTGTGCAGAGTATTCATTTCGCAGGAGATATTGCTGCACTCCAGGAAGGCAAATTTCATTCCAAAAGACTTCAGAGTTTATCTCTATTTCTTGATGGAGATAATCTGTTACGTATTGGGGGGCGGCTTTCTAAATCGGATTTACCCTTTGAGGTTAAACATCCGGTTTTGCTTCCCAAACATGACTGTGTTGTCGATCTGATCATCGCTCACTTTCATGTCGTGAACTGTCATACAGGCCCAGGACTTCTTATGTCTATCTTACGTCAACGCTATTGGATATTAGATGCTAGGACTGTTATTAGGGCGATGGTGCGGAAATGCAATTGTTGCTTCCGCTTAAATCCATCGCATCCTACACCGAAGATGGCAGATTTACCGTCATATCGTGTTGCAGAAGCAAAGGCCTTCGTACATACCGGTGTAGATTACGCAGGTCCACTCCGTATTACGCTGACTCGTCGGAGAGGACAACATTCTCAAAAGGCATATATTTGTCTATTCGTATGCCTTGTGACCAAGGCTATTCATATTGAGTTGGTCTCTGACTTAACTTCAAATGCTTTCCTGGCTGCTTTCAGCCGTTTTATTTCTCGGCGTGGCCCGGTAACATGCTTGTATTCAGATAATGGTACTAATTTTGTGGGTGCGAAGGCACAATTAGATGACCTCTACAAGTTTTTGGTTGAATCTGAATATGAGCCCTCATTAAAGCGCGAACTCGCTAAGCGTCGTATAGAGTGGAAAATGATTCCACCACGCGCGCCTCATTTCGGGGGTATGTGGGAGTCGAACATAAAGAGCATGAAGACACACTTGTACCGTGTGATTGGAACTCAGCTTCTCACCTATGAGGAGTTACAGACTGTGCTAGTTCAAATTGAGTGCATAATGAATTCGCGTCCACTTACAGTTATGTCTTCTGACCCTTATCCAGAAGTCCTTACGCCTGCGCATTTTTTAATGTCGACACCATTGCAGTACTTGCCTGCTTCTGTCCTGGCAGACGGTAAAATCAATTTGACTCAGCGTAAGCAATTATTAGACAGCATGGTTCAGTCCTTCTGGAAGAAGTGGCGTTCAGAGTATCTGCACACCTTGCAAGTCAGGCAGAAGTGGACTACTTCTGATCATCCGATTGATATCGGAACTGTCGTACTAGTGGGACAAGAAGATTCCCCTCCGTTAAATTGGCCTTTAGGCGTGATAACTGAAATCCATCCCGGAATGGATAAAATTGTTCGCGTTGCGACGGTAAAGACAAGATTTGGTTCTTTTAAACGTCCGGTTGTCAAATTATATCCCATTCCAACGCAATAATTTTATATTTTATCTATTTTTGTTTATTTTTATTTATTTATTTCTTTTGATTTTAGTCATTGTTTCAATGATCTCTGACCCAGACATGGCATTACTTAATATCCGTTATCTTGGTCAATTGAACTTTATTACATTGTATTTTTGGTTATTTTTCTTTATTTTGTGAGATTCTGCGAATTTCCAATGCGTGTCATTCCTGAATATTACCGGTGAATAGTCACTTTATTTCTATTTCATTTCTTGTTTCATTTGTATTTTTATATTCTTTCTTTTGTAAGCTCTGCGAACTTCCAAGGCGGGGAATATGGATACGCGCCATAAATATATTTGGGCATTAATTTCTTTAAATTGATAATTTACGCTATAAAGACCATAAGGGCGCCATCTATGGGTTTTGTATTGTATTGAATTGAACCTATGTGACTTGAGATGCAGTGTATTCATGCGTTTCCTTACCTTTGTGAATCAAGCAATTACTTCTGACGGGAGTGTCAGTAAAAGGCCAAGAGATGTCTCTCCTGGTCAGTCTTAAGAATAATTCATCCAGTGAGGGAATTATTGTTGTACCTAAGATTGGATTTTTGGCTCGCATTATTAATATGCAAATTTTTCATTGTTGAAACTTCCTTGCTGTGCGAAACATCTGTCAAGATTATGCAATATCGCCTTGACATTTTTATTTGAAAAGAAGTGTTTTTTCGTGTGGACATCGTGGCTGAGCTGCATTCTCTGAGTGAGTGTTTGTTTGTTTTTCACTTTGGTTTTTGGAGTTGCTGGGTCGACTGTTCTTTGTGTCACATAAGGAAGAATTCAATTTTCGTTAATTTTACATAGGGTAGTCAGCCCTCGTGTCAGGGGCTATTTACACGCCCCTACAGGTATCTAACACAGTTATTGTTATATATTAAAAAAATAACTTTATATAATGTTTATGTTATTTGTACCAGTAATATTAATGAAGAATTAAAAAAAAAAAGTTTAATAAAAAATAAATGGCAAATAAATGCTCCGTTAAAAATTAAATCTTTTTGTACAAAACTGGCAATAATGCAAATTCACGACTTTGGCAGACAATTGGACAGACAATATCTATATTTCACTTAAAATTTAATTGATATGTAAAAGCAAACCTGTGAAAAACACAGCAATGTAGATTAAACGCCTCTCCCTGCTGAGATAATGCTAATACATTCAATTACCTTCAACGACAATCCCAACTGGAATGGGCTTTTATATATTAACTCGGAATGTCATACAACCTTGGTGGATGTATGCATTAATGATTAAATATGCAATTCATTCAATTACTATAAATGTTGTGGATTAAATATTGATATAATAATATTAATTATCAAACAATTATAAGTATTAGAAAATAACTAAGAGAATAAGACCCATCGCATACGGGAATATTCACAAGAAAATAAAATTTTGTAGGCTTATCATCCGATGCGTTTGATATGCCTACAAAATGAGCAATTCGCTCATGGGTTTCCGCCATGTTGTTTAGCTACAAAGGGAAATGTCGACTAAGATCTTATTGTGGCTGGAATTCCAACAATCCATGCGCTTGATAGCTGCAAGACGAGTGGTTATCTAGCCTTCTACATAAGTTAAGTAAATGTATATTCCGATAATATTGATATACGTACATATGAAAAAAAAAATATATATATATATATATATATTATTTTATTTAGTGAGGGGAAAGAATTCCAATAATCCATGCGCTTGATAGCTGCAAGACGAGTTGCTATCTAGCCTCCTACATAGTTAAGTAAATTAAAATACCTACATATAAAAAGATATTTTATTTAATTTATCGGGGGGCTAGAATTCCAATAATCCATGCGCTTGATAGCTGCAAGACGAGTTGTTATCTAGCCTCCTAAATTAAGTAAATTCTAATGTAAAATCCATGCTAATTTGTACAGCCCTCTTGAGGCGATTTTTCGCAAAAACAGCGCTATATAAGTTGTCCAAATTTATTATTATTAAATTTATTATAAGAGCTTGACGTCAGTTGAACGTTACTGACAGTGCTGGTCACACGCTATATACAAAGTTAATATTCAAGGTAATAATCATGTTAATATTCAAGGTGTTTCATCACGTACCCGAATGATTTAAACCAGCAATTCCTGAGTATATTTGGAGTAAAAAATGTATATTGTCATTTTGCTATTTTTAAAATTAAAAACAACAACAAAAAATTCCATCACACCTCACCACTGGGTACAGCGCAATGAGTTTTGTTCCAGAAGTATTCCACAGACGAGACAGAGAGCGTATCATGCGATCATGGCAATGTGATCAGTGGCGACATGTGATAGAATTTTTTTTTTTATTGAAAAAATATATATTCTGACAGCAAAATAACCTCATAATGGTAAGCAAAATTAAAGCAATAAATCACAAGTACCTATCTAGAAATGATGTAAATACATTATCAGTAAGTGGTATAACCAAAGTTTGATAGAGGGCGAAATAGCTGTCACGTGTAATAATAATTGAATAATTAATACTAATTAGCTGAATTTGTTTATATTAAACTGTTTTTGTAGATTAAATAATAATATTATGAAATATATAAAGAAAAAAAAAATTCAGAATTTTTTAAACAAATGTACAGGAAAAAAACACTACCTTTCGATCTAAATAATTTATTAAAAATATGACAGGTTAAATATTTAGAAATAAAAAAATAAAAAAAATTTCCCATAAAAAATATGTAGCTTTTCAATAATCAATAAAATAACTTTTTCTTTTTTTGGAAATAGGCAATTCACATGACATGCCAAAAACGCAGTGTAAAAATTTTGGCAAAAATGCTCTAGTACAGTATAATTCGAGCAGCGATGTGTACAGAAACCAGTATTACCATAATATACTAGTAAATCAGTAGGCGACTTGTTGCGCCGCAGTCGTAGCTTGTAAATATCTCGCAGTAGCTTGTAAATATCTCTGTGTGCAATGGGCCTAAAGGTTTGTATCAGAACTGGGATTTCGACTTGAAACTTCTTCTATCTGATACCTGGGCATCTGGTTTACCATTTAGCGATCGCATCAACCATCAGAATTTTGTCACCCACGGTAACCACTTGGTCTACTACAAGAACCTACATACTGAGAATGTCACTGCAGGTTTTTAATTAAACAGTTGTAATGTTCATCGTTCCGCTTGACGCACAATAATAATTGATACTTGTTTTAATGGTTAACATTTTCATAAGTAGTTATTTGTAAAAACACGTGCTTTTACCTCACAATTACTGTAATTCTTTGCATGTTAAAAAAATCTAGTTCGTACGTAATTAAATATTTAAGACAAAATTGAAATAATTATTTATTAAAGACGTACAACTCACAATGGGATTTTCCACACAGATTTTCAAAATGTTAAGTTGTATTACAATTCTTCAAAATCAATTCCTTTATTTTCTTACTTTTTTTACTACGGGCCCTCTTTTCCCTGAGCTATATAAAAAAATGGTTTCATTTATTTATTGTTACATGAGCATACATTTTTGGGTGATTATAGTGTTCAGTTAACTAGGTCTAAAAGGTCAGGGCTTATCAAACTAAGCTTTTTCGTCTATGACGAGTACATGTTCAATATAATACCTAATCAACACCTTCTCCTTGGTGGAAAAAAGAAAAGTATAGTAGTCCCAGCGAGAAGTCTAGCATCGTAATCGTTCTAGTATCTTTTGTCTTTTTCGTTTTCAAACAAGACGTGTGAGAAGGAACCACTCTAAGTAGGGAAGACTGGGAGAATTGAAAGACGTCATGATTAAAACATCTCAATTTCCTTGAAAACTTTGATACCTAACAATGTGACGCACACTCGAAACTCTATCAGATCCGTGTTGGGACCTGTCGTCAATAGGTCGACCTGTCATCAATAGGGACCTGTCGTCTAGCCGGCGAGTGACACAATCGTGCATAGGAGACATTATTGGATTTTGCGCTCAAAAGTAAGTATTTATAACATCTTAGTTTATGTTATAACTCATTTTACTCTCGCAGCTTGACCAAACTTTATATTCAATTCTCTCCTTTTTTTTAGAGCATTTGAAGTAGAAAATTCCGCAAGGGGATCTTTGAAACAACTGATCTCGGGATGATTGCAACATTTTAATCGTCCACCGAAAGTTTTCAAATTCAAAGTTATGCTGAAAATATGTCAGAAATTCAAAGCATTATTTCTTCCCACTAGATGTACTTCTGGGATCTGGAATATGGATGATGAAATCGATCTCATTCGACCTCACCAGACCAAATCCAAATGCTTCAAGCAGTGCCGAAGGTGACGCAGCGGCAGTTCAAAGATCAGAGGCTCAACAGTCAAGTTATGTTGCAGTACTTGAAGTGGCTGTTCTATCTATTTCAACATTCTCAGTGACTTGACAATTTCTGCTTTAGGATTGAAACAGTTGTTCCGTCTACTCAGAGAGGCTCGGTGACGCCAGAACCGGACATTTCAGCGCAGGGTCTGAGTGTGCGTTTCTAACCGAGTCGACTAATCGGGTTGGGTAGCGATATAAAATTACAAAGATACTCCTAGAGCAGGGTTTCCTATTCTTTTTCAGTCACGGACCCCTAAGAAATCACGCACAATTTTCAAGGACCCGTCTTAGTAAAAAAACCAACGATAAATTTCCAGATACTACAAATACAAAAAAAAAACTTTTTTTATGAAAAACTTTAATTCATATTTTTAATTGTTAAACTTACGTTTAAGACAAGATTTTTATGCATAGCACAAAGGGTAACAATTATTATAAGCAATAATTATCAGCCTGAAACACTCATCCACATTGAAAAATCTTCCGAGAAAAGATACATGACGCCAACGGGACATGAACCCATTGAGCTATGACTCCCAATTGAGCTATGACGGCTTATCTTATACCCGCCAAATGATTCAATATATACTAGTGTTTCATTCAACAATTACTGCTTATTATATTTTTTCCACCTGAAAAAAAAAAAAAAAAAAAAAACACCTGTCCCGTTGGCGTCATGTATCTTTTCTCGGAAGATTTTTCAATGTGGATGAGTGTTTCAGGCTGATAATTATTGCTTTCAATAATTTTTAAAAACTTTAATAATTAATGTACAACACCAACACCAATTCACATTAATTAACTGTTAATTAATGCGAAGGTTGGTGTGTTTTACAACTAAATTAGTGATATTCGGTTTGATGTTACTACTAAGTTATAATCTCAAATCGGATTCCACTTGTAATCTGTTTCTGTGTTTGTTTTTAATGTATACAAGAGCAGAGAACACCTTTTCACGGAGGTATGTGGCTGAGAAGAGCAGTAATGTTTCAATATTTCTTCTAATGTTAGCTTATAATCTTTCTTTACATTCACCCAAAAACTTGATAAAGGGTCTTCTTTGAAATAATGTTTCAAAGCTGAATTACAAAGATTTTCTATTAACTGGTTTTCCTGTGCTGTTGTCAAGCCAGTAATATCTGTAACATCTGTGTTGAAAGGATCTAATATCCAATTTTTTAAATTTTTGTTGGGTACTGGGAAATAATCCGAAACAAAGACGCTTAGCGATTACGAGACTTTTGGTAGCATTTATTTATTACTGTTAAATGGTCTAACGATGAGACTGCGGATCCCCAGGGGTCCGCTGACCACAGGTTTAGAAACACTGTCCCAGAGGATCGGGCATGTGCCTCGTGCATAATTAAATATTCAGATTGTAGTTGGTTCCATTGTTTTATTGATGTTATATATGTCATATGTATTCCTTTCTGGTATTGCATATTTTTTGTTTCTGGTTTAAAAATTTATTTATTTATTGATAATAATAATTCACATAAATTAATTATATTTAAGAGGTTGCAGACTATGGCGTCCCCACTCACACAACAAGTCTCACCCCATGAACCCAGGCAACCCGGCTAAGTCACCAAACATAGCGAACTACTTGGGGTGACCTATGGCAGAGGTGTTTGTTTCCTGGGGCGGCGGTACCCATACCCGCCTCCCAAATTGATGGTATACCCACTTACACAAAATAAAATTAGGTGTCTCCGAAGGGGTGTGCAGAAAGGATGTGACGTCGAACAAAAAAGTATAAAACAAGTTTTCGTTCAAATGCATCAAGGATAAAACTTCTTGTCTTTATACAAGTACTGTACAAACCAGCAAAAAATCGACGCTGCAAATAAATTCGTTTGATGTCCATACCAACTTATTTATAAGATCGATTTTAGGTTTTAAATTGGTAAATAATTAAAAAAAATTGTATTTTATAATAATTATATTTTCAGGGGGCCAACTGTTGGGCCACCAAAAGTGCTAATAGTTCTCTTTCAGTTTTTGTTGCTTAACTTAATTCTGCAGAATCATTCCTAATTATGATTATTTTTTCTAGATTACCCATACAAGTGTTTATTTTTACTTATTTGTCTGAGTGCATATAAATATTATCACAAAGCACTTAAGATTAAAAAATTCAAACTCTACGACCTGCGTGATAATAATGTACATTTTATTAGATAAATATTGATTGTCTGGCATTACCCTTCAATTCGTTTTGAATTCTTCTACAGGTAAGTCAATTTCTGAATGTTTTTTTAATTGATTTTTGTTATGAATTTCAAGGATTTGTTAAAAGTCAATAATTGAAATTCAACCAGTAACATGTTTTAAAAGTTATAAACAATAAGAATCAAAAGAATGCAAGAGAGACTGCCTTATACAGGGTGTAACAGGACGTACCCGAGGGATTTTAACCAAAGATTCAAGACATTATTTGAAGAAAAAAATGTAAATGAAATTTTGGTCTCCGGTGATATTTTTGATGTTTTTTTATTTATTTTTTCTACAAAAACATTAAAAAACGGTACGTGTTGGACAGTTGGAGGCGGGGTGAGGTTTTGGTCAGTTATTCGGCTGAGTGACCAATGACAACAAGCGGAAGAATTTTTTTTTGTTTGAATTTGAAGAAAAAAAAATTTTAAAAAAAATGTCATAAAAAAGTCACCGGAGATGAAAATTTCATTTACATTTTTTACTCCAAATATGCTCAGTAATCGCTGGTTAAAATCCCTCGGGTACGTCCTGTTACTCCCTGTATATGTATATTCAAAAAAATCTTTTTATAGTTTTTCATAATAGAGACTGTTAAATTATGTAAGGAGTTCGCAAAGTGTGTTAAGTACATAAATTAATATATTCATACATCATAATGCATTCATAGGCCAGTTACTCCTAAATATTACTTGTAAAACAGGTTTCTTCTGGCCTTTTGCAAGTAAAAAGCAAACAGTAACTTTAGTATTGTGAAGGATTTTGTTGAAAGCAGATGACTTTCATAATGGAGATCTTATATATTAAGATGCTGTTATTCGCAGGTTTGGCATTATTATTAATTTAAATATTGAAACTTTATTTTTAATTTTTAACTTTATTAGTAAAATCTCAAATTATAAAATTTAATTAAATGAAGACAATGTTAGCGAAACTCAATCGAAAATCTATATCTTTTTCTGATTTTTCTGTCTCTAGATTTTCGATAATATTGTTTTCATTTAATTAAATATTGAAATTTTAGATCAGAAAATTTCTAAATAATTAGCCATGGTAATAGAAAACAAACGTTATTTCAACATTTAAAAAAAAACTTATAAATATTTGGCAGTTTCAAAACATGTTTTCTATTAAAAAACAGAACAATAAAAAGTTAGAAAGTTAAATGAATTTTAGAAATCATAAAATTTTCACAAAAATTCTAAGTTCATTTTTTTTATTTATTTTTTTATTTAACGGATTTCAATCTTTGGAGCATAGGCATCAGATGGGAAATGCTATTATCTGGTACATTAGGTATCTATATACATATTGATCGCCAAATTGATTAATTAGACATCTCCTAAAAATCGAAATTTTGGTTGAGTATGCAGTCATATACAGTTATCCATCTGGTACAATACTCACATTATTCATAAACACCACCAAATCAATTATATTTGTAGTGAATTAAACTAAATGATGTTTTGAACTTGATGTTTTCTGGGTCACTAGTCACTAGTAAGATATTTCAAAATGTTATATTAATGTACCGGTGTTATATTATAGCATACTAGCGAGTACCCAGCATGCGTTGCAATGCCACTAAAAGAAAGTGTACGTCTTTTAATTCTGTTTATTGAGGTCCTTTTGGATACACAATATTTTTGTTTTTCCGTCTGGTGTGTACACGAATAAATCAGAAGGTTTTTTTTTTACCCGTGAGCAGGTCACATACAGCTGCCCATGGATATTCTCCAAATTTATCCCCTGCTTTCCCCTTCCGTTACTATGTCTCCTTTACAATCCCTCCCTTTGGCCCTCCCTCGTCCCCCGACCATCTATAACCCCTTCCCATGAGTCCCCCTTCCCAAGGGACAAACAAAGTCCCCCCAAGGGACAAACACAGAAACATTCATTTTTAAATATTAAGATAATAATAGATAATTTATATTTAATATATAAAACACAGACACATACAAAAAATATTTGCTTTATGGTGAGCATTCAAATATTGCTTATCTCAAAACTTAGTGTTTGGAGATATCTGACTAGTCAACTGGACGATCAGTATGTAACTACACTGGAGCGATTATGGTCGAAAAATGGGCCATTTTTATTTTTCTGCGATTGATCGCGGTCCAAAATTGGACCATATTTTCCTACCATTCGTAAAACATTTATTGTAATTATTTAAAACATCTCCCCGGCCAGCCATTTATTTTAAAATGAAGCTATTGAAATGCTTTACCTATTATAACGATATTAAAAATAATTTTTTTAAATATATTTTTCGCATCGAATTTTTGATCAGCTGTTTACGGTTGAAATTAAATCCCTTTTCCATAGATATGCACCTTTCATTATCAAGTATACCACAGACAATATACAGAAATTGAAAATATTCTATGTTGACTCAAATAAGTACCCCTCACGGCAGTTTCAAAGTAACAACATGCAGGATTCGCGCAGTTATAAACTTTACGGTTTTTTTAATTTTTTTTTTTTATAAATCCTTCCAACATGAGATAAACGGTAAAATACAGGTTAATTCATTGACTATACAGAACTGCAATAAATTTTTATGCCTCCATGTTAAAATTCAAAGGTATGATTTTTTTAATGTTTGCGAAAATTTTTAAAAATGATCTTTTGTGAAATCGCGAGCAATCGAGGCAACTTTGTTTATTTCGCATGATCGCTCCAGTGGCTAAAGAAAAAAATATTTTAAAGTTATACATATATGTTTTTTTTTTTTTTTTTTTTTTTTTTTTTTTTTTTTTTTTTTTATTATAGCGACTATATAAAAAAAAAGTTTACATACAAAATGCAATGTGAAATTAAGTACAAAATATTGTATTTCTTAGTCCTCCTCACTAGGGGGTCCTGTGCCGAGGCGGACTAAAGTTATTTAAATATAGTTCATTTGTCTGCTATGTCCTTTTTAGCGTCTTCGCTAGGGTTTTCTCATTGACCTCTTTAAGCCATATTTTTATTCTTGATTTGTATTCAATTGGATTTTTTATTAGTTTTATGTCTTGGGGGAGGGTATTATGGAGTTTTGTTGCAAAGTATGTATAGTTTCTTTGTCTTTGTTTTGTTTCTACAATATCAGTAACGATGCCCCTGACTGCACAGATAAGTTTGTGGATCCGTAAACAATTAAAGCCGGGTACAGATTGCTGTAATGTAACATGCTATATAACACGCAATGAAAGAATTTGCCGTCCACATTGTCGCAATGTATCATGCAATGTAACAGAATTCCCATAGTGTGGACGCCTTGCGCGCACGATAGAGCATTTCGACTCGTGCGCGCCGCAATCCGCCAAGTGTCGGTCATTTCGCTGAAAACAAAGGGGCGCGCAGTGTGCACGGAGCGTCAGTGTGGACGGCTTGTTCGCGCATGCCGGAAACAGATGCTAGTAGGTACATGCTCGGTTCGTGCGCGTGCTGCGTCCATACTTATGAAATGTTCCTTTCATGTTACATTGCATGTTACGTTACAGCAATCTGTACCCGGCTTTATGTTTCCTCAAATATTCCCATTTCAACATACATAATAGTTAAATATTGTAGGCAATAAAGGTTACGCTATTCTAACAACTGGGTTACACAATTTTTAACACATGATTGATTTTTAGTTACCGTGCAATGATGTTATGTTTTCACCTTGACATATTGAAAACATTAATGTTATTAAAACCCTTTCACCTCAAACGGCAATATTATTGTTATGACTGACTATTGTTTAATGATACTTCATAACATTTTCATATTTTTGCAGTGCTGAGTTTAGCCATTCTCCCAGAAGCCATGTCTTCCTCCATTGTCAAGAGTTTTGAAGAGAACCAGGTTGTTCCAGACGTGATTCCCGTTGCCCCCAAAAAGGCACTACAGGTAAAAAGGATTCGTTCAGTAGTGTATTTTTTTACTGTACATAATCTTATTATATGCATAAACAATGTTTCCCAGTGTATATGTTCTGCTTAGAAATAAAATATTGCAAGTCATATTTTTAAAAAGCCAATTTTCTGATATATGTCTGGATACTCGTTGTACAAGCGAAAAACTGGTGAATCTACATCAAAAAGAGAACCCAAAAAAACTCTTTTATTTTTCTCAAATTTTATCTTAAAAAATTTTTCAGCAACTTAAGGGTTAAAAAAACTTTTTGCGCCGGATCTACGCTTCAATACATTTCAAAAGACAAACAACTGATATTAACCCTCTAGCTCCTGATTTGTTTTTTTTAGATTTGACCTAATAACTTCAAATTTTGAACTCAATTTACTCGAAATTAAAATCGTCATATTTTAAAATCGACTCCAAATGGGATGTATGAAGATTTACCAGTTTCCCACTTGGACTATGAGTTTCCGTTTACCATGTATGTATAGTAGGTCAGTATATATACATATTATAGATATAGGTATGTACGTACATACATGATAACATATTATCGCTTTTTTTAAACAGTCGTAACATCTACCCTAACCCTAATATTTTAAAACAAACCATTTTTCTATTATAATTACATTTGGAGTAGATTTATACACATCGCTCATGTGGTTAGTGCTAAAGAACCATAAGAGAGAAAATTGTTTTCCTTATTTAAATGTAGAAATTAAAAATATCCACTTGTTTTATGTCGTAAAAACACTAAAACAGTTATAAATCTGTAATCTTTTTTTAAATGTCAGTTTTTTTTAATGTCACAACCTTTATTAATTCAAATATAATGCAGTCCAATTTGTAAAAGGTCAACTACTTTAAACTTGAACTTTACGTGAATGATTATTTGCACTCACAAGACTGATGATATAAATAAAGTTCTCAAGTGCAGTAAAAAAAGTCAAGCTGATTATAAAATTGTCATAACAAGTGTTTATTCAACCAAAATGGTATTCTTCTATTATCCACAGTCATTCGAAAACATTAAAAGATAAATTGTTTTATTGGTCCGGTCCGGTCCGGAGTACCTACGTTTTTCTCACTGTCTTTATTACTGAGGGTCAAACATAGAAGAAGGAAAATAGCGGATATATAATCAAATTTATAAGTACAGATAACTTTATAATTGTTTTTCTGAACTAGATTATCTACCCCAGTGGCATTGAGGTAAACCAAGGAAGGGAGCTGACTCCAACCAATGTAAAGAATACTCCCGCAGTGGAGTGGGAGACTGAAGATGGATCCTACTACACCCTCGTCATGACTGGTAGGCAGATGAACAAATACTCATATTTTAGATTATATCTCTTTTTATGACATTACATGAGAGTCCCTCTATTCCAGTGGTCCCCAACCTTTTTGTCGCCGCGGCCCAGTTATTGTTTGATAATTTTACCGCGGCCGTTAATCTTTTTGTTTGGATTATATAGTTGAAAATATCTTCGTTACTTGGTCAGTTAGCAACAGATAATTAAAGAATTTTCTTACATTCATTAATAACCTTCACCCGAATTTTACATTTACATAAGAATAACGATAATAACAGCTTAAATTTTTTTTGTTCAAAAGTGTTTTGATTTTATGCAAGCCCTTGCGCGGCCCTTTACCATTTGGTCCACGGCCCATTACTGGGCCGCGGCCCATAGGTTGGGGACCACTGCTCTATTCGACTTACTGGAAGTATGGCACTGTTGAAATGTTACGAGGTCTATGAAAATGGGGATGGGAAAGATAAAGGATTGTAGATAGGTAAGTATATATTTTTTTACATTATCTCCACACAGGAGTAACTCGGGAAAAAAATTCCCCCAGGGCTTGTGTCCTCTTTGGGGATGCTGTGTGGAGGGTCTTTTTAGGGAAAGGAAGCAGAGGAAGTTCTGGGAAGGAAAAATGTATGAAGGGTGGTTAGGAATCTGGGATCAATGTGTCCAGGAGTGACGGACGCATGAATCCATCCCTCCCACTGCGGTGCAAGGTGATGGGTCTAGAGCCGTGGTCATCTAACAGCGGCAGATATTTGTGCGGCCTGCACAAATATCTGCAGTTTTTTTTTATTTTAATTTTTTTTTCACATATAATTAATTATATTAACCGGCTTTTCTTTTTTTTTCAAATATTTTGTATATGTTTGCCCTGCATTTTAAAACGTTGATTTTAATTGATTGACATTTGATTTTAAAACGCCGAATTGGTTTTTGAACACATCCTAAGTTGATTTTGAACGTGTGCATAGTGTATGACATAGGTTCTCAATGTGGGCGATAATGCCCTCTAGTGGACGTTTGAGACTTTCAGGGGAGCAGTAAAAGATCCAGAGAAAATTAGGGGGCGTTGAGATGGCACAGTGAGGGAGTGAGCAGGTAAAAAAAAATAGGGTTTAAAAAAGAGAAAAACACGCTAATCATCTACTAATAAAGCAAAGTAAGTTAATTTTTGTTATTCTACATATTGTAATCATTTTTACCACGTGTGAGAAAATTCACATTATTGAATTCGTGACAGTTCCCCCCCCACCTCTCCCCCCATTCAAAAGTATGCGGCCTGCGGTAAATACCTCACATTGTCCTGTGTGGCCCTTGGCCGGAAAAGTGTGGCGACCTCTGGTCTAGAGAGTTCGGCTGGAGAGTTCTAGGTTAGGTCTCCCTCAACTAGTCTCTCCTGATCCGGCCCGCTTTGCCGCTAAGACCTAGACAATCCTCACCCCATGAACCCAGACACCCCTAGTCGCCAAACATAGCGAACCACTTGGGGTGACCTATGACAAGGGTGTTGTTTATTTAATAAACAGTTCCCGGGGCACCCGCACTCGCCTCCCAAATTGTGGTATATGGTTATTAAAGAGTCATATCAAGCAACATTATATCTGAATGATGTTCTTCCACCAGCAGGAACCATACTACACTTATCTTTCATTCATGTAAGTTTCTTTCACGCGTGCAAGTATCTTTCAGAGTTTTGTGAAACTGCTATTATTTTTTCAACAAGTAACTGTGTAAATATCAAAATGCCAGAGCTCACCGTTCGAGAGTTTGTAGTGCGATATACAAATAGATTGCTTTATGTGAAGACACCCAAAACAAACAAACTTTCACAAACATAAGATTGATAAATGACCTTCCCATCAATGTTCAAGTTTCTAAATTTACTTGCCAATTGGGAGTGGCTTAGTGCATCATGCATTGTGCGGGCGTCAGGCAACCAATTAATTTTCCTGTTGAAAAATGTATTCACTTGGTTCCAATGCAACAATTTTTTTTTATTTAATTTCTACATCACCGATTTAAATAATTTTTTCAGACCCCGATGCACCCAGTCGTGCCAACCCAACCCGCCGTGAATTTCTTCACTGGCTGGTTGTCAACATTCCCGGAAGTGATGTTGACAATGGAGTCACCCTGGTGGAATATGTTGGAAGCGGACCCCCGCAAGGGACTGCACTTCATCGCTACACCTTCCTGGTATACAAGCAGGAGCTGGGCAAGATTGAGTTCACGGAGCCAAAAGTCAGCAAAACGTAAAACGATTTGAATACTGCATACTTTCATGGTCGATATTTATGATTTTCCATAACAAAAAAAATGGTAGCTGAAAATTGTTTTTTTTTTTTGTGGAAAATGCTTGAAAATATATGGAAAAAGTTAACTTCTGCCTAAAAGGTACTCTTCAGATAAATGAAAAGTCTCCTATCTAAAACTTTTTCTTCTGGAAAATAACAAAATTCGGTGGAAATGCCTGAGTCATGCCTGGACTTTAAAAAAATAAAAAGTTTCAAACTGCATCTTATTACTAAGATAAGTTTTAAGATTTTCACGGCCAAAAGCATTTTCGTTATTTGTTTTTGGGGTGTTATGCCGTGTTGCGCTACCTCCTTCTTTAGCCAACGTTTCCAACATCTACCGGATCTGCCCTGATGATGGACACTGCAACGATGTCCGAAACGTTGGCTAAAGAAGGAGGTAGCGCAACACGGCATAACACCCCAAAAACAAATAACGAAAATGCATCTTACTAGTTTATCTGCAAATTTTAACTTCAGTACATTTTTTTATTTTTTTTTATATACATATACATGTAATATAATCATGAGTAATTACATTTTCAGGTTACAATCGGATTAAAATCAAATCATTAAATACTAACATGCAACATTGATTAGAAACAGTATAAACATATATATGTATATAATATATAACCTTAACATTCCTGAATCTAACCTAACCTAACCACAAAACTGATAATGGCCATTATTTAGATATTTCTGATTATTTGTAAAAAATCTTATTGTATGAAAATAAAGAAGAAAACTAATCTTTTTAAAGTAATCATTGTCTTAATGCTAACCAAAACTTTTTTTTATGGAAAATAGAAAAAATATCAATAAAAATATTAATTTCACACATTTAATATGCCAGTTCGATGGATCATACAAAAATGACTTTACACTAAGGAATAATAATACATATTGTTGAACAAAATCTGATATAAAAAATATAATCAAATAAAAATGATTATGATCTTAATTAGGTCTGAGTGATAATTTAAGACACAATAATATCATGATTGAAAATAAGGTGAATGACGTTCAACATGACATCCAAGATTAATAAACTAAATAAATTCTCTATTCAAATATCAATTGTCTAGTTCCGTGGTCGTCAAACTGCGGCCCGCGGGCCGCATGCGGCCCGCGGCGCATGTTTGTGCGGCCCGCTCAAATATCTGGCGTTTTCTTTTTAAATATATTTTTTTTCACGTACTTACATTTATACTTTCCGTTTTTTGCTTCCCACTCAAATATCTGCCGTTTTCTTCTTAAATATATATTTTTTCATGCACTTGCATTTATACTTTCCGTTTTTTGCTTCCCACTCAAATATCTGATGTTTACTTTTAAAATATGTTTTTTTTTCATGCACAACTATACTATCCGTTTTTATGCGGCCCGCAAAAATATCTGCTCTTTTCTTTTTAAGTATATTTTTTTGATGTACAATTTTACTATCCTTTTTTTTGGGGCCCGCACAAATATCTGCTGTTTTCTTTTTAAATATTTTTTTTTTTATGTGCAATTTTATAGTATCTTTTATTTTTGGCGGCCCGCATAAATATCTGCTGTTTTCTTTTTAAACATATATTTTTTCACGTACAATTATAATATCCGTTTTTTTGGGGGCCCGCACAAATATGTGTACAATTATATTATCCGTTTTTTTTCAAATATTTTGTGTACGTACCCACATGATTTTAAAACGTTGATTTTAATTGATTGACATTTAATTATAAATCGCCCAGTTGGTTTTTAATACATAGTGTACGTCATGGGTTCTCAACGTGGGCAATAACGCTGAGACTTTCAGGGGGGCAGTAGAAAACCCAAAGAAAATTAGAGGGCGTAGAGATGGCACAGTGTAGGTAAAAAAATGGTCTAAAAAAGACCAAAAAACTCGCTTTTCATGTACTAATTAAAGCAAAGCAATATTGGTTAATTTTTGTTATTGTATATATTGTAATAATTTTTATCGTGTGTGCGCAAATTCACACATTCAATAGTTCGGGAAGTGGATGAAAATTGAACTGAAAGATTCCATTACGTGCATTATTATTATTAAGAATTAACACTACATCACGACCACAAGAAGAAAAGAGGTAGCAACCCGGTACTTAAATACAAAAAAAATGCTTTTTTAACTTGCTAAAAAAAAGGTACAACACCCCCCCCCCCCCCCCCAAATCATAAGTGTGCGGCCCGCGGTGACACCTCACATTGTCCTATGTGGCCCTTGACCAGAAAAGTGTGACGACCACTGGTCTAGTTGATTAATCAGACTAAAATACTAGGTTTTAAGATAATGAGGAAAGCAATATTTAAATTCTCACCTTACGAAATATTATTTACAACTTTACTGTCTGTGTTTTACAATTAAATCTGCTATAAAGTAACACAAGGAGGCATAACAGTCTGGTACACTAGTGTGACATTTTGAAATATCCTACTTGTGACCCAGAATAAATTAACATGGTGATTAATTCAATACAAAATTTTCTGCATTTTAATTGATTTGGTTGTGTTTATGAGTAATTTTTTTTTTACATGAGCTCCACACAGGAGGCACTGAGGAAAATAATTTCCATCAGGGCCTATGTCATCTTTGGGGATGCTGTGTGGAGGGGTTTTTTTAAAGGAAAGGAAGGAGAGGAGAGTTCTGAGAAGGAAAGGGGTTTAAGGGGTGGGTAGGAATCTGGGGTTCTGTGTGTCCTGGTCATCCACCTCCAAGACCTAGACAGACCTCACCCCATGAACCCGGCACCCTTGCTAAATCACCAAACGTAGCGAACCACTTGGGGTGACCTATGGCAGAGGTGTTGGTTATCCAATAAAGGTTCCCGGGATGGCGGTACCCATTCCCGCCTCCCAAATTTATTTATTGTAACAGATGAATGGTACACTTTTACATATAAATGCATACTCAACTCAAATTTCGATTTTTCGAATCGCATTAAAAAATATGTTTGACGACCTGCGCAGACCTGTGATTTTTCACTTATTATATTAGATATAATTCAAGCCTTGAAAATGACATAAGTACTAAAGTAATTTTCAATTAAAAATATTATATTTTAATTATAATTATTTTTTTTTAAATTTATAAACTAACGTTAAGACAAGATTTTTATGCATCGCACAAAGGGTAACAATTATTATAAGCAATAATTATCAGCCTGAAACACTCATCAACATTGAAAAATCTTCCGAGAAAAGATACTTGCCGCCAACGGGACTTGAACCCGTGTCCTTCTGATTGCCGGTCAGCTGCTCTTGACCACTGAGCTATGGGGGCTTATCAAATACCCGCCAAATAATTCAATATATACTAGTGTTGCATTCAACAATTACTGCTTATTATATGCCTGTTTTCAGGTGGAAAAAATATAATAAGCAGTAATTGTTGAATGCAACACTAGTATATATTGAATTATTTGGCGGGTATTTGATAAGCCCCCATAGCTCAGTGGTCAAGAGCAGCTGACCGGCAATCAGAAGGACACGGGTTCAAGTCCCGTTGGCGGCAAGTATCTTTTCTCGGAAGATTTTTCAATGTTGATGAGTGTTTCAGGCTGATAATTATTGCGTATAATAATTGTTATTATATTATAGGTAGGTGCTTGATCGTTTGCTTGAATTTTTAAATTGGAACTGTTTTTCCCATAAACAGTTCCAATTTTGAAAATGATACTCATCAAAACAAATCTGCGTTCTTGCGTTACGCAGGTCAGACACTCCATCGAAATTAGTATATTGGATAATAAAAAAATTTATGCACTTCAAAAATGTCCATGTTAATTATAAAAAATATTAATAATTTATATAGCACCATTTTAGTAAAAAAACAATAACTATACAATATTAATATCTACTTTATGACCTTTCAAATATAACTAAGAACTTGTCAATAAAACGTAAAACAACTACAAAATAAGTGATAAACTTTAAAAATTTAGGAGTTATCAACTTTGATTCAGTACCTGAATAAGTACTTATGTTGTCATGACTCAATGTTACTGAATTTTACACAAAAGATTAATTTTACCACTTCAGATACGGTGTATTCTGAAAAGCCATGTAGAATTTTCTGTTTAACAATAACGTTCGCTGCCATTATATTTGTTCTATGGTCCATATCGGTCACAACACAACAGAATAGGAATGTTCTTGTTGAAAAATAAAACTGTGCTATGCCAACAGGGCCATAAATTGCCACTTTGTTAAAGGCTCAGAACCATTTCAGAACGTAACCTCCTTGTTTAGAACACAGAAGGGAGAATTATTCTATTAGCAGCGTAAGATGGCAGTTCAATTCCTACCCACGTTCAGTAATAACTATGAATGAGTTCAGAGAACAAGCCTACAATGGAATCTATTGATACTTCCGGTCTTTTATTACTTAAACACCTTGTTTACATTAACCCTTCACTTGCAGAAATATAATTTTTACCATGTTTTATTAGTTCATTTTTTTGTTCAATGTTTTATTTTAATTATTCATACATTTAAGATTACAAATGGCTAATTTAATATATGGCTAATTTAATAATATGTAATTATAATATTATTATTAATTCTGAATTTGAAACATGAGATTGGCAAAAATGACTTAAAAATAAGAGATCTCAATGGCCGAGTTGGTTGAGGCGCTTGTCCCCGTAAGATGAGAGATCCTGGGTTCGAGTCCCAGTTGCGTCCTTTACCTTTTTATTTTTCTGCGTTTGTTCTTTTTCACATATAATTTTTTTATTTATTAGTGTTGTCTTCTTCTTTAGTGGTATATTACATACTGAATATTACGCACTGAATATTACATTTTCTCTTGTATAATCTATTTTGAATTTACTAATTGGTGCAAATTTTTAAAATTATTAAAGTGACTTAATAGTAAAGATACACTAAAAACTGTGTAGATTTGTGTTAACTTGCACTACTTGCAGCATGAACAGATAAAATTTGGAGGCAAGTCTTACAATGCAATTTTCACCGTCCTGATTTTCCATTCAAAATATTATTTAACCTCTTCCTGATTTTGAATGGAAAATCAGGACGATAAAAATTACATTGACCTAAGAAAACCCTTTTGTTAATGAGGCTTCTGTGGACACAGTTAGGGGGCGTTCAAGTATTACGTAACGCAATTTTTGAAGATTTTTGACCCCCCCTCCCCCCATGTAACGCGCCGTAACGTTTCCCCCCCCCCCCCTAAACGTTACGTAACGCCCAAGTGACAATTTTTACCTGAAAGTCACAATTAAGTTGCGCAAAGTACTGGAAAGTCGCTTAAATACCTTTTTCTTGTTTTAATGGCGATTGCGGTAATACATAAAACAAGAGATTTCGAGAACGAAAAGGGTTGCCAAGATTTTAAGGTTAGGAAATTTTAATTCCCTAGTTTTTTTTATCTAAATAAAGAAAAACATGTTACGTAACACCCCCCCTCTCGTAACGCACAGTAACATTTCACAAGACCCCCCCTCCCCCCCAAGTGCGTTACGTAATACTTGAACGGCCCCTTAACCAGTATATTATTTAACCTCTTTTTTCCCACTTTGCTATAATATAACTTCATCAATTTTTTAATGTATCACTCAACATTCTCGAGATACTTACAATTATTTTTTTTTGCAGTACCAGGGAAGGAAGGCCAGAGTTCCGAATTGCTAAGTTTGCTGAGAAGTATAAACTTGGTAACCCCATCGCTGGAAACTTCTATCAGGCCCAGTATGACGATTATGTTCCTACTGTACACAAGCAGTTGGGATTGTAATAACATGATTTCAAAAATGTGTGCTTTAACTTGATGTGAAGATCTTTAATAAAATTACAATTTTATGTAAAACGGTTGTTTTATTTAAAAAATAATGTAGATAACTTTGGGGTCGTCCATTAATCACGTGATGTTTTTTAGCAACTTTTTTTTTAAGCCCCCCCCCCCCCCCCGTGGTGATATGTGGTGAGGTTTTAGACTAACCCCCCCCCCCCCCCCCCCCAAAATCACGTGTATTTTTTTTAGTACAAAGTATTTTGAAATTTTCAGAATATTAGCGTGAAAAATAAATACACGTGATATGTCATTACACCCCCCCCCCCCCCGGTGATATTTCGTGATTTTTTCCGAACCCCCCCCCCCTTTCGAGCCTCACGTGATTAATGGATGACCCCTTTGGGTAGGTACTTTTTTGTAGATCTCCCTTAAAATTTGAAAATGTGTTGTGTTTTTTTAGCAATTTGTGGTTTACGGAGGGAAAATAAATTTTTGGGAAAGAAAATCACATTTGTTTAGAGAGGGGTCTTTATTGATTGGATCTGCCGAGCGATTCTATATCTTTTGTGGGATCGTTATGAGATAACGGACATGATCTCCTATCAGATTTGTGTGATTTATTTGCTTTTTCTACGTACAACATACATTAAATGAATAAATAATTATGCTTACTTGCAGGAATTAGTGTTTAAAACGATCCAAACTAAAATATGTGACAGTAAATATGTAAAAATCACACAGATCTCACAAGAAATGTAGAATCACTCTTCAGATTGTTGGTTAGATGTGAATATTATTAATAAGTACCAGTCTCAGAACAGACAACATCTAATGAGGCGGGTTGTTTACTTGTTTGTATACAATATTATTATTACAATAAACGCCCGGGTTGACGGCATTAATAAATAAAAAAATAATAATTACAAAATGAATGCTATAAGTATGGTTTGAGGTTAAATGAGACAAAGAGAATAGGCCAAAACCTACGTAACACAACCTATTTATATTAAAAATAATTATAAAATAACCTAGATGAAAATAATATCCATAGATTTAATACTTAGCATAGAGTAAGGTAGAAAAGTAAGAAATATAAAACATTTTTTTTAAATGTTAAAAATAAAAATATATATATTTTTTTTTATTCTTTATTCATAATAAATATTGTAGCAATGGATTTTGATACGCCTATCTTGCTCAAAGGGATTCACAAATCGAGACCTAATCATAATATATTATTTTGAAGATTAACAATTAGAAATTTATGGAAATATGTTTTCATTCTTGGTAACTGAAGGGTTTGCAAATGACAGGATTGCACATAAAACTACCATGCAGAATTTTATACCAGCATTCGTAATCTGCATCTCGCTGAGAATAGTTTACAAATTGTATAATAATTATAGGTGATTCATCATGGGGAAATATGTTGTTGCAATACTGATGTGCACAGGTATGTAACAATATGCATAATTTTATAGTAAGTGGTATTTATTCAATTAAATCTCATTAAAAACGAGTTTCATTCCCTGCATTTTGCTAGCTCCATTTTTACTTGTATTAAAATCTCAACAAATATGCTAACGGCCGTTGTTCCCAATCCTACTGACCAACTGTTGAGCCAAAATTTTGGCTCCACACTCCTCAAATGAACAAATACGCTCTTCCCAACGAAACTCTAACACCAACAGACGAATCAAGCGTTACTAAACAAATCGCTTTGCTGATCGGAGGCTCAAATTGATCGATCGAAAAGTTGGGAACAATGTCTGTAAGAAGAAAGTTTTATAATATAATATCTTGGTAAATAAAACTCATCGAACAATAAAAATATAATAATAGGCAGGTAGAGGAAAATTATTTTGATATGTTTGAATATGTGTTTGTGCACACTGATAGTGGTTCGAAATAGTTTGGAACACCCGCCCACAGTCCCTTCTTACCCCGCTGTAGTCCTACGATACAGTTCACCACTACATAAGCAAGAATCTCTTTAAAATGATTCCACTGTACCCTACTTACATATTTTTTTATTGGTCTTCGTAACCCTTTGAAATTTTTTGTTTGCTCTTATAGTGCTGAGTTTTAGCCTGCTGCCTGAGCTAACTGCCAGTCTTGTTTCTCCAATTATAAAAAGAGCTACTCTGAAGGTAAGAAATTCCATATAATATTAAATAATACATCCGCATATTGAATTTGCAATGTTTTCGGTAGGATAGCTTCCTAATACATTTTTTAAAACTATGAAGATCTAGTAAAATTGAGAAAAAATTTATAATCTGATAGTATTATACACTAGCGTCTGTACGGTTGAAATTTAAGAACCCGACTTTGAGTACATCTCTGACACCGCGCCTTATGCAAAACAGCAGCGGCAAAAACCCACAGAGCGGGTTTTTAACTGCTAGTTGTGTATTACTTGTCTTGCTCAAAGAATTATTTTTCTAAGTACCTACATAGGATTCATCACATTAATATTCAGATTCAGAATTAAGCACTCAGTGGAAGAGTGGCCCAACCCACAAAAATTCAACCCGCGAAAACTTCATTTGTTATATATTTTTATCATATCCGTTATCCGTGAAGCCACAGAGGCCCAATGTTAGTTTTCACTATTTCAAAGATCCTTTACTCTCGACAGGCCAAGATGCCAAACATAAGGTCCGTAACCAAGTGGGTTGGCCGATGACCCCATGCAATTTTTTTTATGGGCGTTTAAACCATGGAGATCCTCTTTTTTTGTTATTTGTTCATTTTATTGAGCAGGTAATATTACCTATATTTGACAAAATATGTTTTTTCACATTTTTTTTAAACGGCACATTATGTATAAATCCTTTGCGCCAGAATATCTAAAATACTAAAAATATATTTCATGTATTTAAGTAGATATAAGAAGGATAGTAATTTTGGGGTCTACCTTCAGCCCCAGTTGGCTGCGGGAAAGTTAAAATCAGTGAGAACTAAAGGTGGGCCGCTGTGGCTTCATAGATATGACAAAATAATATATAAATTACGATAGTTTCGCTGATGTGGGTTGGGCCACTCTTCCACTGAGCGCCTCAATTATGGTCGGGACAATATATTATACAATATACCTACTGTTATCATTACTAATTATGGGGTTTTGAAGCAATTAGTAGTAAATTGTACACCACATCTAAAAACATTCGCACAGGAAATAATATGTGATTCATTGTGCTTTTGGAGGCCATCTTGCAATTTAGAAATCGCCGTAATATAAAATAGAATCACAACAAGATAATTTTAATTTAATGACTATTAATATTATGGGTAAATTTGAATAAATATTTATGTAATAAGTTATCAAAATTACAATAATTTTAAAGCACAAACCTTAATTTGATTTATTTGGGTAATAACATCGACATAATAGTCAATAATCATCGTGGGAATAACCCAAACTCATTTAATGATTATTTATTAAAAACAGATTAAAATGTATGAGCAAGAGAAACAACCTTGATGTTGTGCAGTTTTATTATAACCTATAAATGTAATAACCCGACAATATTTGAAAACCTCCTGCTATGTACCTACCATAATTATAGCGGAAATAAATGTAAAAAATTCCGCCATAATGGAGGCTTGCAGAGGATTTAACCCATCTGTATAAGGAGTGTGTGATTTCGCCCTATTCCGAATGTTGCATATTAAGGTGGATCACCTTTATTCTCTAATGAGAATTTCATTTTGTTCTTTGCTTTGATTTTTTTTTTTTTTTTTACATGTATACCGCACAAGAGTCCCAAATGCTCTTGTCTGGAGCCAGTGGGACTATGGCATCCCCAATTGGGGTATGTTGTGAGGCTGAAGGTAGTGGGGAGGGGAAAGAGATAGGGAAGAGGAAGGTAGGGAAGTACCTGGCTATTCAGATCTCGTCACCAAACACGGCTAAAGCCATTTCAAGCAACGTTTCAATTCTGAATGGTGGTCTTACACCAGGGTGATACTGAGAGTATCTTCCACTCTGGAACGTGCCGCAAATATACTATGTATTATTTTAAATAAATAAATTGTGAAATAACACAAATTAATCAAATAAAATTTATTAGCCACGCCGGGATTCGATCCCGCGACCTTGGGAATGCTAGTCAAGAGCCTTACCACTGGACTACGCCGGCCGTCGGCGATTTGATGAATGTCAAAAAGAATACAGTAAATTTCCGCTATTTGCAAAAAACTGTAAAATATACAATCTCAGTGTGGGTTGTGGGTTAAATAATATTCCATAGTCATCAGAGGCATAGGACGATTGTGTATTAATTACATAATATATGTAAATGAAACAATTTTACTTTGTTTGAACCACTTGTATATTTGATTTTAGTATATATCGCAAGCTCACATACACTGACATAGTAATTCATAAGGGACCGTTCAAGTATAACATAACGCACTTGGGGGGGGAGGGGGGGGTTATGTGAAATGTTACTGTGCGTTACGGGGGTGCGGGGGGCGGGGGGGGGGGGGGGGGCTAGAACAATGCATTACGTAACATGTTTTTCTTTAATTAGATAACAAAAACTAGGAAATTAATATCTTCCAAGTTGGCAATCCTTTTCGTTCTCGAAATCTCTTGTTTTATTTATTGCCCCAAATGCAATTAAAAGGTAATTAAGCGACTTTCCAGTACTTTGCGCAACTTAATTGTGACTTTCAGGTAAAAATTGTCACTTTGGCGTTATGTAACATTTAGGGAGGGGGGGGGGGGGGGGCTTAGTAAATGTCCCAACGTCTAATAATAATTTCCTTTCTGAACTTTCTATAATAAAACAAATTGCTGTAAATAACGGATATGAACTAAATTTAATTGATAACATCTTAAATAAAAAACTTAGCAAAATTTCACAAAATGAATATCTATACAATTCTAATAATAATAATAATAAAGAATGGCGTAAAATTTTGTTAATTAATAATTTTTCAGTTCAATGTTGCAAAAATCTCCCTTATACATTGAACTGAAAAATTATATTAATAATTTTTCAGTTCAATGTTGCCAAAATCTCTCTTCTAATAAAACCAGCTTTTTATACAAGAAATAATATCGGTAATTTTTTGAGGAACGCTAAAGATAAAGACCATAAATTGACTAATTCCGGAATATATAAACTCAAATGTAATACTGTCTCTCATTTTATATTGGAAAAACAACTCGTAATTTTGAAATCAGAATCAAAGAACATTTAAGGTGTCAATAATAATAATTTTTCTGAGTTCGCTAACCATATCATTGAAAATAACCATAGTTTTGAAAAATATACGGGCATAAATATTCTTCATATTAACTATAAAGGAAAACGTTTAGATAACTTAGAAGCCTTGGAAATAAAAAAAAATCCCTTAAAAATAATGAATCTATTATCAACAAACAAAAAATATTATCTTAACCCCCAATCTTGGATACGTTCCCCCCCCACTCTTCATTAATCCCTAGCCACGCCTCCACCCCTACCACAATCCTTAGTAATAATACATTGTTCCCACCCACTATTTTGTAATTGTCAAATCAGAATACGTTTGCCCTGTGGAAGGAACGGTCGTTCCGAAACCGGTCGGCTTTAAACAAATATACAAGTGGTTCAAACAAAGTAACATTGTTCCATTTATCTATAATGGATAACCACAAAGTTATAGCTACATTCAAAAGTAAACATAATATGTGTCTAGATGTCTCAGACATTTGGTTTTGGATTCGTTATATCCTCTTATACAATTTTTTTGACAATTTATCATTTTTGTGTTTTCAGGTAAAATACCCGAACGGTGTAGAAGTTAAAGGAGGAAATGAGCTGACCCCGGGCAACGTGACTGCCACTCCTTCTGTTGACTGGGTGCCAGAGCCAGACACCCTATACACTCTCACGATGACTGGTAAAATTGCACAGTTTGTGTTGTTCTATTCGTCTGCTGCAGAGTACTTTCCAAATTTTCTAATATGAAATTCTTTTATCTAGATCCCGATGCACAGCCAAACACCCCATTCCAGTTTGTGCACTGGTTTATCGGGAATATTCCCGGTAATACTGTTACCAAGGGCCAGATTATCGCCACTTACTTCGGGAGTGCCCCGCCCGCAGGAACCGGTCTTCACCGCTACATCTTCAGTCTCTACAGACAGCCAGGCGCCATTGATTACAATGAGGAAAAAACACGCTACACGTAATCTATGATTTATTAATTTTCTATGTGAAAACACACCATGGGAATAGCGCAATTAGCACAACGGGATATAAGTTTGATAGAATGCTGGCAAATCTCTCTTAATTGCATTCTACCTTTACAACAAGTTTGATAGAATGCTGGCAAAACTCTCTAAATTGCATTTTCCCATTATAACAAGTTTGATAAAATGCAGGCAAATCTCTCTAAATTGCTTTCTCCCATTATGACAAGTTTGTTAGAATGCTAGCAAAACGCTCTAAATTGCATTCTCGCATTATGACAATAATATGTCAAAGAGTGTTTCGTTTCGAAAACATTTGATACATAATATGCGATTGGTGTCAATGATGTTTGTAAACCTTGTTTTTTACTCCCGTCACCTTTGACATAGTAAAAAATCAACATTCAATGCCATTTGGTATTGTATGAAATTTAAACCGTTGATTCTCTACCCATCGGCAATTGGTTAAACTTCAATTCTGTTATGCTTGACGGTTTAGTTATTGGTAGATCAATAAACCAAAAAAAAATTTATACACAATAAACAGGAATTATTCAAAAAACATTTTTATAGATAAAAAAGAACACAGCTGCAATAGTTTTGTGGCATCAAAATCTCCAAAATAGTATCAAGGTGTTTTTTTGCCAAAGAGAAAGTAACTGGATCATAAGATTAACTATGTTTTTTTTTTCAGAGACGTTGAAGGTAGACTGAAGTTCCCGCTGAGTTTTGCAACCAAATACAATCTAGCTTTGGCAGCTGGAAACTATTTTGAGGCTCAATTTGATGGCAACATGCATTTTCCCCCCACTTAACATTTCAACATATAATAATATCTTGATATTTTCCATCCATTTCCATTCCAGATAGATAGTTCCAAATAACCTTTATCACAAGGAATAAAATAAATTTACATACCAACAATATAAATACATATGTGTACATAATAATAATATTATATTTTGTGATATTCAATATTGTTCATGCGTCTCTATTATTCCAATTTGTTTTTCCTAGGGCAACAATGAATTATGTACTGAAATTTTTCACTCTTAGCTAAGTTTAGTGTCCTACCCATTTCCATTTGATAATAAATAAAAAATACAGTTTGTCAAATAAGAGTAGAAAATATATGAGGGCGCCACTGTTGATCAAATGGCAATACTAAACACATAACTCGTGGTGTTAAAGTAAAGCTGTGTAACCTACATTTTTATAAAAAATTAAAAAGGCATAATAGTGGAAAAAATATTTTTTCATTGCAGTATAGATATCCGCCGATCTCAAAATTAGAATTGCATATAGGTATATTATTATTATACCTTTGCAATTTTGTGTTAACATGATGAAGAATAACTATAATATAATAAAATATAAAGCACAGTTTAGAAATTGCTCACATTTATTTAATACTAGATAAAGTACCTAGCTTTGCCGGGGCTTTAGATCATGTCTCTAATTTTAGATCTGCATATATTTAACTCATTCAGATCTAAAAGTAGTGTAACTAAACTCACCATTAGTGATTCTTCCTTTCTATCTATTGTTAAATTCAAATTTATGTTAAATTAAATTAAAGCAAATCGCTTTATAAATCACCTTTTAATCAAATTTATGTCATGAAGAAAAAATGTTTTTTAAAATGTGGTTTACTGTGTTCTACACATTCAGTGTCATTGCACTTCAAAAAAATATTTGACAGTTAAATTGGTGATGCCAGTCTAGAAATTTAGTAGTTCCAGTTTTTATATTTTCTACTCTTATTTGACAGACTATAAACATCATCATTAAGTTTTAATATGTTTCATTTTTTTAACTTACATTATTATTTACTTAGCGATTTTGTTAGCAAACAATACATCATCTTCTCAGTATTACAACATTGTTGTTACTTTTAAAACAGGTATTTTGAATATTAATCGATCTGTATTTTCCGCAAGTTTAGGGGTAAGGGTCTCGACTAGTAATCTGAAGGTCGCAATCCCGCCGGGCACACAAAAATTTTATTTGATTGATTTGTGTTATTTCACATTTATTCATTTAAAATAATATATAGTATATTTGCTGCACATTCCAGAGTGGAAGATACTCTCAGTATTGTCCTGGTGGAAGACCACCACTCAGAATTGAAACGTTGCTTGAAATGGCTTTAGCCATGCTTGGTGACCAGATCTGAATAGTTAGGTATTTCCCCACCTCCCTCTTCCCCATCTCCTTCCCCTCCCAATAACATTCAGCCTCACAAGATACCCTAATTGAGGATGCTATAGTCTCACTGGCTCCAGATGGGAGCATTTGCGACTCTTGTGCAATATTCACATAATTGCCTTACTTGACAGCCATTTCGGCCACCATTCAGCAATTATAAGAGAAAAAGTTTTTTAACAGCGGACTGTTTTCTACAAAACATCATTTATGCATCTGTCTTTCTTATCTGACATATAAAATATACTAACTCTTAGGCTGGGTACATTTGATTATAAATTCTTACGGAAAGAGTTCTAATATCTCTCTTTAGATTTTGCTAGATACTGCTACGACCCTCGTTTGAGGAGGCAGTAAAATAATATTAACTCTTGCCCATCGAGCAATATTCAAGATGTTCTCTTCGAAGTCGATGGATTGATGAAAGGAGATCAGGAGACTGTTTAAGCAGATATGATGATTGAGGTCAGCAGATATAGATTTTAGATGCTTGAGATAAAGTTGGAAGTTACCGTAGAGAAACGATAAGTTGGGAGATTTAGATACAGTACTATTAAAGTATGCTTGTAATCAAGATTAAGACAATGTCAAATAATGAAAGGAAGAGCAGCGCTTAGACACCACTTCCTAAGAATTAAGAGTGAACATGGAGGAACAGTTTGTTCCTGTTTAAATACTACTCTAGTATCCCGGATTCCTTGGCAATTTTCATAGGCCTAAGAACTAGGAGCAAAAAATAGTCATGTGAGAATTCGGTTATGAGTTAAGTTAATACATAAGCTTTCGATACAATTGATTATGAAATACTGCACTTAAAACAAAAAAAATGGAATAACCGAAACAACTCTAAATCTACTTAGAAGTTACTTAACTGGAAGAGAACAAATTGGTAAAAGAAAGAGCAAATCTCTACAATTAAATTCGGGGTCCCCCAGGGAAGCGTATTAGGACCTATACTATTTCTGATTTATATAAATTCCCATCAATGGAAACATAATGAGCTTTGCAAATGACACTGTTATTATATTCCACGAACAAGATTGGACAAGAACCTACAAGGAGGCGGAACATGGCCTGGCTGTACTTCAAAACTGGCTAAAAGTAAACTCCCTTACATTAAATGTTAATAAAACTAAATATCTAACTTTCTCCAAAAACAAAAGAGGACAACCAATGAATGAGCATACCCTCAAATTATGTACATGAATGTCAAAATGCTTTTCCACAATGTTCCTGCGCGTCTATAACCCAAACAAAAAGTATTAAATATCTTGGGATTGAAATTGATGAAAAACTACAGTGGAATTCACACCAAAAAAGCTAACAAAACTCATTTACTTCTTAAAAAAATTACGAAACGTGTTGTCAACGAGGGATTTAAAGAGACTATATTATGCTTTATGCCACTCTCGATTGGAATATGGAGTAATAGGATGGGGCTCAGCAGCATCTAATCACATAAAACAACTTAAGGTAACTCAGAATTGCATCATAAAGACCATACTAAAGGACGTCAACAACAAAAGTTTTTAAACAGTTTGATGTTCCAAGCATACAGAAAATCTATGCCAAAAACATTCTAGTACATCACCACAAAAATGATTCAGAGGCAGACACCTCACATGCTCATAAAACAAGATCCAAACAAACAGACATACTTAATATACCAAAGTGTACATTTGGCAAAGAAGTTCTGAATTTTTAGCAGGAAAGTTATATAACAAACTCCCACTTAGTATCAAACAAACTAAAACAAAAAATAGCTACATTAAGGACATTAAATGTTGGCTGAAGGAACTATTGGAAAATGAACTTACTAGTATACTTAAAACATCGTCATAGAAGTTTCTGGAAAACCTTACCCAAACAATGAAGTTAAACCATAGAAGTCGCTGAAAACTTATCCAAAGCATAGTCCCCCCCAGCACAGGATCTCCTAGTGAGGAGGACTACGAATATATTTTCTATTTTAAATATATACCTAACATGTTTCATATAAAAAAAAATAATAAATATATAGTTACTAAATAAAAAAATAAAATAAAATAAAATTGATTTCTAATAAAATAAAATTCGGGTTCAAGTCCCGTTGGCGGCATGTATCTTTTCTCGGAAGATTTTTTCAATGTAGATGAGTGTTTCAGGCTGATAATTATTGCTTATAATAATATTTAATACAAAGTTTGTTTGGAAACACGTGAATGCACAAAAGGTTGACGCTAATGGCGTTTTAATTTATAGTGAGGGCTGGGATTATAACAAAAATCATCAGTCTGAGGAATCATGCATAGTGAGTAATAAAATAGTTTTACCTACCAATAAAACTTATATTATGTACCTAACCTCATTTAAAACCTATATTGAGAGAAGCATTCTCAAATCCCCTTTCGCGTGGCCTTCCCCGATCTTTTTTTAGTACCTTGTGGCTGTCAAGTGGTCACCAGATGCTAAACAAAAGTATCTTTTGTGATGTTTTTTTAATGTAGGTACATTTTTTCCATATGAAATTATCTGAGACAATTTATATTGCTTGATAATTTTAGTTTGCTGCGCTCAACTGTTCCGTGCCCCTCAGTAGTTGCGCGGGAGGAGGCAAGGAAGCGACAAGAAAAGAGGATTTAGTCAGCCACCGCTCAGCGAGGTAATTAGTCATCTTCAAAGTTGTTGGCGGGTGAATTTTACCCACCTAGCGCTCAATGTTACTATTTTTCAAGATGAATAATTCAAGCCTGATTAGTTGGAGAAGAAAAAAACTAGTTTGTTATGGTTAAAACTTTACAAGACTTTAATTTTTTTGTGATTTTATTTAGTTTTATATAAAAATGAACAATTAAGTGCCATAAGTTGAATACTCTAAGAAAAATGTTGATTTGTATAAAAATGATTAAACTACAAATTTTAACCCTTTTATTCCTAGTTTCTAATAACAAATATGTACTTAGAAAACAGGTAAAATAAGTATACTGTCGAATTAAGAACAGTACCTAATAAGGTGAGAATAAAAAAAATCGATCTAAGTAAGAATTTTAGGTGAAAATTACCCAACCTTAAGCTCGATGTTACAAATTTGAATCTAAAGGTAGCATTCGGATCTCGGCAGTTGCGTCTTGGCAGTTGTGACCAGCTGCCGCGACCCATTATCACTGCTGTGCGGCGCTGCCTTTCGGATAGCAGCGTCCACGGCCCGAGCAGCGACCAGCGACTGCCAACCGCAGTAGTCAAGCAGAAGTCAGTGCGAACAGTTGTGCATTGCAGTCGTGTATCGAACATTAACTATGTCTGACAATTTCAATGAACGAAAGCGAGAACTTGTGAAGAGACCGATACAGAACGAAGAAGAGGATGATGAAATAATGTTGCTCTTACTTTCATCAAAAAGGAATAAAATCGATTCATTATACAACGTGTCCGGAAACTCGTAGTACAAGCGGGAAACTGGTGAATCTACATCACATAGAGAACCCAAAAAACTTATTTTTTTCGATTTGAGCATTTCGATTTTAATATTATTTTTTTTCTATTTTTTCGGCAATTAAAGGGTTAAACAAACTTTTGAGCCCGGTTTACCCTTCGATGCATTTTATAAGACATTACACAGCTGAAATCAACAATAGTGAACAATTTTTTGAAATTTTAACCAAAAAAATTCTAACTTCAGACCCGATTTACTCGAAAACGAGAGCCCAAATCCAAAAAGTTTTATCACAAATCGACTCCGAATGTGATGTAGATTTACCAGTTTCCCGCTTGTACTACGAGTTTCCGGACACCGTGTATACATCCAGAGTCGATGAAGGAAGCTATCAAATCCTGATAAAACGGCACTTAAATCTAAAGGATCAGAAATTCAGGAAATACTGCAGACTAAATAAAACTCAATTTCAATTTGTACTTAGTTTCATTGAAAACGATATGCAACCAATGAAAAAAGGATCAATCACAGCTGAGAAAAAACTATTGGTAAATATGAAAAAGAACTGTTATTTGTCAACTTGCGTGAGCGGGCAGCGCGACCACACTGCCACCGGAGGGACTCGGCGTCGCTGCCAAGGTCACGCGCAGGCTAGGCCCCCCGGCCGCTTGTGTCGGAAACTATTGCATACAAATCCCTACAAAGCGGTATGGCGCGACCACGGCTGCGGCTGCAGGGCCGCGGCTGCAGGGCCGCGGCTGCAGGGCTGCGGCTGCCGGACCGCGACTGCCGAGATCCGAATGCTACCTTAACACTCTACGGTTTAAAAGTTTTAAAATGAAGAGTATTCATCTTTTAGTTCAACCCATAAGCTGTTCAGTGCCACACAGTCTTTATCCTTATCAGAATCTCTATCAGTTGAATATGACAGCAAGATAAGCTAATTCCATAAGCCATTTGACTCACATCTCCATAATCTCTTGTACATGTATTCATATCCCTCACTAAAGAGGAAATGTTTTTTCCTATCAGAAATATCTTTAGTCAGTTTATTTATTCCGAAAATTGTTTGTCGTGTTGTGATCCTAGAAAACCATAGCGGAACCCGGGCGACCCACTTAGGGAACTGCTGATCTAAAATTAATGTTTGAAAATCCGTGATATAAATTTGATAATTATAGCACATTGGTTTGTACCAGATGCCATTGAACTGTCAAAAGACAGAGGTAACTGAAGTTATATTTATTATATATCGATTTCAGCAACTATAATAGTTAGACTAAATAGGTTTACAATTTAGTTAGATCAATGTGGATAAGCTAAAACCATCAACTTTATCGCCAGAATTAAAAGGCTGACCAAGTGTGACTATGTGTATTAAAAATTTTTGTTGAACTTAATAAAAAGAAATAACAAGCTTAAAAAAATAGAAAATTTTCACGGTGATGCAGTTACAAGGTAAAAAAGTGAATTATTTTTAAAAAAAGTAGTATTTTCGTATCCTCGGTAGAAAATTTTTCTGACATTATTCTAAGCGCTAATCTCTATCTCTACATATTATAAATTAAAGTCACCCGCGTCGTCTGTCTGTCTGCCTGTTCGCGATAAACTCGAAAACTGCTAAACGGATTTTCATGCGGTTTTCACCAATAGATAGAGTGTTTCGTGAGGAAGGTTTAGGTATGTAATTTGTCAAGGATTTGTGTAAATTGGTTGAAACATAACGATAATTGTTAGAAGTGTCGGAAAAAGTCAAGCCGCCTGGTAGCTTTCATCGAAAACGCTGCCTAATCCTTTTGAGATATAACAAAACAATGCATGGTGGGTTATTCCTCTTTTAGAGATCTACAAAAAAGTCTGCGAAGGCATATATATCTATCTTTTACGTATAGCTTACTATACCCATTCTATCTTCTAAAAAAATGGTCACGTACATTGCGGTAATTGAAAAGTTATTTAGACGGATACAGTATTAATCCTTATTAACTTAAATACGTTAGTTACCCCACGCACTTCATACAAATTATTATAATCTTTTACACCATCTCTACGTATTATAAATTAAAGTCCTCCACGGCGTCTGTCTGTCTCTTCGCGATAGACTCAAAGACGGCGGTAGTTATAAAGGTTGGATAACCATTCAGTAGATGACGTTGTGTTTTATTAGCCACAGCAACGCGTGGCCGGGTCAGTTAGTTAAAAATAAACTAAAGAGACTCATTACAAGTATCTATTTTTACTAATTATTGTGCATGTACTTTTACATTCTTAACCCTCTACCTCTCTACGTGGGGTCTTTAAAAGCCTAGGTTTTACAGAAATGCTGAGTATGCACATTTTTAATGTTCCCACTAATTCCTTACTTTAGGTAGCTTCCTAAAGGGGACTATTCTTGACGCTAGCGCCGCCAACATTCAGTCTGCAGATGTGCACTGTGAGATACAGACTTGTGTTTCGGCATGAGGCTAAAAAAAAATCAACAATGGTTATGCCAGTCGGGAGAGCAGTCTTAAAGTTAAATAGAATCACTTCGAATGTCGATATGTTTAACATCAATGAAGCACAATTCAGACAACAAGCTGTGTTGCTGTTAGTATGATTGTTCTTCATTGATGTATAAATTACATCTGTTTGAATCTTAATACTTCATCTCTTTTAAAACTTTTGAAATTTTAATTTTGTAATGTTTTTAAATTGAATTGAATTGAACAAAATACAGTGAAAAACCAACTTTATATGTTTTTTCATTGTATTTTGTTGATTTTTTTTTGTAACAATAATAAGTCTGTATCAATCTCAAATAGTAATAAGTTTGATAGAAATTGGTTAGATTTTTTTAAAAAAGTTATAAAAAAACCTTCGTTGTTGATTTTCAAGCTTTTACATTGAAAATATATATCTCATTTTTAATATTTCTTTTTATTTGAATGCAGCCATTATGGCCTGACTATAATGAGTTAAAATAACACTTAAAATGTATGCTATAACAATTATTTAATCATATTTATTTTTGGGGTCCAAGGCGACCCCACGCGACACCTCACAAAAAAAAAAGATGCGGCAGGCGTAGGGTTATTAATATTGTTATCACAAAGTACCTATTTGAGATTAAAAATACAGTGCGATACTTAGTCGTACTAACCAGACTATGCACAAAACGGCTGGATAATTTAATTTAATAATAATAATATAATAATTTAATAATTTAATTTTGTTTTTATTATGATACATATTAAAGTTATTGTAATTATGGTTATGAAATATGTAATAGTACAGATAGATACATTTCTTTATAGGTAAATAAAACATTTAACACAAATTATAACTTTAATGGTACTTAAACATTCCATATAATAAGCATACATAATGTACTCTATCCAAGAAGACACAATATACCTACATTCTCTGCAAGTAAAATAATGTAGTTACATACTAACGTAGAAAGTCTGTAATTTGAGTTTGTTTTTGGCCAATTTTTGTTCGATAGTAAGAACTTCGCACAGCATTGTGAATACGCGACTAAACACTGACTGTGATGCGCAGCGCATGGTGAGTAGTCGGGCGCGGGGAGAAGGCGGGGCGCGGGGTGGCTAGGTATTGGTGCGTAGGTTTTGTAAACAAAACACTGCGCGTCGTTCTAACGAAGTTAAAACGAAGTCGTACTAAACGGATACGTTTTCCTACTAAAAGCTATGAAACCCAACTTGAGTTTACTTTGTCATCGCTAAAAACGGTAGGCCGTTATAAGCAAAGTCATTATAACCGAATTCTACTGTATATCAATGTTGACAAACTTATCTTTGGCCAAAAGAGTAACTAACGAATGAACAAACTAATTTTTAAATCAATAATTTTTTGTATTAAACTACTCATGCTAATTGGATAGATTCCTTACTATCATGAAGAGAAGAGAAAGAAAGAGAAAACACCATGCTTTATATTCAAATCTATATGTTATACACAATACCGGTTCTAGAAAATGGATTTTGCCGCAGACGTTATAACAATGAGCTCTATACTTTGTATAAGGAGTTAAACGTCGCAAAATTTATAAAACTTGGAAGACTTTGGTGGCTGGGTCATGTGGAAAGAATGACCGAGCATCAAGCACCAAAGTCCCTGCTAAACTCAAGACCAATAGGGCGAAGAAGCCTGGGAAGACCAAGACTAAGATGGAGCGACAACGTCCTCAAAGATATATCTATCTTGGATCTTCTAAATTGGAGAGAGCTGGCACAAAACCGAGATGAGTGGAGGAAAACTCTTGAGGAGACCAAGACCCACCAGGGGTTGTAGAGCCAACAGTAATGATGATGATGATGTTATACACAAAATAATTAAATGAAACCAGTTTCCAATCCCAATTCTATGAAGAATTAGGAAAGTTTGTGATTTTTTTTATTAATTATTTTAACATAAAACTACAAAAAGGGAGGTAACCATCAAGTTTATAATTCATCTGTCTAATAAAATATGTGTGTGTTTTTAGTTTTTCCATAACCATTAATTTTAGTTAGAAAAAAGAGTGAGACGTTTTTAATACTTTTTTTTATGTTTGCATTAAAAAAAAAATTATTTCAAATGTTATAAGTTTATTTCTAATAATAAAATTTGATAAGTTCAGAAATATTAAATTATTTGAATTTTATTGGATTAAAATATCTACATTGGCGACGCCCTCAACTGCAAAGTTCAGTGTGTCGCTTTGCACTCTACTATCTGCATATATAATTATTTATAATCCACGTACATAATTAATCATCCGTTGACATAATATGTCTGTGTATGATTTTAATTATCTATTTGTTACATAACGTGACCGTCTTAAAAGGGAGACACAAACAGTGATTTTAGGTAGTGTTTATAGATTTGGTGAAAGTAGACCACCTACTTTTAAAATGGAGATTTTATATTTTAAAGTGCTGTTAATCACAGGTCTGTTATTATTGAATGAATTAAATATGTACATATTTATTAGAAAACTCAGTATTTATATACTTCATTACTTTTTATGTTTATAATGACTATTCAAAGTAAACAAATAAAATCGTTTATTCATCAATAGATGTACATTTTGTTCTTTTATCATTGATTCTATTGATGAAAAGGTCACTGCTCAGCTACAATTCAGGATTTCTCCTGGAAAGCAGCAGGTATTCAGCAGTGCCTCCAATATAAAACAGAAAATAAATAAAATAAAATAAAAATGAATAAAAAAATTAAATGGAATTAAAATAAAATAAATACAATTCAATTAAATTCCATACAAAATTATTAAATCAATATCAAATCTCTAATTCAACGCACATAATATAATACAATATAAATAATAGAAGTTAAAATAAAAATAATATTCAGTTAAAAAATAAAAATAAATGAATAATGTAAATCGAAATTCAAATTAAAGCCAATAATCTCAATATTAAAACTCCAATACAAAATAAAATCGATTCAAATAAAATTATTAGAAAAAATGTTCATAAAATAATATACATTCTGCGATACAATAACGTTCCAAATTTTTTGCTGATTCTTACAGGTAGTTTCAAACCATTTGGCAAGTAAATATAAATATCTTTTAGAGCAGTAGTTCCCAATTAATGGACCATGAACTCCTGAGGATATATGAGATTTCTTGAAGGAGTACCCCAAACATTAAAATCGCCAAAATGTATTTTGAGTCAATCAATCTGCTTATGACAGCATAACCTACTCTGACGGTGCCTTCGAATGACACCAAAGTGGTTGCGCTACCGTGTTATGCACAACAACAATATGTTTTATTTATTTATTTAATTGTTTGTTTGTTTTTGTTACAAAGAATACAGTACAAAGAGGCTTTGACTGTCTAACTAGGAAGGTCTCCCGTTCTAGGACAGTCAAATGACAGAAACATTTTGTGATTTTAATTATTATGCCATTTAATTGTTATGCCATTGACCTCTCGGGCTAATTTGTTTGCCTTTGGGAACAATTCATATAGATCTCATAGAAATCCTTTACTGTCATGGTGAGAAATATAATCAAAGCGCCCTTGAGGTGATTTTCTCACGAAAATGGCACTACAAAAATCTTCCAATAATAATTATTATAAACCGTGTTAGAAAGAGAAAATAACCACCCTTTGTATTCAAATCTAAAAGTAAACAACAAAAATATTTAAAATCTACACCTTTATGAAACCAAAGTTTCCAACCGCAAGTTGAATAAAATTCATGAAACTTTAGGAATTTTCTACTCATTATTTTTACATGAAAAGACAAAAAAGAGAGGTGACAATAGTCTGACAATAACATTTGTCTAATAAAACATATGTGTGTTTTTATTTTTTTAGTTGTCAGTAATTTTTGTTAGACAAAAGGTAAGGTGAGCAAGTGGGTGGTTTGGTATATTTATGGTGAGCAATTTTTAAAACTCTTTCATGATTGCATTAAAAAAATTTACATTTAAGAAGTTATGTTTAAGTATTTCGAATTATAAAATTTGAGTAGTATTTTATCACCCTTCAAAATTAGTTTGTAGTTTTTGGATAAGTTCAGAAATATTTCATTTATTTAGATTTTATTGCAAAGTGGAAATAGTTTGACCTTCTGACAAAACATACCAGAGGCCTGTGGGGCTAATAAGGGAACGTACCCATACTATGTGACCCACTTTTGGCAATTTTTAACCCCCCCCCCCCCCCTCACGGTGACAAAAAACCTAAGTCCCCCGCTGCTCATTGTGACCAAGCGTGGTATTTTATATCTATGATCTATCTATACTTGAATTAAATTCATACTTTCACTTAAAAAATTATCTTTGCATAAATAGTGCATTTTATTCCTTATTTATTTTAAATGCAAATTAATTTATTCTATATATTATGTTATTTTGTTGTTCTTTACATAAAATATTTCTTAAAATAAAAAATAAAATATTTTATTTTAAATACACATAAAAAATAAATGAAACAACACCTGTCTTTAGAATACTTATTTTTTTTTAGTTCTAAGCTTAGCGATTCTTCCGGAAGCCACTTCCTCCATAGCAGATAGTTTTGAAGAGTTCGAGGTAGTCCCAGACGTGATACCCGTCGCCCCTGAAGAGGCACTAAAGGTAAAACAGATTACTTCAGTCTTATTTTGTAAACTTTCAGAAATAAGGCTTTTAGGGCATTGACACCCACCACTTTCTCCTGATGATAGAACATTTATTATAGTGCTTACAAAATATTTTCCCAGGGTATTTCTCAATCATTTTTTCAAACAACTGTCAAATTATAGGAAAATTAAGCAAGCAAGACTGGATGATTCTTCTCAATTCGGTTCTTCATTGCTGAGGATCGTGACCCCTTCTCCAATTTCCATGGCAGACATGGATTCTTCAAGCTGTGGACACCGATGTAACAGACGCCAGTGAAACTTGGTCTCTCCAGCATGTTGTGACCTTCCTCTTCTTCTTCTGCCTTTCACTTTGCCAGTGACTATGAGTTTCTTCAAGTTGGAGTTCTTAATTTACGCGAGCAATGTGTTCAAAGCATCTTAAGATACGTTGTAGGCAGGTGGTTGAAAGCCTATTGTGGATGCCTAGCTCTTTCAAGATGGACACATTTTGGGTTTTTTAGCTGTCCATGGAAACGTAAACATTTTTTTTCCGGCACCACATTTCAAGGGCGTCTATCCATTTTATTTCGCTGACTAAATATCCATGTTCCCACTAAATATCCTGTTCTAAATATCCATGCTGTTGAAAATATGAAGATGATAGCAGATTATCAAAAATTGATTGATTTTATTATTTAGATTGTCTATCCGAATGGCTTAGTGGTCAATGAGGGTGAAGAACTGACCCCAACCAATGTGACGAACATCCCGTCAGTGGAGTGGGTGGCAGAACAAGACTCCTACTACACCCTCTCCATGTCAGGTAGGTTCTGAACAAATATTATAAATATGTATTATCAAACACAGAACTATATACCTCCTTATAATTACGTATTCCATTGAAATGTTTGGAGTAAGTAAGTGATTCGGGCCCAAAGAAACTGGGAGTCTTATATATCCATTATTAACAGACCGATAGCCATCTCTAGCGTACAGATGCAACATAGGCATGCTGAGTATGCTCTACAGGTAATTTAATGGAGCCTGCTCTAAGGAGCTAGCAGCATTGATCTCCGGTGCACCAGTACACTTGCATAATACTCGACAGACAAGAGTGAAACACCCGATCACAGTTGATGTTGGCTTCATGAGAACAGGTCGGTTATGGCACTCTATTGGCGGTTTCAGATCCTATTATTTAGTATTTGTCTCTTTCCAAAGCCAGTTAGACTATGGTATCCCCATTATTAGGAGATATATTATTAATCACAACAAATTATGTGAAGTGTAATAATATAATATGTTGTGATACATTTTTTGTATTGAAGAACCTGACATAAATTTAATAAGTTTGGCGACCACAGTGGGAATAATATACAGATCTTTTAAGACCAAAATAAAAAAAATATTATTGCTAGATTACCAGTTTTGATAATTTTTTCAGATCCCGATGCACCCAGCCGTGCCAACCCAACTAACCGTGAGTATCTGCATTGGCTGGTGGGCAATATTCCCGGAAGCGACGTTGACAGCGGAATCGCGCTAGCCGGATATATCGGAAGTGCGCCCCCCCTGGCGAGCGGACTCCATCGCTATGTGATCCTACTGTACAAACAGGAGCTGGGCAAACTTGATTTCACAGAACCAATCGTAAACAACACGTAAGAATATTGAATACTTCATACTTTCACTAGGAATAGCTAATAGTTGGTCGATGGGAATAGACTAATACCATTCAACCGATATTAAAGATTTTTAAGAACAGATTTTTTACACCAGAAAAGATTTTAGTGAAAAAAAATTTTATACGATAAATCCTTTTGGAGACCAAAATGGCAGTCACGTAAAAAGCTATGTTGTAATGAACAAACACCACTAAATATTTGAAACAATGTGCTAATATAAAAATAAGTAATTGAATAGCGTAGCAAACCACTTGGGATGGGACTATGGCAGGTGTGTTGGTTATCCAATAAATGGTTCCCGGGGCGGCGGTAAACATATCCGCCTTCTAAATTTTAAGTAGATATTGCACATATAAATATGTCGTATTATGCTATTCGTTAGTATTCATTCAGAATTGTAACGTTACTTGAAATGGCTTTAGCCGTGTTTGATGACTATATCTGAATAGCCAGGTATATTTTCCACATCTCCTTCCCCTCCCCACTACCTTCAGCATCACACCATACCTAAATTGGGGATGCCATAGCCTCACTGGCTCCAGACGGTTGGGAGCAATTGGGACTCTTGTGTTATATTGAGATATAAAAGTTATATTATATGCAAGTAGGAATCTTTAGCGTTTTTTTGCTAAGCCGACTGCACGTATAAGTATGTCGTATTTTGAGATTGCCGCATGTTACTTCGGAGAGTCGAAATTATTAGTAAAAATAATTTTACAATGGATTTTCCCTCAAGATGCCTTTAGATAAAAGTATATCGACTTTGGTTGTACGGCTGTATATCCTCTTTGCATACTTACTTGAAGAAAACATCTTCTAAACTTTCGGACGGACCAATTGTCGCCGGACCAATTGTTGCCAGACCAAATGTCAGCTGGACGAACTGTCGGCCGGACCAACTGTCGACGGACCAACTGTCGCCGGACCAAATGTCGCCGGACCAATGGTCGGGTCACCAAAAATAATAGTCATATTAAATGTAACTAATTTTACCAAAAAAATGTTATGTACATATATTAAATTAAGAAAAAAAAGAACTTGCAGATAAGCCGTAATGCCAGATTTGCTCAACTACTTTTTGTAATCATAAATTTTTTATTAAATAAATAAAATCTTGGAAAGGAAAGTATCTGAAAAAGAAATCTCCTTCCCAAAATGGGATTATTTTCATACAGATGTAAAAGGCACCTCCAAATTTTATTTAAAAAGTTACGAAATTCCTATAATGGGGGCGTCACACTTAGCTATAAAAGCGCCTATTTCAGCATATCGCTCGCCATGCACTCTCATTGGAAATGCTGAAATAGGTATAATAATATAAACCAAATAATGCTGGCGCTTTTATAGCTAAGTCTGTTGGACCCTTAACTCCAACTTATTAGTTTGTCTGCAAAAATTTCAACTTCAGTATTACAATGGCTCACTTTTGTGGAAATAAGTTCAACCCCCCACTATTCATTCAAATTAGGTTCCTACCCCCACTATTCAATAGCAAGGATTTATTTCTAGATTACATTTTTAATATTCATAAGTATATTATAACACTGCTTGAAATAGTAATAAATTGACAATCTCCATAGCATAATATTGCACAGTATTGTACTTCGTTAAGAAGGTGGTGCGTTTAATTATATTGCAACACAAAAATATATATGACTTCATTTCGTTTGTTTGATGGATCTTTCAAAAATGACTGTCGTATAAATAAATAATTAATCGCAATAAAGATAATCTAAATTAGAATGAGTTAAGTAATCTATGACACAATATCAAGATTGAAATTAAATGGCATTGACCACAATATTGAAGATTAATGAAATAAACTTAATTAAATACAAGCAATCAATTATAATCTACTTAAATAATCGTATTCTTTTCATTATAATTTATAATTGATGGATATCAATAAGCATAGGTATTTTCACTCTTGTTGATATTAAAACTAAATAGTAATAATAATAAACTGTAACTAATTTACATTGCACCATTTTTGTGAATAAATCTCTATGGATGTAGGCCATTGCACACACATAGCCGTACAAAATCAGAATGGTGAAAATATCATTGAGCCAAAAATGATTACTTACATGTATGTACTTGCAGCATCTTGTGCAGTTTTTTCGGTCTTTGTTAAAATAAAGATTCGCCGAGGTAGTATTGAATCGGTAAACATACTTGGATTATTGGATAGTGACTGGTTGGTCCAAAGCATCAGGCTCACCTAGCCATTACAGCACCTAGCACACCGCAATCCCCGCGGTGTTGCGCGAGATATAAGCGCAGCGACAGCGCTACGTAAGTATGGTGACTGTGAGTCGGCCGTGCATTAGCTTGTTGATTCAAATATTGCCAGTATATCCACAAACTGAAAATGTGTCCATTCTTTAAAATTAAACACTAAATAAGTTTTTTTTGCAGAACTGGTGAAGGAAGGGCTCAGTTCCGAATTGCCAGGTTTGCTGAGAAGTACTCCATGGGGAACCCAATAGCTGGAAACTTTTTCATTGCCCAGAATGAAAACAATGTTTAAAATAAGATAATGTTTTATTTTTGTAAAGTTCTTTAATAAAATTAAAATCAATTTCTGATGATTGCCTTACTATTTAAAAAAAAAGGGTTGGTTCTTTTTTGTAAGGATTATCTGTCCAATGGTACGGCAGGTTATTTAAGTAGATTCTGGATCTATCGGCCGTTGTTCCTAATCCTGCTGATCAACTGTTGAGACGGAATTTTGGCTCCACACTGCTCAAATACTCTCTTCCCAACGCAACTCTCTGACCAACAGGCAAATCGAGTGTACTGACTCAGATTGATCGATCAAAAAGTTGGGAACAACGGCCGTAACAGCCTTAGGCCCTTCTTTTACTGCCAATCTTATCTGGCTCCGCCCAGTTTCCAAGTATATTTTTCTTCAACGCCCCCCATTGGAATAACCAGACCCTGCGCAGTAAATTAAAATTCGCTAAAGTTAGGCAATGACAAAACATACCTCTCTTTGCTGCCAGTGTTTAGGTCACGTAGCATCCATAGAAAACCAAAATAACCATATACAAGACCATTGTTAGAATTGTATTGGCATATGGATGTGCTGAAATGTTGGACACTTTTGAAAGAAAAGTGTTGAGAAGAATATGTGGACACGGAAAAGAGGGGGAACAATGGCGCATCCGGCCCAACAAAGAACTGTACGATATATATTAGACCCCTAGCATCTCAGTCCATATGAGATTCCTCAGGCTGAGATGGGCTAGACATGTACAGAGAATGCTGGATCAAAAATAATTTTGACTGGACACCCCAGGTGGAAAGAGAAAAGTGGGAAGACGAGGTAAGAGCGGATGCAGCACAGCTTCTTGAGGTAACATACTGGAAGTCAGCCGCTGAGGACAGGAGGAGTTGGAGGCGAATGTTGCGGGAGGCCAAGGCTCGACATGGGCTGCAGCGCCATCGGAGAGAGAGAAAGTTAGGCAATGGTTTGCAGCGCAGTCCATAGTGGGACTTTTCTGCGCAGGATTGGAATCATCATTTTTTACCAAACTGCATTGCATAGCAACGCTAAAAATGGGTGAGGTGAGTAAATTATAACACATTTGTTAAAATGTCTTAATAGTATAACAAAATATTCTATTTTGGAAACAAGCCTGAACACTTGTTCACCTGATTTGAAATTGTAGTTTTTAACGTTTAGTATTTTTAATCCAAGTTTTTTTATACAGCCAGTTTTTTGCACACCATTGTAAAAAGGACTAGAAGTTCAGAAGCAAGTTTTATTTTCGAGGACTAAATAGTGATTATTACAATGCGAGTTGCCTGTATACTGTCAGATTCATTTATTAACTAATCACCGAAACGAAGATGTTAATGCCACCTCCCCTCTCAGCGCAATTTGGTTTGTTCCCCTTTCCCTGATTGGCCAGTCTGTCAATTTGAATGTGTTTTAGGGTGTGTCAATTATTTCAACTTTTGAATTCAGAAACGCCCGGGGTCTCAAAAGTTGCGTCTTATAAAGAAAATGAGAACTGCATTTAATATATATTTTTTTAAATGGTTATTAGCCCGCTAAAATGCATTGAAAATAAGAAAACAAACCTTAAACATTTTTTTTTAATTATTTAAATTTTTTTTAAGGTTTGTTTGTTATTTAAAAATGCGTATAGCTGACCAAAATGAAAAAAAATATCAAGTTTATGAACACAAGTAAATCAACAAGAAATCTGATTTTATCCAGAAAAATTGTGTTATTCTCCCCTTTTATATTTTTAATCAACACATCACATTTGTTTCAAAATTATTTTTTTTTGCGTTCTCTGTACTGCAGTTATGGAATGAAAATTAAGGTTGGTACAAAATATAAAATGTGGACCCTTTGTTTTATTTTTTTTCCAAATCACGAAATCTATTTTTTTTCAAAACTTCCGGCCATTTTAGCGGGCTAATAGTGAACAATAATTTCATTTATTTTTATGTTTTTGAATAGCTACAGATCATACAAAACTTTTGAGACCCCGGGTGTTTAAAAATAAGGCCATTTTTTTCTCTCTATGGAGAGCGACACAAGCTAGTGTCTATGGTCCTACCCATGGCTACTTACAGTGAAACCCTCTTAAGAAGTTCTCTCTTAAGACGTTTCGTGGCCTAAGAAGTTTGGTTTTTTCGGTCCCTCGGCCCTAAATTGGCCCAATTTTTCCCACATATAAGGTTTTCCTGCTTAAGAAGTTTGTTTTTTTCGGTCCCTTGGAAAACTTCTTAAGAGGGTTTCACTGTAATTCATTTTGTATCATCACCATCAATCTTTGTTAGCTGTAATTTTTTTTATCCTGTCATTCTGTCGACTATTTTGTTTATAGCTTTGATAGCACACACGTTGATAGAAAATGTTATGTAGGTGACGCCATGTTTAATGTCTCGACAACTCGAGTGGGAACAACCTCGCTTGGCAGGTTGAGGGGGACTGGAGTTGCCGACGAGTTTATGAAATGTTGGCAACGTGTACCTGTGTATGAACCTCTGTGCAGATGTACTGCAGTAATCACCAAGATCATCAAATATCGGACTTGCATTTCCCTGTAGCCACTGGAGCGATCACGCAAAATAAATAAATTTGCCTAGATTGCTTGAAATTTCCCCGCAGATCATTTTTTTAATTTTTCGCCAACATTAAAAAAATCATACCTTCGAATTTTAACATGGAGACATAAAAACTTATTGTAGTGCTATATAGCCAATGAATTAACCTGTATTTTTCTAATATTTGTAGGATTTATAAAAGAAAATATTAAAAAATCATAAAGTTTGTAACTGCGTGAATCCTGCATGTTGTTAAGTACTTTGAAACTGCCATGAGGGGTACTTATTTGAGTCAACATAGAATATTTTCGAGTTCTGTATGTTGTCTGTGATATACTTGATAATGAAAGGTGCATATTGGAAAAAGGAGTTATTTCTAAAAAATATTTTAAAACTTTATTTTTAACATCATTCTAAAATAGTCCACGAAGTTCAGATTTGCGAGATCTGTGGTCATAACAGATAAAGGATTTCAATGGCTTCGTTTTAAAATAAATGGCTGGCCATGGAAATGTTTTAGATAATTACTATAAATGTTTTATGAAAACGTGGTCCAATTTTGTACGGCTATCAATCGCAGAAAAATAGAAGTGGTCCATTTTTTTTACCATAATTACTCCAGTGGGTAGAAAGGCCTTATTTGTGTTTGGTTTTTCTGGTTTCGCACTGAATGTCCAGGCTTTTCTATTCTTCGAGCCAAGCCCACTACAATTGGTTACAAAAAATAATAAAAAATTTATCATAAAAAAATATTTATTGCAATAATATATTTTTGAGATGTTCCGTAGACTAAACATGAATGAGTGATTTGTTACTTACATTATTTATAACAAATATTATTTATATAGCGATTCTGTTTATACCGACATTGATATTTACATAAATACATCATCTCCTTAGTACATATTACAGTGTGGTTATTTTAATATATTTTGAAATTGTATTTCTTAAATTAAGTAATTTACACATCTAGCTTTATATATACAAAAAGGGCATTAATATAACATATATATATATACATAAATATACAAACACAAGAAACGAAATAACACAAGTATATATAAAGATATATTTAGAATAAATGCCACGCTATAATTACATTTACAAATATGAGATTAGTGCTAAGTAACTTTCAGTATCGAAATCTTACGAAAGACGATTTTAGAATTTCTTATTTCTAGCTGCAAAATAATGGAAAAGGCCACATTGATTTATAATCAAATACATTATGACTTTATAATTATTGAAATGTAGATTTTTTGATAAATTGCACAGAATGAATAATGATAACTTAAATAAACTGGCAGATTATTCTGTTTCACAAATAATATTGTGATTACCGTGCATACGTATAAGATTTTTTTATTATGTATTGAAAAAAAATAAAGTTAACCCAAGTAAAGATGGCACAGTTTTAACTCTAATATAAACCAAATGATATTCATCGAGTCTTACTTATGCTGTATAATAAAAATACTCTGATACATATATGTATGTACAAATAATCTTAATTGATTTGATACTTTAAATTGTCGTTTCTCAACCTGGGGCTCGCAAAACTGTCAAAAAAAAAAAGCCAGATATACGAAAAATCCATTTTTTTAAATAATGAATTTAAAGTTGACTTGGAATACATCTCTGATGCCGCATCTTATGCAAAACCATCTTCGTACATGAAGTTTGTGAAAAATACTTTTGTAATAGAATTCAATGTAGTCAATAATGTGCAGGCGTAAGTACTATTGGATTTGTAATTTCGTGAATCTCTGAAGGTATGGAAAGATTGATGGTAATATGTTTATTAATGTAAATTGGCGGTGATGAATAATAATACCACGTGTCCATATATATTATAATATTTGACGTTGTTTCCTGTCCGAACCGGCTATTTTTGGAATTGGTTTGGAGAGATGGAAGGTATGATTATTATTGCAACTGAGAGTTGTGAATAATAATACCACATTGTGATTTCTATCACGTGTCTATATATTATATTTGGCTTCATTGCCTCTCGCGGTTACTTTGTTCTGGTGACTAGCTGTCACTGGATTCGAAACACCGGTTATTTTCGGAACCAGTTCCTCTCAGATTTATAAAATGATCATCAACACTCTAACTGGACGAAGCCAAAACAAAAGCTGCCCGCAGGACCTAGCAGCAAAAACCTGCGGAGCGTGTTTTTAACTGCTAGATATTATTTATTAGGCTTTTCTACATGATATTACATATATTTACCTACTTCTTAATATGTACACCGATAAATAAAGGTGTGTTAAGATGGGTTGTTACACAGAATTCAAGCAATTCATAAAATATCAAGTTCCGTAAGGCGGAAGGGGAAGGGGACGAATGGGAAAGTATACTCAGGGAGAAACAATTTCTTTATTAAATGGCATAGCAACGCATGCCGGGACCAGCTAGTTATTAATAAAAAAAAAACTTTGATAAATGTTAAAATATATAGTGAGGGGGTCGTTAAGTATTTTACTTTATTTTTTGGCTTTTAACCCTTGATGGAACTTTTGACTTTTTTGTTTAATTCAAAATTTTGAACTGAATGATAAAAATGTCAGTAAATATGATGTTATTCAAAATTTTAATAAATTTTTTGGTAGCGGCATATAGATGGCAATATTAGTTACTTCAATATATGTGTTATTTTAAAAAGCTCACTGCTCCTCTAGGAAATAATTATTTTGTAGGTGTGGTCACTGGGATGCCACAATTCCGCCAAGGATTAATAAGAGGGTTGCTACACTAAAAGGTTGAGAAATGATGCTTTAAATAATAATATTAAAATCTCCTTTTATAAACTTTATCTGCATTTTTACAGATTTGCCTCCAGTATTTAAAAACAATATGCATTAGAAAATCACACAAGAAAAAATGGATTATTACAAAGTTCATGACACCATTTGGCAGCAAAATTGTATGAATAAGAAATTTATTTGCAGTTAACCCATTGGCCACAAGCCCCGGCGGCCTGCCGGGTGTGCACTCAGATACTCAACCACAAACCCCAGCGCCGATGGGCTAGAGTAGGTCCGCCAAAAATCGGTAAACGAGCATTACAGTGACATTTTTTAATAAAATTTTAAATGCCGAACGCTCCGTAGGTAATTAATCATTCATTTCGTAGAATTGGCAATAATATGTTTCTAATTTTTTTCCCCTGATATTTGTGTTCAAAGTTTTGTACGCAGCCAGCCACCATTTAATTTCTTCAAAATTGTGAGTGGTTCTAGGCTTTTGTTAGTGACCCTAAAAGTCCCTGATTGCTTTGAGGACTATCATACTAAAATATTTTATTAGTTATTAGTATATATGTACGTAAAAAATTAAAATTATTATTGTTTGATTTATGAAAATTATGTTTTTTTGTAACTTTTCTAATAAAAATGTGGAAATAAACTCACGAAAAAAGAGAGGTTATATTTGTATCCTTATTTACACATACTTGAATATTTTAATGTTTTTTTTTTACCTTAACCGAATATGTAAACAAATTTAAATAATTTAATTCATTTGAATATACGGTTCAAAAGTTACAATAGATTTAGTACACCAATGCAGGTTTTCAATTTTTTGTGCAAAATTAATTCAGTGGTGAAAGCCAATTTTTTAGCTCATTAATTAAGGCCACAATGGGTTAATAAAGATATTGGCCTCGATAGCTTAAAGGTTAGAGTAGTTGCCCAGTAAAGAATGTCCTGCAATTCAAATCCTGATGGTAAAAGCTTTTAACTCATACGATTTTATAATGCATTATTTTTTTTATAATAAACATTGATTCAATATTTAAATAAAAAAATAATCACTGATACAAGTTTTATTTTTGATATTCCCTCACAGATATATTTTAGTAGATTTATTTTATTATTCTTTGATCAGCACTGACAGATTTTTGACACAACAGATCATTCATACTAAGTTTAGGAACACTTCTCGTCACATTCACGATTCAAACTTCAGTGACTTCTGGACCCGTTCCGGAAACATTCTGTTCAACAAAACTTGTTGGAGAAAATGGTGGCTGCTAGACCTCCAAAAATCAATTCTTTCTTTACATATTATGTTTCTTCCCGTTTTGAATTATTTACTAACAGTTGTGCATTGCCTATTTAGACATACTCTATGTTACTTAGGTTCAAGATTTTCTGTCATAAATAATATTGGGTCAAAGAATTAGTTCTCAACACTAACAGCGGCTTTTACTAATCAAAACTGAGCAAATAATAAGATTTATTTAAAAATTTATCCATAAATTTTTCAAATGAAAATGTTCAATTCAATTTTACCAAAATTATTGGAATGCGAAATATGACAAAAATATGGTCAAAATAAAATGTCGAAAGATTTTTGTGCTTTTCTGAACAACTTTTTGTTAAGGGGAACGCAAACGCCTGCGCGACCTTTTTCATACAAAACTTAATTTTGGATTTGAGGCCAAAACATATTTTTTTTATCATAACATTACAGCAAAGGTCATATAGCAAAGGTACGGATTTGTCTAACTTTATTTATTTTTGTAAATATAGGCAATTAACATATTTAATTGTGCATGATTTTGGTGGCAACTTTGGCTTTTTTGCAAGTTAATTATAATTACGAAAAAAATAATCTTGCCGTAGTGTCAATTTTATGAAAAATCATTTAAAATAGTTAAAAAAGCTTTTTCTTGGATAAATTTTTTAATTTATGTATGACAAATTTGTATTCCAACGTTAATCGTTCACTTGTAATTTAAATTTACATCCACCAAATTGCTTGTTTTAATAATTAAAAAAAATTGTAATAAATATTGTTTTTTTTTTTAATGTATTGCATCAACACACACAAAATTGCCAATGTTGCATATAAAATCATGAAAAATTGATTTCTTTAACCCGTCAAAGGCCGGAGCCCCGAAACTGCGGGCGTCATATGCGCATGCGCGAGAAAATAATTCAAATATTTTAATAATATTGTCGATGAAAAACTTTTGGTCTGCGATTTTGACCCTTATATGTACAGAATTTGTATGAAGAACAGTGTCAAAATCGCTTGCGCCATGATTACTCTAGGTGGTGTTAAAAGTTTCATTCACCTTGTCACCCTGGAATATTTTTAAAACGATTTTTTCCATGACAATGCGCTGTCATAATTTGCAGCGAATTTAACGGTCGCAATAAATGCCTGTATCGCGAATAAAACGTCGTAAAACCTATTAATTTACGTAATAAATGCAAGTAATATGGTTTTAGTAGATAGTTTATTGTGTTGTGAACGTGTTTCAGTCAATAAAATATACAATAGCTCAAAATTTATCAACAAAACATTCAATTCAAAATTCAAAGTGGTGGTTTTTTTAGTGTTTTTTTGTGAAGTTCCGCGAATTTCCGCGAAATGGCCCGGCATTTGACCGGTTAATGGCCTATAATTTATAACACAAATAAATAAAATAGCACATATCCGCACTAGATATTTGCTATACCTTTTGACAAAAAAAAAATTCAAGTGCAGTTTACACATGGTAGAAGCGAAACTTTACCAAAACAATCTCAACCAATACTTGAAAAGTAAGGTCATAATCAAAGCGACCAATGAGTGCAGACCAGCATAATTTCCGTTTCATATCTCAACCAATAGGAGCCTTTAACCTGTCAAGGGCCGTTTCCCAACAAGAAATTCCCTAACAAAGCACCACTTTGAATTTTGAATTGAACGTTTTGTGGATTAATTTTGAGCTATCGTGTATTTTATTGACCGTAACACATTTCGATGCCACAGATAAAATCATTTAAAAATATTCTGGTGTTGCCAGATGAATAAAACTAGTGGCTATATCATCAACAATGTTGGCGCAAGCGATTCTGACCTTGTCCTTCATACAAATTCTGTACACAGAAGGGTCAAAATCGCATTCAAAAATATTTTTTCGCAATTTTTTCCGCACGCATGCGCACACACCGCGCGCGTCCGCACGTCTCCGGCAAATAAGAGGTTAAAAGTGACATCATAATCAAAGCGTCAATGAGCACAGTTGATGTCACAGATGCAGTAATCATCATTTCCGTTTCATCCGAAATCTAAATCATAGCGTGGCTACAGAAGTTTCACTTCAAAAATTAAATTCAATTGCATATTTTGGCCTCAAATCCAAAATTAAGTTTTGTCTAAAAAAAGCTACATAGCTGTTCCTCTTAATAAAGTTATGATTTTCCTGCAAAGAACTATTCTTATGTAATTTTGTCATTTCAATGCCTAGTGAAGGTTAATTTTATTAATGTAAACGGATGGCCTAACTTTAAGTGCATGCTTGAGCACAAATCACTCAGTTGAAACCGATAATGCACTTTGAGCTGTATTTGAAGTTAGCAGCCGCTCAGTTGATTGTGAAAGTGGTTGTTAGTGTTGAGTCACAATAGTCGTATTTTAGTGTCAAGTCGTCACAATACATATTACAAACTGCAGTGACCTGTGCAGATTTAGACCAGTGAAAAGTCAGTAGCGTCAGTGTAAATAAATGTCAAGTCTAGTCACAACACTTAGGTTTCAGTGTCAAATCACAATACTTAATACTCAGCAGGCTTTGGAGTTCCTGTTTGTGCCTTGCCTGAAGCAGCTGTTGACCGAGGGTCAGCACTGATTGCGGTGTTTCTTGAAGCAGCGCTTGTCTGCCTGTCTGGCGAGGATATCGCTCACGTGGGACTTGTGCTGGAAGACGCGAAGCACGTTGGAACGCGCTTCTGAAACACCTTCCGCTACTATCTTTGTGCGCTGAATGTTTCCCTGCAAAAAAAAAATATAATAGAGAATATCATAGAAATATTTATTTACGGTAAAAATACCAGCAGCATAAAACATTTTTTTAACGTAAAAAAGGTTTACAAAACAATTATACAGTGTAAACACATGATTTAAATTAACCAAAATTTACAATTTTGGAAACAAAATATTGTTTTCAAAAAATATGTGAAATGCTTTTTTAACTTCTTTTGGTGCTATAGAAAATATCTGCTACTTCTGCATAAAGATTACCTAAGCTTGTATGCATGGTATAAGGAAGTTCAAAAACGAACTGGTATTGACATGATTGTAGCAGTGAAAGATATTTTTAGTTCACGTGACTATTAGGAACATGAAATGAAATGAATAGGCCACTTGCATCACTTTTTTTTTTAAATTTCCGGTTTAGACAAATATTCTAAGACATTCTGTATTTTTTTTTTTTTAATCGCAATTTTGAAACCCTGGGGATTTTTTGAAAATTTCAATCTGAAAAATCAGACCATTTTTTATAAACCGGAAAGACGGGACATAATTTTATAGGTGCGAAAAAACGGTAATTACATAGCCGAAAATCATTTAAAAAAAAGAGAACGTTTTCCACACGAATGGCACAGGAGAATAACAAGGCATACCAAAAATATTACATCTAATAAATATTTTTTTCCTTGATCCATCTTATTGATCATAAATCATTATAATGTACAACAATATATATAATATATTACTAAATCCAATGTAATATACTTGTACTTGTAATAATAATAAAATAAGAATATTATAAAATTTGATTTTGTTAAAATCGGCACCATAACCATTATACCTCTAAAACACGTACCGACTTCTAAAATGTACGGGGTTCTCTTCAGAACATCTGTCAAAAAGTCGAACCAAATGATAAGTTCGCAGAGAACAAACAATAAATCTAGTGAACGAATTCAAAAATTCGCCTGAAATCAAAGTGATGCCAAATAAAAAAAATAAATCAGTGTGGAATTTTACAAAATTAATAGGAACATTTTCGGAGACGGGACATTTTCATGTAGTGACGTCACGAGCCCCAATAATGAATTTATTTATTTAAAAATAAAAAAAATTTCATTTCTAAAAAAATTTACTAACATTTTCGCAATCTTAATAAAAAGATCTATCCACACGATTTTTTCCAAGTCGTTGAATTCAATGCAAGTGGCCTATTGCAATAATGAAGGGCTGTTAATAAGCCGATTACCGTCGCGGCTAGCCCTTTGCCCTTTGAATTCACATACTCAAAGTAAATTTGTAAAAATACAATATATTTCCGCGTAAATCGAAATTTCGGGGCAGATATCCGACGCAGCCGGCCCTGCAAATTCAAATATTCCAACTAATTTCGTGGAAATATATACCATATATATTGCCACGAAATTTCCAAAATTTTATGATATTTTTTTGTAAAAATTGATGTATTTCCAATTAGTTCGTGTGCGGACAAAAATAAATTACGAATTTGTAATTAAAAAATCATTTTGAATTAAAATATTTTTCTGGGGATTTTTATCGGGGTTTTACTGTATTAAGTTTATAATTTATGTCTTAAAAATTCATGCTGTTTTTTTTCAAAAGAATTGGTGAGTTATACTCAATTTGGCTCCGGACTAATGAAGTATGTACAGAAATTTTTAAAGTAGAAATATAAAAAAAATCTTTGGCAATTCTTAGTACAAAACTGAGCATTTTCGATGCTTTGTTCTTATTAATATTTATATTTCTAATACATCACTTCTATGAATTAATACATAGATAATTGACTGGGTTTCGCTTAGCTAAATTTCTTAAAAATTTTGAAGGAGGCTCAGAGGAAAAAAAATCCCCCATCGCCCGTGTCATATTGCCTGTGTGGAGGGTCTTTTCATGGCAAGGAAGGAGGGAAAGTTCTGGGAAGGAAAAAGTTATGAGGGGTCAGTAGGAATCTGGGGGTTAATGTGTCCGGGACGTATTGTTTTGTTTTGTTTTTTTTTTTTTTTTTTTTTTTTTTTTTCCTTTGTTTTACAGTTTTTTAAGGACAGAGTTATGAGGGGTCAGTAGGAACCTGGGGGTTAATGTGTCCAGGATGTATTGTTTTTTTTTTTTTTTTTTTCCTTTGTTTTACAGTTTTTTAAGGACAGTTCTGAGGACACATTGTACAAGTTTTCTTATTTGAATTATATATAAGTAAATACCTATGTTAGAATATTACCGATGAAAATTATGAAGTTAACACTAAAAGAAAGTACAAAACAAGCATTATTCTTTGTTAGGTTGCAAAATTGTATCTATATTCTTCCTTCCCATGTCCATAATCCATATTTTTATGCTTCTTTTGAAGGCGGTTATATGCATTCATCCCTTCCACCGCGGTGCAAGGCGATGGATAGTCTGGCTGGAGTGGTCAAAAGGTCTCCCTCGACCAGTCTCTCCCGATCTAACCCACGCGGTAGGTGGGCAAAACGAATCCGCCACCAAAACTTAGACAAACCTACCCCATGAACCCAGGCACACCAGCTAAGTTACCAAACGTAGCGAACTACTTGGGGCATGTGAATATTACCTACAGTAAAACAACTACAAATGATGTGCATTAATATGAATAAAGAGGATGTGCTACATACCTTGAGGAGTTCCCGAATGATGTGATGGTCACTTTGTGGTTTATTTTCAACTACTCTAAGAATCTCCGCAGCTTGCTCCAACACTCCGGCTTCCAATTCAGCCTGAAATTAAAAACAATAATATAATCGCCTTTTTAATGATTTTTCTCTTCTCTGTACACAATGTGCTTTATAAATTACACTCGGCAAATAGTAAGTTCTCTTTGTGGAAAACGCAACTATTTTAAGGATTGACTAATTTCTGATCGATCAGAACCAATGGCAATATGATGGCAACATCTATCTAGTCTACTAGTATTAATACTGTGTTACTGTGTTAAGCGCCCTTGAGGTGATTTTTCTCACAAAAATGGAAATTTTTTCTATAAAAATCATCCAAAATTATTATTATTGTCGTACACACTTGCTCTGCGTGCTAACTACAAATGGAAGTGCTGCCATCTACAATACTCAAAGAGAACTATTAATTAGAATAAGACCTGCTCTGCCAACATGAGCATAGAGGCGGCTAGGAATTTGCAAAAGTCACATTCTGATTTAGGAGACCTTTCATGTTTACCAACCCATTATAATAAAAAGTACATCAGAATGCAACTTTTACAAATTACTAGCTGCCTTTTTGCTCACTAGGAATGTGAAGGGAATTTCCAGTATTTAACGCTAACCCAACATTATAAACTGTTTAAAAAAAAAAACAAAAAATAAATAAAAATAAATAAATAAATTTATCCTATTCACTTCTCTTCTTCATTGATGTCCTCAAAAAATACAAAAGACTGAAGAAACCTCAAGCTTATGATGCATACTGTTAGGAGCGGGCCCCCAAACATGTCCCAAGCTAGCTCTCAGGGGAGGCATGATTTACCCTCTATTCAGGTGGTGGGTCGCTCGAGGCTTCAGAAATTCCTTCGCATCTCAGTCGTCTGGCAGGATACTCCCTCTCTAGGAAACCCTCCTGCCGTAGCAGAATAATAACAGGATTGAGTTAACTAGTTTCATGTATTGCAAATTTAAAACACAGTACATAGGTCATTACAGTACAATTCAACACAAGAAATACATACTACACAATCCTAGCTATCGTGTTTATAACCTCAAGATCCCTAAACGAAACTCTCTGAGTGATGGCTTTGCGCGGGAGTTTACAGTCTATCGTTAAAGGACACAATCAAATGAGGAAACAATTGTACAGCTTACATGATGTTGGGGGGTGTTCGTCTTCCGGCTTCCAGGGGGACCTCCCGAGTTTAGGACAGAACCGAAGTTTACACAGGCATGGTGAAATATCAGTGCTAAACCCGTAGGTTATTGAATTAACATTGCAGGTTATATTTGAGTACAATTCGAGCGATAGTACGCCGGGCGCGAACAGTGGGAATCCACGCGCGGGCTTAACGTGTGCCCGAGGCGGCTCGCAATTCTCAACTGCTGGAAGGGATCGCGTGCAGGTGGGCGGATGGGATAGGAAGTAGGAAGCAGGGAACAGGGGGGGAGCAGGGTGTTGTGTAGTTTGCGGCGAATTAGGAGTTTGAATTCTTTGTCGTTTGGGCGTACCATAACAATACCTAACACAAAGCTAGCCAATGAGATATAATTACCAGATCGTCCATCTGCGCCGTGAGATGGTGAATTTTCCATCCGTTTGCTTTCTGCAGAACGTGTCTTTGGGCCGCCAGTTCCACAACGGATGGTCTTCGTTCTTCGCGGCGCCGAACGTCCGTGGGACGAGTGAAATGCAGAGCGGTGGCCCGCCATCCACACTTCCAACCCGCACCCAAGAGGGCCCCTGTTCATAAAATGATTAGTATTAAATAAAATGGCGTACAATTGTAGCCAATCCTGGCCACAGTCAAAACACATAATAACACTAAGTACTACACACTAGCGCCTCTAGCGTCACTAAAAATAATCACAATATAAAGAAAAGAACACTAGAAACGCCTTCCATACAAATTCAAATGGAAAACAATATCGCCACTGACTTAATACTTTTTGGTTCTAGACCATTTGGCAAGTGCTGTGTCTCTCTTACACTGGCCTGACATCATGGTAAAACAATGTTTTATATTGGAAATTTAAGGCCAGATTGGCCAGGCTTTTCACAAAACAGGCCCACATTGCATTTCTTGTGTTCTTTATTCTATGTAAATTATGTACAAATGAGATATCGAAGAGACGTATGTACTCACGTCTGCGTGGCTTCTCCCTCTCGGGCGCAGGCGGCTGTGGGTGGTGCGGGGGCGCCGGGGGCTCGGCGGGCGGGGAGGGGGGTGAGGGGGCTGCAGGAGCCGGACCCCCTTCTGAGGGGAACTCACACTCTCCTCCGCGGGGGCGCTCACTGGTCAATCTACGGGATAATCAATATTCTAATGTTAAAAAATATTAAGCCATATATTTATTTATTTTAATTGACTATTAATTTATTGAAGCTTTATTTATTTATTCTTAGTACATTTACATTACAAAGGTATAATATATTGTCCTCCACACTAGGAATTCACCTGTGTTGTAGAGGACATTTATGCTATAAAGTTTTATAGCTGGCACAAGAGATGGCTTGAAAAAAACAAAGAGCACATTTGAGGTTCTTATCATTCCTCTCATTTATTTTAATCTCAACGCTGGTGTGAAGGTGGTCATTTTTCTTCATAAATAAAAATGAAAAAATAATCAATTTTCCTTGTGACAAGCAATTTTTATTAGTTTTAAAGCGTAACAAAGATAATAAACCAAGACACAAAACTTCTACCATTTCTCTGAATGAAAGAACTCAATGTATACTGAAAACTACATTACCAAAGGCTACAATCGCAATAAAATTGTCAGAATGCAATCATAAATTTATATGAAATAAGTATTTATTGTTACTCACAGTTGTTTCCTAGGCTTCTTTCTCGGTGAACAATTGTTATACGCAGGTTGTTCTACCTGAGCCGATCCATGCGACACTTGCTGTTGTACCATCTGTACTTGTGGCTGGACGACTTGACTCACCGCCTGAGTCAAGGCCTGCATGTCCCTCGACGGTTGGCTCACAATCGGCTGACTCCGATTGAAGTCCCTAGACTGACTCACAATCTGAGTCATGGAGTCTCTCGACTGGCCCATGAGGTGAGAATCTCTCAATTGGTTCATGCCATGATCTCTCGATTGATTCATGATTTGATCTCTAGATTGATTCATGATTTGATCTCTCGATTGATTCATGATTTGGTCTCTCGATTGATTTATTTGATCTCTTGATTGATTTATCATTTGGTCTCTCGATTGATTCATTTGATCTCTCGATTGATTCATGATGTTGTGGAGGTCTCTGGATTGGGTGGCGGCCTGCGTTAAGGAATGAAGATCTCGCGGTTGGGTTACGGCTTGAGCTAACGAGTGAAGGTCTCTGGATTGGGTGACGGCTTGGCTTAGAGATTGCATGGGCATCATGTTGTCCATGTCATCGTCAGGGCCGGGACTCGAGGCTGCTGAGACGGTGGTGGAGCCTCCTGGAGATGGTGGAGGGGAGGTTGCAGGGGGTGGTGGGGGGATGTTACATTTCAGAGGTGATCTGCAAATAAAATCAATTAATGTTGTAAAAATATTGCTAAAACCAAGTTATTGATAGACTCTTTCTTTTAATGGAAAATCGTGGGGTTATTCTGTCTTGCGTTGTGGTTAATAAATAATTGTCTAAATATTAGGTCCTTACATATGAAATTGGCATTTTGCCGTACTGGCAACTTTGATCTCAAATATCTTCTCTTTGGTTAGGAATTCCAAATTCAAATTTATACAGCTAATTTACCATGTATTTGTGTTTTGAAAATTATAATTCATTTGTTTTTTCACTAATTGTTTTTTTTCTTTGCGTCACTTAGTTTACAAAATGGAAAACTTGAAATATCGCGTTATTTACGAGTACGAGTTCCACCGTGGCACCAGTGCTGCAGAAACAGCTCGAAGGATTAATGATGTGTATGGCTACGGTGCCGCAAAAGAAAACACAGTGCATTTTTGGTTCCAAAAATGTTTTGGAAATGGTTTTCGTTCTGGAAATTTCGACCTGCAGAACAAGCCCCGTGGACGGCCGGAGACCAGAGTTGATAATGAAGAATTGAAGGCTATTGTGGAAGCGGATCCATCACAAACCACGTCCGAGTTAGCTGCAGGCTGCGGTGTTAGTGATAAAACTGTTTTAACCTGTCAAAGGCCCGCAAATTCCAGGAAAAATACGGAAATTTCGTAACAAAACACGATTTTGAATTTTGAATTAAATGTTTTGTTGATTAATTTTGAGCTATCGTATATTTCATTGACTGAAATACGTTCCTAGAACAATAAACTATGCACCAAAACAACATTACTTGCGTTAATTACGTAAATTAATAGGTTTTATGATGTTTTAGTCGAGGAACACGCATCAAAACTGACAGCTTCAATTTGCGCCAAAAATGACATTTCGATTCCACAGATAAAAATCATTTAAAAATAATCTGGTGTTGTCAGATGGATGAAACTAGTGGCTATATCATCAATGATGTTGGCGCAAGCGATTCTGACCTTGTTTTCATACAAATTCTGTACATAGAAGGGTCAAAATCGCGGTCAAACTTTTTTATTTCGAAATATTTTTTTCGCGCATGCGCAAAAGCTGCGCGCAAGTCCGCGTCTCCGGCCGTTTAGAGGTTAATCCACTTAAAGCAAATTGGGAAGATGAAAAAGCTTGAAAGGTGGGTACCTCACGAATTGAGTGAAGCAAATCAACAAACGCGCGTTGACCGCTAGACCACACACTGCACAACAGACGGCTACCAAATTAGAGGAGCTTCAATTGGAATGTCTAAGACATCCACCGTACTCTCCGGACCTTGCCCCAACAGATTACCATTTTTTTTTAAATTTGGATAATTTCTTGCAAGGGAAAAAATTCAATTCTGATGGGGCAGTCCAAACCGCCTTCAAAGATTTTATTGATTCCCGTCCGAATGGTTTTTTTGGTATAGGGATCGATGAACTACCTATGAGATGGCAAAAGTGCATAGGTAGCAATGGTACATACTTTGATTAAATAAATATATTATTTTTAAAAAAAATTGACTTTATGTTCCTCCCATACAAAACGCCGATTTCATATGTAAGGACCTAATATTTCATTGAATTACCCTTCATTATCTCTCTTGCGAAGAATGGAGGGTCTTTGAGGTCCACCGGGGCTGCTAGGGGCACGTACCAGATCATTTTGACTCCTGTCTAATACTCCGGCTGAAAATAAAATTAAAATAATTCATACATTGACTCTCAAAAAGATGTTCTAGGTATATGTAATTAACTACATAATTATCCGCAGAGGATTAAACATGACTTGAATCAAGGATTCGATTCATTTGATCGTGCCATGTTTTCCGGGGACATTCCTGACCTTTCGTCATATTTCGCTCAGGATTCTGTTTATTTGCAATTTTATAAATAAAATCCAAAACTAAGAATAAATCTCAAACAAATGACATTAAAAAATTATGTAACAATGTTCACACATAAAAAAAAATCTAGGGTTACACATTAGGCCACTTGCATGAACTTCATAACGACTTGGAAAAAATCGTGTGGATAGATTTTTTTACTAAGATTACGAAAATGTTAGTAAAAATTTTTAGAAATGCAGTTTTATTTTTTTTTAAATAAATAAATCCATTATTTGGGCTTGTGACGTCACTAGATGAAAATGTCCCTTCGCCAAAAATGTTACTATTAATTTTATAAAATTCCACACTGATTTATTTTTTTTATATGGCATCACTTTGATTTCAGGCGAATTTTTGAATTTGACATTTAATGTTCACTAGATTTATTGTTTGTTCTCTGCGAACGTATCATTTGGTTTGATTTTTGACAGATGTTATGACGAGAACCCCATACAATTTACGTTGTCCGTACGTGTTTTAGAGGTATAATGATAATGGTGCGGATTTTAACAAAATCAAATTTTATAATATTCTTGTTATTATTATAATTTACAAGTACAAGTATATTACATTTGATTTAGTAATATGGACGTTAAACATTATAATGATTTATGATCAATAAGATGGACCAAGGAATAAAATATTTATGAGATTTAATATTTTTGATATGCCTCGTTATTTTCCTGTGCTATTCGTGTGGAAAACGTTTTTTTTTTTTAAATGATTTTCGGCTATGTAATTATCGTTTTTTCGCACCTATAAAATTATGTCCCGTCTTTCCGGTTTATAAAAAATGGTTTGATTTTTCGGATTGAAATTTCCAAAAAATCGCCAGGGTTTCAAAAATACGATTAAAAAAAAAAACAAAAAAAGAATGTCTTAGAATATTTGCCTAAACCGGAAAAAAAATAAAAAAAATATGATGCAAGTGGCCTATTTCTACAAATGAATGAAGTAATCAAGTTTTCAAAGTCTACTGGGGTAATTTATTGATTATTGAATGGTTTATTGGGATAATAAATTGATTACTGAATGGTTTATTGGTATAAAATATTGATTATTGGGACAATGTATTTATTACTAAAAAAAATATCGGGATAGTGTTTTGATTACCTACTTAATTATAATTGGGATAATAGGAAATCGATTACTTACCAAAAGTGTTGACGTGGCTAGTGGCCATCACCACATTGTTGAGTGACTGTCCCTGCACGCCGGGTAGGGTCTGCGAGATGGACAGCATGCCTTGCTGCTGCTGCACCTGTATACCCTGGACCTGCTGTATGCCCTGGACTTGCTGCTGAACTTGCTGAACCTGGTGCTGGTGAGAGGCAGTGGGGGCGGCGGGGGCTACACCGGAGGAAACTTCATAATAGTATGTGCTGCCAACTGGAAATTTCAAAAATGTTTAAATTCTTTGAACATATCTATGCAGCAGATTGCTTTTCTTTTTTTATGTGAATACCACACAAGGGTCTCAAACGCTCCAAACTGTCTGGAGCCAGTGGGACTATGGCTTCCTCAATTTTATTGGGGTATGCTGTGAAAGGCCAGGAAATGCGGATAAGGAATGTCGGAACGTAACCGGATGCTTAGAAAATGCCACCAAACATGGCTGAAGCCAACAACGACTGATTCTGGACATTTTAACCTGACCGACACCCACCGAGGGTTTTCTAACTGCTTGGTGGTTATCATCAGACAACAACCAAATCTTGTATCAAAACGATTTATTGAACTAAACAAAGCAAGAATCGAGATAATTCTTATTGATAAATCATAGACAGTAACAGCCCTACTCATAATGAAACCCTAACACGGCGCTGTAGCATCGCGTTAGCTGTACAGGAGAAGGGGCCTACACTGCTCAGGTTAAAAATCTTTACTCATAATCATAAATATTCCCAATATTGCTCGACAGCTGGATTATAGGTTATGATTTTTTTACGGTAGCAACACTGCTCCAGAGCTGAAAAACGCGGTCAATTTGGCATTTCGCAGCATGTTGCCAACTTCATGATTATTCATACGTCAAAATACTATTCAACGAGATTGTTTTGTTTCACATTTTAAAAATAACTAAGAATTTGGAGATCGGGAGATATTTTGCAACCCCGTTTATTGTTCACATCCAAATACGGCCATACCAAGTCAATCAAACGTCTCATGTTAACTTTTGTAAATCTATATTTAGACCTAAAATCTCCTTCCGTAAGTGCTGCAAATGGATCGTACCTTTTTTTGTACCTTTTCGGTAGCCGTGGTGCACGAATGCCGCGAATACGATAAATATTTGCCAAAGCTCCATTCAAAATGTTAAGATTCTCAAAAAAGTTCGCCATTTTGAAAGTTATACTGCCGTAGTACTGAGTTAACCCTGGTGATCAGGTGGTTTAAATTCTGACAGCTACTAAATCTCCCGTACAGCGACGGGGTAAGAAAACGCGCATGCGCGCGGTTGACCCACCATTATGAGTAACAATTTCACCTAACCCATTCTTACTCTCGTGGTGTTATCTTACTTTGCGATTATGGGTAAGACTGTAAATGTATCTTAGGTGGAAGGAGAAAAGTGGGAAGACCCAGACTGAGGTGGGAAGACGAGGTAAGAGGGAATGCAGCACAGCTTCTCTAGGTAACATACTGGAAGTCAGTCGCTGAGGACAGGAGGAGTTGGAGGCGAATGTTGTGGGAGGCCAAAGTTCAATATCGGCTGTAGCGCCCCTGAAGAAGAAGAAATGTATCTTTCTAATGTAATATAGTGAAACCCTCTTAACCCCTCCGCAACGTAAGCAGATATATGCGTTAAAAATACGACAGCAGTCAAGTACAATAAGCGTGTATAATATTTACACGTCAGCGCGTGTGTCTCCATAGAAACCGTTATAATTCCGTTATTGTTTTAGTTACATCCGTAAAATAAAAAGTGAAAGGTCGATAGTGAATCATGCTGCACATCTCTATTCAAGTTGTCCATAGAAATACATAAAAAGAACATTCTGTCAGACGCGCAGTCTGACACATAATTTATCCCGCCAAATTTCCTACGGGCTCCCGACATTGTTAATTTCTATTAAATATTTTTATATGAAATGATAAAAAAGTGAGGTGACAAAAGTGTTTATTACACATTTATACAATAGAATAAGTATTGTTGTTTACATAATCTGTGATTTTAGTACCGTTTTCACATAAAAAGTGAGTCATTTTCTCATTTTTTTAATGTTTGCATTCTAAATTTTAATATTTACAAATGTTAATATTTATTTGTAATATAATAATTGGAAAGCTTATTTTGTTTTTAAAACAGTTTTTATTATTCGGCTACGTTCAGAAATGTTTCATTTATAGAGCTTTAATTGTGAAGCGGTAATAATACAAAGTTTTCGTAAAATGTCATTTCGTTTAAGACACCAAAAGCTAATATACTCGAAAATTCGGAGGGGTTAAGAAGTTTCGTGGCTTAATCGGTGACAGGTTAGAGACGCGCCGGCGCGCGCGTTACATGCGCATGCACGAGAAAATAATTCAAATATTTGAATAATATTTTCGTCAAAAAACTTTTGGTCTGCGATTTTGGCCTTTCTATGTACATAATTTGTATGAAGAACAGTGTCAGAATCGCTTGCGCCAACAGTACTCTATGATACGCCTTGAAGTTTCATTCACCTTGCAACACCAGAATATTTTTAAAACGATTTCTTCTATGACCTTCTACCTGTCAAAATTTGCCGCGATTTTAACCGTCGCAACCGATGCGTGTTCCGCGACTAAAACATCGTAAAACCTATTAATTTACGTAATAAATGCAAGTAATGTTGTTTTGGTAGATAGTTTATTGCGTTGTGAACGTGTTTCAGTCAATAAAATATACAATAGCTCAAAATTAATCAACAAAACATTCAATTCAAAGTTCAAAATGGTGCTTTTTTAGTGTTTTTTCGTGAATTTTAGTGAAATGGCCTGGCCTTTGACCGGTTAAGAAGTTTGGTTTTTTCAGTCTCTTGGCCCAATTTTTCCCACATGTAAGGTTTTTCTGCTTAAGAAGTTTGTTTTTTCCGGTCCCTAGAAAAGCTTCTTAAGAGGGTTTCACTGTAGCAGTTCTTTGTGATAAGTGAACATAATCTCACCGTGTGGTCAAAATATTGGAGTTTTATCTAATACAATTTCGAAAAATATGGCCAATCTTTGATGTACTTTAAAATTAGTCACTTGATAGATAAACATATAAATATGTCGAGGATATTTCGAAGATGCAATTATAAATAATAAAAAAAAAACAACAGCAAGGAAAGAAATAAAACTAGGAAAAGATTAATTGGATTGATTTTCAACATACCTCCACGTGGTGAAATTGTTGGTCTCACTCCCAATGCAGTTACTCCAACGACCTGAAAACAAACATAAATATAAATAACTTTGTGAATAAGCAAAGAATTTAGGGTCTATGAAGAGCACAATAATATAATTTGTTACCTTTGGTTGATAATTTCTCTGCACAAGTGGCACTACCTTGGGAGCGGGTGTTCTCAGTGGATTCACAGTTTGTAGAACTGAAAAAAAATTGATTAACATATATATATTGTGTATTCCCAAACCATCTAAGCCTAATCTCAATCATTACAGTTATATATGTATTGTATTCTCTTGGGACTAGGCGCGGCCGGTGCCTTAAATTTTCGGTGGTACAATGAGTAATTCATCAACAACGTAAAACAAAAGTAGGTAAATAAATTAAAAAAATAAAATTAGACAGAGCCGAGTAACTCATAACTCGTACAGTGCCCTTGAGGTGATTATTCACAAAAAAAAAAAAACAGCGCTACAAATTATCCATTCATTATTATTATAATTTTGTGTAAAAGTTTTCTTTGCGCATTTACAATCTTGGTTGATAATTAAATATAGTTTTGGCTATAATTCTGTTTTTATTTTCATGGTTCATATGGTTATTTTTAATATAGTCCATATTTATTATTACATCACTAAGGCATGGAAATTTATTTACATCTATAAACAGCGATATCAGAATATTTCTATATAATGAATAATATCAACAATGCAATAAAAACACAAATTAAACGTATCTCTTGCACAAAATGCACACAAACAAAAGGACACAAAAACTAATAATGACGGTGTCAAATTGGTTCACTCTCCGTCAAGATAATATCGCACCCGCTGACCTGTTGACTCATCGTTGCATTTTACAAGAGAAAAATATAATTACTATCTTATTCAAACCCTACGATAGAATAGTCATTTCGCTGGAAGAATTTATTTGGAATTCTTCGGGCATTTCCGTGCGCCGCACGGCAGTAGCAATTTTTTCGATACGATTGTGTATTTTGACGGTCTGAACATGTTGCTGGGGACTTCATACAAATGATAATTCCCAAACGGGGTGCTTCATTGAAATGCGCGGAATGGTATGTACTTCGGTTCCTAGCCGATATAAATTGTGCGCGGGAAGCAATGCTTTTGGCCGTGATAATTATTCTCCACCAAATTCATGTATATTTAGATAGTTAGTCAATTTTTTTAAAGAATTGTACATTTTTATAATTAAAAATATTATGTAGGAATACGATGACCTGCAAAATGTGGTTCAAATTTTTTGGCAGTTCGGCGCACGAGTGCACGTTAGGATGTGCACCTCCTCATTTTAACATTTAGCTGCAGGAGGTTGAGCCTAGAGAGACTAATGGTTTAGTTTAAATTCAAATTAAGGAAAAACGTAGCAATATACCTTGAGGCGGAGGGGTCCTTTGTGGTGAAGGGGCGTTAGCAGGTCTCACAGCGCGAGCCACTACTGAAAAACAAATATGTAATTTATGTTATCAAATGATGTTTAATTTCACAATTTTTTTAATGTCACAAATTACGCTCTCAGCGTATGATTAACTTACCAGCTGTGGACACTTGAGGAGTGACCTGCCTCAGTTGAGGTCGCTGCGCAGACATCTGTAGGGTGTGTGGACGCGCCGGCCTGGGGACGTAGCACTGTTGGGCTCCAGAGGACCAACCTTACAAAACAGGAACATTATTTGAATTACATATATCTTCGTCATACATAATTTCTGAATCAACCAACTATTTAAACGGATCTTTGACCTGTCAATGTATCGCCAGACAAGAAAGATCAAACATAAACGATTTTTAAAACATATTTATTAATATTGTACTATTTTAATTGACTTTTATTTTGATTGTAATATTATTGAAAACTGCGATTGCATTGTAAACTTGATTTACTTTTGAGTGTAATGTTGTAAACTTGATTTACTTTTGAGTGTAATGTTGTAAACTTTATTTACTTTTGAGTAATATTGTGTTGAAAGACTTGATTTATTTTTGAGTGTAATATTGTGTTGTAAACTTGATTTACTTTTAGGTGTCATATTGTGTTGGAAACTTGATTTACCTTTGAGTGTAATATTGTGTTGTAAACTTTATTTACTTTTGAGCGTAACATTGTGTTGTAAACTTGGATTTACTTTTGAGTGTAATTTTGTGTTGTAAACTATGCCTGCCATCAACACAGTCTTTATTAGCTAGATTGGCGCAAAACATCAGCCATGTAATAAATGTATTTTATAGAGTTAAATGAATAAAAATAAATAAATAAACTTTTGAAAACTTTTACATATTATTTTCATTAAAATTTTTATAGAAATCTCGAAATTCACAAATGGTAAGTTTCAGATTTAGCCCCTATACACCACAAGCAACTTTAAATGCGGACAATAGTTGCGTCGCTGCATCAACATCCAATACGATATGTGGAGGTGTGCATACGAGGCGACATGACAGGCGACTAGGAAGGTTTTTTTGAATTTGTAAGGATTTTGAAATAATCACAAACTGTCACCATAACTAAAGTTGCTTGTTTGCGCCTGGACTTAGAATAGAATAGCATCAAACAATATTATTTGGTAAAAGCTCTAACTTCACAAATAATTTTTGAAAAAAAAGATATTTGAAAGACTTTATAATTTACTTGGTGTAGGAGAAGGAGTTGGCCCCCGAGGTGCTGCAGACCCTCGGGGTACCGCCAGGCTAGCCACGGCTGCAGGACCTGAAAAATGAAACATCATAGGTTTAATAAATATGTAAGTGATAAATAAAAAAAGAATAAAACGGTAGAATAAAATAATGATAGCAACCTCTGGGCACATGGTAGTTGGTAGTCAGCTGCTTAACTGTGGTTCCCGACTGCACCGAAATGGCTGGAAAAGATTTGCAAACTTTAATAACAGTTTCATGAAATGCTTTCTGAAATAATTGTGTAGGTACATATTTAAATCTTAAATTGTTGTGAATGGTTCTTGATAGAAATTAAACACATTATTCACAATAAGCACTTCTCTTTTATTAGGCTTAACCCTCTGAACAGTATGGCTGCACGTATGCGGCGGCACTCGAAAGATCCATTTAGACTTTTATGGATCGCCGCATGTATGCGGCCGTTTGACTTTATACAAATTTTTCTATTGTTTGTGATTTCGATTAAATTATGATTTATAGATAATACAAATATATTTATCAAACATTGTTACGCATTATAACAAAATATAACAGTAGGGGAGCCTAAGAAGGGATTTTGGGATTTATTCAAGCGCGACAGAATAACTTGGGGGAAATACCTTGCACCCTGTTATGAACTACCACCATATATGAACCCTTAATATAGGGGGGTGCATCTAGGACAACCGATCACATTAGTAAAAAAAAATCGATCCCCAAAAATACTCGAGCATGTCAGGTTAACCGGTCAGCAACAAGCAACATAAGCAGATATATGCGTTAAAATGACGATAGCAGTCAAGTACAATAAGCGTGTTTATAAGTCAACGCGTGTGTCTCCACAGAAATCGTTCTTACTCCGTTATTGTTTTAGTGACATCCCTAAAACAAAAAGTAAAAGGTCGATAGTGAATCATGCTGCACATCCCTATTCAAGTTGTCCATAGAAATACATAACAAGAATATTCTGTCATTCGCGCAGTCTGACACATAATTTATGCTGCAAAATTTCCTACCGGCGGCTCGACCGCGCTCGACATTGTTAATTTTTATTAAATATTTTTATATGAAATGATAAAAAAGTGAGGTGACAAAAGTGTTTATTACACATTTATACAATAGAATAAGTATTGTTGTTCACATAATCTGTGATTTTCGTTTTCACATAAAAACATCGCGTGAGTCATTTTTACATATTTTTAATGTTTGCGTTCTAAATTTTAATATTTACAAATGTTAATATTTATTTGTAATATAATAATTCGAAAGCTTATTTTGTAACCTTTCTTAAGTTTTTACTATTCGGCTACGTTCAGAAATGTTTCATTTATAGAGCTTTAATTGTGAAGCGGTAATAACACAAAGTTTTCGTAAAATGTCATTTCGTTTGAGACATCACAAGTGAATATTCGCAAAAATTCGGAGGGGTTAATTCTATTATACATAACTTTGATAATATAATTTTGAGTTGTTTGTAAAGGTTTTATAAAAGCATCACGCGCACCACCCCATCCTATTATTCCAAAATGAGTGAAGATTGCACCAGAGAAAAATAAATCATTTTCAATTTGTCAATATTCAATAATTCTTGTCTGTAAAATATGTAGGTACGTAAGATATCTCAATTTAGAAACGGTATTATTTATTTGTGATTGCCAATTTAAATTTGTATCAATACATATACCCAAATATTTGATCTGTTCAACTTTTCAAATTTCAGAGCAAGATGAGTATATTACTCGATTACAGTTAGTATTATGAATTCTAATTTTAAGGTTATTGGGGGGTTTGTTTTTACTGTTTTTTATAAAAAGGTAGGTAAAATGTTTTATTGTAGTTTAGGAAGAGTCTATTACTATTTAGCCATGATGAGACATGTGCAATATAATTTGATGCATTTAAATAAGTTTCAAGCAAGGATTTTCCATTTACAATTATTACTGTATCATCAGCGTAAGATACAATATTACCAGGGATTACAACATTACATAAATCATTTATATATGTTAAAATCAGGATTGGGCCAAGCACAGTACCCTGTGGTACTCCATTTTTTATCCTCGTTTCAGTACTATGAAAATTCCCTATGTTTGTTTTTTGTTTTCTGTCTTTGAGATAGTTAGTGAGAATTTTTTGTGTATCTTTTTTGAAACCTATTTGATTAATTTTTTTTATAAGTATACTAGCTGACCCGGCGAACTTCGTACCCCGCCACGTAACATCGATCCGCAACTGTCCGTGTTTTGGTTTTTGTCAGTATCAGAGAAGACCTTGTGTACAGATTTAGATTTTCTTACTTTTCCACTTACTTCCCCTCCCCCCTACATCTAAAAATAATCAAAACAGTAGTTCAATTTCTTTTTACATGTGACGTCACAGAACTGATGACCACTCCATACCCCTAGTCACACTTCCTACTCCCCCCCCTCCCCCTTAATGTGTGACGTAATTTATGGATGGCCCTTACGGGAATTGCATTTTATTTTCTTTATACGTGTGAGGGAAATTTATTATAACTATTGTATTTTTCCGTTGGAAGGGTGAAGACACACGTTAACCGTTTGTCTCATTTTTGACTGTTTTAGTGTGTAAGAAAGAGAGGCAGCATTGTTTGTTTAACCCCTAGGATACGACACACTACAATAGCAGTGCAGTGAAATCATGACTACATCTACAAATGAACTCCAATGTGTGGGTGTAGAGCTAGGTTTTAGAATTTTTTAATGCATTTTGTTCCTGTCCATGAAAGTTTGAAAGCAAAAAAGTTGATATAGAAGAAACCTGTCAATTATTTCAAATATAATTTTCAATATTATGTTTGGTTTTTAAATATTTACAAAATACTACCCGTCTTCTAAGGGTTAAGAACAAAAGCGAAACAATCAGCACATTGACATTTGACATTTTTTGGAATTCACGCAAACTTCAACTAACACAACATTGCTACAGCTCTTTCAAAAGATGAGGAAATGAATTTTCTTCATAACTTTCTTTTTCGTGAATTTTTGCGATGTTTTAATAGTTATTCTCTTATCCGGGGCGGAGAAAAATCCAACAAATCAAAGATCATCAAAATCGGTCCAGGCATTCTCGAGTTATAAATAGTGTAACTAACCCGACTTTGTTTTATATATTAAAGATTGTGATTTACCGTATCAAAAGCTTTTCTTAAATCTAAAAATATAGCTAGACTTTTTTATTTTTATCAACAGATGTGTACAATTTTTTTGTCAAATCGAATATTGCATCTTCAGTGCTTAGTTTACTTCTGAAGCCATATTGATTTTGGGAAAGAATTTTGTTTTGTTCTAGGTAATTCATTACTCTATTTTTGATACATTTTTCAAATATTTTTGAGAGGTTTGAAACTAAGGAGATAGGTCTGTAATTGTCTAATAGGTGCGTTTCTCCTAATTTGTGAATTGGAATGATGGTGGAGATTTTAAATTGTTCTGGAAAATGTCCCTCTTTTAGTGATATATTAAAAATATGTAGCAATGGAATTAAAATATTATGTTTTATTTATTTTTGTTGTGTTACCTGCAATTCCTGTAGAATTTGTTGATTTTAGACTATCAATGAGTTTTACAATTTCGTTTATCGTGATAGGTGAAAAATATTCTAAGGAGTTAATTGAATCGTAAGTTGAGACTAAATGCAAAGACGAGTCTACGGGTGTTGTACTATCAATTTTACTAGAAGATTCAAGTACTGGATCTACTACATTTGTGAAGAAGTTGTTAAAGTTTTCTACAATGGCCGATTTGTCAGTTATAATATTTTAATCTCTTATTTTAATCTCTTTCACATCAGTTGATGCCATTTTTTGTTGTTCATTATTTCATTAATAATATTCCACGTTTTTTGGTATCATTTTTTGCATTATCAATTTGTTCACAATAGTATTTCTTTTTACAACTTCTTATTAACCTATTGAGTAAATTTCTATACATCAAATACTTTGTTTTCATAAAAGACATTATTCTTACATTATTTTTTTGGCAGGTTTTTTCATAATTTAACATCTCTCTGTAAAGTTTATCTCTTTGTTTAATGGAGACTATTAGTCCTATAGTAATCCAAGGTTTGATTTTTTTATATTTTCTCTTAGTAATAACAATTTTGTATGTGCTTTTCGAAATATAATCTTGTAGAGTTTTATAAAACAATTCTAGGGCTGAATGAGGGTTAGCTGTCGATCGTACATTGTCCCATTTTTCTGAATAAAGTAGATTGTTTAATGTGTCATAGTTGATATTATTTTTTTCTAGATTACGAGAGTTTTCTTTTAAATTAGTGGTTATTAAGATGTGTCCATAAAATGTTGGGTAGTGGTTAGTAATGTTTGTTTGTAAAGTTGAAGATGTAGTTTTGAAGTGTTTGTGTGTTTTGACAAATATGTGATCTAGAGTAGTGGAGTTATTAAAATTTTCACTTGTTGGAGAGTTTATGTATGACTGATATCCTGCTTATGACAAACAATCTAAGTATTCATTTTTTAAATTTGTGCTTTTACTATTTTCATTTATATTGATATCACCAGTTAAAATTGCAAAGTTGAAGTTATTTCTGTTAATTAATTTTAAAAGCGAATTAAGTTCGTTAGTGAAGAAAGACTAATTTAATGAAGGTGATCTATAGATAGCTAATAGCAGATAATTACAATTTTTGTTGTTAAATGTTAATTTAATTGCATTAGCTGTTTTAAAATCTAGAATTTCGTGGGCAGTTTTTTCAAGGCATTTTTTCATAAATACGGTGATTCCATCATGCCCAGTATCTTTACACTCAGATGAAATGGTAACATATCCTGGAAGGTAATAGGGGATTACCTCTTTCATCTGTGTTTCTGTTAAAATAATAATGCTAGGAGAAAAATTTAGACTATCGAGAAGGATACAGAGTTCATCGAAGTGCTTTCTTAAGCTTCTTATATTCATATTAAGAATTGAAAAATTAACATCTTTAAAGTGCTTATTTAGTTCTGTTGTTTTTGGAAATATAATTTTCATACAAAAAAATTTCATCAGCCATGTTAAAAGATTGAAATTATTAGCACGCGCAATGTGGTTACTGGATCCTTTATTCTGAGGGAATGTCTTCTGGCTGTCTCATCTTTCCTCATCATTACATTTCCATTTTTTGCCCAGATGAATTTGTAGCCAAGCCGTGAAGATTTTGCCAGAAACAGGTGTTTATTATGTTGAGTTAATTGTTCGTTTATATACACAATACTTTTGTCGTCTTCGGGAAAATTAATATTTTTTGTGTACAAAACACCGTATTTTTTTTTTTGGGTAATAGTTTTTTCTTTACTTTGGAAGGATACAACTACAGCAGGATACTTGTTTAACAGGTTCTGTTTTTTATTCTGTAGATATTTGTTATTTTTGAAGATTCTGATTCGCATTTTATAGTTTCCATTAATTATGTTGTTGACTATTATTGATATATTTTCATTTTCTTTAAGTGGAACTCCCTGTATTTCAATGTTATTTTGTTTGTGAAATTGTTCTAGTTTGTTAATTTGCAGTTTTATTTCTTTGTTTTCCGATAGCAGCTGTTTAATCAATACATCTTTGTGTTTATTTTTCTCTTCAAATTCATCAATTTTATTACAACAGAATTCTACTGATTTTGTAAGCTCTCTGAGTTCATTCTTGATCTGCTCTCTGAAAGATTTCATTAATTGTTCCGATAAAACTTCGAATTTTTTTTCCAGGAATTTTAACATCTTATTTGTATTATAGTCTTCTTCAGATTCGCTAGATGCTGCTTTTTTGTGGCTCTGTTTTGCTTATTCATATTAATGTTTTTGATGTTCTGCAATAGATAGTGTTATAGTGTAGTCAGAGGGTAAGCGTGTAGAGTTTTGCGCCTCGACTAATTGAAATTGGTTTCACTAAGGAGCGAACCTCGTTCCTACGGAACTGAGTCCGGACGGTCGATGTCAGCGACGCTAACCACTAGACCACTCCGCTAGGTATCGGGAGAGAGGTAATATTACTATATTAATGGTAATATTGCTATCAACTGTCAGTTGCAGTTTACAGTTGGTTCTTAGATGCGACAATATTCCCACAAGTTACTTCACAGTTTTTAAATCACTTTAGATTAGTAATTCCTGACCGTTTCAAATGTTTAAAGTGGTAGATAGTTTACTACTAATTCACAGTTAACATAAATCAATATCTTTTTGAATAATACGATTTAAAAATGTTGAATTTAGATAATTTTTGCAGAGCGAAATTTGACGTGCACACTGTTTGATGTAGGTACTATTTTAAGGTAGGTACTATCATAACCATTTCTGATTACAGATATGCAAGACGTTGATGAAGGTGACCGAATCGATTCGAACTTGCAATACGAAGACGATTCCACTGATGATGACGACGATTAATAGACTCATTCTTAACCTTTCTTTCATTAACCCTTTTACGCCTGCCGTGCCCAAACGAGGACGCCTTCAAATCTACCCTCCATTTTGTTATTAATGTGGTATGTTTTGATAACAGTGCATTATTGTCGAGGTGAATGATGTGTCTTTCGTTTTATATCTAACATTTTGGGTAACATCATTTTTAAATAGTATTTTAGTGCCATAAATAAAGTTAATCACAGAGTTGCAGTGATTACCAAATGTAAGTTTTTTTTTTTAATGTGTTTACGTGCGTAAATTGTTAATTTTTCTAGATAATCTTATTGAAAACTTTGTTTACTTTGGAATAAGAATTTTATACGGTAAAATATATAGTTTACTGAACTGTGAACTACTTTTTTTTGTTGGTGTCCCCAAATAGGGACAGTGGGCACATAAGGAAAAAAATATTCTTTTTTTTACAGAGTTTTGACTGAAAATAAATATGTCGAAACGGCAATTTGAAGTAAGCGATAACTATCGTCGACTCCGGGAGGCCCTTGGTGCTATAATGGCAGAAGAGGACTCAGATGTTGAATTCGATATAGTTGCTCTTCCCCCAGAACCAAATATCCTCACTGATGAAGAAGAAGGCGACGAAGACAATATTGTTACCAATGACATGCCAAGAGATATTCCTGGAAATGTCGCAATTTTTATAGAGACGAAGAAGATTGGGACAGTTCTGATGAAGAGCCTTTGTCAAATTTCGATAGGAGGCAACGAAGCGATCTTGGGCCCCGTTGGCGTAAATGCGAACCTAGCTACGATCATATGCCCTTTGATGAGAATAATGTACAACAACTATGCGAAAACCTAATTACTGTCTCAAAGGTAAAAATTCTGTTTCAATTTTTGAGACGATTTTTGACCAGGAAGTAATAGATATGATTCTTCAATATTCTGATTTGTATGCATCACAAAACAATAAACATGATTTCAATATTACCGTTGGTGAGTTGAAAACATTTTTCGGCATTCTATCTCTATCTGGTATCACACTTTGCCTCGCGAACGTCTATTTTGGTCTTTAGACGAGGACTGTAATGTACTTGTTGTTCAAGGCAATGACGAGAAACAGATTTTTATATATCAAAAAGTACCTACATTTCTGTAATAATACTCTCGCTGCTGTAACATCAGATAATAAGTTCAAGGTGCGAACCCTTGCTGAGGTTCTCATGAAGAAATTTATGCAATGGGGAGTGTTTCACACAATTCTGTCAATAGACGAGTCCATGGTGAAATATTTTGGACGTCATCCATCGAAACAATTGGAGGGGGGGGGGGGGGGAGGGGGGGAGGGGGGGGAGGGGGGGGAGGGGGGGGAGGGGGGTTAGCAAGTTAAAAAAGCAATTATTTTTTATTTAACCTCTTGTTTGCCAGGGTAGGCCAGCAAAAAGCACCACCAATTACGACGCGGCACCCGGCGGCAGAAATGACGACACTGTCCTTTACAAATTTTGTACATAGAAGGGTTAAAATCGTAGATAAACATATTTTTCCCACGCATGCGCAAGAACTGCGCACGTTCCCGCGCTCCGGTAAATTATTAATATAAATTATTTGGAGTGACTAGGCGCATTGCAGGTTTCGCTATGGTAAAGGGCGATAATAGAGCAAGCGATTCTGACCATGTTCTTCATACACTTTCTTTATACATAAGGGTCAAAATCGCGTGTAAAATCTCATGACACACCGGTGCACGAGCGGCAAACAAGGGATTAAGTTCCGGTTTACTACATCCTTCCTTCTTGTGTTCATGGTATAGTGTCAATTCTTAATCATAATAATACACGTAAAATCATAATATTATATTAAAAAAAAATTGTGAATGTATCTGTAATGGAATCTTTCAGTTTCAACGTGTGCGAAATGTGAGAATTTTCGCACACGTTATAAAAATGATTACAATAGGTACATACAATACAAAAATTAACCAATATTAAAGTTTATTTTGCTTTATTAGTACGTGATATGCGTGTTTATTTTCTTTTTTAGACCTTTTTTTTTACCTACCCACACCCTCACTGTGCCCTCTAATTTTCTCTGGGTCTTTTACCGCTCCCCTGAAAGTCTCAAACGACAATATAATTAATTGTAAAAAAAACGGATTATATAATTAATTGTACATGAAAAAAATATATTTAAAAAGAAAACGGCAGATATTTGTGCGGGCAGCAAAAAACGGATAATAATAATATTTATTTGGATGATTTATATAGCGCCGTTTTTGTGAAAAATCACCTCAAGGGCGCTGTATAATTGTACATGAAAAAAATATATATTTGAAAAGAAAACGGCAGATATTTTGTGCGGGCCGCAAAAACAGGATAGTATAATGGGGTATTTCCGCGTGTTTTTTTTATTGCTTAAAAAAATTAAGCAAAAAATTACGATGATTACAGCATTTTTATTTTATTTTTATGTTGACGAATAAATTTTCTACAGCGAGTTAAAGTTTCCCATTTTGGAATTACCGCTAAAACGATATTTTGGGGCGTGCTATCGTGTGACGTCATGAGTGAGGACGCTCACTGACAGTGTTTATTTATGCTAGTTCAGCTTAGCGACACTTGTGACGTCACAAACCCATTCCCCAACCATGGGCCGTTTTGATTTGGTCAGTTTTAGATTGTTTTTAAAATCAATAATATTGAATGAAAATATAAAAATCAATCATTTTCAAACAGTGCTGATAGTGTTTGTTGGTTCGTTCGGATTACTTTTACATGCGTCTACGTATGATGCCGGCCTTGTGTTATTGTTTATTATAGGATTACCCACATGTTGGTCGCCGTTTTGTTTTGGCTGATTTATTTGTGTCTTCATCTTGTTCTCGTTACGCATATTCATATCCTTAATTTGATCTCGAAGTGAGCTAAGTTCTTGCATTATTTCGGCTGTGTTTGTGCTCGATGATTCACTCAATTCGTTTTTAATTTGCCGTATTTCAGATTTCATGGCGTTGAAGTCTTTTAGTAATGAACTCTATAAACTATTAACACTAGATCTGAGTCACATAGCTCCAACTAACACATAAAAAATATATATATATATTTTGGTTTCACCATAAATTTTCTAATGTTTTTTATTTTCTTTTTTTTAATGTGAATACCGAATGTGAGTCCCAACTGTTCCCAACTGCCTGGAGCCAATGAGACAATGACTTCCCCAATTGGGGTATGTTGTGAGACTGGAGGTAGTGGGGAGGGGAAGGACAGGAAGAAAAAGGTGGGGTAGTACCTGGCTATTCGGATCTGGTCACCAAACACGACTAAAGTAATTTCAAGCAACGTTTCAATTCTGAATGGTGGTGTTACACCGGGGAGATACTGAGAGTATCTTCCACTCTGAAACGTGCTGCGAATATACCCTGCAGAATTTTAAATTAATAAATTGTGTAATAACACAATTCAATCGAATAAAATTCATCTGTGCTGCTGAGATTTGAACCCGTGACCTTCAGAGTGCTAGTCGAGAGCCTTATCTCTCGACGATGGAGGCCGTCAAAATGAATGATTATTATTTTCAATCGAACGTAGGTAAAAGGTAGTCAAAATAATTAAAAATCGGTGTTTAATGGGGAATACTCACTTGCCAAAGATTCAAAATGGCTGATTGATTTGATGCTCATCAAGAGTGATGGAGTTGAAATACGTAAACCTTAATGATGGTGTATATTTAATATACTCACTATTCTGTGGACGAGGCGAGGGGTGGGAGACAGCTGTGGCGAGGTGCTGGTGCTGGTGCTGCAGGGATGGAGCCGGAATGCTGATGGACGACATGAGGCGCACGGCCGTGGGCAGCGTGCGCAAGGTTGCCTGTCCCACTATAGGACCACCGCCCTACAGACAACACACATTTTATTAACAGGTTTCATTCAATGATACAGCCAGCCGATTACACCAATCTCCGATATGAGATAGCCCAGAAGAAGAAAAATGTCAAATGATATTGGTGTTGCCGAATGAATCCAGCATAGATACTATCACAATAGCTTCTGTATCACACTGCCAATTGTCACATGCAATTTTTCTATAGAAGCATTGTCGCGAGATATTCTTGTGAAAGCTTTATTAGCGTACTGTACTATATTTCAATTATTCACATACTTGTACATACATATTAAAATTAAATTGAATGCTTATGCAATCTCTTGTATCCAGTGGACATTTTTTTAAACTTGTACTGTCAGCATGATTTCATACTTAACACACATCAATCATAACGAAACTATGTTTATAAAAACTGTGCAATACATCTGTAGGAAACTAATTGAAAAATCAAGTGAGTCGTGTTGTATCAAGTGCTTCGTAATAAAAGAACGTATTAAATACCATTGAACGTAGCTACTCAACAGATGTAAGGGAACGTACCCATACTACGTGACACGTTTAGGGGGGGGGGGGGGTCTTCAAAATCCCACACTTGGTACAAATGAGCGGCGGGGGGCTTAGTCACGTAGTGTGGGTACGTTCCCTAATGTATCAATAGAGATTACTGACTAATTATTTTAGAAAGCGTATCATTTTTTATGAGTAAACTTCTTTGCAAGGCGTGGGGAAGCAATTGTGCCTAAATGAGTAACAGTTTTTGATACGGAAATTACAAACTTCAATAACTCTACTAAAACTAGACATAGAAACGCCATCTTAGTCTCATTTTAAATGGGATGGATGAAAATTTGTGCAAATACTGCTCCGGCACTCGTGGCGGCTCATGGAAGCTGTGCATGAGCAAATGAACCCACGATTTTCGTTTTTCTAGATAGATTTCTGACAAGTGTCCATAAACAGGATCATATCTCAGAGGTTGATATCTAACTAACATCAGACTGTAACAAGAGTTTTGAAGAGGAGTGTAGATATTACAACTCAACCTGGGTTCCAAGTGTGTATCTCAAAAAATCAAAAGATACAAAGCCGGGAATTTGAAAAAGTTTGCGATACATGATTGCAAGGTAAAACGAAACAAGGAAAGCACAAAATTCCAAAGAGAATGACACCAAAACGTTGGACCCAATGCGCAGTACTTCCGCACATACAGGCAACAAAAGCGCTTCTGACAACTCAGGGGGCATTTGACAAGCCTGGGTCAAAAATGGAAATGGATTTCGTTACCTATATTCGCGACAGTACTGCTAGTTGGTTTTTAGTTGAAATCTTGGAGAAAACTACAAAATATCCTTTACCTTTCTTACCACTCTCCTGTGTTCAAAAAAAGTAAGCAAATGAATTAACAATTCAAAACAATTTTTTTAATATAATTTCTATATACTATACACATTGACCTAGACTCCTACGATTGACATTTTCACTCAAATAACTGCGGCATTGTCCGACACTGCCCATCCACAATGTTTCTTTGGGCAAATTGAAATGTATTGATTTGTTGCCAATTGCAGTCAGACCAATTTTTGCAGTACACATTTCAAAACTGATTTTGTTTATTTGTTTAGACATACACAGTACATAATGATATAGTTATAAGGCATATTAGACAAAATTATTACGTGGTTATAATACCTATTATGTAAGTCCACAGATATCGTAAGGTAATTTCGCCTGAGATGTGAACGTTTCTTAAAACTTAACTAATGAATGTATGAGTAGTAGTAATAAAAAGGAAGAATATGTGTGGAGAGAAAGAAAAATATTGAAATCAAAAATTAGGTATGAGAATTATGTATATGCTCACGAATGGTAATCAACTTTTAATAAAAGTTTAATGAAAATTTGGGTAAGTGGTTATAAAAAAATTTGTATCACGCTAATAAATTTAATATATTAGTCTTGCATATTCGTAAGGAATCATGAAAAATGTCTAATGGTGGGTTTCTACATTTACCGAGAATGCTAAATGCAATGCTAATTGTAAAAGTAAATGGTCAAATGCATAGAAATTTTTAAATTTCGATCGTTTACTTTTACAATTAGCATTGCATTTAGCATTCTCGGTAAATGAAGAAACCCACCATTAGTGTAGTAATGTTTCATAGTGAGTATAAGTAGTGATTGCGAGAGTAACTGATGATTTATTTCCTGCATTAGTGTTGTTGGCGGCTTCTACCGTATGAAAAAGCAAAATATGCCTGGTACCCCTCACTGGAACATTTAAACCAATGACAGATAGTAATTCGGGACTATCTATTTTATTATATAGCAGATTATGTAGAAACAACAGATCTGAGAATGTGCATTTTTTTTCATAAAGTTAACGTATTATTTGTAAGTTTGTTGTATTTCTTGAGTAAATGTTTCGAAAATTTATTCTGTACACTTTCTACTGAATCTATGTATACTTATATTGAGGATTCCATATTGTGGAAGCATACTCCAGTGGACTTCTGACCAATTAACAAAATAACATTTGTAGGGTCTTAATGCTTTTGAAAACTTTACATATTGTTTAATAGAAAACCTAGCATCTTGTAGGATTTTGATATAATTTGTTCAAAGTGCTTATCAAAAATTAATTTGCTTTCTAAGTAAACACCTAGATCTTTATATGGAGACATTTTTTTATTTTTTTTTTATTTACAAAAAGATACATAAATTATAATATATTTTTTACAATAATTAATTACATAATACATGTATTTGAATAAATAAGCAGGGCTTGTGTGTATGGGGGGTGTTATTATATTGGTTCAATTTATTATTTTTTATTCAGTTCAAATTTTCAGTATAATTTTTAAGCTGAGTTTTAAATTTTTTTATGTTTCTGTTCATGTTTCTGATTTTTTCAGGTAGTGAATTAAAAAATTTAACTCTGAGATATTTATGATTTAACTGTCCTATTGTTTTTTTACATTTTGGAATAGGAAGTATTGATGTTTGTCTAAGATTTCTGTTATTTTTGAAGGGTGCAACTTTATTTTGAATATTATCTTTATAAATTTGTAATGTTGCGTGATAAAAGTATAACGCACTTAATTTTCTGACCTTAAATTGTTTGAATAACAGTTCTGATGAATATGAGTAGGGTTTTTTTAAAATTGTTTTTATTATTAGTTTTTGTGATATGTAAATTGTTTGTGTTTGATTTGTATATGTACCGCCCAATCCTATAATGCCGTATTGTATAATTGATTGACAGAAAGCGAAGTATGTGCTTCTAAGTAATTTTTCGTTTAAAATATCTCTTAATAAGCATCTAAATATATATGTTAGTTTCCTTATTCTGTTGTTCAGAATATTTATGTGTGGGGACCATTTTAAACGCTGGTCTATTATTACATAGATGGTAAAGGTTTATTGTACAAGATGTAAGGATATACAATATCATTTTTATTTCTAGAAAACGTAATTGAGTGGTGCGCTTAGATATGTTTTAGGACTATAAACAACAAGTACTGTAGGTATAAATGATCAAGATTGCTTTGCAATTCCACGCAATTGGATAAAGACTGTATAGGTTTAAAAAATTTCATATTATCCGCGTATAACACAAAATAACTATTTTGAAAGCATACATAAATGTCATTTATGTAAATTATAACAGTGGTTCGAGATGCGACCCCTGGGGCACACCTGAGACGATTTCCGTCAAGCAAGATGCGAAACCTTTGACCACGGTGATTTGGTATCGATTACTAACATATGATGCGATCCATATTAATAATAATAGTTGGATAATTTGTAGAGCGCCGTTTTTGTAAAAAATCACCTCAAGGGCGCTGTGACCATCTAAGAGAACACCATAAATTCATAGACCAAATAACTTGGACTGGAAATGCTTGTACGAGCAGGTTGAACATTTGAAAATACAGATCCAAAGTACTCAGAAAATAAGTTGGCTACTCCTTTACTGTCATTAGCAGTTTTTCTCAACGTAAATGATATGATCGGGGATGGTAAGAGATTTTCTTTGAGAATTGACATAGGACCATATTTTTCAAACATCATGCTTTATACGGATTCTACCGTAGAAATGTAGGTTTACTAAGCTGCTGAAGCGACTGTTTTTTGCCTTTTGCAAAACAAAGAAAATTATAGATTATCGAGAGGGTTCTGATGACGCTTCCTCTAAAGAACTATTGTTGATAAACAACAATCACCTAATTCGTACCCAGAAATTCATTAGCCTAATTGACATTAAATTAACGAAATGAGGATTGGGAGATTTGAATGTTTCGATTTGGACAATCGATAAGAAAATCAAAGTTTACCTGTTGTCCTTGACTGATGATTTGGGTTCCTTGGAGCAGAGGAGTCGCTGTGATTCCTGATGTCGACACAAGAGTAGCTTGGCTTGTACTCAACAGCTGAGGCTAAAACAAGTGACGATAATTATTAGCGTCGTTATGATTGAAAAATACTCGTGATAGCACAGCAAAACAATACTAATTGCACAACAAATGCTAGATGCTAACCTGCGAACTCATTCCCTGCGAAATGATTTGACCCGTTGGTCGCATCAAACTTGCGTGTGTTATTAACTGCCCGGCTGTACTAGATATCTTAGAGCCACTAACGAGATGCGGTACTTTCGAATCAGACTGGCCCGTTCCTTTTATAATCGTGATCTTTTGCGTCAAATCAGTCGGGTAGCCTTTACCCGCCGAGAATTTGTCATTATCTGGATTGTTACTCATTTTTACGTGATTAGTCGCTCGGAATTAGACACATCACATCCGTGTTCGCGTACTAAAAATTATTAAAAATATATTTATCACTGGGAGAACTATATAGTTGTATGTCGAATGTTTAAAATGCATAAAAGCGGTAATAAACGAAGCCGAGACGTCCTGTCACAAAGCCAGACAGAAAAGCGAAAAACAAACTAGGGTCTACATAATTTTAAGGAATTCGAAAAGTTACAGCCTGACCAGTTTCTTTACAAAAATTTTGAACGTTAACTAAATCGACTACGGAAGAGTGCAATTAAAAACGCGAAGCGTAACTTAAGATGGTATAACAACACAGAAAATAAGGATTTGATTTCCATATTTATGGCTACACCGATGTACATCGGTAAATCTCTATGGTAAGTACATGTGGTGGTAAATTTGACATTATAAGGTTATGTTTTTGTCGTGTTGCTGTGCTCACTTTTACGTTCGTGTTCAGTGTTAACAATTTTCTAAATTAATTTACGGAAATATTACAGCAATCATGAAGATTTCGAACAAAAGCGCCGCTTCAAGTGGTGATGCCAAAATATCTAAAGTTCAGCAGAAGCTGGGATTAAAGAAAACTGGAAAAGTTAGTAAATCCAGCACCAAACCAAAGGCGAAAGAATTCACCGCAGAAGTGAAGGAAATCTTCAAAAAGGATATTCCGAACATTCCTAAAGTCAAAAAGCAGAAAGCAATTGTTGAAGAGACACCTGTCGAAACAAAATTGAGTAAATCTGCAAAAAAAAATTCCCCGAGGAAAGTAGATAAACAACAAAATGGAATTAAAAATGTTACCAAGCAAGTCGAAAAGGCAAAGACCCAGGTCAAATTTGTTATAGAAGAACCTCAAGTTAAAGTGAAACATACAAAAGCAGCGAAGGTTCCCCCTACCCTTGTTATTGTCCCCACGGAATCTAAAGAAACTAAACAGAAAAAAGAGAAAAGCAAACCCGTGGCTCCGATTGTAAACGTAAAGTCAAAAGTAGTTAAACAGCAGAAAGCTGTCATAAGTGAAGCCGATTCTGAAGTTGAGAGTCCAAAGAAAGTTAAGAAAGTAACGAAGCTTCTAACCGAAGACTCCAAGCCAAGCATTCCTGATGAGACTATTGTCAAAGCCATTGAAGTTATCAACCAGTTGAACCTGAACTTCCAGAAAAAGAAGAATGAACTCTTCGCTGATGAGACTCCATTCCTTCTTCAAATCGATTCCATCAAGATTTCTCAGGTCACGAAGAGGAAACTCAGATTGTGAGTTATTCATTATCACAATTTTTATTAACTTAACCAATTAAACATTACCCAAGGGGTAGGCAGAGAGGATGAAATGCCCCACAGTTCTCACTTCACACACTATTCGGTTCCATGTCAACTGAGAATAAAGTCAACTCAACACCTCCTTGAAAAGTCATTAAAAGTTGTGAAAAAAATATTTTTGAATTTTCCGGTAACCCTAAGCTAACGTAACCTATATAACCAATTTTTTGTATGTATCTTTTTATCACTCTAAATGACTTATCTGAGATTGTTCTGAGTTAGTTTTATTCCGAGTTGTCCGGTCACCCTTTATTCATTTCATACATACTTTGCTGACATACCAACTCATGTCTTCCTGGGGCAGCCCCGATCGATAAGATCACATTCACGTGTGCGTCATATATTCTCCTGATACCCCTTTTCCTTTCGGTAATTATCGGTTCGGACTGGCCACGCTTATTACGAATAATTTTTAGAAAAAAACTTTAGATTCGCCTTAATTACTATGAAAGGAAACTTTTTGACTTTGGGGCGGCGGAAAACAATGCATTTTAATTTTCAATTGCATAAAACCAAAATTCACTTCGCGAACCGACGCAGCGAAAATCCGCGGCCGTAGCTGTCACTGTTATGGACTGTAGCTGACTTCGTGGGATACCTACATGAAATACCGCGAATCACAAACCATGTTACACAAACCTAGCGTAGCCGCTAAACTACTTGAAAACTGGGATGTTTTTCTTGCCTTGACGCGAGTAGGCGTTATAAAGGGGCACTTTCTTTTGTATCACAAACCATGTTACACAAACAAGCCCGCTAGACAAATTTCATAACTACGCGCCTTATCCCACGAAGTCGGCTACAGTCGTATTAGCTCTTGTTAATTTATCAAGGATACCAACATAACAGTGACAGGTACGGCCGCGGATTTTCGCTGTGTCGGTCGCGAAGTGAATTTTGGTTTTATGCAATTGAAAATTAAAATGCATTATTTTCCACCGCCCCAAAGCCAAAAAGTTTCCTTTTATAGTAATTAAGGCGAATCTAAAGTTTTTTTCTAAAAAATATTCGTAATAAGCGTGGCCAGTCCGAACCGATATTTACCTTCCTTTCATCTGTTCTACATCTCAAAACCACCAAAGCGCCACTTTTTTTTATTTTTATTCAATAATGATTACATTGTTGACAGCTGGACTTCTGCCTGTTGAAGAGAGAGATAAATTTTCCTTCATTATTTAATTTTTACTCACTGCTTTAAATTCCCTCACCCTAATATATTTTGTCAATCAAACAATTAAATGGATTTTTTTAAATTTAATTTTTTTCATTGATCACTTGGTTGATTGATTTATTATTATATTATTGGCATAATTATTACAAACTTTTCTATTGTTTGTAGCAAACTGCCGCACACCCTTGTGACGGACACTTCTGACATCTGCCTGTTTGTCTGTGACTTGAAGAGAGGAAAGAAAGTGGACCATGAACCAACTCAACAACATTATGAAGATGTCCTCAGAGAGAAAGGCGTTACTAATGTAAATATATCTTATTTTTGCTGATCTAAACAGAGTTAATTTTTTCTATTAAATGCAATCCAGTCAGACAAGTCTAGAAAATGTCTCCAGTTGCCGCCAGTCTAGTGATATCTCCATCCAGTTTTATATTAATGATTGCCATATATTGTCAAATAACTTGTTGAGATTGATAACCGCATGCAACTTAACACAAGCAAATGTCAAATTATGAGGTTTTATCGAATAAAGAATCCAATATTTTTCGATTATTCCATTAACAATATGTCGCTAGTATCTGTCTCGGAAATTAATGACAGGTATTTGGTTTGACACGAAACTCAAGTTTATCAAGCATATAGAAATAATAACCAATAAAGCTTTGAAAATGTTGGGATTTATAAAGGGTATCTAGTGATTTCAATAATGTCAATACTGTAAAAACATTATATGTGTCACTAGTAAAGAGTCATGTAGAATACAATTCCACGGTTTGGTCCCCAAATTATGAGGTTCATTCGCATGCGATCGAAAGAATCTGAAATACATTTTTAAGATATGTAAATTTTAAATTGGGCATTTCTAGAGAATGCCTAAATTACGATAACATTCTTTGTTCATTAAATTTAATAAAATTATCTGATCGTAGAATCATTTCCGATTTCCTGTTTGTATAAAATCATTAATTCAATGTTTGATACCCCTGTTTTATTATATGAAATCTCTTTTCATACTCCAGGCAGGTCAGTTACAAGACAGTACCTACCATATTATTGTAGCAATTCAACATCAATGTCCCAATATTATACTCCTATGCGACGGATTCAACAGCTAGGAAACAAATACTCCGATGTTGTTGATATATTTGGTACATCAATTTTAATATATAATCATACCTTATTGAAGTTTTTTTCATCAAGTAGAGGAATATTTTGATAAAGCTATTTAAATTGACTAACATATTAAAAGTATTTTGTCGGCTGAAAGAAAAAAACTATTTTGGATTTTTTTATATTTTGTACCTACATACTATGTGGATCAAATTCAATAATATTTTTACTTTATATTTATTTTTGTTCAAGTGTTTTAAACACTCCTTTCCTGCACTATTTACGAGTATAATTTTGTAAATATTGTTATATGTATGTAAAAGCCTAAATAGGTGTAAATAAATATCTAAGAATGTGGTGTAACCTTTTAACAAGCACCTTGAATTTTGGTTTCCCAACTCCTACTTCCTGCATCTTATACCTTTGCTACTTACAAGCCCTGCCAAGTATGTACTACATACATACAAACCCTCAATCGCATGTTAAATGTACAGAAAAGTGGATTAACGCACTTTTTAATTTAGAAAAAAGCACTTTGTATCAGATAGATCACTGATGATAAATCGGATTATGTCCCAATAAACCGATGTACCAAATAAGTAGAATCGACTGTAATGAGAAGGAAGTACATATTTCAGTTTCTGGAAATGGAAAATAATGCATTTTAATCTCTCCTCTAGTGGTTTTGGCGAACGTACATGGGGAGTGAGTTTTCCTTTGGTTATTTTTTTTATATAGATTATCATAGATTAACTAATAATATACTTTTGAATGTAGCTATAACTTTGTGGTTATCCATTATAGATAAATGAAACAATTTAACTTTGTTTGAACCACTTTTATATTTGAGTAAATCCGACCGGTTTCAGAACGAACGTTCCTTCTTCAGGGCAAATGTATACTGATTTGACAGTTTTGAAATATGGATGGGAACAATGTATTATTATGGTAGGGGTGGAGCCGTTGCTAGGTATTAATGAAGAGTGGGTGGGTAGGGGAACATATCCATGATTGGGCTATAAGACAATATTTTTTGTTTGTTGATATTAGATTCATTATTTTTAAGGGATTTTTTTATTTCCAAGGCTTCTAAGTTATCTAAACTTTTTTCTTTATGATTAATATGAAGAATATTTATCCCCGTATTTTTTTCAAAACTATGGTTATTTTCAATGATAAGTTTAGCGAACTCAAAAAAATTATTATTATTAAGACACCTTAAATGTTCTTTGATTCTAATTTCAAAATTACGAGTTGTTTTTCCAATATAAAATGAGGGACAATCATAACATTTGAGTTTATATATTCCGGAATTAGTCAATTTATGGTCTTTATCTTTAGCATTTCTCAAAAAATTACCGATATTATTTCTTATATAAAAAGCTGGTTTAATATTAGAAGGAAGATTTTTGCAACATTGAACTGAAAAATTATCAATATACAAAATTTTACGCCATTCTTTATACATTAATTTACATGGCGTCATTATTCATAGGCAGGCTACTTAGGTGAGGCACATCTAGCCATTATTGATCGAAGTGCGCATGCAAAAAAACTGTTCCCTTCTTCTGATAACTTTAAAATCGAAATCGAGCCTCGCAGGGTCTGACCTGATTTGATGAGCAGAGTGTACAGCTCAATGTAAAATATAAATAACTCAATATTCATAAATATTGAGTTATTTATATTTTACATTGAACTGTATATTGTACATAAATAACTCAATATTCATAAATAACTCATAAATATTCCTTTAAATAAACTTAATTTTCACTTTTTATTTCTAGATCAAAACCATCATTCCTGTGAGGCAAATCAGGGTTGAATACGACCAGATAGAGATGAAGAGTCGTCTCCTCACGCAGTACGACTTCTTCCTGACAGACGCCCGCGTGTCTGGACTCCTGGCGCACAAGCTGGGCGCCGTGTTCTTCAACAAGAACCAGCTCCCCACTCCCATCAGGATGGATGCCGTCGACTTAAAGCAGGAGATCGACAAGGCCCTTCACAAGACGACGATGAGGCTTCACGGTGAAGGCACCACCTTCTCACTGCGCGTGGGTAACGGCAAGCAGACTCCAAGACAGATCTGCGAGAACATCCAGGCAGTCCTGCTACAGATGGCCGAAAAGTTCCCCGGAGGCTGGAATAACGTCCGATCTGTTCATGTTAAGACTCCTCTCTCCATGGCCATCCCCGTATATCTCACACTTAGTAAGCACTCTTAAAATTATATTATTGTTACAAAGAAAAATTTGTCTGTTAAAATGATCACTCTTCAATTTCATTAGGTCACCCCAAGTAGTTGGCTACGTTTGGTGACTTAGCAGGTTTATGAAGTGAGGTTTGTCTAGGTCTTGACGGCACATGTGTTTGCTCACCTACTGCGTGACGGGCCGGATCGGGAGAGACTGGTTGAGCGAGACCTTTTTAACTCTCCAGCAGGATTCTTCCGACCCACCACATTTGTATCGCAGTGGGAGGGATGGATTCATATGCCCTCCTATATTATATTCATATATTCACTTCTGAACCCATTGACCCCCCCCGATTCCTACCCACCCCTGATAGCTTTTTTCTTCCAAAAATTTCCTTTCCCTAAAAAGATCGAGATTTGCAGCTTCCCCAAATGATGACTTAGGCCTCGAGGGAAATTGTTGTTTTCCTATGTGGAACTAATGTAAAACAAAAGTCTGACCTTTTAGTAGCCAAGTGAAAAAATGTGTCATGTTCCCACCGAGGTCTTGGGTTCCATCATTAAACAACATCATTTACCGCTCATAATGATGGATGTAGGATTTCAAATATTTTCAGGATTTTCGTAATCTGACAATATTTGTGTCTGAAAAAAAAAAGTTATTGGATTAATAAATTGATTAGACAATCTAGAACTAGGGGTGAAATGCATTTCACTTAAAGATTTTTTTTATTGAGGTCATTTACTCGTAGTAAGACTATTGGTGTAAAATGTGTCTCTGTAATATGTATACACTATTCATGTAAAGGCCCATCAAGGTGTTGAAATTAATAAATAAAATCTGATCTTCAAATAAAATAAATTATCTCTGAATTTTCAAATTCATTGGAGAGTGATTTAACAAAACTTTTGTATTACCCCAATAAAGGTACGGAAATTTAAAAAAATGTATTGATTGATTACTTGTTTTTCCTCAGGAAATAAGAACGCCATCAAACGTACTATTGTGAAACCACTACACAGCACCGACGAGATGGTGGAGGGAGACCTCAGCACTCTGCTTGGAGCCTCTGTGCAGGTCTTCAAGAGTGGAAAGGTCGTTGTCAAGAGAAATAAGGACAACAAAGACGATAGGTAATATACCAAATATCGACCTTTATTACTAACCACATGGGTTGTATTTCTGCAAATTATTAAAAGACATGATTGTTTTAAACTTAACCGGATGATCGTGAAGCAAAATTTATGATTGCGAATTAGTTTTGCTAGCTTATCTGTTAACGAAGTGGCTTAATCAATGTCGGGGACCATTTTTTTTGTGGTACTGTTTGGTAACAGTTTTCAGGGAACAGAAATTTTTTTTTTTTTTTTTACATTAACTCCACACAGGAGGCCCTGAGGAAAATAATTTCCCTCAGGGCCTATGTCATCTTTGCAGATGCTGTGTGGTGGGTCTTTTTGAGTGAACATGGGTCTTGTTATAGGAGGGAGGAAACACAGAGGCCGGAAAATCGTTCCACAGCCGAGCCGTTGAACTCAAGAACGAGTCATAGAAACGACCCGTTCTCATGTGACTTATGTCAACCGTGTACAAATGTTGGGCGCGTATTTGGCGTGTTTCCCGACTATGCACCGGTGCCGAGGGGATCAATGACGCTAGTTCCTTGGAGCATCTTCCATTGTAATACCGGTAGAACAAGGACAGCATTCCCACCTGACGCCTATGCTCTAAAGATTGCAGTCCGTCTGTTAAGATGGGAGAATCTATCAAACGGACCGCCCGTTTCTGCACAGAGTCTAGGGTTTTTTTAGGTATTTCAACCGTGGGGCGCACTTGCGATTTGTACAGGGTTAGCAGTTGTGTACTATTAAAGTATCTGCGGGCCCTGTACAGTACGCCCAGTTTCTGAGAGGCTAACTTAACTCTGGTTTCGATGGAGCCCCCGTACCTGAGCTGGTCACTTAGAGTTACACCAAGCATATCGAAGTCCCGACTAAAGTCTGCTCTTAGAAACACTCTTTTACAGTGAATTCGGCATGATGAAATTTGTACAGTTTTTCTTTCTATTTGTAATTTCTTGGTCAATGCAAATGTTTTCAGAGCTCGGTGTCATTTTCATCATGAGTAGAAAATTAATTAAAATGTCCATTTAAATATTTTTAAAAACTTGACAAGAATAATACACTAAAATAATTGTGATTTATTTTTGGGGTATTATACCGTGTTGCGCTTCCCCCTTGGCCACGAGATCTCAAATCATATCGGACACCAATGTGTATATAATTCTTGTTCCATATTTTTCACTCCAAATTAAACTTAGGTTAAACGGAGTAGTAAGCAGGTCGTTTGTCGAATGTTAATTTTATTTAAAATTCTTCTTTCAGTGATGACGAATCCACCCCACCAAAGAAAAGCAAAGCTGGTAAGAAAGCAGTAGCAGTAGATAGCAAGGGTACAATCCAATCAGTCCCAACTGAAAAGAAATCCATGGTTCCTGACACTGATGAGGAAACCGACGATTCTGAGGTTGAGAGTGACCTGGGTGATGAAGAAGTAGCTTCTGATGAAGAACTGGCTTCCGATGAAGTCCAGGAAGGATCCGATGACGGCAGTGATGACGGATCAGATGATGAATCTGATTGATTTAAGGTGAAACATTTTGGCACAGAAAAATATATGTAAAAGAATGTATTGTAATAAAACAAATGATTTAAATAAATTTATCGTTTATTTTCAATATTATGTTTGCTTTTTATTTGTGAAAAACAATATTATGTATCTTCTTTCGTCATTAATCCATGAGATCTCAGATATACATATTTTGTCAAAAGGTCAAAATATTTCAAATAAATGGAATATTTCTGAAATTATCTGAAAACTGTTTTTGAAAGGAGATAAAATACAATTTTATAATTCGAAATACAGTGAAACCCTCATAAGAAGTTTTCCAAGGGACCGGGAAAAAAACAACTTCTTAAAATACCTTATATGTGGAAAAATTGGGCCAATTTTGGGCTGAGGGACCGAACAAACTTCTTAAGAGGAACGCATGCGTGGCCTGTTTCATACAAAATTTTGTTTTGGATTTACGGCTAAAATATCAAATTAATTGTTTTTTTCTTTTTTTTTAATTGATAAGTTAGGCATGTATACAGTTAGGATGTGAATCCGATTTTCGATTTTTGCTTTAAATTATAAAATATAGGCCCCAAAAGATGACGATTTATCCATGAATTTAGGAGGCAACTTTGAAATTTTTTTCTGGGCAAATGGACGCAATTTTTTAAAAAAGCTCCTCACATCCTGAGTCAGGAATATGACGAAGTATACGATAAAATTTTATTCTGCACCGAAAACAGTTTTATTCGTGTAAAAAACCGAATTTAGATACGCGCAGATTTGTAGTAAAATTACTTAGGTTTTTTAGTTGTTGTCTCATCCACTCATTTGCCAGCCGTACGGGGCAGCTTGTACGGGGTAGCTTGCACGGGCCGGGTGAAGGAGTAAAAGACGCGCCAGACATACTAATACATACTCAATCGCCATACATTAACAATGGATGTATCTATGCCTTAGTCTGTTGACAATATGCAGGTGTTCGTTGTTTTAGAATCATTTTAGAACTCTTTACTTTTAACTGAAAAAATCGAGAACCATATTCAACGTATTTGTGTTTACTTGGTAGGTAGTAAGATTAACATTTTTTGCAGTTCAGCTTTTATTTTTTAAATATTTTCTACGATATCGGGGTACCTACCTACCTAGGTATGTATGGCAGTGAGGCATGGGAACTGGCAGAGGAGAATGAAAGTACCTAGACTGAATGCGAGGCAGGTATGCGTACCACTGCCCCGGAAACCATTTATTGGATAACCAACACTTCTGCCATAGGTCATCCCAAATGGTTCGCTACGTTTGGTGACTTAGCAGGGTTGCCCGGGTTCATGGGGTGAGGTTTGTCCGAGTCTTGGTGGCGGATGCGTCTGGCCACCAGCTGCACGGCAGGCCGGATCGGGAGAGAATGGTTGAGGGAATCTTTTTGACTTCTCCAGCCGTAGGTACTTTCTCTGAACATCGCCTTGCACCGCAGTGGGAGGGATGGATTCTTGCATCTGTCACTCCTAGATGCACTGACCCACAGATTCCTAATCATCCGCAATACTTACCCTTTTATTTCTCAGAACTTCCTCTTCTTCCTTTCCTAAAAAGACCCCTTATTTTCCTCAGGGCCTCCTGTGTGGAGCTAATGTTAAAAAAAAGCTGTAAAAAGAGATCCCTGAGGCGTATGTATAAAAACAAATATATATACAGTCAAACTTGGTTATAACGAGCACGAGGGGACCGACTAAATTTGCTCATTATAGCCATTACTCCTTATATCCAAAACAGGTTTTTTGAAAATCGTGTGTACCTACCTACCTGCCTTTACTTTAATATAATCGCAAATGTATGGTATATTTGAAAATGCGAGTAGGTATTATATATTTCATAAATTTATTAGAAAAAAACACTAATTAATGAATTATTCTTTTAATCAACGATTTTTTAAAAGATTTTGTTGTAATGCTTCTCGATTTCCTCCACAATAAAGCAACGCATCTAACATCACCTGGTTCGAGGTTTTAAAAAAAAACATCACTAAAAATTATCTAACTTATTATCGATAGCTTGTGTCGCATGCAAAATCTCACTTATTATAAATCATTAGCTGGTGGTGATTGTTATTGATTTTCAACTAAAATTATAGTTGTCACAAACTAGTAATGCACAACCCGATTAGTGCGGCCCGCGTGCCAATTTTGTATAAGAATGTCCCCCTGGTTTATAGAGAAAAAAAACCTGAAATCCCTGGTTGAGAACAATTTTTATAGGGTTTTTGTCAATTAACGCTGCTTGTTCTAAATTGAACTAAATTGGAAGACCCCCAGAAAGCGAAATCTTGAATTTCGCTGTCAATCCCCTCACCTCCAGAAAAACAAAAAAAAATCCATTTGTAGGTCGCGGGCCATTTAATTAAAGAGACAGAGCCCCCCCTAAGCTAAAAAGGTTGTGCATCACTATCACAAATTTACCCCATGTAGGTACTTGTAGCTCGGTACCGTCATAAACACTTTTATTGATTTTTAAAACAAAATTGACTATGAGGTACAATGCAAACGAAGATGTAAAAAGGGAACAAATTTGCAAACTGAAAATTCGTTGACTTCAGCAGATTGTATGACAATTTTACATTGTGCCCGATGGGTAACAATGTTTCACATAGCCGACAATCTTACACAGGTAGTGCCATAAAAATATGAATCTGTCCCTAACGGGATAGGACATTCCCGCCAGCCGCCGCTGTTGCATGCTAGGCATATGTCCCTCCATGGTCGCCAATTATTGTTTTTTTTTAAAACCCATTTAACCATTTAGAAATTGTGTTGACATCCTTTTATGTATACAGAAATTGTGTTGACAAAATTATTTGCACGTTATATCAGTGAATCGTCCTCGTTATAGCAGTCAACAATTATATGAAAATAAGTCAAAACTAAAATATCATTTGGTAATTGCTCATTATAGCCATGATCTCGCTATAGTCATGATCGTTATAACCAAGTTCGACTGTATATTGTAAACTCCGAGACGCCGATTTTGGAACTTTACAGAATAATTGAATGTGAAGTTACACATATTATTTGACTTTCAAATCTGACACATTAACAAAGGACAAGATTATGTTTTTATACAATAGCTTCACACAGGCCCAGAAGAAAATAATTCCCCTAGGGGCTATGTCATCTTCGGGGATGCCGAATGGAGGGTCTTTTTAGGAAAGGTAGGAGAGGATGTTCTGGGAAATAAAAAGGTAGAAGGGGTGGGTTGGAATCTGGGGTCAGTGTGTCCAGGAGTGACGGACGAATGATTCTATCCCTCCCCGTGCGGTGAAAGGCGATGTTCCGAGAGAGCCCTACTGGAGAAATCAAAAGGTCTCCCTCAACCAGTCTCTTCCAATCTGGCCTGCCATGAAATTGGTGGGCAGACGCATTCGCCGCCAAGACCCGGACAAACCTCACCCCATGAGCTCGGGCACCCCTGCTAAGTCACTAAACGTAGCGAACCACTTGGTGTGAGCTGTAGCAGAGGTGTTTGTTATCCAATAAATGGTTCCCTGGGCTGCGGCACCCATACCTGCCTCCCAAAATGAGTATTAACCTTATATTTCAATATCTTTGGTATTAATTAACATTCAAATTTTTATAGGCGTTTTTATTGCTGTTTTTTTTTTATTCCAAAAATATTCTTTGTCTTCTACGACATTATATTGATAAACTTTTTCTTGGAATTAACTCGCTGAGCATTGAAATTGTTATTATTCTGAATTTAAGTTTTCTAAAGGTACAATATTTTATTTCTTACTGGCGAGTTCCCGGCATGCGTTGCAATGTCACTTAATAAAGACATTGTTTCTCCCTGTGTGTCCTTTCCCATTCGTCCTGTTCCCTTTCCTCTCTCTCGTACCCTTCTCCTCAAGTTTTCCCACTCTGCCTTCCCTCTCTTCACTCCCCTCTTCCGCTTCTCCCGTCCTGCTAACTCCCCTCCCTCCTCCCGCATTCCATAAATTCAGCCCCGATACATTCAGTTTTCAAACAGCTCGCGTGCCACCTAAAGCATATATACCTAGTATATTTGCGGCACGTTCCAGAGTGGAAGATACTCTCAGTATCGCCCTGGTGTAAGACCACCATTCAGAATTGAAACGTTGCTTGAAATGGCATTAGCCGTGTTTGGTGACCAGATCTGAATAGCCAGGTACTTCCCCACCTTCCTCTTCCCGATCTCTTTCCTCTCCCCACTACCTTCAGCCTCACAGCATACCCTAATAGGGGATGCCATAGTCTCACTGGCTTCAGACGGGAGCAGTTGGGACTCTTGTGCGGTATTCATATAAAAAAAAGCTCACCACTTTATATAGGAACCATCGCGGGCATGCGCACATCAAATCCCCATAATTTCATCGCAATAGGATGATTGGTTCAGCAACGCGTATGGAACAAACATACATACAAGCAAACATACATTGATTTTTATACATAGATGTTTCCTAGAGTTCCTTGCAGAATTGTATAATATTATCATTATTATTTCCGGAGCTCTTCTAACAATACATGTCTCAGCTAATATTGAATGAACTAAGCAAAAGGGTGATTTCTCGTCTTGACGAAAATATATTGACATATAAAATTTAAATTTTGTTTCGGTGGTTTCTCGCATTTTTACCGTGTACACGTCGTAAACGCCGGACACACTAACACCATTACGAAATATGTCGGGAGTCTCCCATATTATAGGACGTGTCGCTAAAGATATTATCAACAAAAGGGGCATTGCACCGTCTTCGTGCAAGTATTCGGGCATGGAAATAAATGCCTTATTTTGTTTAACGCTCTATTTTACTTATTTACAGTTTTACGTCATGCATTCGATCCCCGTATCTCCTATAACAATATAATATCTCCGTTAATTTCAAGGCACTACACAAAAAGATCATTTCTCATATTCTCCGATAAAATGATGTTACATAATAATTACGGGCCCTTTTCTTTAAAACTCTATAACACCATATTTTGCTCGCTAGCGCTGCAGCTAAATACCACTACATAGAAATCTTCCCTTCCCGCCTCCGCGCTTCACACCGCAAATACAATATTTCGTTAGAAAGGGACAAACGAAAGACATGAGATTATTGAAGATCTAGTTTGGTCGCCGGCAAACAATGCTCTTAAGCCACGAAACTTCTTAAGAGGGTTTCACTGTAAATATGTAATTTTTTAAATATAAAATTTTTGAATGCAAACATAAAAATTTTTAAAACAACTCACCTTACGTTTTTTCTAAATAAAATTACTGATAATGGTAAAGATAAAACACACACATTTTATTAGACAAATGTATCATAAACGTTATCGTTCATTTCATCTAAAAAATAACTTAGGATTCATAAAAGTGTGTACTTATTTGATGGATTAACTTTTAGATTTTAATGTAAAGAGTGATGTTTTCTCCTTCTAACACTATTTAGATCAGGGTCGATATCGGTTTCTTAGGGGTCGACATAAACGAAAACTGATTTTGGGGGTCGACGAGGTCTAAAAATCGACCCCTAGGAACATTATTTTACTGACAAAGCTATTCCATGGAAGAACATTGTTTCTGTTGCGACTGATGGTGCACCGTCTATGGTAGGTCATCATAGTGGTTTTATAGCTCACTTAAAGCGACAACTGCCTGATGTACTGGTCATTCACTGCGTGATTCACAGGCAGCATTTAGTAGCAAAAAAGCTGAGTCTTAGATTGCATAAGTCTTTACAATATGTAATAAATGCTATCAACAAGATTCGAAGCAATTCTTTGAACTCTCGGTTATTTGCTCAGCTATGTGAGGAAAACGACGAAGTCTTTATTCGATTACTTCTGCACACTGAAGTTCGCTGGCTATCCAGAGGCTCTTGCTTAGAAAGATTTTCAGCCATTTTTGAATCTGTGTTGGAATTTTTACAAGAAAAAGATCCGAATTTGAAAGAAAATCTGAACAATTGTAAAACAGATATTTATTACTTGACTGATATCTTTGGAATGTTCAACAAAGTTAATTTGCAGCTGCAGGGTGACGATCTTAACTTCATTAAAACAAAATCAATAATATCGGCCTTCGTGGGTAAACTAATCCTTTATAAACAAAATTTAGGCAGAAAACAATATTCGCAGCTTCTGCATTTGTCAAAATTACCAGAAATGCTTCATGATGATGACATTTTATTATATGTCACTCACTTGGACGCATTACACAAGGATTTTGAGGAGAGGTTTGAGGATCTTTTAAATTTACAAATTCCTCAATGGATAATAAATCCGTACGATACCACTGCCATAGAAGAAGCCAATTTGATAATGCAAGAAGAGTTGATTACCATCAGCACAGACGAAGAGCTTAAGCAGAAGTTCAACCAAGGCTATCAGAAGTTCTGGTTGCAACGCAACATTGCAACACAGTATCCTACATTGTGGAACATTGCTGAAAAATACCTTATCGCTTTTCCATCATCATACCTAGTTGAAAAAAGCTTCAGTGTGGTAACAAATATTTTGACGAAACAAAGAAACCGTTTGAAAATCAACGAACGTCAAGATTTAAGGCTGCAACTCACCAATATTAAACCAGATGTAGCTAGATTGGTAGATAGTCACCAGGTTCATCCATCACACTGAATGTTTTATTTTCTATTTGCGAATTAATACTTTTTTAAATATAATAACTTAAGATTCTTTAAGTACGGTACCTAATTTGTAATAATCATTATAAATTAAACTTGATATTTACTGAATTGTATGTCTTTTCATTTTGTTAAATTTTGATGAGAAAATGAAGTCTTCTTTTACTCACTTAACCAAGTGTAAAGTTTTCCAATTGGTACCTTAGTACCTAGGTATTTTGTATCAATAGAAAAAAACTAAAAATAGGCCCCCTTATTCATAATAGTCTGCTAACTTAAAGCATTGCTAATTCTCACTCTGTCATCTTCTATTGACCTAAGTCAGAAAGAATGAATAAGGGGCCGTTCAAGTATTACGTAACGCACTTGGGGGGGGCGGTCTTGCAAAACGTTACTGTGCGTTACGGGGGGGGGGGGGGGGGGATTGGAACAACGCGTTACGTAACACATTTTTACAGCACTTTGCGCGCAACTTAAATGTAAATTTCAAGTAAAGCCACTTGGACATTACGTAACGCCTAGGGGGAGGGGGGGGGGGGGGGGGGGGGGGGTGTACAGGAAAACGTTACGGCGCGTTACATGGGGGGGGGGGGTCAAAAATCTTCAAAAATTGCGTTACGTAATACTTGAACGGCCCCTAAGGGGGTTGATTTTAAAAGTAGGTAATTTGGCCATGGGGGGTCTGGGGTAACAGTTCATTTTGGAAAAGGGGTCACTTGTCCAAAATAGTTTGGGAATCCCTGATTTAGATCATATTTCTCACCATGATAGTAAGGGAGACACAACAAATTCCATGAGACCTAAATGAGTAGTTCCCAAAAGTGAACAAATTAGCCCTTAATATTTCAAATATCAACCTGAGAAAACTTAATTCATGTTTAGTTTACACCAATAAATAAAACAATTCTATTAGTATTTTTTCTTCTAATTTATTTTATAAAGAAATAAACTATGATAAAAAAATACATTGAACTAAATCCTAATAGATTTTTCATTTATTTATTTCAAGCACATACAGTTTGCATCCTAATAACTAAAGTAAAATGTGAATAAAAAAGTATACAAAAACTTCCAATTCCAAAACTGGTAAAGTAAAAAGAATAAAATTAGTATTGCAATTAGAAAATAAGATAAGAAGAGATCATTCTTAACAATATAAAAATAATATAAGTGCCTAAGAAATCATCAGTACAATAGATATTCTAGACAGCTTTGTTATCAATAAAATAATAGTGCCCAAGGAATATTTTGGATTTCTATGAAAACCACTTAAATAAAATTAAATTTAAAATACAAGTAAAAAAATTCATAGGAATGTCACAAAATTTCAACATTTACTAGAATATGTTGAACAGTCAAATTACACAAAGCATCTCTAGAAAAAACAATGTATCTAATTTTTTTTGACAACTTGATTTCATTGTAAAAAATAAATGCAGTCATTAAAAATAATACTGAGACATTGAGTCAAACTGCGGGAACACTACTTAATACAACACAGTTTGGTTTTTATTGGAAGAGATGGAAGGATAAATGTTATTTGTGGGCATCTGGGGTGGACCAGAGACAATTGCATCTTTTAGGACGACTTCTAACTCTTGGAGTGGCCGTAATCTTCTTACATCGGCATCAGAGCGGATGCGCGTATCGGGGAGCTTCCGTATTCGATTCACCTTTGAACATACAAAGATAATGATACGTTTTAAGATTTTCATGGCCAAAAGTATTTTCGTTATTTGTTTTTGGGGTGTTATGCCGTGTTGCGCTACCTCCTTCTTTAGCCAACGTTTCGGACATCGTTGCAGTGTCCATCATCAGGGCAAATCCGGTAGATGTGACACATCTACCGGATAACACCCCAAAAACAAATAACGAAAATACAAAGATAATATTTAAATTAGCCTACAATAACATACATTTGCTGATCTTGTTTTTAAAGAATAATTTTTTGAAAATACCGATGGCCATCTTTGATGTCAGCCTTTTATATGAGCAGTTTTAAACTAATAATAAATAACTAGCAGTTAAAAACTCTCTCAGCAGGTTTTTACTTATAGGCCCCGCAGGCGGCTTTTGGTTCGGCTTCCCCCAGTTAGTGTTGCTGATCATTTTGTAAATCCAATAGGAACTGGTTCCAAAATTAGCCCATTCCTCGTATCCACGTCAATGTGTCAACTAGTGATGGCTAGTCACTGAGAAAAAGTAACCGGGATGGGCGATGACGTCATATGTAATATACAGCCGCTTGATACAACTGAGTATTACCGTCAATCTTTCGAAATCTGGGAGATACTCCAGGTATATTATATATTGGTTTTTGGCAAGTTACAGGGAGAAATTAACCCCTTTGTCTTGCAAACTGTAGTAATGTCACCTAATGGATTTTTTTTACCCGATGTTCGGGCTACCTTGGGCAAGATGAAGAGCATTAATAATAGTCAGAATTTCAACTAATCTAAAATACATAATATTATTATGACTTATGTTTGTGGGTCATTACCAAAATTGGGACAAACATTCAATTAATTTTTTTTGGTTCGATAATTCAGGCAAAAATCACCAAACCACAACACATATTTTTGAGATCTGCAAATTTGAAAGCTAAAATATGCTAAATAAACATTCAAATACAGTTTTTAAGTTTATGTAACAGAAATTTTAAAGTTTTATTTACACACATAATAACAGAAAAAAATTAAAAGCATTCAAATAAGATTATTTCTCCAACATTTACATTTCAAAACTTGTGCATGTGGGTTGGTGACTGTTGCCTGAAAGGCGAATATATATAATTGAGATGACTTCTTTCTTAAGATGAAGTTTTACGTGAAATCCTATTTAGATACTATTTAGATTAATCTTTACGACGAATCGGCTAACAGTATGAACATCAAAAAATATGCTACGGATAATTTGAAGCTTTTACTAGCTTTTCTATGTATTGGAATTACAATAAAATTATTATTTAAATAAGAAAAAATATAAGCGTAAACCACCAAAACAAAGTTTTTTCATGACTTAACTATGAAGTAATAAAAAAAACAATTTTTAAAAAATACCCCTGTATGGCTAAGACTATTTTTAAGGTTTTCTATGTTCTAACTTTTTTTCGTTCTTATAAAATTATGCACAAAATAAATAAAAACCACTTTTTCGCTTACTTGCCTCGTGCAAATAAGACGCTCGATTTTAAATTTTGCAGGCATGAGAATCGAAATATTTCTGGCGTTTATATTCCTCTTAATCAATAATGTTGGATAAAAAAATAAATATTTACCTGTTCCGGTGAAACTGCTAGCTCCTGACAGCAAACTGTCAGTAAATTTTGATAGGTGACATGTCTAGAAAGTTCCACTTCAATGAAGTCCGTATCAGAAGAATTGGCAATGCGGATTTTAATAACCGTTTCTGAAAGCAATACACAAATCTATTTGTACATTACACAAAAAACTACATCTATTTTTAAATACCCACACATACGATTGGAATCTTTTTGGATTAAATTAAGTGGAGCTTAATCTTGCTGTCATTAGCGTCATAAATAACAGTACCAAACTAATTTTTAGATAAGCTTCAAAGGTTTGAGACATATTCCTGAACTTTACCGACCTTGGTAACAGTAATCCTTCATTAATGTCAGTAGAGATAACAAAATAAATTACATTAATTCTTATGTAATTTGAGCAATAAAAAAATTGTGTGCGTGGAACTCACTTTTTACGTGATTCTGGCCCAGGTACATCCAAAGTTAAAACATTGCATGCATGGCACCCACTTTTCACATGATTCTGGCTGAGCTACATTCAAAGTTTAAACATTGCGTGCGTGGCACCCACTTTTCACATGATTCTGGCTGAGCTACATTCAAAGTTTAAACATTGCGTGCGTGGCACCCACCATTCACATGAATATGGCTGAGCTACATTCAAAGTTTAAACATTGCGTGCGTGGCACCCACTTTTCACATGATTCTGGCTGAGCTACATTCAAAGTTTAAACATTCGTGGCACCCACTTTTTATATGATTCTGGCCCAGCTGCATTTAAAGTTAATACATTGCACGTGTGACACCCACTTTTCAAATGATTCTGGTCCTACGTCCATTCAAAGTTTAGACATTGCACGCATTGCACCCACTTTTCATGTGATTTTGGCCCAGCTACATTCAAAGTTAAAACATTGCACCCACTTTTCACCTGATTCTAAACCATCTACATCCAAAGTTAAAAAAGGTATTTATGAAAGTAACGTGAAAGTTTATTAAAATTACTTTTCACCATATTTATCTAAACATTGTAAAATTCTTGTCCAAGTTAATTAGAATTTTCATAAAGGTTTTACAATACGTTTACGGTGTCTTATTATATGAAGATTTTCTGCGTGAATGGCTGAAAATTCACAAAACCCATGATTTTAAATTGGTTTCTAATCTTATTATTTGCGGTGTTGCTATCCAGGAACTTACCACTACGCCACACTAAATTAGTATACTTATGCAAAGAGTGTTGGCTCATTAGGCTCTCATGCCTCCAATTTTTCCCTTTGTTTCTATTTATCCATTGTCGTACCGCAGCCTGCTGGTGTTCAGTAATCAGCAAGCGACCTGACCTAACCTAACCCTCGCGGATATCAAAGGGTTAATGTACAGTTTAATTGAAATCTGTTGTACCGACTTGGCTTGTAGTGTTGGCTTATCAGGGAATCATGCCTATTAAACCCCATCATATTATTTGGAGAGATTGGTTTACCTTGTAAAGAGTGCTGGCTCATCAGGCTATCATGCCTATTGAACCCCATCATGTTATGCGGGGGATCGTAGGGCAGGCGATCAGTGATGGGGGAGCGACTGTTAGGGGACACCGGGGGGGACTCGCAGGACTGCAGAAGTGTGGCCACCTCCAGCGAGGTGGTCAGGTCGCGCGGGGTCTGCCCCGTGATGGTCCGAATGGTGATATCTGAACCCCGCGACAGTAGAAGGGACACCATGGAAGTTTGAGAGTTCTTGCATGCCCAGTGTAAAGCAGTCCTAGAAATTTCAACAGATCAGGTGATTTTAAAAATTTTTTATTAATGTTTTGTAGCCATTGCTGGCAAAACTTAAACACCTATCAACTACTTACAATACACTAGCACCATTAGAAGCAAACCGTCCCGTCGCATCTATCAAAAACAATTCGTAATTTTCGACTTGGATGGACTACATCTCTTCACCTTGCATAGGAGGGGGCAATACACTTCCTAGGAATTGAAAGCTCCGTTGTAACTTCTCCCTCTTTCTCGTAAAAGATAAACATAACAGAAAGAGATGTTTCAATGGAGCTCTCAGTGGTAGGAACATAGATATGCACTTATTAGCACCTAGAAATTTCTACCAAGATTCTTAGTGGAAATAAAATGTTTACAATGGAGTTTTCAGCGTGGTGGGATTTATAATAAATTAATATAATGTAAATAAAAAAAATCATATAATTTGATGATCACAATTTATGCATAAAAAGCTACAAAATAGGGTTTTTCATGATAATTTTTACTTTCAGAGCATTTTGGGTAAAATTTAATAGTTATTTTCAATTAATTCGCTGAATTAAATGCAATGAAATACATCTCAACAGATAAAAAAAATATATATATATATATTTTACCTCCTTTTTGCTAGCATTATTTTTTTTTTAAATGTGTGTTAAAAGTCATAAAAGTTAAAAGACTTTGGCAAGTGAAGGATTCAGCAGTACCTGCCTATATTTTTTAATTATTAATAATATAATATAGTTAGAGAAACTTATTACTTTTGCAAATACATGATTAATTAAAAATGAACTTAAATGCTGTAAAAATATCTTGATTCTAATAATCTAATAGGCATAAATTTGGAACCGTTAGACAATATAATTTGGTCTACGAAATGGGAGAAAGCTAGTTACAAAATACATAACAATATACTTAATCGAAATATCAATAAATTACCAGCCGTTCAACGAATTCCTTGAATTAATATCCACGCCACTATCCAAGTACTTTATGGCGGATTCAAAATCTCCCAGGCAGCAGGCTTCTCTCAGCTTTTCCTCCAAGGCGCGTTTATCCATTTCCAATATTTGCTTCCAAAACCTTTGACTTTGGTTGTAGTCTGATCGGATTGACATTTAGGTGACAGTTACTCCAATATTGCCATTATGATGAAACTCATAAATCATTAAATCGGTAATTTTACGAACATTATTCATAAGCTACGTGTGCACCAAAGAAAACTTTTTTTTTAAATATTCATAACTACTGAGCCTAGATCAGACAAATAAGGCAAGTTCAGTGTTAAATACCCCTTACTAGATGCACTACAAATGTCCTGTACAAAAACGTAAAATGTCCCGCCACCTCACAAAATGGGTTTGATTTATATATATTTTTTTGTTTAAGTATCTTCGAAGCAGTACAGATACAGCTTGCATGAACAATTTATCTTGCTTTATATTTTTTTGTTGTACCCTCCATGGGGATTTTTTGTAATTTAATTTGATTTGGTTAATTCGATCAAATTAGGTGGGCGGAAATGTTGGTGCCTAGCATTGCTCCTTTACCTTTATTTTTCCAACTTTTAATTTCTACCTACCAATCCTTCTAATTCCTACCCAACAAATCATAATTATTCCTACCCAACAAATCCTACTTTTTCCTACCCACCATGCCGACCAGACACAATCAAGCATCACATTGTTCAGTTGCAAATTACCCACCTTCCTGTCAACACATATGTTGAATACGGAGCTATTGTATCGAACATTTCTATAAAAGTGAAAATCATAAGTGAATATAAAAAAAAGAACCAGCGGATCTGAAAAAGAGTAGCGAAGAGAGAAAATCTGCGGGTAAGTCGGCATCCTCATTTTTCCTTCCTTCCGCTTTGCGGGTACATTTGAAACCCCAACACGCTCTATTTTAGCCAGTGCTGGCAGCCAGCGCTGGCTTGGCTTGAAAAACTGTTTATACGAGGCCAATACCAAGCCAGCGCCGGCTGCCAGTCTCACTCTCAGCGCTGGCCTCGTGTAAACCATACAATATTTGATCACTCCAGCGCTGCGGTGACCTTTCTCTGCCAAACACTTTGCCAGTGACTACGAGTTTCTCCCAAGTCGGAGTCCTCTGTTTGGCCAGCAACACGTCCAAAGTACATTAGAAAAAGTTGTGGGCAGATAGTTAAACCCATTGTGAATGCCTAACTCTTCCACTCTACGTAAGAGGCCTTAAGGTTTCCCTCAGGGCCTATCTTATCTTTGGATATGCTGTGCAGGGGACCCATTCCCAGTAAGTGGGAAAAATAAGCATATTTCTGACTGCTTCATTGAAATATGTTATCATATTTAAGAAAAAATTGTCTCATAAATATGATATCATGTAAATATCTTATAATAATAATAATTGGATAATTTGTAGAGCGCCATTTTTTGTGTACCTCAAGGGCACTCCAATCAGAATAAAAAAAGTTTGTTTATTCGACCTAGTAGACTTTACAGTGGTAGTCCTGGACCTGGGCAGGTTGACGGGGTCCAACATGAGGATATTCATGATGGGGTCCAGGAACTTCTCAGGACCATCGGCCAGCGTCTCCTCGTCTTCCAGCTGCTTGCGTGCCAGGTGCCATTCCCTCTCCTCCACTATAAACAAATAAGAAATGAAACTGTATTCCACAAGCACTCTGAAGATGTTCAATGCAAACCAGGGACAAGACCTCATCAAGGATTATCTTTCCCATTATATAATTAAACATCGCTCGAAAATTAAAACCGAATCAAATTAAATACATTTAGGTATTATTAGTTAGGCGATGAGGCAAGCAGGATGTCGAAGCATCAACAAGCAATTGTAGAACACTTGGAATATTTCTAAAGACAACATTATCCCAAGAAGGTGATGAGACGTGATGGTAATTGTATGTACAATTATTGCTTTCAGCATCCTGTATCGTCAATTCAATATTAATCTCACATAATTCAGGAACTTTTCCGTGAAACCGTTGTTATCGTGAGAAGTTTTCAACTAATGTTTTACACACAAGCATCAAGTGGACAGAGGTGTGGAATCACGTATTATTTTTAAAGTAAAATTTAAAAAACACAAAATTATAAGAAATTAATTAGTTACATGCACTTCGTATCATAATTTTTGAATGTGGATATTTCGACCTCACGCTACGCACTCATAGCTCACGATGGAAATTAACCTAGGGAGCTGAAAGTAGTTTCGTTGATGAATACCCACATATCAGACAGCAAAAAAACTGTGCGGTTTTCATGATGCCACACAGTTCGAGTGTTTTATTTTCCATTTTTTACAATTTTGTTACAATTTCAAAAAAACTATGTTTGCAAGTAAACATAAATATAATTTCCATAAATGACTCGAATCATATAGTTAAAAATTAACATATTTCTTTGTCAGGCTTCAATGAAAATATTACGATATTTTTAAGAAATATCAATATTTTTTATCGTTCTAATTCATAATTTCAACAACTTTTCGGTTCACGTCGATATGGTGTTAAATTTCTTCAAGTATAATGTTCTAACAATGACTTATTAGGAATGTGTTGTGTGGACTCATAAAGTTTATAAGCGGCTCAATCATCTACGAAAATCTCAAATAACTGCCGAAAATATGGTTTTCAACAAACCGAATTTTCACTTTCTTCCAATTATCTTTTTGTGAGCACCACTGAGGTGCTTACTTTATAAAAAGCATTAGATTTAGTAAGAATACCTTGATTGAAAAATCTCTTCTGATTGGGCCCCACCAGTAGTAGATGTAGCAGGAATAGTTGGGCATGCAGGCGGTGCCGCCGACTGCGGTGGGGTGGCAAAACAGGAGACTTGCATTGGTCGGTGATGCGCTCCAGGGTCCCCGTGGGGCCCCTGCCAGGTTCCAGAATGTTGCGAAGTGTGCGATGGTGCTCATGGGGTGCAGGCTCGCCATTCATTGTTTTCACTAAGGAACAAGGACAATAATTACATAACTGCACCGGAATCCCAGCGTCCAACAGCCTGGAGCCAGTTGGGAAGCACCAGGCAGATTTGATTGAGAAACAACTATATACGTGCACAAAATAGGTTATTATGTTCTTAGTTGAGGTAAATTAATCGTTTCAGAGCTTCCAATAAAGGCAAGGCCGAAGTTTCAGAAAACTTTGCAAACGTCACAAAATGACATCACAAATTGAGTGACCGGTCAGTGGTTGAGTGGGCATAGCGCTTGGGTCCCACCTGGGCGTCGCGTGTTCGATTCCTCGGCTGACTAAGTCCTCCATCACAACACAAGCAACATTTTCGGCTTTCTGTGGTGGTAGTAGGAGATTTTCAAACATTGTTGGGTTATTCGTAACCCGGGAATGTTTGTCTTAAAAAAAAAAACGGCAACGAGATTCTGTAGAGAAACAACTATATACGTGCAAAAAATAGGTTATAACCCAAACAAAAAACATAATAACTTATGATGTCCTTAGTTTGGGTAAATTAAGTTTTTCTTTCAGAGTGTTTTCATCACGGTTTAATTTTTTGACATTTACAAAACTTTGCAAATGTCAAAAAATGGCGGCAGAGATACAATACGGAGATTTTACAGGGAAATTTCGAACTTTGAATAAAAATGAAATTATGCATCTTATACCATTTATCCAAACGTTATTAGTTGTTTTTTGAAGTGTGGCGGCCACTTGTGCCACATTAATTGCGCCGCCACTGGACTCCGACAGAACGCGCTGGAAACTACGAAGTACCTACAGTCAGTTTCTACGGCCGCGTCGCCTCGTAAATAATAATTCCGCCACTTACGCGAAAGGCCTAGAACGTGTGGCTAGAAAGTGCCCACAGAAGTTTCGAGCGATTTCTCAGCTTTGCGTGAATTCACCCAGCATTGCTTACCGTGGGACAAATTACTCGCCGCGAGTATATAAGCAAGCGCTCGCTCGCTGAGTACCAGGTCAGTCTTCATTCATCGGTCGAGTAGCAACACGTGATTTACACATGTCTAGTGTGACACCAGTAACACCTTCAAGGTCTCCATCTCCAACCACCATCTCGACATGAGATGTCAAGCAACCAGCAACCGGCAACAAGCCAGCAACCGGCAACGAGCCAGCAACCGGCAACAAGCCAGCAACCACAACTGGCAACGAGCCAGCAACCGGCAACAAGCCAGAAACCACAACCAGCAACCAGCAACCGGCAACGAGCCAGCAACCGGCAACAAGCCAGCAACCACAACCAGCAACCACAACCGGCAACGAGCCAGCAACCAGCATCCTCATCGCCTCTCAAGGTTCCTTCCTGCGTCACGTGTATGTGTCGACTCTAAGGCCACACAGCCGCCATACCTCGTCAACACGACGACGGTCGACCGCCTGGACCAAGGTCACTTCTACACCGCCATGGTGTAGAGCAACACGCCGGCTCCCTGAAGACCTGTGATCTTCACCGCCGTAGTCTCCTGACCTTCTTCACTCATCATCACGTAGCAGCATCACTAACGGCACCACTCTACTCCGCTCCGCTTCGACCTCGCTACGTAGCTACAATAAAGACTGACTCACTACACTGACCGACGCCTTTCATTTCACGCCCCGTCTCTGCCGATACGGCCCGCTCCCTCAGAAGTAATTAAATTGAAACGTGGTGTAATTTCCAAAACCGGCGCCTGATAAAGTACACTTTGCACATGTCGGTCCGTTCTGGAATGTTGGGTACTCGGTCACGGGAAAATACGGCAAATATTCATATTTCATTCATGACAATTCTCAGTTTGCATCGCGCTGAATCTCAACCGTTGTTGTTTTTTAACATTATGAAAACTCACACGACTAAAAAGGTTCCACTTAGTTGTCTGGTCACCGTATGAACCCATCAAAATAGTTAATGACTGTCATGATCTCCCGGTAATCAAGTTTTAGATTTTTTGTTTGACGCTATCAGCAGCAGCATAACTAAGCTTTCAATAAAGTTTTTTGAAATTTTGAAACAACCAACCAAAGTATTATTGAAATCGGTATTTGATTATGTCCATCACTAGATCTCATTCACCTATTCACCATAGATCAGAAGAAGCGTTTTCAACAACTGTCACTTATGATTTTGACAGCAGTGTTTTAACGTTAAATATTTCGAGGTTAGAAAACTGTAATAATAAAAATAAAGTTGTTATGAGCTGCAACAGCTCAAATAGCTGCATATAACAATGCCTTCGTTCAGTTATTGCATATTAAGAAGGCTGAAGTTTTATTCTTCAGATTCTTACAGATGCTTTATCAAAAGGTGAGTAAATGTTTGCAGTAATATTATTTATTACTTCTATCAATAATTTTAGTAGGTAGTGAAGAAAGCAGATCAATTTGTCTAACATATGTATTACGAGTCAAGTTTTTCTGTAATTATTCTTTTAGTATTCGATAGTAAGAGGAATGAATGTCAGATATAACTACTTGAAAAATATATTATAAGTAAGTACCTAAAGGGTTATGGAAAAAAAACTGTAACTAATTTAGAAGAGTTATAATTAACAAAATACATGGTAATTATCGGTTCGGACTGGCCACGCTTATTACGAATAATTTTTAGAAAAAAACTTTAGATTCGCCTTAATTACTATAAAAGGAAACTTTTTGGCTTTGGGGCGGCGGAAAATAATGCATTTTAATTTTCAATTGCATAAAACCAAAATTCACTTCGCGAACCGACGCAGCGAAAATCCGCGGCCGTAGCTGTCACTTGCTGTCACTGTTATGGACTGTAGCTGACTTCGTGGGATACCTACATGAAATACCGCGAATCACAAACCATGTTACACAAACCTAGCGTAGCCGCTAAGCCACTTGAAAACTGGGATGTTTTTCTTGCCTTGACGCGAGTAGGCGTTATAAAGGGGCACTTTCTTTTGTATCACAAACCATGTTACACAAACAAGCCCGCTAGACAAATTTCATAATTACGCGCCTTATCACACGTAGTCGGCTACAGTCGTATTAGCTCTTGTTAATTTATCAAGGATACCAACATCACAGTGACATGTACGGCTGCGGATTTTCGCTGTGTCAGTCGCGAAGCGAATTTTGGTTTTATGCAATTGAAAATTAAAATGCATTATTTTCCGCCGCCCCAAAGCCAAAAAGTTTCCTTTTATAGTAATTAAGGCGAATCTAAAGTTTTTTTCTAAAAATTATTCGTAATAAGCGTGGCCAGTCCGAACCGATATTTACCAAATACATATATATTTCAGGTCATATTGCTCAGCCAAAGAAGTGAAAGATAAAGGAGAAGAAAAGAAAAACCTGTTCTTCAATGATATATCTATAGACAGAATAAGAAACTTCAGTATTGTAGCCCACGTAGACCATGGCAAGAGCACGCTGGCTGATAGGCTACTAGAAATAACCGGAGCAATTAGAGCGGGTGAAAATAAAGCCCAAATGCTCGATAAACTGCAAGTACGTATTTATTTAACCTCTAATCTGTGGTTCGCCCGCCGGCAGGCACTAAAAAAATATTTCCTTTTTTTTTTTAAAATTGCTATTTTTACCCTTATGTATAAAGAAACTGTATGAAGGACAAGGTCAGAATCGCTTACGCCAACATCTTTCTTGACGTAAAACTTTATTTGATTAATTAATCTATCTTCTCGGAATACTTTCAAATGAATGTTCTAAAACAATAGTGCGTCACTTTTAGCAGCCATCAATGGCGAAAATAACAATATTTTTAGTTTTCAAAGGAATATCAATGTCATTATTTCTTTGAAATCTCCTTTGTGTTTTTTTTTCATGTAGGGTGTGTATTCAGGTTTGCGTAGAAATAATAAAATCAGTTTATATTCATGTGAATATATTTTTTGATATTTGTTTGCCGAATGGGATTTTTTTGTTTGTTAGCTATTCTGGAAAAACTTCTTATGATATTATCATGTAATATATATGCATATTAAGATATATTATCTGGTAAACAGAAAACAATTGCAAAAAAAACAATTCCTTTGTTTTTATGTGGATATTTGACCAGGGCAGCTATTCCCGAGCAACGATCAATTGTTACTCGTCATACGCCTCGCAGCAAGCAAAAATTACTCGTCGTCACGACGAACTTTGTCAATCCTTCAATTTTACGTATTCTTGAACATCGAACGATCGAAGAGATGATTATATTGGCAGCCCTGTGAATATTGTCTATGTTCTTGATGTTTTTGAGAGTTCTATGGTGTGAATGTCAAACCATATGTCAAACAGTTGATATTAGTCGGGATTAGTTTAATTATTATTTATGAGTTGATATGCTGATAATATTTGAAATGGCTGCAGGATACAAATGATTGGTTTATTTATGCATTACAAACAGCCAAAAGCAGTTTCTAATAATCGAATTAGTAAGTTCGGAAAGTTTTTGTCGTCACTCACCTTCGGCGAATCTCGACGGAATTCAAACTCTGGAGAAAGGTTAGTATTTATTCATGTCCGTTAATTTGTGTGTAAAGTACATTTAAAATGTCTACTTGTTATCCTAACGCTTCGTTCGGATGAAGCTCCGCCTTTGACAAATTTCTATTCAACAAAACGAACAAGATGCTCACTCAGAATGAAGTCAACTACATCCCTTTAAGAAGTCATTAAAAGCTATGAAACAAATTATTTTGAAATAGCTCTTAACCTATTTTTTATATTTTTGTATCATCACTTATGACTTCATCGCTCACATGATGTTCGTTATAAGTCTTAATTTGTATGTTAAATATCACAATATTGAAAAGAATTATAATGGGGCTACGTTACTTCAAAGCCAATTGTTTCAAAATTCAAGTAAAATTGTGTGATCTTGATGTTGTCCTTCTTTTTGAATACTCTAAGATATAAGAAAGTCTCTTTCCACTAATATTTAGTGTAAATAATTAATATAATTCAAAAATATTTTCAGGCACGGCAAGATTTACGCTCAAAGGCCAAAATAAAGAATGCCTCCTTGAGGCGGCTTGCGGCCGAGATTAGAGGCGGACCACCGCCATCGGCGCGCGGTGCCAGCAGCAGACGTGATGGGCTGATACTACAAGCAGTCAACCCAGTGTGATTACAGTGTGGGCTGTACGGAGATCAACTTGGACTTTTCCTTTCTCGGAAGACCCCAGCCTGTTGCTGGCTGCAGCAGCTGACAGTCTGCCGAGGTGCCCTGGAGGTGCTCTTGAAGGCCACACCTCCCCTTCTGGAACCCCCTACCATTGAGCCTCCACCCGTACAGACTCCGAGGTGTACTGAATCTCTCCAATACCCTCATTTTAAATTTAATTATAACCAAAATCATACTTTATTGTCAGTACATGTATTCTTCTTTAGCTTATAATACAAAATATGTTGAAATAATTTCAATTGTAATTACAATTGTTAGTTTTAGTTTTATCGTGGATAAATATAATATTTTTCTTTAAATTTAACATTGAAGATAATATTTAATAGGCAATATCAGACTTGTTTCTTATTCTTTAGCTTATAATACAAAATATGTTGAAATAATTACAATTGTAATTGAACAACTGAAACTGTAATGTTTTCTGTGTTATATGATAAAAATTGGGATACTATCTAAAAGCAGATACGTTTTTAGATTTTCACGGCCAAAAGTATTTTCGTTATTATTTTTTGGGGTGTTATGCTTTGCGCTACCTCCTTCTTTAGCCAATGTTTCGGACAGCATTGCAGTGTCCATCATCAGGGCAGAGCCGGTGGATTAGGCATATCTGCCCTGATAATGCAACGCTGTCCGAAACGTTGGCTAAAGAAGGAGGTAGCGTAACACGGCATAACACCCCAAAACTAATAACTAAAGTATTTAGAAGATTTTTAGTTTTATCGTGGATAAATATAACGTTTTAATTTAAATTTAACAATGAAGATATTTAATAGACAATATCAGACTTGTTTATCATTCTTTAGCTTATAACACAAAATATGTTGAAATAATTACAATTGTAATTGAACAACTGAAACTGCAATGTTTTCTGCGCCATGTGATAAAAATTGTGATGCTATTTATTAGTAGCATTTTAATTTTATCGAGGATAAATATAATGTTTTCATTATTATTGTACCAGCGTAATGAATGGGAGTGTTTTATTTCTATCATGGATAAATATAATATTTTACTACTTAACACCAGAGTTGTTTTTTAATTTACTAGAAAATATCATACTTGATTATTTCATCAGTGTACTAATTCTTTATTTTTAGCTTGTATTACAAAATATATTGACATTGTACATTGAAAACTGTCTTGTTTCTATATTACTTGATAATAATTATGATATACTTAATTTTAAATACATTTTTTATGATCACACCATTGTTTTCTTACATTTTACATTACTATATTATCACAAAATATATAAAACCTTGTTGAAATTCACTTTTGAAATTACACAAATATACTGCACATGGGGCGAGACCCACCCACAAGAGTCTGGCGTCTACCGTTGGTGATGGGGCTTATTATTTTGTACAGCAACAACTTAGATGGTATTTTGTTGGTCTTAAATAAATCAGTTGGCTTGCAACCAAAATAAGGTGATGCTTTCAAAATTACTTATTATAATAAAAAACTGGGCGTACTGTACAGAGCCCGCAGATACTTTAATAGTACACAACTGCTAAACCTGCACAAATCACAAGTGCGCCCCACGGTTGAATTTGGCATCCACCTTTGGTCTGGAGCTCCAAAATACCCTCGACTCTGTGCAAAAACGGGCGGTCCGCTTAATAGGTTCTCCCATCTTAACAGACGGATTGCAACCTTTAGAGCACAGGCGTCGGGTGGGAATGCTATCCTTGTTCTACCGGTATTACAATGGAAGATGCTCCGAGGATGATGATCCCTTCGGCACCGGTGCATAGTCGGGAAACATACCAAACGCGTGCCCAACATAATGTACATGGTTGACACTTCTCACATGAGAACGGGTCACTTCTTCGACTCGTTCTTGTGTTTAACAGCTCGGCTATGGAACGATTTGCCCGCCTCTGTGTTTCCTCCTTCCTACAACATGGGTCTCTTCAAGACCAATGTTCATTCCTTCCTCTCCTCAAAAAACCCTCCACACTGCATCCCAGATGACATAGGCCCCGAGGGAAATTATTTTCCCCAGGGCCTCCTGTGTGGAGTTAATGTAAAAAAAAAAATCATGGGTATTGAAGTATTTGTTGTAACGATTTGCATTTGAAGTGTTTGTTTTAACGCAGCTTCATGTAGCCTCACCCCTCACCTCACCACTCATTATTTGTGTGTGGCTAATATCATTAATAATAATATGATAGACACTTGACAAATGATGTACAGGGAACAGAACAACAAAAGGATAAAAAGACTAGGTACTTAGTATAAACACAGAAATAATTTTGAACTATTCTATTTCGAACAGCTCTACCAGCCACTAAATCTGGGTTCATTCTATTAACAGCCTCAGGCTCAAGTGGAGCCATTCCTCCAACAATCAAACCTAAATCTAGATTATGATCGGTCAGGTATTCTGGAAGATCAAATTTATCTTTTACACACATTTTGTTAAGCACCAAACATGCATTGATAAATAATCGAATTGATCTGACGAAACATTCTTGTCAGTCTCTAAACAGTTGTTTCTGGACAGTCGACATGGTTAATCACAGCCAACATCGCCGGTAAATCAGCCATTGTAAAATTGCAAAGTGATTTTACAAAAATAGACGATGTCTTTGCGGGTGCGAAAGTTCGCGCGGGAAAACAATAATGCCAGATTTTGACAGCTAATTGCGTAGGTACGCTAACAACCTACCACTCGCTGCTCGTTTCGACTGGTATACCCCACTCGTTGTTGTGTGGAGTGACTCTTGACGTTTGGCGTCTTAAGTATTTTCCTTCGACCAAGTTCAAGAATAACCAAGTCGACCAACGGACGTACTTTCGACGGCGATTACGAGCGACGATGCTTGGAGAATAGAGACCCAGAACTCATCAAGGTAGTTTTCGCGCGGTTTTCGAATTCTCATGCCAAGTTCAACAAGTTAACGAAGCTGATTTGAAGTAAATTTTGTACAGTATCTTCTTTATTGCTCCAGATTATGATAGAACATAATTCCCTTTCTGAATACTTTCGTCCGTACAATATTTTAAAGTTGAAGTCATGCTGAAGTGCTATTCAACAAAAAAAAAGCCTTCCTTTTTCTCTACATTTAATATAAAGCAAATTTTCAAAACAATAATATTACTCGTCCGCCATAACATAGGGAAACCCCATGATGGGCGAAAAAATACTCTAAAAATATATACTTTTTGCATGAAATAAAAAAAAATAAACTTTTGACATATTGCAATGAATTTCTATTTGAAATCTTTTTTAGGTTGAAAGAGAGAGAGGTATAACTGTGAAGGCAGTATCGGCGTCTCTTAGCTATAACTATAAAGGAAAGCAATACCTTTTAAACCTGATTGATACCCCGGGGCACGTGGATTTCTCTAATGAGGTAATAATTTTAATATATATGTATACCTACCTACTAAATCTTTTTTTGTGCATTCAAGATGTATTTAAATACCACTGAAGCGATAAACTGATAGAAGTATATTATGGACGTGTCCGTGTTGTGGCGTATCTGTAATTTTTCCTTACTTCTGACGAAATTGATAAAACATTTTCAAATATGTATCTCAATTCTTTCTTTGCAAGAACAGATAATCAGTTTAATTGGCCTGTCTGAGTCCTATTTTACTTATCTATATCTATATCAGTGGTAAGTGGCAAAATATACTTGGCAACTTAGCAAAAAAATACTTGGCAACTTTTTACACTATTTTTTTAAAATGTGAAAACCACGTAAGAGTCCCAAATGTCTGGAGCTAGTGAGACTATGGCATCCCCAATTTGGGTATGTGAGGCTGAAGGTAGTGGGGAGGGGAAGGAAGGAAGGAAGAGAAAGTTTGTAAAGTGGTTTTTATTTATAAGAATAAACTTTTACAGGTGGTAAGATCAGTGCAAGCTTGCCAAGGCGCTATATTATTAGTGGACGCAAATGAAGGTCCCCAAGCGCAAACAGTGGCCGTGCATTCTTTGGCCGTCCGCCAAAAATTAGCAATAATCCCGGTCCTTAATAAAATAGACCTTCCGCGCGCTGATCCTGTGCGGTCCAAAAACCAACTCAAGACCCTCTTCAAGATCGAACCGAGCGACGTATTAGAAGTCTCGGCGAAGAAAGGCTGGGGAGTTAAAGAAGTTCTCGACGCTATCGTAGAACGAATTCCCCCACCAACCGCAGCTAAAGACGATTACTTCAAAGCGTTGGTGTTTGATAGCTGGTATGATAAATACAAAGGAATCATGTGTTTGTGCTACATTCAAGGCGGATCCGTAAAACTAGGAGATTCGGTGAGATGGTACGCTGGAAATAAACCACTCACTGTTAAATATATGTATCTCTTAACTCCTGAAGAGATACCGGTTGAAAAAGCAACTGCAGGACAAGTAATCGTGATTGGTTGTGGGCCGAGGAGCGGAGGTGCTGTGGGAGACGTGCTGATCTCTGGTAGCATTCCCTTTGATCCCGTCAAAGAGAAGATTGACAAGACGTCCGGGCCACGGCACATGGTGTTTGCGGGGTTGTATCCCGCTGACCAGTCTCAACATCCTAATGTGCAGAATGCTCTCACTAAACTTTGTATGAATGATGCATCTGTCAGCTTGGCTGTAGATTCCAGGTAAATATGTTTTATTAAGTGTTGTTTATATTGTAGAAAAATAATTATATTTCATGTCACTTTCCACAATTAAATATTATGTAGTAATTTAGTGATATTACTCTTAGTGGAAAACTTAGTAAAAGAATACTGCGTAGGGAGTGTGGCGAACCCATCGTTCAGGGAGTTGAAACACAAACCTGCGATAGCTCACACCTGCAAACCAAGGTGTGAGCTACCGTGCTCAGGCTGAATGTCCTGGGGAACAGCGTCACGAACGGTGCCACTGAGAAACAAGGTCGCGTCTCGGAGTATTTAGACCTCACTCCAGCACTCAGGGCTCTGCTGGAGTGGACCTTCTATTTCCCTGGGAACTCGTGGGACAAAAAAAAATTGGACCATTCGAAAACTAGGGGCCCTAGGAGTGCTGAGGCCACCTCTGTGGATTTCCTTCCTGGGGCCGTAGGAGGAACCAAGAGGAGAAACCGTGGAGAGGTGAGCTTAGGCCACCTCCATGAACTCTTCCTTTGTGGGGCCTTCGAGGAACCAAAGGGAAGGGCACCCTTCCAGCGCGGGGCCTTTGTGAAACCAAGGAGGAGTGAAGTGGAGAGATGATGTCCTCTTCCCACGTGGGGCCTTCGAGGAACCATGTAGGAGTGAGGAGGAGAAATGAGGCCATCTTGGTGAACTCTTCCTCTGTGGGGCCTTTAGGGAACCAAGGAGGAGTGAGGAGGAGAAATGAAGTTCTCTTCCCTCCTGGGGCCCTCAGGGAACCAAGGCGGAGTGGACTCTTCCCTTGTGGGGCCTTTAGGGAACCAAGGGGAGGTAGACTCTCTGTCGTGGAGCCTTCGGGGAACTAAGGAGTGGAGAGGAGAGATGAAGCCCTCTTCCGTCGTGGGGCCTTCAGGGAACCAAGGAGGAGCGAAGAGGGGAAATGAGACCTGGGAAGACACATTGTCGGACCAAAAGATATAGCTTCATTTCTAATGACAATCCTGGTGAACTTTATATAAGGGACTGGGTTACTGTCAAAGGAATGAAGTAAAATGGGAGATAGTACAATGGGTCTATGGCCTAAGTGCTCACGGGAACTATATATATGTAAACCGTCTCCGATTATTAAAAAAAATATATATATAATAAAAGAATTACTTGATTCCGTTCCATTTTTTGATTGAGCTTTCGTCACCATAAATATTGTTACACATCAAAGATGAAATTCTTTGGTTTTTGTGGTTAGTTTGCAGAACTCCATATCATTGAATGATAAAAAAAAATTATGTTCTGCTATGTTGTTTGTAGCAGTTTTTTAGATACTAAAAAAAGCATTATTAAATTCTCCTGACAGCAATAAAATTATAATAGGTATATAAATATTATAATATATATTTTAAGTTGTTCATAATTTTTTTTATGTTACATATTTATTTAGTCCAGCATTAGGACAAGGTTGGAGGGTTGGATTTCTTGGATTATTGCATTTGGAAGTTTTTACCCAACGTCTCTTTCAAGAACACAAAGCTGAAGCAATACTGACAGCACCTTCAGTTCCATACAAAATTAAGTACGATCTATTAAAATACATTTTTTCTATAAGTCACATCCAGCGGCGCGGGAGGGGAGAGGGGCTATGCGTAATAATTATGTATTTAAAATCTTTAAATTCAATAAAAGTTAAAAACATGAAACATAGGATACATAATTGGGAAACTGAATATTTCACTTTTTTTATATTTTAAGATTTTTTTTTTAAATATGAGTCCCAACTGCCATATTGTCGCTAACATTATTTAATTCTTCTTTTTTCACTTTTTTAATAAAAAAATCTCAATATATCACTTTTATCTACCGGATGAAGTAATTTAAAAAAAAACCACTGCATTCTGCAACGCTTAACGCACGCATAAAATGCTACACTTTTTCTTGGAAAAACTTCCATATTTAATTTTTTTAATATTTTATTTTGGGCCTTGCTCCCCCCCCCCCCCCAAGATGCGCCACTGATCACATCAATTCTCAACCGCACACATGAAGTCTCCCGCCTACCCTTCATGTTTTTTTCTTTCTTGTAATATTTTGTATTTATGTATGTAGTGTTTGCTTTATGTTGCTTTACTCAAATGGGTTAGTTGTTAATCTCAATACAGGCTATTGAAAGTCCTAGAGAGGTTGATGTTTGTGTGAAAAAATATGATTTATGTACAGTGAGAAGCAATAAATAAATAAATAAGGTGAAATATTGGAGACAGAACAATGTACACCTGTGGCCTGAGTTAAATACTCCATTTCCATTTTCAACAATAAGATTAATTCCTATGCATGTGAAATTATGATGAATTTAAAATGAATAATTTTCATCCCCCACAGAATCAAGGGTGCTAAAAATATTAAATTCCATGGAACGGACATTATCACAATCACAAACCCAGCCAATATTCCACTAACGCCAAATATTGAAGAATTCTACGAGCCTTTTGTTATTGGTGAGTTTTAAATGGTTTTTACTACAGCGCCCTTGAGGTGATTTTTAACCAAAAGGCGCTATATGGTTGTTACCACGATATTCATTACTAAGAAATTAAAAATCTGCTTTTTTCATATGAGAAAAAGCTTTTGAATGGTGAGCCCTTAAATCATGAAATTTTGCAAACTTTTCTGTCTTGAATTTCTAGGTCAACACAACTATTTCACTTCTTAATGATATTCCCTACACCAGCTACAGAGCTTTAATATAATATATTATGCATTTCCCTGGAAAATAGGATGCTTTTTCCATTTGTTAGTTAATTTTTTTTTTCTAGGAACAATAATTACGCCATCAGAATATATAGGGACTGTGACTGCTCTCTGTATGGAGCGAAGGGCAACCACTATGCCTACTGTAGCCATTGATGACCGTAATATCATGATGCAATTCCGCCTGCCTTTGTGTGAGGTTAGTTCAATTTAATCAAACACTAAAAATACAGCAAATTAAATGATTTAAATAATGAACTAAACACAATATATTGGCGAAACCTTGCAAAATTTACACATAACTGCCATCTATTGACTAGGTCAAAACCCTTCTACCAAATTTATACAAGACTGCCATCTATTGACTAAGCCAAAAACCTTCTAACAAATTAATGCATGACTGCCATCTTTTGAAAAATTCAAAAACCTTCAAACAAATACGTCACTAATCCAACACTTCAGTAGACCGATACGTTCAATAATCCGGCACCCTCCGCCCGCGCCTCTCTCGCCCCTCTACGCCTATGCGCTCCATCGCCGCGTCGTCGTCTAGCAGTCTAACCTCAAAACTTATCTCATGTGCACGTGTCTACGTATATACCTGTTGTTTTGAAGTGTGAATAGTGTGTATATCCTCTTTATGAAATGCTTTGTTTTATTTATTATAATTTTTTTTCTATAATCCAATAATCTGAACATTCCAATAATCTGGCACCCTCTGGTTTTCAATAGTGCCGGATTAGTGAGATTTTACTGTATATGCATAACTGCTATCTATTGAATCTTTCAAAAACCTACCAAATTTATAAATGACTGCCTTTATTTATTGACTAAGACAAAAACCTTCTTCAAAATTTACAACCAAGCACAATATAATGCAATGTCAATATGTATATTATATAACTACACAAAATTATTATGTTTTATTATCTTTTTAAGGTGGTGTTAGATTTCCATGATATGCTCAAAAGTGTGACCTCAGGATACGCAAGTTTCGATTATCATGATGACGGCTTCCATGTCAGTCCACTTACCAAGGTAACTCACTTGAATTTGAAATATACAATCAATCTAACTCTACTAGCGATATGCGGTAGACTGACAAGGGTATTGGCAGAAGTGTGAATGCAGCAGTCACTATCTCTGCCTACCCCTGCGGAACGGTGTGAAAGTTAGTTAAGGTGTCACAAAATTGGCAGAGGAGAAGATGACAGTAGTCTGAATGAAGTAGAAATGAGATAGTTTTTGCACAGCGATTGTCAGGAGAAGATGGAGGGAGTCAGGGATTCTCAAGGATAAAGTGGTACAATCAAGTGAATTAAATATCAGAGAATGTATTAATTTTGGAATTGAGGCCAAAATACTCAACCAAAGATATAAAAAATATTATTAAATCAGCATGTATAAAACTAGCAAACTAAAAACCAACTTAAAAATTATATACAAATACAGAAATGATTTTTTTTTACATTAACTCCACACAGGAGGACTTGAGGAAAATAATTTCCCTCAGGGCCTATGTCATCTGGGATGTTGTGTGAAGGGTCTTTTTCAGGAGAGGAAAGAATGAACAATGGTCTTGAAGAGACCCAGCTTGTAGGAAGGAGGAAACACAGAGGCCGGAAAAGAACACAAGAATGAGTCGAAGAAGCGACCTGTTCTCATGTGACAAATGCCAACCGTGTACAAATGTTGGGCACGCGTTTGGCGTGTTTCCCGACTATGCACTGGTGCCGAAGGGATCAATGACACTAATTCCTCGGAGCATCTTCCATTATAATACCGGTAGAACAAGGATAGTATTCCCACCCGACGACTGTGCTCTAAAGATTGCAATCCGTCTGTTAAGATGGGAGAATCTATCAAACGGACCGCCCGTTTCTGCACAGAGTCGAGGGTATTTTTCAGGTATTTTGGAGCTCCAGACCAGAAGAGGTGGCTGCCAAATTCAACCGTGGGGTGCACTTGTGATTTGTAGAGTTAGTAGGTGTGTACTATTAAAGTATCTGCGGGCCCTGTACAGTACGCCCAGTTTTTGAGAGGCTAACTTTACTCTGGCTTCGATGGAGCCCCCATATCTGAGCTGGTCACTTAGGGTTACACCAAGCATATTAATGTAGGGCCTGTTTAGAAGATTGCTTCCGTTGAAGGAGACTAGATTTTCATTTCGGTCCCTTTTAGACGTAATCAGACATAATTGGGTCTTTGAAACATTAAATTCAACGAGATTATTTTTACCCCAAGAGAAAACACTCTCGAGGTAACCGTCCATTCTTTGCTTCAAAGCCCTCCGAGCCATTGGAGTTTGTAAGCCTTTTGGGGGCTTGTCAAACAAAAAGCTATTGTGGACTGTACTGTCATCCGCGTAACAATGAATTGGTGCACATGACAAAAGGTCGTTGATGTGCAACAAAAACAAAGTCAGAGACAGAACTGATCCCTGTGGGACGCCAGCATTCATCGGGTGTGAGGAAGAGGTGAAACCATCGGCTACCGTCTGAATCGACCTCTCCCTCAGAAAGTCAGCAATCCACATACACAAGGATGCGGGAAGTCCGTAAGAAGGTAGTTTGTTGACAAGTCCTCGGTGCCAAACCCGGTCAAAGGCCATGGAAATGTCCAGTGCAACCTTTTGGGTCTCACCAAAATGTTCCAGGCACCGCCCCCAAACATTTATTTATTTACGCACTTTTTCGGGGCTTTTACATAAGTAAGAAATTTACAAATTACACTGATTAAATAATAATATATAAATACTATATATTTCTTTAACAAAGAAATATAATAGGTATTTTACAACGAAATGTATTTATTGTACATAACTGAACTGCCTCAGTAAAGGTATTTTGTATTTGTTTAAAGATAAATTGAAGATGTCCACTGACTTGGTATAATTATTTCCCTCCATTAGTATTCTGGGCAAAGAGGAATACATATGGTAGTTAGTTGAAGATCACCGCACGAGCGGTTCAGCCGAAATCCGTATTGACGGTCATTAATAATTTTGTTCTTCTCGAGGTATGTGAGCAGTTGTCGTTGATCACACGTTCCACCACCTTAGACAGAACTGATGTGATCGCTATGGGGCGGTAGTTAGCCAGGTTGGAGCGGTCACCCTTGTTTGGAATAGGACGGATAACCGCTTTTTTCCAACCAGAGGGCACAGAGCCAGACTTCAGGGACATTTAAAAAAATTTCATCAAAATTGGAGCTATTTCTGCAGCACACCTCTGCAGTACCAGGGCAGGTATTCTGTCAGGCCCACCAGCTTTATTAACATCAAGCCCTCCTAAAACATGGAGTACTTCCCGATGCCGGATCCTCAGCTTTTTCATACCAAAACCGCAGTGAGGAACCGATGTCGGGACAGCACCTTGGCCATCGAGGGTTGAGTTATCCGCAAACATTTTACCTAAGTTAGCCTTTTCGGTGGCAGTGTTTGCTAGTGAGCCGTCAGGTATGGTAAGAGGTGGCAGACTGGATCTGCAGAAATTGCGACCTATTGATCCCGCAAGCGACCAGAATGCTCTGCTGCCATGCGGGCATGCAGCCAGCTTTTTGGTGATCTGCAGGTCATGCTCCAATTTTGACCTATTTATGATTCTCTTGGTTTCCTTTGCCATTTTGTTGTAAGCTGTTCTGTCTTAGGGTGTTCTAGATGTGTTGTACACTCGGTAAGCTGCGTTTTTTCGTCGCACTGCTTCAGCGCATTGTCGACTGAACCACGGCTGTAAGCCATCCATCGCGGATGTGGTGACTTCACCAATTTCTTGGGCACATCTTGAGGGATCCGAAGTCCGAAAACAGACAGCTGACCACGGAAAAGCATTAAAATGTGCCCGCAGACCGAACCAATCTGCTGACCTATAGTGGCACACTTTTCTCTTCAGCCTCTCGTTTGGTGTCCGACAGTTTGATAATGGTCTTGTAAACCGAAATAGCTGTAACAAAAATACATACTAAAATATTTGCAATATTATCAAATTTAATTTTAATTAAATTTTCGAAATTAAAATGGAGTTCTATGAATTAAACACAAAAACAATTAATAATTTTTAACAATTTTTTGACTTGTGTGTATATGTATAAATTAAAATTTTGATCTAATTAAATGCTTCTTTACAATATTTTAATTTTATTATTTTACAAAAAATTGTCAAAGTTGCCAAGTTATTGGCCTATGTTTTATAATTTAAAATACAAATATGTAAAAATAGCTTACACGCATATTATGTATTTATATTTGCTATAACTTTTGAATTTGAAAAATAAAACAAACTATGATAACAAAGTTTTTTTACTAAAATGCATTTATTTTTATAATGTAGTGAAATAGTTTCGACTTTCCGCCACGGTCCTACCCGACCGTCAAGACCTAGTTGCGCCATCTCTTGAACCAGCTATACAGCTAATGTAATTATATTTTTTTCTAGACATATAATTAAGAGAGACAACCAGAATTATCTTTCGCATTAACACTGTTAGTAAACTTTAAAAATCATTAGTGATTCAGATTAAGATCTGTCAAACATTTAAACAAACGAAACACAAATTTCAATCAATTTTAGAGAAATGTGTGTGTACGCGAGTGCCACCAAAAGTTGAGAGAATGCATTGTTATTGATAAAGAGTCTATCTGCCAAGTTTCAGCTCGATTGAATGTCGTGAAGGGGGTTAATTTTCATTTTCAAGAATTGCTTTAATTCGTTCAAGAAAATAAAATCGTAAACTAAATAGATTTAAAAATCCAGTTTGGTTTGGGTATTTTAGCCTCAAATCCAAATTCATGTTTTGTATGAAAAAGGCAGGCCAGACATTCCTCTTGCCTCTCCTGTGTTTTTAGCAGTAAAAATCGATTTATAATATGGTTTTTTTATGAATGGTATTTTCAGCCTGGAAAACAGTTAAGTTTTAAATTTGCTTATCTTCTGTTACTCTGTGTTAGGAAATTAGTTAATCCCTCAGGCTAATTTGTTCGGTTTTCGGAACAACTCATATAGGTCGTTGTTATTTAACCCTTACTAATCATGGTTAGAAATATGATCTAAACGCTGATAGAAAGAGAAAACACCTCGTTTTATATTCAAATTTAAAAGTTAATCACAAAATAATTAAAATGTATAACCTTTATGAAATGAAAGTTTCCGACCACAATTTGAAAAAAAAAATTGTGAACTTTAGGATTTTTTGGGAAATACTCCATTTATTTGAATTTTATTGCAAATCCGAAATATTTTGTCCTTCCGACAAAATAGGCTCGGGGCCTCCCTAAAGATTCTGTATTTTTTATGGGATTTTTTAATTTTTTATGGGAATATTAGATTCAGATTTGTGTGATTTTTATATGTTTACTATTACATACATACATATTTTAGTTTAGATCGATTTAAACATGAATTCGTGCAAGTACGCATTTAATGTACGTTGTATGTAGATATACATGATTATTTATTCATTTAATGTACGTTGTACATAGAAAAAAGCAAATAATAGTCATAAAAATCAAACAAATCTGACAGGAAATAACGTCCGTTATCCTATAACTATCCGTTATCCAATTATCCAATCGTGATTAAACAATGGATCGTCGAAAAAGGTCGTGCAATAATAGTCACCTCACCCAAAAAATATATAATCCTCTATCTCATTATGGTTACCACAAACCAACCTGAAAATTTTTGTCAAATATTTTTGCTTTATTGAAAAATGTACTTTATTTCATATTTATAAAATATTTGTAAATTAGTCTGTCTCGACACAGGATTTCCTAGTGAGACAGGCAAGGCCAAAAAAATATATGTAAACCTTTTTATACAGATGCACATAATAAATAAAAAAAAAATAAATAAAAATAATGATCTCACAAAAAATACGCAATCGCTAGGCTGAGTGGTTAAAACACATTTGTATAAAAATTCCTTTCTTTTTAAAGCTGGAGATTCAACTCAACGGCATGGTAATAGACGAACTGAGCCAACTTGTTCACGTGAGCCGAGCCAAAATGGTGGGAAGACGACTTGTTGACAAACTCAAGGAAATGGTACCGAGACAGATGGTGCAGGTAATGATATAACCTTTTTATTGTATATTATAACAAGTTCTTCAAAATTCTTATTTTACTGATGTTTAGAAAAATTATCATAGAATTTCAGTTAACCTTGATCTTGATCTTTTCACTGTTTCTCACAGAAACAGAATTAATTTTTTCTCCTGCTCTTTGAATTTGAGTATTAAAAATCAGTTTCAATTAAAATAACTAGGTTGGTTAGGTAACATTAAATATTATTATGTATAAAGTAGTTTATATGTGTGTAGACATAGTAGTTAATACTAGAGATGCCACGAATAATGATTTTGCCGAATACCAAATATTCGACTAGGCTCTTGGCCGAAGCGCTGAATATTCGGCGACACTCAGTACATTTTGTAAACAGTTTACATGTAAAAATCAATTACATTTCGCAAATGAAATTGATTTTTATAAGAAAACTGATTGCCTAGATCGATCGCAGACCGTTACAAGTAAGTGGTGGTCAGAAAACGCAAAACAGTATCCAAGCCTAGCAGAATTTGCTAAGATTTATTATCATCTCCCGGTAGCAGCAGGGGCGTGCACAGAACTTTTAGTGAGCTAGAGTGCTAAGATTGAAAAAAACGACATTATTGATGTTGTTATAGCTGAAAATGAATTTTATTTTTTTCGAAATTTTGATTTTTTCTATGAAGATTTTTTACTCAGGGTAGGCATATGCCTACCCTAGATAAAAAATCTTCATACAAAAAATTGAAATTTCGAAAAAAAATAAAATTCATTTTCAGCTACAACAACATCAACAATGTCGTTTTTTTTTAATCTTAGCGCTCTAGCTCACCAAAAGTTCAGTGCACGCCACTGGGTATCAGTGTATATAGTGAGCGGCCATTTTCGGAAGCAGGTATAATTTATGAGGAAAAGCGCAATCGTTTGCTATCATCAAATGCTAAAAAATTCATTTTATTCATCATAACTTACCACTGATAGATTTTAAGTATTAAATAAGCTGATTTTTTGTAAATTTTTTTTTTTTATGAGTAATATATTATTAATTAAGCTATTTTTTTTCATGATTTGGTATTCGGTATTTGGCTGAATGGTTCGCAATGTTCAGCCGAATACTGAGTAGTAAAAATAGTAGCCGAATAGGCCGAATAGTTGACGAATATTCGTGGCATCTCTAGTTAATACGCACAGCTTTGTCACAAAATACTGGCAACATGCAACAAATCAGGCTGCTAGAGGCGCATTAATTTAATTTTCGATTTCTATGATAAATAATATATTTCACATAAATAATATCAGAATAATTTCGCATAAATAGTATCACATGAGATAGATAATATATGGTATTATACGTGTGAGCGTGGCCTAGATGATATGCCGTGATCTGCTAGCCTAGCGACATTTTTTTTTTTTGCATTAGCTCTGCACAGGAGGCCCTTAGGAAAATAATTTCCCTATTTCACCTTTGGAGAAGTTGTATGGAGGGAAGTTCTGGTAAGGAAAAAGGTATGGTTGGTGGGAAGGAGTCTGCGGGTAAGTGTGTCCAGGAATGACAGAGGTATGAATCCATCCGTCTCACTGCTGCACAAGCCGATGTTCTGAGAGAGTCCTACTGGAGTGTCTCCCTCAACAAGTCTCTCCCGATCCGGCGAATGATATATTTTATAATTTCGGAAAAATGATATATTTTATTATTTCTGTTTTAGATTTCAATCCAAGCTGTATCAGGGGGAAAGGTACTTGCGAGGGAAAACCTTCAAGCTTACAAAAAAGACGTGACTGCAAAGCTTGTAAGTAAAAAAAAAAGTGTCTAAATTTCAAATGAATTGCTTAAACCTCATTGCTTTGATATGCTTCAAAAAATTTATATTTTTCTCTTTAGTTAAAGCAGAAGGAGCTCTTTAGTCAAAGCAAAACTTTTGATTTCAGATTCTTAAATGATGCTGAGAATTATAGATTTTTTGCAGTGACATCAATCTTGTATTTCAATGTATTCTTTTGCAGTATGGTGGGGATATCACAAGAAGAATGAAACTTCTAGCGCAGCAAGCTGAGGGGAAAAAAAAAATGAGAAGCATTGCCAACATAAGGATACCGCGTGACACTTTCATAGATGTCTTAAGAAAACAATAGATAATTTACGATAATAATGTTTTTTATTTTCTTATGATAAATATGACAACATTTAGGAACACAATTTAAATAATAATATATTTATATTTTTTACTGTAAGCCCATCCGCTCATGGGGCAACTGAAAAAAACCAGTTGGCAACTCAATCGCTATCCACAGGAAAGCAACTTGCGAATTTCATTGGCGGTCCGCACACAGGCAGCTTCTCAAAGACCAGTTGTCAAGGGAGATGCAGCCAGTTACTTGCAACTCCCAGTGCTAGTCGCCGCGATAGGCGTGCTTCAGTTGCCAAGTTTTCGAGTAATTTGCGATACATCGGAGCAGGAAAATATCGATTTTGTTCAGGAGGTTGATAAATTATTATTATATATTAAGGAATTGTTAAATTATTAATATATTATATTTTTGTTAAACAAGCTGATTAATTACTGAAATCGTAAAGTTGAGTTGCTTCGTGAATTGAGTTTGCCAACCATTTTTAGTGTGGTTTCGGTTTGTCCATGAGCAATGGCCCTAACTCTACACATCCTATATCAAATCTAAAAGGACGGATAATTTTTCACAGAATATAATATAATTATTAAAATACAGATTCAAATTCAATACTTTACACACTAAGAACAGTAAAATAATACTGTTAGTATATACCAATATTGAATATAAAAATTAAATGATTATCGTTAGAGTGAGCAAGGTCGTGGGGGGGGCACCAAGGTTTGCAGAAAATGCATTTAACAAGGTTGGTTCATTGGGCCTTTTTTGAAAAAAAAACTCGGTCTGCTTTCGAAATTTCGAATGCGTGACGTAGCTTGAAGTAAAACACTGCATTGCAGTTAATTTAAATCTCCCAGTGGAACATGGACTTCAAGCTATGTCACAAAATTTTAGCCAATCACTGCTCTATTCCCTCGATGAGCTAATCTTGTTAAACGCATTTCCTACAAACCTTGGGGGGCACCCTTTAAAAAAAGTTTCTGTTTCAATGTGTATATTACATTCTGAAAAATATTGAATTGTGTACCACTGCTAACTTTCTTGATTCTATTGTTTCTAAAGAGTGACATAAATATAAAATTTAATTTTATTCACATAAAAATATTCGTTTAGGCTTAATTTATTGATGATGTTAATTTTTTTCTGTGTTATTTAGGCACATTGTCATTAATTGAACATCTGACCCCAGAATAAAATTGTGGAAAAAAAAGATGAAATTTCCCTTTATTTTCAAAGCATTCCGAATTCAAAGATAGAACAACCCTTTATTACTTTTAGCATAAAATAGGTACTGATTAGAGCGTACCTACCCAAATAATATTATAGGAATGCTTTAACTGGTTAAGTACCTATTTTAAAAATTGTTTTGATTATTTCAGCATGGGGGAGACATCACAAGAAGAATGAAACTTCTCAGGAACCAAGCGGAAGGAAAGAAGAAAATGAGATCTATAGCTAACATTCAAATACCCCGCGATACTTTTATAGATGTCTTGAAAAACAAGTAATATTCGAATGCTAATTTAATTTATATCAAAGTGTATATTATGGTTTTAAAATAAATAATAACATAAATCACAGGTTATTTTAACACCAATTTTAGTAAATTTTAAGGACGGACAAATAATCACATTCGTTTTTCAAATAACCACTGGAGCGACAGCGCATTTTAAAACTTTTTTCTCCGTTTGCTCGACATTTCCAGAAGATCATTTTTTAAATTTTTTGCCAACATTAAAAAATCATATCTTCGAATTTTAACATGGAGACATAAAAACATATTATGGTGCTATATAGTCAATGAATTAACCTATATTTTACCGTTTATGTCATATTTGTAGGATTTATAAAAAGTATTTAAAAAACATCGTAAAGTATATATCCGCGCGAATCCTGCGCGGTTGTTACTTTGAAACTGTCGTGAGAGGTACTTATTCAAGTCAACATAGAATTTTTTCGATTTCTGTATATCGTCTGTGGTTTGCTTGATAATGAAAGGTGCGTATCTATGGAAAAAGGACTTAAAATAGTCTATGAAGTTCGGATTTGTGACATATGTGGTCAAAATAGATAAAGCATTTCATTAGCTTTGTTTTAAGTCCAAAATAACAAACGTGGAAGCTGCAAATATTAAAAAAAAAAATTTTGCTGAATCAAGGAGATAATTGCATTTTATATCCGAAAAGCAATCGGAGACATTTAAAATGGTGCCAATATACGGCTAAAATCGCTCCAGTGGATAAAGGAGAAAAATATGGCTGTTATAAGTAACATTTTAAATTAACAGTATTTACTTATCTAATTTGAATTATTTTACTATCACACTGTGCAAGGCCACTCAATTACTAATCCTCATTTCCTGTGTCACGAATTCAATTAATATTTAAATCAAGAGATCAGTGCAAATCTTAACCTATTCATATATTATGATGCACACATGTTCTGCGCCTTCAATGCTACACCCATCCACTTGTACGAGAGTAAAGGCAAAATAAAAGTATGTATAACTTTCAAATGGTCTTACGTACACCATTATTGTTAACATTTTTTTGTTCACATGGCCTCTGTGGTCGACGGATGAGGCTCTCAACTAGCAATCCGGAGGTCGCAGCTTCAAATCCCAGAAAGCGCAAGTAAATTTTACTCATTTGTGTGGTTTCATAATTAATTAAATAAAATTAACAAAGTTTATTTGCCACACTCTCCAGAGTGGAAGATACTCAGTATCACCCCGGTGAAAGACCATCAATTTGCTTGTAATGGCTGCAGTCGTGTTTGACCTTTTTTTTTTACATTAGCTCCACACAGGAGGCCCTGAGGAAAATAATTTCCCTCAGGGCCTATGACATCTTTGGGGATGCTGTGTGTAGGGTTTTTTTAGGGAAGAAAGGAGAGGAAGTTCTTGGAAGGAAAGGGTAAGAGGGGTGAGTAGGAATCTGAGGGTCAGTGTGTCCAGGTATGACGAACGTATGAATCCATCTCTCCCACTGCAGTGCAAGGCAATATTCTGAGAGAGTACGGCTGTAAAAGGGACTCCCCCAACCATTCTCTCCTGATCCGGCCTACCAGGCAGCTGGTAGGCAGACGCATCCACCGCCAAGACCCGGACAAACTTCACCCCATGAACCCGGGCACCCCTGCTAAGTCACCAAAGTCACCAAACGTAGCGAACCACTTGGGGTGACCTACGGCAGAGGTGTTGGTTATCCAGTAAATGGTTCTCGGTGCGGCGGTACCCAAAGCCGCATAGTTCCCCACCTTCCTCTTACCCATCTCTTTCCCCTCCCCACTACCTACAGCCTCACAAAATTTCACAATCGGGGATGCCATAGTATCACTGGTTCCAGACGATTGGTAGCAGTTGGCATTCTTGTGCAGTATTTAAATTAAAAAAACAAAACATTGTAAATTCTATGTGTTTGTGCCAAATATATTGAAATATAAGTAGATGTGCTATCTGCTGTTTTTACTATGTGGGTCTGCGCTTCCGGGTGTCGCCGATATTGTTTACCAATTAACAAATAAACTAAAAGAACAAATAATTAACGAATAAACCAAACGAACGTTAAACTAAATGAACGAATTCTTTCCTTATTCAAAATATATTGTTAACCAATATTAATGCACATTTTGAAAAAATCAACGAAATGAACAAATTCTTTTTGTATGAAAACTACGCTAATTAGCGCGTAGTCGGCGACAGTTGCGCGGACACCATAGCAAAACGAGTGTGCTTTAGACCACACGAATGAAGTAAAACTTCACTAACTTATATCTCCCTCTCAACTTCTGTTCGCCTCGCCCGACCGTTCGCCTCGCCCGATCACACTATTCGTAGTGCTCTCGCAATATGTGCATTTATGGCTTTGCATTAGTAAGTTATCTGGCATTTTGAAATACTTTTTGTGCTTGTGCATGTTTTACATGGTGGGTAATTCTTCTGGTAGATATTCGGGAATATCTTGATCGGATGAAGGTGTTTCCGCTCCATTTCGGGAATGAGTGAGCATATCCGCCCTCTTTTCCAGAGCGTTAGCTTGTTCTGTATATTCTGAAAAATAATAATTTGGATATTAGCAAATTTACTTAACCCTTAACCTGTCAAAGGCCCGCAAATTCCAGGAAAAATACGGAAATTTCGTAACAAAACACGATTTTGAATTTTGAATTAAATGTTTTGTTGATTAATTTTGAGCTATCGTATATTTCATTGACTGAAATACGTTCCTAGAACAATAAACTATGCACCAAAACAACATTACTTGCGTTAATTACGTAAATTAATAGGTTTTATGATGTTTTAGTCGAGGAACACGCATCAATATTGACAGCTTCAATTTGCGCCAAAAATGACATTTCGATTCCACAGATAAAAATCATTTAAAAATAATCTGGTGTTGTCAGATGAATGAAACTAGTGGCTATATCATCAATGATGTTGGCGCAAGCGATTCTGACCTTGTTTTCATACAAATTCTGTACATAGAAGGGTCAAAATCTCAGACAAACTTTTTTATTTCGAAATATTTTTTTCGCGCATGCGCAAAAGCTGCGCGCAAATGAGCATGTCCGGCCGATTACAGGTTAATTACTCGCACAAAGAATATTACATAACTATTATTTTTAATTGTTAAACTAACGTTTAAGACAAGATTTTTATGCATAGCACAAAGGGCAACAATTATTATAAGCAATAATTATCAGCCTGAAACACTCATCCACATTGAAAAATCTTCCGAGAAAAGATACATGACGCCAACGGGATTGAACCCGTGCCCTTCTGATTGCCGGTCAGCTGCTCTCCCAATTGAGCTATGGCGGCTTATCTTATACCCGCCAAATGATTCAATATACACTAGTGCTTCATTCAACAATTACTGCTTATTATATTTTTCCACCTGAAAACAAAATGTGGATGAGTGTTTCAGGCTGATAATTATTGCTTATAATAATTATTACATAACTGCTCGCATGGGGTCACAGATGACCCCAAATAGTATGAATAGTTTTTAATATATATTGAAATATATAAGTAAATGAAACTATTTTATTATTAAAGTGCTTTGTTTATTCTGTAATATCTATAAGTAATAACATGAATTACTAATAATAACTAATAAGTAATAACTAATTATACAAAAACAAGTTAAACTAAAATAATTATCAATAATAACAATTTGTGCTTAGGTATACTGAGATCATAGTTAATACTCATATTTTTGGGAACTCTCCGAATCACTCTTGTTACACTGTTGACAGGATATTTCAGAGTGATCATTGCACACAAATCTTGTAAATTTCTTGCATTTTGTTGGTACTTTGTAAAGTAACGTAATTACTCGCACGGGGTCACCGCTCAAGAGTGCAGCGACGCGTCCTTCCACTCCCGTGATTTGGTCGCTACTAAAATACAAACTTAGACGCGCGTTATGAAGCTAGTGAGGGCGCGGGGGGAATCGGGCCGTGCCAAGTGCTTCATTTTTTTATCCGAAAATGCTTTGACCCCATGCGAGTAATTAAGGGTTAACAAGGAGGGAAGACGGAGAAGAAAATTAATTCCAAACGTAGGTTAGTGGCTTCTTGTGTATAATTAATTACTTGCTGAGAGAGAGAATTGTTGCTAATTATCGAGATCTGGCAGTGTAAACAAACAATTTAACAGTTGTGTTGATATAGGCATCAAAGGAAAACTTAGGTTTCAACCAAGCATCAAAACATCATAATCATCTTTACGTAAGCGTCATAGGTGGGATGAAAAGGTTAAGGTGAAACAGAAGCGACAATTCTCATACAATCTGTTTTTCAGCCGCATTCGAAAACTACAGATAGTATGTTATTTATTTTAGTACAAAAAAATAACACTAATAATGAAATTTACGCGAACAAAAATTTCACTGTTATATGACTTATAATAACGAAGTTATTACATTAACAAAAGTAATTATTTTTCATCAGATTTACGTTAGACACGGGTAGCTAAACTCCGCTACACCCGGCGCGGGGCGCGGGGCGCGGGAATAGGTATCCGCATGTTAGAAGGCGACAAACTTATGTGCGAGCGATCCCGATTATGCACGTCTCGTGAACGCATTTAGCACATTCCTATGGTGTGGTAGTTTGATATTATATTTGTCGACAAAATTTCAAGTTTCTTTTCTGATTTTTTATGATTGTTTCTGTGCGCAGGGAATATTTGTGGTCGAGACACACAGTAAAAGTGGCAAAACTAACTACATAATGATAACAGGGGCCACTGTAATAGTTTAGAACTTTCATAAATCTGTAACTATCACTAGGTAGGTAGACTTGCCAAGTTATTTTCTTGTTGCGATTTACTAAACAATAAAATGAATAGGTAGATCAAACTGCGCGGGTATCTACATTCTGTCACATGTGATTTGTCAGTCTTCTCTACTGTTATTTCGAGTGACCGTTCTCAAATAATATAATTGATTCACTTGGTTTCTGCGAAAAAATACCTCAAGACACAGTGATATAGGTAGTTAGAGGTGCTTAGCCTTTCATAAATCCGATCGGGAGGGACTGGTTGAGGGAGACCATTTGAGGCTTCCTGCACTCTTCTCTTGACCCATCGCTTTGCTCCGCAGTGAGAGGGATGGATTTATACGTCCGTCACTCCTGGACCCACTGCACTGACCCCAGATACCTAGCCACGCCGCATGCCTTTTTCCTTCCCAGAACATCCTCTCCTTCCTTTCTTTTAAGACCATCCACACGACATAAGCCCTGGAGGAAATTATTTTCCTATTGTAGCTATTGTAAAAATAAATAAATAACACAATTTTCTCAAACACAGTTTTGCGTTATTCTAAAACATTAGGCATGCATTTTATAAAAATTACAAATACTCTGGGAAGAAACGAATCCCAGAATGAGTGAAATACTTATTATTTTCACAAACATTTGCTAGGTAGGTTGCTAGGTACCTACTTTAATTATCATCTAATTTATTTATTTACTGTGTAACCATCACGCGTCGCGCCCTTTCCTGGGAACCCCTGCTAAGTCATCAAACATAATGAACCCCTTGGAGTGACGTATGTTGGAGATGTTGGTTTTTTAATAAATGGTTCCCGGGGCGGCGGTAGCCTAACCCGCCACTCAAATTGAAATGTCTTCCTCGGGCGTCTCCGACTTCTTTTACCCTTCACTATCGTGTCATATTCACATTCCTACATCGTCTCATAATAATATTAAGTATTATTAATTTATTATTACCTATTAGCAAAATCATAATACAAACTTATTTTTATTACGTATAATGAAGTTGTAAATGTGTCCTGGATTGAGCACACGAGAAACCATTTCTCAGATATACCACTTTGTTAGTATGATAAATTAGCTGCACACATATAAAGGAACAGATCCTAACCTTTTGACAGATATCACTCATTTATCGCTTTTGACAAACATAGAAAAAAGCAAACACGTACGAGGGTACATACAGCTTGCGTCGCGCGTCGTTGGGGGAAAAGCCCGTTAAACACGATAAAGCATTTAGTTTTTTATTGAAATTAAACTGAAAAGTTGTCAGCAAAATGAGGCCTGGTATTAGAAAAAAACTAGCGTTTGCAATCATATTTGAGCTTAGATGTAAGTCACTTGTTATAATTGTAAATCGTGGTTGTTAGCCAGTAACATAATTCACAAGCTATAAGTCTTATATGAAAGTCACTAGTTATAATTGTAAATCTTTGTTGTAAGCCAGTAATATTAATTCATTTATATATTTATTTGTACAGCGCCATTGAGGTGATTTTTCACAAAAAACGATTATTGGCTATTTGAGGCTAGTAGCAATGTGAATGGTTGAAGAAGTAAAGGACGCCCGAGGAAGACATGGCACGATCAAGTGAATCAGATACTTGAGTCGGGCCATGTCAAGAGTCAGAATAATAGAAGAGTGTGTATGAGACGATGTATGAATGTGAATGAGGTAAAGAGTGTGTGCCAAGACCGAGTTGTTTGGCGGTCCGTCCTCTCTGCCTACCCCTGCGGAGAAACGGCGTGATGGTTAGTTAGTTAGTTACTGGCGATTTAAGCACATTTTATCCCGCTAATTTGCGAAAAATTATTTTTATTACCGTTCTATTCTGATTGAGAGTAATATCACAATAAAACTATGTTGATTTTATCCAATACTTAGTGTAACTAATATCACTTAAACACAAATAAAAAATATATGTATTTTAAGTTGTTTAATTTCATGTAATATAACACTTAAAGTGGTACCACACGCGCAGATAAAATATGTGGCTAGGCCTATTTCAGCATATTGCTCGCCATTGATGTACGACGAGCGATATGCCGAAATACGCCAAGCCACATCTTTTATAGCTGCGTCAGGCACAGGTCTTATGTTATATTATACTTAAGACTGGTCCATTGCGCGGGCAAACTCCAGACTATGGCCAGACGTTTGCTTTGACAGTCCCATAACACACATTCAAGGTCATAAATTTTTGTAGTGTTTGAGTTTCCAGTGTTCGGCGTTTGAAGGTCATTTCGGCGCTTGGAGGACTTTCAAACAATTAATTAGGGTGAAGTTCGCGCAGTTCTCACAATTTGACAACTGGTCTGGAATACGGACGCAATACTTTACGTTTGGCGTTTATTGCATGTCCTAAGTTACTATTGAATTTGAGATGCACAGATATTTTAATAGATATTTATTTATTAGGAAATATTTCCAACTAATATCGATTACTATTTTATTTAGAGTGCGTGAATAATTACGTAGCATCAAAAATAGAATAAATTTAAATTGGTAAATTTCTTTCGTGTCTCTGAAACCGATTTATAAATTAATAGACTTTATTTACAAGTGAGTTCACGAAAGAAATAATCATCCATTACGACAGTGTGTTTATTTAAAATTATAAATAATAAGTTTAGGTCCGTGCAGGTGATAACCAAAAAACTTGACGTTTGACGTTTATCGTTTACGTAAATGTTAAAATGCGTTCGATGTGGAAAAAATGCTACACCAGGAAGAAAACACAGACATTTATTTATCAGGAAAGATTTCCGACAAATATCGATTAGGTTTTGCACCAATAACATTATATAATAACGTCATCGCTTTGATTATATAAATAATCAAAGCGTCATTGTATTGCACGACCTAAAGTTACTAGAATTTAAAGTGCGTAAACATTTACGTCGAAAACAGAATAATTATAAATATTTGATATTATATTATAATTTTATTATAAAATATTTTGATTATTATATTATATTTAGGTATAATAATATTTTAAACTCGTTATAATGCTCGCTCATGGCACATAACCATAAAAGGCCATTCCGTTTTCCCCACACACGACCGCATCGCGTATCTTCTGTCAAAAAATGAATTCTCTCCCCCGCCAGCCCCCGCCTGCCTTCCCGCTTCACCCGAGATGGGATGTTTAAGTTTTATTTTTGTTTTGTTTTCCGCAGAACACGGGAAGCTCAAACACTACAAAAATTGTCAAACATTTATGACCTTCAATGTTTTGACCTTGACTATCAAAGCAAAAGTCTGGCGTTTTCCCGCCCAATGGACCCGACTTTATACTGACTTCGCGATCTCATTGAACACTATTATAGTAACTAAATGTTTAAAAGTGATTAAAATTACTCCACTTTTTTAGAGGTCTTTAAGAGGAAATACCAGCGGCGTTTTTTCCATACAAACGTATTCCCCATTTATCTCTCTGGATTTTGACCCTAGAGCAAAGAGAAAGCTTACATAATATAGATATTGACCATTAGCGTGTCGGTACGTATTGCTTTTTTTTGATAATTTACTTCTTATAGAAGTTAGGACCTTCCAAAAATGAATAAAATTGCCTAGTTAACGCCGTCAAAAGACGTTCAGTATACAAACTAAACAATGTATTTTGAAAAAAAAAGCAAAACGTACCGACATAGAATATTTTCTTCTAATACAGTTAGTGAAAAAAAAAATTAAAATTGATCCAGTTTTGGAGAAGAAAAATGGGGATTACAAAACATCGATTTTGACGATTTTATTTAGGTATTTTCGGCCCGATATGCAGTTGTCCCTTTCGCTCAGTTCCCCTGAGGGGAGCGCGGAGTGGAACAGAAGACATTGGTTCAATACCTATCGACGATAATTTTAAATGACCGGAATAGCTCTTAAGTGGGCAAGCACTTAAAATTATTTCAAAATATAATTTGTACTACAACGTTCTTCATTGAGCAAGTGATGCTACTGATACATCTCGAAGAATTTTCGTGAAGGGAAGACATAAAAAAAATTATAATAGGTGGTGCATTATTTTGAAGGAGAAACAACTTCCATACAAGAAAAAAGTACCCACTGTTGACGTTTTTCTGTAGAAGCGATAAGTATCTACGTCGAAATTCATTAATTTTACACGTTGAAAAGGGCTATTAAAACTACAGGTGGCGTTGAAGGAGTGCGAAATTTTCAACAGCGACACATAATATTTACGGAAACCTCCATAAAACTTAGAACTTTTCGTTCTAAGTTTTATGGAGGAAATTATTTTCCTATTGTAGCTATTGTAAAAATAAATAAATAACACAATTTTCTCAAACACAGTTTTGCGTTATTCTAAAACATTAGGCATGCATTTTATAAAAATTACAAATACTCTGGGAAGAAACGAATCCCAGAATGAGTGAAATACTTATTATTTTCACAAACATTTGCTAGGTAGGTTGCTAGGTACCTACTTTAATTATCATCTAATTTATTTATTTACTGTGTAACCATCACGCGTCGCGCCCTTTCCTGGGAACCCCTGCTAAGTCATCAAACATAATGAACCCCTTGGAGTGACGTATGTTGGAGATGTTGGTTTTTTAATAAATGGTTCCCGGGGCGGCGGTAGCCTAACCCGCCACTCAAATTGAAATGTCTTCCTCGGGCGTCTCCGACTTCTTTTACCCTTCACTATCGTGTCATATTCACATTCCTACATCGTCTCATAATAATATTAAGTATTATTAATTTATTATTACCTATTAGCAAAATCATAATACAAACTTATTTTTATTACGTATAATGAAGTTGTAAATGTGTCCTGGATTGAGCACACGAGAAACCATTTCTCAGATATACCACTTTGTTAGTATGATAAATTAGCTGCACACATATAAAGGAACAGATCCTAACCTTTTGACAGATATCACTCATTTATCGCTTTTGACAAACATAGAAAAAAGCAAACACGTACGAGGGTACATACAGCTTGCGTCGCGCGTCGTTGGGGGAAAAGCCCGTTAAACACGATAAAGCATTTAGTTTTTTATTGAAATTAAACTGAAAAGTTGTCAGCAAAATGAGGCCTGGTATTAGAAAAAAACTAGCGTTTGCAATCATATTTGAGCTTAGATGTAAGTCACTTGTTATAATTGTAAATCGTGGTTGTTAGCCAGTAACATAATTCACAAGCTATAAGTCTTATATGAAAGTCACTAGTTATAATTGTAAATCTTTGTTGTAAGCCAGTAATATTAATTCATTTATATATTTATTTGTACAGCGCCATTGAGGTGATTTTTCACAAAAAACGATTATTGGCTATTTGAGGCTAGTAGCAATGTGAATGGTTGAAGAAGTAAAGGACACCCGAGGAAGACATGGCACGATCAAGTGAATCAGATACTTGAGTCGGGCCATGTCAAGAGTCAGAATAATAGAAGAGTGTGTATGAGACGATGTATGAATGTGAATGAGGTAAAGAGTGTGTGCCAAGACCGAGTTGTTTGGCGGTCCGTCCTCTCTGCCTACCCCTGCGGAGAAACGGCGTGATGGTTAGTTAGTTAGTTACTGGCGATTTAAGCACATTTTATCCCGCTAATTTGCGAAAAATTATTTTTATTACCGTTCTATTCTGATTGAGAGTAATATCACAATAAAACTATGTTGATTTTATCCAATACTTAGTGTAACTAATATCACTTAAACACAAATAAAAAATATATGTATTTTAAGTTGTTTAATTTCATGTAATATAACACTTAAAGTGGTACCACACGCGCAGATAAAATATGTGGCTAGGCCTATTTCAGCATATTGCTCGCCATTGATGTACGACGAGCGATATGCCGAAATACGCCAAGCCACATCTTTTATAGCTGCGTCAGGCACAGGTCTTATGTTATATTATACTTAAGACTGGTCCATTGCGCGGGCAAACTCCAGACTATGGCCAGACGTTTGCTTTGACAGTCCCATAACACACATTCAAGGTCATAAATTTTTGTAGTGTTTGAGTTTCCAGTGTTCGGCGTTTGAAGGTCATTTCGGCGCTTGGAGGACTTTCAAACAATTAATTAGGGTGAAGTTCGCGCAGTTCTCACAATTTGACAACTGGTCTGGAATACGGACGCAATACTTTACGTTTGGCGTTTATTGCATGTCCTAAGTTACTATTGAATTTGAGATGCACAGATATTTTAATAGATATTTATTTATTAGGAAATATTTCCAACTAATATCGATTACTATTTTATTTAGAGTGCGTGAATAATTACGTAGCATCAAAAATAGAATAAATTTAAATTGGTAAATTTCTTTCGTGTCTCTGAAACCGATTTATAAATTAATAGACTTTATTTACAAGTGAGTTCACGAAAGAAATAATCATCCATTACGACAGTGTGTTTATTTAAAATTATAAATAATAAGTTTAGGTCCGTGCAGGTGATAACCAAAAAACTTGACGTTTGACGTTTATCGTTTACGTAAATGTTAAAATGCGTTCGATGTGGAAAAAATGCTACACCAGGAAGAAAACACAGACATTTATTTATCAGGAAAGATTTCCGACAAATATCGATTAGGTTTTGCACCAATAACATTATATAATAACGTCATCGCTTTGATTATATAAATAATCAAAGCGTCATTGTATTGCACGACCTAAAGTTACTAGAATTTAAAGTGCGTAAACATTTACGTCGAAAACAGAATAATTATAAATATTTGATATTATATTATAATTTTATTATAAAATATTTTGATTATTATATTATATTTAGGTATAATAATATTTTAAACTCGTTATAATGCTCGCTCATGGCACATAACCATAAAAGGCCATTCCGTTTTCCCCACACACGACCGCATCGCGTATCTTCTGTCAAAAAATGAATTCTCTCCCCCGCCAGCCCCCGCCTGCCTTCCCGCTTCACCCGAGATGGGATGTTTAAGTTTTATTTTTGTTTTGTTTTCCGCAGAACACGGGAAGCTCAAACACTACAAAAATTGTCAAACATTTATGACCTTCAATGTTTTGACCTTGACTATCAAAGCAAAAGTCTGGCGTTTTCCCGCCCAATGGACCCGACTTTATACTGACTTCGCGATCTCATTGAACACTATTATAGTAACTAAATGTTTAAAAGTGATTAAAATTACTCCACTTTTTTAGAGGTCTTTAAGAGGAAATACCAGCGGCGTTTTTTCCATACAAACGTATTCCCCATTTATCTCTCTGGATTTTGACCCTAGAGCAAAGAGAAAGCTTACATAATATAGATATTGACCATTAGCGTGTCGGTACGTATTGCTTTTTTTTGATAATTTACTTCTTATAGAAGTTAGGACCTTCCAAAAATGAATAAAATTGCCTAGTTAACGCCGTCAAAAGACGTTCAGTATACAAACTAAACAATGTATTTTGAAAAAAAAAGCAAAACGTACCGACATAGAATATTTTCTTCTAATACAGTTAGTGAAAAAAAAAATTAAAATTGATCCAGTTTTGGAGAAGAAAAATGGGGATTACAAAACATCGATTTTGACGATTTTATTTAGGTATTTTCGGCCCGATATGCAGTTGTCCCTTTCGCTCAGTTCCCCTGAGGGGAGCGCGGAGTGGAACAGAAGACATTGGTTCAATACCTATCGACGATAATTTTAAATGACCGGAATAGCTCTTAAGTGGGCAAGCACTTAAAATTATTTCAAAATATAATTTGTACTACAACGTTCTTCATTGAGCAAGTGATGCTACTGATACATCTCGAAGAATTTTCGTGAAGGGAAGACATAAAAAAAATTATAATAGGTGGTGCATTATTTTGAAGGAGAAACAACTTCCATACAAGAAAAAAGTACCCACTGTTGACGTTTTTCTGTAGAAGCGATAAGTATCTACGTCGAAATTCATTAATTTTACACGTTGAAAAGGGCTATTAAAACTACAGGTGGCGTTGAAGGAGTGCGAAATTTTCAACAGCGACACATAATATTTACGGAAACCTCCATAAAACTTAGAACTTTTCGTTGGAAAAAATATAAATCACTGGAAAAAAATACAATACAGTTTTCTGGAACCATGTAATACGGACTCTGTAGCCCGAACATCGTTGACAGAAAAGTAAGTCTTGCAAGCGGTCTTTATAAAAAAGATCCAGTTAACGCCAGCAACCGCAATATATGCTCTTTTAACTCAGCTGACCCTTTTTATAAATTATTCTATCTCCCCGGGTGTTGATTTAATTTACTAAATTCAACAAACTCTAGTCTTCCGTCTCTTTTGAACTAGTACGTTTTGGCGTTAAATTTACGAAATGCACTGTTTATCGCAAATATGTTTCGGTTGGGTAAAAAAAATTCTGTATGATCGCACGCGGGGTTGTAGCAAATGTATTTTTTACGTGTTAATTTTGTAGTAAAACTGTGTGTTTTTCAGCAGTTTTCTAATATTATAAAGTTATAGGTATAAAAAACTATTTAAACAGATTGCTATATCTTATGTACGTTCGCAAACCAATAATTCATCCCAATATTAAAAAGCATAACGTGTAGAAAGCGTTTTTTTCGATAATATTGAAATTAACGCCATCTATCGGTGTGAAGTTTCTAAATATATTTTGAGAATACCCTTAAGGGACACTAACCTCTAGCATCGCTGCTCATGCCGGCGTTGTTGGCCGCAGTGGCCATCATGCGCAGGAGGTGGTGCGGCCTGACGGGTCCGTCGTTTCCCGCCCGGCTGCCGCTGTCCAGCTCATTCAGCAGGCGTTTGGAAGCGGACATTGCTGGAAATGTCGAGAGTTAAATTAATGAAGGTCAATTAACCAGAGGCTGAGAATTCAAATTGCAAAACCCTTGCAACTGTACAGGGCGGTTCCGATGAGAAAGATTAATAATTCTCCATACTAGTATTTTTAACTAATAACTCCATATCGATTTTATATCATTCAAAATTTGTTTTAATATTGTACTGACATTCAAGTTAGTAAAAAAAATGCTCAAACGCATGATGATAAAACTATGTACTTTTTGTAATTATTTTTTGATAATAAGTATTTATAATTTTTCAATAATGTCTAAGCAAAATAAGTGTGTAAAAATAACAAAAATTTTTAGTCTGTAAGACCGTAAATAAGTACACAAAGTGAAGTATTTTAACCGCAAAACACGTGTGTGGGCTTTTTTTGATGATTTTATTTTAACCCCTACGAATTTTCGAGAATATTAGCTTTTGGTGTCTTAAACGAAATGACATTTTACGAAAACTTTGTATTATTACCGCTTCACAATTAAAGCTCTATAAATGAAACATTTCTGAACGTAGCTGAATAGTAAAAACTGTTTTAGACAAGTTACAAAATAAGCTTTCGAATTATTATATTACAAATAAATATTAACATTTGTAAATATTAAAATTTAGAATGCAAACATTAAAAAAATGTGAAAATGACTCACGTGATGTTTTTATGTGAAAACGGTACTAAAATCACAGATTATGTAAACAACAATACTTATTCTATTGTATAAATGTGTAATAAACACTTTTGTCACCTAACTTTTTTATCATTTCATATAAACATATTTAATAGAAATTAACAATGTCGGACGCCCGTAGGAAATTTGGCGGGATAAATTATGTGTCAGACTGCGCGTCTGACAGAATGTTCTTTTTATGTATTTCTATGGACAACTTGAATAGAGATGTGCAGCATGATTCACTATCGACCTTTCACTTTTTATTTTACGGATGTAACTAAAACAATAACGGAATTATAACGGTTTCTATGGAGACACACGCGCTGACGTGTAAACACGCTTATTGTACTTGACTGCTGTCGTATTTTTAACGCATGTATCTGCTTATGTTGCGGAGGGGTTAACTAAAATTAAAATTCTGAAAAGTAGCTTTCCCAGATAATTTATTGGATAATTTTACTGTATATGATTTGAAATGTGTGTTGTACAATACAACATTTTGTTTGAAAATTTAACAAATCTGCCAACGACCGTTTAACTTTATTATAATAAAAATTAACATATTTTTTCAAAATTTAAAACATTTACTAGATAAAATAAAAATCTTTCGAAATCACTTATAAATTATCAATATTTTTTGTGCAAAAGAGTCGATACGTCTAGAATTTGATTTAAAAATGTCATATTTCCGAATTCCTGATATGTAATAATGGTTTCTGGCAGACCAGATAATATGACTAATTACTTGAAGAGCCATCAGAAACAAGACTTGACGGCTTTGCTGGGTAGAGTATGTAGCAAGAATGGAGGAAAGCTGACTATCCAAGAAATATCTAGACAATAAGGCTACAGAATGCACGAGTATTGGGAGACCTTAAGTTAGTTAGGTGGCTGGATGATGTAGAGGCAAAACTGCAATCGGGCGTAACAAAGAGAAGGGAAACTACAGGAGACCAGCAGGAATGGAAGTATTTACTAGAAGGGGACAAGACTCAAAGGGCTATAAGCACTGATAATGAAATTTTCTTTTTCAGCCCTTGATTTTTTATTATTGGAATTAAATTATTTATGAAAGCATTTTATTGTATTTTTGTCAGCTTACCACTATGAAAGTCTTTTTGGAAAGCCTTCTCTATATCGAGGTAGCGTTGAACCTGATCAGCCTGACCTTGGAGGACCACCGCATCTGAGGCTATAAAAAAACAATTCAGAAAAGAATAAGCTTGTTGCGTGCCTAATTACTGTTCATTACAATATGTATTTTTTATATTTCTATGCATGATTTATACCTGCTAGAGGATCGTTTGTCCGAGTCAGACTACGGAGTGCTTCACTTAGAGCACCAGCTGCCTTCTCGTAATTCTAAAACAAGAAAAAAACATATTTTTATAATTTAGTTATTTCAAATCTATACAATTTCATGTTCCGCAATCAAGGTTAGGCAGGATTATCATTTATTTATTATCTGCCTTAATGAGCTTTCACACACAATTTTATAAGTTGTTTGTATCACTGTTAGTGAAAATACTTATAAAATTAAAACAACATAGAAAATATAAAAATAAAATACATTGTTAAAGCACAACAATAAAATACATTGTCATAAATGTGAACAGAGACTAAGAATCCTCACATAAATAAATATTCAATATAACAAAAATAGTAGGCAAGTATAAACATATGTACATCAGTAGCGGTCGGTGACTTTTTGTATAGGGGATGCTGAAGTATATACCTACCTAATATCAAATATAAATACTTAATTACAGACTAGATGCGATTACTGACAACAAAAAATAGTATGTCAAATTAGCTCTAAAAATCTTTTATGCTTCACATCAATTATTACAGTTCTCAAATTAAATTAATTTAATAGATATTTGAAAGATATTTAACGTATTAATCGCCAACCGTTATTCAAGCCAAATTGTCAAAATGGTCGCGTGAACAAATTCTCTAAAATGTACTGAATTAATCCACACCCTTTGTTATGCTATTCTGTGCACTATGCGTACGCGCATTAACCGGTGACAGGCCGGAGACGCGCCGGCGCGCGCGTCATATGCGCATGCACGAGAAAATAATTCAAATATTTGAATAATATTTCCGACAAAAAACTTTTGGTCTGCGATTTTGGCCCTTCTATGTACAGAATTTGTATGAAGAACAGTGTCAGAATCGCTTGCGCTATCATTACTCTCGGAGACGCTTAAAGTTTCAATCACCTTGCAACCCTGGAATATTTTTAAAACGATTTCGTCTATGACAATGCGCTGTCAGAATTTGCCACGATTATAACCGTCGCAATAAATGCGTGTTCTGCGAGTAAAACATCGTAAAACCTATTAATTTACGTAATAAATGTAAGTAATGTTGTTTTGGTAGATAGTTTATTGTGTTGTGAACGTGTTTCATTCAATAAAATATACAATAGCTCAAAATTAATCAACAAAACATTCAATTCAAAATTCAAAATCGTGTTTTGTTATGAAATTTCCATATTTTTCCTGGAATTCCTGGCCTTTGACCGGTTAAAGTCGTTTTCTGTGCGTTGGATGCTCCCATCGAATGCATATACTGCTTCAGGCAAAACTTGGCAGGCAGAATAAAATAAGCTAAATCTGCAAATATCAAAGTTTTTCTAACATCGTGGATGCGGAATGGAGCAGAGAATCCACTGTCGCTGGTATTGGTGCGTTTACGCAACATTCGACACACTAGCATCGAGAATGTTGTTGTTATTATGTATTTCAGTCTAGTCCGCACAATGGGTTTTGTTGTTTTTGGCCGCTGAGGTTTGAACGGTGTCGTTAAATTGCAGTATTTATTGCTGTTTACGGCTAGAAAAAAACTAAGCTCACAGCCTTTTTTAATGCTGAATAAATAAATAACAATTATTATTACATTAATTATAAACCTCAAAAGGAAGGGATGCGCCGTATCCACAGTAAGTATGAAGGGACCGCGCCTGATGTACATCTATTTGATAAATAAAAGTATTAGAATAAAAAAACAACATTTCTAGTGATTATTTTTAAGATGAAATATTTCTCCCACATTAGAAAATTTATTACTGTGAAGTCTCGGAATCGGGGAATCGGCTAGATTTATTGGGTATGTATCAGGCAACAGGACAAGCAATTTTGTAATGCAGTATTTTATGTAATACATAGAATTAAATCTGTGCTTATTCTTTCTGAGTTTTAAAAATAACATTTTATTCAAGATGTAATAATAATAATATGCAATTTACAGTTTATATACCTCAAGAACTTACGTTTAATCTTTTCAATGTTGTCGGAATGAATATTGAAAAAGGGAGACCATAATGCAGAGTTGTACCCTAGTTAGCATCTGACAAGGGTTTTATATAACATGATGAATGTGCCTAAATTATTTAAATTCGTCACTGACCTCATATTCATCAATCTCCTGCCTCGCGCAGGCCGCGTAGAAGGCGGCCAGTGGTCGTGGCGCTTTGGCCTTTTCGTACAGAACGGCGACTCGGCGCAGTAGGGCCGGCCGTGCTCTCCAGTCGGCAGCCTGCAGCGCCCGCGCGGCCATCAGGTACACGGCGCGGTCGCGCGATGCCTGCGCAAAGAACAGCATCTTGTCGATGTCGCCGGATTTTACCAGCCAGCGCATAGCTCCAATCTGGAAAAAGTAATAGAAAAATACTTAATATAACAATAATTTATTGTACATGCCAGATCTTGGTTTCAGTCACAAAATAAAGAAGAACTCAAGAAATGCCTTGTGGACGTGTTTCATGATTCAAATATTTGCCCAATCGGGTCTTAAATATCCAATGCAAACCTGTGCTTCTCATCTTGATTATGAAATTCGATTTCAAATTTTTTTTACATTAGCTCCACAGGAGCCCTGAGGAAAAAAAAATTCGCCAAGACCTACGTCATCTTTGGGGATGCTGTGTGGAGGGTCTTTTAAGGGAAAGGAGGGAGGGGAAGTTCTGGGGAGGAAAAAGCTATGAAGGATGGGTAGGAATCTGAGGGCAATGTGTCCAGGAGTGACGGACATATTTATTTATTTATTTTATTCAGTTCTCCATAAAACATACACTAAAAAATTATGCAGAAGATTACAATTTTTTTTTTAAAGTGCATGGGGCAGATTAACTAAGTTGTGACGAATGTCAAGAGATAGTTTCCAAATTCTCTGTAGGTGACATTGAAGATGTCAATGCTCAATGCGCAGTCGTTAAGCAGTTGAGTCTCCCTACTTAATGGTGCAATTCTGATAGGCAGAAGTTCAGGCTTTCGGAGCATAAAAAAGTGCGTGGGATCTCCCACGAATATACGCTTTAGGGACATATAAGTTGATCTCTTTCAATAGTACCGGAGATTAACTTAAAAAAATGTTTGCCTAAAAAGATTTTTCGGTGGGCTTCTAGGGTGTTAAAATCGAGCATTCCTGTTAAGAACAATGATGGATACAGGAATGGGTAGTATGTATATTCCCTCATATACAGGTAACGCATAAACCTTTTTTGCACTTTTTCTATTTCTAGGATATGGTTTTGTTCAGAAGGGGCCCAAATAATCGAGCTATATTCCAGGATGCTGCGGACAAGTCCTTCATATGTTCTCCGTATTGCAATTCTATTAGTAAATGATCTCACGTTATGAAGAACAAATCCAAGCATTTTGTTGGCGCGGGAGACAATGTCAGACATGTGGGATTTAAAAGGGAGATTTGCTTCGAAAATCACACCAAGAATCTCGTTTTTGTGTGTTAATATATTTTTATTAATGTGGTATGGGAATAGAAATGTATCTTTGGATCTTGTAAATGTAACAACACTGCATTTCTGGATGCTGAAGGGTAAGTTATTTAATTCTGACCATTTGACAAGAGAATCAAGATCATTCTGCAGAAGAATGGAATCGAATTGACTCTTAATAGCTCTGAAGAGTTTGATATCTTCAGCGAAGAGGAGATATTTTGAGCGGTTAATGGTATTGCCCATATCATTAATGAATAAAAGAAAGAGGAGGGGTCCTAGATTCGATCCCTGGGGAATCCCGGAGTAAGTTTTGTATTCGTGAGAGAGCTGGTGTCCGTAACTGACATACTGACGACGATTGCGTAAGTAGCTAGCTACGAAAGCGAGAAAATCCTGAGAGAATCCAATGTCACTCAATTTTTTGAATAAAATATCATGGTCGACTTTGTCAAATGCTTTTTCGAAGTCTGTATAAATCACATCGACATGTACAAAATGTTCAAAGGTTTTATTAACCCCTCCGCAACGTAAGCAGATATAAGCGTAAGAAATAGGACAGCAGTCAAATACAATAAGCGTGGTTACACGTCAGCGCGTGTGTTTCCATAGAAATCGTTCTAACTCCGTTATTGTTTTAGTTACATCCCTAAACCAAAAAGTAAAAGGTCGATAGTAGATCAAGTTGTACATCTCTATCAAGTTGTCTATAGAAATACACAACAGGAATCAGCTGTCAATCGCAAAGTTGACAAAAATATTTTCCTGCGCAAATTTATTACCGGCAGCTCGTCCGCGCTCGACATTTTTAATTTTTATTAAATATTTTTATATGAAATGATAAAAAAGTGAGGTGACAAAAGTATTTTATTACACCTATATATAATAGAATAAGTATTGTTGTTTACATAATCTGTGATTCTAGTACCGTTTTCACATAAAAAAACATCACATGAGTCATTTTTACCTATCTATTTTTAATGTTCGCATGCTAAATTTTAATATTTACAAATCTTAATATTTATTTGTAATATAATAATTCGAAAGCTTATTTTGTAACCTTTCTAAAACAATTATTATAAGCAATAATTATCAGCCTGAAACACTCATCAACATTGAAAAATCTTCCGAGAAAAGATACTTGCCGCCAACGGGACTTGAACCCGTGTCCTTCTGATTGCCGGTCAGCTGCTCTTGACCACTGAGCTATGGGGGCTTATCAAATACCCGCCAAATAATTCAATATATACTAGTGTTTCATTCAACAATTACTGCTTATTATATTTTTTCCACCTGAAAACAACCAACTTTATTTTTGCGAGAGAGACATTGTAAGTGTTAAATCCCTCGCTAGGTGGCGTCGAGACAAATTATGACTACATTTATTGGGGAAATACTTAAACTTCAACTTGTTTCCACATTTCAGGGAAGGTATTATTACGAAGTGAATGGTTAAAAATGTGCTTTAGAGGTTGAATTAAATAATTTTTAAGGCATGTTCGGATTTAGTTTTTTTTCCAAAGATAGTGCATTTTATTTTTCTCTTGTATGTGATGAATGATCTCTCCATTAAACCATTTTGGATATTGTTCATCATCCGTAAATCGTGTCCCTTTAGAAATTGGGCGAGACCGTATTCGTCTGCCGTTGACGACGGCGTCACTTTATGACTTTACAGGGGCGGTCGTCTGTTCGGACGTGGGGGAAAGTACCAATGATTTTTGTGTATCAGATGCCCCTGCGGTAGACGTGGAGGTGTTATCTTCCCCGGATACATGTTTTTTAGCGCAGGATCTGCGCCATTCTGCGCGCATTGAGGCCGCTCGCGGGGGCGCTACGGTTATGATAGCGTGAGTACTGGGAAGGTCGGGCGGGGCGGCAGCGGGCGACGCGCTAGACAGCTGCAACGCTTGGGACACACACACATTTGCGTCACTCACACTGGCACCGGTGAATGTGCAAGGCGATGGGTCGAGAGAGTCCGTCTGGAGAAGTCTAGGTTAGGTCTCCCTCAACCAGTCTCTCCTGATCCAGCCTGCCACGCAGTAGGCAGGTAAACGCCAAGACCTAGACAAACCTCACCCCATGAACCAGGGCACCCCTGCTAAGTCAATAAACATAGCGAACCACTCGGGGTGACCTATGGCAGGTGTGTTATCCAATAAATGGTTCCCAGGGCGGCGGTACCCATAACCTATTATATGGAGATCAAATGGGATGGAGATCAACAATGTCAGGCGAAAGTAAGTGCAACAGAGCTAAGTGAAACATTTGTTTTCATTCAAAAATACATGGAGTTAACAATTTTGAATCTGGTCACAATTTTGAAAATTAAATAGAAATTCAAAACATCTTAAATTGATGCTACTAGAATATTTTCCTCACATTGTAAAATGGATTTTTTACTATTGTTTTGCAAGATTTTTAGATGATGCTAGGTGAAAGATGGACAATTTCTTCCATTCAAGACAACGAAAAATTTTCTGTCTGAAAAAGTTTCTGTCTTTGAAAAATTGGAGAATAATATGTTTACCCTACCTTATCTCCTGCTTGAGTGAGCTTCTTGGCTGCCATGTGGTAGGCCCCCCTCAGACCCAGCAGATCGGCCAGTCGGGTGAGCACCCGGGAGCGCCCCTCCGCCCCCTTGGCAGGGCTCAGCCTCTCTGCCACCTCGTCTGATATCTCAATGTTGTGTTCTTCTATCAGGTCAAGGGCTTCTTCATACTAAACAAATTTTAAAAGTTTTGGTAATCTCCATCGAATTCTGAATGATGGTTAAAACTCCTTGGGGGCCAAGGGGACACCAGTGTCCCCTATGAAATTTCAAAACAAAAACTTTTTATATGCGATTTTGACCCTTATGTATAAAGAAACTGTATGAAAACAAGGTCAAAATCGCTTGAAAGATGCAAAACATATATCCATCTGTTTACACAATTAAATTGGGGTAGGAATTGGAACGATGGCGAGCGATTGTCCTGGCTGTCTGTAATTTTTATTTAATTTTATTTATTTAATAAACTTCAAGTGGTTCACTACGTTTCACTACGTTTCACTGGTTCATCAGGTGAGTTTAGGTCTTGGCAGTCGATGCACCTGCCCACCAGCTGCGTTTCGATTTGGAGAGACCCATTGACCTCTCCAGCCGGTTTCTCTCAACCGATCATCCTGCACTGTAGCGGGAGGGATGCATTCACATGTTCGTCACTCCTGGAGAGTAGAGAGATTGGGTTCCTAGATTCCTATCCACCCCTTATACCTATTCCTTTCCAGAACTTCCTCTCCTTCCATTCCTTAAAAAAGATTTTCCACACAGCATCCCCAAAGATGACCAAGGCCATATAATGTAAAAAAAACTCCTGTTAATGTAAAAACCTCCTGGGATTAATGTAAAAAAGCTAGGTCAAATTTTAAAATGCCCAAATAAAAGAGATATTGAAGGTTGTGCTCATAACTACATATTATGATTCTGGAAGTCCAGTACTTACATATTAAAGGAATAAAATACATAATAAATTGTAGATATTTAAGGCAGACAAGTCTGCTAATTGGTTAAATAATTAACTGTAAATCTTCTTGTCTAACTTCTTTCCAAAGGAATGGTTTTCCTTAGAGATGATATGGGCTGACGAACTGGTAAAAGCCGACAAGAAGCGGTAGTGTTGGACACATTTGGGTAGTCAATACCAATCATCTACCAATTGTGCGGAAGCGAGTATAGAAGCTGCCTGCTCCGGCTGCGATGCACTCAGCAGAGGCTGCACCAACTTCCTGGCCAGCGCTGCGTCACAGGAGCCGTGGGGGGCTGCCGCCAGAGACTCTACCACGCGCCTCAGCGCTTCAGACCCACTCTCGCCTTCCGCTTGGAGCGCCACTTCCACCGCCTTGTGGAGCTTTCCTGGAATCATTATTGTATGGTCAAATCAATACTTTCTGTTATGTTAAAACTGTAACTATGAAACTGTGTATGTTGGGTTGTGTACAAATTATTGAAAACCTAAAGTCTAAGGGCTGTGTATAAACACGTAAGCCGAGCTAAGAATTACAAGCCTCTTTCGAAACAACTCGTATAGGTCTTGTAGAAATCGTTGTTTCTCTCTTACTATCATGGTTAGAAATATGATCTAAACATTGTTAGAAAGAGAAAACACTTTGTTATAGATATACTAATCACAGAATAATTAAAATGTACACCTTTATGAAACCAAAGATTCCAACAACAATTTGAAAAAAAAAATAAAATTTTGGAATTTTCTTAATTAATTATTTTTACATGAAACTAAAATAAGTGGAAATAAGTTAAAAAGTGTTTTAATTTCAATTTTAATACAATATAATTCCACCACGTATAACAGAACAATAAATAAACTCATAACAAAAAAGTGAGTTGACGATAACGTTTACAATACATTTGCCTAATAAAATATGCGTTTTTTTTTTTTTCATTATCAGTAATTTTAGTTAGAAAAAACGTGAGGTGGTTTGCATTCAAAATTTTTATGTTTCTAATCATAAAATTTCAAAGCGTATTTTATCACCTTTGAAAAGCATGATTTTAGTTTTCGGGTGCGTTAAATAATATTCCAATTATTTGGATTTTATTGCAGAGTGGAAATATTTTAACCTTCTACAAAATAGGCCAAAACAGGGTTAATAATAATAATAATTTTACATTTTAATTAAATTAGCAAAATTGGATAGGGAATGTGGGAAATGTATGCAGGGAGATTAGGGGTTAGAATGGAAAATGTATGGGTATTGTGATTGAAATGTATTGCAGATGTAAGGATCATACATAATTATTATTACCTATACGCAAAAAGTTTTCAACAAGAAGTTCTCCAATTTAGAAAATTTCAATACTAGAAACGATTTCTTTGATGATTTAAAAAATCATCCGCTGATCTGCATTTCGGAAACATTAATTGATCATAGCGTAGGGGATAACAAAATTGTTGGTAGGTAAACTGAAAATATTTGCAATTTGGGAGGAGGGTATGGGTACCGCCGTCCTGGGAACCATTTATTGGATAACCAATACCTCTGCCATAGGTCAACCCAAGTGGTTTGCTAAATTTGGTTTCAGGGATGCCCAGGTTCATGGGGTGAGGTTTGTCACCAGCTGCATGGCAGGCCGGATCGGGAGAGAATGGTTGAGGGAGTCCCTTTGACCCTTCCAGCCGTACTCTCTCGGGACATCGCCTTGCACCGCAGTGGGAGGAATGGATTCATACATCCGTCAGTCCTGGACACACTGACCCTCAGATTCCTACCCACCCCTCATACCCTTTTCCTTCCCAGAACTTCCTCTCCTTCCTTTCCTAAGAAGATCCTACAAACAGCATCCCCAAAGATGACATAGGCCCTGAGGGGAATTATTTTCCTCAGAGCCTGTGTGGAGCTTATGTAAAAAAAAATTGCATTGACCTAGAAATCAACAGCAGATTTGTAAAGTTTAATATATTTAGCTGGTATGCTACCAGAAATAATAACCTGCTTTATGGTACAAGGTGGCTGCTATGGGGGCCAGGCCCGCGCCCTCTAGGGCTGCTGCGGCCGCCAGTGTGTGCGCCCCCGAGCTCCCGGCGCCTCCCGCACGCCCTACCAGCTCCCACAACCCCGCCTCCGCCGCGCAGCGAACTGCCGCTGCTAGGGCTCCCGCGCGCATGTACATCTGAATAACATTGGGAGATGGATTGTTAACATAAGATAATAGTTTATTTAGATTAAAAGAAAACTCTACATGAAAAACAATAATGCACTAGATTCTTTATAAAACTGCGTTTTTTTTAATGTGAATACCGCACAAGAGCCCCAACAGCTCACAACCATCTAGAGCCAGTGACACAATGGCAAACCCAAAATGGGGTGTGTTGAGAGGCTGAAGATAGTGGGGAGAGGAAAGATATGGGGGAGAGGAAGGTGGGAAAGTATGTGGCTATTCATATATAACGGTCACTTAACATGCCTAAAGCCATTTCAAACAATGTTTCAATTCTGAATGGTGGTCTTATACAGGCCGATACTGGGAATGTCTTCCACTCTGGCATGTGCAGCAAATATAACATTTAAATTATTTTTAAATAAGTAAATTGTGAAATATCACAAATTAATCAAATAAAATTTACAAGCATGTTACGCGGGATTTGAACCCGCGACCTCCGGATTGCTAGTCGTGAGCCTTACCCTTAGACCACGGAGGCCGTTTTTTTTGGGGTGTTATGCCGCTTGCGCTACTCCTTCTTTAGCCAATGTTATAATGTACATAAGCAATTGAACTGAATAAGTTTTTTCTGTAATGCTTCTAAAATGTGGAGTCTTTCTGAATATTTAGAATAAAAACAGGAAATATATATATATATATATATGTATATATATATATATATATATACTCGTATGTACATGTGTATTTAAGTATGGGTGTAAATGTGTGTTTATCTTAGATATATTTTTAAATTTTTATACTCGTATGAAGTCAATCATGTTGAACACTGTAGACACTATGCATATATATTTTAATTTGTGTGTTTATCTTACATATATTTTTAAATTTTTAAACTCCTACGAAGTCATTCATGTTGATCACTGTAGACTCTATGCTTATATATATATTTTTTATTTTTTTATAATTTTATTTTAACTACCACTGTTATCCACATAATATAATACCCACACACAGGCTTCGCCTTTGTGGGATTTTTTTTTGTTACTTACATTTTTTGTTATTATGTATTTACCCATATGTAAATGTACCAAAAAAACTTTGCTAATAAAAAAAAAAAAAAAAAAAAAAAATTACCACAACCTTTAATTATGCACCTGCCCTGTAGATAGACATTGCAATGATACCTGTAACGTAAAACCAAACCAAAAAAAAATCACAATAACAGTGGGCTGTGAAAATTTAAAATCATATCTGGTATATTATTTGTTATTACTTTTAGTTTCAATTTAATAATATTATGGCACTGTTGCTGAGAGCTTGGTTATAACCTAATCTGTTACGTGAATTGTTCTTGAGAAAGAGATAGAAGTTACAAAGGAGATATCAGTAGTATGCCTTTACTACACCAACATGTAGCTGAAAATAGACAAAGGAAAACATTTATTAACAGAAAGATAGCCAGGACTTATATTAAGAAATATAAAAAAAATATATATATACATGTTTTTTCTTACCTTTACTGCTTCTTCTGCTTTATCCGATTGCAGTTCCAGGTGTCTACCAATATGGTAAGCTGCAGGAGGCTTGTCCGACAGAGTGAGGGCTTCCTCCAGCCTATCAGTGTGGCATAGAAGTCTAGCTCTGGCTGCGAAATCCCCCGCCGTCTCATAATGCTCCAATGCTGCATCAAGTTCGCCCTGACCCTCCATATAGTGAGCCCACCACTTGTGCATCTCAGGATTTTTGGACATGCTCACTTTATGCTTGAGCACTCCTAACTGTCCCGCTTGTAACAGCATTCTCGGGACTTGTGGCACATCCACACCGGATTTTTCAAAGCATTCAGAAGCTGCCTCTAACTCTCCAGCATCTCTTTTAACACAGCCCAACTTGTAATGAGCGTTTTTGACTAATAGTGCTGCTTCACCTTGAACAGATTGCGTTGTCAGCTTTTCGAAACCATCTTGAGTTGCAGCTGTCAGCTTGAATAGTAAATCATATCGGCCTGCTTCTTCGAAGAGCTGTTTGGCTTCTTCAAGCATACCGAGATGTATGGCTAAGATAGCCGTTCTGCACTTATCATTCAGTTTGGTGTCTTCTATTGCCATGTGCAATGCTAAAGCTCCTTTAACATCATTCATTTTAGCAAGACAAACAGCTGCAACGTCCAGTCTTTTCTGTGGCACACAAGCTTTGGCTAAGCCTCTCCACACTGCGTCTCCTGCTCCCGTGTTGCCAATGGCAACGACAGCTTGCTCCATTTGACCTATGGTCATGTAGAAAAGGTAGTCCAGCAAGTGTGAACGGGTTGTGGAATCACAGTCTTCGGAGCCGACAAACTCTCGCAGTGTAGTTTTGATGAGTTTGCCTTCGTGCATGGATACGACAAGAGGAGCACTCATTGCGCACAAGTTAAATCCAACTTCTACATCTTTCATTTCACCCCAGTCTTTATGTTCGATCAGGATGCCATTGTGAGTGAATAGACATCTTACAGAGTCGTCTATTGTGGACCTAACGTGACAAGCCAACAGCCTGGGATCTACTAGATCCCAACATATTGTTATTGGGATACAAAGTTCACCCGCTGTTCCTTTGAGTACAGTATGAGTGAGTGTATCGTTCGAAGCATCCCAGAGGTAGAGTTTTGGGTCTGGAATGAGATTAGCAGTAGCTACTGCGAGGCAAACCAATCGCCCAGAAGTATTAATTCCAGCGTACATTATTTCTCCAAAGTCCTCAAATAGTTCAAAACAGTTCTTTGGCGCAAATGGGGAGCGGAGACCTTTTTTGGTTATTTCACCAATTTTAATGCATCCATCCATTGTAGCTATGGTAAGGTAGCGTTCATTTCTAGATATGCCGATCGGTTCACCTTCACTGTCTGCCGAATGAAGAGCTCCTAAAGTTGTTCCTGTTACTGATTTAGCTTCGATTCGATTTCCAACTATTCCAACTAATGTTTCGTCATGGAGGAGAAGTGTTTCGGTTTGCCAGGAGAATTTGTACACTGGCAGAAAGTTGAAAGTATCTTTGCCAATTTTGAGAACCTTAAATAAGAATTGAATATTAAGTAAGCATATATAAACAAAAAAAAATTTAAGAGACTTTGGTATTTTATTTAGGCTACAAAATGCAATTCAATTACCTGGACTTCTTTTCCATCTGCAACTGCAAGATAAGTATCACTGAGACACATTGCTCTGATGCATATATCCGTGTTTGCGATAGTAACAGCACCTTTGACTCCCTCAAGAGCCACTTGTGTGGGCCCCTTCTGTATTCCCCACACTCTCTGATTATACCCCCAACAGATAGGCTGTTCTCTCAGAATAGAGACACTGGTTATACTGTTGACTGCCAACAGAGGGTGTAGCCCACCTTGAGAACCCCAGCATACTTGTTTGACGCTTCCCTTCACACTACACACATTGATCAGACCCCAAATGCCGTGCGGATTTTTCCGCCAAACAAAGACTCTTCCCTGGTTGGAACCACAGCTCAAAACACCAGTTAAAGTGCAGAATCCCATGCTGGTAAACATCTCTGAATTATGAGTAGGGGATGCCTCTTCCACTGGGAGAATCAAGTTATCATTTGTCTCACTGTCCCATATTCGAACAGATGTTTCTCCAGCCAGGATAGCAACGGCAGCCCCGCCGGCGCTTGTCACTCCGAGTCCTGTTCTAGTCGTCATCTTGACATGAACTTTAGCCTCGAGAGTTCCTTTCACCTGTCCAATTGAAAATCGAGTAAGACTCAATGTGCCGCTTATTTCCCAAGCGACTACGAGCCCTCCCGAAGGAGTCATCGTCATGAAGCGAACATTCCCGATAGATGGAAGCACTTCAGAGCATGTTCCGGATTCATCAATGTAAAGTAAGTTACCGTTTTGTTGAGCGCAGTAAAGAGAGTGGTTATCTCCTGGTCCTCCTGCTATCCTAGGAGCTGTTCTTGGTCTCCACGATGCTAGAACATCGAGTGCTCCTTCATCGCCTGCAACTGCGGCTTTAGCTAATCCTCGTAGAACGTTTTCACTAGTTCCCATGCCGACTGGGCAATAAGCAGCATGGGTTAAAGGCTCTTCTAGCGTAAGATGAAAAGTTGTGAGTAGTCTTGTGGGTGTTGATCTCCAGCCTGTGACTGCTCCCGCTGCATCAGATACAATGAGTCTTCCGCCCCCGGCGCTCCAGGACAGCAGAAGAGGAGGAGCGGAGTGTGGTGCCTGCAGTGGTTGCCAGCCACTGCCAGATCTCCACACGTGCAATTGTCCATCTTCCCAACCGACTGCTAGGAAGGGTCGCTGCGGATGCCAGGAGAGAGCACTGGCTTGCTGACCGGCTTGTGCAGTTTCTTGACTGCCTTCCAATGCAATACCCTAAAAATATTATAAATAAATACTTAAGATTGCAAAATAGTGAAGAAAATTTTCAAAAACGTCTTGATGGTTCGATCACATACAATTATGATTATAAAGTCAGAAAAATTACAATTCAAAAAAGAAAGTGAATTTATAAGTTTTCCAAACAATTTAAGTTGATCTTTATACAGCTGTAGGGTGTTGGTAATAGGTAAGTTAATTCCGTCTAGTAAGCTACTTAGTACGCACAATTTCATCGAATATTGTAATAATCCCTCCCTTATCTTGGCTGTATGAGGCTACAGCTAAGTATGATTCGATCGGATGCCATTCTAAAATTGTGCTAATTATTCCTGGTTCTGAAAATTTTACTTTATTATCAAAATAAAGTGTCATTGTGAACTGGTCTCCAAAAATCAATTTGAAAACATAATAAAGGCACAATTATTCATGCTACCGATTTGTATTCAAAACACGGCAACCATTTTCAAACAAACTTTGACATTTGCGCATTGGTGTTGCTATCCGAAAATCGATTGAAATATTTTTGCCATGGGCGCGTAAGAACTAGAAAATAGTGAATGTGATGTAAAATATATTTTTTAATAGTGAATGATTTCATTTATTTTTTTTGTATTTATTTTCATTGTGTTCGCATGGCGTCAGATGATATCATTTAATTATTTGAGGGGGACGAATAAAAACAGCAATCTAACATTTTCATGTTTCTGAGAAAATACCATTGAAAGTTAGTCGAAGTCTACAACTAACTGTTATTTTTTAGGGCATACTACTTTTTCTACCGAACTTTGCAGATTCCCGATTTTGCATGTTACACGATGATTAGAGATTGCTGTATTTTCTATAAAATTTTCTAAATTGCCCAATCTTTGTTGCACAGTGATTTGCTGAAAGAATACTGATGCTTTAGGTAGGAAAATAGGTATCGTTAAAGATCTGGTTACAGTGCGAGCGGCGCTGACCTGACAGTAGACAGCTATTTCCATTGTTTACTAGCCTATCAGTAGCTTGACTCGCCTCGAACAGTCGGGGATTGGTATATTTATGAACGGTCGGGTCACACCATAATTAAACCGGCCACACGATGAGAGTGGTTGCTACGTACTATGGCACAGGCAAGTACCTACTGCCCGAGACTCCGAGACTGCAGACAATTTGACTGCCGAAACAAAAAGGCATGCACGCACGGCGGCGACGCGGGCACCGAACACAAGAATACGAGCTGACCTTTCGTCATGGTACTGACAGCAGTGGCGGACTAAGAAGGGGGCACCCCAGGCCATCGGTCCTGGGGGCCCCCGAACGCCTCCATGTTCCCTTGATCAAATGCTAAACAAGGCGTTGAGGCACCAGGACACTAAAAAAAATTGTTATTTATTGAAGTTAGTATTTATTTTTTATTATCTAGTCATTTTCGGATTTGTTGTCATCTTGGACTCAAATAAACCGTTTTATTTTCTTTCGTCAAAAGATTCTCAAATAATTGCCTTGCAAGCAAAAAGATTTTTTTTTAAATTCTGGGCGAATGGAATTGACAGCATTTGTTGACATGTATTTAAATAGGGCATGTGTGTTAAATTGTTGGCTTTGAGCATGCTTATTCACGAGTACCCTCAAAACAAGCATTCTCAGCCAGGGCCGGATCTACGAAATCTGGCGCCCTGTGCAATAGGTACCGATGGCGCCCCCCCCCCCTACATTTTTATTTTGATTAAAAATTCGTTTTTTTAAAATTATTTTGATTAAAATCCCAATTTTTTTATTTAATTATTTTTTTTCCACAAATTTATCAAATAAAATCAAGACATATAAAGGGTGTAACTTTTCCAAGTGACCTGGCGGTAGCTCTCATACTAGTTTTTTTAAAGAGAGAATCGCCAGGAGCCCTATACTCTCTGAATCTATTGGGTAAACATAAAATTATGGTGATTCTATTCATTATAATCCACAGTACTTTTATAACCTCTAACAACCAATAGAAATTTAGTTATAAATTTAAAAAATCTAATAAGAATATAACCTCAAATTTGTACCTTGCATTTCCCTTGTGTTGAGCGAACAAACACCAAATTGAGCGAACAAACACCATACAAACACTAAACACTGACGTATGGTATCAACGGCTTACGAAAGACGCTTACACCGACACCGTAAAATAACAAATCTAATAGTAATTAATTATACATTTAACGAACTTCAAATAATATGTCAAACCAATGATGAAACTGTCAACACGTTGCAACCTGCAAATCCTGCAAACCGTGCGATGTTTTTGTTAATGGGATTTACTGAAGATTTCATAAGAAAATGGTCTTTAACTACCTTCTCCTAGAGACTTAAATCGTACAAAATAAAACAATAGCGAGCGTACGCTAACTAAAATTGTCAACATTTTGAAAGGCGAAAGTCGGTTTGTTTGATTCACTAGAACAAAAATACGGCGCTGTGATTGGTTATTGAATTTGGATCGCACCCATTCGTCCTAAAAGACGGTAAAGGATATATGGAAAAATAGATCTTACGTTTAAACTAAATATATGGAATTTGTAAAAAAATTCTGTAACTGACTATAAATTCGTAAGGCGTTGATACCAACCTGATGCGTGCGCTTTCTGTTTCTTTGGAAAGTGTTGCTAGAGCGTAATAAATATTTCGTATTATTGGTAATTTTTAAACGATTCAGGGAATATTATAACAAAATTTTAATACAATATTTATTTTCTCACGGCGCCCCTTTGGAGTTGGCGCCAGGTTTTTGCACGTTTTTGAACGTATGGCAGATCCGGCGCTGTTCTCAGCAAATGTGAACGTACAGTTGATGAACATGCTCATTTATAAGCACGTTTGTCATACCATAAACGTCCGAGTGACCTGCTGCCGTGTGACGTGGTGGGGGAAGGTGAGTGGCGAGTAATGGTACTGACAGACAGTGACGTAGCTAGCATGGGTGGAACCCGGGGCGGATGTCACCCCCCCCCCCCTATTAACCCCACCTCTCACCTTCTCTTCTGGCTTGAGAATTTCAGATTACTCCACAAATATAGGCTATGTTCGCCTATAAAAAGACCTAGACACAAAATTCGGGGCACTCCACGGGGAACATATGAAAGAAAATAATAGACCGTGTTCATGTATACAAAATACTTGGTGAAAATATCCTTTGTAAATTTATTTCCACGGTCGAGTGTCACCCCCCTGTCGGGTGGCACCCGGGGCGGACCGCCCCCCGCCCCCCCTCGCTACGCTACTGCTGACAGACATCTCATTCAGCAAGAGAGCATGCTACTAATGAGCAAATGATACCTAGTAAATGTGTGTCATGCCCAAATGAGCATGCTCACAAATCAACTGGCTGTTGATTTGTGAGCATGCATTTATTTTTGGGTGGAAGGGGAAATGAGCATGCTCATATACGAGCATGTGTCAGTACCGTTAAACAAAAAATGTTGTTTTAACTCATACTTGAGCTACTGATCGACAATAACTCATATAATTCGGTCACACGGTGCGAGTAGCTGCACTGCACAGTTTAGGAGGCGGGTATCGGTACCGCCACTCCGGGAACCATTTATTGGATAACCAAAACCCCTGCCATAATGGATAGGTTCATGGGATGAGATTTGTTCAGGTCTTAGCGGCGCGGCGGATGTGCCTGTCCACCTGCTGCATGGCGGACCGGATCAAGAGATACTGGTTGAGGGAGGACTTTTGACCTTTCCAGCCGTACTCTCGACCCATTGCCTTGCACCGTAGTTGGAGGGATGGATTGTCACTCCTGGATACACTGACCCCCAGACTCCTACCCACCCCTCGTACCTTTTTCCTTCCCAGAACTTCCTATCCTTTCCTTCCTTAAAAAAACCCTCCATACAGCATCTCCTAAAATGACATAGGCTCTGAGAGAAAATATTTTCCTCAGGGCCTCCTGTGAGGAGCTAATGTAAAAAAAACTGCAGTAACTCGTAAATTCAACTCGCACCCGCTTTACAATAAAATCGTTGCTCATTATTTTTTTGTGATCTATGTAAAGAAAAAATAAAATAAGGTAATTGCACAAACTTCACGTTTAACATATTGTCATGTATTATGTAATTCTGGTACAAAATAAATTTCACGGCATGAATGTTTTCTGGAAATAACATATATTATTATTTACCATTAAAGATTTATACATATTAAAGGTTTGAACATAATAAATTAATTAGAAGCCGTAAAGCTAAAAGCAGTGGCGCAGTTAGCATGGGTGCACCCGGGTCGGAATAGGTGGTGTCACCCCGCCCCCCCCCCCCCCATAAAGGCTAGTTTTGCCTATAAAAAGACCGTTAGACACAAAATTCTCCCGTTTCGGGGAACTCCACGGGGAGCCATAGAGCTACAGACCGTGCTCTTGGGGGTGACACTCGGGTGTCACCTTCCATCGGATAGCTACGCCACTGCCTAAAAGGCCAATAATTGATAATTATTTTCACCATAGATTGGACACCTGTTTTTGATTATCATCATCATCATCATCATTACATAGTATAAAATGAAGTCGCTCAAAATGTATGTGCGCATTGATCTTTTAAACTACGCAACGGATTTTCATGCGGTTTTCACTAATAGATAGAGTGATTTAAGAGGAAGGTTTATATGTATAAAACATGCTAATTATAGTAGAGAAAAGCCGAGAAATTCAAATATTCTATTCAGGCAGCGGGCAGCGAGCAGCAGGCAGCGGGCAGCGGGCAGCGGGCAGCGGGCAGCGGGCAGCGGGCAGCGGGCAGCGGGCAGCGGGCAGCAGGTAAGCGGGTGGTGTGGATTTTATAAAGGTTGGGTAATGGCTTTGTGTTTCGTTAGCCACAGCAACGTGTGGCCGGGTCTGCTAGTATAAAATACTACATTACCAAACAGGTACCCTTCACGAATAATATATATTATTATTTTCAACGGTTCACGACACCCTTTTGAAAAGTCATTATAAGTTAAGAAAAAAAAATGAAAAATTGCCCATAACCTAACCTAACGTAACCTATTTTACCAATTAAAAAAAAAAATCATCACTTCAATGACTTTTCAAAGTAGTTGTTGAAGTTGCATGTTTCTGAGTTGTCCGGTCACCATTTTCAACATGCTAGGTAAGATACCTGCAAGGTAATACAATTTTTCCAGGCATTATTTCTACTTCAAAATAACTTTTATTTTTTTTTGAAGTTGGCAATTCACCCTAAAAAGAGTGCTTTCATTTAACATTTTACAATAAAATCGTAAGAATAATATTTTTTCATTATAGACTATTTATAATATACATCAAATGAGTTATCGGATAAAATCTATTTCGATATAAGATTGCACGAATGCTTTCGTTCTTTCAATATTTCCCAATAATACCTGTTCAATAAAATAGGGTGGGATTTGAGCTTAACCGTGAATAAGATGCTGTCTCTCCCTTACAGAATACAGCCACACACCCAGCACTCCAGTCCAGTTGAGGAGAAATCAATTCAATTCGTCAATTACTCTCTTTTGTGCTCCTAGGTTGTAAACATCCCAACATCCCAGCATCTCCGGACACTGGACGTGGATATATTGTTGAAGCCAGTGAAAAGATTCTAATCGAAAACATCTTGGACAGTTTTTCGGATAACGGATGCCACTTTTTTGGTTAATGTTTTGAGCAGAGAATAAAATTTAAAATGTGTGATCATAGACCGATTTTTGGAACTATCAACACTATAGTGATGGGAATGTTGGTGTCGAATTCGAATGTGTGTTCGAAAGGTAGGCCATAAATATACCAAACCACCCACCTGAAAAGTAATGCACACATGCTTGTACAGCGCGGAACAAAATGACCTTCAGAAGCGCGTCAGTTTGAGGTCGTTGAATTCATCCAGTGTATTTTGAAAAGCCGAAGTTTGGACACCTGTTTTAGTGTTATGTCAACGCAAGGTAAACAGCGTGCTGTTGTCGAATTTTTAACTGCTGAAAAAGTGACCCCTTCTCCTATTGAGATTCATCGTCGTTTAAAAGATGCTTATGGTGACGATGCTGTTGATACGTCTACTGTAAATCGATGGGTAATAAAATTTCATGATTGTGAGCCTGGAAAGGCGAAAATTGTTGATGAAACACATCAATCATTGATACAGATGATAAACAATCCAAACTCGTCCACGATTTGATTCAAAATGGCCGGCGAATCACTCAAAAGCGCATCACAAGTCATTTTGGAATATCCAAGAAACGTGTCGGCTTCATTGTTAAACAATTAGGATACCGTAAAATCTATAGACGATGGGTACCACGCCGTTTCACAGACGAGAATAAACTGTGTCGATTAGAGCCTCTGCAAACCTGAAGGTCGAACAGATTCCACACCCTTCTCACTCTCCCGATCTTTCGCCTTGCGATTTTTTTTTCTCTACTCAAGAGACACCTCAAGGGTAATCATTACAACTCGGATGAAGAGGTGAAGGCAGCTTACAAGTCCTGGATTCTTACAGCTTTGTGAAATCTTCTAGAATTTTCCGGAACCTTCTAGACACACCGACACAATCCTCCACTCCTTTCAGAACTTTCTACAGACTTATGGAATCTTCCAGAACTTTGTACAGCTTTATCGAACCTTCTAGAACTTCTTACAGCATTGTGGAATCTTCTAGAATTTTACGGAACCTTCTAGACACACCAACACACTTCTCTACTCCTTTCAGAACTTTTTACAGCCTTACATATAGAACTATTTAGAAGCTTCCGGAACCCTTTAGACTCACCGACATACTCCGCCACTCCTTTCAGAACTTTGTACAGCCCTATCGAACCTTCTAGAACTTCCTACAGCTTTATCAAACCTTCTAGAACTTTCCGGAACTTTCCTTTACGGACATACTCCGCCACACCTTCCAGAACTTTGTATAGCTCTATCGAACCTTCTAGAGCTTTCGGAATCTTCTAGACTCACCACCAATTATTTCGGAAAGCTTCTAGAACTTTCTCCATCCACAATTTTCTAAAGCATTTGGAACCATCAGATCCTTCTAGACTCACTGACATACTACGCCACACCTTTCAGAACTTTCTACAGCTTTATCGGACCTTCTAGACCCACCGACACACTCCTTCACTCCTTTCAGAACTTTGTATAGCTCTATCGAACCTTCTAGAGCTTTCGGAATCTTCTAGACTCACCGCCAATTATTTCGGAAAGCTTCTAGAACTTTCTCCATCCACAATTTTCTAAAGCATTCTGAACCATCAGATACTTCTAGACTCACTGACATACTACGCCACACCTTTCAGAACTTTCTACAGCTTTATCGAACCTTCTTGAACTTTCCGGAACCTTCTAGACTCGCTGATATACTCCTCCACTTCTTCCAAAATATTCCAGAGTTTTATCGAATTTTCTAGAAGTTTCCGGAATCTTCTAGACTCTTCTTGAAATTTCTAGAGTCTTCTTAGAACTTCCAGCCCTTATATCTTCAAAAGCAAGCCCTTTAGGTAAAAACGAATACCCTTATTCCCTAGGGGGGATAAAGATCTACCATACTATACAACTCTCTTACCGTACCGGCACTCGTTTCTGAGTTTTTGCGTTCCGCACGCTTTTTTGGATGTTCTTTTATAATATGTATATATTGATATTGATTATTTTCACTGTTTATCATTTTATTTTTAAATTTTATTATTTTGCTTTTACTTAACTGTTTTGCATGACCGATATTTGCGTGTGTTATTTTTATTAAATTGTGAAATTATTAACCCCGATACAGGCGAACCCTAGTGGGGTTAATAATTACACGCTAAAAATATATGTATATAAATTGTGAAGAAGCAATAAATAAATAAAAATAAATAAAATACAATTCGTCCAAAGAAACGTCACTATCTCAATGACAATTCATTTTTCAAACATTCTTCAGGCAGATAGGTATCATAATATTGAAAAAAAAAATGTGAAAAACAAAATACGAATAAGCCAGATTTCACATGGGAAATTTATTTTTTTATTTTATTTGCATAAATCAGTGAAGTTTCCGCATAAATCTTTACTGAACCATTAAAACGATCACCATCTTGAACCGTAAACGGAACGTACCAACAATTTGACAGACAGATGGTGAAAAAAACGAGTGTGCTTTAGACCACACGACTGAAGTAAAACTGCTTAGTTACCAAACGTAGCGAACGGGGTGACCTATGACCTAGGGGTGACATATGACATTGGGATGAAATATGACCATGTGGTGACCTACGACCTTGGGGTGACCTATGACCTTGGGGTGACCTAAGACCTTGGGGTGACCTACGACCTTGGGGTGACTTACGACCTTGGGGTGACCTATGATATTGGGGTGATCTACGACCTTGGGGTGACGTCATCGATTACCGTTCGCATCACATTTTTCGTAACAATTACCACTTTTCGTAACGCTTTCACCAGCTTACCCCCCCACGTCGAGCGTGCGTAAAAAAGTTTTACTTCAAAAAGATCGAATTAAAACAAGAATTCGTTACGCTTAGTCAATAAGAATTACCTGTTCGCACCTGCTTTAAATCCCCCACCAATATAATTTAGCTGCCCTTTAACCTCCCATTTCTCTTTTAAGTACCTACTTCTAACCACTCCGTCAGTCTCAATTAATAGGTAACAAATCGGTTTCAATGGCCATCCAGTATGGAGTAAGCATTGATATTAAATTTAACCGTATCACACTGTCGGATGAATAGCGATAGCCAATATTGACATCACTTCCGCGATAGGACATTATTAATTATTATTGTCCCGGTGATGGATGGCCGTGCATTTTTTGCCGTGATTTTTTATATAAATTGACACAATAAAGGGGATTTTCAGTTTTCAGGGGAGAAGTGGGTGGAGTGAGAACACTGGTAAGTGTGGCGAATTAACTATTATGGATTTTTGATATGTTGCAATGGTTCATAATATCCATACACTGGGCCCACCCACGTACGCAATGTAGACAAAACAACTTACAATTCTTTTCTTAACAAAAAATAAAACTAATTAAATTGGTATTTTATCAATAACTCAAAAATTGATAGTGTAGTTGGATACAACATTATTGCGGGCAAGGGTTTATGAAACGGATATCCGGTAACTATCCGGTATCCGGCCTATCCGGCCTATATTTATTATCCGGCCGGATTTCGTATAGTAACTCAATATCCGTCCGGATACCGGATATTAAAAAATACAACAATTTCCAATAATAAAATGCAATACAGTAATCTTTGTGAGGTAAATATCAATAAAATGGCTTATAATTATGACAGATTTTATCTAAAGTCAAATAAGTTACAAAAAAGCCATAAGGCTTTCCAAAAAACTAAAATTTTCTTTTGAGATATTCACTCTAATGATAAATACATTAATAGTAAATATCTAAACTAAAAACTTTTAGTAAAAACTTACAAAATCCTCGCAGAGTAGCGAAAACTTTAATTAACATGATTAACTAATCACAATCACCATTATAGTGAACTATAAATCGTACAAAGCACCTGTGCGGCGCTAAACTCGTCACGACATACAACGAGACAATGGGCCGAATATCCGGAGGCCGGATATCAGGCCATCCGGCCTCGCAGCTCGCTAAGATTAAGAATAAATTCATGGTAGATTCTGGAGTATCTTGTAGCGTAATGGCCAAAGATTGTTATTTCAGTAAATTCAGTAGCATTAAGATAGCGCACGAAAACGTTAGCTTACGAGGTTTTGACAATACTCTCATTCAAGTGATAGGTACATTTACTCCGCTGGTGGAATTTAACGGCCAATGCCACCAGTTGAAAATTATTGTCGTCGCCAACTCGTCTGTGTCTATAGTAGGGCGTGATTTCATGGATCTTTTTAACGTGGGAATAACTGGGGTCGTAAACAGTATAAAACGGAATACTTTAAAGAAGCGATTAGTAAAAAAAAAAACCAGAAGTTTTTACGGATAAACTAGGCAAGTTTAATAATTACAAAATGGTTCCCGTTAACCGTCAACATTTTTTAATATTTTTTTTGTTAAGTTTTTTAGTCTTCAAATGTGACGAGGATCTGTAATAAATATTTTAATTTGTGTTTTTTTTTGTTTTTTTAAATATAATGACCTTATGTTTTAAAGATAAAATTAATTATATTTTTTTGGAGCAGGGATGCACAATGAATTCTGTCAATATGTCACAAACAAAAGCTATGGCGGATGGCCTTAGGAAGCAGGACCGTGCTTTTTACCACTCTGGGATACATGCCCTTGTTAAAAGATGGACCATTAAAAAGTGAAAATTATATTAAAAAGTGATGAATTAATCGTGTGGTTTTCGACCTACGTAATTGAATTTTTCATTTCTTGACAATTAAAGGAGGAAAAAAATAGGAGGCATTACTTTTTGACTTACCCTCGTGTAAAATACGTATTAAGTATGACCATACAATATCTTAGTAATTTCATTTGGGTTGAGAATGGTTCTTAATCTCAACTAATATAATATGAAAAAAAAAATAATTAAAAAGAAGAATGTTTGTGGAGAGATGAAGAGAAAAATTGAACTCGAGAATTATATGCTCACAAATTGTAATTGACTGTTAATATAAGTTTAATGAAAAATTAAGTTACTGACTGCACAGTCAAACGCACAACATCATAACACAATAATTAAAATGAAAGGAATACTAATAATACCTATAATAATACCTATAATACCTACTTGTATTTGTGATATATTATTTATTTAGAATTTTAATATTACATGCGTTTAATTTGAATTTTGATGTTTATAACTTAATTCTAATTTTATTTTAATTTAATTATTTATTATGTTTAGGTATATTAAGAGATATCATAATGTATTATATTAGGCACTGTTGAAAACCACTGCATACCGGAAGAATAGCTGAGCAGTGATAGCTGAATGTATAGCTGAGCAGTGACCCATTTGTCAATATAATCAATGTTATAAAACTAAACAATGTTTATAATAAAATTATAAAAAACTTATAAATGTTTTTATTATCATTATTAAGTTGTTTTAAAATCAATCGAATCAATTTAGGAGGCAGATATGGGTACCGCCGCCCCGAGAATCATTTATTGGATTGATAGACTGGTTGAGGGAGACCTCTTGATCTCTCCAGCCGGACTCTATTGACCTATCACGAGAGACGGATTCGTATGTCCGTCATTTCTGGGCTTATTGAACCTCAGATTCCTACTCACCCCTCATACCTAGTTCCTTCTCAGAAGTTCTCATCTCATTCCTTTCCATAAAAAGACTCTTTACACAGCATCCCCAAATATGAAGTAAGCCAATAGGGATTTTTTTCCCTTAGGGCCTCCTGTGTGGAGCTAATATAAAAAAAAATTAAATCAATTTGGGAGGCAGTTATGTGTACTGCTGCCTCGGGAACCATTTATTGGATTACTCGACCCATCGACTAGCAGTAGGAGGGATGGGTTCATACGTCTGTCACTCCTGGACACATTGAACATCAGTGAACCCTACCCACCCCTCATGCTTTTTTCGTTTCCAGAACTTTCTATTCTTCCTTTCCCTAAAACACCCTCCACGCAGCATTTCCAAAAATGACATAGAACTTGCGAAATTTTTTTCCTCAGTGTGTTCTGTATAGAGCGAATGTAAAAAAACATTAAACCACGCTAAAAAAAAAAGTTTACGACATGAGAGACGCTTGCGCTATATTTTTTTCCAATGAAGACATACATAAAAGAAAACTTCAGGAGTTCAACACGTTTGTACAGTTTGGGAGGATCTTCCGCAATATTAGGAGTTAAATAATGTCACTTGTTGACAAGATTTGTCACTTTGGCTAAAAAGGGAATAAAATTGATGACAACGACAAACAAAAAGACGATTTTCGATGAAATATATATTTTTTATTGGTAAGCTTATTCCACACAACTTTGTAGAGAAGATATCCACAATCACATTTTACTGTACATTTTTGCTTCCAAGCACGATTTCGCCCTGTACTGGAGTGAATGCGGCCTATCTACAATTCTAAAACGCAGATTTTGTATCCTTTGGCACCCCTTTAGCAGAAAAGAAAGCCATTGGAAAGGGTGCAAGCTCAAATTTGAAGAAGTCCAGAAGTTCTTTCTTATTCTGCTTGGCAATTCTGGCTCTTTGGAGAGCGGGCATAGTAACTTTATTGTTACTAATTTTAATACCGCTGGTGTCAGAAAATTTTGATTTAGTATATATAACATAACAATGAAACAGAATTACGTAACCTTTTACAAGGTAATGATCCATTTTGACGGATAAAGCGTCGATGACACAGGGCTAGTTTACAAGCTACTATATGGGAAATTCACTATCTGTTACTAAACTCGCCCGGTGTCATCGTGTCACTTGCTAACTAGCAGCAACTGGCAGATTGTTGACAATCTACGAAAAAAAGTTAAAAGGCCGTCAACTTTACTCGCGTACACGTTGCTCCGCTTGTTCGTGATTGGTTTATTTATGTTTCCAACATGGCTTCCGATAAACAGCTGATTTCGACTGTCAAAAATCTGAAGAATTAGTTCACGCAGGCGTTGTTATTCTTGTTACTGGCGCTAAAAGTGACCTCAGTTTCCTACGCTTCTGAGCGAGTGGACAGTTTTGTGTGTCATCATGATAATCTCACTCGCCGATTTACCCGCTTTTAAAACTTAGTAGATAGTAACTTGTTACTCGCCGTGTGTCATCGAGGCTTAATAAATAGCTCCATTGTTCCAAGCACTGAACAATGGAGTACTGAACTGAATATCAATTAATAATATAATCCCCTTATTACGTAGGAAGGTAGGTACTCGTGTTATCAATTAGAGCTACAACTCTCAGGTAAGATGAGATGATATTCACCGTGCAGTGGTGTACCTACTTAGTGGTATTGGTACTTGGAGCGCATATTTATTTGGCAATATATTTTCGATGAAAGTTGGACACTAACAATTTTATAATACTAAATTATTAAACCTCCCGGGCTATTATTAGCTTTTCGGAAAAACTCATATTGGTTTCATAGATATTGTCGTGTCTCCCTTAATATCATAATCATGAGAAATATAATCTAAAACAACCGGACAACTCAGAATGAAATCAACTTCAGAACCTCATTTGAAAAGTCATTAAAAGTGATGAAAAAAATAAACAAAAATTGTTTAATTAGGTTAGGTTAGGTTTATATTTAAATCTAAAAGTTAATCACTAAATTATTAAAATTACACCTTTATGAAACCAAAGCTCTCGACCGCAATTTAAAAAAATATTATGAAACATTTTTAAAAATAATTTTTACATGCAACCACAAAAAAGTGAGTTGATGATAACATTTATAATACATTTGCTTAATAATGTATGCGAGTGGTTTTATTTTTTTTTGGCGCAATTTTGGTTAGAAATAACGTAATGTGGGTCATTTTTAAAACTTTTTATGTTTGCATTAAAATTTTTAATTTTTCAAATATTATATGTTTATTTCGAATTATAAAATTTGAAAGCGTATATCATGATCTCTCAAAAACAGTTATCAGTTTTAAGATGCGTTCAGATATATTCCATTAACTTTTTTTTACATTAGTTCCATACAGGAGGCCCTGAGGAAAATTATTCCCCTCAGGGCGTATGTCATCTTGGGGAAGTTGTGCGCAGGGTCTTTTTAGGAAAGAAAGGAGATGAAGTTCTGGGAAGGAAAAGGGTATTAGGGGTGGGTAGGAATCTGGGGGTCAGTGTGTCTAGGAGTGATGGACGTTTGAATCCATCCCTCCCACTGCGGTGCAAGGCGATGTTCTGAGGGAGTACGGCTGGAGAAGTCAAAGGGACTCCCTTAACAATTCTCTTCCAATCCGGCCTGGCATGCAACTGTTGGGCAGACGCATCCGCCGCCAAGACCCTAAGATTTGGGCCCTGTCTAGTGCAGAATACGCAATTAGTATTTTTTTTTAACTTTTTGATTGTGCATGTGGAAAAATGGCGGTGAATTACTCAGTAAACGTTCCTAGGTTGAAAGGACGTGAGAATTTCGACGATTGGTCCTTTGCAGTGGAAAATTTTCTCATCCTGGAAAGCGTGGACTTGAATAGCAGAACGTGGTTACGATCCACGGACCTCTACTCCTAATGAAACAGCAGAGAGGTTTTCGATAGACTGGCTTTATTATCAATACATACTTGCGGCAGAGATGGCACTAGTAGTAACATGTTATTATTTTGTTATATTCTAACAACTCTCACACAAAAATGGCGTCTAAGAGTAGATAAGAAACACAAAGACAACGTGCAATCTGCAAAAATACACCTGCAGTTTTGGTGTATTCTTCCTCACAACAATCTTGGCCTGTGGTATCCAATTGGGGATACCACAAGCCCATTATCTGCACAATATTGTGAGCAGTTGAGACTCTTATTCAGATGAAAAAATTTCAATCAGAAAGATGCAAGAGGTCAACGACCTACCGAATAATGGCAATATCTTTGGTGGGGAGACTACGAAGGACTTTTTTTTATCAATGTGAAGGATATTTTTTTCCATATTCTTGTCGTCGAATTCCAGTGCACCTTTTCCCATACATTTATATGCCATTAATATACAGAACTGGTTATTTACTCAGTGAAGGAATTATTATAAAGAATGCCTTACATCTTAAAAACTGTTCTTATTTTTCATATCTCGAGTAAAAAATCTTTTCTCTAAATTAATTTTCAACCAAAACTTAATAATACGCTGATGCTTTTTTTCATATTTTTTGACATCGTTCGTCCATTTCATACGCTGCCTAGGAATACCTGCTTTGGTTTTTTGGGGTCTAAGACTATCATTGTTCATCTGTATAGATGATTTATATATTTATTCTTATTTTTATTTCCATTATTCTTAAAATATTATTATTTGTTACTTTTATTTTTATTTATTAGTAGCTTTTTCGCTCGCATGGTATTAGGGGATTCCCACTCCGCCTCTACTCCCCCCATCAACCCCACTCTCCCACCCCCTCCACCCATCCTCCTGACAGCACTCCCCCCACCCCTACCCCTCTTCCCTCCACCTTCCCTCGCCACACTCCACTTTTCCCATCACCCCCCCTCCCCCTCCAACCCACCTCTACCACCTACCCCTACCCCTCCACCTCCCCCCACCCTCCTCCACCCCTCCCCCTTCCTTCCCTCACCCTCTCACCCCTCCTAACCCCCTCCACTCCATCCCCCTCCCATAAACTGCTCATGTAATTAATGTATAGTAAGGCAGTAAATAAGTAAGGGGCCATCCATAAATTACGTCACACCTTAAGGGGGGAGGGGAGTAGATAAGTGTGACATTGTGTGACAAGGGCAAAGGGGGGGGTCATGAGATTTGTGACGTCACATGCACAAAACGACACATGCGACTGCCAGAAAAATATTTTCCCTTTCCCATTAAGGGATGGGAAAAATATTACATTATTTTGTTTTGCGAGGCTCAGGTACAAATATTTAAATGGCTTACGATAATTTTGTAAAGAATTTAATTTTCAACACTACACAATAAAACCATAACCGAAAAGGGAGACGTGAGTAGAAGATTTTGAACTATAAAGCAGTTTTCATAGACCTGATACTTTATTTTTTCCTGGGCATATAAAAAGATTAATAAAAAAATAGTCGATTATTTCAAAGACAAATAATATGTGTCATTCTCACAATATTTAATTAAAGCTAAATATTTTCTAAGCGACCTAATTTTCAAATAAAAATCACGTGATTTTGCATTACTTGGTGACTATTTGACATGTACAAAATAGTTAGTATAGATAATGATTTAACGAAGTAGATGAGAAAGTTTTATCTCGAACTTGTCAGAAAACTAATTATTTTCTCTCGCTCGTTGTCGATTGGAGATACTTTCAGCATCGTAAACTTACTTGAAAGTTCAACGACGAGAAGGTTTTTTATGGTGTTATAACTCTTGTTTAGTCTTCAGAAGTAACTTATTCTTCCATCATGCAGTATTTATTTATACAAAAAATAATGTATTATATAAAAACGCAAGCTGCACATCTCGCTAGGACATTTCTGTATCGAGATGTGCAGCTCATTAAAAAAAGTATAAACATAGGTAACATAAACAAAGAAAGTATTTTTTTCAAGAATAGGAAATACTTTGGGGTTTGAAATTGAAGAAAAAATAAAATTGTTTAAAATTAAACGAAGAGTGCACGGCGGCGGGAATGAAGATGGGTACCTCAAAAACAGGGGTGATGGTTATAGGAAGGAACCAAACGCTAATGGAACTTTGCTGAAACAGGTGGACAGGTTCAAAAACCTTGGGGTCAAATTCTCCAGCGATGGTCAGCAAGACGGAGAAATTGATTGTAGGATACGTGCGGCAAGCTGTGTATTGCGTCCTTTCTAGAGCTCAGTGATAAGGAAAGCCGAGCTCAGCATCAAGACAAAGATGGCAACGTTTAAAACGGTATACTGTCCGACGCTCACTTACGGCCACCAGATACGGATGCTAAACGAACAAACACGCTCTGGAGTCCAAGCTGCCGAATTGAGATACTTGAGAGGAGTGGCAGAGGTAACGAGTTACGAAACGGGATGATATCACGATGGGATGACACTCAACGATCCGAGATGATCTAAACATTGAACTATTGATACGTTTCGTAGAAAAATCGCAACTGAGGTGGCTTGGGCATGTACTAAGAATGTTTGATGACCGAATTCCGAGGAAGATATCGAGTGCGATTCCAGAGGGTAGACGTCCAGTGGGCCGCTCCAGACAGTTGGGCGAGGCAACTTCAGAAACTGTGTGAGGGAGGATGGATCTGCCATATTGATTTTTTTTACATGAGCTCCAGACAGGAGGCCCTGAGGAAAATAATTTCCCTCAGGGCCTATGTCATCTTTGAGGATGCTGTGTGGAGATTTTTTTTAAAGAAAGGAATTAAAAAAACTGTTTCTGAAAAAATAAGAAAATACATAGATTTAGGAAATGAGATTAAAAGAATTTGGCATTCTCAGACTATAAAAATATTACCATTTGTTATTTCGGCTACTGGCATAAAACCTATGTCTCTCATTCAAATTTTAGGCATATTAGATTTGTCAAAGAATTTATATAAAAAAAATGCAAAAATCAGTCATTTTAAATACATGTAGGATTACAAAAGATTTTTTAAATATTTATATTGAGGGATCAGTAGGATTTATAGGTTCAATTAAGAATTCCACAGAGCCGAACCCTCTGATATGAAAATATCTGGAGTCGGTGAATTTTTTTTTTCCATTTGGTCTCTGGTAGGTTGACATGTTGTTCTTGTATTGTTTTGTATTCATAATACTTATATAGTGCAATTGCATAGCGTGGATTAACTAGATGATCATTTGGGGAAGTGTGTGAAAGGGTTTAGCTTTTCCTGTGGGGAAAATTTAACCCGGACATTAAAAATGTATGCAGGGGATGTGCAATGCAATACATACCATATTTTAAAATAACAAAAAATGATAAATAATAAGTTAAGGTAAAAAGTAAATAACAACACATAAATTAAATAAAATAAACGAATAAGCATGAAAAATGAAACTGAAAAAAAAGTATATATCTAACACTAAAATGAACGTAAATAGCCGTTTACGGAGGGTATTTCATCGTCTCCCGTCTCCAGAGGGTCATCAGGGGAGATTCCATCCACGCAGTCATGGCGGTGATGATCGCATTCTTCGAATTATAATATTTATTTATTTAATATTTATTTATTTATTAATTTATAATATTTTTTGTTAATAATTAACGGCCTTTACACGGGAATTACAATAATTTGAAATATGGATACCGATCTTTTCATAGATAAGAAAAATAAAGTATAAAAAATATAAATTAGAAAAATACAAGAAAAGTAAAAGTAAAAATACATGCGAGTTAGATGAAAAGTTCATATGACAGAAAAATTAAGTATTGTAGTAACAACATAACAGTACAAAGAGTAATCTATTATAAATTTGACGGCCGGCGTAGTGCAGCGGTAAGGCGCTTGACTCGCATTCCGAAGGTCGCGGGATCGAATCCCGGCGTGGCAAATAAATTTTATTTGATTAATTTGTGTATTTCACAATTCATTCATTTAAAAATAATACACAGTATATTTGCGGCACGTTCCAGAGTGGATGATACTCCCAGTATCGCCCTGGTGTAAGACCACCTTTCAGAATTGAAACGTTGCCTGAAATGGCTTTAGGCGTGTTTGGTGACCAGATCTGAATAGCCAGGTACTCCCCATCTTCCTCTTCCCTATCTCCTTCCCTCCCCACTACCTTCAGCCTCACAACATACCCCAATTGGGGATGCCATAGTCTCGCTGGCTCCAGGCGGGAGCAGTTGGGACTCTTGTGCGGTATTCATATAAAAAAAAATGCAAGCATGAAGAAAAAAGAAAAAAACCCATGAATTTTTTAAAAATTATTATGAAAGAAGACACCTTGTGATACATTCCTTCTGTTTCTTCTATTCTAATAATTGAAAACACCTCTTCTAATAATTGTCATACCCCAAAGTATTTGCTGAGCTACGCCCAAATTGCACGGACTATTAATGTGGTGGGGCCAAGAAAAAAAGGTGAGGTGGAAACAAGGGGGTAGATTATGCGATTAACAGTAGTATGCGAGAACGATGTTGGCGACACTTTTGCGCGCTCGGTTTCATACTTAAAGTGAATCATAGCCTCTCTCCTTTGGTTGTAAATGCGAGGTGGGATGCAAAGGATAATCAAGAACTGGAGTTCTCCGAAGTTAGTTCTACCGACAATAGTTTGTTCAATCTTCGGATTCTCGTATCATCATCATCAAAGGGATCCAGCTGGTTTTCTGCTGTCTAGTTTCTTAGATCTAGTTTCTCACTCCTGATGATGCTGTGTTTGACTCCGCTCTATTCACCTAACTGAGTTAAAGTCACCAAAAACTCCTTCGTTATAAAGAAATCTCTTTTGCGGACAGTTTTTTAACAATGGATCTGCAGGACGACATTGCGCTGTCAGGCGAATTGAAGACAGCAGGAGAAAGTCTGAGGAAAGCAAGCGCTGATTGTGACGATGATGGACTATTTGATTTCATGACTAGATCTCATTAACCAGGTACTTGCAAATAGGTAGTATGCTGCCTCGAATCGTAAAGGACAATGGATTGGGGGCATTTCCCATTTCCTATTCGAGGGATGTAGTGCTAATGAATGTGATGAACTAATTTATTTATTTATTTACAATATACCTACATTCAAATCAATTTTATAAAAACAAAAATTTTAACAAAACAAAAACGACTTAAAAAAATGCACTAAAAAGTGAAAAAATAATTTCGTATTCTTCTACAACTTCATAATCAACTTACTTTTTCTACTCATCAGTATGTAGGTACGATTGTTATTTGGGGAGGGAAAGGAGCAGAGTGTTTCTCTTTGGAGTCGGTGTCAGTCAAGGTAGGTTTGTAACTACATATGTACATAGTTGAGATGTGCTTGTGTCGCACAAGCGACTTGACGAGGCGAGAGGCGAGAGCGGGGCCGCGGCGTGAGGGGAGCTGTCAAGTGAACACGCCGGGCCGGGTACCTTTTCTGACACCGACTCCAAAAATAACAATCGTACCTACATACTGACGAGTAAAAAAAGTAAGTTGATTATGAAGTTGTAGAAGAATGCGAAATTATTTTTTTAACTTTTTAGTGCATTTTTTGAAGTCGTTTTTTGTTTTGTTAAAATTTTTGTTTATTTTTTGATTTTTAGTGAATCTGAAGTAAAATATCTTATTTGTCTGAATATGGGTAGGCCTACTAAACGTGCTGCTCATATGAGACAGGCATAATTTGACCATAACGACGTTAGGGTCAAATTAAAAGATTCGGCCGAGTTTCGTTAATTTGCTACTAAGAATTGAAGAGTTCCGTTACTTTGTCATAGATCCGATAATCAAAACCTAACCAAACTCTCATCAAACTACCCTTAAAGTATGTCCTTTCCAATAAAAAAAGAATCATCGAAATCAGTTGGCGTGGTATTGGGTTATTCGTCAAAATGCAAATTTAAGACTTATATGGTTTTCTCATAGATGCCATTGTCAGAACTGAACCAAATTAAAATGGGACCACACGGAAAGCATTAGCTTTCAAATAAAAAAATCACAATAAAAGAATCATCAATATCGGTTCACCCAGTCGAAAGTTCTGAGGTAACAAACATAAAAAAAATAATAAAAAAATACAGTCGAATTGAGAACCTCCTCCTTTTTGAAGTCGTTAAAAAAAAGATTTCAGTTATATAATTATTCAGTTATACAATGTAAACATGCTAATATGATTCAAATAAACACAAATTCACAATTAAGTTTTATTCCAACTACCGGTGAATGACTGAGTTGGCATCGCGTTTGGGCCCCACCCAGGCGTCCCGTGTTCGGTTCCTCGGCTGGCTAAGTCCCCCATTTCTCCATCACGACACAAACAATATTTTCCGCTTACTGTGGTGGTAGTAGTAGTAGTTAATTTTTTCCTAATAATAATAATGCCTTCAGAAGGCGAAACAGTTATAATAATTACACGCGTAATAATAATTACATAGCAGACCTTGTTTATAAGTAAACTGTTTTATAAATTTAACGTAGTTGCAAGTATTTTAGGTGCTATTAAAAATGTCTGCAATTGTTTACATTCAAATAGTCACCCGCATATTGTTTACCAAAGCTATGCACGAGTTTGTGTGGTGCAAAAGAGTTTATGAACGAATTAGTGTATTGATATTATTGTCGCACTGAAATGTATTTTTTAAATTGGCGTTACCCTTTTAGGAACTTGATATGAAATCAGCTACAATAATGCAGTGCTGTCAACAAGGGAAAATGATTTAAAAAAGAAAAGTGACATCAGTTATCATGATCAATTTTGCAGTTTAAAGATTAGATGTGAATTTGTGAATAGCCATGTAATCCAAATTAGCTGTACATTACTACGTAACAATCATAACCTATGTCCAACACCGAAAATGATGTCAAATGTGCGAATGGCTCAGACCGAGACGCACGGGTTTGACCGGAGCCAGAGCCCGAAAAAGAGCTCGAACGCGGGACTTGCTCCCAACTCGCGAGTGGCTCGGACCGAGACGTACGGATTCGCCCGGAGCCGGACCTCGGAATCGGAGCTCGCAAAATAACTCGAACGCGGGACCTGCTCAAGAATCACGAGTATCTCAGACCAAGACGCACGGGTTCGACCGGAGCTGGCGAACCCGGGACCTGCTCCCGTTTGGGTCCGAGTACTGGACCGGGTTCTCTGGGAGTAGTCGATTTGAAAAAGGAGTAGGAGTAGAATCCGCTTCCCGCGAAGAACCCGAGTTCAAGAGCCCACTCCAGCTGAATCATCGCTAGTCGGGACCAGAATGATTCCGTTCGCACTCTCTCGGCCCGTCGTGATACTAGAGATTGGTGGTGTCAATCGGCACGTCCACTATTGGTGAACGCGCCACCAATGAAAGGTATTTTTTTACGTTAATTCCACACAGGAGGCCCTGAGGAAAATAATTTCACTCAGGGCCTACGTCATCTGGGATACTGTGTGGAGGGTCTTTTTGAGGAGAGGAAGGAAAGAACATTGGTCTTGAAAAGACCCATGTTGGAGGAAGGAGGAAACGCAGAGGCCGGCAAATCATTCCACAGCCGAGCAGTTGAACACAAGAACGAGCCGAAGAAGCGACCCGTTCTCATGTGACACATGTCAACTGTGTACATATGTTGGGCACGCGTTTGGCGTGTTTCCCGACTATGCACCGGTGCCGAGGGGATCAATGACGCTAGTTCCTCGGAGCATTTTCCATTGTAATACCGGTAGAACAAACGATAGCATTTCCACCCGACGCCTGTGCTCTAAAGATTGCAATCCGTCTGTTAAGGTGGGAGAATCTCTCAAACGGACCGCCCGTTTCTGCAGAGAGTCGAGGGTATTTTTCAGGTATTTTGGAGCTCCAGACCAGAGGTGGCTGCCAAATTCAACCGTGGGGCGTACTTGTGAGTTGTGTACTATTAAAGTATCTGCTTCTACTATTAAGGTTATTCTATTGTGAAATCGCTGCTGTGTTCGCTGGTAACAAAAGCAAGGTTTTTTGTCTTCTTAGAGTGGGATTAACCTACAACTTTTAAGTAGAAAATTTAATACGCAGACAGTCAGGAGATTAAAATCTCCCAGAGCAGGCGACATTTCAGATTAACATGATTGATGCTAAATCTCAACTTTTGTCGTCTTTCGGAAAGATTACGGCGAAATCTTGTTATACGCTTTGCTTTTACACTCGGAACTCTATACAGCTAACGGCGATGTTTTTATTTTCGTATTTTATGTACAGCCATAATACTATTATGAGCGTTGGAGAGTTAATATGAGTGTTATGTATAGCTATTGGAAGTTTTTATTTTCTTCCGTGGAGTCTGAAATCTCTACCTACCACTATCGGAATGAAAAGGATGAAGAGGAAAAAATGGGATGTCGACCGAAAACAAGATGATCCTACCTTGCTGGTGATATCCCGGGGTCCCCACTCATGCACTAAAGAAAACTCCACGGTTGTAAACACGTAACTTGCGCGGATCCGGGTTTCGAATATAAGGCGACGAGACCAAAGTTCTTGGCTGTCAGTACCGCGCAGGTGTTGAAATTGCACTGACTTCGCTGTTAGGAATCAATCTTGAACCGGTGACAATAGATAGATGGATATATCAGGATAGGTAGATAAGACGGGAGGAAAACATGGGTGTAGGTACAAATATGCCCGAACAGTGGATGTGAATGGTACAAGAAGTCTGGGACACCCGAGGAAGACATTGCACGATCAAGTGTACCAAGTACTTGAGTTGAACCGTGTCAAAAGTCAGAATAACAGAAGAATGTGATGCGATTTAGTTATGGATTAAATATGTGTTTATTTAATTAAAGAAGAAATTTATAAATATTGTCATGAAGAAGGTTGAGATAACCGAAATTAATTAATTATATTTTTTGTGAGTACTCACCGCACATGAGTCCCAACTGCTCCCAATCACGTGGAGTCAGTGATACTATGACATCCCCAATTCAGGTTTGTTGTGAGAATTTAGCATGAAGGGGAATGAAACGTGGAAGAGGAAGGTGGGAAAGTACCTGGCTATTCTTATCTGGTCACCAAAACGCCTAAAGCTATTTCAAGCCACTTGCAATGCTTCGTTTCTGAATAGTCTTTCACAAGGGCGATACGGAGGGTATCAAATTAGATTTTAATACAAAGAAATTGCACGATCAAGTGAAAATTAAAGTGGAAGACTGTAACCCGTTAATGCAATGCTACCATTGCCAGAAATATGGCCACACAGCTACGCGCTGTCTAAGAATAAACGAAAAACCAATTTGCCTTCACTGCGCTGGAGATCACGGACTCAAAGACTGTCAAAACAAAAATGAAGTGCCAAAGTGCATCAACTGCACAACTAACAACCTATTTAAAAAGAGTTCTCATCCAACAAATCATAAAGCCAACAACGAAGAATGCAAACAACGCATAAAAATGTTACAATTTGCAAAGGAACGAATCGACTACAACTAAATATGGATGATTACATTACAAAAAAAATCGACCAAAACTACAACATTACGAAATATGCGAAAACGTTAACGAAATTAACAAATGGTGTCATAATACTGATTCCGCTTTTCTAGTGCTAAACATGAACATAAGAAGCCTTTCAAGAAATCTAGACGAATTATTAATAAACATTAATAATTTAAGCACATCACCGGTGTGCATAGGGTTAACTGAAACACACCGCAACTGCGATCAATACATAAGTGCGCTACCCAATTACCGAGAAATTGCAACCAAAATATCTATAAACAAAAATAGTGGAATAATTGTGTTAGTACGCGACGATTGTGATGTGTTAAACACAGAAGAAGTGAACATTGAATTTGTCAACTGCTTAAAAATAGATATTAAATTTAAAGCTTCTATTTATAGAATCATAACAATATACCGTACACACAAATCAAACATAACGAATTTTACAAACGAACTTTATCTATACCTGAATAAATTAACAAAGATTTTTAAGATTGTATGTGGAGACTTTAACATAAATATTTCTAATAACCATAATTCAATTGAAAAAAATAACTTCTTGAACATGATGACTCATCACAACTTCAAATTATGGATTAATAACTATACCCAAGAAGTACCAAATCAAACGCCATCTTGTCTAGACCATATTTGGTGTAATTTAAACCTGAATTATACAAAAAATGTCAAATCTACAATTTGGAAGAAAAACATAACCGATCATCACGCAACACTTTTTAACTATGAAACTAAAAATAAAAACAAAAACATACATAAATTAAGTACCACAAAAACCACATTAAGCTACCAACTATTAGAAAAATCACTCTCAACAGAAAAATGGACTGAAGCAATAAACAGTAAGTGCGCTAATGAATGTGCATATTTTTTTGAAAAAAAATTATCAGAACACATTTTTAATGCCTCTGAAATTAAAAACTTGCATCAAAACTCAAAAACAAAAAAAATTAAACCCTGGATCACTAACGGATTAGTAAAAGCAGTTAGAAAAAAATAAACTTTTCAAACTAGCTCATCAACCGAATGCTAAAAAATCTATTATTTCATATTACAAAAAATATAAAAACATATTAACAACTTTAATTCGAAAAACGAAAAATAGCTACTACTCCCAACAAATTATAGAGGCCAATAATAATAATAAAAAAATTTGGACTACAATAAACGAAATAATAAATAAAAATAAAAAGAGGAGTGGTATATCCTAAATTTCAGATGGGAAAAAAACGTACAATGTCCAACTCGACACTAAAAAATGCTGTAATATTTTAAACAACTATTTTGTAAGTGTTGGAAAAAATCTGGCAAACGCTATACAAACATGTCCCAACAATAATAAAAATAATCCCCACACTACCCAACACCAATATAATAATTTCAATAAAATAACAGAAACTGATGTTGGAAAAGTTATCGATGATTTAAAGGGGGGCTCTGCTCCCGGTTATGACAACATAGATGTAAACATATTAAAAACAATGAAACAATATCTAATTTGCCCATTAACTCATATAATAAATACAAGCCTTATAAAAGGTGTATTTCCAAATAATTACAAAAGAACAATAATAACACCGATATATAAAGCAGACTGCCTAAAAGACCCCCAAAATTACCGCCCTATATCCCTTTTATCTAATATATCAAAAATATTCGAAAAAATTGTAAAAAACCAAATCTGGGCCTACTTAGAACAACATCATATTATAAATTCTAAACAGTATGGTTTCAAAAACAACACCAGCACCCATGATGCCATTGCGAAAATAACAAACTATATATATACCGCCCTAGACTCAAATGTAAAATGCATTGGAATATTTATTGACCTTAAAAAAGCATTTGATAGTATATCTCATACTAACTTAATAAAAAAAATTAAATCACTTGGAATAAATGGACTGGTGCTATCCTGGATTATATGCTTTTTGGAAAATAGACCACAACAAGTAAAATTATTAAATGAACTAAGTGATTCCGAAAGTAGTAACTTCTCAATACCACAAGGCACAGTTCTAGGACCACTTTTGTTCATATTACATGTAAATGATATATTTGAAGTTGCTAAATACGTGGAAATTATCTCATATGCAGATGACACAGTGCTTCTTCTAAAAGCAAACACATAGTTAGAACTGAATAAAAAGGCTAACATAGACATAAATGAATTAAAAACATGGTTTGACAATAACCTACTAACATTAAACTCCAAAAAAACACATTACATACCATTTTTCATAAAAAAACCAAACACGACGTATGAAATAAACATAAGGATCCATTCTGCACCACACACTCAACAACACCACTGTAACTTATTGTGTACTAATATTGAAATGAAAACTTCAACCAAATATCTAGGAATCACTATTGACCAATGACTAAAATGGATACCGCATATAACCATTCTTAAAAACAGAGTACGAAAATTGACATATATTTTTAGCTGTTTGAGACACATTCTAAGTAAAGAACTACTGAGAATGACGTACTTCGCATTCTGTCAATCCATAATCCAATATGGTATAATAGGATGGGGTGGCGCCTATAAAACTCACACACAATCTCTTTACATTGCGCAAAAACTAATAATTAAAATAATATTAAAAAAAATCATTTCTATATTCATCTTAACTCATATTCAAAGAATTTAAAGTCAGAAAATTAAATACTCTCTTCCTGTATCATTCAACCTTACAAGTTTACAAAGAGGATATCCTAAACAAATCCATACCTTTCAAAAACACAGTAAATCTCAGGCAAAAATACATGTTACCAATTCCCATTTGTCAAAAAACTTTGGGTCAACAAAACTATAAATACTTAGGAACAAATTTCTTTAATAAATTACCAGAAAATATAAGATCCCTTAAGGACAATTTCAAAACACAAAAAAATATACTGAAAACCTTAACTAAAAAAAAATAAATAATAATTTAAAAAATATATACATAAAGGGTTTTAAGGGACGTACTTGACTTACTTTAACCAGTGATTCCTGACATTATTTGGAGTAAAAAATGTAACTGAAATTTTGGTCTCCGGTGGCTTTTTTTGACGACTTTTTTTTTTTTTTCAAAAATTTTTTCTTCAAAATAAAAAAAAAAAAAATTCTTCCACATGTCGTCACTGGTCACTCAGCCGGGTGCCCGAAGAACCCCTTACCCCGCCTCCAACTGTTCAACAACTACCATTTTTTTATGTTTTTGTAGAAAAAAAAAAATAAAAAAACATCAAAAATGTCACCGGAGACCAAAATTTTATTTACATTTTTTACTCCAAATAATGTCAGGAATCACTGGTTAAAGTAAGTCAAGTACGTCCCTTAACACCCTGTATACACACATATGTTTCTCTTATTCTTAATATAAACTATATTTAAAAAAAAAAAACGAAATAACCTAACAAATAATACTTCCTCCCGTACACACAAGCATTTGCTTATTATGGGAGAACATTTAAAAAAAATATGTATATTTGTATTTAATAATTGTATTAAGTTTTTTTTTATATACTTTCATTATATTTATGTATCTATTGTATGTACTGTACCAAAAAAAAATTTTTCAATAAAAAAAAAGTGTCACAATGTCCTTCACTCGTTGTAAAAACATTATAATTTACGATTATAAAATAAAAGGCGAAACGTTATCACGTGTAAAATCCGTGAAGAATCTCGGTGTCGTCTTTGATCCCGAACTGACATTCTCTTGCCATATATCGCAGCTCACTCAGTCTTGCTATAAACTTCTTGGATTCATCATCAGGACCTTTAAGCAATTTGATAACCAAGAAGCTATGCTAACGTTATTCGTTGGCATACTGAGAAGCAAGCTGGAGTACGCGAGCGATGTTTGGGCACCGTACCACCAGAAGTACATTAATATGTTAGAACAAATCCAGAAGAAATTCCTCAGGTATGTTTATATGCGGAAGCATGGAACCTGTCCAAGGTACATGCACCATATTGACTTACTTGAGGAAACTGATTCTGCGAGCCTAGAAACTAGAAGGAAAGCAAGTCTTGCTATTCTGTCTTTCAAAATTTGGAACAATTTCATCAATAGCCCATTTCTATTTATTTTTTATTTATTTATTTATCTATAATAAAATATGTTTACAATGGTTTTATTTGTATGCCTGTCTCACTAGGGTATACCTGTGTCGAGACAGGCGTACAGGTATATAAATGAATATAGTAATTACAAGGATATTTCAGGTAAAATACATATTATGAATAGAATTAAAACAGAAGGGTGATTGGAAGGGTAATAAATCTTTTAAAGAGAGTTATTTTATAAATGTTGGAGATGGAGTAATGAAATCAATTCTGCCTAGTCTATTTATAGGTTAAATTTGACAGGATTCCATTATTTTCATTTGTTTTATATGGGTTAGGTTGTATGTGAATAGTTATTTATGTCTATGTGTGATTTATTTTACAGATATTTGTGATAGTGTGGCGTCCAATACTTATAATCCATTTTTTAATATCTTGTTTGAATTTTGTTAAGGAGTCACTTTGTCTGATCGTAGTTGGTAGTGTATTGTATAGTTTGCAAGCTATGTATTTAGAGTGTCTTTGCCCGAAGGTGGTTTTGAAAAAAGGAGTTTGGAGAAGTTCGTTGTTTTTGGCTCGGGTATTGTGTATTGTTTGTGTAGCTTTGTATGGTGTTTTGTTGTTTTTGTGTAAATTAAGTAATATGGATCTTGAGTAGAGCTGTTTTATGTCCATAACGTTGAAGGAATTGAAGATAGTATCAGTGCTGGTAGTAAGCGGCATTTTAAGAATTATTTTTATGATTAGTTTTTGTGCTTTCATGATGGGATCAAGGGCATTGGAATATGCATTACCCCAGGCTAGAATTCCGTATTCGATGTGAGATTGGCACAATGAGTAATATACTGTTTTTAAAAGTTTTAGGTGAAGGAAATTGCGTGTTTGTTTGAAAAAGTATATAGATTTTCGGATTTTGTTTGTAGTATTATGTATATGTTGCTTCCAATTCAGGTGTGTATCGAAGGTTACTCCTAAATATTTGATAATGTTTACTTGCTCTAGGCATGGGCAGTCACAGTTTCGGTTTAGAGATGAATTTTTACATTTGTGTATTTTTAATGGCGGGGCTGGGTTTGACTTTGGGATATTGGTGAGACTAGACAGTAAGTATTTGGTTTTCTGTACATTTAGAGTTAATATGTTCGAGTCAAGCCAATATTTTACCTGTTGAATTCCTTCCTCCGCTTTGGAATATGCGGTAAGCCAATCTTTTGCTTGGAAGAGTAGGACAGTGTCATCGGCGAAACTGACAATAGTGGCATCGATATCTAGGTTGCATAACTCGTTAATATATATTAGGAAGAGCGTTGGACCTATAACACTGCCTTGAGGGACCCCGTAACTAATGGGCAAATTCTGGCTCTTTGTGGTATTGAGTTTAACGCATTGGGATCTGTCAGATAAGAAGCTGGAGAGGAGGCCTAATTCTTTGTTCCTAATACCTATATTAAACATTTTGCGTTTTAGTTTGCTGTGTGAGATTGTATCAAATGCTTTACATAGGTCGAGAAATACCGATAGACATTTCAAGCCCTTATCCAGGTGGCCAGAAATATGGTCAGTGACCGTGGCTATAGCATCATTGGTGCTTTTATGTTTTCTGAATCCAAATTGCCGCGGCGATATTAAGTTATTGGTTTCCAGATATTCCATGAGACTATTATTGACGATCTTTTCGAATACTTTTGAGAGGGAATTTAGCAACGTAATAGGACGATAATTACTAATATCAAGTTTGGAGCCAGTTTTAAAAATAGGAATAATGAGACCTTGTTTTAGAATGGTGGGAAATACCCCTTGGCGGATGCTAATATTAAGTAGATGCGTTAATGGTTGAAGTATACCAGGGGCAATTTTTTTAAGAACATTGTTAGATATTTCATCAATGCCGGTTGATGAAGAGTTTTTGAGCGAGTTTATTACTCTAGAAACTTCTTTCTCTGTAATCGTTTTAAGAACAAAGCGGGTTGGGAAATCATCATTGGTCGCGTGGTCATTTGGACCAAGCGTATCGTTATTTATTTGGATTTTTTTTGCTAGTTCCGGACCTATGTTTGTGAAGTACTGGTTTATGTAATTGACAATTGTGTTGGGGTTCGATGTAAAGTCTACAGTGATATCTTTGATATTGAGAGAGTTTAAGGTGTCGGTGGCTTTATTTGAATTGGTAGCTTCCTTGAGGACTTTCCATATTTTTTTAGGGTCATTGTTGCATTCGGAAATTTTTTTGTTGTAATATAGATTTTTGGCTTTCCTAATGACTTGTGTGCAGATATTACGGTATCTTTTGTAGAAATTATGGAGTGTGATATCATATGGGTTTGTGGCACATTTTTTGTGTATGGAATTGCGTTTCCGAATGAAGTTGATTATAGTATGGTTTATCCAAGGTTTGAGAGGTTTGATCGCTTTAGGAATGGTGTTTGTGGTGATTTTGGTGTTTTGGACAAGGATATCTTGTAGGTAGGTAGAGAAGTAGTTCCAGGCCTCCTCTATGTTAGTTTTGTTATAGAGTGTGTCCCACGATTTGGAGTTAATCGTTTTGTTAAGATTGTCATAGTTAATTGTTTTCTTCGTTGTTTTAGTTGGAGGTTTGCTTTGTACGTTGTGTTTGGAACTCATTGTGAAAGAGGTAGCGTAGTGATCTGTGACTGATGACATGTGGATTTCGGAGGTGTATTGGTTGGTTGATTTAACCATAATATGGTCGATGCAGGAGGAGGAGTTTGGCGTACATCGTGTTGCTGAATTTATTTTGCTTTCCATTCCGTGGAACATCAGTGTGTTTAGATAGTCTTGGCATTGGGGATGTTCGTTGTTTTTTAAAATGTTAATGTTAAGATCCCCCATTAGAATTAAGTTCTTTATTATGTGTAGATCCGTGAGATAGCAGTTTATGTCGCGCAAAAATGAGGAGATGTTAGGTTGAGAAGGAGAGCGGTAAAGTGCAATGATACATGTGTTGACATTGTACATTATTTGAAGACAGTTTGAGTTAGTAATATAAATTTCTTTGACATTAAATGAGTTAAGAGTGTTGTTTAATGTATATGCTACTATGCCATCGTTTTGTCTGTAGTGATTTGAGGTTTGATGGTGGGTATAGTTGGGGATGTTTTTAGGAGTATAGTAAGGTGTTAGCCAACATTCTGTCAGGATAATTAAGTCATATTTGATTTTAGTAAGGTCGAGTTCGATGAGGAATTGGTCAAAGTTTTTGTTTATAGATCTAATATTTTGATGGTATATTGATAAGTTTGTTTTGTTAGATGTTGTGGTAGTATTATCCATTTTGAATGATGTGTAGATTGTGTGGAAATATGTAAGGGTAATTACCCGATATTTTATGTAATTTTTTTTAAATCATCTACATGTTTAATATAAATAATTTTATCGTTCGTGATGCGCCTCATCATGATTCTCCCTTCTTTGTACCAGACATAGGCATAGTTTTTTTCTTTAGCAAATTTTTTTGTATGCCATAGAAGTTCTTTGTGATATGGGGAGAGTTCTTCTCCAATGTAAATCTTGTCGTCTGTAAGTCCTTTGATGGAAGCGTAGTTTATGTTTCTTTTCGCGGCGATGAGGTTGTCACGTGCAGTTTTGTTCTTGAACTGAACCAGCAGTTTGGGGGGGGCATCAGTACGTCGGTCCGGTATTCTTTTAGCTTCGGTTATTTCTATTGGGATGCTATGATTTATATGTACCAGACCACTACAGCCGAAGTCGACATCATGACTTATTTAAAGTACCGAACGGCAGAACAGACGTCTTGGCAAAGCATAGCATGACGAGGGGAGTGGTGCTGTTAAATGAAATTGCAAACCATTTGGATGTAAGTGACTGTTCTTTATATGCCTTAAAAACATTATTGAAGAGTCACTTGCCTAAATGCTAATATGTAAACTAAATTGTACTGTAATTGGAATTATTCTGTTGTACAATAATAATAACAAATAACAAATAAACAAATAAAATCTTCATCACTCTGGAACGCACCGCAAATACGCTTTGCTTGAAATCTTTTACCTGTATTTGGCGAGCAGATCTAAATAGCCAGGTACTTTTCAACCTTCCACTCCCCCATGTCCTTCCCTTTTCCATTCCATTCAGCCTCACAACACATCCCAAATCGGGGATGCCTATGGCGTACCGACACCGATAGGGAGAAGTTGGGACTCTTGTGCGGCATTCATGCCAAAAAAATATAAACCTAATTATATCGGGAAATTTTAAATTTACATCTTGAGAAGTCTTCTCGTTCTAGAGATTGTCGAGAAGTATTTTATCGATGGCGTATATAAATCTGATCTTCCGTAATTTATTTCATCTGCTAATATCCTGGTATAATTTCCAATAAACTTCGCAGTGCACTGAAGTGTGCTTCACTGCAGACTGCAGCAAGCAATCAGAATCTAATATCGATTTGTTTGTTTGCATTTAACTAGGTTGTCTGTTTATTGTTTACAAATCAAGGAATGGAAAATACGATGGCGGTATTATGCAAGCAAATGTAAATACACAGCTTTCATTCATTGAAAGATAATACACCGAATTTGGCAACAGATAATAAAAACATATACAATTTGACTACAGGGTATACGATACTTTATTTCTCTGATTCCAGTTCTACTTAAGGATAAGGAATAATTATTGTCCTTAACCTTAAAATTTTCGCTTTCATCCGAGAGAACTGGAATAGCAATTAACTTAAAAAGTCGTTAATAATTTTAAGAGGGTATTTATTACCAGAGAAAACCAGAAATATGTCATTTTTAAATCAGATTTTAGACGTATTGGCTCTTTTCCACAAAAAATTATAAATGGATTTAGAAAGATTGTTCTTTTATATAGCATTCACATGTTTTAAATTTTGAGAAAAAATGTTCATTTTTAGTATAATAAGGTTATACCATAGGTCGTTGGCAGATTTATTAAATTTTCAAAAAAGATTTTCAATTATACCACACCTATTTCAAATCATATAATCATGCAGTAAAATAAATAAATACGTTATCTGGGTATAGCATGTTTTAGAATTTTAATTTTAGTTTAAATAAAATCATTAAAAATATATATACGTACATGTGTTTCTTGACGAAAATTGGTCCGTTTTTGTATTTATTTGCGCACTTACAAACTAACATATTTCAGATTTTTTTTGCATTCTTATTTAACTTAGACATTATTGAAAAATGTTAAATACTTATAATCAAAAAATAATTACATAAAGCACATTATTTTAATAGTTTTATCATCACGCCTTCCAGCATTTTTGGATGTTGGTATAAAAATTAAAGCAAATTTGGAATGAAAATAAAATCGATATTGAGTTATAATTTAAAAAAGCTGGTACGGAGAATAATTAATCTTTCTCATTGTAACCGCCCTGCACGATCGTAAGAACAACTTTCGACGAAATGTGGATTTTCGGCCGGTGGCTGGTTAAACGCTCTTAAGGTTTAAAATAAGGAATTGTCGTTAACCTTGAAATTAATGACTTTGGCTGTCTTCCGAGATAACTGGAGTTGCATTCAACGAAAATGTCGCGCCCCGGGCGGCACTTTTAAGGGGCGACAAAATTTCACCATCTTGATAACTGCAGCGACTGGCAACACCGTCCGGGTCGAATTTTGTTTTGCGCTTGGATTTTTTATGACTAATATTCGGTGGGAATGATTGAGAGAGGTCCGTGGGCGATGCGCGACAATTCTAAGAAAGTTTCATGGATCGTCAAATCCAATGGATCATCAAACCATCCATGGGTTCCAAGTACAAAAGTAAGAGGAAAACCATTTTCTTGTTCTGGGTGTAGTATCTAAGCTTAAGCTGAGGACTAAGTAGATTAAATCCTGGGTTAAAACCAGTTTCATGTTCCGAATGATCTGTCATAATTCCAGTAGCGGATTAATCTGCTGACACATTTCGAAGAAAACCGTTCTAATATTTCGAGTGGAGTTAAAATTTTTATTTCAAACCATTTCACAAAATTCGTAATTCGTAGGAAAACCATACTACGCATTATATGAGAGTAATACCAATCAAATCTGTGGACACGCAAGCAGATTCACCCTTAATTAAAAACCAGTTGTGTGATCAGAATGTAAATTTCCAGTTTTGGATTCATCTGCTGACATATTTTGAAGGAAAACGTGCTCTTATTCGAAGTGAATTGGAGGTTATCCACCACATACCCGCCCGGTGTAAGTAAGAGAAGGTTAATATTTAACAAGGACTCTTATTGTTTTATAGAACGACCCTCCAATTATAATTAACTAAAACTAGACCCCTATTGTCCCTGCATACGTTGTTAGCGAGCAGCATGCAAGTGCTTGATCTGATGACAAACCGTTTAGTATGGAGAAGTTATCGATCTAGGGATTGGTTTATTTATGACTCAACCGTTGAATAACATCCCCAAAGTGTTTGGGGATTCCCCCTAAGCAGTAATTGCAATACGCGCACAGCCTCTCACCACTTACTTCAATTCCATCTATGGGCAGAATAAATAATTGATATAATATGAATCTTTGGTTAATTCGAAGCTGTTTAGTTAGATGTCGCTAGGCTACCCCAATAGGAAGTATTTTTTTTTCAATCATGTCAAACAATGAACAAACAGTTTACTAGTATATTATCATAGTCGATGGTATTTCTTAAGGTAGGGCACAGGTATTTTAAGGTAGGGCATTGCCCCCTAATGCCCCCCCTTAGCTACGGCCCTGTCTGGACAAAGACACCACAAATACCATGGTGTAAAAGCATTCAACAGTCTTTAAGTTCAAACAAAAATTGAGGAAAACAAAAATAAAAAAAAGAGATTAACAAACAAACAAAAAATATTACTTACTAAAATTTTATAATGTAAAATAATAAAACATATACATGTAACACACAAAAAATCTAAAACACATCATTCACAAACACACAACTCATAATATTTGCCAATTTTATGTAAATTTTTTTCATTACCATCTTTATACTTTTTATAAAAATGTATTATATTCTTCAACTTATTACCATTTTTGTATTATAAAATGGTGTCCTCAGCGCGGGTAAACCACCCAGTGAGGTCAACATTATTCAATTACACTATATAATGTAAGCTAATGTATAAAAAAAAAGTAAATTTATTATCAGCCAGTGGGTAGAACACCTCGTATAGTATACGGACTGATGTAAACGAATCCTTCCCACCGATTGGTATTAAGGTTTCCACCGTGAATGGATAACCATACGATTTGCATTTTCTCTTTTTCAAACTCAAAGAGACAACAAACAGATTGTCGTCCATAAACCCGTTAAAGTTTTTTCCTCGCTTGCTTTTCATTATTCATTCCTTCATTCGACCGTGTCTTTGTAGGTATGCACGTACAAAATGGTAAAGCTACGTTCAGTATTGTCTGTATGCAAAAAGAATACACTGTATTATTTAAGAAAACAAACACTAACTTATTATTATGCTGTTGTAACTTATGTTGTTATGCTGTTGTATTTTCGAAGAAAGCAAACCCTTTGTGGTGTGACATATCGCATATCCCATAGAAAAGTGTCGTGAGGCAAACATTTTCTATGTTACGTTTTATCTCTGAAAAGACAAGTGATTGTGATTATCCATGCCCCACGAAAACTGTATTTAAGTTAGATCAATCCATCTCCGCAAGATGTCACCTGTTCGGGACCGCTTGTTCATCATTCATCCATTTCCTTGCGCTCTTCTGCAAAATTAACTTTTTTGACATACGACACTTTTCTACGGGATGTGTGACTTATGTATTGTATATGCTGACAGTGGCGTAGCTAGCGGGGGCGGTCCGCCCCGGGTCCGTGCCGGGGTGACACCCAACTGTGGAAAAAAAAATATAAAGGATATTGTCAAAATTGTCGATAATATAAGTAAAATTTTCAGAATTTTAAGTAATCTCCGACACAAAACAGAGCTGATGACCTTGAAATCCCTGAACAGATTTTTATGAATTATAGCTAAGAACCATCAAGATCACGTCAGCTTTAAAAAAAAACTGCATCATAATCGGTCCATTCGTTTAGGAGCTACTATGCCACAGACGGACACACAGACAGACAGATACACAGAAAGTCAAACTTATAACACCGCTCCTTGCGACGCGGGTTAAAAATATTGAACACGGTCTCTTTTTAATATTTTCGTAGCTCCGTGGCTCCCCGTGCCCCGAAACGGGAGAATTTGTGCGTGACGGTCTTTCTACAGGCGAAAATAGCCTATATTTATGGAGAAATTTTTTATCCCTGAAATTCTCTAGCCACCCCCCCTCCCCTCCCTGGACGGAAATTTTTTTTTCTACACATTTGACTAGTAGTAATGTTTTATTTTTTATGATGTCGAGAAATTGGGGGGGGGGGGGGGTGACACCGCGTTATCCACCCCGAGTGCCATATGCAAGCTACGCCACTGTATATGCATAATTTTACTCATGGGTTGAGGTTTATCTAGGTCTGGGCGACGAATGCCTTCGAACATGATGCTGCGTGGCGGGCCGGATCGGGAGAGTCTGGTTGAGGGAGATTTGACCACTTCAACCGGACAGTCTCGAACCAGGGATGGATTTATACGTCCGTCACTCCTGAACACATCGACCCCCAGATTCCCATCCATCCCTCATACATGTTTTCCTTCCCAGAACTTCCTCTCTTTTCTTTCATACAGCATCCCATAAGATGACATATGCCCTGAGGGGAATAATTTTCCCAGAGCCTCGTGTGTGGAGCTATTTAAAAAAAAAATTAAACGTCGATACTTAATTTTGTTTAAATATTATGTTATGCAGCTCTGATAAAACTTGAGTAAAAAATTGGAACAATATGGATTTTTTTTCTCTATTTTCATACTACCCTAATCTACCTTTGTAGTTTGTCAGTAGCTTTGTTCTACTAATAATAAATACATATGCTTTTTTTAATACTCTAAATCTAGCCGTCGCGTCGGGTTCAATTCTTTGCAAGCTTATATCCCATTTCTGAAAGGGGCCTTTCAATAGGCCACTTGCATCACATTTTTAAATTTTTTTTTCTGGTTTAGGCAAATATTCTAAGACATTCCGTATTTTTTTTTTTAATCGTATTTTTGAAACCGTGGCGATTTTTTGAAAATTTTAATCCGAAGGATCAGATCATTTTTTATAAACCGGAAAGACGGGACATAATTTTATAGGTGCGAAAAAACGATAATTACCTAGCCGAAAATCATTTAAAAAAAAGAACGTTTTCCACACGAATGACACAGGAGAATAACGAGGCATACCAAAAATATTAAATCTCGTAAATATTTTATTCCTTGATCCATCTTATTGATCATAAATCATTATAATGTTCAACGTCTATATTACTAAATCACATGTAATATACTTGTACTTGTAAATTATAATAATAATAAGAATATTATAAAATTTGATTTTGTTCAAATCCGCACCATTATCATTATACCTCTAAAACACGTACGGACAACGTAAATTGTACGGGGTTCTCGTCATAACATCTGTCAAAAAATCAAACCAAATGATACGTTCGCAGAAAACAAACAATAAATCTAGTGAACGTTAAATGTCAAATTCAAAAATTCGCCTGAAATCAAAGTGATGCCATATAAAAAAAAAATCAGTGTGGAATTTTATAAAAATAATAGGAACATTTTCGGCGACGGCACATTTTCATGTAGTGACGTCACAAGCCCAAATAATGGATTTATTTATTTAAAAATAAAAAAACTGTGCATTTCTAAAAATTTTTACTAACATTTTCGTAATCTTAGTAAAAAAATCTATCCACAAGATTTTTTCCAAGTCGTAGTGAAGTCCATGCAAGTGGCCTATTGCACAAACTTTTCAAGATCCGGGAATTTTCGTGTTTATTCAATATTTAGAAATGTCCAAACTTTTTTACAATGAATGTATTCTCATATATTTTTAGTTTCTAAGTCGTAAGAAATAGTGCAAATTTATAAGAGGCGAGTTCCCGGTTTTGCAGTCCTAATTAGATCCAGGGAGGCAGGAATGAGGGAAAGGATAAGCAGCTCTGGATTTAATTTTATATTCACCTACTTTTTCTTTTCTTTTCCAATATTTTATGTAGGTATATATTTATTGATTTATTATTTATTTATTATTTATTTATTATTTATTTATTATTTATTTATTATTTATTTTTTATTTATTTATTATTTATTTATTATTTATTTATTATTTATTTATTATTTATTTATTATTTATTTATTATTTATTTATTATTTATTTATTATTTATTTATTATTTATTTATTATTTATTTATTATTTATTTATTATTTATTTATTATTTATTTATTATTTATTTATTATTTATTTATTATTTATTTATTATTTATTTATTATTTATTTATTATTTATTTATTATTTATTTATTATTTATTTATTATTTATTTATTATTTATTTATTTATAAGTACATGTTACATACATAATAAATTTACTTCAGGAGATACATTAGGTCACCATACTAGGCAGCTGCCTGTATCATGGTGACCGACGGAGGATAGTTTATGTGTGGGACTGCACTAACCTTCTCACATACCGGAGAAAACATTTATTACCTATTATTATTTATTTATTAATCATTAACGCCCTTATGGGCTTTTACACACATTTACATTTTTATGTTTTAGTGCATACAGGTGTATTTAGAATACAAAGAAAACATAAATAGTTTTTACACATGGTACATAGAAATAAAGCTGGTAAGTAAAAAGTATAGCATTATATAATAAAGAGAAAAAAATCAGTTTTATATGTATATACGTATATAACAAATAATAATAATGGTGAGTTTTTAATATATGTGCAATTTATGTGTTGAATACATAGCGAAGTTGATTTTAAACAAAAATACATACTACCGACTTGCACCGCACTAAAATTAATGTACAAAACAATTCCATTTTGACCAATTACTTTATCGTCAGAATTTCTGCTTAAAGAATTCTATTTCCGAAGACGTAATACTTTATACCATAAAAATACCAATCCCCTTTATACCATGGAACATTTCAGGTTTATTTTCATTTTTATTATAAGCCGGACTCTTCGAAAATTATAATTTGATATGTTTGTAGATACCACGGATCGATCGATATATGGTAGGTATACCTAATAAAGATTCTTGAAATGAATAAAATTGAAATAGCAGAAAAACACAAAAGTAACAAGCCAAAACACCTTTTACCTGCAAGGATAGGCAGAGAGGACAAACCGCCAAATAACTTGGTGCAGACTGCTTGCTGTATTCACATTCATACATCGTCTGCCTTATTCTGACTCTTGATATGACCCAAATAAAGTATTTAGTTCACTTGATCGTGCCATGCCTTCTTCAGGCGTCCACGACTTCTTCTTTCATGCGCTTCACACATCCAAACCATCTAAGCGTCTCTCTTTTAATCTAACCCATTAGGCTCAGGCTTGCATTCTGTGTGAATCTCCACATTTTTCTTCTTCTAACACAGCAAACTTATTTTGTGGCACCATTACTCCACATTTTTCTCACGCTAATACATGATTTTACCACACGTACACCTCACCAGTCTCATCATTTTTACAGCATTCTCTATACTTTCATCCTTTCTTCCTGCCAGTTCTATACCTCGCTGTCGTATACCAGGGTTGGTATTAGTACTTCATTGTTGAATGCTAAAAAAACACACAGAAAATACAAAAAGGTTATTCGGGACCTTTCGGCTTCCATCTTATTGTCACCTGTCAATCAATTACAGTGGTATGTAATTGCAGTGCCGCCCCTATGATGAAAAGCGTGATCCCCCGGGCACCCTCCAAAACGGGTTGCCTCGGGGCCGACTAGAAGTTATTAGGAAAAATAACCAAAAAAGAAGAAAAACGCATGCAGTAAAGCTGCGTAAGCGCACACTTACACGATCAGCAAGTTATAGTCTGTCAATTAAGAGTAGAAAATATTAAAGCTGAAACAACAAAATTTGTATGCTGGCAATTCCAATTTAACTGTCAAATATTCTTTTAAGGCGCAATGACACTGAATATATAGAACACTGTAAATAAAAAAAATAAAAACATTTTTTGTTCTCAAAGAAAAAAAATTAAAATCGAAGAATCACTTTTTTTCAGGTACCTACTTAATGAAATAAATTTGACTAAATGGTGTTTTACAAAGTGATTTGCTTTCATTTAATTTAACATTAACTTGAATTTAACAGTAAGTAGAAAAGAAGAATCACTAATGGTGCGTTTAGTTACACTACTTTTAGATCTAAATGAAGACATGGTCTAAAGCCCGGACAACTCTAGGTACGGTACCTACTTAAGCTAGTACTAAATAAATGTGAGCAATTTCTAAACTATGCTTTATATTTCATTACAATATCGTTATTCTTCTTTATATTAACACACAATTGCAAAGGTATAAGTCACGGACATATGAATATACATGGACCTGCCCTAAGTGATAAAAACGTATTATTTCCCCCTCCACATGGCGCCGGCTGAAGCACCTCCTTGGAACCGGCTCGCTCCATGGGGAGGGGATAGAGCCTCGCTTGAATCTAAAATGTGTGACGTCATCATTCTTGCCGTGAACAGCTAGAAGGTAACATCCATACATTTAACGAAATACAACGCCAAAACAGTAGCGTATTCTATACAATATATCTACATATCAATGTGCACATAGCGAATGTGGGCGGTTCTCCAGTGTGCTCATCGGTGGTTACAGGGGTAAGTAAATTATGAAACATTTGTAATAGTGTTTTAACTAAACACGGCAACAAAATATTGCTATGTGTATTGGGGTCTTTGGAGTCTTTTTGAGGCGAGCACTTGACCTTAGCAAATATGTTATTATCGTGGCAAGCAATTCGCGCTCCCATGTAAAAAGGTCTATTCATTCAAAGCAGATTTTGCTTTTAAGAACTAAATGGTGATATTGTAATGCGAGATGCCTATTTACTGTCAGATTGATTGTATAACGAATCACAGTCATCTTTCCCCTCTTCCCCCTCCATGGTTTGGTTTGACCCCTCACCCGTAACTGCTTGTCTAGTCATTTGGATGTCTATGGTATAAGTGCAATTCTAATTTTGAGATCAGTGGGTATCTATATTGCAATATAAATGATTTTTTTCACTTTTATGCCTTTATTTTTTTACAAAAATGTAGGTTACACCGCTTTACATTTTCACTATGAGTTCTATTTTTAGTATTGCCATTTGAACAACAGTGGCGCCCTTCTATGTTTTTCACTCTTATTTGACAAACTGTAAGTCAGCACAAAACTTACATACGTCAACTGAGCAAAGTACTTTACCCTAAATAAAGATTTTCGAATATCTATCGAAACCATGAGTAACGGAATTTAGCTGCACATTTAAACGCGCATCAATTTTTCGTGGAGAATAAAATTTTCATATTAATTTATCAGGTCGCAATCAGTAAAACACACTCCTTTTAAAATAAATATTCCGAGTTTATTTTTTCAATCACGTTTACATGATGAATTTGCACTCTATTATTCTACCCAGTTAAAAAACACCGGCTCGGTCTTCCTAAGTTTCTATATGAACTGTTTTTTCAGCTTGCTAATTAGAAAAGAGGATGATTAAAAAAAACTTTTGTATTTTTAAACAAAGGGTTTTAAAGAACTAACACAGAAGCAAAAACAAATGTCAACATATTGGAATAAATGCAAACAATGCACCTCAATACCGTCTGAAAGAAAAATCTGTTCAATCATCATAATATAGTAATTAATAAATTAATATAACTGACGTACTTTTTAGCTAAGCAACGAACCTAATGGTTAAGAGTTTTTATCCACAGAGTGCAATGATAGTTATTTTCATGCACATTGATTTTTGAAGATTATTCGATTTTAATTCATCTCCAAAAAATCGTCACTGGAGAAAGGATTTATTGATCTACAAATATTTTTTCCGTAAAATGAATTCATTCTTGGTGGAGAGAATTTAATAGCAGAGCCGATTGAAGTTCTGAAACATATCACGAATAAATACCTTGTGAGAAAGTTTTGGTGTTACTCCTGATTTTCTAATGTGCAAGAGCGAGACGGCAGAAACAGGGTATAATCTAATTAAAGAATGTTTAAACGGCTTAGCTGTTCCTCTTTCTCTAATTTTTAACCAGTCACTAGAGACAGGCAGTTTCCCGGATACATGGAAACACAGTTTTCTTACAACCATTTTCAAAAAAGGGGACAAAACAGACGTAACAAATTTTTGAAAAAAATGTTCACAAAATAAAATACCCACAAACATAAAAAAATTATAACTCCCTACCAACATGGCTTTTGTTCAAATAAATCTACACTGACCAATTTTCATATCTAAATCTTTAGCCAACAGGTGCCAGGTTGACTCAATATACACTGACTTTAGCAAGGCCTTAGACAAGGTGTGTCACAAAATACTAATCAATAAATTGGCGAAACTTGGAGTTTATAGTAGCTTATTAAATTGGTTTGTTAGTTATTTGTCCAAAAGAATTCTTAGTGTTCAAATAAATCGCACACAGTCTTACAAATTTATAGCAACAAGTGGAGTGCCGCAAGGCTCCCATTTAGGGCCCATTTTGTTTATTATATTTATAAATGATATTGTTGATATATTTACTAACATAAATGTGCTACTGCTTGCCGATGACATGAAATTATATAAAGAGATTAACCACATTAATGATTGTATTACACTTCAAACTAACTTGATATATCTTTTTGAATGGTGCTCTATCAAAAAATTAGCATTAAATATAAATAAATGTCAGTTCATTCATTTTTCCAAAATAAATAATCCTATTATTTTTCAGTATTCTTTAAATGATGAAAATTATAATTTAAATTTAAAGATTTTCACCAATAGATTCATGTGATTCATGAGGAAGGTTTACATGTATAATACATGCTTATTATAGTAGAGAAAAGCCGAGAAATTCAAATATTCAATTCAGGCAGCGGGCAGCGGCCAGCTGGCAAGCGGGTGGTGTGGTTTTTATAAAGGTTGGGTAATGGCGTTATATTTCGTTAGCCACAGCAACGTGTGGCCGGATCTGCTTGTAAATAAATAAATAAAAGGTCATGGATGTTACTGCTCGTTCTCCCTAATCTCCGACAGCTCTATTAGCTAGCACTTAGCTTTACAACCAGTGGCGGCCGCTGCCCTGAAAACGTGGTGGTTCACTGATAATCCGTAACTATGAGATAACGATTACTAAGCAACATTAGGTAAAAATGATTCCACTAATCTTATTTGGAGAGAAGGTCTATTTTAAGCTGTTTTAGAAGGGCGAAAACTTCTACATATCGCTTTTTAATTAAAATTAAAATTTTTTTGAACAGATTTTTTTTCTGTACTAAGAAAATAAAAGCACAATACAATTTTTTCGTAAATAAATCTTAAATTTCAACCCAAAAAACCCTTTTTTACAAAGTTTAATTTATTTTATTTTATATTTATATTTCATAAAATAAAATAAATTTGAAAGTAGTGTAAGAAGAATATACGAAGCAAATTTGAATGGTAGAAGAAGTCGGGGACGCCCGAGGAAGACATGGCACGAGCAAGTGAATCAGATACTTGAGTCGGGCCATGTCGAAAGTCGGAATAATAGAAGAGAATGTATGAGACGATGTATGAATGTGAGTGAGGCAAAGAGTGTGTGCCAAGACCGAGTTATTTGGCGGTCCGTCCTCTCTGTCTACCCCTGCGGGGAAATGGCGTGATGGTTGGTTAGTTAGTTTTATATTTTATTATAAACAGGATATTAACAGTATTTATAAACAATGTATAAACAACACGAGGGCAAAATTGTCAAAGTTACCTATAAAAAAATTGAATTACTTAATGATCTGCATTTTATAATTTAAAACACTAATCAATAAAAAAGAAAATATATATTTAAAATTTAGGTATTTGCTGTACCTTTTGATTAAAAAAAGAATTGTTCAGTTTGGTTAAGTATTTTTACCTTAAATCCAAATTTAAGTTTGTATGATAAAGGCCGCCGGGTGGCGTATTTACAATCCCTACCGCGTTTCAGTCGCTTTAAATTTTCAATATCAAAATATGAATATTTAGAAATTAAATTATTAATTTCTAATATACACATTGGAAAGAATATTTTTTCTAAATTTTAGAACAATTTTTGTTTTTGCAAAGTGATACAAAATTATCAATATAGAGGTGTATTTACAATATATGGGAATAATATTAAAATTTAAATATTTAGAGATAAAATTAGTAATTTCTAATAAACACATCAGAAAGATTATTTTATCTAGATTTAAGAACAATGTTTGTTTTTGCAATGTGATAAAAAATAACCCATATAGAGGTATATTTAAAATGTAAATTGTCGTTACCGCGACTGAATCGGTATAGGTTTTGAAAATTCGCCGCCGGGTGGCACACCAATAAAATATCTTAATTTTTCATACATGTGGCCGGCGTTGGGCGCTGACGATGTTTAGGATATTCGATACAAAAACATAATTCGTTCCGCTTGCAATCGGCCTGCACACCGGGACAGGGTAACTTCGCGAGGAACTTTGAGAATTTGCTCTCCCTGATTCATATTATATTAGGCATTATATTGGTAGGTGATATTTTTAATGAGATTCATAGATTTTATATTTTTCGGTAAGATATTGAAAAGTAATTTTAGACGATATAATTTACCAGTGCTGCACACGAACACACTGTGCAACCAGCCGTCCTTGTTTACAACACAGACGTGTCAATATTGTGCAAATAAATAACCAACTCGTCCACGCGCGTTTCATTGAGATCAGCAAGATCTCATCTACGCTTACACCAATAAATAACAGTCTAAATAAAAGGCCTATCTTTCAAGAATAGGCCTTTGTTTAAAGAATAACATAAAGGTCAATGTTTCAAGAATACATACCTACCAAGACCTTGCTTCAATCTCTGGGTCGCCTTACAAATTCTCTTGACAGTGTAATCGGGGAAGCTTAAACCAACTGAAACTTGTCAAGAGATAACTGAGCTTAACAGTGTCAGATGTCAGAAGATCGGTTCGTTGCACTTGTGATACTTAACAAGCTGACGAGAATTATTTAGCCCAAATTTTGGATTTCGGAGATGATGACCTCGTTTTAAATGCTTATAAATATTTACCGATGGTCCTGAAGGACTACGTTCGATCCGCTAAAACTTAAAATCGTTTTGTTGGCTAATTTTCATTCACGTTTCATGATTTAAACGCCTGTGTTTTCGGAATTTTGAATGAAATGAAATACAAAAGACCAAGAAATGTTATTGTTTGATTATATATGCTATGTTTCTTGATTTCAAAAATCGTAAAAATGCAGAAATGGTACTACTTTATACCGTTCTACAGCAATACTACAAATCGCCCATAGACATTGTTTTTCGAGACCGTGATATATTTCATTGTTAGCATTAATATTTTCCCTCAATCAAATTTTTTTGAGTATTGGTTGAGATTGTGTCAAAAGGGCATTGTTAATTTTGTTCTCGTGGCATTGCTTTGTATCTATGTACTGTATATTCTTTGTTTTCATATTATTTGATCAATATTTTGTAAGTACTCGTCAGGAACACTGTAGGATTAATTTTAAGTTTATTATAGTTAAGCGCACTTGAAGTTAATTGATATAATTGTTTGATATATCAAATTTTCCCCACAGGAAAAACTAAACCCTTTCACACACTTCCCCAAATGATCATCTAGTCAAACCATGCTATGCAATTGCACTATATAAGTATTATAAATACAAAACAATACAATAACAACATGTCAACCTACCAGAGACCAAAAGGGAAAATAATTCACCGACTCCAGATATTTTCATATCAGAGGGTTCGGCTCTGTGGAATTCCTAATTGAACCTATAAATCCTACTGATCCCTCAATATAAATATTTAAAAGTATTATTATTATTTGTGTGGTGTTTTGTAGCCTCCCCACCCTTGTCTACTTTAGTTTTTTGAAGGTTCACCTCTACCGCGTATGAATTGCACACCCTGATTTTTTTCTTTCTTTCTTTCAATTATTCACGAAATAAAAAATAAAATAAAAACTTAAAACGGACTTTTCTAGACAATGTATGTAAAGTGTGACACCGTTTGTAAAGCGATTTTTCTGCGTGTATTCGTAGCTAATAGACATAATTTTGAGTTATGTATAAATATTCCTCCTAAACCTTCAGCCACGAAGGTTCTCCAATATATATATATATATATATTATATGTGTTCTAAATAAATAAAAAAATACACGAAGAAATTTTCCAATTGACTTGATTCAATATGAAATACAATCATGCATGCAAGTACGAGTGTTATCGTACCAAATCCATTTCAATCCAATATAAAAATACAACAAGATAAGAAAACATTAGATGCCATCCCATTGAGCATTCAATAGAGCTTTAAGTTTCATGGTATTCGATGGAAACTAACAAAGCTCGAAGATCTCATGTGATATTTATCTTATCTTCAAAGGAATCGACGGAAATAGCCTACGAACATCCGATAGACAGCGGGAAAGGGTTAACTTGGAAATGTTCAGACACAGATAAGATGCAGAACAAAGATAAGATGCATCTAATATAAGAAGTTTACTATCGTTATTTAATTTGATATATCGGTCTTTGTAATTGTTAATTAGACCACTACAACACGGGCATGTGCCTAGCATGGTGGTCGAAAAATCCCCAACTTTTGTAAAAAAAAAATTCAATGAATAAAGAAAACTTAAAAAAAAAAAAAATCTTAGTAATATTTAAGGCTCTGTAATAAGTCTTCAAAAAGAAGAAGATATGGTTTGAAAGGGAGATATGTAAATACGAATGTTAGCGCTAATATTAAAAAACGATTAAAATTGAGCAAAACATCTGCTTGGTCCAATATATTCGCACCTCACAATCCGGAAGCCTCATATTCTTGCAAAAATTCTGAAACTTTGGATCGAGATTATAAAATATCTATGCAAGATAGGTTTCATATTTCAAAGACAATAAGAAGCATTATTTTGTTCTCTTTCTGGTTAACAGAAAAAATACATATTTTTGCATGAGAGGAAAAGAGATACATAGCTTTTAAAATGTAAGGTCGCTCGGGACGTTTTTTGTCTTCTGAAAGTATAACGTGATTACGTGTTTTGGGATGTATTGAATCCTAAACAAGCAGACGGGTTTTAAAGATATACTGTGAATATTTTCATGCTTGATGAATAACAGAACAAATTGTATTTTTAATATTTTTCGGAGCAAACTTCGCGATTTTTTTCTATGAGGGATATAATTAGGTACTATATAAGTAAAGATATTATCTTAACATAACTTTTTAAGAACTAAAAAAACGTAAAGAGTTCAAGAAAAATCACAGGAAATAAATTAGTGACCAACCGAAGTTTCGGTTTCGGTTTCGGCAAGTTTCGGCATCACTTTCGGTTTCAGCAGAAAATCTGTCGAAACCGAAATCCAAGCCGAAACTTTTTCAGACATGTTAAAAATCCATTATTTACCGTTATTTGGATTATTTTTTACACTTATTCAGACAGTTAACACGTGTTAAAAAAAAAAACAATAATTGAAGTACTTAAGTGAATTTTTTTTTGTTATATATCATCATTACATAGGATAAAATGAAGTCGCTCAAAATGTATGTGCGCGTTAATCTTTTAAACTACCCAACGGAATTTCATGCGATTTTCACCAATAGATAAAGTGATTGAAGAGAAATGTTTATATGTATAATACATGTAAATTATATTAGAGAAAAACCGAAAAACTCAAAGAAAACACATTTTTGTGCGATTTAAAACGGCTGGCGGGCCGTACTATAGTCACTTTTGAAATTCGTTCTACGGAAGAAATTGGAAAATAGATGTCCTAGAGTAAGTAGGTATTTGATTTTCCCTTTTCAAATATCCAGTGTTGCATTGCAAGCATTGTATAATTAGTGGCGATCGCTCGAATTGCATAATTATTACATAGTATAAAATGAAGTCGCTCAAAACGTATGTGCGCATAAATCTTTTAAACTACGAAACAGATTTTCATGCGGTTTTCACCAATAGATAGAGTGATTCAAGGGGAAGGTTTATATGTATAATAAATGCTTATTATAGTAGAGAAAAGCTTATAAATTCAAATATTCAATTCAGGCAGCGGGTGGTGTGGATTTTATAAAGGTTGGGTAATGGCGTTGAGTTTCGTTAGCCACAGCATCGTGTGGCCGGGTCTACTAGTTAATTTTATAAAACAAACAAAATTTAAAAAAAATGAAAAAACATGTTAACTACTTCTTGGAACTTCTCGTTCGGCTGACTTCGGGTGAGTATTGTATTCGGCTCGTATGTCACTCGCCATACTCAATTAATGAGGTCCTTAGATTGAGTCCTGAGATTTTGTTTGTTTTAAAGAAGTAATATAAAAAAATATTATTTTTTCACGTACTTCAATCATTGTTTTATTTATTTATTTAATTTTACACGTGTTAACTATCTGAATAAGTGTAAAAAATAAGGCAAATAAGAGTAACAATCGATTTTTAACATGTCTAAAAAAGTTTCGGCTTCGGTTTCGGCCGAAAATGAGACAGACCGAAGATTCTGTTTCGGTCGGACACTAATATAAATCGGAAGAAATTCGGAATGCCGGGTCTTAAGGATATAATGAGTTCATAACTGTGTGATAGATATTATTAGGTGACACGACAGTTGGCCCAATGAAATAATACATTTTTTGTGCAATTTCAAACCTAAAATCGACTTTAAAAATACCTTTAATAATAAGAATGAATATCGAACGAATTTATTTATATTGTCGACTTTTTGTACTTATACGCTGGTAATAATAGTATATGGACAAGTAAATTTTTCCTTGATGAGTTTGAGGGAAATTTAGTTATTCGGCTGTACATCCTCTCTGCACACCCCTTCGGGGACACTTTTTGTGTAACTAGGTATGCTTATTTTCCCTAAACCGACTGCAAATTGGGTATAAGTATGCCTGGGGAACTGTCACGAAACCATACTCTCAGCATCGCCTTTACGAAAGGTCATCGTTACTTGGAATGACTTTAGCTCCATTCAGTGATCAGAGCTTTTAGTTCCGCCCTCGAACGAGATCACTAGCACTCCGCTACGACATCAACGATGTTATGCTGTCGCCCCCTGTACAGTGATCATTAAATTGTACAATTCTTCAAATATCTATAAATTCACAGTTAGGTAGGTATTAGATACACAAAATCCCATTACACATAGTAAAGTAAACATTTTATACTGAAATAAAAAGACATCCTTTTAATTCGCATTATTCATATATATTTTTTTAAACTTTAACTCCACACAGGAGGCCTGAGGAAAATGATTTCCCTCAGGGCCTATGTCATCTGGGATGCTGTGTGGAGGGTCTTTTTGAGGAGAGGAAGGAATGAATATTGGTCTTGAAGAGACCCAAGTTGTAGGAAGGAGGAAACACAGAGGCCGGCAAATCATTTCACAGCCAAGCTGTTGAACACAAGAACGAGTCGAAGAAACGACCCGTTCTCATGTGACAAATGTCAACCGTGTACAAATGTTGGGCACGCGTTTGGCGTGTTTCCCGACTATGCACCGGTGCCGAAGGGATCAATGATGCTAGTTCCTCGGAGCATCTTCCATTGTAATACCGGTAGAACAAGGATAGCATTCCCACCCCACGCATGTGCTCTAAATATTGCAATCCGTCTGTTAAGATGGGAGAATCTATTAAACGGACCGCCCGTTTCTGCTCAGAGTCGAGAGTATTTTTCAGGTATTTTGGAGCTCCAGACCAGAGGTGGCTGCCAAATTCAACCGTGGGGCGCACTTGTGATTTGTACAGGGTTAGCAGTTGTGTACTATTAGGATGAATATATACGTGAAATCCTATTTAGATACTATTTTGATAAATCTTTACGACGAATCGGCTAACTACAGTATGAACATCAAAAAATATGCTACGGATAAATCAAAGCTTTTACTAGCTTTTCTATGTATTGGAATTACAATAAAATTATTATTTACGTTACAAAAAATATAAGCGTAAACCACCAAAAAATATGTTTTTTCATGACTTAACTATGTAATACAAGAAACAATTTTAAAAAAATATCCCTTTATGGCTAAGACTATTTTTGAGGTTTTCCATGTTCTAACTTTTTTTCGTTCTTATAAAATTATGCACAAAATAAATAAAAACCACTTTTTCGCTTACTAGCCTCGTGCAAAAAGATTTTAAAATTTTGCAGGCATGAGATTCGAAATATTTCTAGCGTTTATATTCCTCTTAAAGCATCTGCGGGCCCTGTACAGTACGCCTAGTTAAATATACGCCCAGTTATATGTCGTAGGCCGATCGTAAAATAAGACAGATCTTGATGCGCCTAGCCACTATCGTTAAGTGCCTGGCGGCAGATCGTGAAGTGCCTGAGGCGCATCTGCCTGATTTTACGATCAGCCTGCGACATATACACAGGATGATAAGAGATGTACTTTATTTACTTAAACCAGTGATTCCTAGCATTATTTGGTATAAATCATTAATTAATTTTTAAACTAAATTTATATTTCGACATCAATATTTTTTATTTATTTTAAACGCGCTTCGCGCCGACAACGTTTCGCTTAATCGGAGCTTCATCAAGGTTGTATAATATAAGGCAGTTACTAATAAACAACATCATAAATAGTATATTAATAAGGCTTGGGCGCAAGCGAACTGAAGTCGGCCATTATAAAGGATGGCGCAAATAGGGAATGCAATCCCGATCTCGCGGGATCTCGATCTCGCGAGATCTCGTGACATTTTTCGGGATCAATCCCGAAGCATAATATGACGAGATCCCGTTTGAGTGCGACGGGATTGGGCGGCAGTAGTCAGCGACGCTACACATGTCCAATTGCCTAGCAAATATCTCGTACGGAAAGAAATTAAAAATATAATAAAACGATTACATCGTAAACAACCAGACTCAACTTCTGGTACCGTGATTGATACCACAGTAGCAGTCACAAAAAACGAAGATGACTTGCCTATTTCTATGACTAATACGTCACAAACTAATACGTCACTTCAAGGGGAATTAGAAGAGACTCTGAGAGTATCTAAAAGTACTTTTCGCGTGTATCCACGAGTTTAGATAAATTAAAGTAAGTCATAAAAAAATAAATGGATCTATTTGAGTGTGGAGGAACAAGGGGGAGATTTTTTCAGTTTGCATATAATTGCTTAGTCACGCTGCTGCCAACCAGTGTTGATTCGGAGAGGGCATTTTCAGCAGCTGGGTACATTGCAACGGACATTGTTTTTTAAGAAGTAACTTTCAAAATAACCCGTAATTAATTTCTAATCTCCTAAAGCTATATTTTTTCTTTTGATTATTTTAATTAAAAAAAACTGTTAATTATTTAGTAACTAATATTAAAGAATAAAGGTTTTTGTTTTCTTTCAAATAATATTTTCTTTTAATTAACGAGATCCCGAAAATTCCGAGATCTCGCGAGATTAGAAATTTCAATCTCGTGATCTCGCGAGATTGTAATTTCTAATCTCGCGAGATCTCGAATTTGCGACCTCGAGTCGAGATTGCATTCCCTAGGCGCAAAACTACCGATATGGTTTGAATCTTATTACACATTACAATAAGATTCAAAATAAAACGGTAGTTTTGCGCTACCCCGTACTATTAATAAATAGCTGTATTAATACGTTCACTGGTGGCATTCGGATTCCTTTTTCAAAACGTACCTTTTGAATTAATATTATATGTTGTTATTTATATATTTAGTTATTTATATTAACATATGGACTTTTACTAAGATGAGATATATAAAATAATTTGGCGATAAAATATGCTAATTAAATTAAATAGAACCCATGTTGAAGAATAATAGTAGGTATTATACTGAAACTGATTATCATTGTCTATGTTATTATAACTGTTTGTAACTATATTCCATCCAATTGAACACATCTACTACTTCTGAGAAAGTATTGCCAACTGCGTGCAATCTAGGTGCAAGCTAGAATCTAAATGACTCAATCCTTATATTATGTATTGTTGTTTCAATTTTAATATATAAAAATGAATGTTCCTTTGTTTGTCCCTTATGCTTTCCTTAATCCGATTGCGTTGAAACTTTGGTGATTTGATGTGCGCATGCCAGTGATGGTTACTATATCAAATCGTGAGCTCTGGCGTTATGAAATTATTTTCCATACTATTCGTCCGATCGCGATGAAACTTTGGTGAGTTCTTGTGCGCGAGCCCGGTTTCTATATATACTGGTGAGCTCTGGCGTTATTAAATTTGTATGCAAATTTTGCAAAAGATGGCGCGCGAGTTGTTTGAAAAAATAAGTATTTTCCTATGAAGCGGATACTTTGTGATGTGACATTATTAATTTAAAATAAAACAATAACTTTGTAAACACCACTTTTATTTTTATACTTTATGCCGACCGGGTTTCGCTACGACCGTAGCTTCATCAGGGCAGTTTAATACTCTACTAACATTAGGTTACATTTGTGTTATAATAAATAATTTACCAAAAATGGGCTGGACTCGTCAAGTGGAGGAGGAAGAAGGAGGCATAGATGTAGAATTGGGAAGGGAACGGACGTGTTCTTTATCAATAGGGAACAATCTTAGTATGGGACTTTTATTTAAATTAATTTGGTTATTTACTACCTTACTATTAGTGTTTATGGCTTTCCTAAGTTCAAGTGCCTCTAAATTATCCAACCTTATACCGATGTTGTTTTTATGAATAAGTTTGGCGCCAGCGTTTTTGTCAAATTTATGATCGTTTTCAATCAAGTGGTTTGCAAATTCTGAAAATAGGAATCGTGGGGTCAGTGGGTCCGGAGTGCGGTTACTCCTGGACCCACTGACCCCACGATTCCTACCCACCTCATACCTTTTTCCTTCCCTGAACATAATCTCCTTCTTTTCCTTTCAAAATACTTTTTCCCAAAGACCCTCCCCACAGCCTCCCCATAGATGACATACAGCTTGAGGGAAATTATTTTCTTCAGGCCCTCATGTGTGGAGCTATTGGAAAAAAATCTTCACTTACCTAAACGAACGACCAGACAGACATTAATATTTTAAAAATAACTTAATGATTATTAAAAAAAAATAAAAACATCCTAGACTAGTAGGAAAGTCATACAATAATACAACAATACGAATATACACATTACTTACGTGTTTCAATCAGCTCCTGCTAAAATATAAAAAAAAATAACTAATTTAAACAGATCCTGATCAAAAGTAATACGTTACTCTAGTGCTACTTTAGTAACAGTGCAGTGAAAGTAGTGCATTACTCCACATGCGTGCTGTGTTAACTCAAAACCTAAGTTTATTAAGTGTGACTGTGTGCGTGTTCATACTAGCCGCTCAGCGCAAGTACTCACACCTTTTTTTTTTTTTTTTCCATTATTTCTGGCTTTCACCCTTCAAGGGTGTTCTAGGCCATCATTTATAATTACAGAGAAAGGAAAGGAGAATTTATATATTAATTTTATTTAGATGTGCAAATTTCAGAATTTTATGGAAGATTGGAGTAGAGTTCAGACTTAGAAGAGATGAGATGTTGAATGGAGGAGAGGCAATTTTTGATAACGCTTGATAGAAGAGAGGATATTTATTTAGAGAGGGACAATCAAAAAATATGTGATCTAAAGTTCCCACATCTAGACCACAGAACGTACAATCTGGGGAGTCAAGCACATGAATTTTATAAAGGTGAGAAGGAACGGAACAATGTCCGATTCTCATACGAATAAGTAAGGAAATTTCTTTTTTGGAAAAATGGGGGAATTTTTGAAACCACGGTTTTGATGGGATAGTCCTTTGTATTGAGGCGTAGCGGGCACCCTTGGATTGACTAGCAATGTTCCAATACTCTGTCCAAACATTGTAGGATCTATCTTTGATGATGGAAAAAATATCAGACAGGGGAATATGATTTACGAGGGTAACGGTAGGGTTAGACGCTCCTTGTTTTGCCAAGGAATCAGCAATATTGTTACCCACTATGCCAACATGTCCAGGAATCCAAATCAGAGTGACAGTCTTTCCAGAGCTTTGAATGGAGGTTATCAATACTCGAATAAGACATACAAAGTGATCATCAGGATGAAGAAGAGGACTTGTTTTAAGTTTTTGGAGGGAACTGAGAGAGTCAGAGAGGACAAGAGAATGTTCAAAATTATTTTTTATTATATATTTGAGAGATTCAATAATCGCAATGCACTCGGCAGAAAATATTGAAAATTGGTTTGAAATTGAATAAAATATTCTTTCATTAGAATTATTGTGGTAAACGTTAATACCAATACCACAGTTAGGAGAGTCCGGAGATTTGGAGCCATCAGTAAATAAAAGAGAAGAGTTGGGCCATTTAGAAGAAATAATGTCATTGAACATATTATTGACAGTACGGGCTGGGAGATTGGAATGACTTTTAAGGATGCCGATCCCTTCTAATATCGTTGGGGATAGGGTGACGTGACTATATTTTAATTTGTACAAAGGAAGAAGATCATTTTTGATAATTTGAAGCTCTGAGAGAGAGCGAAAATTTTTACAGATGGCAGGGAGAGGTTTAGTTCGAGCTCTGATTGTAGATGAATGTGTTGAGTCGTTGAACAACGAGACTCTGGGAATAATCTGATGACTTTTAGAATTTAAACATTTAAGAACAAATTTGTCAGCAAATAATTGACGCCTTAAATAAAGAGGAGGATCAGAACATTCTACTTGAAGGGAATTGATGGGCGACGATTGCATCGCGCCAGTTATTATTCGCAATGACTTAGATTGAATTTTGTCTAATTTACTGAGTGCATTTTTAGATGCAGTACTAAAAAGTGGGCAGGCATAGTCGAGATGACTTCGAATAAGTGCATTGTAGAGCAACTTAATGCAGATAGGATGAGCACCCCACCAAACGCCAGTCAATGATCTGATAATATTTAAATTTTTTTCACATTTAGTAACTATATTATTAATGTGGGAAGACCATTTAAGTTTCCTATCAAATGCTACTCCCAAAAATTTTACTTCGGAAGCATTGGGGATTGGAGAGTTTTTAAATAAAATTTGAACAGGGGGGTTATTATGACGATTTGAGAAGGTAACACACTGACTCTTTTGTACTGAAAGTTCAAGACCATTTAAAGTAAGCCATGTGCAAAGGGCATCCATGGCTTCATTAAGATATTTGACGGCGGATGGAATGATTTTGGATGATAAGAAGAAAGCTATGTCATCTGCGAACTCAACAACTTTTACTTGAGGGGGAATGGTGACATGCATATCTTGTGTGTATATATTATACAGTAAGGGGGATAATACATCGCCTTGGGGTAAACCCTTCCAAATTGACCTACTCTGAGGAGTAACATCTGGTAGCTCAATGAAAATTTTCCTATCGAGAAAAAGATTAATAATAGATTGGACAAACATGAGGGGTAAGCCAAGGCCTAAAAGTTTTTTTTTAAGAATTGGGATGGAAACATTGTCAAAGGCGCCTTCTATGTCTATAAAGACTGCAAGACATACTTCTTTGTTAGAAATAGATAAATTAATATCAGTGCTGATGATGGCAAGGTTATCTTGTGTAGATTTCTTTTTCCTAAATCCAAATTGGGATGGAGAGAGAAGATGATTACTCTCGACAAAAAATTCTAACCGGTTTTTAATTAATTTTTCATAAATTTTACTAAGGGTGGATGAAAGAGCAATTGGCCTATAGTTGGATCCAGAATTGGGTGATTTGTTTAATTTTAGAATTGGGATGATTATTTGAGAACTCCAGTCATCAGGTATTATGCCAGTCTGGAAGATTTTATTTAAGATGCTTAAAAAGTGATTTAGAACATTATCATTACTATTTTTGATAATGCTATAAGGTATACCATCTCTGCCTGGAGATGAGTCCTTGACTGTTGATAAACAATTTTTTAATTCAATTAAAGTGAATGGAGAGTCAAGCCAATGATCAGACATAGGAGTGTTGTGGATTGGAGTTATTTCATCCAAGTTAGGTACAGAAGGGGGGGCAATCTTGTCCAAAAACTCGTCTATCCATTTAGAATGAGAAGCTCGAGGAGATGTTGGACTGAAGGAGGATCGAAATCTTCGAATCATAGACCAAACTTCCGAAATTGGAGTGTTCGGAGATACTGAACTGCAGAAGTTGTACCACCCGGATTTTTTTTTGACCTCAATACCCTTTTGGCATTGGCTTCGGCATTTTTGTATATGAGATAGTTCTCCATAGTCATATTGTGACGATAGGAAAGAGATTTAGCTTTCCGAATTCTCACTACTTTGGAACATTCCTCATCCCACCAGGGAGTTGGAGGGAGTTTTTTGAGAGATTTGGTTTTAGGGGGAGGATTTGATTTATTGATTGCAGTTACGAGCATTGATTTGAAGTTATCGTAGTCATCTTTGACAGATAATGTTTCGGTATAGGATAAATTTTGTATAAACTTATCCATATGTGAAGTAAATTCGTCCCATTTGGTGTGTTTTGTTTTAATCTTTGTCGAAATATGGGACTTGTCTGAATGGAAAGAAGTTTGATAAGTGATGGTGATCGGGAAATGATCACTGGAGCAAGGGTCGGGGGACACCACCCACGAGGAGAGAGGTGCCAGATTAATAGAGCATATGGAGAGATCCACTGCACTGGGGTTTGTGTTGGGGCGAGAGATTCTAGTAGGAGATCCGTCATTCAAAAGAAAAAGGTTGGATTCATCTAGGAAATCCATCACACTTCGACCGTCTCGATCACAGAAAGCAGAACCCCAGACGGGGGAATGGGCATTAAAATCACCCAATAAAAAGAAAGGAGGGCTTAGTTGACGGACAATTTGCAACCACGCTTGTTTATTGAAGTGCGATGTTGGGGGAAGATAGATAGAAACAAAGGAAGTGTCCTTTATTTTAGCTGCAACCATTTGAAAGTCAGCATTGAGGGGTTTGATTTTATTTATTGGGAAAAACGGAAGGGATTTTTTAATAAAAAGGGCAGCACCACCGCCCGTACCTTCCGGGCGATCATCGCGGAGACAGGAGTACCCTCCCACATTAAAGTGGGTGGATGGAGTAAACCATGTCTCCGAGACAGCAGCCACAGAAACAAGGTTTTAATTTAATAGGTTAAGAAGGTTTGATTTGTTAGAAATAGCACTGCGGCTATTCCACTGAAGAATTCTGACATCTTGAAGAGCCATTTTGAATAAATGATTTTAATGTGGAAATAATAGAAGCAGCGTTGGACGGTAGATTAGTTTGAGAAGAAATTAGGTCAATTAGAAGCATAATAAGAGTTTGAATAAATGAAGAATTATCTTGGGAGAGTTGTTCAGAAAGCTTTTGATAGTTTGTTGAGGATGAATTATAATTGTTTGCGCACCCATTTGTGGCGTGTGAAAGAGGAGAACCATTGGGATTTAAGAGAAGTGAGTTGTGTTGTTGCTGATCGTATCCACGAGTCTGTTTAGAGATAGGGTTTTTGTATGTGAATTTTGTTGAACGGGAAGATGTTGAGGAGGAGGCGAGAGGGTTGGATGAAAAGTTACTGGATAAAACCTAGGAAAATGATTTTTTGACAGGCGGGAATAATTTAGAAGCCTGCAGAAAAGACAAGTTCTCAGAGGCCATAGAAATTTTTATATTTTTTTGGCGAGATTGTTCGGGGCAAGAAGAGTTAATGGCGGAATGAGCGCCTAAGCAGTTAAAACATTTAGGTGAAGAGAGAGAAGAACATTGGTCAGCCGAGTGGTTTTCTCCACATTTGAAACATCTGGGAGGGGATCTGCATGCAGCTTTGGTATGACCAAAACGGCAGCAGTTGTAACATTGAGTGGTGGGATAAGTGTACATTTCAACTGGTAAGGAGTTGAAAAATAAATAAATATGGGAGGGAAGAGATTGTCCTTCGAATGTGATGACGACAGATTGGGAGGGCTTCCAGGAAACGATGCCCTCAGAGGTGTCCTTATAATTTAGCCTCCTGGCTTTTATGGGATTGCCGATATGTTGGGGGGTTGAAAGTGAGGACAGGATTTCTGGAATGGACAGATCGGTCGAGATACCCCTGACCAGGCCCATTCGAGTGACATTGAAAGTTGGGATGTACGCCTTGAATTTAGAATTTGATGAAATAAATATATTTTTGATAAAGTTGTTGGCGGCTGAACCTGACAGGAATTCAACAGAGATTCGGAAGCGACCCTCGGCTTTAACACCTCCAGGTTTAATCGAAAGGTTCTTGTTATTTGAAAGAAATTTACCAAATTCAAGAGGATGGATGGTTTTACCCTGTTCAGTTTTTTGCGCATATACAATGTAGGGGCCACGGGAATGAGTAGAGTAAAAGATTGTTGGAGGAGGTTGAGGAAGAGTTGGAGGGGACTGAGAAGACAAAGGTGAATCATGTTTTTTTGGGGAAAGGGGACTAAATTTTCTTTTTTTAATTGAGGTTAGGATGACAGATTCATTGTCTGAAATGTTTGAATGTTCTGAAAAGTCTATTTTATCTGAAATGTCTCCATCTGGAGGGTCAGGAGGGGGATCTGGGGGCTTTGTAAGGGGTACAGGAGGGAAATCCTCCTCCATTGTTCAAAAAATTACAGCTAATATAAAAAGTGACAGAAGTAAAAAAATTATATAAATATCTGAAAATGAGCAGCAAGAAGTGACTCCTGGAAGATCAGGGGGGAGAAGATTCCAACACACTAAACTTTTTACAGCCAAAACACAATAAAAAGATTGGTTTAAGAATATTTTTTGAAAGAGCAAAACAAAAGAACTGATGACAGCCAAATGTTATTGTTGCGAGTCCTACTCACACCTTCCCGCCGACTCAATTCAGGGCAGCTAAACCCATCTCACCAGCTACTTTATCATGGACTCCTGCGATACATATGCTTTCATCACATTAGCAAACAATATTATACGTGATTTAAATACGACCATCATGGATCCCACCAATAAATTTACTAAAGAACAAATGGGTAAATTAACGCCTCAACTCTCAGTGCTACTAGGCAATATTAGTTTGGTTTCCACCAAAGTGGGTTTTCTTGAAGGTGAATTAAATGCCTACAGGAACATTTCACCTAATCATTCAAAACATTTGTCATCTACCAACATCGCTACGGAACAACTAACAGGAATTTGCGAAACTTTGGCTGAAATGAACGAGAGAAAATCGCGATCTAAAAATGTAATAATGTTCAATGTTCCTGAAAGCTCGGGCAATTCTCAAACTGCAACAATGAGTGAAGATCTGAATAAAGTCAAGAATATTCTTAACAATGTTGATAACGTAGATAGGAGTCAAGTGGTTTAACTAGTTACCCCTTAACTTAAGATTGGAAATTAATTATAAAAAATTCAAAAGTTCTATAAAAACACTAAATCATTAGCATATTACAATAATTCAATTTAATAATACAATAGAATGTCTCTCGACAATTGATTTTGGAAATCCATTTACTTTTATATTCTTTTCTCTTTTCTCTCTTCCTCTTTCTCTTCTTCATCTTTTTTGTACTGTTTTTCTTTTTTTTTCTATTCTACTTCATATATCTTGTTTTGAATATGTATATGTATTATATATATATATATACATAAAAATATATAAAAATTTATAAAAATATATATTATAATTCTAAAAAAAATATGTTAAATAGTTTTTCATACACGCTGCTCCACCTTTTTTACACGAGCATGCTCTAAAAAAAAAAGGTGAATCACGTTATATAAAAAAAAAATGTATCTGAAAAATGTAATGTCATTATTGTATGTACAAAAAAAAAAAAAAAAAAAAATTAAATAAAAAAAAAAAAAAAAAAAAAAAAAAAAAAAACCTCGCTAATTAAAGTGTATCGATTGGGTAAAAAGGACACTAATAAAACAAGCCCCATCAAGATCGAAATGTCCGATAAATATCAAGCCAGAACTGTTCTACAGAAAAAAAGAATACCATATGGAAGTGTAACTATCAATACCAAGAATGACTTAACAATGCTTCAACGGCAAGAAGTACAAAACTTGTGGAAGGAGCTGGAGGATCGTAAAAGCAAGGGAGAAAATAATTTAATGATTAAATATATCAACAATAGACCTAAAATTATAACCAATAAACCAAAAAACTTATAACCATGCCACGTTACATCTTCTACCAGAACGTCAGGGGACTTCGGACTAAACTCAGTGACTTTAGAACTAATGCAACCACCATTACACAGGACATCATCATACTCTCTGAGACCTGGCTGGATCCATCGATATACTCAGCGGAGCTCGGTCTACCTAACCACAGTATCTACCGAGTTGACCGCAATCGGAACACCAGCTCCAAATCAAGAGGAGGAGGCGTCTTGATAGCAGTAAATAAAAAAATTTCACCGAAATTATTAAAAAACAAAAACAATGATGTTGAGCAAATTTTTGTAATGTTAAACGATAAATCCAAAAAAACTATCATCGGATGTGTATATATTCCACCAAATTCTAATATAATAATGTATAAAAACCACTGTGAAGATGTCGAGCTACTCAAATCTAACCACCCTAATCACAATATTATAATTTGCGGTGACTATAACCTACCCAATTGTAAATTTAATGATCTTGATTACTTACCATTAACAGCGTGCGAGAGAGAAATCTTAGACATGTCGAACTATTTGGGACTATTTCAATGTAACAATGTGCCGAATTGCAGTAATCGGATACTTGATTTAATTTTTTCTACTGATCAGGATATAAAAGTCTATGAGTCAGCCGAATCCTTTGACTCAATTGATAATCACCACTCTCCACTTACAATACTAGTACCTAATACAATAAAGTGTGACCCCCTAATTAAAAATTGTAGTCGTAATTTCATTAATGCTAATTACCAGGACACTAATCATGCACTTAACAAAGTAAATTGGTCTGTTCTCAAGGAAGGTGATCTCAACTATAGCGTAGAACTATTTTAATCTCAACTGAATAGTATCATTTCCGACACTATTCCTCTAATTCATCATAAAGTACGAAAGTATCCGATATGGTTCAGTAAAGAATTAATTCAGTTAATTGTTATTAAAAAAGAAACACATAAAAAATATAAAGGACACAGAACATTTCCCAACTATATGGCATTCAACAATATTAGAAGAGATTGCAAAAAAATGACAAAAATATGTTATAATAATTACATTAATTCGGTTGAGAACACGATACTTCATGATGTAAAATACTTTTGGAAATACACAAAATCAATGAAAAACAATGATGTTGGTATTTCCGGTAATATACGTTACAGACAAAACAGCTCCAGTAAAATGTATGAAATTGTTAACATGTTTGCTGATTACTTTAAGGACGTGTATGAACCTGATATTCCAGATGACTTAATTCCGTACTTCAACTCGGATATAAATTTACACTTATTGCAAATACACATCGACATTGAAGACATTATAGTCTGTATTAAATCACTTGAACCCAAAACAAGCTCGGGACCTGATAAGATTCCTTCCATCTTACTTAAGAATTGTGTCCAAAGTTTATCTGTTCCGCTTAATATACTGTTTAATAAGTCACTCTCTACAGGACACTTTCCACAAATATGGAAACTTAGCTACCTAACTCCTATATTTAAAAGTGGTGATAAATCCTTTGTTGAAAATTATCGGCCTATCTGTATTCAATCGTCTATACCTAAACTTTTTGAGAAATTGATTCTTAAGAAAATCAGCTTCTTTGTAAACTCATGTATCGCAACTTGTCAACACGGCTTTATCTCCGGCAGATCAACTTTGACTAACCTTACATTATATGAAAATTTTATTTCTAATGCACTTGCCAACAAACAACAAGTTGATTCTATTTACACCGACTTCAGTAAGGCGTTTGATAAGGTCTGTCTTAAAATTCTCATTAATAAACTTTTGAAACTCGGCATTAATGGAAACCTTTTATCTTGGTTTAAGAGTTACTTACTTAGGCGTCAGCTAATTGTCTGTATTAATGATCACTTATCCTACATGTTCGAAGCCACCAGTGGCGTACCCCAGGGTTCGCATCTTGGTCCTTTACTTTTTAATTTATTCATTAACGACGTAACAAACATATTCACCCGTGTTCTCATTCTAATGTTCGCTGATGATATGAAGATTTTTAGAATTATCGATAATATTGAGGACTGTCTGACACTTCAATCTAATATTAATAGCTTTTATGATTGGTGTCTTATCAACAAATTAACTCTTAATGTAAAACTTATGAGATTCCACAGAAAAAAAAACCCATTGTTGTTCACCTACTTTCTCAATAATCACATATTATTATCTGTTGATGAAATAAGAGACCTTGATATAACCTTTGACACTAAATTAACATTTATTAAACATTGATTAAACGATGATATGAAGATTTTTAGAATTATCGATAATATTGAGGACTGTCTGACACTTCAATCTAATATTAATAGCTTTTATGATTGGTGTCTTATCAACAAATTAACTCTTAATGTCAACTTATGAGATTCCACAGAAAAAAAAACCCATTGTTGTTCACCTACTTTCTCAATAATCACATATTATTATCTGTTGATGAAATAAGAGACCTTGATATAACCTTTGACACTAAATTAACATTCATTAAACATATTAATAATATAACCAGTAAAGCATTGCAAATGTTAGGATTTGTCTTACGGATTTCAAAGGATTTTAAAAATTTAAAAACTGTCAAATTACTTTACACTTCACTTGTTAGAAGCAAACTAGAATTTAACTCCACCATTTGGAATCCTTACTACAGTGTACATGAGAATTCTCTTGAGCGAGTCCAACATAAATTTTTACGTTATATTAATTTTAAATTGGGAATATTCATCGAAAACATTAATTATCCCTCTCTGTTACAATTATTGGGACTCGATACATTAAAAGAAAGAAGAATTTGTTCAGACCTATTTTATTTATTTAAAATCGTTACCAACCTGTTGAACTCCCCTGAACTTCTTTCGCTAACAAGTTTCCATGTACCTAGTACATGGAAACTTATTAGCGAAAGTTCGCAAAGATCAGTTCGTTTCAAATTACCTTATCATTGCAACAATACGGGATCTAACGCTGAACTCAATTCCATAATGAATCGCCTGCATGTATTTGAAAATAAATATGTTTTGGATGAATCTATAAACATTGCAAGTCTAACCTTATACAAACACTACTTAATTAAAACTGTCTGTCAGCGCTTCTCAGTTTGACTATAATCAAATACAGATTAAAAGTATTAATTTCCTAATACATAATATCTGGGATATATAATATGTTGTTTTGTATTTATAATAACCTACTCTTTGTACTTTTTATGTCGATACTACAATTTTTATTGTTCTCCTTTATGAATTTTATATTTATATTTTTCTTTTTCTTTATCTATGTATATTCTGTATTCATATGTAAAATACTTGTAATTCTTTTGTAAAAGCCGCTATAATCGGCGTTAATAAATAAATAAATAAATAAATTAGATGACGCACATTAAAACAAACAAAAAATTATATGTTTATCTAAGACACTTTTTAAATTGAATTTAATTCAAGAAGAATCTTGCAATAATACATAAAGAAAGCAAACAATAGTAATGTGTCGAAGTCTGATGTAATTTTAAATTTGAATGAGGGGAGAGAGTCGAATCGAAACAGCAATTGACACTTGCAAATTTAAGCCAAGGATACGAATAGGAAACCCTAAGCAGGGTAATACACCATGGTTTGACAAAAAACTGGATCTCCATATTAGAGAACGAAATACTAAATACAAACAATGGAAGAAAAATCCACAAAACAGTCTTCTTATATCACAAAAAAATAAGTCAAGAAATTTGGTTACTAATTACAGACGTTTCGCCAAAACAAAATATTACACAGATATTTTTAAAGAAAACATACATAATCCAAGACAAACCTGGAAGACAATAAATTCAATCATAACTAACAGTCCAAAGAACTCTACAAATAAAATTGAAACTCTTACCATCAATAATATAGACATAAATGACCCGAAGCAGATATGTACAGCGTTTAATGACTTCTTTACATCGGTAGGTGAAAATTTAGCTGCGAGTATCCCATCTTATGCAGACGACGTAAATACAATAAACATGGAACCAAAGCCATTACAGTCCCTCTACATGGCCAATACAAACAAACTAGAAGTTTTAAAAATTATCTCAAAACTAAAAACTAATGCATCTCCAGGAGTCGATGGTATGACAACCAACTTACTCAGATTCTGTAAAGAAAAATTAGCGGATCATCTTGTTATTCTCATCAATCAGTCATTAGTGAGTGGACTATTTCCGGATCAACTAAAGCTTGCAAAAATCGTTCCAATTCACAAAGAAGACTGCAAAAAAAATCCATCTAATTATCGTCCAATATCAATACTCTCAGTCTTCTCCAAAGTATTTGAACATGTAATCAAAAATAGACTAACAAAATATCTCACAACTAATAATATTCTCACGCCTCAACAAAATGGGTTCAGAAAATTCTCCAACACGAAATGTGCTGCCTTTGATTTTATACTAACTCTTCAAAAACACTTAGATCAAGGAAAATATGCAGCGGGCATTTTCATTGACCTCAAAAAGGCGTTCGATACGGTTGATCATAAGATTCTGTTAAAAAAGCTTGAATATCTGGGCATCGTGGGCAACAATCTAAAACTTTTATCTAGTTATCTTACGGGTAGGTGCTGTTCGGTTGTTATTGGAAAAGATTCAAGTGATCATAGAAATATAACATGTGGTGTACCACAGGGCTCGATTCTCGGGCCATTATTATTTTTAATTTATATAAATGATATTGCAAAATGGGGAGTGAAAGGTACACTTCAACTCTATGCTGATGACACAATATTATTCTATCATAATACTAATTTAAACGAAATGGAAAAGGACATGGAAAGAGATTTGGCTCATCTAGCCGAGTGGTTGAGAATTAATAAACTTAGTCTTAATATTAAAAAGACTCACTATGTGCTATTCGGGAATAAGAGAGAACAACGCCTAAACATTTCCCTTGGACTAAACAAACTGGAACAAACAGATGTCGCAAAGTATCTAGGACTTTTAATTGACTCACGGCTTTCATGGAAAAATCATTTTGATCATGTTAAATCAAAGATTGCTCCGGTGACCGGTGTAATGTACAGGCTACGTAGATTGCTTCCCACAGCCATACTGCGATCATTGTACTATGCTATGATTCACTCCCACTTGGCATACCTTTCAGGTATCTGGGGTTTTGCTACCAAAAAATTGATATCGGAGGTACAAATAATCCAAAATAGAGCCCTACGTAACATTTTTGGCTTGCCTTGGGATACACATGTTAAAGATATTTACCGTCACGCACTTGTATTACCATTTAAGATTGTTCCTAGCTTTGAGATAACAAACACCATCTTAAATATTATTCATTGCAACACCCACACAAATATAAAACTGAACTATAACAACGACGTTCACCAATATGATACACGACAACACAACAAACTACATATATCAAAAATACACTCAACAAAGTTCGGACTGAAATCATTAGAATACATTGCGTACACTAACTATAACAAATTGCCTGAAGAATTAAGACAGGCCTCTAACAAATCTCGAAACGATATATTGAAATCCTATTTTTTCAAATGTTATTTGGAAAACGAGTCATAAGTAGGTACAAACTCTGTTCTGATAGCTATCCTGATTAACTCCAAGTACCAAACTTTGTACATCCAGATATGATGGGCGCAGTTTATATCTTTTTTAAATCTTATCATGTATTTTTTATGTAAACATCTTGTATTAGGTCTGTGTATTTTTGAGCATGTACCTTTTATTGTATTTTTCCTGATTTGTTTTTTATGCATTTCTATAGTCCATCATGGAGGATACTTGATTTTAACTTTGTGACACCAACAGTACATAAATCAAATGAGTGGTTATAATATTATTCATAAAATCTTATAAGACATGTTTCTGTGAAATATTTGTAAAGTGATTCTTCATATGTTTGTGTCTGTATGTTGCTTCTGTAAAATGTTTTGTAAATTTTTTCTTTATTTATTGTGTCTGCATATTGGGTTGGGTTGGGTTTATTTTTTCAAATGTACCAATTGGCGATTCCTTAATGAGTTTTGATAACTCTTGGGAATGCAACTTCGTTGTATGTTTTATTTAAATAAAAAAAAAAAGAATTAGCTCAGTGGTTAGAACCCAGCACCTTAGCTTCAATTCCTGGCTTCGAACGAATCTTTTTGTGACTTTTCTGTTTCAAATCATCCCTAATATTGTCTTCAGTGATTAAATTTAACAATTTTATTTGTGTTAACTAATATAAACGAAGATTTGGTGAATATTGGCTGATAATCAATTTTTATTTCTTGCATTTTGTTAACTCTTGTGCATTTTCATGAAGTGGGTACCTACTGCATATTACGTAAAAGCCTTATGGGCGGTTGAAACAAAATAAATACATAAAAAGAAATGTCTAGAAGAGTTCCAGATTAAACAAAGGTTGTACGGCCAACATCGTCAAGTCGTTCCATACACTAGCCGTTATACAAACTAACGATTGGGGGAATTGGCTTGTTCTCGTGCTGCCGGATAAACAACTGAGAACGGGTGTTCCGCTCTCGTTCACAGATTTTCTCGATCGTGCACCAGAATATACTTAAATATTTATAGCTTAGACGGCATTTTTGAACACAATCAATGCACATGCACAATCTCGGTGCCGCCAACGCAACTGAGTGTAACTTTCGATCGGCGGTACACAAAGTTAATAGTGTATTTGTTTGGATAAACCTCCGCTACGTGTTCAAATGTTATAGCAATACTTGGGTTTGTGGTTTATTGGCCTAATACGTATTTTTTTAAACAAATGTATAAAAAGGTAGTAATATTGGCATAAGCATTCTAGGAGATATATGATAGATAATATTTTTATAAAATAATTAAGAAATAGTCATAAGATGGTTTTATGTGACCTTCGGTAAGTCTTCACATACTATTTTTTTACTTAGTTATCCACTAGTGCAGACCCGTAAAAAATATAGTCAGTAAATAAATATATTTATTTTGTCCCGTTGTCCAAGACTTAACGACCGTTCCTCATTTTCGGCGACGTGGACATTATTTCTCAAAATATGGCGATACTAGCGTGTAGCTCAGACTAAAAAACGAGCGGTGATTCGGCTTGGCAGCTGCTTCAGTGCGATCTTTGCATCCGTTTGCGATCGACACTCCGTTGTCTAATTCCGCCGCCTGAGAGGTCAATGGTCAATGGTCATGGTCAATTACTCGCTTTTAAGAGGGAGTCCGCCCTGTTGAAGTTCGTAAGTTTACAATAATTATAATCCCAGACGTCAATAAGAAAAAAATGGCGTATGAAAATTGCGTGTTTCTTGGGTTACCAAAATGCTGAAGATTAAAATCGTAAGGAAAGCGCTCAGATCTCTTAGAACCGTTTCATCCAACCAATGCGAAGCTTTTTTGGGTTGATACGTGAATTAACCACTTATCTCGGAATCAAAAAGGAAATCAATGACATGATTTGAGTTTTTTTCTTCACCTGAAGCAACATTTAGCAGGAAAACCTTTGGATACCGACTAGGACGCAGAAGGAGAAGTGATAGAATATTTGGCGACGGATTTCTGCGATAAGGGAGTCAAGGACCTAGTGCCACGGCTCACTAAGTGCATCGATCATAACGGGGACTATGTAGAAAAGTAGTGGGTATATGTACCTAAAATGTTATATGATTTTTTGTTAAAATTACAACGGTCTTCAATTCTTGGACAACCCTTGTAAAAACCCTTTATTGAAAACGAAAAATTCGCAGACGCTAATAAGTCAATAACCTGGAAATACGACCCAAAACAGATCGCAAAACGCTTACTGACGGCTTTCATTAGAAAGGTACATTTCTGTCCGTAATTTATGTAAAAACTAGCGAGTTCCCGGCATGCGTTGCAATGCCACTCGGAAAAAGAAAATCTTTGTGTTTTAATTATTTTTATTGAAGTGCTTTTGGAAACACAATATTATTTTGTTTTTCCGTCTGGTGCTTACACGAATAAATCAGAAGGTTATCCGACTCGTGAGCAGGCCACATACAGCTGTTCGTGTGAGTCATAGATTTCTCCTCTCCCCCACTCCTCAGAAACAACTCACAAAAGTTTCATCGCAATCAAATGGTTTGTATGATTTTGGGATTTTGCATTTTGGGAGGAGAGTATGGGTACCGACACCCCAGGAAACTAGGATAACCTTGGATAACGTTTTAGGAAGGAAGGAGGAATTTATTGAATAACCAACACCACTGCCATAGGTCACCCCAAGTGGTTCGCTACTTTTGGTGACTTAGAAGGGGTGCCTGGGTTCATGAGGTGAGGTTTGTCAAGGTCTTGACTGGCGATGTGTCTGCCCACCCGCTGTGTTGCGGATCGAATCAAGAGAGACTGGTTGAGGAGGTCTTTTGACTTCTATAGGCCCTAAGGGAAAATTTTTTCCTCAAGGCCTCACGTGTGGAGCTAATTTAAAAAAAATCACAACACCAGAGCTAACAATTTTACGTAGAGAACCTTGGCGAGCAGAGGCATACCAAATCATCAAAGTTTCTTCGCAATCGAACGAATGGTTTAGGAACGCATTAGGGACAAACAAAGAAATGTTCCTTTATATATCTATATTAAGAAGAAGATTGACAACTATTCTGATGCAAATATTTAATACATACTTTCACTTTCACAAATTCTACAATTAACGTGATTTTTCAAGGATTCGCGCTAACAACAAATTAAATTTAGAAAGCGCTGATTAGATATTGTTTTTACTCATTAAACGTTAACTTATTGTTTTTATTTTATTTTCAATTTTTAACTTTGTGAGTCAAACCTCAAATTGTAATATTTAAATAAATGAAGACAATATAAGCGAAACTCAATCGAAAATCAGGAAACAGAAAAATCAGAAAAACATATTGACACCTCTGGGACTCGAACCCAGGACATCTTGCTTTCCGGGCAAACGCGCTAACCACTGCGCCACGGTGTCGATATGAAATTCGGTCATGTTTAACTGTACCATTCTTCGACTAAGAACCACCTACATTATCTTCATTTTCTTTAACGCATATATTATTGGCAACTATCTTTATGTATGATTGCAAGATTCAAACCCGAACTAAATGCTCTCTAGATAGTGTCTGGATAAATCTTTATCCATTTTATTTAATATGCGACATCTATCGACTTTTCTGCAAGTCTAGGATGAATATTTTATTTTTAATTTTTAACTTTATGAGTAAAACCTCAAATTGTAATATTTAAATAAATGAAGATAATATAAGCGAAACTCAATCAAAAATCAGGAAACAGAAAAATCAGAAAAACATATTGACACCTCTGGGACTCGAACCCAGGATATGCGTTAAAGAAAATGAAGATAATGTAGGTGGTTCTTAGTCGAAGAATGGTACAGTTAAACATGACCGAATTACATATCGACACCGTGGCGCAGTGGTTAGCGCGTTTGCCCGGAAAGCAAGAGATCCTGGGTTCGAGTCCCAGAGGTGTCAATATGTTTTTCTGATTTTTCTGTTCCTGATTTTCGATTGAGTTTCGCTTATATTGTCTTCATTTATTTAATTATTGTTTTTACATTATTTTCAGATGAAAGAGTATTTTTCACGGGTCTGCGTAACCAACCAAATAATTTAGAAAACGCTCGGTAGGTACATTGGAAAACTTATTGTTTTTACATTATTTTTCACAAGAACGAATATTTTTCTTGTGTCTGCCCCAACAACAAATTAAGTTTAGAAAACACTGAATCTTAATACGAGCATATAAGTCGGATTAGTTACACCATTTATAACTCAAGAACGGCTGGACCGATTTTTATGATCTTTGATTCGTTGGATTTTTCTCCGCATCGAATAGCAGAACAGCTTTTAAAACATCGGAAAATTCACGAAAAAAAATTATGAAGAAAATTCTTTTTCTCGTACGTTTTGTATGGAACGAATTATCATCTTTTGAAAGGGCTGCAGGAATATTATGAATATTAAGTAGTGAGTGAATTAAAAAAATTCAAAAACGTCAAATGTCAATGTGCTGATTGCTTTGCTTTTGTTCTTAAACATATAATGCTGCCCCTCTTTCCCACACACTAAATGTCAACAGTCGAAAATGAGACAAACGGTGAACGTATGTCTGCATCCCTCCAAAGGAAAAATACAATAATTATAACAAAATTCCCTCACACGTATAAAGAAAATGAAACGCAATTCCCGCAATGACGTTATACGTATACTGTAGACGCGTGGTAGAAATCTCAAAGTGGGAAGCCAACAACAAGACAATTGCACTGTACTGGATTTCTAGTACTTTAATACTAAACAGCCACGCGTCGAGTAAGGTCGCGTCCTACCAGTTAGTAAATTGCATTAAAAAGCGCCAAAATTCCCTCATGTGTGATGAGAAAATGTTTCCATTACACGGTAAACAGTAGTAAAAGCGAAGGAATAACATTTCATTTGTAAATACATGCAAATTACTTATTATTATCGATTATATAAATAATACAATTACTTTCCGCCCATAGATTTTATGAGTCATTAGAGAACTCAAGGCCTACTAAAGTACAGGTCTGGATACGCAACAGCCAAATTACTAAGTCGATGCCGTCACTAAGTAAAATTTACTTTTTATAATAATAATCTAATGATTCTTTAGTTACTTGCTTGCGGTAAAACAACATACAAATCAGCAAAAACAACAAATTAATACAATAACAATCAACGCCATTTACAAACTATCGTTGTTCATTATAGCTTGAAAATTAGTCCTGTTAGTCCTCCTACTTTAGTCGGCCTTGAGACAGTATTCGACGGAACTTTTGAATTTTGAATACGAAAATGCCGCCCGCGTTCTATCTTTTGTTTCGTCCATACGCACATATTCTTTTAAGCGTCTATCTTTATCATATATGAATAACTTTTGAATTAAGAAATTATTGAAAATCGCTGAAAACAGAAGAGTGTTGATTAATTGCCACATTATATCTTGAGTTTGTGAGACTATGGCAAGTCTATTTATTTTATATAACGTCAAAGATAACGTCATTGAATTCCCTGAAGGTTAGTTGAAAAGTAAGAAAAAAACACAAAAATATAAATCCGTCCATCTCTGATGCTGTCAAAAATAAAACACGGACAGTTGCGCATCGATAATGGCTTCATTGTGTTATTGTAAACTTAAGGGTCGGGTTTGGAAAACATCGCTCCGCATTAGCAGTAGCATCCGCGTCTCGTAGCAGCAATACTAGAAAATTATATACAGGTAGTTAGAAAAATGTGTAAAGTTACTAGTGATTAAATTTTTTTTACTGTAATCTTACAAATTCTATAAGTTATACATACTGCAACTTTAGTTAAAACGTTGAAAAAGGCCTTCGCGATTATCTCTCCTGAACCTGTTGTAAACATTTTTACCAAAAATCCTTCCGTAATCTCAGAGTAAACATTATGTTAAATCAAGCTATTAAATTAAAAGCTCTTCAGTGTATCTAGATTTTTATTGTAATTCGCCTAAACTTTCTGAATTTTTCAACTATTCTCCGCCATACAAAAATGTATGGCAAAATATTACGCCGCGCGATGTCTTATATAACGGTTGAATTTCACAGAATTCATTCAGTCGTGAGATAGCGGTCAAGGCGACAGCACGCATATTTTTTTCGCAGCAATTTTGTTCGCTGTTTATTCGATTTTTGAAGGAATCATTGAGGAGATAGGTGTTACAGTAACCGGGTAAGTAGAAATAAAATATATTTATTATTATCTAATAAATTATTTTTAACTTGATTTACAGTTTTACATATTTTATTATTATTTTTTTTTTAAACTTCAGGTACCTTCAAAATGGGTAAAAATAAAGGAATTCTTGCTTACCGTGCCATAAAAAATAGACCCTCCCACTGGAAGAATAGGAGAATAAGGTAATAAAGTCAAAATTTAATTTTTTTACTGATTTCTATCAAGGGTAGTTTGAAGGTAGACTGAAGTCATTTTGCTTTTTGACATCTAAAAATTTCGGCATCCATCTTGAATTTATCTGTAGTTATCTACCGATTTGGTTCAATATCAGAATTCGGGCGTTTAGAAGTGCACTGAACTCGGATCTAATGTCAAAATGCAAAATTTCGGCATCCATCTTGAATTTCTCGTGTTCTCTACCGATCTGGTTCAAAATCAGTATTAGGGAGTATTGGGGAGCACTGAACTCGGATCTAATGTCCAAATGCAACATTTCGGCATCCATCTTGAATTTCTCTAGTTATCTACCTTTTTGATTCAAAATCAGGATTAGGGCGTTTGGACGTGCACTGAACTCGGATCTAATGTCAAAATGCAACATTTCGGCATCCATCTTGAATTTCTCTAGTTTTCTACCGATTTGGTTCAATATCAGCATTCGGGCGTTTGGAAGTGCACTGAAATCGGATCTAATGTCAAAATGCAACATTTCGGCATCCATCTTGAATATCTTAAGTACTTTGACGATTTGGTTCAAAATCAGGTTAAAGGAGTTTGGGGTTCAACGAACTTAATATCAAAATTTAATTTAACAAAATTTAATTTCAAAATGCATAATTTCGACGACCATGAGTTCTCTACCGATTCCGTTCAAATTGTCACTAAGTTTTATTGAAAACAACGACTGTCAGATCCATTGATAAATCGAATGAATTTCGATGTTGGGTAAATTCTGGGTCGTATTATTACAAATAAATTTATTTTATATGTTTTTTTAGAAAAGCAGCAGAAGCAATATAAATGACGTCGTTATAACAGAAACTATCAGTTAACATGTAAGTTTTTTAAATAAACATAAGCGGCCTGAGTAATGGCCTTCCATATAAACTTTTTGCTATAATGAATGATCTACCACACTTTTTGTGAATGTTTAGAATTAATAAATAATATTTGGATGATTTATATAGCGCCGTTTTTGTGAAAAATCAGCTCAAGGGCGCTGTATGAATTATCGATAATAGACCGGGAGAAAGGATGATGTCATTACAAAATGACAGTCTTGTGAATAAATGAGGGGCTAACACTTATCACTCTGTATTGTTTTGTATTTTTTTATTAATAAGTTTACATTACAAATGTATAGTCTAATGTCCTCCACGCTAGGAATTCACCTGTGTTGTGGAGGACATTTTTCAATTGTAAAATTATATAATAGTAAACAAGTATATAATAGTAACTTTGTTATTTTTGGATAATGCTGTGAAATAACTATAATAATTGTGGGTAGTAATTAATTTATTTTGAACTTACATATAACATTTGCAATTTTACCTGTAACACGCACAACACGAGTTACAGCGTGTTTTATACAAAGAAAAAAAAACTTGTCAATAGCCTTCTATAAAAAAACAGAGTGGAAGATACTTTATGTATCGCCCTGGTGTAAGACCACTATTCAGAATTGAAAAGCTGCTTGAAATGGCTTTAGCCGTGTGTGGTGACCAAATCTGAATAGCCAGGTACTTCCCCTATATTATTCCCCTCCCACCTTATTCAGCCTCACAACATACCCCAATCACTGGCCCCAGGCGATTGATAGCAGTTGGGACTTTGTAAGTTACATAAAAATAAAAATAAAACATTTAGTTGTTTTATAAAAATTTGTCTGAACTTCTTTATATTTTTTACTGTCTTTTTTCTAAATGTGCTTTGTTCTACTTTATGTATATCAAAGATAAATTGTAAAATATATTCTTTCTTACTACGTATTAAAAAAAAACTGTATGCATATAAATAAACTTTCAAAAACAAAACTACCTGTTTTTTAATTTCTAAGGCACAGAGTAAAAACTGGTTGTCGTAACTTATTCACACCCATTATTTTCTGGTAAAATTATAAAAAAATTAATAACATTATACAAACCATATATGAACCAGAAATTTTTTCCACATCAAAACACCATTAGATTCTATGTCACATTGAGTCAAAAACTAAGACGTCTGTAAAGGTCCAGGGACTAAAAAAAGTCTATGTATCCTTGCCCTTGCATAATATAATTTATAGTCTGTCAAGCTGAATCAATTATGTTAGAAATAAATTAAAATTATACAAAGCAAGTGTATTTTTATTTCGTATTTTATCAAAATGCTGAGCAGCCGTGCCTGAATCTAACCGAAATACACAGTAGATCGCGGCGGCCGAGCTTGTTTGCAACTACCAAAAATACCTAACTGCAGTGAATGGGCAGTTTGACCCAGGCGCAAATGTCTCTATGAGCTATCCACGCTATTCCACCATATGATTCTTAGTATGTTAAGCTGTATCCATTATTATAGTAGGAACTAAATTTTATAAGGCAAGTGTATTTTTATTTCCTAAGTCCGTAGTGTCTAGTATACCCACATCTCCTCTAGTCAAACGCAGGCGGCCGGCTGCGGCCGTGTTTGTCTACAAGTACAAGAAATACCTAACTGCAGTGTCAGCGCGGTTTGATACCCGACCCTTAATAAAAAAAAAACTGAATTTAATTCAGCTAATAAGTTAACACAACAGTGATTGATTCTGAGGTGGTACGAAGTTCGCTCGGTCAGCTAGTAGGTATATAAACGAAAACTTTTTGTTTTTAAATTATTTCCACAAGATAGAGCACTTTTGAGATAATGCTAAGACTGTTTAAGATTACAGCAATTATTTCTCTTGATATTTCAAGATAGAGTCGTAAGAACCTTGTATAATCGAAATAGTATAATAAATTAAAGAAGATTTGAAATTTATAAAACCATAATATTAGAGAATTTCATGTGTTAAATATTCATTTAAAGCGTTTTGCTGAACGGTCCAGACAATGTTTCGTCACTACAACACGTATCTCTTCAAGACGCAGGTTCATCCCTCCCTTTCCACAAAAAGACACTCCACACAGCATCCTCAAATATGAAATAGCTCCCGAGGGAAACTATTTTTCTCAGGGCCTCCTGTGTAGAGTTAATTAGAAAAAAACAGAACAAAAAATCTTCAGAAATCGTGGAATTTGTAGGTATGTAGGTATTTATGTAAAAAAAATCTGAAAAAACATAAAATTTTCTTGCAAAAATTACGAATAGTGGTTTCGGCTATAATAAAATTACTTCTTAAAATTTTATAAATTCGCTTTGTGGCATCATTTTATTAATGAAATAAATAAAAACACTTTGTTTTTACCACGATAATCTTCATTTAAAAAATCAACATGTTTAGAGGACGATGTTCTCTTCATCAGGACATTATATGTACTATAAACTAAATTATCAAGTTTAGAAAGACAGGACTGGGTAGAAATGGAAGAAGTGGAAAAGGGAGGTTCTTAGAAGATCAACAGGGACGAAGGGGAGGGGGGGGGGGAAGAGGTGGAAAGAGGGGTGCTTAGAAGATCAAAGACAAAAAATTACAATGGAAATATGTTTAAGATAGGGTTATTCACAAAATTATTTTGATTATTAACAATATTTAAATTTCTATTGACATTTTCCTATTTCTAAAAATAAAAGATCTAAGTGAAAACCACTAACGTTAGTGTGTAAAATTTTAAACCAGTATTTATATCAAATGAATGGTTAAATTCAATTAGATGGTTAGCAAATTCCGAATAATTATTGCTATTTAGACATCTCAAATATTCCTTAAGCCTCGTTTCAAAATTTCTGCAAGTTTTACCTATGTAAAAATAGTTGCAATCATTATAATTCAATTCGTAAACTCCGGATTTTTTCATTTTTTGGTCTTTGTCCTTGTTGTTTAAAATATAATTTTTCAATTTATTTTGTGTATAAAAAGCTGGCTGTATTGTATTAGGATTTTTTTTCATGATTAAATTGGAGGTTTGATGGTTTACAAACAATACTTTTCTCAATTGTTTTTTAATATTATCACTAAGTAATGGGTAAATGTAGGACAAACGAATTTTTTTCTTATATTTTTTGTTTAATATGTCGTCTTTTAATTTGGAGTTATAACCATTATTAGACGCAATTATTTTAATGGTGTTAAGTTCAGCTTTGAAATTATTTTTGGATAACGGGATATTAATTAATCTATTGATCAAATAATGGTAAGCTAAGAGTTTTTGTGAAAATGGATGGTTAGATGAGTTGTGTATAATTATATCAGCGTATGTTTCTTTTAGAACCCCCCCCCCTGTTGATCTTCTAAGCACCTCCCCTTTCCACCTCTCTCCCCCCCACTACTTCCATTTCTACGCCTGTCTTTCTATACTTGATAATTTAGTTTTTAGTACATATGATGTCCTGATGAAGAGAACATCGTCCTCGAAACATGTTGATATTTTAAATAAAGATTTTCGTGGTAAAAACGAAGCGTTTTTAATTATTTCATTTATAAAGAAAATTAGGTCAGTACTGCCGCTGGTCACTGGGTACAGAAAAACTTGACGAACTTTAATGATATCGGGCTCACCAATTCGCCTAGATTCAAGATTCCTCGGTTTTCCCTTCCCCCGTCCTCTCGCATTCTCCGACCGGCTGTTTAAATAGTGTTCTCGGGAAAATATTCCAATATTGTTTTTCAATCAGACTTGTTCGAGCGCATCCATTATGCAATATACAGAGAGCGCTAAGAGAAAATAGGGATCGGAATATCTTAGATTTCATTCCCGTCTTCCAATAGTCGTTTCCCTTTACCGAAAGCAGCGATCAACACAAAAGGAAAATAAACTTTCGCAAATTGTCTTGGAAAAATACAGATTTTCTTTCCTCATTAAAACACAATGAGGATCGAACTTAATGAAATGGAAAAACATTTTTCAAAAGTGATAATGACAGTTTTTAGCATTATAAATATAAAGCGTTTGGCTATATTTAAACACATACCTACGTAGTTAGCGCGATCAATATTTATTTTTTATTAAAATAGGTTAAATGTACAGAAGAGTAAAACACGATTAATTCCTAACAATGCAATATAATGTGATCTTGACTGGAAAATTCATCATTTTGATTCAATTTAATTTAATATTCAATTTTTGGCTCCTAAGAGCATTTCTTACTCTTAACTTGTTATACTTTTAATATTTATAACTTTTGTACTCTCTATTGTGTTTAAAGAAATATTATATACATTATATTATTTCCTGGGTTTGAAATATTTATTTTAACTTTTAACTTTTTACATTATATTTTATAGTTTATACTAACTTATACTTCTATTTTATACGTCTTACTTTTTACTTACTACTAATTACCTTAACTCATTTTTTTACCTTTTGTTTTTAGATTTAATTGTACATTTATATTGTTACTTTCCTTAGTATAGGGTGGGCCATAAACATTTGCACTTTTGAAAGAATCATGAAAAAAATACAGATTGTATTAAAATAAACGATAATTGATAAGAAGAAAAATATGCTGGAAAATTATTTCGTAAAAATAATTTCGTCAAAATGGCCGCCATCTCGCCGCTGGCATTCCTCAAATCAGACCCCTTTCGACATAATCTCGGGGTATGTTGACCATTTCTTGATGGATGTTCTCTTTTAATTGGAGTATAATCGCTGGTTTATTTACGTAGAATCGACTTGTAAGATAAAATATATATAAGCACAAATATATAACAAATATATCCCTTAAAAAAATCAGCTGGGGTTAGATCCGGGCTGCAGGGAGGCCATGGATTATCTCCTCTGTGCGAGATCAGTTTGACAGGGAAAATTTCTTTAAACAATTTATTTTGCACCAAGGCCGCTTTGTTTGTTTTCCGGCCGGTTTCTTCGAAATTTTTAAACCATGATTTAATTAAATTAACACTGATTAATGCTCTGTAATTGGTGACGGGAATGACATGGGCGGCGTGCATCATTGTTTTGTAAAACAGAAAAGAATCATTGTTGAACAGAAAAGAACTAAATCATTGTTTTTGTAATAATGTTTTAACCAGAAAGTGCGTTGCTCTCCCGTTAAGCGATCCATTGATACTAAATTTCCAAGAAGCGAGGAGCCGCGCATAAGTGACCCCGCTCTCTTCCCCCGTCCAGAATCTCCGCTAGCTCAACTACATGCCGTATGTATTGAAATAAATAAATAAATTTAAAAATAGGCATTCATAAATGGCAATAAATTTGTCGTGTTGATTCGCAAATTCGCAAATTTTCCCGTTACTAACGAGGATTACGTTACGGCATTAGCGTAAATACTTTCAAGTATTGGTGTCTTAACACACGCGCAGTGTTAGCTCGTTAGCGCGGTACGGATTACCGCATTTAAGAAAACTGTCAAAATGTGTCGTATACGGCCGATTTAACACGCGTTACGCTGTCACAAAGACTCCAGATGCTGCAGCCTGTATGTCGGGCGAATATCTACAGCTCATATTTTTTTTATTTTATTTTTTATTTTTTTTATTAGTAATAGAAGGTACATAAATTACAAATAAATTTTATACAGTAATTAATTACATTGTAGATATATTTGATGTACCCCCATAATTAAGCAAGGCTTGTGTGTATGGAGGGGTGTTATTGTATTGCTTTTTTATATCATTCAGTTTATTTATATCACATTTAAATTACCATTTAAACGAAGTTTTCAGTATAATTTTTAAGGTGAGTTTTAAAATTTTTTATATTGGTATTCATGTTTCTAATTTTTTCTGGTAATGAATTAAAAAATTTTGCTCCGAGATATTTATGACTCAATTGTCCAATTTTTTTTTACATTTTGGAGTGGGAAGTATTGATGTTTGTCTAAGATTCTGTTATTTTTAAATGGTGCAACTTGTTTTTTAATATTATCTTTATAAATTTGTAATGTTGCATGATAAAAGTATAATGCACTTAATTTTCTGACTTTAAATTGTTTGAATAAAAGTTCTGACGAATATGAGTAGGGTTTTTTTAAAATTGTTTTTATTATTAGTTTTTGTGATATGTAAATTGTTTGTGTTTGATTTGTATATGTACCGCCCCATCCTATAATGCCGTATTGTATAATTGATTGACAGAAAGCGAAGTATGTGGTTCTAAGTAATTTTTCGTTTAAAATATCTCTTAAACATCTAAATATATATGTTAGTTTCCTTATTCTGTTGTTCAGAATATTTATGTGTGGAGACCATTTTAAACGCTAGTCTATTGTTATGCCCAGGTACTTAATATCAGTTTTGCTTTCTATTTTTGAACATGATATATTACATTTGTGGTTTTCTGTATTTGTCACAGAGTGGATTATTAAGTTTATTTCTTTAGGTGTTTCTTGTTTTTTTAATGAAAAATGGCAAATAATAGGTTTTTTTAGAATTTAAAGTCAACAGGTTTTTATCAAATCATAATTTTAGTGCATTGATATCTGTATTTGCCATTTTGTTTAATTCAGACCAGGTGTTTGCTTTTAGTAGTAGGACTGTGTCGTCAGCGTAGGAGACAATGTCTACATATTTAGAAATATTGAATACATCATTGACATATATAATAAATAACAATGGTCCCAAAACTGTACCTTGGGGTATTGAAAAATCGCTATATTTTATTCTGATTTAGTAATTTTACTTGTTGTGGTCTTTCATGTAAATAACTAGCTATCCATGCTAAAACTTTCCCATTAATTCCTATAGATTTTAATTTATTTATTAATTTTTTATGTGATATGCTGTCGAAAGCTTTTTTCAAGTCTATAAATATTCCGATACATTTTTTATCGGAATCTAGGGCCGTATATAAATAGTTGGTTATTTTTGCTATCGCGTCATGAGTACTTGTATTTTTTTTGAAGCCGAATTGATTATCATTAATTATTTTATTTTCATCTAAGAATGTCCAAATTTGTTTTTTTTACAATTTTCTCATATATTTTTGATATATTTGATAGAAGGGAAATCGGGTGGTAATTTTGTGGGTCTTTAGGACAGTCTGTTTTATAAATGGGAGTTATAATTGCTCTTTTGTAATTATTGGGAAATTTGCCATTTGCTAGACTTAGGTTTATTATATGTGTTATTGGGAGAATTAAGTATGTTTTCATCGCTTTTATTGTCTTAGCATCTATGTTGGACTAATTAATTACGTTACGGCATTAGCGTAAATACTTTCAAGTATTGGTGTCTTAACACACGCGCAGTGTTAGCTCGTTAGCGCGGTACGGATTACCGCATTTAAGAAAACTGTCAAAATGTGTCGTATACGGCCGATTTAACACGAGTTACGCTGTCACAAAGACTCCAGATGCTGCAGCCTGTATGTCGGGCGAATATCTACAGCTCATATGTGAACTTCAGAGTGAGGACTTAAATCTACAGAGCTGGTCGAACGAATATCTATGACGGTCCCAGTGGTGACTAATATCTATGGAGAGTAGGTTGGACTAATATCTACAGAGTGCAGCTGAGCGGTAGTACGTAAAAATGAAGTTTTTGCATAAAATTACGTATTTTGCTGTTTACGAGGACAATAATTTATTGAACAAACATGGAGGTCATAATACAAAGATATTTATTTATTTAGAAATACACGGCACCACAACCTAACCTAACCTAACCTAACTGGCATAGAAATGGTCATGGTAACAGACTAAATAATTTAGAAGCACTCGAAATAAAGAAAGCTGTTAAAACAAAAACCCAAATCCTTAATAATCAGCTAAGTGTGTCCAATAGTCTGATATTAGGGATTTTTACATACGTACACATATAAATTCAGTTTTTTATACTGCATACGCAATATTACGTTATTCCAATATGCTATACATAATTGCAAATCCAATCTGTGACAGTGCTGTAGATATTCGTCCTCACTTTGGTTCTCATAGATATTAGTCCGATATGTTCAGTATTTGGAATTCGTGTAGATATTAGTAGACGCCTCCGCCACAAAAGATACAGAATCTTCCTTCTGAACAGCCAGGTACTTTCCAAAGTTCCGCTTTCCTTTGTCTTTTCCAGTACATATATTATGTAATACTTCATAGCTTAAAACAGATGTACTTATAACATTTATTTGAACATTACTCCAGATCAAAACATTAATGATTCTTTTTGAAGTGAATCTTCCTTAGCCCCGTTAGTGTGATTTGAAATTCAAATGAAACATAAATAACGCACTACGGCCTCTACAAAGTGTCAAAATCAAGGCTCCTATTGGTTGAGATACAAAACTGAAACAACGATAGATGTGCGCTCATTGGCCGGTTGGTTATTTTACGGGTCGTCGGAATATAATACATAAATTCGCGCCTCGCCGAGCGCGTTCCATAGCGCAGCGGTATAGTGCGTCTAGGGTTGCCATCTGTCCGGCTTTAGCCGGACATGTTTGGCTTTTTTAGGTCGTGTCCGGCTAAATATTTATATGTCCGGCCTGTACGGCTTTTGTTAGGCTTTTTGTTAATGTAACGCGGTGCACGCAGCGCCTGCAGAAAGAACGCAACGCAAGCTGCGCAAGGCACAACGTGTTACGGACGAGGCGGTGGTGGGCGACAGTGGCTATTCTTGGTTCGAGAGGGTTTTGTCTTTAGTCGGCTCGTTAATGGCTCTTTTATGTCAATATATCAAAGTCAAATCAAATGTACGGAAACTTCAGATATTTCAGTCAACGAAGTAATTGGCCAGTGTACACAAATAATGGACAATATAAAAATTGATAGACTGGAACAAAATTTCTGCCCAATCAAGTTAACCGCAATTTTACGACATTTATCGGAGACTCGCCCAGATCGCGTGGAAGAATTCAAAGAAAACATACATAATATATACAAAATTGCCAAAGACTACTTAAACTCTTGGACATTTGAATTCAGTGCCAAATTGAAACACTTTAAGTGGATGACTTTAGCTGAGGTACCAAGCTGGGAGCACGTAGCAGAAACAGTAGCAATTCTTTTACAAAAAAATTTTGATGACATTAAACTTTTTGACCAATGGCAGAACTTTGCGATTTCAGGCCATAACGCCAATGTTGAAAGGGTTTTCTCTTGAATGCCCAGTGGGCCAAGGAACGCAATAAATTGCAAATAGAAACAATTGCTAAGATGATGTAAACATTGTGTAATTTAAAAATGACATGTAATGAATTTTATGAAATGATTTCCAAAGAAAACGACGTTTTGGATAAAGTAGGTTTTGAAAATTTTTACTTAACTGTTTAACCAGAAAAAGAGTTATATTATGTTTGTTTGTTTTATAAGTTTATTATGTTATGTCTACAGACAGAAAACACAATATTATTTATTTTTTATTGACATATTCTATATAAATGCCAAATGATGATAAGAATAAAACTGATTAATGATTGTTGTTATTAAACTGCTTAATGTGTGATTAATAAAAAACTGTAACTTGTAACCGATTTTTATTATTATGTATAAAAGTTATGTCCAAAATTACGTAGGTACGTATGTCCGGCTTTTAAGGCAAAATGTCCGGCCTAATACAGCCCAGAGTCAGGCTTTTTTTTTTTTAGAAGATGGCAACCCTAAGTGCGTCGCAAATCTCAGCGGCCAGAGAAATCCAGCGGACGGAGATTCGAATCTTACGAAATCCAAAAAAATAAACATTTAATTTTTGTAAATCATTATCCAATCTTCAAACCACTTTGAAGTAAACAGGCAAAAGAAAGCGACTTCTAGCGACTTTCTAGTTTCACTGCTATCGCGTGTGAATTACACATTCTATTTTTTTTTAAATTTCTATATAATTCTTCACTTTCTCTAGAAGCACATAAATATACTTTCCGATAGAAGACGAATACATGAATTCAATGCAAACTAAATAATTTATAGTAGAAACTCGCGGAATTGATACCGAAAACATTATATTTATTCAAGAGCTAGCTTATGGTATTACCGACTGCGCTTTGCTTGTTCGCAGAATCTTATTGATGATATTGGTTTTTAATCCCGCTTACGAGCGAGGGGAGAATGCGAGTACTTGCTTACTTAATAATATGGTATTTCTCTTTAATAACAGCCAATATTGTTCAGAAACGATTTTAAATCTGTACTTGTGAATTGAACGCTCAGCGTTATAATATACAGGGTGTCCGGGGTTAAAGTGCATTAAATTCGGGATGTGATCCTACATGATAGTACAAGTAAAAAAGAAAAATAACTTTTTTAGAAATTCCAACTTTTAGGGGTAGTTTTCTGGTAAAAAGATAAAATTAGACCGGTGTGTGCGGGCGGCATTATTATTTTCCACTGTTGCCGAATCCCCGCTCCAAGCGCTCAGTGTCAGTGTTGAATTCGAATGTAACAATTTTATTCGCCTAGTAGTGTTTCACTTTAAAAACTTTATTGTTGTTAGTCAAAACTTGTTGATTTAATGTGTCTTTATCTAGTGTGTATTTATTAAAACTAACTTAAAGGAACAACTTCATTCAGTGCGTGTTTTTTCTCACTTACTTTTGTTTACTTAGTTGTAGACATGCCTAACCTGCCTAGCTGTAAAAATGGTGTTTATTTGTGCGTAATTTTATCACGCCAATACCGCGTATTGAATTATTCGGTCAATGCCTTACTTTACCTACAAAGAACGGGCAGACATTCATTAATGAAATACGCCACAACTTACGAATTGATAATAATATTACTTTACGTTTACATGCTTGCTTACAAGCTGAAGGTGGACATTTTGAAATTTTGTTAAACTATTTAAAAGCGATGACATTAGTTAAGTGTTCAATTAGTTTATAACAATTTAATCGTTAAAAGCGTGCCTTCAATTGTTATTTAAGTGCAGTCAGATTAATAGATTGCAGTTTGATAGATTCTCCCATCTTAACAGACGGATTGCAATCTTTAGAGCACAGGCGTCGGGTGGGAATGCTATCCTTGTTCTACCGGTATTACAATGGAAGATGCTCCGAGGAACTAGCATCATTGATCCCTTCGGCACCGGTGCATAGTCGGGAAACACGCGAAACGCGTGCCCAACATTTGTACACGGTTGACATTTGTCACATGAGAACGGGTCGTTTCTTCGACTCGTTCTTGTGTTCAACAGCTCGGCTGTGGAATGATTTGCCGGCCTCTGTGTTTCCTCCTTCCTACAACATGGGTCTCTTCAAGACCGATGTTCATTCCTTCCTCTCCTCAAAAAGACCCTCCACACAGCATCCCAGATGACATAGGCCCCGAGGGAAATTATTTTCCTCAGGGCCTCCTGTGTGGAGTTAATGTAAAAAAAAAGTCATCTTTTTACATTTGGTTTAAAACATACGATCTGTATAAACGTCAAATTCTCGGTCTTGTTATTGTTTACAGACGGTTTCCATGGATTCAGGTCAAATCACACCAAGCAACGTTGCAACAAATGCGCCCGCCAAGCCAACTTGGGTAAGTGCTACCTTATACTAAGGATTTTTAGTAGGTATCTCTTTTTGTATGGGAAAAAAAAAGTTGGAATTTCAGAAAAAGTTAGTTATCTTTTTTACTCCTACCATAATGTAGAATCACCACCCGAAGTTAATGCACTTTACCCCCGGACACCCTGTATATTGTGGTATTATTTATTATTTCACATTCTGCAACTAAACTGTCATATTTCAAAATATTGTATTATGTCAACTACACTGTCGTAATTTAAAAAAATATTATATTATGTCAACTACACTGTGATAATTTAAAATACTGTATTATGTCAACTTTTTCGTCATAGTTAAATTATTTTTATTTTAGTTATTTTTATTTGAATAAACGCACAAGATTTCCAAATTTTCTATGTATCCTGGGTCAGTGGGACTCTGGCATTCGTAACTCTTTTCCCCCCCTCTTTACTTGTTTCTGCGTATTCTTATGTTAATTACTAAATTAAGTACTAATAAAATATCTAAAGTTAATCTGAAAAATAAATCATTGAAGAAGATAACAATAATAGTCTAAACGAAAATATGAAAGATAACAAGACACAGACAAATAGAAAAAGATAATGGTCGGAACTGGGACTGGAACCCAGACCTCTCGTCTAACTGGGACGTGCGCGTTAACCAATTTCGCCATTGCCACCTTCGTCAAATTTGTCAATCTCAAATTTAAAATTTTAGAATTAATAATATTATCTTCAACTAATTGTTTTTTCGATATATACATATACATATATATTACATTGATGGGAATAACCTTCAAAAGTTATAAAAAGAGAGTTTAAATGAGAGAAATTGAAAAATAAATGTTTTGTTTTTGTTTTTCCATTTAAATCCTAAGACTTTGAAAACTGGTGAAACTTTAAAATTATTTAATCCTTTAAAACACAATGTATGTATTATTATTTAAGTGTGATTACCTAACCTAACCTAACAATAGATTTCTGTGCATATTTGGAATATAAAATCAAGATGTCATTTTGCTGACCAATAATATATTTTTTTTCAATTAAAAACTATAAAAAATATTTTTCCACCACACGTCGCAATCGAGTAGTCGGGAATAATCTAGCGGCGGGTCACGTGATACGCTCTCCGTCTCGTTCAGCAGCACAGTAACAAACGAAACAGCGCACGTGTCACGTGATCCCGTCGCGTCGTGTTTGAATGTGACCAGTGGCGACGTGTGATTGAAAAAATATTTTTGTTTTAAATAGAAAAAAATATCACGGATACGTGCTATTCCATCCAGATTATTATTATTATCAGATTCTTCGTCTTCACTTTTATTGTAGTTATTTTATTGGTCAATGATATAACTATCCTAAAACTGTCAAATACGTATGAATAAAAACTGTTTATAACGTAAATAAATACGAATAAAATATCTGAATAAATTAGATTTTTTTTACCTGTACTTTCTAAGAGCCACCAACATGTACACAGAGCGTGCTTTGGCTTTCCTATTTGCTTTTGAATAAATAAAATCTCGGAAAATAAATTCCCTATTTATGGGTAGATGTATTTTTTAAGGGGATGTTATTCAATATTCCTTTTCAGAATGCCAAGCGGAGATCAATTTGAATTCAGTCGGATTTATGGAACTACCTGCGAATGCAACGAGCGGCTAGAAGCAGGGCTGGATCTGCATAATATGATATTTAAAGTAGTGTTGGGAACAATCCGAAGATTTGTTCTGACCGAGATTTTTTTAACCATTTCTAGCTCGACTCGGCTTAAATTTGTAACAATCGAATCGGAAACTTTCGTATCTTTTCAACTTTTAAAACAACTGAATATTTAGAATTCATTCATACTATTAGTTCATAACAAATAAATATTTTATTAAGTACTAGCTGGTTCCTGGCGTGCATTGCAATGCCTTATTCAAAGAAATAAATTATTTCTCCTTGCATGTCTTTTCCCGTGCGTTCCCGTTCCCTCCGCATCACCTTTCCCTCCCGAGTTCCCCTTCCACCTTCCCGGCCTACCCTCTCCGCTCTCTCGCTCCCCTGTCCCACCAACCACCCTCCTGAATTCCATACATTCAGTCCAAGTATATTAAGTTTTCAAACAGCTCGCGTGCCACCTATTACAATTTTTTAATCAAATTTTCATTTTACATATATTATTATAAATATTCATTTTTGTATATTACAAGAACAATCAATCCAATTTGATACCTAACATAGGTACCTACCTATTTGTTCCCGCTAAGAGGGTTATAACTAAATATTCGGCAATCCACTTCTGTATAAATACAATGACAACAAAATGTATAGGTAGGTAAAACTCACGGAAGGTAGAAGGGAGCAGTTTCATCTGGGACGTAGTTCCTTTCAAGATAAAATCACCATCTGAGATATAGTTCACTTTTTTACCTGATGCATTATTGCGAATTTGAATAGTTTTCAAAGAATGCGATGCGATGCGATAAAGCGATCGTTTTAAGCGACTTATATTAACGAGGACCTCGTACTCGCGGAGCTGCGTGAACACACTGACTTTTTGGGGGGCAAGCGGGGGAGGCGGGAAAGGATGCATTTGTTGCCATAAATAGAATAAATAATCCATTTCAAGAACACCAAAGTATCTCACCGAGTTATCACTAAAAGCGGCGCGAACACTATTTAAAATATCTATAATTTAAAAAATCCATAGACAATTCTTTTGAATTAAAAAAAAACAGCAGCAATGTCAAACGTGCGAAGTTAAAATAGTCGTTAAGTTTTCTGATATTATACAATTTTCTGCACAATTTTCTTAATTTTTCTCTCGGTAAGAACCTTCTACAAAGTATTAGAAAACTTTTAAAAACGATGAATGAAATAGATAAAGTCGTTCTGAAGTTATGGCGTGACCAAGGGAAACAGGGATTCATTTTTATATTTGTATCTAGATAAATCAAATAATTTGTGATGTGTTTGACATTTCTCTTTTGCTTTTAATGTTACAAAAAATTAATAAAATTCCACCAAGAACATGGGAGTAGGTACCTACTCGCATCAACAAATATTTTTTTGTCATGCCAGTTTTATATTTTTCAAAAAATTTAGTACTTTTTGTATAAAATTTGACATGAAAATAATGGATTTTTGTTTACAATCTCGGAAATTTTAAAATAGAGCTTACAGCTGTTTAATTTTCGCACGGATTAAGTAATCTCATTTTTATTAATTTTCTACCAACTATAATAATTTTTAGTATAAGACCGAAACAGGACTTTCTACCGAAACCGAAACTGAAACCGAATCTTCGGTATCTGTCTCAGTTCCGGCCGAAACCGAAACTTTTTATCATGTTAAAATTCTATTGTTTACTGAAATTTGGCTCATTTTTAATACTAATACAGACAGTTAATACGTGTAATAAATAGGTGTAATGTATGAAATAAATAAAAAAAAACATTACTACGCATCCTAATTTATAATTCTTAGAATTATCTTTACAATTTGTGAGGCGGGTATGGGTACCGCCACCCTGGGAACCATTTATTGGATAACCAACACCTCTGCCATAGGTCATCCCGAGTGGTTCGCTACATATGGTGTGCTACCCTGGTTCAGAAGTGAACCAGGGTTCATGCTGTGAGGTTTATCCGGGTCTTGGCGGCAGATGCGTCTGCCCACGTACTGCGTGGCGGGCCGGATCGAGAGTGAGTAGTTGAGGGAAGCCGTTTGACTTCTCCAGCCGGATTCTCTCAACCCATCGCCACGCACCGCAATTAAAGGGATGGATTCATACGTCTGTCACTCCTGGACACTGACCCCCATATTCCTACCCACCAATCATTCCCTTTTCCTTCCTAGAACTTCCTTAAAAAGACTCTCCACACAGCATCCCCTAAGATGACATAGGCCCTAAGGGAAATTATTTTTCTGAAGGCCTCCTGTGAGTCCTGTGTGGAGCTAACGTAAAAAAAGGAAGGATTTTTTCACAGAATTTGAACAATTCATCAAATTTCAAAGTTAAAATTCAAGATCTATGAAATTATCCATACAAGTTCAGTTATTTTTTCATAAAGCATCGGTTGGTTGCTTCACAATACAGTATCTACTTGAATGAAAACAGAATTTTTCAAAACAACTCCGTCCTTAGTCGCTCAATTACTTATTTTTCACCATTAAAAAAAACAAATCATTGCTTGTACAATATTTCCCTTGAAAATGGTATTATTTCGCACCGTGGATATATCGATCTTCCAGTGGATTAGTCAGACATCTTGGAAAAATCTAAATTTGCAATTGCATGTTAAAGTATCATATGAAACGTATCCTCTATTTGGTAAAATACCTACTCAGATTACTCATAAACACCAGCAAATCAATTATAATGCAGAAAAAATTTAATCAAATTTACCAAAATATTAATAATTTCTGGGTCACTAGTAGGATATTTCAAAATGCTATATTAATGCACCGGACCGTTATGACTCCCGGTGTTATTTTACAGCATATTTTATAAAAGTGAAAGAATTGGAATGGTTTAAAAATTATTTAAGAAACAGACAACAAACAACAAAGATAAGAAACAATGTATCAAATCCGATTGAAAATATGCTGGGGGTTCCGCAAGGATCAGTATTGGGTCCGATATTGTTTATACTCTACATAAATGATATGGTAAAAATACTAAAACATTGCAAAATAAGACTGTTTGCAGACGACGCGCGACGCACTGATTTATATTGCAGAAGATAATTATGAGAAAGCAATCAAAAAGATAAATAGTGACTTAGAAACTTTGTCAAAATGGCTCAAATTAAATAAATTGAAACTAAATTTATTTATTTATTTAAACGCCCAAAGGGCTTTTACATATAACGCAGTACATTTTTTTATTACAAACATAATAAAGAGTTGACAAAATACAGGTATCATAAAATATAGAAAATAAAATAAGGGTTACATAAAATACAAGATGCAAAGTATTCCAGAACTATCTCGAATGTTGTCCCGAGCGAAGCCGGGTAACCCAGCTAGTATTAGATAATTTTCTAATATCCTCCATATCAACAATAATATTAATAAAAGTGCATAAAATTGGTGTTCACAATAGTTAATGAAACAAGTTGAAATAGTTGGCACATAACGGCGTTTAAAGTTTGCCAAGTTAAAAATTGTTATCAAAACATCCATATTGTATAAGTATTTGTTACCAAGACTATGTAAAGGTTGTATTGTTGTATGTAATATGTATTCTTCTTTTCAATATAAATTGGGTAATGACTTGCTTATATTTGGTTAATGGTGTGTTGAATATGTCAACAACATCTTTATAGTCATTTCCCAAATTTTGTATGCGGCGAGCGGGGGTATACAACTGTGATTCTGTGTTGGAGTTATCACAATAGAACGGTAGATATTGCCTCGATGTTGGTTTGCGAGGTATATGAAAAGAAATCAAGTATAATAGTTCATGGCTGTCAATTATTGAATTTATGATTTTATATAAACATGTTAGGTCATTAACTATTCTACGTTCAGATAATTTTAATAAATTGAGTTGGCATAGTAGATAATCATAGTTGACACAATCCCTTGTAATACCCAAATGTAAATAAGACAAAATACATGCATATAGGTAGAACAAATACGCATGATGAACCAAAGGTTTCTATAAATAAAGAAGTCATAAAAAAGTGGAAGAAATTAAATATCTTGGTGACATCATACACTCAAAATTGAACTTCTCAAAAAATGCAGATTACACAATTAAAAAAATTGCAAAAAAATATCATTTCTCAAACAAAGTAAATAAAGAAACATGCCAGATAATATATAATACAATTATATCACCACATTTTAATTACTGTTCAAGTATTCTTTTTCTCTGCAATGAAGAGAAAATGAAAAAAAAAATGCAAATACTGCAAAATAAAGCAATGCGAATAATACTTAAGCGCAACATATACACACGGATACGAGACATACTAAAAGAGCTAAATATGTTGATGGTGAAGCAAATTGTGTATTTGAATGTACTTATTTTTTTACATAAAATTAACATGGGGATGATGTCTAAGGAACTAAAAAGAAAAATACATTATAATAACGAAACACACGGACAAGAAATTCAAAGCAAATTAGACTGCCGACAAGAAAAAAATCAAGCACCCATAAATCTCTGATGTCCCCAGTATAACAACATCCCGAATGAAATTACTGAGATAGAAAATATAAATAAGTTTAAAAAAGAATTACGAAAGTATGTCTACCTCAATTATGTCTTTATTTATGTGTAATATTTAAAGAATGATTATGTTTGCCAACCAATGTAAATGTATATATCTTTATAAAATATTAGCACACACAAAGATGTGAGCTTACTTAAGATTAATAAATAAATAAATAAAATAAAAAATTTATGTGTAAAACACAGAAACGTGTAAATAATATTTGATTTATTGTCAGCATTCGAGTAGTGCTTTTCTTATTATATCTAAACTTAGCCTATTTACTTTTTTATTTTTAACTTAATGAGTAAAACCTCAAATTGTAATATTTAATTAAGTGAAGACAGTATTGGCGAAACCGAATCGAAAATCTGTAGACAGAAAAATCAGAAAAATATATTGGCAATTTTGAGACTCGAACCCAGGACCTTCTGCTTACAAGAGTTGTTGTCATGTAAGAAGAAGGTCCTGGGTCCTGGGTCCTAGGTTCGAGTTCGAGTCGAGTTCTGGGAGCCAATATCTTTTACAGATTTATCTGTCTCCAGATTTTCGATTGAGTTTCGCTAATATTGTGTTAAATTATAAAATATCAAAACTTGACTAATCCATTACAAAATCGATATTGTCATACAAAATAATGTTCAAAATTTTAAACCATTTTCAAACAGATTTCCACACAAAAATTCCAAATTCATTTTTCCCTCTTCCTATTATTTTTAATAATTTACCAATCCTGATAAATCCCACCAGTGGTGCATCTCACGGCTGATGCAGCCATTTTTGAAAACCAGAGCAGTGGCGTCGAACAGAAAAATGATTGGTGCATAATTCGAGCAGTATTATATTCCGAGGCAGTGACGGCGCCATCGTTCTTCGTTCCCTACACACTCGAGTTATGTAACAAAAATGCACAAATGCAGATTGGAAATAGAGAGATTTTCAATTATTGTCAGCGCTTAATCCTGCCTGGATTATTAGTGAGAGGGGGTGTTCGGGTTGATTGGAGCGTTTAGCGCAACTTAATGATTGGATATTTTAATTAATATCGGAATCTGAGTGGAGTCATTATTCTTTTAACTGCTTTTATAATTGAGACAGGTGTTCTTTATTATTTATGGCGTATTATATAACATTTGAATAAAATTTTCGTTTAATAATTGAAGACAATATTAGTGACAAGTGTCAAATGTTAGTGATGAATATTTCTATGATTTATTATTTTAGCTCAGTGGCTGAGCAGAGCCCCAGAAAGACTAAGATCAAGGGTTTAATTCCTAGATGCGACCGTGTATTTTTCTGTTTCAAATTTTTGATTGAGAGTCGCCAAAGATATTGAAATACAAAAGAGATATGCTATGATGTACGCGCGACTGTCGGCGGACTACTACCTAATGGGAGTAGTTTGCATACGAAAAGAATTTGTTCATTTCCCTGATGACCGACCATAATTCGAAATAAATGACTTTAGCAGTGTTTGGTGACAAAAGTCTTTAATTTTTGCTTTCCAACCATTCTCTTCGCCATCAACTTCCCTTCCCCACTGCCTTCATTCTCACAATTTGCCCCAATCGGTAATGCCATAGTCCCACTGGCTCCGGACAAGTCAGGACTCTCGTGTGGTGTTCACATTTAAAAATCAAGCTGACCAAACAGAATGCATCATAATTATAAACGCAACCACACACAATCCCAGTTAAATATTAAACCCCCAATAAATTTATTTTAAAAAATCTTTAAAAAAATATCTAACCCCCTATTTTCCACCCTTAATTCCTCGTGTAGCAGCTTGAGTGAAGCCAGTGGGGTAGAAGAGGGTGGGGGGGGGGGGGGGGGTGTGGATTTGCGCGGGAATTCGGTAGAATGGATTCCTGTTCTGAAACGCTCCGTAGCAATCAGTGCCGCACAATACGAGCCGGTAACCTCTTGGGCATGGCAGACAAAACTTTCGAGGTTTCACGATTAATTTAAAAATATATATATTTACGGCCTTTGGTGTTGATTAAAATGAATAATTATTTGATGGATTACATTAAAATTCAAAGACAACATATAGAAAGTGGGTTAAGATAGCTTTAATAAACGTATGATGCAGTTTGTAGAATATCTGTATCTCCGTGAAGCCATATTGTTAATGTATTCATTTTTTCTAGCTGGGGTACTCAGCTTCGCTCAGGGAGTTGATATGAGATTAAAATGATGTTCGCACCCACGACGGATTTTGCTTCAGATCCTACCAATGGGTCTCCCCTCCCAAACAAAAAGGCGTCGATTGATCCACAATGTTCCAGAACATTCCACAACATTCGAGGGTGTTCTGGAAAGTTCCACAATGATGTTCCCGATTCCATATTCCCGAACATTCCACAACATTTCAGAATGTTCCGGTATGTTCGGGAATGTTGTGGAATGCTCTAAAATACTTTCGAATGTTCTGGACTGTTCGGGTTTGATCTAAAAATTTACAGAGGGCGAAATTCCAGCCCTTATTTTTTCAAAAGCACGCCCTTCGGGTAAAAACAGGAACCTTCTTCATGGATGGTGGATAGAGGGCTACCACACCATATAACTCCTTTGATTGTACTGGGACTTTTGTCTGAGTTTTAGCAGGACGGCACACTCTTGTACACTTTCTTTTACAATATGTATTAACGGATTATTGGTCAAAAAATAAGAATTACAGAAAAATAACAGTTAGGTACATATTAAACGAATGAAGCAAAGACAAAAATTAAATACGATGAAGAGAGCATTCAACGTACCTGAACATGGTTTTCATAAAATCAATGATTTAAACGTATTAAAAAGGTAAAATTCTTCCATGTTTATTTCCGTAAAGACCGACCAAAATCATTACGACTGACACCAATAATTTCAAGACCTTCGAGTCTCTAAACAAAGAGCAATTTATTATTTCTGGTTGGGTCTGGGAAGGAATGCTGAATTGGATGAGTTGCAGTTTGCAGTAAAGTAAGTGAGCCAATAATAAGATTAATAATTTTTAAGATACAAATGAGATCAAGGTCTTTCCTACGTTTTTCCCGATTAAGAAATGTTTAAGGTTTTTCAATTTCATTAATCTCCATGCAAAAAGCGATGTTGTACGAATTCAATATGATGATTATATGAATAGTAAGCAGGAGATTAGTTGAAAAATAAAATGTATACACTTACATGAAAATATTATTAAGCAAAATTTTAGATTTTTTCGGTCAGCTTGCAGTGAAAAGGTTAAGTAAAGGGGGGTGAAGACGGGTATCGCTGAAAATGATACTCTGGAATTAGTTTTTTTCGTATAAAAGGACTCATTTCAGACGTTTGAAGGACTCATTTCACTCACCGAAAGGAGCCCGCTTCGAATCCGTGCGTGTCCTTTGTGGACTAATCCAGCTGGTGGGAATGAATTTCTTTGTTGTGGGTTCTCCGGGATTAAATATAAAATAATATTTTTCCGCGACTATTATTACGGTAGAGCTGGCATTTTAATTTATTTTTAAAATGTGTGCTTTGTAAAAAAATATTGTATTTAATAAATGCGGAGTAGAGGAAATGCAGAAATCTTATTGAAATATTCAAATGAAACGTTTCTATTTAAATGCATCTAAGAAGTACACATTGTGTTAAAATATAAACTTAGTAAAGAAAACTTATTAAAATAAGTTATTTAAACTCAGATTCGTTCTGGTGGGAGAACACCGTTCAGAGCACAATAGTTGCTTGAAATGATTTTAGCAAATGAACAGCCAATTAATTTTCTACCATTCTTTTGTATTTCCCTTCACACATTCTCCAGCTTTACAAAGTTTCTGAATGGAGACGCCATAGCTACAGAAGCTACAGGCATAGCACCGTATTGTAAGATGTAAAAACGGACGATTTTTAGGATAAAAGTGTTTTAAAAATTAAAGAAATCTTCTTAATTGAATACAATTTATCTTCCTACCTACTTCCCATCCCCCCTACCTTCAACCTCACAATGTGCCCCAACATCACCTGGAGGTCTAGCACAGACAAATCGATAACTTTACAACATCGGATCGATGGCTAACCGATATGAACAGGGAATGAAAAAGAAATCGGAGTACGCTGGCAACACTAGAGGTGTTTTCTAAGAATTTTACATTCCGAAACGTGAAACGTCCAACAATTACGTAAAAATAATAATAAATTGGCAATGTTGAATTGAAATACTAAACTAATATGCATTAGCAGTCCGCAATACCTTTATGACACTAACCCGAGTTAATTAGTTAATTCAACCACTTTCGTTTCTCAAAGATCGAACAAAATAAATTGACGCGTCTTAGGTGAATTATTTAAGTCCATGCATTGTGAATACGATTTTTTACAACTCTATAAGTTTCGTTAATAATAATAATAATATTTGGATGATTTCTATAGCGCCGCTTTTTTGTGAAAAATCATCTCAAGTGCGCTGTACAAACTTACAATATATTGCAAAAATCAGAGTCTTAGATATTCGACAGCTATTTACTAAAACAAGCATTTTTTATATACGAAAAAATAATCTACTAATCGCTCCACAACATCAAGCACACACCCGCTTTTCATCTAAACCTGGGTTGCGTGGTCCCAAAAACTAACACCTCATTCGCTCAACGACAAGTCTGGTTCATCGCTCCTAAAATATATAATGCTCTGAGTACTGACATAAAGTCAAGTAATTCTAATTCTCTTTTTATAACACGTGAATAACATTGAATTTTCGAAAGGGGACGAACGTACTTTAAAGAATTCATGAGTTCTTAACAATACATTTTATTTATTAATTTTTGCATTTCAAAATTTTAATTTCCATTTTTATTATTTATATTTTTCTTTAAAATGTTGTTATTTTTTTTCTCTTAGTTTTTCACTGAATTTTATTTATGTTTTAATTTTGATTTATATATATATATATATATTTTTAAGTATGTTTATTCAGTTTTTTTAAATTTTACAATATTTATGTTTAAAATCTTACAAAACTGATCAATCAGTTTGATTGTAAGAAATCTCTCATTTTTCCTATTTAATTAATACTATTATACTTTTATGTTTCACATAGCAATAACTGTGTAAAATCTAAAATACTAATTATTATAAACTACTAATTATTATGATATTTATGAATACATTGTATGATAGTAATTTCTAGAAATTTGATCAATATTCGATCTGGGTATTTGTATACAATATTATTTGCTTTCATGTTCTACCGAGATAGAATGATTTAACTTTTTTTTTGATATTTGAATAAGATGTCTCATTTTTAATATTTTCAGTTTATATAGGTATACTTATATGTTTTAATTTATATAGAACACTTGAGTTCTTAACATTTAATCTTTATTATTAATTTTTGTATTTTAAAATTTGAATTTTCATTTTTATTTCTACTTTTCTTTAAAATATGTTCTTTTTTTTCTCTTTACTTTTAAGTATTTCTAAATTTTTTTAAAAATATTTAATCATCTGTTTTAATTAAATCGTATTTAAAATATTAAATGTACGACTACCACAACACGGGCATTAGCCTAGTGCGGTAGCCAAAAAAACAAATATCTGTAACTAATAAAAAAAAAAAAAAAAAAAATCTAAAATCTAGAAAAACTGCAAACTAAACAAACAATTAAAAATACCTTATGGCTAAAAATTGTATCCACCGGTTCATTATGATACGAAAATTTATGTACAATGTCTCGACCAATGAACGCGATGCTGCCTAAAAATGTATACAGGACCATCCTTACCTGGGAGGTCACTTGAAATTAACACTTTTTATTGTCTATTTAAAGAAATTTAGATAGAGTTCGCAAGCAGAGGACATAGTTGTGAACACATGTTATTTAATCCTGAAATATATTTTAATATTAATACATAATACTAGCTGGTACCCGGCATGCGTTGAAATGCCATTCAAGAAATGGTTTCTCCCGGCAAGTCCATTCCTGCCTTCCCTCCCTTCCGCTAAAGTATATGAAATACACACATTTTCAAACCACTCGCGCACCATTGTAGTAAATTTTTGTTACAAATTTCATAACCCCAGAGCTTACGATTATATATAGAAACACTCTTCTGATAAAATGCAATGTTCTGTAAAAATTTTGAGTCAATTAACAAATCAATTTTTATAGGGACACCCTAATCACCTAGTGATAGTAAATATACTCTAAAACCTATTCTCATACCTACCAAATATACATAAAAAATTCATAAAAATCGGTCGAGCCGTTTCGAAGGAGTGTGACCACAAACACTGTGATACAAGATATTTATATGTTTAACTCATTTTATTTTTATTTAATTTTTTAAAAGAAAGACAAACATTCCCGGTTTAGGAATAACCCAACAATGTTTGAAAATCTCCTACTACCACCACAGAAAGCCGAAAATTTTGCTTGTGTTGTGATGGAGGACTTAGCCAGCCGAGAATTGAACACTCGACGCCCGGATGGGATCCAAGCGCTATGCCCACTCAACCACTGACCAGTCGTTTTATAAGATATTGTTTATTATGTGTATTTTGGAAAGCAAAAGCAACATTTTTAATAAGCCAGTAATTTTGGATAACGGACGATATTATTAAAAATATTTGTACATCGACAGTACCTAACCGGAACTTATCGGAATTACAGGGCAAAAATAGGCAAAAGTATTGTCCTCGAATTAATCAAAAATATCTTACTCTTTCTATAAATCTGTTCAAAATGAACAAGTATTTATTTTGTAAACAACCCAATAGGCCACTTGCATCACATTTAAAAAAAATCCAGTTTAGGCAAATATTCTAAGACATTCCGTTTTTTTTAATCGTATTTTTGAAACCCTGGCGATTTTTTGAAAATTTCAATCCGAAAAATCAGACCAAATTTTTATAAACCGGAAAGACGGGACATAATTTTATAGGTGCGAAAAAATCATAATTACACAGCCGAAAATCATTTAAAAAAAAGAACGTTTTCCACACGAATGACAAAAGGAGATTAACGAGGCATACCAAAAATATTAAATCTTGTAAATATTTTTTTCATTGATCCATCTTATTGATCATAAATCATTATAATGTTGAACGTCTATATTGCTAAATCAAATGTAATATACTTGTAAATTATAATAATAATAAGAATATTATAAAATTTGATTTTGTTAAAATCCGCACCATTATCATTATACTTCTAAAACACGCACGGACAACGTAAAATGTACGGGGTTCTCTTCATTACATCTGTCAAAAAATCAAACCAAATGATACGTTCGCAGAGAACAAACAATAAATCTAGTGAACGTTAGATGTCAAATTCAAAAATTCGCCTAAAATCAAAGTGATGCCATATAAAAAAAATAAATCAGTGTGGAATTTTATAAAATTAATAGGAACATTTTCGGAGACGGGAAATTTTCATGTAGTGACGTCACGAGCCCAAATAATGGATTTATTTATTTAAAAATAAAAGTAAACTGTACATTTCTAAAAAAATTTACTAACATTTTCGTAATCTTAGTAAAAAAAATCTATTCACACGATTATTTCCAAGTCGTTATGCAGTCCATGCAAGTGGCCTATTGCCTGCACGTGTTGTGAACTTGTGTTATCTTTCGCAAGGCCAATACTGATTAGCTTTGCCTGAGTCATTGATGAAGTTACCGTGCTTGTCCTATTTTCTTTATTTTCAAATTAGAAAGTTTTCATAATGGATATTGGAGCGTCAGGTATTTACTTTAATCTGCAATTATTGTGAAAATAAAATATGTACGTAATCTTAATATATAAAACAAAGTCGGGTTAGTTACACCATTTATAACTCAAGAACCACTGGACCGATTTTTATGATCTTTGATTTGTTGGATTTGCCTCCGCCCCGAATAGCAGAATAGCTATTAAAACATCGGAACCATTCACGAAAACAATAATTATGAAGAAAATTCTTTTCCTCGTACATTTCTCATCTTTTGAAAGAGCTACAGGAATATTGTGATAAGTATAATATACAGTAGGTAGTGAGTGAATTCCAAAAATTCAAAATGGTCAAATGTCAATGCGCTGATTGTTTTGCCTTTGTTCAAAAACATATAATGCTGCCCCTCTTTCTTTCACACTAAAACAGTCGAAAATGGGACAAACGGTGAACGTATGTCTGCACCCCTCCAAAAGAAAAATACAGTAATTATAATAAATCTCCCTCCCACGTAAAAGGAAAATGAAACCAAATTCCCGTAAGTAGGTGGAAAGTAATAAAATCACAAAAATTATAAATCCGCACACAACGCCATCTCTGATACTTACAAAAACCAAACACGCACAGTTGCGCATCGATAATTACATCGATAATAACGCCCGGGTTGCCGGCACTGAATTGAAAAAAAAATTGCTTCATTGAGTAATTCTTGTATAATTCAGCTAATAAGTTAAAACAACAGTTATTAATTCTGAGGCGGTACTAAGTTCGCCGGGACAGCTAGTATACATATAATTAATGTTTTATGAAATTTTATTTTTGTTAAAAAAGTAAATTGAATTGTGTACATTAGCTAGAGTTATATAAAAAGTTCCACCGAGTTCCAGTACTCTTTTTACAAAAATACCTCACGAATCACGACTAATATAAAAACGTTTAATTAATATGTTTTGTCCCCCCTTTTCCCCTTTGTTAAATCGAGCGCATTCTTTTCAGGTAGTCTTTGCGACCCCGCTCTAAAGGAAATAAGGAGAAAAAAGTACTATATACATAGGTTATAATGTTAAAAATTTAAAAGTTTTATAAATTATCATAATTTTCCAGTTTAATCATAATTATATGTTTGAGTACTTATATTCAAAATACATAATTAATTTAATATAAAATAATAATAATAAAAAAATAGAATACTACAACCACCTTACCCCAATGAACCCTAATTTTTTGAAAGATTTTCTTCAGTAATCTTCTCATTTTCATCTTAGCATTTATGGTCAGAATATCAAATAAAGGTATTTTTCGTGCCGTAAATTGATAATTCGGCCTTGTGTGCGTCGCCATCGCGTCGGTCCGAATATACTCGTATTATCTTTTCAATTGTTGACCGTGCTCGAAAATATTGATAATTGACCACAGATGACGGATTTGATCCATATCGTACTGATATAGGGTTTTTTCAATCGTCCATGCTTGACCTCCAAAACCGTCAGGATTAATTGGTACACGTAGCTTTGAACACATGAAGAATTTCCAGAGAATGTTCAAATGTTATGTGTGGTCGGTCTTGCTGTATGGATGTGAAAACTGGACCTTGAAAGTAAATACCATGAACAGGTTAAAGGCTTTTGAAATGTGGCTTCACCGGAGAATGCTCAAGGTTCCATGTACCGACATGATCACTAACACAGAAATTCTCAGGCGGGCTAGAGTAGATAGAGAACGGCTTACATTGATAAGTCAGGAATATTTCGTATCTGGGTCACATACTTCGAGGGGGAAGTATCACTTGCTCCAATTAACTGTCTTGTTCTTGTTTGACTGTCCATGAGGCTCACTGCTTTTGCATTGACACCTCCATGGGCTTTAGAATTGTAGAGATTGACCATTACAGTACAGTCCTGTAGGCGCGCCCGCATACCGCCCCCTAACACAGTATGAGGGGACATTGAAGGTCTAGATTCGTTACATTAAATGTAGAGCCGTTTATTCAAAAAATTAGATTCTTGCGAGAACTCCGAAGGGGCGACCATAAGTTGCCTATACCGGGGTGGGACAGTGGTGGGTACTTCAATGCTCCAATTAATATTGAAAGGCAATAAGAGGGTCGCCGAGGGCCTGGTAGGAGACAAATGTCTTGACTGCGAAATGTACGAGAGTGGACCGGCATTAGAAGTGTGGAGGAGTTATTCCGGGCAGCGCAAGACAGAGAGACATTTTCCAGAATGATCGCCAACGTTGCGCGACGGGGGGATCTGATAGGGCACACCAAGAAGAATAGGAATTTCTTAACGACAACTTATTACCAACACTTCGTTATTCCTTTGACATTCAACTTCAAGGGTTCTACTCTGTTTAAGAAAAAAGCAATAATGGATAGTTTTACTACATCAATCGTAGGAAAATCACCAAGAAAATCACGGATATAATAAATCAAGTAAAGTAACCTGTTCGTAGATTAAAAGAATGGAATCCAAGAATTTATCCGATCGCCTTCTAGAGGGAGACTTTCCTCAGGTAATAAATGATGAAAATTTGAACAAGACCGATCGTATCTCACCTCACGCCGTGACGGGAACGAATCGGCTCTGCTATTAAAAGGCCATTTTATCAGGGAGAGAAATACAGACTTCTCGGTCACTTTACTACTTGTATTGAATAGGTTACAATCGATGATGGACCACTTTTGTGCAAGATTGCTTTAGATATCGGATTTCGGCTGAGGTGGACGGTGTTGGTTATTGGACTATTGAAATGCCAAGAATTATTTGACGTCGCGCGTTGTGAGCGTAAATCCCATGTGTATCATTGTTACAATCAATTTAGTGGGACAATGACGTGGAGAGGGGAATTAATAAAATTAATAGTACCTATGAGTTGCACTCTCTTTTTGCATTTATGAAAATGTTAACAAAATATATTTTTTTTAAATTGCACTATGTGATTTAAAGGTTTTGCTATTTAATTTCTCGATTTTTGATATTTTTGAGAAAGTTCTTACTAGTTAAGCCAATTAACTAACAATCACGTCGTTGCCCCGCAGGGTATGCAGAGAGTATGGACCGCCTGGTAACTCGATCTTGGCACACACGACTTGGTGCACATTTATATATCGTCTCAGATATACTTTTCTGTTATTCAGATTCTTAACATTGCCATTCTCAAAAATTTGGTTCACTTAATCGAGCCATGTCTTCCTTGGGCGTCCCGCCATCTTCAACCACAGGGTTATTAGTTAGTTATTTATTTTATTTTATTTATTTGGGAATAACAGATTACTTACATTTATAACAATAAAATTATTAAGACACGTAACTTAAAATTATAATAAAAAACTAAGGGTCCTGTACCCGTGAGCTAACAAGTTTACAAAAATACAACATTGTAAATGTTAAATAAAGCTATTCCAAAGTCCGTTCTGTCATTTTTGTAATTCCTACCATTCTTGTCATTATTTTTATCAATTTTGTTATTCTCGTCGTTTTTGTCATCTTATATATAAAAAATCTCGTGTCACGGTGTTTGTGGTCGCACTCCTCCGAAACGGCTTGACAGATTTTTATGAAATTTTTTATGTATATTTGGTAGGTATGAGAATGGGTTTTAAAGTATATTTCATACCACTAGATGATTAGGATGTCCCTATCCAGAAAAAAACTTTTTTTTTTGACAGTTTTTTTTTGTATCTTTTTTTTTTGCCATCAAAAAATACCTATAACCTCAAATTTAAAACCTCTCACCCCACCCTTCCATTTTTTAATCGCGATTTTAGTATTTTTGTATGAACAAATTTAACCGTCTTTCGTATTTCAAACAGAACGAAATTATTTATATTGTTGAATGACAGATGGCGCTACGTCCGCCTCATCGAACTTTCATCCCCACATGCGCAAGACATTCACGAGAAGCGTCGCATAATTTTGATATTTCATTCGGCATCATGTTCTCGCGTGGGCAAACCATCGAGATTATTTGTGTTGGCTAAGGACGGACTGACAAAAAATATCGTACACTCAATTACTCTCAGAAATTTATATTGATTTTCTTTATTTCATTTCCTACTTTGGTTGGTGTTTTTTGTTTTTATCGGCGGTCATCGTCTACAAGTCTACAGCGCTTCATTCCTCTTTCTGTTATAGATCCCATCACCACACACTTACAATACATTCGTTATTTTTTATTTAACAACCAAAATATTCACTAGAAATAATTTAAATGGCAAAACAAAGTTTGTCAGGTCAGCTAGTTAGGTTATAATTTTTTTACCATTTTTATCAAAAACTTTGTCATTTATGTAATATTTTTGAAAATATTGAAAATTTTTGTAATCTTTGAAGATGCTGCCACATTTAATTTTTTTAAATTTTCATCAAATTTCTTAATTTTCGTCATTCTTGTATCCGTTTCCGGCAATACTCGGCAGAGTCATCACGGTTTTTTGCGAATTAATCTTAAACAGTATTACAAAAAAGGATCCAATTCGTTTCTCCATTCAAAGAAATTAACAACCCTTGCACAAAATGTACCCCTGCAAAAACCGGAAGCGCCAGAATCCGCTCGTCTATCCACCACTGTGTTTCAAATTGAAAATTTAACGGAGTCGAAACGACCGGCCGCTCGGAAAGCGATGTACGGCGAAGTATAGCGTGGTAATGTCATTAATTCGCGCTTAGCTCGCTTTATACGACCAAATCGGCTGTAGCGCATAATCAGCCTTTCATTAACGGGCGATCGCGCTGGTTTGGCCTGGATACACGAGATTAGTTGATAAGTTTACGGTTTATTGAACGAAAAATAATTACAGTTGTTGTACATTTGATGATAATATGAGTTCGTAATAGGTGATTAAAACAATGAACATATATAATTATAATCATCAACACGGCGCTATATTCCAGGGTAGGATTTGTCCGCGCGCCTGCACAAATAATACTATAACTGATTGCGGTCCTTCGCCATTCGCTTCGGGGAGCTAGCACAGAGTAATCGATAACTTTCAATATCGGATCGATAGACGATATTCCGAGCACGGTTTCACTGTTGACAGCCGAACTGATATTGACAGGGAATAAATAAGAAATCGATGCAAGATGGCAACATTCGAGGTGTTTTCTTCCGAAACGTTAAACGTCAAATAATTACGTAAAAATATTAATAAAATGTGGATATTGAATTGAAATACTCACCTAAATATGCAGCGGCAAGACTCTTGACTCGCAGTCCGAAGGTCGCGGGATCGAATCCCGGCGTGGCAAATAAGAAATTTCACAATTTATTCATTTAAAATAATATATAGTATATTTGCGGAACGTTCCAGAGTGGAAGATATTCTCAGTATCGCCATGGTGTAAGACCACCATTCAGAATTGAAACGTTGCTTGAAATGGCTTTAGCCGTGTTTGGTGACCAGATCTGAATAGCCAGGTCTCCACCTTCCTCTTCCCTATCTCTTTTCCCTCCCCACTACCTTCAGCCTCACAATCACAACACGCCCCAATTGGGGGTGCCATAGTCCCACTGGCTCTAGACGGGAGCAGTTGGGACTCTTGTGCGGTATTCATGTAAAAAAAAAAAATTAAATTAAAAAATTAAATCTCCAAGCTCGAGTCAATGTAGTGTTATTGGCCGGAACGGATTCTACTAAGTGTACGATTTCTTTAAATTCTAAGAGCTTCATTCGGAACGGATTCTACTAAGTGTACGACTTCTTTCAATTCTAAGAGCTTCATAGTTCAACTCCGCTCATTAATAAGCCAGTAATTTTGCACAACGACATTATAAAAAAATATACTGAAACATATCTGATACTATAGAGCCCGCGCTATAATCTATCACTCGTAGGTCAGAATATATCATACCCATCATTGACCGTGCTCGCAAATATTGATAACTGACCATGGGTGACGGATTTAGTCAATATCGTATTGATACAGGGTTTCTTCATGTACGATTTGATATTTTCTCGGCCAAAAGTGTTATCGTGATTAATTTTGAGTGATTATGCCGTGTTGCGCTTCCTCCTTATTAAACCAACGCTTCGGACAACATTACAGTGCCAATCGTAACCCATCATTTGTGTCCATTATTTTCCATTTGTCCTAAGGTCAATTATTTACTAAATGCATTTTAGAAAAAAATTAAATGAAAAGGTTACGTAATACGAACCCTATACCCCTGCAGTGTATAGGATTTTTTTCTCATTTAAATTATTTATTTAATGTTTTTTTTATTAATTATGTAGTTTTTCTTTCTTAAGTTACGTTTTAAGATTTTCACGGCCAAAAGTATTTTCGTTATTTGTTTTTGGGGTATTATGCCGTGTTGCGCTACCTCCTTCTTTATAGGCCAGTGGAATTAGCGCAAAAAAGGGGGTCGCGATCGGAATTATTCCGGTAGTCCCAATTTTTTTATATGTTTTATACACTCATCTTGTGATGTAAAATCTGAGTTTTCGACCTTGGGTCACTTGAGCTTTCGCCGCCATTTTGAAAAAACCAGCCGAAATCGAGCCAAAACCTAGTTTTTCTCAAATATCTCGTTTCCAATAAAAATTTCGGCTAAAGCAGCTTCACAAGTTTAGAAGAACATAAAATTACCTACAATTTTTTTTAGGTTTTTTTTTTCTATCTCTAATAAATATCGAGATATGCAGTCGTAAAAATGTGTACAAGTTTGTAAAAACAGGTAAATTTCTCGACTTGTTTCGGTTTTTTGTGCGTATCTCTTTTCCAGTACAATTTTGTGAAAAAATTACTGATATCAATTTTGTAGAGAATCTAAAAAGATGTGTGATTTTTATGTTTTTTGTAGTTTTTTTACTGATGTAAAGTATGTATAAATAAATATCGGTAGGTGAAAACAGAAAATTTATCACGATATCATTACGTTATTCAACTTTTGTTCACATTAAATTTTTACATATAATAACTATAAATTAACGAGAGTAAGGGGTCGACCCCCCCCCCCAGGCCACTCCAGGACGGGCCATCAAGTGTCACCAATGTCGCGTCTGTCTGGATCAGTGTTGCCAAATCCGCTCCATTAGAGCTACCGTTTAATTTAGTCGAGGTCGTCAAATCCAAAAATGTGGTTTAGGTTCTTAGATGATTTTTTCAGATAATTTAGCTCTAAATACAAATGTCACAAACAAAAATGATATTTTAAGAGTTATTTCTTTGGGAATCGGTAATTTTTGTATTGAAATTTGTGTTGGTTTTTTCTCATAAATTCTCTATAGTCGTGAGCCCCCATGAAACTATTGTCGGTCATAACTTAGACAAAACAGGATTATATTTATCTGCATAACATTTGTGAGGGTATCGAGTCATTCTGTGGGGTTGAATCAAGAACGTCAGAGCAACATGTAGAGATGAGACCTACACGAATTAAGAGGGATGACAAAGACATCCAAATTCTCATTGATTGGTTTGCTTGCCATGAACCATTTCCTAAAATAAACGTAATTATGTCTACAAGCAGTGGCTCGATGAAAAGAATGGGAAAAGATAAGGAAATTTGCTATGTCTAAAGTTATCAACCAGAACTTTGGAAACCTACACTTAAAACGTTAGGATGCGATTTTTTCTTGCAGCGGTGACCAGCAGCATAATAAATCAGGGTGTGACTGTGACAATAGATCCATTAATGCTATTCCGTCGTATGTGTATTGCCAAAAGTGTGAAATTGAACTTAAAGGATATTTTCAAGAATATGTACAAAATCATTATGGAGACAATGCAGTAGTGGTATTCGAGGATACCCAGATTTAGTTGAAAAGAAAAGCACTAAGGAAAAGTTTCTGGGAAATGAGAAGAACAAGTATAGTGTTATTTCCCTACTCAGAGCCTCATTTAATCGATCGCAAATGACGACAGTACAAGCTGAAGAGGATGCTGATGTTCACATAATAATCACAGCAAACTCGTTGTCATCTCAACATCATGCAGTCATAATCATTGGTCAGGATATCGACTCTCTCACATATATTACCAAAAAGTTGGTAAAGGTAAATCATCGAAGGTGTACTATGACAAATATTTTAAACACATTGAAATAGTTGAAAACATTTTATTCATTCATGCCATAAGTGGCTTCGTCACAACTGGTACTCCGTTCGGTCAAGGTACGAGTATATATAAATTTTGTAATATTCTTCTAAGGAACCACTCAGTGAATAAAACTTTTTCGTTTATTTCAAGATCCAAAAGCAAAGGAGAAATGATCACTTTGGCTGCCGAACAATTCTTTGCACTTTTGTATGGCGGCAATGAGAAATCAAATTTGGAAAATTTAAGGTTAGTACATTCTTGTCAAAGGAGTGAAAAAGAACAAATTCAATTTATCTAGGCTATTACCCACCAAGGACGCACTCCAGCAATATGCTGCAAGAACATATTTAAATGTGCAGACTTGGCTTGGTCACCATAATGATCCAACTGAATGGGGATGGAAAAAGGACGCTGTTGGGTTACTAACTTCAGTACAAATGTTAAAGGAGGTTGCATCTCAGGCATTGCTGAACTTTATATAATGTCAATGCAAAAAAGGTAGCGCTGGAAAGTGCACATTTAGAAAGTCGGGTTTGAAATTCTCCCTACTCACTGTAATGGCAGCACGTGCGAGAATACTGTGGAAGCCTTCGTTCATGATGATGACGAGGAATTTAATGACCCAGTCGCCACAAATTCGGCTAATGAGACATAGTGTACTAGACGTTTGTACATAAACTAAATATAATAGGGAGCTGGCCACAATGACACGCCAATGGAGTTTGGTACGCCAGTGGATTTTGGAATGCCACTGGTCTTTTAAATGAATTTACTACTTTGACAAAAAATGCTTCTAGGTATAATGGCAAAACTGATTTGAGTACTGGATTAAAATAAATATTTTTCACTTTGGAGACTGTGGGAGACTGGGGTTTTTAGGATTTTAGGTTACTACTGGGAGAGGTAAACTGAATCTAAGACTGAATAAAACACTTGAAAAGAGGTTTGAACTTGGAGACTGTTGGTATCTTGAGTAGGTATTGTTTCTTCTTGGCTGATAGTTTTGAACTGACTTCCTACCGGTTTGACTTCTATTTTTATAGGGCAAACTCAGGTCGGATTTTTGGGGGACAGAACCTCCATAATTTTTCTAAGGTACTTGTTTTAGGTAATTTCCCTGGTCGCTACGATTGGAAGTCAGCTGTGTTAAAATTATGTGTGATAGTTTTTGCCAAGATTTTACCAACTCAGGATCCCAAAGCTTCACATCATTTTTATTGTGTTTACAAGAAAAGGTACAAGTATGCATATGTGATATAAGGTACAATTTTAAACAGTAAATATTTTTCTTAAAGTGCAACAATCACTGATAGACGTCAGTTTTTGGGTTGTTTTTGTAGTACATACTCATTTTTAGGTGATGATGTTTATTTCTTGATCCAAATTATTCCCAATTTCTCGAAATTGAGCTCCAAATTTTTCGGAAGATGAATTCGCTGTCGTAAATATTTACGATTCAGATTTTTCCTTTGTTCAGAATCGACCAATAGTGGCTCGGCTGGTCGCATGGTGGGGGTGACGTAAATAGTCAGCCATTTCCTTGGCGTTGATCATTGCTGTCTGGAGTCCCTTGTGGAAGCATTAGGTGGTTATTCAGATGTGTTTTCCAGTCCAATGAGGCTGCTGCATGTATTCATTATCAATTTCATTTATGTTTTCAATTGATTAGTTAGTTAAAGGACATAAAAGCGTTGTAGACAAGTCATTTGGAAGGGGCACCACATGCACATAATTCCGCTAGCCAATAGCAGCTCTCAGATTGTCGTGCTGGCGGCATGGTACTCTGTGGGAGCGTAAGTTCCATTCTTGAATTTCCATGGTTGTCAAAAGCTTTCGCGCACTCGTTAGATGCACACGGATTCCTACGACACGTTCCATACACATAGGAAGACTATATTGAAGATGTTCGAAGCCCATAAGTGGCAGCAAGAAACTAAAGTGAATAGTAGTTATAAATTTTAAGAAAAAATATATTTTTTCCCTTTTTACCACAACGATGTACCTCAATTAATAATTTTATTTATTTAAGTTTTTATTCCAGCAGGGCTGGGAGGGTAGTGCCATATTACATAAACTATAGTATAATATATTTTACAGAGTAAATAAAAATCTAAGAGAAATAAAATATGATAGCGTATTAGGTTAGGTACCTAACGAAAGCAAAAAAATTAAAATAAAATTCGAACATAAATAATAATAATAAAAATTAATCACAAAATTAAAAACAAAATAAAATTAAACAAAAAATAAACAGAAATTAAAATTTAAAAAAGAAATATTGTTTTTTTTTTATCGTCCATCAGGGAGGTCGCCTCATCATTTGCATCCATCGCTCATTCAGTGGGGAGCTGAGCCACCCGGATGCAGCCACGACAATGATGTTGTTTGATTTCCGTGTCCTGCTCCAGAAGCTGGCTGGCCGGTGGCGAAGTAATGCTGGGAATGAGTGCACCCTCCCTTCGGTGAACATCGTGGAGGCGCTGCAGAACCTCGGTAGTTGCATAAGTTGCCTGTATGCATTGTTGTAGCACACCCTCAGTTTGTCCCATTACGCTGCTGGGTATTGCGTCCACAGTTCAGATGTGTACAAGGCAGTGCAGTATGTCTTGAAGAGTAATTTTCTGACGTCGTCGCTACAGTGGTAGAACCGCCTTGAGAGCATTCCCACCCGTATGTTAATTGCTCTTCTTTGTCGTTCCATATCTTCTATATCCTTCATGTCTTCAGTTAGGATATGTCCCAGATACTTAACCTGTGAGGCCACAAGCAGTTCATTTCCTTCTAGATATTGTTACGTAGCGCTCAGGCACCACCCTGCGCCAGTGAGTTGCACACCGCCCGTCCCCCCCGGGCACTCGTACCCCTTCTCACCTCGCCCAAACGCCGCACGCTTTCGCGACCCGGCAACGCGTCACTCTCGCCCAGACCCCTCCAGCCGTAACCCGTGCCCGCCGCTGCGACAGCACCACGGTTCCGGAACATTCCACAGAATTCACGGAGCCGAACGTGAGACGCGCCCGTCCGCCATGTTCCGTGAGGCCCGAGTTGACCGGCCCCTCTGCCACGCTACCTGATTGCAATGGATTCCCTGTTGGGCGTAGCCTGCCATACTTACAGGCAAGCCTCCCCCTGGAATGCTCGCCCTGCCGCCACCTGGTACCCGTGAGTAACGCCACTTTCCCCCATTTTGTTGTGTCCTTTCATGTCCCGTGAACAACAACCGACCCTCAGGGAGGACGCGATTTGAGAGAGATTTGATAGGCTTCCCCCATGTGTAGGTAGTCGATTAGTGTACCTGTGCCTAGTAATTGATTGTAAACGAACTGCCCTGCTATATTTGTGTGTGATCCCGACAATACAAGAAATGTTTACCTTAGACGATCTTTTATTTGACGAGGCGTGACGAGTGTTGGCACATACTATGTACCCCCCCCTTTTTTAGCTACCTACGACCCTTGATGCTGAGAGCCCCGCCAGTTCTGCCGACCTATCTGAGCTAGCTTTGAGGCAGAACGTGGGTGCTTCCACCGAGGCACGCAACAATATATTGGAGGAATATTCAATGGCTCCTTGTTGTGTTTGAAAGCGACGATGACTGACTTTTTAGAATTGAACAACAAGTTATGAGAGTTTGCGTACTCTTCGCATATTTGCACAAGTCGTCTCATCGCTTTAATCGAAGGTGCAAGCAGCACCATGTCATCTACGTAATTAATGTTATTACTGCCTTGTCCGCAGATATGATAACCGTTTCGTGTATCGTTCAACTCTTGTCGTTAATGTACACATTAAATAGAGTTGGAGACATATTTTCCCCTTGCCTGACTCCGCTTTTAAGGAATAAAGGTCTTGAAGAAGCTCCTGCCCATTGTATGTGATTTTCCTGTTGTCCGTACCGAATAGCCAGCATATTGACCACTGCTGCTGTAACATCTCGTTTTATGAGTTTTTCCCATAACAATTGATGGGAAACCCGATCAAAGGCCTTGCTTAGGTCCAGAAAACACCCATAACTTTATATGTTTGATTACATTAACACTATTCTTCTGATTTAATTTTTGATCTAATTGTTGGGATTTTTTTGTGGTAGAACCGGGTTACCGATACCGTTATTGCGATAAAAACATTAAACATATACCTACGTGTTTTATGAAATTTTATTCTCTACAAAATTTGTGTCAGTAAATTTTTTCACCAAATTATACTGGAAAAGAGATACGCACAAAAAACCGAACCCAGTCGAGCAATTTACCGGTTTTTCTAAACTTATAAACATTTTTACGCCGGTACATCTCGATATTTATTAGAGATAGAAGAATTTTTTTAATAAAAATTGTAAGTAATTTTATATACTACTAAACTTGTAAAGCTACTTTAGCAGAAATTTTTAATGAAAACGAGATATTTGAGAAAAACTAGATTTTGGCTCGATTTCGGCTGGTTTTTTCAAAATGGTGGCGAAAGCTCAAGCGACCTAAGGTCGAAAACTCAGATTTTACATCACAAGATGAATGTATAAAGCATATTAAAAAAATGGGACTACCGGAATAATTCCGGTCGCCGATTGATAATTGCACTGGCCTATTAGCCAACTTTCGGACATCGATGCAGTGTCCATCATCAGGGCAGATCCGGTAAATGTTAAATTTTTTCTTTCTTTATTTTATTTACCTTTGATCATTTTGTTCACACTATTTTACGATGAATGTATTAATTTATTCAATTTGGGAGGCGGGTATGGGTACCGACGCCCCAGGAACCATTTATTGGATAACCGACACATCTGCCATAGGTAACATAATATTAGGCCAAACAAAATAATGAAAAATTTGTTTTAATGAATTTCTACGCCAATTAAGAGTAGGTACTAGCTGTTGAGCTCGGCGTAGGAGTTTTTTTTACAATTATTTCATTGTTATAAATACATTTTACTCAGAGTATACAATAAATATAAATTGTGTATGTTATTGGTTTGCTATGTTTGGTTACTTAGCAGGGGTGCCCTGGTTCATGGGGTGAGGTTTTGGAAAAAAACAATATGTGTCTGCAAAAACTTCACTGGTTTATGCAACCAAGGAAATATGTTTTTTTTTTTATAAAATGAACGGTTATTTCCCTAATACACAAAAATAAAAATAAATCAAAAGGGCAGATGTGTAGAGAGTGTTGAATTGTGTGCTAATATAAGAAGTAGTGACACCGTTTAGTGTGCGGTAATTATCTAAGTGCCATTATTTCATTATAATAATTAGTTTTAATAATGTGGTTTTCGGCGTTTAGTTTTTGTGCAGCTACCATGCACCAGACACCCAAAACAAATAAGCTTGGAAGCTTAGCTCCACGCACATAATACCATTAATAGGGTTTTGTGGAACGCGGCACAGTAACCCGAAAATTAATCTTGATAATTTGTCCTGTAAACTAGCATTCTTTCTGTGTGTCCACCCCAATTGCGGTCTCTGAGGCCTGCTTAATCTTAAAATGGTCTCAAACTATGATAATGCTATATCAGTAAACGCCCGGGTTGCCGGTAATTAAAAAAAAAACTCGAGTTAGAAACAGTGGCGGCTGGTGCTCACAAAAATCGGTGGTGCGCTAAAAATCTTGTACATATACCTACTCTAATTAAAATTAATTTGATTATGAAAAAATTCTTACCTGTTTGTAGGTTAGGTCGATTCTCCGTTGTCTCTTTTGTTTTTGACTTGCACTCTTGTTTAATATTTAAAATGGGCCGTGGTGGGCCACTATTTTTAATTTCTAATCCTTTTTCAAAGTTCAGCACATTGTTTTTTATAAAATCAACTTTAATAATGGAACTCATTTTTTACTCTTCCCTACTCATCCAAAAAAACTAATAACAATGGCGTATTGACCTGCGACCTGTCACAACGGGTCTCATTGTTTATGTTGGTTGGTATGCTGTAGAGATAAGAAATAGTCTATGCTGAGCGGAACATTGACTAAAAAAGTGTTGATCTTAATTTAAACACACAATATCAATAATAAAATGACACGACCGCGTCCCCGATTAAGATGCTACTGAATAAACGGTCCTTTTGACATGGTGGAAATTCTCGGATCGCCGTCCACGGGTTATTTAAATTTGCAAAGGATTATACCTACTTACGATTCTGGCGCATGGAGAATTGTGTAAGGATTCTCCTCGATTCTGTGATCGCTTTGGCAAATGCACTACCGACCTGAATATAGGAACAAAACCTGCTTCTGTTATCTGTTACGCGAGCGGGTATACATAGATACCTATATTATGTATGCATTATAACCAAAGTGTGTATTGTGATTTGTGATGAGGCGTGTCGGAAATATAGTATGTTTTTCGGTGATCGGGAATTTTTAGATTGGCAGAAATTTTGGGAGTGCGTTGCACCGCCGCACCTTAGGGCTGACCGCCACTGGTTAGAAATGAATCTGAGATGTGAAGTATTTCATCAAATTAATTTTATTATTTCATATTTAAATAGTAGGTAGTTCGAAATTCAAACAATCCAAATTTTGATTACCCAATCCAGAATTTGTTCTAAACACGTACGTTAGATACATGGGTTGGTTTTGGGAATATAGATACACCTTTAGCAATACCTGTACATAATAAGTTTATAGATAAATACGGCTTTAGCAATCCGAGAATATCCCCAGGAATTATTATTACTCGATTGAATGGCTGCCATATTATCGGAACAAGGGAGGATTGCTTGTTTATTTACTTAGGTACCATGGTTTGTAAAATTGCCTTCATGTTTATATTTATTTAATTATTTCTATATATTTATCTATTTAATTCCGTTTCACTGAAAGTGGAGTAAGCATAATTCCTCATATTCATATGAAAAAAAAAATACAGAATGTCTTAGAATATATTCGCTTAAACCGGAAAAATATTTAAAAGCGGGCAAGTGAGGCAAGTGGCCTATTCAATGGATTATCCACTCTGTGATGTACATATTATGTAGATACATATATGCATTTTCATATCAGTGTAGACGGTGAATTTCGCCTTCTAACAAATTATTTTCGTTTCGCTTTCTTCTCGGTCAATACAGCGTGAATAAAATACGATACCTAAAGAATTTTTGGCGAGTCAATGTCACTGTGGAAAAGTAGATGTGGGGAAGGATTGAAGTGGGTAATAGAAAGGATTTAGAGAAGAGAAAGAAAGTTCCCCTTTACTTTTATATCTTACAGGCTGCATTTGAAAGAGCACCTTTATAATAGGAAGCAGCATATTCCAAAGGCGACAAACTTGCACTGTGCAGGAGAGTGGTGTCAAGTGGCTTGTGGGAATTCCAAAGGTTTTTCCATATTTTTATTTTATTCATTGAGTTAGTTTATACTCCATATAAACTAATAGGCACAATGTAACATTTCGTTTGATAAATTTAAATATTTTTACAGTAAGCATAACATTTCTTTTTAAATACATCATTCTTTCTTCGTTTATATTTATTGTTTCGTAATTATGAACGTCTCTATTAAAAACAATTTCATCCTTAAAGCATTTTGGCATTTGGTTTTTCATAATTTATGTCTTAGTCTTCTAAGAAAATTTACCTTATTTGATACCTTTTTTAGTACCTACATATTCAAAGTTTGCTGTGAAAGACAGTTTTGAATCGAGTATTACACCCACGTATTTTACATTATATTTAATTTTTCAATATTTACTTTATATTTACTTTTCCAATTTTACGTGTACTGTATTACGCATTTTATTGCCTATTTCCATATATTTTGTTTTGTTTACGTTCAGTTTCAACTTGTTTAATTTCAGCCCTTTTGCTATATTTTGTAGGTCTTCGTTTATTTTGTTAATTGCACCTGTGTAATCTTCACACGAAATATAGATTAAGGTATCGTCTGCAAATAGTCTAATTTTACAATGTTTAATAGTTTTAATAATATCATTTATGTAAATTATAAATAAAATTGGACCTAATACCGACCATTGCGGAACACTAAGGTTGTTTTCTATCGGTTCTGATTCTGAGCTTTCAACTTTCGTTACCTGTTTTCTTTTCTGTAGATATTCTTTTAATATTCAGAGCTATGTCAGAAAACCAATGTCTTCTAGTTTTTTCAATAGTATTTTCCTTTCTGTCGTTTCAAATGCTCTTTTGAAATCTAAGAATGCTGCAATGGTGATTTTTTTTGTCTGTTTCTTTCTTCCACGTATCAATCACTATGTTTATCGCCACTTCGCAAGTGTTGTTGTTTCGGAATCTTGATTGCTCGTCACATAATATGTTTTTCCAAATACTCAACGAGTTATTTTTTATTACAATTTCTAGTACCTGTTCGTATTTTGGTAACATATTTATTGGTCTAAATTCTTCTCATTTTCTGGTATTAACAACTTTCGGAATCGGGATCACAATAGATGTTTTCCATGTGTTTGGAAATTTTCCACTTCTTAATGATTCATTTATTATATCCAGTAGATTAGGTCCTAAGACTGGCTCGCATCTCTCAAAACTTTAAAACTTATTCCATCTGGACTCTCTTTTGATTTGGTGCTCTTAAGAATCTGTAAAAGATATGTTTCATAAATCTCTTTAAACACAAGTTTTTCTTGGTTTAGCCGAACATTTCTCACATAGATGTCTTTCTTCAGTATTGGTATACTCTGATGCAATTATATTATGCTCTTTACGAAATATTTGTTGAAGCAGTTCTGTACGGTACCCTTTATCTGATGTGAGAATTCAATGTCGTATTTTATCCCTTTATCTCCGGTTTGTATTAATCCTTTTATGGTTTTCTACATATTGTTAGTGTCTCCCTTTCAGAGATAATTTTGGTTTGTGAAATAATTGTTCTTACAAAATTTCAATAGTTTTGTGTATTTATTTCTCATATTTTTTAATGCTTTCCAGTCTTGAGGGTTTCTTGAGATTTTTGCAATTTTGTACAATCTATCTCTTTTATTTTGTATTGTTTGTAGTTCTATATTATACCATTTATTTATTCATCTTATTTTAGTAGTTTGGATTGGTGTTAACTTAACAATTACTTCTTGTAGGTTATTTATTAATGATTTAGACTTTTCATTGTATTCCATTTGATGAAGTTCATCCATATCACCAATAAGTTGAATTAATCTTTCACTGCTATATTTTTTATAGTTTCTATATTTTATTATTTTGCTGGTTTTCGTCTTATTTCTTTTTATGTTATCTGTAATGTGGATAAGATTATGATCGGTTATTTATAGTTCATCAAGAACTTTTACTTTCAAATCCAATATGTTGGATATGATAAGGTCAATTAACGTATTGGATTTATCTGTTATTCGTGTCTCACTTTTAACTTGTTGTTCCCAAAGTTTGAATAATTTGTTTTAGTCTTTTAGTATATGTATCCTTAAAGTTTTTGAAATTTATATTGAAGTCACCAGTTAAGATATTATCTTCTTCTTGGAGATTTAGGGTGCACCAGTCCTCTATAAATGATAGAAAGTAGACAAAAGGGTGTAACAAAATATTGAGAAATTTATATTAATAATAATAAAAACTAACTTTTGCCCGTTACAGGCAACTAACGGGTTAAAACACCATGCAATTTGACGTACGAACGCGGACGAAGCGAGCAGGAGTATGTGTTAAATTAAATATATGAAGAAAAAACGATGTCTGAATGCGGATGAAGCGAGGAGTGAGCGCCTACAAAGGGAACAGGTAGTCGACCGCTCAATTTTGTCCACCCGCTCTCGGGCTGCTTCGGACGCCCGGTTCAAGGCGTTCAGTAGGTATGGGCCAAGGGGGCTGAGGAGCTTCCTGCTGAATTTTTCACAGCGCCATTTGGGTTGTACACGATATGCGTAATTTGATACCCGTAACGCATAATTTCCAGTTGTAAAGAAGACTCCTATTACCGAGCCATTTTGGTCGCCGAGACCTTAAAAATGGCCCAGGGAGTTTACCGCTCAATTCGGTAAATCTGCTGCCGAACCAATCCAGTCCACCGACTCGGGGCGTTCAGTTTTTAATTTAATTTAATTTAGAATAACCAATAGAACCTCTCCTCAAAAAAGGGGCCAATAAGTTTACCGCTCAATTTTTTCACGCAGCCCTTCGTATTTTGCAGGTCGAGACGCGTAATTTGGTATCCATCTCGGGTACTGTGAGGTTCCATGAATTGAATATTTACAACAAAATAATTACTACTTTCAGTACCTACCCACTGCGTACATTAATCGTACGAAGAGGAAGGTGACCAGATCTGAATAGCCAGATCCAAACACGGCTAAAGCCATTTCAAGCAACGTTTCAATTCTGAATCGTGGTCTTACACCAGGGCGATACTGAGAGTATCTTCCACTCTGGAACACGTGCCGCAAATATACTATTATTATTTTACATTAATAAATTGTGAAATTACACAAATTAACCACGTACAATTTATTTTCCACGCCGGTATTCGATCCCGCGACCTTCGGATTGCTAGTCAAGAGTCTTACCGCTGGACTACGCCGGCCGTCTATTTTCCGTTTAGATGAATATCAATATAATAAAAGTAAATATTATTTTCTGTAATTAAGCTCGGATCAGAAAGGATTTGTTTCACACCAAGGTGCCAGATTTGGACCTACGTCAAACCCCAGATAGAAAATGTCTGTCCACTGTCAATTATGATTTTATTGGAAACGTGGCGGGCTTGCTCACTCCCCACTTAATACCTGAATCTGTCCCCTGTCCGCCCACAGCCACCGTGGAAATAGAGGATAAAACGCATTAGTAGTTTACTAACTTGTGTAATGGTTAATTTTATCATTATTTGAAATGGGGTCTTATTATGTACGTGATATTTGTAAGTGATGCAAAATGTATGATAGCAATACAAACCTATGTAAGTATGATCGAGACTAGGCTTGCTGTTTGCCGTGGATCAATACGAGACTATTCTAAATTGTCAAAGTAATAGTCGCCTAGTTTTGATTTTTTTTTTTACATGAATACCGCACAAGAGTCCCAACTGCTCCCGTCTGGAGCCAGTGAGACTACGGCATCCCCAATTGGGATATGTTGTGAAGCTGAAGGTAGTGGGGAGGGGAAGGAGATAGGGAAGAAGAAGGCGGGGAAGTACCTGGCTATTCTTCTTCTTTCGTATGGTGGGGGATCAGAGGGGGACATCTAGGTCTGCGAGCCAGTCTAGGGCCTCAGGCGTTGCCCTGTGGACCTCATCAATCCCGCCGGGGAATGAATGGAGCGGGCATTCGTTGACCACATGTTCGATGGTCTGCACCGCACCGCATTCACACGTCGCCGACTCTTTAAGGCCCCATCTATGCATCATGTGAGCACAACGGCTATGGGAGCACCTTATCCTATTGATGGCAGTCCAGAGTTTGCGAGGCAATGAGAACCCAGGCTGTCTCTCGGTGGGGTCTTGCACGAGATGTGCGTTTTTGACGTTGGCTGATTGCCACTCAAGCTTCCACCTATCTTCTGGGGTGAGAGGTGTTCGAAGGAGTCTTTCTCCTTCCGTCCAGAAGGGTTTTCGAGACTCCGGGTGAGAAAAGACATCATCGTGCAAGGGTATTTCGCTTTTTTGCTGCGCCTTCTTGTATTCCCTCAGTGTTGCAATCTCTCGCCTGATATTTGGCGGGGTTATATTTGCAAGTACGGGGAGCCAAGGAAGAGGAGTCGATTTTAAGGTTCCGCTGACGGTTCGCATTGTGGCATTAAGCTGAACGTCAACCATGGAAGTGTGGGCGCTTCTGGCCCATACTGGAGCACAGTATTCAGCTGCTGAGAAAACCAGGGCAATGGATGCCGTTCTGAGCGTGTTGGCGTCGCATCCCCAGCTAGTACCAGCCAGCTTATTGACTAAGTTTAGTCTTGTCCTGGTTTTTTTGCCCACTGTTTCCATGTGCTTCCGGTAATTCAGGCTCCTGTCCAAAGTTACTCCAAAATAGCGGAGATGGGGGTCATGGTAAATATTTTTTCCATCAAACTGAACACAGAGTTTTGCGTTTTTTTTTTTTTTTTTTTTTTTTTTTTTTTTTTTTTTTTATTATTTATTGAAACATTTATTATAATTACAATTTTACAACTAAATATTTTTTTTTACAGGTTTTTTTTTACTACCCTTCCATTAAAAGCATTTGCTTGTGTATGGAAGGGGAGTGTACATAAATGTTATAAGTTATTAGTTAGGTATAAGTTAGTACTTAAATAATTAACTGTACATAAATATATGTGAGCTGCAGTATTTATTTGATAATGGTGAGTTTTTTTTATTTTTTTTTTAAAGAAAGAATGTTATGGAGAACTAAGATATTTGTAAGATTAATTGACAGTAGTTATTTTCTTAAGAACATCTTTAAAATGTCTCTTGACAGAGAGCAGCATTCGGGCCTTATCATTGATGCTTCTGATTTCCTCTGGTAAACGATTGAAAAAAGTTCTTCCCTGATAAGTATAATGATGCTGTGCAAAAGACGTATTTAGTTTTGGGCATAGAAAAACATGTTTAAGTCGAGTTCTGTTTTCATTTAAAAATTGATATTTATCTTTTTCTTTTATTATTTGAATTACTGAATTTTTAATATATAAATCTTTAAATGTGGGTACTTGAAATTCTTCAAACAGGCGTTCTGTTGGGTAGTCTAAGGATTTTTTTAATATAATTTTAATAATTGTTCTTTGTACAATTTCTATTGGAAGAAGGTTACATTTATACGCGGATCCCCAACTAATAATAGCGTATTGTAGAGTGGATTGAACTAAGGCATAGTAGATTAAATATAGATTTTTTATCGACAGAAAATTTCTAATTCTTAAAAATATATATATTAATTTTCTGATTTTGTTTACTACTTGACATATTTGTTCCTTCCATTTCAGATTTTTATCGATAATTACGCCGAGATATTTAATTTTATTTGTTGTTTTTAATATTGTACAGTTTGATTTGCAATAATGTTGGTTGTGAATTTTAGTGTTATCGTGTATGACAATGTTAAAATTTTTGGGAGCGTCGTTTGGATGGATTGCAAATGGAATTACAAATGTCTTTTCACTGTTTAGTGATAGTAAATTAGTGTCGAAAAAATTCTTAAGCGTATTGATGTCTTCTGTGGCCTGTAATTCTACATTTTCCCAAGTATTTTCACTTATTATTAAAACTGTATCGTCGGCGTATGATGTAATTTGACCATGTAGATGTTGAAAAAAAATATCGTTTACATATATGGTGAAAAGGATTGGTCCAAGCACTGTACCTTGGGGGATTCCAAAGCTTGAAATCTCTTGATCACTATTAATACGATTGATTTTTACCACTTGAGGGCGGTTTTTTAAGTAGTTGGTGATCCATTTAATCGCGTTGCCTTTTATGCCAATATCATTTAATTTTTTTAATAGTATCTCATGGGATATGCTATCGAAAGCCTTTCTGAGGTCAATAAATATGCCCGCACATTTTTTACCTTTATCTAATGATTCGTAAATGTATGAAGTTACGTTAGCAATTGCATCATGTGTGCTGAGTGATTTAATAAAACCAAACTGGTTTTTGTGTAGTATTTTATTACTATCTAGGAAATTTACCAATTGTTTTTTTACTATTTTTTCAAAGATCTTTCCTATGTTAGAAATTAGACAAATTGGGCGATAATTCGTTACTTGGTGTGGATCACCAGATTTGTAAATAGGTGAGATTATTGTGTTTTTGTAGTTCATTGGAAATATTCCTTTCGTTAAACTCAAGTTTATTAAATGAGTGATGGGTTTTATTAAGTAAGATTTCATAGATTTTAACATGTGTGCCGTAATAGAATCAAAACCGGGAGACGAACCTCCTTTCATATTTTCTATTATTTTTAAGATTTCACATTCTGTTGTTATTTCAAATGTTGAAAGTATATTACGTTTATGTAAATTTTTATTTTTATGTTTTTCCGGGTTAGAAGGTTTATGAATATTTTTCGCAAGATTTTTTCCAACATTTGCAAAGAAGGAATTAAATATGTTTGCACATTGTTTAGGCTGTAAATTGGCATCTACAATTTTTTTATCATGTTCGATGTACTTAATATTTTGTGTTTTTTTTGTATTGTCTATGGCCAAATTCACAGTTTTCCACATTTGTTTATGGTTATTTTCTGAAGATAATATTTTATTTTTAAAAAACTCTTCCTTACTTTTTTTAATATAAGATGTTAATTTATTTTTATATTTTTTATAAAAAATATATGCTTTTTCATCATGGGGATTTTTTAAAGTTGTTTTATAAAGTTTTTCTTTGTTTCTGATAGATATTATAAGTCCTTTGGTAATCCAAGGTTTTAAACATCTTAATTTTGATTTTATGTGTATTATTATTTCAGTTGTCGAATTTTTAATGTGTTGTGACAGGATTTTTTCAAAGTTAGTCGAACATATTTCAGTATCATCACTCTTTAAAACATTGTTCCAATCTTCCTTTTTTAGTTTTTCAGAGAGAATAGTCATGTCTATTGTTGATTTTTTGGGTATTAAATTATGTTTTTTATGTTTAATATTATTATTATACAGAAGTAAGCATGAATGATGATCAGTTATGTTAGTTTTCCAAACAATTGATTTTAGTTTGTGAAGATCTTTAATGTTTACGTTTGTCCAAATGTGATCTAAACAAGATGGAGTATGTTCTTTTATTTCTCTAGTATTTTTATTTATGCAAGATATGAAATTTTGTTCAGTCATACAATTGATGTATTCAGTTTTGTTATTATTTTCTATTTTTTCATTAATGTTCACATTAAAATCACCCACCACAAAGCAGAGTTTATTTTTTAATTTTAATAATATGTATTTGAGGTCATTAATAAACGTAATAATACTCGAGCCATGCGTTCTATAGATAGCTATTAAATGATATATTGATTTGCCGAGTTTGAAATGTACTTCGATGCAGTTTACCAAATGTATTGGGTGTTCTATAATGTTAACAATACTAAATTTATTATTTGCAAATATTATTATTCCCGAATTTTTGTTGATATCTACTTTGGTAGAAATATAATTGTACTCAGGTAAGTGATAAGACGGTGACTCAGCGTTCGTAAATGTTTCGGTTAACACTATGAAGTCCGGCTTTTTAATTAAATTATTTATTTTTAGAATTAGTTCATCTAAATTTTTCTGAATGCTACGAATGTTTATGTGCATAATAATTATATCATTGATGTTTTTAGAAATAATTTTGTTACATGAATCAGTACAAATACATTCATATTCTTGAATTTTAATATTTAATTCTAATTCGCTATTTAAGAAATCATCCATTTAATTAATGCATTTTTGGTTGTATTTTGCAATATTATATATAAGTTTTTTTTTAATCAATGTCGTAGTTTATTCTTTCTTTGGCTAATTTTAGCATGTAAGAACGAAACTTACATGTTTCGCTGTTTGTTCGGTGGTCTATTTCATTCATTTTACTGTTGAAGGAGTTTATTTCTTTCTTCTTGTTAGCTGAGTGACAGTTAGCGCATTTGGGCGGCAGTTCCAGGGATTTACACTCGGAGATGGGATGATCTTCTGAACAGTGCTTGCATGTTGGTTTATTCATTTTATTGTAGCATTTTTGTGCTGTGTGTCCGAATCTTTGACAATGGAAACATTGGGTAAGAACGTTACAATCGGTTACATAGATTCTCATGAATCCTAGATGAATTTTTTTTCTATTTATAAGATGTAGTCTCAATTCTGGATTTGTTTGGAGAATTAAGTTTTTGCTGTTAGTTTTTTTGTTCGTAATGATGGCTTTAACTTGTAATATTTTTTTATCTTGGTATTTTTCACATATCATTTTGATGTCGTTGTTTTGTTCAATTATGTCTTCTAAGAATTCTTCTTCGGTATAGTCTTTGTCAAGTCCTTTGAATATTACGCATGGATCCGTTTTCACAAGTACCTCCGCTATTATGGTTTTGTCGACTTCATTTATCTTATCTTTTAATTTTTTTGCCTCTTCTTTTTCTGGGCATGTTATTATAATGTTTTTTTTTGTTTTTTTAATTTCACTTACTCGAATTCCCAACTGCGATATTTTGATTTTTTGTATTTTCTCTTTTATTTTTTCAGTGTCTTCTTCTTTTAAGCTTTTTATAATGATAGGAAATCGTTTTTCTTGCGTTTGTGGTATTAAGTTTTTTACTGCCGAAGAGTATGAAAATGAGTTTTTTTGTGTTTGGTTTTTTTCTTGAATTTCACATTTTTCTTGTAATTTAGCTAATTCTATTGCCATGTGGGATATCATTTCCATGATGTTATTTATTTCTTTCATCATTTTTGATTTGGTTTCTTTGGTAAATTTATTTTCTTCTATGATTGTATGTAAGTCGCTTATGTTTTGTTTCGCCTTAGTAATGAAGGCATGCGGATCAACCGCTTCCTCCATTTTCACGGGTTATGAATTATTTTATTTTCGGTTAATTAATATACTTTTAAAGTTTGTCTGGGTTTGAAAGTGTTATTTTATTTATCGCCGCTCACTCGCGTCCAACACCGTTAGAGGTTTAGGCGACACAGCCTTGTTTGCCTGTGAATTACTGAGATGGAAAGCTGTCGCAACTGTTTTCGACCCTTTCGGCTTTAGTCGCCAATTGAGGAAAAATTCTTCCATAGCCTTGAGGTCAGAATTAAGGATCTCTTCTGCTGCATTGAGGGTTTTGGCTTGGACTGTGATGGCGAAGTCATCTGCGTAAGCAAATTTTCTGCCTTCAGTGTGAGGAAGATCTCGTGTATAGATGTTGAAGAGCGATGGGGCCAGCACTGAGCCTTGGGCAAGGCCATTATTCAGGTGCATTTTTTTGCTTTTTGCTTCTTAGAAAAACCCTGATAGTACGTCCAGTTAGTAGTTGCTCAATAAGTCGTACTGTGTTGCCATCCTCTATGGTGTCGTAGAGCTTGACAAGGAGGCCTTTGTGCCACACCGTGTCGTAAGCCGCAGAGAGATCAATGAACGCTGCCGCAGTCTTAAGCCGTTTCTGGAATCCAGATTCGATGTGTGTTGTCAGAGCTAGCACCTGGTCACAGCAGTTACGGCCTGGTCTGAAGCGAGCTTGCTCTTGTGGAACCACTTTCTCCAGAATTGGGGTAAGTCTGCGGAGCACCACTCGCTCTAGGAGTTTGTACATGGTACTTAAAAGCGAGATGGGCCGATAGCTGTTTGGATCTTCCGTTGGCTTGTTGGGTTTGAGGATCGCAATAACTTTAGTTTTTTTCCAGATATTTGGAATAACTCCAGTTTTAAAAATTTCAGTAAACAGTTTTGCGATCCATAACTTTGTCCGTGGCCCAGCATGTTTCAGAAAGTCTGGAAGAACTCCACTGCTTTCCCAGCTTTTGTTGAAGTGAGGGCGATGTCTACATCATCAGCTGTAACGGCGACCACATCGTTAGGGTTCACCGGCCATTTTAGCCGCGCCGCTTTCAGGGATTTTTTGATCTGGTGGCTTATATTAGACTTTGTTGTCGTTTTTGAACTGCGGAGTAGTTGGTGAGCAACAGCATTTGGGGACACTTTGGGGGTTGTCTTAATTGGCTGATTTGCAGCTCCGAGTCGCCTGAGTGTTTGCCACGCTTTTCTGCTCGAGTGTTCGAAACTCATTTCTTCCATTAGTTCGTTCCACCTGTTCATGCGCCCGTCATCCAAAGATTGGAGAAGATCAGAAGCAGTGTCTGGGTCGTTGTTCCTCTCGTATTCAGTTAGAAGGCGTTTGCTTTCTGAGCTCCATGTTGGGATATACACTTTTCTGTAACCTCTAGGGATGAATTTCTTCGCAGCTACAAACAAAAGGTTCGAAAATCGGTCGTAGAAATTCGGCTTTGATGGTATGTTATCCACAACCCTGTCAACATATTCCGAAAACTCTCGCCATTTTGCCCGTCTTAAATTCCACCGTGGCATCGGGTTACTGGAGATTAACGGAATCTGTATACCTATATTTAGCATGACTGGCCTGTGTTGACTATGTGGGAAATTATTCAGTACAGTTCTCGAGGCCCTCATAGGTTTTCCGTCCGGCTCTTTAGAGACAAAACACAAGTCGGGCGTGTATTCACGACGCCAACGCGCAGAAAAGAATGTCCCCTTTTGTTTAGCATCGTAAATAAGTTGGCAATCCTGTGCTGATGCCCAATCGGTGATTTGTTCTCCAGCTTTATCGGTGGTCGAGTAGCCCCATAGGAAATGGTGGCTGTTGAAATCTCCCACGTACACCGCCGGGTGATTGTGGGGAGGGAGTGCTGGTGTCTGCCATACTTCATTTGGAGGTTTGTAGATGTTAAATATTGCTAGTTTTCCAACCTGAATACCGATTGCGTGAAATCCATCCGTGATTTTTCGGGTAAAATTCTGCAGCTCCGGCCTAATGTAGGTCGCAAGGCCATGTTTTGGGTGTCCCCGCACTGCCACTAGGAGATATCCGGGGATATCCAAACGTGGTGAGTCGATTTCTGCGATATGGGTCTCCTGGAGAAGCAGGATATCAATGTTTTTGTCGTTGAGTGTTTTTACTAAAAAGTCCACCTTTGAGAGAGATGTTGCCTCAATATTCAGGGACAATATTTTCAACTGTTCCCCGATATTTAATGTTTCCCCTTGGCCGGGAGACCTTTCGGTCTTCGGCCCCTTACGTGGCGGCATAATTATTTGTAGTCGGAGGCCCTCTTAATAATTGTTTGCCGCCTCACTCACAGCACTCACTACCTTACACGCGCGGTAACAATATACGTGCCGGTAACATCGCGAATAGCGCGGCGGACACTACCTTTGCGTGCGGCGGTTGGCACACTACTGGTTATTCAGGTCTGGTCACCAATCACGACTAAAGCCATTTCAAGCAACGTTTCAATTCTGAATGGTGGTCTTACACCAGGGCGATACTGAGAGTATCTTCCACTCTGGAACGTGTCGCAAAAAAATTTTTTTTTTTGCTTTTCTTTATTCATAATTTTTTTTTTAACATAAATTGGGGATTTTTCGACCACCGTGCTAGGCACATGCCCGTGTTGTGGTGGTCAATATACTATATATATAATATAATATACTATATATATTATCTTATGTATATATAGTATATTGACCACCACATAATATAATATATGTAGTATATTGGGTGGTCAATATACTATATATATTATATTATGTGGTGGTATATATAGTATATTGACCACCCAATATTCACCACATAATATAATATATGTAGTATATTGGGTGGTCAATATACTGTATATAATATAATATACTATATATTATTTTTAATTGATAAATTATGAAATAACACAAATTAATCAAATAAAATGTAGTTGCCACGCCGGGATTCGATCCCGCGACCTGATGTTTTTTTTCGAGAAATATTATGATTTTATAAAAAATTATGTGTATACGAGTATTTTTTTATAATAAAAAGCAATTTTAGAGGCGGGAATGGGTACCGCCGCACAGTGATTCGTTTCATACAAGCTAGACGCTAATACGTCACTTTTGAATTCCCAAACAATGACGTCATGGCGACATTACCAGATAGACAGGATAATAAATGTATGCTTAATTGGGGTGAATAATGCACGCATTGACTCGTACCAGAGGCCTAATGTGTTTTGAAATTATCATTTGCATTTATTCGCTCATCGCAGCTCGATGTTTAAAATTGTGTACTAAGTTTGAAAAGTGTTTTTTTTTCGGTTCTGTAAAATGGAGGCTACTTTTACGTTTTAAAGTTTTTTTTTAATATTTTAGTAAATAATTTTAGTTTTTTTTAAAATAATAAATAAGTTTTGTGTTTTTTTTTGCCTACAAAATATAATTAATTTCTAACTTCTCGAGAGTTTATCTCAGAGAGTATATCAAAATCGCACGATAATTTTCTTTTTTTTAAATAGTGCAACAAATCTTCTATTCACATCAGTTTCGACATTAACCCGCACGAATCCACATTATTATTATTTTTTCATTTTACAGGAACCACATACGAGATTTCTAGGCTGGGGTTGTTCGTGACATGGAAGAGTTTGCCGAAGAAAGAAAGGCTTGGGGGAATGTTTAACAAAATTTTAAGTACATTTGAACTTGATAAGCTCAGTGCAAAAGTTGAAAAAAAGTTGACAAACAAAATAAGGCTTATATCTTTGAATATAAGCAGAAAATGGACCGTAATTTTAGCAATTTATTACACTCAAAATACACTTTTTTTACGTTTTACATATAATTATTTTATTATAAACCTCAAAAACTCTATTAACACATTATTTAAAAATTATAAAAAAAAATAATAAAAAAAACGATATGAAAATATATATATTAATAATTTTTAACACTAATTTTCATAATTTTCATAAAATTAGTGTTGACTACACTTCAATAGAGGGTTAAAAATAATTTAATCATGTGCAAGAGTTTTTAGCATGGAACTAGGATTGCATGGAAGCGGTATAGGCATTTCAGAACGTACTAAACCGTCAAAACCTGTGTAGCTATCTCCATTTTTGGCCGGCGTGAAGAGGGGATAGAAACGGGGTTACCGCCCAGCGCGCGGGGGCAGGGTGGGCGTTCTACAGAAAAGGGCCGAACTGGTAATGGGATTAACATTATTTAATTTATTTTTTAATAAAAAAAAAACTTTTGTCAGTTTTTTTTTCATATTTTAGGCACAAAATATAATTACCCATTGTGTATTATTTGCTGAACGAATTTCTTTATCAAAATTAATAGTTTACTTACTTTTAACCACTTTTATTGTTTATAAAAAACCGGCATATTTCGTGAGCAATGCTCACTTCCTCAGGGTTTACTTATTTAAAAGATAAATTAAATGAAGACAATATTAACGAAACTCAATAGAAAATCTGAAAACAAAAAAAATCTGAAAAAAATATGGGCATAACTGGAAGGTTTTACTGACAAAGTTAAAAATAAAATATATCCTAGACTTGCAGAAAAGTCAATAAATGTCGTATATTAAAAATAAAATGGTTAAAAATATATCCAGGCCCTTTCTAGATAGCATTTAGTTCGGGTTTGAATCTTGCAATCATACATGTAGATAGCAGCCAATTAAATACGCGTCAAGAAAATGAAGATAATGTCGGTAGTTCTTAGTCAAAGTATGATACAGTTAAAAATGATCGAATCGGATAGGGACACATTAACTCAGTTGGCAGAGTTGCGGGCCCGGAAAGCCGTAGTTCTTGGGTTCGTGTCCCGATTTAAAGGAAGCGGCAATACGGCCGGAAATGTACCTAACTTATATTATTTTTAATTATTAAATTTTGAAAACACAGATCAATCGAATAAAATTTATCTGCGCGCACCGGGATTTGAACCCGCGACCTCCGGATTGCTAGTCAAGAGCTTTACCCCTCGACCACGAGGGCATGTCAATGTGACTTTTACATGACAATACATGATTATAAACTTTGAATTAACATTGTAAACATATTTAAAAGGAGTGTTAAATTAGTAGGAAAAAAAAACTAAAAATAACAGTGCAAAAAAGACAAAGTAAAAATGTTTAAAAATTAATAAGCAAAATGATAAAAAACACATACCTATGACATGTGTAAATCACAACTTTATATTTGTGCGTTATGATTAATAAAAACATAAAAGTTTTTTGGTAATTTTTAATTATTATAATTTAAGTTGACTGATTCGGCCCATCGGCAGTCGGAGTTCACGTGATAACATCGGGCCCATGGCGATGGCGGTTGAAATGAACACGCCGAAAATTATAAAATGTATATTTAAGCTATGTTTAAACACTTTCCTGTGAAAGGTAAGACCGTCTTTCTTCTTAAAGGTCTTCATAGAACTACTTTTACACAAGTTTACGGCGCGGTGGACCATTTTTCTATGTTTTATGAACGTTTTTCTGGGAGCTCTATGCGCGACCGAGGTGTAAAAGCCAATGTCAGCCATCTAAAAACCGTTAGGTAAAATTTTTGAAAAGGCATACTTTGGGAGGGTGGGCGCACTTTACATGCCGTCTCTCTAATATCCATATAATATCCATACTCTTAGGTTTTTAGCGTCTAGCATGTATGAAACGAATCACTGTGCGCCGCCCTGGGAACCTTTATTGGATAACCAACACCTCTGCCATAGGTCACCCCAAGTGGTACGCTACGTTCGGTGATTTAGCAGGGGTGCTTGGGTTCATGGGGTGCGGTTTGTCTAGGTCTTGAAGGCGGATGACCGGGACACACTGAACCCCAGATTCCTACCCACCCCTTAAACCCTTTTTCTTCCCAGAACTCTCATCTCCTTCCTTTCCTTAAAAAAAACCCTCTACACAGCATCCCCAAAGATGACATAGGCCCCGAGGGAAATTATTTTCCTCAGGGCCTATGTCATCCTAATATCTATCAAATCTCTTTATGATGTATTTTTAATTTTGAAATTTCGTGTCTTTGGTAATTTTTTTTCAAACCGTATCATTTTTTGAGATAAGACAATAATATTTAATACAATCAATGTACGTTTTGTACTTACAGCACTCAACGTACTGAATTGAGATGAGATAGGTATCACAAAATTACGTGTATGTATAAATGAAATTGTGACTATATTAGTGTATTCAGGGCTTCCATTAGCGATTAGTCGGTCAAGAACCAACCGCACAATTGAGCTAGCTCTTTTGATGAGCCGTACTTCACGATAAACCGTACCACGGCTCAACTGAACAATGCAAAATAATTGGCATTGTTAATATTCCGATTTTTTATTTTTAAATATTATTTTGTAAAAATAATTCATCGTTATTATTTACATCGTTCTATTTGGAGCAGGTGGATGAGTTTGTGTACTTGGGAAGTATGTTTACGATAGATGGGAGGGCTGACAGAGATATCGAAAGAAGGGTTAATGCAGGCAACTCTATTAATGGAGGACTGAACGCCGTTGGCGCCAACAAAAAACTGTCCAATGAAGCGAAGTTAGCCGTTCATAATGGAGTGCTGGTACCTACCCTGATGTATGACAGTGAGGCATGGAACTGGCAGAGGAAGGATGAAAGTAGACTGAATGCTGTATATATGAGATCCCTGAGACGTATGTGTGGTAAAACCATGTACGATCGTGTGAGAAATGTGGAGATCGGCGAAGAATACAAGGCTGATGTAAGCGTAATGAGTAAGATTAAGAAAGGGACGCTAAGATGGTTTCGGCATGTAGAGCGAATGAACGAGGAAAGGAGTGTAAGGAGAATATATGACGCAAATGTGAATGGTAGAAGAAGTCGGGGACGCCCGAGGAAGACATGGCACGACCAAGTGAATCAGATGCTTGAGTCGGGCCATGTGAAAAGTCGGAATAATAGAAGAGCATGTATGAGACGATGTATGAATGTGAACGGGGCAAGGAGTGTGTGCCAAGATCGAGTTGTTTGGCGATCCGTCCTCTCTGCCTACCCCTGCGGGGAAACGGCGTGATGGCTAGTTAGTTATTATTTACTTTTAAAACTGAGCCCTCGCCGTAATAATGTTGTATCCAACAAAACTATCAACGTTGAGAAATTGATGGAATAATGTGTGGCATATTAAAATTAACCTTTTAGTATGTTAGATCTTTAAGGTATGAATTATGGCAATTAATTTTTTTTTTGGCCTGTGGCAGCATTTTAAAGTTTTGGAAATTAATAAGGGCGTAGGTGATAAATATGCAACGCGCACGTCCCGGTTAGACGAGAGGTCTGGGTTCGAGTCCCAGTTGCGACCATTGTCTTTTTTCTGTGTCTTGTTATCTTTCATATTTTAGTTTAGATTATTATTGCTATCTTCTTCTTCAATGATTTATTACATTGATGGGAATTACCTTCAAAAGTTATAAACGAGAGTTTTTCTTATAAAAAATTGAATATTATTTATCAACATACTTGCCAGTTGGGAGCGGCTAAGTGCGTTGTGCGGCCCGTCTGGAGGCAAACTGATAACTTACATCAATTTTTCTTATCATACTTGTAGTGAGTAAACAATGCAGCGCCTTTTCCGATAGGTGCCTGCAGTTGGCGGCTCGTACACCAATAGTTGACAGGGGCCTTCTATCAACAGCGACGTGACAGGCCGAGAGAAAAATCGAACCATTCTGATTCCGATTGCCGTTGATTGAGCTGCTCGCAAATCGCTCCAGTGTTCGCCTCCCAACTTCAATAAAATAATCTCTATTATAAAACAAAAATATGTGTATTGAATATTGTTAAATAAACTTGCAAGTACTCAGTGTTCCAATTTTACTGTCACAATTATTCAATGCCCCCCATCACTTTTTTTACAATAGCTCCACACAGGAAGCCCAGATGAAAATAATTTCCCTCAGGGCCCATGTCATATTTGGGGATGCTGAGTGGAGGGTCTTTTAAAGAAAAGGAAAGATCGGAAATTCTGGGAAGAAAAAAGATATGAGGAGTGGGTAGAAATCTGGGGGTTAGTGGGTCCTAAGATGACGGATGTACGATGATCGAGAAACAATAGATCGAGAGACTTTTTTTAATTATTCTTTATTCATAAACATATCTTAGGTATGCAGTTTTTACAGGTTTATCGACTGCCACACTAGGCACATGCCCGTATTATGGTAGTCGGATGGCTGGAGAGGTCTCCCTCAACAGTCTCTCCCGATCCTGCCCGCCAAACCATAAGTGGGGACAAACCTCACCCCATGAATCTACATACACCAGCTATATCGCCAAACGTGGCAAACCACTTGGGGTGACCTAAGGTAGGAGTGTTGATTATCCAATAAAAGGCTCTCGGGCGGCGGTACCCATACCCGCCTCTGAAATTTAAATTAAATTTATAGAGAAAGGAACAATCAACCACTTACCTTCCGTTTGATGTGCATGCCAATCTTACATCTCAATTTACTGATATAATAATCCTACAATTTACCTAGTTGTTTTTACATAAAAATCATTAAATTCTATTTAAAACACCTCCAAATAAAGGGAAAATTAATCACTCTATTTCAGTTTGCCATGCAGGTTAATCTTATATCTGAACATTCTAATTTACTTAGTTGCTTTTGTTCTAAAATATCTTACTTTAAACACCTCCATCATAAGAAAAACGCTTACAGAGAAAATAAAACCAACCACTTTATTTGCGTTGGATATGAAGGTCAAATTTACATCTCAAAACCAATTTACTGATTTGCTTTTATGTTAAAAATAAACATTTTCTATTTAAATCCCCTCATTCAAACAGATTCACAGAGAAAGGGAAAATCTCATCTTTCTATGGCTTGTTCTCTTTCACATTTTAGTTTAGATTATTAGTATTATCGTTTTTTTCAACGATATAAAGGGAAACTTAATCACTCGACTTCCTTTCAACATGCAGTCCAATGTCAATTTACTTATTTTTATTTTTATTTTAACTTTATGAGTAAAACCTCAAATTGTAATATTTAATTAAATGAAGACAATATAAGCGAAACTCAATCGAAAATCTGAAAACAGAAAAATCAGAAAAAGATATTGACACATCTGGGACTCGAACCCAGGACCTCTCGCTTACCGGGCGAACGCGCTAACCACTGCGCCACCGTGTCGATATCCAATTCGGTCACTTTTAACTGTATCATACTTCGACTAAGAACCACCCACACTATCTTCATTTTTCTTAACGCATATACTATTGCGGAGTGTTCAATACTAAGTAAGACCTATTCATAAGGCTTTTACGGAGATAGATAGATGGACATGGGCACGGAAACGTGATTCTACTATGGTTTTAGTTAGCTAACCTAACCTTGAACCTGTCATTCATATTATAAGAGTGTTAAACAAAACAAGTAAAAAAACACTTGTTGTGCAGACATATTGAAATTAGAATAAAAAACAAGGGGGAGATTTCTGATATGATTTTAGATTTTCACGGCCAAAAGTATTTTGTTGTATTTGGGGTGTTATGCTGTGTTGCGCTACCTCCTTCTTTGGCCAACGTTTCAGACAGCATTACAGTGTCCATCATCTAGGCAGATGGTGCAGATGTGTGGCACATCTACCCTGATGATACTATTATTCAAATTCCATTTGTGAATAAATTAATCTGTATATGAAAAGGTCTAATTTCTGAAATACACGATAAGAACCGATTTTAAACAGAATAGAAAAAATAAAAACCGACTGAAAATAAACAATTGGATAAATTAAATGAACATAAATTACTAAATTAAAATGACGATAAACGTTTTATAATAATATTGCAATTTCTCATATTTTTCCCCTTGTATGAGTCGAGGGCATTTGCATTCACTAGATGAGTTGATACAGATTTCAAGACAAACAGCTCCACCAGTAAATAGATACGGCGCCCTCTAAGTTCTCGTGATTTTTTTATTACCCACTATCAATGTTATGTCTCCATCTGGGCACAAAGATGCCTACATAAAAACAATAGTAACCAATGTGATCCTCGTCTTCCAAAAAATGGGAAAAAATTGTATGACCAATACAATATTCACAAGAATCAAATTGAATGTAACCACGTTTAATACATTTTCGTTATTTATTTTTGGGGTGTTATGCCGTGTTGCGCTACCTCCTTATTTTTCTTCTAAACATTGGCTAAAGAAGGAGGTAGCACAATAATTCATAACACCCCAAAAATAAATAACGAAAATACTTATGGCCGTGAAAATCTAAAAATCGTATCAAGTTTAATGCAAGTTAATCAATGAAAATAATATTAACAACTCCCTAACAAAAAATAAGAAAAAGATTCGGACATGAATCCAGGAACTCAGTCTAGACTTGGCCTTATTTTACCAATATTTTACTGAGCTAATTCGACCATATCAATTTCAGTGATATTTAAATGTATCCTAAATGCGACCGAATCCTTTTCCGAGTTTTCTGTTTCATATTTTTCGTTCGAGTGTTGTTAAAATAATTTTCTATGATAAAATTTTATAATTAGTGGTTTACTCAATAATTAACACCGCTATAAAAAAATATTGTACGATATTGCAAATCTTACCTAAGATCCGATAATAGGTTCTGTTATGTCTCTTAAGCCCCGTTCTGATTGATCAAGTATTTTAGTCGAGTGGAGAGTATAACTAAAGTAGTAACTAAACTAAACGCGTCTGAACACCGAGAGTGGGTGAGTCAGCTCTTTAGTAAATTCAATCCATTTCGTTCTATTTTTCGGGCGAGTATGCGTCCCCGCGTACTGACAGGCGCTAACCGATCGTTTTAGCAGTATTCATTTGTGAACGAGCGAAAATGTCGTAGTGATAGAGCGAAGATGCTACCCAAAATTTATTTATTTTTGCTGCTATTAATCTCTTTTCGTGTCCATAGTTTATTTATTTTCATCTTACTAATTTATTCTTCCACCTGTTCCAAAATAAACATTAAAATAAGCATGAACATAAGCTTAACCATCGTATTTACTTTGCATTGTAGCACCCCACCCATCCATCCACCGTCATCTTGCAACGGGCGGCGGGCACAAATGTACTCTAATGAAAGTAATGCGAACGGTTTTCGGCGAGTCAAGTAGCGAGTATACTCGTTACTTGACTTACTACTTGATCAATGTGAACGTACCTTTAGTTTCCAATAGCTAATAACTCAAGATTTGTTAAGTATCTTCTAAATAAATTATAGGTTCGAGTGATTACTAGTTGATTTACGAGTAATTGGTTATCGAAAATATTTACAATGAATATTAAACTGGACAGACTATATTATACCCTAAGAAGTCCTGCCGCTGAGCGGACTGTAGGAGCTCGCCCAATCTCGCCGATGCCTTCGTCCATCATCGTAACCGTCCGTACCTAAGACACGATGGCGATAGATGGTACTCTTCTGATATCCCACTCAAGTACCATCTGTTGGGATATAGCAGAACTTCGTATTAAAAACTAAGCTATCGACACACGTTGAAGGAAGCTGAAACTACGTGGATAATCATACACTACAAGTACGTATCAAAAACCGATGTGTTCATCTGCACATTATAATGCACATGACTTTACCAGTACATTACACGACCGCTTCAGATTAATCATGCCACCAGGCATCGGCCATAATCACATAAGCCGTCCGGTGCAGCGGCCCGCCTAATTCGTTTAATAACACCCTAAAACTAACTTGCCCCTTCCGGACGCGTACGTCATTTATTAATTCGGCCTGAAATCCGATCACGGAGAAAAAAAAATCAGATTTTTTTAATGTTTAAACTAAACCGTCTCTTTGTTCGGTTTTCGGAACAACTCAGACATGTTTCATAGAAATCGTTGCGTCTCCCTTACCATCATGATTAGAAATAAGATCTAAATGGTGTTAGAAAGACAAAATACCACGCTTAGTTTTCAAATCAAAAAATTAACCGCAAAATAACGAGAATGTACTTTACCAATCTCAAGTATCGACCGTCATTCGAAAAAAAAATTGGAAATTTTTAGAATTTTTATTAATTATTTTTATGTGAAACGAAAAAAAATGAGTTGACCATAACGGTTATAACACATTTAAAAAATTATATGTTTACTAGCTGACCCGACAAACGTTGTTCTGCCATATAAATGATTTCTGGTGAATATTTTGTTTGTTCAATAAAAAATAACGAATGTATTGTAAGTGTGTGGGGATGGGATCTATGACAGAAAGAGGAATGGAGCGCTGTAGACGATGACCGCCGAAGAAAACAAAAAAACACAAACTAAAGTAGGAAAATGAAATAAAGAAAATCAATATAAATTTCGAAGAGCAATTGAGTGAACGATATTTTTGTCAGTCCGTCTTTAGCCAACACAAATAAGCTCGATGGTTTGTTCACGCGAGAACATGATGCCGAATGAAATATCAAAATAACGCGACGCTTCTAGTGAATGTCTTGCGCATCTGTGGAAGAAAGTTCGATGAGGCGGACGTAGCGCCATCTGTCATTCAACAGCATAAATAATTTCGTTCTTTTTGAAATACGAAAGACGGTTAAATGTGTTCATACAAAAAATATTAAAATCGCTACTAAAAAATGGGAGGGTGGTAGGAGGTTTAAAATTTGAGGTTATAGATATTTTTTGATGCCAATAAAAAAAAAATTTTTTTTTTTCAAAAAATTGTTTTTTTTTCTGGATAGGGACACCCTAATCACCTAGTGGTATGAAATATACTTTAAAACCTATTCTCATACCTACCAAATATACAAAAAAAAAATCATAAAAATCGGTCAAACCGTTTCGGAGGAGTGCGACCACAAACACCGTGACACGAGATTTTTTATATATAAGAATTCGAATTATAAACTTCTGAAACGTACTTTATAAAGGTATTGAAATATATGTCTTATGCTATGATGGCCGCCCGACTGTCGACGGACTACTACGGCTGACTGGGAATAGTTTAAAATATGGAAGGAATTCGTACAGATAGTAGATTTTTTGAAGGTGTGCAGAAGTATTGGTTAACAATATAGTTTGAATACGGAAAGAATTTGTTCACTTAGTTGATTTTTTGAAGGTGTGCAGTAGTATTGGTTAACAACATCGGCGACGCCAGGAAATACAGAAAAAACTGCGGATAGTACATCTATTTTAGTTCAAAAACTTTGGTTTTTTATCACCTTTCCAAGACAGTGTTTAGTTTTTGGATGCACTCAGAAATATTCCATTTATTTGGATTTTATTGCAAAATGGAAATATTTTGACCATATAAGACATATTCGAAGCGTGTGGGAATAAGACAGACAAGGACAACACAGATTATAAAATGAAAAATACTCGTCAATTAACTACGTACAAGTTATTTAAATTGATCAAATCCAGCTCAGCTCCAGACAGACATTGCCAAAGTTAGATTGCTTTGGCATCTTCGAATAATGAATGATCTATGTCAACGTGGTCTAGTAAAATTATCAGGAACATCTATTATGTAAAAGTAAAAATTTTCAAGCACATGAGTTATTTATTTATTACTAGTGCATACCCGGCATGCGTTACAATGCCATTCAAAGAAAGAGAGTGCTCGTGTTTTAATTCTGTTTATTGAAGTGCTTTTAGATACACACATACATATATATTTTTTTCCGTTTAGTGCATTACGTCTCGATCACCATAACACGGGTATGGTGGTCGAAAAATTCACAAATGATGGAACCATTCAAAGACATCAATAAAGAAAAAAAGTGCCCCTCCATACTTCACTCCCTGTCGCAGAACTATATAAATTTTTTTAATACAAATTTCGTAATGCCAGAGCTCACATTATAAATAGAAACAATTGCGGGCGTGAGCACAACTCACCAAAGTTTCATTACAATCGGATGATTGATATGGGAACATATTTGGAACAAACAAAGAAACATTCACTTACATGTAAAGATTTTACGGTAAAATTGTCCATTGAACAATATAACACCACACGAATGTAAACAAACGCGAGATGACTGCGAAAGGAGAGCGCTGTGCAATATGAGTATAATAATATGTAGCAATGATAAAGAAGTAGGACAAAACTTAACATACAAAAGATAATGTCAATTCAAAGTCTGATTCAAAGTCAAAGTTTTCGATAAAATCTGAGAAAGGAACCTTGTAATAAAAATATATATATATATTTGCATAACGACTGACATAAATCATTTAGACTTACACCAAAACAATTAATGCTTTGAGTTGACAAGTTTCGAAATTCAGGACAGTGAAGAATAATTTAACCTGGTTATGCAGAAACCAGCCTGTGCACAATTTAGACAAAAATAAGTTATTGCCTTTATTGGATGGAGTAGAGTCCATTCTATATTTTACTAAAACTAGTAAGGCCGCTTTCGAACAAAAAGTCATAGTATTCACATCCTTCCGAATTATTTGTTGATCGCGAAAAACACACCAAAATTTTGCAAAAAGTTACCTCGGTACTCAAAACACTTTTAATACGCCTATTTCTCAAAACAGCCAGTCCTTCCTACAACATGGGTCTCTTCAAGCCCAATGTTCATTCCTTCCTGTCCTCAAAAAGACCCTCCACACAGCATCCCAGATGACATAGGACCTGAGGGAAATTTTTTTCCTCAGGGCCTCCTGTGTGGAGTTAATGTAAAAAAAGTAATTAATCGTTTCTTTTTGTTTAATTCGTAGCACTATTAAGTTTTTTTATTAATTTTTTTATTTTTGTATTTCATAATTTTTTTTATTAGTTACAGATATTTGTTTTTTTTTGGCTACCACACTAGGCTAATGCCCGTGTTGTGGTAGTCGTACATTTAATATAAGTTCTGCAAGTAATTTTGTTTTTTTATTATTATTAAGACAGCTGTTTCGGCCTCCAAGGGCATTTTCAAACTTGAGTCAACTTTTTATATGATTCTAAATTTCAATTTTCAAGGTCTCAAAATTGATTTATTACCGGTTAAACCGATTTACTGAGAAACTAATTGTGATAATAGATTCTCTATTTTGTGGGGTACTTGAAATCTGTTTTCCACACATTAAGTTTTAACGTGTTCTCAATTGTTTATAATGACGTGACTGCTATTGACTTATTACTCGCTTCGATTCGATTTGATGAATGTGGACAAAGTAGAAATGAGAGTTATAACAGGCCATCGTAAGCAATGCAGTCTTAATTTTGTTGGTAAGGCTGTGAATACCCAGCATCTCGGAAAGATAACCAATCTAACCAATATCTAACAATGAAAAATGTTGTGAGGCAGAAGAAATTAGGGGAGGGGCAGAAAAAAAGAAGATCAAGTTTGAAAAATATGAAGTTCTTTCTATCTGGTTACTAAACATAGATGTTATTGTAGGTAAAAAAAAATGTTTATTTATTTGACCTCAATGACAATACAAAAATACTATTTATAAGTTTTCCTAAAATCCCGAAATTTCGTGACATGAGCATAAAACTCTTGAAAACGTAAACAAGAGTCCCAACTCCCAACTACTCAAAGTTAGTGGAAGTATGGCATCCTAAAAATTGAAAAACGTAATGGTGCCTGCGGGATAGTGAGGGAGAGAATTTTTTTTTGCAAATTTCTTTTTAAATTCTTGGTGTGAGTGTTACGTAACGACGGGCTCGAACCGCCTGATTACGAACTTATAACAAATTAATAATAAATAACACCACAATGTTCAAGACTCAACAATGGTTCAATTTAAATACTTACAAAAACCAAATTATAATACAAACCTCGGCTAGCTCCTCTCAGGGATATTGTGTTCTCAATTCGATCGGATTTGATTCAAAACGATCGTCGCTTCATTTATTGAATAAAGATAGGGTTTAATAAATTAGAAGATCTCTTGTCGCTTTTAAATAATTTGTGAATTTATTAATGACTCGACGCTTCTAGGAAAAGCTTTTAATCTCTTTGTGAACTCAAGGTTAATGATTCTAAAATATAATAAAAGGGTTGAATGATAACACATAATAATATAAGTTGTACGTACGTTACCCCGTCTCGGGTTTCATCTGGGCAGAGAACCTCGTCCGGAAACACCACTGAGTTGATTTAGATATATCAAATTTAACTATATTTTAAATTACGTGTTCCAACAAACGCTGAAACCAAAAGGCGGCCGACAAGATGCGAAGTACCGTCCCATCGCAAAGCTGAAACTAGAAGAGCTGGTAAAGAAGCCCGCAGACCGCAGGCTGGCCGCCTTGCCCCTCCCACCGAATTCTAAGCCAATCAGAAGATCTAGCCAATGTTGCAAACTTTTGACAACTATTATTAAATATTTAGTACCTGATGACGGAAATAATCATATAGGGGTGGGAAGTTATAATTCAAGAAAGTACTTCATAACATGAGATAAGAAGTCAAAAAGCATCATTGTAATGTTCATAACATTCCACAAACAAAAAAAATATTTTATGAGATTTTCAAGTTAATTTTCATTAAATTAACACTTTTCATAGCTGAACTGCAATCTGTTCAGTTAATCAATCCCTCTCGAGGATATTTACGAACCATCAGCATGACAGGACGTTAATCTTCGTCCAGCAGGAGTCCGATAATTCGACTACTCCACCGGGTAGGCTTTCGATATCAATATCAATTAAGCAGATGATTCCGGGTGGCAAATCAAAAATTAAAAATAAATCCGAAAATTGGATACTAAAAAGCAGGAAGCAAAAATGTGTGTGGTTATCGAATTTGTGGGAAATTTTGATATTTGCGAATAAGAAACGCACTTAAATTTGTTAGATTTTTCATTGTAAGTAAACTACACAATTCAAACTATTTTTACAATAGGGGAGGAATGCCGTGCCTGGCCCCGGGCAACTGAGATTTTTTTGTTAGGTAAAAGATATTTAATTTATTTGGAAATTTAACGTGAAAACAATCTTCTTTCATAACTAATAATTGATTCATAATTATAGGGTCGAATTCATACAGAGAAAATTAACTTGTGTAATTGCTTATCGCGAAGGTTCTCTTATTAATTTGGAACGTAAAATGAACAAATTTTGCACTATAAACTTCACTCTCTGACAGCCAGACGTAAAATTTCCGATTTATTGCTTCTACACAAAATAATACATGCTTATCCCAAATTAACACCAACACACTATTAAGAAAATAAGCAAGGAGGATGAAAGACGTTTTATATCTACATTAAAGCAGATTTAGGATATTTCTCCCTTGCACCGCGAACATAACATTATACACCACTAATAATGAAATAATAAACATTTATTATTATTTTAATTAATTGGTAAACTAATGTTTAAGACAAAATTTTTGTGCATAGCACAAAGGGTAACAATTATTATAAGTAATAATTATTAACCTGAAACACTCATCTATATTGAAAAAAATCTCCCGAGAAAAGATGCATGGCGCCGACGGGACTCGAACCCGCGTCCGTTTGACATCCGGTCAACTGCTCTTTAACCACTGATCCGACGTAGCTCAGTGGTTAAAGAGTTGTCCGGATATCAGAAGGACGTGGGTTCGAGTCCCGTCGGCGGGAGATTTTTTCAATGTAGATGAGTGTTTCAGGCTAATAATTATTACTTATCATAATTGTAATAAATATTTGTTCACGAATAGATTTTTTTTAACAATATTACACATTTTATTCTTTTATCATCGATACTGCCCAGCTACAATTCAGGGTTTCTCCTGAATGCAGCTGGTTATCAGCAAATAGACATTATTAATGACCCATTTAAACAAAAAAGTTTTACCATTAATCATACCAAGCTTCTAAAATTTGGTAGGCGGGAATGGGGACCGCCGCGGCCGCCCCGGGAACCATTTATTGGATAACCAACACCTCTGACACCTCTGACTTGGGTCACCACAAGTGGTTCGCTGGATTTGGTGACTTACAGAGGTGCCCGGGTTTATGGGGTGAAGTTTGTCCGGATCTTGGCGGCGTATGCGTGGGAGGCCGGTTGGGGAGTGACTGGTTGAGGGAGACATTTTAAATCCAGTAGGCCTCCCTCTGAACATCGCCTTACCGCATCGGGAGAGATGGGTTAATATCTCCATCACTTCTGGACATACTGACCCTCAAATTCCTACCCACCCCTCATACCTTTTTCTTTCTCAGAACTTCCTCTTCTTCCTTTCCTAAAAATACCTTCCACACAGCATCCCCAAAGATGACATATGTCTTTAGGATAATTTTTTTCCTCAGGGTCTCCTGTGTGGAGCTAATGTAAAAAAATGCTGAAGTTGAGTTGAAACCCTTTATTTAAAGACGAGCAATATTGCTCACCTACCAAATCAGTGTACAGCACAGGTGCCAATAATAAATTGTTTAAGGACATAGAAGAATATTATTTTTTTCATACAAACAACAAATCTTTTTTAAACGCAACTAACTACCTTTAGATTGCTATCTTTTTTTACTTGTACTGTCGCATGTCGGGTAGAATTACCCCCAGATATCCTGTATAAATAAAGAGCGAAAAGGCGCATGTAGGTAAAAACAGGATGTGCAATTCACACGCGGTAGTAGTGAAACCTTCAGAAAACTAAATTAGACAAGAGTGGAGAGGCTACAAAACACCGCAAAAAGATGAGACCGATTATATTTTATAATTTTTAGGCAGCATCGCATTCATTGGTCAAAATATTGTACATATATTTTCGTATCGGTGATCAATGAACCGGTGGATGCAATTTTTAGCCATAAGTTGTTTTTAATTGTTTGTCTAGCTTGTAGTTTTTTTTAGATTTTAGAAATGTTTTGTAAGTTTGTACAGCGCCCTTGAGGTGATTTTTCACAAAAACGGCGCTGTATAAATCATCTAAGTATTATTATTATTATATTATCCCATTCTCTCGCAGGTAGATTTTTGTGTCGCTACATTTCGTTTCATCTTTTCGTTCCACATTTCGTTTTATCTTTTACCAATTCTTGTTTGTCATTTACTACCTTATATTCAGCTATTATATGTACATATATTTATGTTATAATTTTTGTTATAAGTACGTACTTAAAAATCTATTTATGTAATTTTTTGGGAATCATACCTGTTTTATTTTCTGAAATAAAATAAAATAATACTTTTTAATACTGTTGCTGTTCGTAACTAACCAATAAAGAACAGAGGATATAGCCATATCTAAAGCAGTATTTCCAATTGATAAGGCGATATTTTCATCAAAAGCAAGTTACTTCAAACAAAGGAATACGCCGATTCTGTAGACATAAGCGAGGCGTTTGATCGTGTTTGCCGCAAACAATTTTGGGAAAATCCGATGAAAAGAGCGATATCGAAAAATAAAATAGCGATTCTATCGATTTGGAATGTTCAGTAAGAAATTAGTTTTTGAATGGTCTAGTCCGTTTTTTGTCAGCAAGAAATTTAAAAGAGCCACAGAGAAAAATTTGAAATTATATCACCGATTCTATTTAATAAACATAGCTACACAATCTTAAGCTTAAAGTTGAAAAAACCTGTTGAATTGTGAACTGAAAATTTGGCATTTGTTTGTATGTCGAAGCAACTGCTCGTAATGTTCATTATGAGATATGGAACACATCATTCATATAAGAGTTTCAAAAATATTATACGCAAAAGAATTTTTTTCACTTTTTTCAAAATTGTTCAATAAAATATTTTATTGATTGAGCATAGCGAGTACCATTTTTACTCTACCATTTGGCATTTTATTGTTTTTTAAAATTTGTTTGTTACGTTCCAGTACCGGTTCAATGCGATGGCCGTGGTTCCTATTACGTGAGATGTAACAATCAATAAGAAAGTAAAAAGAAAAATAAATTAATGTTTTTTTTTTACTGTAATACGTCTATTTTAATTTTTTTACCTAGTTGCGTCATCTTTTGGGCCGGCTAGCAGCCAATTTCAATTTTTTTTTATTCATTCCCAAAAACAAAATCGATATTAAAAAAAGTTTTGTTATTGAGGTGGTGGCATTTCATTTGGCAAATAGCATACCTATGAAAAAAAATTATTACATAAAATTATTACAATAAAGTAGATAAGTATTTAAGTACCTACTATTTTTTAAAAATTAACTCCACACTGGAGGCCCTGAGGAAAATAATTTCCCTCAGGGCCTATGTCATCTTTGAAGATGCTGTGTGGAGGGTCTTTTTGAGGAGAGGAAGGAATGAATATTGGTCTTGAAGAGACCCATGTTGTAGGAAGGAGGAAACACAGAGGCCGGCAAATAGCTCCACAGCCGAGCCGTTGAACTCAAGAACGAGTCATAGAAACGACCCGTTCTCATGTGACTAATGTCAACCGTCTACAAATGTTGGGCGCGTGTTTGGCGTGTTTCCCGACCATGCACCGGTGCCGAGGGGATCAATGACGCTAGTTCCTCAGAGCATCTTCCATTGTAATACCGGTAGAACAAGGACAGCATTCCCAGCTGACGCCTATGCTCTAAAGATTGCAGTCCGTCTGTTAAGATGGGAGAATTGATCAAACGGACCGCCCGTTTCTGCGCAGAGTCAATTTTTTTTAGGTATTTTGGAGCTCCAGACCAGAGGTGGCTGCCAAATTCAACCGTAGGGCGCACTTGCGATTTGTACAGGATTAGCAGTTGTGTACTATTAAAGTATCTACGCCCAGTTTCTGAGAGGCTAACTTAACTCTGGTTTCGATGGAGCCCCCGTACCTGAGCTGGTCACTTAGAGTAACACCAAGCATATCGATGGAGGTTCTGTCATATCATAATCATAACCTACTTACGTTATCATAGTGTTATGATTTCAGGGACATTTTGATTATAATTTATTTACCCATATAATCACATGATATCAAATTTGTCCCAGCTTACATAGGTCTGGAAAATTATTTCACGGTGAGGAATATGATATTAACGGTGTTAGAAAGAGAAAACCCCAAGCTTTATATTCAAATCTAAAATGTAATCATTGAAAAAAATAATAGTGCACCTCTATGAAACCAATGTATACAATAGCATTTTGAAAAAAAAAATTTTTTTTTGAAAATTTTGTAGTCGTTATTTTTTTAAGAAACGACAAAAACTTGAGGTGAAAATAACGTAAACAATACATTTGCCTAATAAAAATTGTAGGTGTTTTTATTTTTTTCGGTATCAGTAATTTTAGATAAACATATGTGAGCAATTTAAAAAAAAATTTTATGTTTGTTTATTTAGAAATTATATTATGTTTAATTCTAATAAAAACATTTGAAAGCATATTTTATCACCTTTCAAAAACAGTTTTTAGTTTTCGGACACATTCAGAAATATTTCATTAATTTGGATTTTATTGCAAAGCGGAAATTTTCTGACCTTCTGATAGAAAAGGCCCGAGACTTGCTGTGTTAAATAAAATAAAATTATAGACAATTTTTTTGTACGTGAGGTTTACTATTCACAGAACTATTAGTTTATGAATATAGTATGGAAACCTAATAAATAGATTTGAAACATGGTAGAAGTTAAATAGCAGTGTCTATAAAAAAGATTACGTAGTTAACTACATTTTTTTAAATAAATAAGGTATATGAGTTTAAGAACACTTTTATGAGGTTTTCTAGCGTACTGAACTATGGCGCCTTTAGTCCTCATCAATATACTTCAAACTTCCATAGACTTCTGGAAACTTACTTTCTTCTTAAGTTATTGACGTTTACGGTATACTCTTAAATCGCAATGCTCAACTAAATAAAACAAACGGTATTTCGAACATAAATTTGAATAGCTGAATCCCTAAGGACACTATTTTCCTTATTACGGATATAAAGATTTTGCTTTACAAAAGTGATTTTCCACAGGTAAAATTTCATCCCAAAATGAAAACACTAACAAATACTTACGCTTTGTGTTTACAGTTCACATAAAAAAATGCTACAAAAAAAAAACTTCTAGGATTTATGAAAAAAGTGAAAACGTGCCGGCGGCACGGTATTATCAAAATCGAAGGAGGTCGACCAAATTTCCGGAAATTCAAAACCAACCACCAACTTTTTGAACCCTCGCTATAGCAATATCAATTATGAATTCGTTCTACTCGCTATTGTGTATGATGGGAGTGACTCGAGTAGCATCCGATGTTACCGACCTGATAGGCCGACTGCCTTTAGAGATCGCGTCGATTATCTTCAGGAAACTGGACGACAAATCCTTGCTTTCTGCGTCCAAAGTCGACTCCGTGTGGGCATCAGCCATCAAAAGCGATCGGGTTCTGAGGACCAGACTTCGCAACTATGTGCGCAAAACTAGGATATGCGATCCCCTCAACCTTCAAAGATTTAATAAAGAATCTGATCTGGTTGCAAAAACCACCTCATCGGCAAGTTTTGGCTTCACAGCTGTAAACTCTTTTGGGCTCGTTCATGCTAGGCCTCTAAAGCGCGCGCGATTGGATGATTGCTCTGTCATTGTTCAAAAGAGAAAATTTATACGATTTTAAACTATTGCATGTTTTATATAATTGTTTTATTAATAAAAAATCTTTTACCATAAAACCTTTTTTCAAGTTCATCAATGTTGTTTATAATGTTTTTTTTAATTTTTTTATTTTATTTACCGACAATTTGAGGTGAAGCGTACAATAAAAGGTAATGTAAAAATACTAAGTGAAGTCAAAGTTCTCAGTCTTCCTCACAGGTATTCCTGTTCCGAGGCGGACTGTAGGTTGTTGTGTTGATGTTGATCATAATTTCTTCATCTTCTAGTTTGTTGATTTCCACAAAATAAAAATTAAATAAAGTTAAGAGTATTTATGTTTGTTGTCTGTAGGTTGCTTTGGGATTCTTCTTCTTTGTGTGCCGTATCAGGTCCCCCCGACGTTGGTGATCGATCTGGAGAATGTCTATCTGTCTTGCGCTGCCCGGAATAGCTCCTCCACACTTCTAATGCCGGTACACTCTCGTATATTACGCTGCCAAGACATTTGTCTCCTACCAGGCCCTCGGCGACCATCTATCTTGCCTTTCAATATCAAATGGAGCAAGTGATACTTCACCCCTCGAAGTATATGACCCAGATATGAAATTTTCCTGATTTTTATTAATGTAAGCAGTTCTCTATCTGCTCTAGCCTGCCTGAGAATTTCTGTGTTGGTGATCATGTCGGTCCATGGGACCTTGAGCATTCTCCGGTGAAGCCACATTTCAAAAGCTTCTAACCTGTTCATGGTATTTACTTTCAAGGTCCATATTTCACATCCATAGAGCAAGACCGACCACACATAACATTTTAGCATTCTCTGCCTTAGTTTAGGGCTGATATTGTCATTGCAGAAGAGGGATTTCATTTTAATGAACGCAGTTCTTGCTGCTTCAATTCTGCATCTAACCTCCACATCTGGGTCAAGAGTCTCCGTGAGAATACTGCCGAGGTATCTAAATATTTCCACCTTTTCGACATTGCAACCATTTAACTGTATCACTGATTCAGAGTGATCTAGTCGTTCAAATGTCATCATTGTTAGGCCCAGTTGCTCACCAGCATTATTAACAAGATTTAATAGTTCTTGGAGGTCATCGATACAGTCAGCTAGTAATACAGTATCATCTGCGTGTCTTATGTTATTAATGACAACTCCGTTGATCTTCAGACCCTTCTCAGTATTACTTAGGGCTCTTTTAAAGACATAGTTGGAATAGAGATTAAACAATAGTGACGACAGGATACAGCCTTGTCGTACTCCACGCTGAATGCGTGATGCTTTAGATCTCTCATTCCCATGTCTTATTTCTGCTGTTTGGAACCAATACAGGTTTTTAATGAAATTCTGGTCTTTGGTGTCAACATTACAATCCGCAAGCATTTTCATTAGGTCAGCATGTTTTACCCTGTCAAATGCCTTGTCAAATGCCTTTTCGTAGTCAAAATTATCCTTTGGGATAACTTTTTTAATGATTTTCTCATCTTCATGTTTAGTTTATTACCATGTTTTGATGGTTGACGAAAAGGATTGTTAAATGTAACTTAACAATACATTTTCTACGAACTTTAGGTTGAACCTTTCATAATATTCGAATATTACAAAAAAATGTGAAACGATCCATTGGCATCTGTTTTTCCTCCTTCACACTATTCGGGCCTCTTTGAGACCAAATCCTTTCCTGCTGCCCCTTTTTTTACATTATCTCCACACAGGAAATCTTTAGGAAAAATCCCTCAGGGTCTATGTCATCTTTAGGGATGCTGTGTGGAAGTTCTTTTAAGGGAAAAAAGGGAGAGGGAGTTCTCAGAATGGAAAAGGTATGAGTGGTGTGTCAGAATCTGTGGGGACAGTAGGTTCAGGAGTGACGTAGGTACGTATGAATCCATACCTTCCACTGCGGTGTAAAGCGATAGGACGAGAAAGTCCGGCTGGAGACTGGATGAGGGAGACTCTTCAACCAGTCTCGGCCACCACGCAGTAGGTGGCAACATCATCCGGTGACTATACCCATACCCGCCTTCCAAATTGAGCTTCCTTAACCCTACCTCAACTCTCCTCACAAAATATGAGTGTGCGAAATACTTACATTTCCTTACCATAATAAATCGTCCAGATAATTAGTCAGTCATCACCAAATACTATAAAATTTAATAAGTAAGTAAGTTTTGAGATAATGAGGGAAGTACGTAAGTAAGTAAGAAAAATAATAAGTATGTATGAAAAATAAGTAAGTCAGAAAAATAAATAAGTTTTGAGATAATGAGGGAAGCAATATTCGAATGCTCACCATGAATCGAATATTATTTACACGTGTCTGAGTTTCGCATATTTAATATGCTGTAAAATAACACCTCGAGGTACAATGGCCCGGTACATTAGTATGAAATTTTTAAATATCCTATTGATGACCCAGAAAATATCAACATATTGTATAATTTTGTACAAGTTTTTCTGCAAAATAATTTTGGTGGTGTTTATGAGTATTTTACAAGATAGATGGTACATTTTTACATATAACTGCATACTCAATAAAAATTTTGATTTTTCGGAGTTGTTGGACTGTCTGGCTGTGGGGGAATTATAGAACTACAGAGAACACTTTATGCAATGTCATTAACTTAATAAACGAAACACACCCGGCCTGTCACTCATTGGAACCGCCGTTTATTAAAACTGGGGTGCACATATTCCGCTCTCATTCTTGCACCCCTATCTCACTCTTCCTAAGTCGCATTCATTATTTATTTTTTATTTATTTATTTGTATATAATTTGTACATTTATTTATAACAATTACATGCAATATAACCTAAGACGTTATAATTGTACCATTTATGCAGTGTATATGCAATGCCAAAAATCTTAAAAATGCGCTATAGGACACAATTTTTTTTTTTTTTTATCCACCACATTCAAAAAGCACAGGTTGTGATGACGTCCTCCAGAGTGAGACTCTGGTACAAAAAAATTTAATTGGGCCAGTATCTCATTATTAGATAAGTGACCGTTTATTAGTTGAAAAAATGTTTATTAGTTGCAAAGCAATACCTCTATACATAATACAGTTTATCTTAATTTTGAATAAAATGTATATATAATATTCGGTTTTAAGCAACATGGCAAATGTTTAAATGAATATCGACTAAAAAAAGTTCTAAATTAAATGAGGTATCTCCCATTTTGTCAATGCCTACCTCCCCTCCACTAGTTCCCAGCCACGATATCAGGGTGTACATCCATAAATCCCAGGGCACGCAGTTCTTCACGGTGATATTTACGGCAAATTGAAGACCCGACTGGCATTTGCGTCGACCTAAAATACGGCCCGTGAAATAAGGGTCGTTTATTGAAAAAACTGAGATTTCCCGTGACTCATCGGGAAAGTTCGATCCATTGTGAGAAAATTCCGGTCAGACTTCGGTCATCAGGCCATATTGAAAAAGTTCGTACAAAACTTGACAGTTTTTAGGATATTTAGTTACTTTGCGAAAAAAATACTTAATAAGTAATATCGTCAAAAATTTTTCAAACTTTTTTGTTAAAAATATTTTTTATCGATAAATTACGGAAAACTCATTTTGTTGAGATATCATGATTGAGACAAATTTAAATTTTTAAGATTGCTTTCCTTTTTATTAGGCTTTAGAAAAATACTTTAAAAAAATCTAATATTTAGCTCGCACCTTACGAAAAAGACTAACGAGTATAAAATTAGCGGTTACACATAATTTTTAAATGGTTTTATAATTTTTTTTATTTTTATTTTTTTATTTCATATATATCCCGTTAAGGATTTTTATTACAACTTTTAACAGATTACAACTTAGACCTTAATTTATACAATAACAATAAACTTACACATTGATAGTAAAACTAAATCGTCTAATACAAATTATTTCTACCTAGTAGCCATGTTTTCAGCAAATATCTGACTCTATTTGGAAATTCGCATTTCTTAATATTACCAGGTAGCATATTATATATTAATCAATTATATATATTATATAATTGATTCTAGTTTTTTGAGATTTTCCAGAGAAAAGTGTTTTGAACATTTGCAAAAAGAAATTATAAAAAATTAGGCTCTTGAGGTGATTTTCACAAAAAAACGGTGCTTTGAAAAGTATTCAATTAATATTGACAGATGTAAACTGTGGCACCGCTGAAAACTCTTTATCCAGAGGTTGACAAACTATTAGCACCGAAAAGTTGCTTCAAATGGGTCCAGCTCTACTCAGTGAGTAGATCTTAACAGCAGGTACCTATTCGGACTTTCCTCTCCTCTTCCCATTCCATTTAGCCCTTTAAAGTCCCCTCAAGGGATTGCTGCAGCCTCATAAAAAATACAAAGTCTGTTCTTAATTTTTCTGTAATTACTTACTACCGTAACTCCAAACCAATGAAAGGCAAATAATCATCATAAAACAGTATTAACAGCCTAGCGACTGTACGGTTAGAAACTCTGACGCCGCGCCTCACGCAAAAAAAATTTCGTGCGCGGAGTTAGTATACAAATCTACATTTGCAATATAACCGAATTATAGTCCAGTCAGTGGGGAGTTTTACCGAGCAAAAAGTCATGTCTAGCGATTTTGGTATATGTTGCTTAGATTGGGACTCTAAAGAAAAAAAAAATTCGACCTTGGGGAGGTCGCGCTCGAGCCGCCATCTTGGATTGAAGGTGCCAAAATTTGGTTTTTTCAAAATAATTGTGCAATGGTTGATCTTACTACCAAATTGTCAAAGGCAAACTTAAAGATGATAAAATTTATAATATTTTTTTGCTTATAATTTTTTTTGTAAGTCTTAGGCAGGCCGCACACCGGAGCCACACGCTATATGAACGCAACATTTACGTCGTCACAATATGCATGCTACATTTTTGCTTGGAGTATATGTGTCGCGTACACGCACACCGGTCGCACAGTTGTGGTTTATACCTATTCGAAAATGTCGACATCATCTGATGACATGGATTTCTTGACGTGGAAATTAATGAGATAAAAGTCGTTTTATTGAGTTCACCCATTTAATCAAGATTCTGCAATTTACGGTAATTTAAAAAAAAAATTTTTTTTCGCCGACTTTGGTCCAGATGATTTCTGGAATACGTCTAGCTATAATCAGTGAGTCCATGGTTATATAATATAGGATTTTTTTCAACCTCTGCAATAAACTCCACATAAAATTCAATATTGTCTTTCTTTTTTGCAAACCACTGCGCCACAAAAAACGAACGCGTTCGATCTTGAATACATGTAGCGCGGCTAACGTCTCGCCACAAACCGCACCCGCTTCAAACGTGTCCTTGATGTGCGTGCTTGCGTGTAATATAAGGGGGCGTTAAATATGTCGCCATTCAAATGTGGCGCCACAGTTATCGTAATACAAATGTATGTATGGTGTGAGGCCTCGCTTATAGGTAACGAGTTACAGTGGCGGAAATGTGAATATTTTTCTAAAAAATGGTGTAATTCCCAATTTTTGTTATTTTTTTCAGCAAGTGTTTTCTTACTTATACTGGGTTTTCGTTGTCCTGCGTTATGATGGAGCCCAGGTATGTAAACTCTTCGACCACTTAGAAATCACAAGTGTCTTTAAATTTCACCTTTATCTTTTATTGTGTGGTGTGGGGTTCTGGTTTGCATCGTGATTTTAGTTTTATTCTCATTGATTAGCAAACCCACCTCTCTTGCCGAGTCTCCAGAGTTCGACTAGTATTCGTAAATATGTTACATATTCGCTATTGCGTAATAATATTATTTTGTTGATCCCGGCTGGTTGATATTGACATCTTAATAATAGTCTTCGTCATCAATGTAATGATCTAACTAATTGCCTGTGGTACTGAGATGCTGCGTTTCCATTGACAAAATCTCTTCATAATTCAATTGCAAGAAATAAATTTTAATTAAGTCTCGGGTGCTGGTTTCTTTGTCATTCTTACTGGAACAAGCCCATTGGTGCCATGTTTCCAGCCCCAGTTTTGTGGATTTTTTTGGATTCCATACCATTTTTGGACTTGATGGTATGTCCTAATGCATGGTACCGTGCAGCGCCATTCGTTGGTGGCAAAGGGGCAAGATTGAATTTGCTTTTTGTTGTCGACTTTGCGAAACGTTGGTATCGGACTTCTTCCAAGGTTTCCTCATCCATAACACCTCCGTACAAAGCAACAAGAAAGCGTGTTTCTGAATCTGTTATGTCTTCTGGTTTTGCATCATGTTGTTTTCATTCGTGTACTCGATGAAGACGAACTGGCAGACCAGCTTTTTTAAGGCTTACTAAACGTTCAATATCTCTGTAAAGTAGTTTCATCCATGCAATCGATGACGTCGGATTTGTCATAGTGGGATCCTGGCCTGTAGCAATATGGGCGCTGAGGTGGCAACGCTGCAGTCAGGACTGCAGGCACGCGGTATGTTGCCGTCTCTTTCTCTCCTCTATGAAACACCAAAAATAACTGTAATTTGAAATAGATTTTACTATATTGTGTTGTGAAAATACGTTAAAATGATATTGTGTAATATATTCTTACAAAATTTATCAAGAAAACTCGAGTTTTACGATATTTTGTCGATATTTTCTTCTTTCTACCGCTGTAAGTCATAATATATTAGATTTATAAAAAAAAAACACTTCAAATAAAAAATGTACGTAATCTAGTCTTCTTAAAATTTCCAATACAAGAACTAGCTTCTTTTTTGGTGAGATTGCAATTTTAAATAATTTGTGTACCGATATATAATTTATATAAAACCACTGTACTATATATATCTATATTAAATAATAAAAAATAAAAAAAACGTATTTTTGTTGTAAAATCAACCGTTGAGGAATTATTTTGAAAAAAAAAACAAATTTTGGCACCTTCAATCCAAGATAGCGGCTCGAGCTCGACCTCCAATGGTCGAAAACTTTTTTTTTCTTTAGAGTCCCAATCTAAACAACATATATCAAAATCGCTACTACATGACCTTTTGCAAGCTAAAAGCCTTTTTTATCCCCCACTGACTTGACTATTAAAGCAATGCCAAAAGATGTCACCACTTACTGTGGTGATTGTTGTATGTACGATGATATGAGAGAGATCGTATGCATGAAAGAGACAGGATGTATGACTATGGGCCAGTATATCAGTTGAGCTTAAGCTCGGCTTTGACGGAATGTGGAGCTCAGCATGGCTTACCACGTAATCCGTATATCAGTCGTAAACCTAGAGTTGACCAATTTTAAACGTTTAGTCTATGATAATTTCTATGCAGAACCAATCTATTTATGTTATTATCTATGGACTCTATGGTTAAAACCAAACTTCAAACGTCAAAAATCGATATTTTTTATTATTTTCTGGTAAGTTTTACACATTTTTTACGCACAATTGTGTATTTAAAAGCTCGATTTATTGTTGTTCATTATAGTTTTTATTTTATTTTTACTTCAATTTAGATTAATCATTAGAATTGACTAGTTGGAGAACGAGTATGAAATTATTTGTTAACCTTGCTTTACGTGAATCATTTCAGAAATCAAAAATACTAGAACACTAAATTTCGCGGAAGAGGGGGTGAAATTGCTGGTGGAGCTGGTCTCATGAAAGGGTAAATTTTGGGGATCGCTGGCAACGGTTAATACGCACTTTTTTTTGAAAAAATCTTTTGATTCACCTTAATTACATTAAAAGACAACTATTTGCATTGGGGGAAGTGGAAAATATTTTGTGTAACATGGTTTGTGATACAAAAGAAAGTGCCCCTTTATAACGCCTACTCGCGTCAAGGCAAGAAAAACATCCCAGTTTTCAAGTAGTTTAGCGGCTACGCTAGGTTTGTGTAACATGGTTTGTGATTCTGGCGTACAAGCTCACAAGACGAAAGCTAATTTTAATTTTACGTAATGAAATTGAGAATGAAATATTTTCCACTTCCCCCAATGCAAATAGTTGCCTTTTAATGTAATTAAGGTGAATCAAAAGGTTTTTTTTTTAAAGTGCATATTAACCGTTGCCAGCGATCCCCAAAAATTAATCATGAAAGTATTCGCCCACTTTGGAGAATAAAGCGTCCAATGCGGTCAATTGGAATTGGATGAGCTGACTTGTATAATGGGACCGTTGTTCACCCAGTCGACCGGAGTAGAATCAACAATCTTCAAAGGTAAATATTATTAAGTATGCATATCAATTAATTGTAATATGAAATACTAACTTGTTATGTTTGCCATATATGGCACAAATATGAATGGTAGAAGAACCCGGGGGTCGTCCGAGGAAGACTGGCTTCATTAGTTGGACCACGCCAAGAGTTAGAATCACAGTAGGGCATGTAAAAGAAGATGTATGCACGTTTGGCGATTCATTCTCTGATAGTATGACAGTTGGTTAGTTACTTACTTAACTTAAAATTGATTTGAACTCATATCTTTCATTTCTGCCGTATGAATTAATGTGAATATCCCACAAGAGTCCCAACCTCTCTCTGCTAACTGAAGTCAGTGAGAATGCCTCTTCTGTGGGATATGTTGTGAGGTTAAACGGGGTGGATATGTGAAGGAGTTAAGGCAGAGGAAGGTACGGAAGTTCCTGACTATTCAGAAATGATCACCAAAGAAGGCTAAAGCATTTCAAGCAGGGACAGTTCTAGACTTTTCATAAGCTAGAGTGGTAAGAGTGAAAAGTGTGACATTATTGATAATGTTGTAACTGAAAATATATTCTCAATTTGGAAGGCGGGATTGGGTACCGCCGCCCCGGGAACTTTTATTGGATAACCAACACCTCTGACATAAGTCACCCCAAGTAGTTCGCTTCGTTTGGTGATTTAGCAGGGGTGCCCGGGTTCATGGCACATGGGGTGAGGTTTGTCTAGGTCTTGGAGGCAGATGACCAAGACACATCGAACCCTACCAGATTCCTACCCACCCCTTAAACCCTTTTCCTTCCTCGTACTCTCCTCTCCTACCTTTCTTAAAAAAAACCCTTCACACAGCATCCCCAAAGATGATATAGGTCCTGAGGGGAATTGTTTTACTACTAGCCACTGATTTCAAATAGCATTTGGATTCTGAGTGGATGTATCACCAACACCAAAGTGATACTGATAATATCCTACCTGTAAGTATGGTGTAACAAAATAACCTGCATTATTTATAATATAATTATTCACCCGACCACCATAACACGGGCTTGAGCATAGCATGGTGCTCGAAAATTCCACAATTGATGTAACCATTCAAAACAATGAATAAAGAAAAAATAAAAATAATACAGAAAGGGACGCATGGGCAGGTAGAGCGAATGAACGAAGAAAGGAGTGTTAGGAGAATATATATTGCAAATGTGAATGGTAGAAGTTGGCAAGACATTGTGAGTCGGACCATGTCAAGAGTCAGAATAATATAAGAGTATGTACGAGACGATGTATGAACGTGAATGACGCAAGGAATGTATTTTGTTATATGAGTAGGTACCCCACAAGAGTCCCAGCTGCTCCCGTCTAGAGCCAGTGAGACTATGGCATCCCCAATTAGGGTATGTTGTGAGGCTGAAGGTAGTGGAGAGGGAGAGATGGGGGAGTACCTGGCTATTCAGATCTGGCCACCAAACACGGCTAACGCCATTTCAAGCAACGTTTCAATTCTGAATGGTGGTCTTATATTGGTGGTCTATTACACATCTGTGCCGCTAATATAATAGACATTATTTTAAATGAATAAGACCGAGTTGTTTGGTGGTCCATCCTCTCTGCCTACCCCCCGGAAATGTCGTGGTGGCTAGTTATCAAAACACAAAAACTTAGATACTCCTACATCAAAACTTTTCAAATTGATCAGTTGACATTAAGGAAGAGAATATAGAATTTTCATGACGAAAGGTTTATTTTGCAAACACGTATGTAACAATATAAGTTATTTCCAGTTATATTGTGAAATACATGGGTGTGGAATGAAGCAACTGTTGGAATGAAGCAAGTTAACAACTTTTTATAATATTATATTGTTCTTTTTCAGCAGAAAAGAAAATCTACTACCGCAACCACCGAGTGGAGCTCTTTGACAGAATTTAAAATGAAAATTTTTGCTTCAAATCTCCAAAATGTGCAGGAGGAGCACCTCCTCAAGGTGGAGGGCATCAAGACTAAACTCCAGGAAAACGAGAAAGAACATCTGCTCAGGGCCGAAAACCTCAAGGTCGAACGCCAGGAAGAACACGAGGAGCACCTCCTCGGGATGGAACTGATGAGGAGGAAAAACTAAAGTACAAATACTACTTCCATATTAAGTAATATTTGTACTTTTATACACAAAATTAATAATTTAATTTAAAATATTTTCCCTTTTTATTGTTTTTCAAGTTACAATCCCGTTAAACCGCAATTAAGCAGTTTGTCAACAGGATGTTAATTTTCAATTACAATTTAAACATATATACATAATATTACGCCTTTTTGTTAAACTGAATTTTAATTGCTTCAAAATTATTTTGTCTTAATCTTCTACATTCAAACTTGAATTGTATAATGTAAGAAAAAAATACTGATTTTATTTTATTTTTATAACTGTCATTATGTAAACAAAAACTTAGATAACAACCACTCTGTAAATTGCCATTTCAACACAGGCATTTCACACTTAGTGAGATGAGCAATGCGTCATTACTGTAATCAAATGTAATATTAAAATAATGAAATAAATAAAATAAAAATTATTACTCCTACTATAAGTATACCGATTGTCACGCGTGACAATATAGACCAGCTTAATTTAGTAACCATTAAATAAAGCAGGTTATTTCTATGTTGTCGGTGAAAGCTTTCACCTGAAATATATCCGGATTTTGATCCGTCATTATCTTCATTTTGAAGTATCAAGTCTGTTAAGAATTCTTCTTTTGTGTAATTTGTTTGTATTCCTTTGAATATTACACCTGAATAAAGACATTTAAAAAATAAACACTGTTATACTTTCTCAGACATTTTTATTTATTTTGATAAGTAGCTATATTATTAATTTTCAGTATGATTGAATCCCGAAGAGGCCTGAGGTAAATTTACAACTACGTTAGCTCAAAAAATAAATAATTACACTAATATAAAACATGTAACCCCTGCCACCTTGAAACGATATTGGTGAATCTGAGATTGATATCACAAATAGCTTTCTCGTTGACAGAAAAGATACCTTTTCGGTTCTCGTGAATCTCTGCGTTGCATCCACCTAAAATAATGGTTCACTAATGATTAGTCTGCACATTCATAAGTCGAATAAGGTAAGCAAGCAAAGGGGGACATGTTTGTTGATATTGGGACAAGCACTTGGATAAAATGACGTTTAACTTACCAGGGGACTGTACCCGCATGTGCAATCAAGAGCACCAATCACTTTAGGGAAGCATGCTATTGCAAAAAACCCTCTTTTTTTTCCAAACTTTCAGGATCATTTTTCAAAGTAATGAAAGCGGTTGATTGCAAAACATATAATTGATTGTAAAACTATCCAAATGTGCTTGCTTGCGGTAGTGTTGTGAACTTTGAATAAGTCCCCCACAGCAATCAGCATGGAGCCAGATGCTAGGTATCTGATTGTCAAAAGTATCTGGTGTTTTGTAGAGTGCTTTATTCCTGAAATGAAAACAAGCACACTATGCAGACGGGTACTATATTGTTAGCTACTTTTTTATAGCTTTTAAAAAGCATTTTCACTTACCAGTTAATTTTAGATTTGACGTCATCCCTTATCAAATCTAACAAGCAATTTGCGACCCTTTTGGAGAGACGAAACCTGTAATAAAATTGAATTTCATCCACGCCAGGAAGTCGTCATCCCTGTTTTTATATATTTGCACTTTACGTGGTCTGTTTAAATGTTCTACGAAATGAACGATATCTAAATCCTCAACGCTCGAAGAAAGCTCAAACTCCATGCTGATGGTTAATTTATTCATAATATAATTTACGTACTTAGCAGATGTATATTGAAATCGAAACATTGGCAAATGTCAAATTTGACAGATGTGTTATTGCTAATAGCGCCACAGCGTCTAGCAAAGGAACTATTCTGCGGCTTAAGCGGCCGATTTGGTCGGTTTAAGTTGAGCGAGGAATGTGCTCCTTAGCAATGACTGATATACCGGCCCTATAATATATGGGTGTACTTTGTCAATTGGGTCTCTTCACTCGAAATCTCCACTTGATAGAACATTGTATATCAGGCACTTGTTTGTACATTAAAACTCAATAAGAAGAACCGAACTCTCTTTATTTGATCATCACTAATATAAAATCTGAGGAAGCCCCCGACCATGAGAATCTTGCACCATTCCCGGTGCAAACCCACCACACTTATCTACGTTAACTGCTAGATGGGGAGCATCGCCTGACAGGCGTAAGTACTGCGGATTTTTAATTTCATGAATCTCTCCGGATATGGCGAGATTGACGATAATATGATTATTGTAACTGGCAGTTGTGAATAATAATACCACGCGCCTATATATATTATATATGACGTCATTTCGTGTCGTGGTTACTTTGTACCGGTGACTACCTCTCACTGGATTCCAGTGGAACTGAGAAACTGGCTATTTTTGGAACCTATCGGATTTTTAAAATGGTCACCTACACTCAAACTGGGCGAAGCCGAACCAAAAGTCGTCCGCAGGGCCTAGCAGCAAAAACCTGCGGAGCTGCTAGTAAGATTTTATTTTTTGGTTAAGAATTAAAGTTCGAAAGGTTAATACACGATGAAAGCTTTCAGAGAGCAAAGCAGAGTTAATTGAAATAACTTTTCTTTGAGAACTTTGATTGTCACTTAATTTTTTTCAATTTCATCACCGTTATAATAATTGAAAGGCTGTGAAGACTCCAAAATTATCTCTACCCACAAATAAAATAATATTCCACGAAAAGAAAATTTTCTGATAATAATACCGGTAACTAATTACATTTTGGAAGCTTAAAGCTGCGATGCCGAGTTTGCCACTCAGTTTAAATAAATCAGTGGCGTGCGGTAACGTCCATTCTACACCATCATGTTATGTTTTGAAGAAACATAACTGTTCTGAAAGTTTATGCGACAAATCAGTGGATAGATCAGCTGTCCGGATAGCTGAAGGTACTCAGTTCGAGGTCGAGACAATTTTTAAATCTTGTAAGTCCACGCGGTCTTTTCCTTACGAAATGTAAATTTGGATTTGAGGCTAAAATACATAAACAAACCGAATAATATTTTTTTTAATCAAAAATTATAGAAACACCTAGTACAGATGTGTGCTACATTATTTTTTTGTAATAATTATAAAAAACATAGGCCATTAATGAATTTGATATTTCATAATTTTGGATGCAACTTTGGCAAATTTGACTCAATGATAGTTATTTAAAAAATTTTGGCGGTGCACAGAAAAATTCAGATAGGTTTCAACACTCTCAACATCTCCAAGACCCTCCACACAGCACCCCTTAAGATGATATATGCTCTGAGGGATAATATTTTCTTCAGGGCCTCCTGTGTGGGTTAGCGTAAAAAAATGCACATAGAGTAAAAAAATGCGCTATATATTTTTTTTGTACGGTAATTATGGGACTGCACCTGCACGCCACTGAAGGGAATAATGTTAAAAACATTTAAATTGTTCAAGGTTTTAGAAATATATTATAACAAGGTTGAAGAAGCCCCGGAGGTAATTTAATAAAGATGCCGGCCGTACATTTTAATTAGGTGATGCTCAAGCTGCTCTTCAAAATTAATTAATATATGAGACAAAACGTCACCTTTTTTGTAATTAATTACGAAGGCAACTTAATAAAAAACAAAGGAAATAAATAGCTTGGTGAGATGAAATTTAAAATTCCGGCATAAAATGTTGTAGTTAATAAATTCAGGTTAAAAAGGGCCCGATGTCCCGATAGATAAAATAAAATTTAACTATATAAAAATATTACATACGTCATAAAATTCTTCTTCTTAAGAGGGTATTACCAGAGAAAACCAGAAATATGTCATTTTTAGATCAGATTTTAGACGTATTGACTCTTTTCCACAAAAAAATACAAATCGATTTCGAAAGATTGTTCTTTTATCTAGCATTCGCATGTTTTAAATTTTGAGAAAAAATATTTATTTTTAGTATATTAAGGTTATACCATAGGTCGTTGGCAGATTTATTAAATTTTCAAAAAAGATTTTGTATTATTCCACACCCATTTCAAATCATATAATCATGTAGTCAAATATATCAATACATTATCTGGGTATCGCATGTTTTAGAATTTTAATTTTAGTTTAAATAAAATCATTAAAAATATATATATATACACGTACATGTGTTTCTTGACGAAAATTGGTCCGTTTGTGTATTTATTTGTGCACTTACGAACTAATATATTTCCCATTTTTTTACCATTCTTATTTAATTTAGACATTATTGAAAAATAATAAATACTTACAATCAAAAAATAATAACAAAAAGTACTTTATTTTAATAGTTTCATCATCACGTCTTTCAGCATTTTTGGATGTAGGTACAAATTAAACAAATTTGGAATGAAATAAAATCGATATTGAGTTCTAATTTTAAAAAGCTGGTACGGAGAATGTTGAAATAATATTAACATATAATACTAGTACCGCCATCTATGCCATTTATGTAAAATTAAAATAAAATAAATGAGAAGTCTCTGCTCCGTCTTCCGTACGAAACGTCTTATTATTATAGGTTATGGGCCGCTCGCTCATAATTCTTCGTGATTTTTGTTGCTTTTGTTTGACTAGCAAGTGTAAAAAGCCGATTACAAAACGCGATTGAACTGTATCTTGACGGATTGTTGTAATTACAGTGTACAACTTTAGTGTATCGTTGTTTAAAATGTCAGCGAATTATCTTGTTAACGTACCCAGGCTTACTGGACGAGATAACTACAGTATATGGTGCTTTGCGGCAGAGAATTTTTTAATCCTCGAAGGCATGAAACATTACGTAAAGCCAGAAGTCGGGATGGAAATAAAAGCTGCAGATGACGTAAAAACCAAAGCGAAATTGATTATGACAATCGACCCGTCTTTATACGTACACGTAAAAAAATTTACATTAAATTTACACTAAAGAATTATGGAAAAAAACTGAAACAATTATTCGACGACGACGGATTTTCACGGAGAATAAGTCTGCTGCTAAATTTTCGATTCATCGAGAGAATTGCAGTTCGATGACGACTTATGTGACGCAGATTATCGATACAGCACAGAAGCTCAGTGGAACGGGATTCGAAATTAATGATCAGTGGACAGGATCATTGTTATTAGCTGGATTGCCAGATCGTTTCTCACCTATGTTAATGGCAATTGAGCATAGTGGAATTTCTATAACGGCAGACTCCACAAAAACTAAATTATTGGACATGGAAATAGAAAGTCATGACGAGAGTGAAGTTAGCAGTGCTTTTTCTATTCGTTCAACTTCAATATACAAAGGAAAAAATAATTCAAATTTGTCTACGGCCAGAAAAAGTAATGTTAGCAGCTCTGGCTTGTCAAAGTCAAACGTCAAACAGATAAAATGCTACCGATGTCAACAAATCGGGCATTACAAAAGCCAGTGTACAAATAATGAAAACAACTCGTCAAATCAGAAAAATAAGGATCGGCTGCAGTCTAATGCATTTAGCGCAGTGTTTTTGAGTGGAAATTTTAATAAAGACGAGTGGTTTATCGACTCAGGCGCTAGTGTACATCTAACAGCAAATGAAAGTTGGGTTATGAATGCACAGTATAAACAAGAAAAAAGAATTGTTTATGCAAATAGAAAAAAGGTGTCAGTATTGTGTTCTGGCGATGTAAAAATCATGAAGACAACAGATAACTATGAGTACGACATCATAGTGGAAAACGTGTTTTGTGTACCAAGTCTGACAACGAACTTATTATCTGTTAGCCAAATGATTATGAAAGGCAACAGTGTATCTTTCACTGAAGATGGTTGTTCAGTTTATAATCAGAAGAACCAGTTGGTTGCTACGGCAGTGTTGGTCAATGGAGTATACAAAGTGAATTTGCTAAAACAGGACTGTTTAGCAGCATCAGTTGTGACAGGAATGACTTGGCATCGAAGATTAGGACACATAAATAAAGATTATTTAAATCAGATGGAAAACGCTGTGCAGGGTATGTCACTTGACAAAAAAGTTGAGGTAAGCAAATCTTCATGCACAACATATTGTGAAGGCATACAATGCCGGTTACCTTTTAAGAGCACTGGCCAGCGAAGCAGTAATCTACTAGACATTGTGCACACAGACTTATGTGGGCCTATGGAGAATGTGTCTATAGGTGTCTCGAGATACTTCTTGTTGTTTGTTGATGATCATAGTAGGATGACATTTGTTTATTTTTTAAAAGACAAAAATCAGGCTTTGAAGTATTTTAAGATTTACAAATCTCAGGTAGAAAATCAAACAAAAAGAACAATCAAAGTATTAAGGAGTGACAACGGGCTGGAGTATTGCAGTAAAGAATTTGAAGATTACCTGAATAGTGCCGGTGTGATTCATCAGAAAAGCAACCCTTACACCCCACAACAGAACGGATTGTGTGATCGACTTAATCGCACAATAGTTGAAAAAGCAAGGTGTCTACTTTTTGATGCAAACTTAGACAAAGAGTTCTGGGGTGAGGCCACCAATACGGCAGTGTACCTGCAGAATCGAATTGTGGCAACGGCGTTGAATAATAAAACTCCATATGAGTTGTGGACTGGCTCCAAACCGAATATTAGTCATATCAGAGTTTTTGGTAGCACTGTGATGGTCCATGTGGCTAAAGAAAAGCGAAAGAAGTGGGACAAGAAAACAACAAATGTATTCTCACAGGATATCCAGATAATATAAAAGGATACAGGGTCTTCAATCCAGAAACAAGGAATGTAGCGACTAGTAGAGATGTGATCATCATTGAGAAGGAATCAAAATCTGAAAATTTAATTGAAGTGCAAGGTCAGAATGTTAATTCAGTGGGGGATAGTAAGGAACCTGATGATACAGAACAATGTGAAATTGAACCAGTGTCAAATCGAGATAACTCGAGTTTTATAGACAGTTTTCAAGATAATGATGAGACATTTGTTCCCAGTGACTACGAAGATGCAGACAGCGAAAAAAAAGCCCACAATGCCGGTCTAAATGAGAGAGAAAGATTCCAGAGAGGTATGGGTTCTCAAATCTGTGTGTTTACAGTGAAATATATGATAACGACGATAGTTCCCACGTGTCCCCGAGTACGGAGGTGGTGCCCGAGCTAGAGGGCCTGACGCCCGAGGAGGTGGAGACGCAGAAGGTGAAATTGAGCCAGGAGTTGGCGCGCGTAGAGGATGAGATCGCCTCGCTGCGGATGGTGCTGGCAAGCAAGGTGCGACTCAGCTCGGAGCTCAAGAGGAAATTGGGCATCTCCGTGTGGAAGGAGATTACCGACGATGTCAACCAGAGTATCAAGAATGTCAAGGTCAGTGATGGATCTGAAGCAGAAGCTGGAACGGCTGGCCAGCATCCCGGCCAACAAGATGAGACCGTACTACATGGACCAGGATCTGTGAGATCATCGGGGTCCCGAGGAGATGAAGTTTCCCTCCAAGCAGCTCTACTCCCACAACATCCGGTCGGGGGACGAAATCATCGTAGAGTTTAAGCAAAAACACTGAACAGCGAGCAAAGCTTTTAAATTTTTCCCAATACTATTTAGCTTATCTTTTGAAATGTGTTTATGATTATTATTATAATTAGAACTTTTTATAAGTTGATTCTGTTTGGGGCGGAAAAACTATTGATAGTAGGTTATACATTGGATTTATTTTACTTTATCTAGTTGTGTTATATCTTACTAAAAAATGTATACTATTGATATTTTCAATGACTATCAGAGTGCACAAAAGTTAACAGTAAATCCAGTTTTTTTCATAAACGCACCAAACAAATTGATATTAAATATCGTTTTTTGTAGAGAATGTGTAGCAAATAATATTGTGAAAGTTAGGTATTTGCCAACAGCTGAAATGCCTGCTGATTTGTTCACCAATAGTTTAGGTTCCATTAAACATTATGCATTTTTGGATAAATTAGGTGTACAAATTGTTTAATATTTAAGTGTATTTATATTGTTAGATATAGTAGGGGTGTTGAAATAATATTAACAATATAATACTAGTACCGCCATCTATGTCATTTATGTAAAAGTAAAATAAAATAAATGAGAAGTCTCTGCTCCGTCTTCCGTACGAAACGTCTTATTATTATAGAGAATAATTAATCTTTCTCATTGTAACCGCCCTGCACGATCGTAAGAACAACTTTCGACGAAATGTGAATTTTCGGCCGCTGGCTGGTTAAACGCTCTTAAGTCGGTTCCTAATTGCTGAGGATCGTGATCCCTATTCCAATTTCTACGATGGACAAGGTTCCTCCATTCCTAGCGGCTCTGCGCTGCGTGGAGAGCTGTGGACACCCACGTACAGGAAGCCAGTGATACTTGGTCACTGGTCACTCCCTATAACAGCTAAAATAATGTTAACGAAATGATTAATCATTTAAAGATTAACAAAATACAGAAAGAAAAACAGCACAATGAAAATGAGATACATATCTCAAAGACCTTACAAACAGCAGGGGTACAGGGTTTATAAATAACATTTTTACTTAATTTTTTATAATTAGCATTTATGAAATTGATCTGAGGACAAATAATGGATAATGATAGGCATAAATGATGGATCATGGTATGCACTCTAATGCAACTCAACTCACAACTTACTATAACTCAACACAACTCCAAAGCGTTGACTAAAGAAGAAGGAAACGCAAAAAGGCATAATAACTAGTGTCCGACCGAAACAGATCTTTCTACCGAATCTTTCGATGTCTATCCCAGTTTCAGTCAAAACCGAATCCATTTTTAGACATGTTAAAAATCTATTGTTTACTGAAATTTTGCTTATTTTTTACAATTAACTTAACACTAGAGGGCTCGCATCCAAAATTTTACAAGAAAGCTCGCGCGGGAGACATATGCCCCCCATCATATAGGATTTATTCTTACCACTCTAATTTTATGAAAGCAAATAAGTTTTATTATGACTTATCAACTTTATTTTTTACTAATATTTTAACACTTAACAATCGCTTAAGTTGAATTGAAATATAAACAAAAATTAAACTTCTGCAAAAAATTCATTGTGATTAATCAGTCTCTAATTTTTTTTCAAAACCTTAATTTTGTAAGTGAATCATCTTATTGTAAAATTTACAAATGGGTTATTGCAATTCAGAAGCAACTTCATCACAGTTAGGGCACACTATGATTTGGTGATCCGTTATCTAAAAGTTCCTCGATTGCTCGCGCGGGGGACATGCGTCACCCACGGACTTTATAAACGCGTTGCGCACAAGTCCACGCACTTAGAGTAATGGCGCCAGGGATGTTCTGCACTAACAAATGTACACGGAAAATAAAACTTTTCAAAACAAAATACATAATAAACGTTTGTTGTACATATTATAACATTAGTCAAATTATTCAAATAATCACTTATACGCAAGTAAGTAATCACCAGACTGTCTAACACTAATCCTGCTATATGTTTATTAATTGGAAAGATATCGGAACTTAGTAGATGTACTTATAATACTGTGCTTTTCCAAATAAAACACTTTTTGCCAAGTGAAATAATACTTTCAAAGTATGTATACACTTAGAATTAGAACATAAATTAATTTTTTTTTCAGAGGTCTCCATTTATCTTTTTAGATACATAATATCATTTTGAGTTGTCAGTGTTAAATATAGCATTGATTGTAAGTACATCAACACTATTAATGGGAATTCCAAAAAAAAAATCTATTCTGCCAGTATTATTGTTATACCTTTGTAATAAAATTTTTGCCAGAGTTCGAAATTTCCCTAGATTATGTGCTGATTTCCCTTTTCCCTAAAAAATATTTTTCTCCCCTAGATCTAGGGAAATTTCCCTAGACATATCACTGGATGGCGCACTACTGACGCGTGGGATGATTCGTACTTGAGGAAACCTGAGAGGACAGGACTGAAGCGCGTTTCGTTCATTAGTAATTAAACAATTTTATACCCTGGGTGACATATGTCACCCATGCGAGCCCTCTAGTGTTAAATAAACTACAATTGAAATATGTGAAAAAAAAACATTTATTCTTTTTACATTACTGCCTTAAAACAAACAAAATTTAAAAAATAACAAATGTCAACTACTTCTTGGAAGAAAAAAATTGTCATAAATCAAGGACCAATCACATTATAAAGGAAGGACCATGTGTTAACATGTTACCTCTTGCAATAAATATTTTTTAATAATCAACACTTACATTATAAAGGAAGGACCTCATTAATTGAGAATTTTTGAAATTGGCAGATTTTCTGCCGAAACCGAAACTGATGACGAAACTAGATGTTTTGCCGAACCTTGCTGAAACCGAAACCGAAACCGAACCTTCGGTCGGTCACTAATAATAACCCAACAATTAATCACAGTAGTATTTTTTACCATTAAAATCCCATTTAACGATCAGGATACTAACAAATAACACCTACTATCTTTTTTAATACAGAAAATAAATTACCACATGTTTCCTGAAAACCGTCTCAAGAATGAAAGATACCAATCACAAGATCGTGCCGTAGATTTATAAATCGAATTCCACCTTCCTTTCATATTATTATTAGTAAGTCGTAAATAATATAATCAATTCGTGAATTCATTTCATATTGAAAGCACAAACTCCGTTTCGGGACAATTAAAAACATATAAAGCGTTCCCGTATAAACATTTTCTTGCGAGAAAAGCTCTTAAAGACCCGAACACTCGCGTCAGCCGGCCTTTTTAGCATTATGAACACGTTTATAGTCGGAATAGAAAGAGATTTGATAAATGTGGGTTAGTTGGAAGCTGCATAACCATACAAACGTCGTTAACTGAACTTAATCGCCTGGGACAAGCGAGAAGCTTGCGAACCAAGAAAATCTTACCTCCTACTTTGTAGTGTAAATTATAAAATGAAGATGTGACACCATGAATGGGCAATAACCAAGGTAAACTTCTGCCTACAATTTGTTCACAAATTCCAGATTTCGCGAATAAACGAGATTTCTTTTTATGTTCGTAAATTATCGAGTTCGCGCGCTCTGAATTCCCAAGCAGCCTGATAAGGCCTTATTGATTGTATCTTTTAAACATATTTTTTACTGTCTATAAATTTGTAAAAGCTTTTCTTCTCGGGCAATTTATAGCCCTTTCGGACATTTATTTAATCTTAACCAAGAGAAAGTCCTGTGAAATAGCTGTCGAAAAATGGTGACACATTAATTTCCTCGCTTTAAAACTAAAGTTTAAAGTCAAAAGGCACGTAAAATGTTGAATCTTAGAATGATGAAATTCGATTTTCACGGTTTTATACAGTTCATTTACTGGGATACTAACAACATGTCTGTCTACACTTTTTAAGAAGTGTTTTATTTTACCCGCGGGGGTTAAAACAAATTGCTTTAGGTTCATAATAAAATAATGGGGTTTTCTAATAGTTTGCATTTGAATATTGCTTCAGGCATATACATTTATCAGCATGATTAATGTTTAAACTGTTACTACTCGAAGCGATTATATATATACGATTACATTACTTTTTAACACAGAAGTTATTCGTGGTTTTATCATAAATGTTATTGTTATAAATAAAATCGGGAGGCGGGTATGGAAACCATTTATTGACTAACCAACTCCTCTGCCATAGGGGACCCCAAGTGGTTCGCTAGGTTTGGTGACTTGGCAGGGGTGACCGGGTTCAGGGGGTCAGGTTTGTCCGGTTCTTGGCCTCAGATGTGTTTGCCCACTAACAGCGTGACAGGCTGGATCGGGAAAGACCGGTTGGGGGAGATCTTTTGACCGCTCCAACAGGACTCTCTCCGTCACTCCTGACGCCCTGACTCCCAGATTCCTACTCACCACTTATACCCTTTTCCTTCCCAGAACTTTCTCTCCTTCCTTTCCTTAAAAAGTCCCTCCACACAACACCCCCATAGGCCCTGTGTGGAATTATTTTCCTTGGGGCCTCCGGTGTGGAGCTAATGTAAAAAAATACAAAATCTCACAATACAGGTGTACCATTGTCCATAAGCATGTACTAGTAGTTTATAACTGTTTGTGTTTGGGACTATCAGAAAAATAATGTATTTGTGGAAAATAAAACATTCGACATTAAGCCTTTTCATTCGATTAAAATAAAATCTTTAGTTCCTATATCTTCATAATGAAGTGAATAGTAGGTAGTAGGTATACCTTTTACTTTAAATCTGTTACTTATATGTATTTGTACCGGACGTGTCGACGAGGGAAAGAAGATTCCCTTCCGGACATCTTCTTCCTTTATTTTTAAGAAAGATTAAATATATTTTGTAGACGAAGACGAGGATGAGTTCCCTCACAGGCCGTCCTCGTCTCTTTAAATAACGTAGGATTAAGGGTTAGAGGCAAATAATATGCTAATAATTATGTTCACAATTAAAATGTACCCTGTTTGAATAAAGACCAGTTCCCCTACCACCTACCCACCGGGCGGACCGATAGGAACGCTCCGTCCGGGGGAGTAGGTATTCCTTTGCCCCAAGAACGGGCTCCTCCTGGTCGTCTTGGCCGGGGGTGAAATCCCCCCGCGTGGACGGGCAGGCACGGCTTCCTACCCTTCCCCTCACCTACCCACCGGGCGGACCAATAGGAACGCTCCATCTGGGGGAGTAGGTATTTTTGAATCGGAAATACACGAAAGGCTCCGAATGTTTTGTCAAATTATGGGAGTTCGGTCTAATCTGTCACCGAATAAATGATATGGACAGATAGACCGGACTCTCCTCTATGTTAATAAATATCTCTGATGAATGTATAATTAATAATGATTTAGATATTTAAGTTTCCCTGACAAAATGTGGGTGCAGGGACCCCATTGAAAGTTATTTGACATGCCATAATAAAATTAAATAAATTACTAGGGGAGAGGTCGTGGGGGTCAGACATAAGAGAAGGATAAGGGGAAGAGCTGAGACAACAGAGAACTCTGCTGTGTAGCCCGCAGCAGAGGTTATAGCCCGCCAAAACTCGAACCGCCGGAAAAATGGGCAAAAGGTTCGAGCCCACCCGCGCCGGCGGCAAGGGCAAGGGGCCGGCTATAAATACAGCGGTACCCCTGGAACATCGAGCATTCGACAAGAAGCGTTTCCAACGCACACACGCACTTGACAAACTCGATCTGGTACCGTCTCAAGCACTTCTCCGCCTCTTCTGCCTGACCTAAGGACCTCTTCCCGGACTTGACTTGAAAAACTTGGATTTCATTTCTGCCCCCCCTTTTGGACGCTGCCTCTTCCTCTTGTGGGCCATTACCGGGGCGTTATTGACGAGCATCTTGGCGGCTACCCAGGACTACCCAGCACCCCTATTTTACAGTCTATGTGAGTGGCGGGAAACGTCGCTTACAGTATTTATATAAAATCTAAAATGTGCTTTCCAAAGATGTGCTATCCGCCGTTTTTACTGGATGGGACTGTGCTTCCTGGTGTCGCCGAGGTTGTTTACCAACTATAAACTAAATTAACGAATAAAATAAATGAACTTTAAACTAAATGAACGAATTATCTCCGTAATGAAAGTATAGTATGACCGGTCAGTGGTTGAGTGGGCATAGCGCTTGGGTCCCACCTGGGCGTTGCATGTTCGATTCTTCGACTGGCTAAGTCCTCCATCACAACACAAGCAACATTTTCTGCTTTCTGTGGTGGTAGTAGGAGATTTTCAAACATTATTGGGTTATTCGTAACCTGGGAATGTTCGTCTTTCTTTAAAAAAAAAAAATAATAATATTGATAACCAATACTAAAGCACACCTAAAAAAAATCAGCAAAATGAACAAATTCGTTTTTCCGGTCAGTGGTTGAGTGGGCATAGCGCTTGGGTCCCACCCGAGCGTCGCGTATTCGATTCCTCGGCTGGCTAAATCCTCCATCACAACACAAGCAACATTTTCGGCTTTCTGTGGTGGTAGTAGGAGATTTTCAAATATTTTTGGGTTATTCGTAACCCAGGAATGTTCGTCTTTCTTTTTATAAAAAATAAAAAATTAAAAATATATTCCCAAAAATTTCTGAAATAATTCAGAATCTTGTACATTTTAAAAGAATGATTATCATAATTCTTCTTTGAAATGTAATGAATGACTTAAGGGAAGAGTTGCAGGAGAGAAAGTATCCTTTCTTCTGATCAATATTTTAGATTATAAATTATCACTGACCAAATAACTCCTAGAAAAAATTGTGATCCATTTCGAATCAAAAGAAAATGCTTGCTGGCGATTTAATTGAGAACTTTATACTCCTAGGAGTCCGACAGGTCAATAATATTGATTGAAATCGATATTTACTTATAATAATTGGATAATTTGTACAGCGTCGTTTTCGTGAAAAATAAAATCTAGAGTGCTGTAAGAATAATGTGTTACTTAGGTAGCAAACAATATATTTAAGAAATTTTTAATGTGCACTTAGTTCAGAAAATGAAATATGCATATTTCAATTAACTTAACCCTTAATTACTCGCACAAAGAACATTACATAACTGCTCGCATGGGGTCACAGATGACCCCAAATAGTATGAGTAGTTTTTAATATATATTGAAATATATAAGTAAATGAAACTATTTTATTATTAAAGTGCTTTGTTTATTCTGTAATATCTATAAGCAGTGGCGGCTCGTGACTTTTGGGTGTGCTAGAATGCTGATATTAAAAAATGGCATTATTGATGTTGTTGTAGCCAAAAAATTATTTTTATTTTTTTCTTGATAATCACTTTTTTGTGTGAAAAATTTCAGAAAGTTTCATTTTCAAAACACCGATTATTGAAAAAAAAAATATTTTTCGCACACGACAACATCCATGCCTTTTTTAATATTAGCACCCTAGCACACCCAGTCACGAGTCGCCACTGTCTATAAGTAATAACATGAAATACTAACTAATTATACAAAAACAAGTTAAACTAAAATAATTATCAATAATTAACAATTTGTTATAAATGGGAAGATTCTGAACAACCTGCGTTATGCAGATGATACAGTACTTCTATCAAGTAACATTGAGGATTTACAACTTTTGCTGAATAAAGTAGTGAAGACTTGTGAGAATTTTGGGCTGGAACTGAATATAAATAAGACAAAATACATGCTCATAAGCAAAAATAACGCATTGGATGAAAATCTTTATATTGCTGGAAAAAACTAGAGAAGGTACAGAGTATTGTATACTTGGGCTGCAATGTAAATGATAGATGGGATCCTTCAGTTGAAATCAAATGCCGCATTGAGCAAGCTCGTGCAACCTTTATCCGCATGAAAAAAATGTTCTGCAGTCATGATCTCAACCTTGGATTACGAATGCGAATGGTCAGATGCTACGTGTTTTCGATATTATTTTACGGAATGGAAGCATGGACGCTTACTGAAGAACTTATTAGGCGACTTGAGGCATTCGAGATGTGGATCTACAGAAGAATACTTAAAATAAGCTGGATGGACAGGGTTACAAACGAAGATGTTATGGTTCGGATGAATAAAGAAAAGGAAGTAATTAAAACTATAAAAATCCGAAAATTTCAATATCTTGGACATGTGATGAGACATCCAGAGAAGTATGAGATTCTGCATCTCATAATGCAGGGAAAGATTGCCGGAAGACGGGGCCCTGGAAGAAGGAGAACCTCATGGTTGAAAAACCTGAGACAGTGGTATGGCCAGTCTACCGTGGAGCTGTTCCGGGCTGCAGTAAACAAAGTCCGCATAGCCAACATGATAGCCAACGTCCGTTGAACGGACAGGGCACAAGAAGAAGAAGAAGAACAATTTGTACTTAGGTATACTGAGATCATAGTTAATATTCGTATTCTTCAGGAACTCTCCGAATCACTCTTGTTATACTGTTGACGGTATATTTCAGAGTGATCATTGCACACAATGTACGTTTCTTGCATTTTGTTGGTACAAATAAAAGTAACGTAATTACTCGCAAGGGGTCACCGCTCAAGAGCGCAGCGACGCGTCCTTCCACTCCCGTGACTTGGTTGCTACTAAAATACAAACTTAGACGCGCGTTATGAAGCTAGCGAGGGCGCGGGGGGAATCGGGCCGCGCCAAGTGCTTCATTTTTTTTATCCGAAAATGCTTTGACCCCATACGAGTAATTAACGCTTGACTATTTTTTACTGGCGAGTGATCGCTCGAGGATGTGTGCGGATTGGCCAAAATGTGGCCGTTTTGAAGAGACGTTTTAAAACATTTATTGAAATTATTTTTAAAGTTTCCATGTGTTGTACCAATACTTCAATTAATCACAAAAATAACTTAGTATTTCCACTTTTCAACAAGAGATGTCTCGCATCTCTTTTGAAATATTCGCCATTGACATTTCGCGAACGCAAATTAATGAAATATTTTTTTTGGCAAATCATTGATCGTGTGTTATATATTAATAAATTCATGTTGGAATATAAATTTATATATGTGATTATCAGCTCGGATATAGACAACATGTAGAGTCATACATAATATTTAATAGTGTTCTAATAGGCGCTACGTACGCCAAATTTAAAGGAAATGAAATGCAGAATTTATGTATGCGTTAATGAATTAAACGATTATAATTTATTTTATGATTCCTAAAATTATGAGATAAACGGTTAAAGATAGGTGCATTCAATGAATCCCTAAAACTATAAGAAGTTTATAGTATCCATATTAAAATTCAGAGGTACGATTTTTTTATGAGGGCGGGAAATCTCTAAATCGGACGCGCAGAAATCCCGGTCGCTGCACCCAATATTTGATCAATTTCACTAGAAGTAAGGAAAACTGAGTTTTTTGGGCACGCTTTTGTACACGCTCACAATACACTTCCAACATTTGGAAACCAATCAATCAGTTTATCTCTTCAGTGTAAAAATGGTAGTTTACCTGAGAAAAAATGGAAAACAAAAAATTTAAAATTTTGAATGGATATTCGTTTATTAAATCACTATATATTTTTTTTTCTAAATACTCCACCAAAGCTACCGTGCACTTAGATAATACAGCCTTCACGTGATCAAACATCAATCTACTGGCTGTAAATAACGCAGGTCGCATTCCCATCTCCCACACGTCCTGGTAAAACTGAATAACAACTTTCGTTAAGTCACGAATCAATCTAAATAACAGGTGGGTTGAGATACGTGGCAAACTTTGATGAAATCAATCATCAGTTTATGAAGCAAGAGCAACTCTGTACCTGTGACATAATATTACGTAAATTCGTAACTAAAACAAACAAGAAAACATGAAACACCTCAGCAGAGGTTCTCCTTATGACGTGTTAACGCCCTGGTGCAAGACCACCATACAGATTTGAAACGTTGCTTGAAACGGCTTTAGACGTATTTGGTGACTAGATCTGAATAGCCAGGTACTTCCACACCTTCCTTTTTCCTATCATTTTCCCTTTCCCACTACCTTTAGCCTCACAAAATACCTCAATTGGGGATGCCATGGTCTCACTCACAGAGTCCAGATCTCACATGCCATGGACTCTTGCGCGGTATTCACATAAAAAAGTTTGTTAAGTTAATTTTTATTATTGAAATTAGTTATGGTTGTTTTATTTGTAAAACATCCAATAATTTTTTGTAGTTAATTCGTTACACAACAATAATAATTATAATCGACCGGTCAGTGGTTGAGTGGGCATAGCGCTTGGCCCACCCGAGCGTCGCGTGTTCGATTCCTCGGCTGGCTAAGTCCTCCATCACAACACAAGCAACATTTTCGGCTTTCTGTGGTGGTAGTAGGAGATTTTCAAACATTATTGGGTTATTCGTAACCCGGGAATGTGCTTCTTTAAAAAAAAAATAATGTAGCCGCTAAATAAGCACATGTAGTAACGAATGTGCGACTGACGTCTTGTTTGAGATTCAGCACGAAAGAGAGGCAACCATGCAGGGATAAAAACGTGCAAGATTGTTATGTATATGTTATCCGCGAAATATCTGCGGATAATCCTCGGAAAATCCTCCGTTATCCGTGAAAAAAAATGGTGTTAATTACACCCAATTGATTATCATTCCGCCATCCCAATATCATAGTAAAATATTTAAAGTAAAATGCCGTTGCGCAAATGACCGAGACATTAGGTACAGTTAGTATAATTACTAGAACGAGGAAAAATACATTTTAATGAAAAGCCCCCCTCTCCGAATAAGAATTTTTGATAATACAATTTCGTTATATATCGGTTTTACCGATACTAAAGAAAATTAAGCTGTAAGTATTAAGCAGAGATACAACAGAATTCATACTAATAATTCGATTGTACGCGGCCTGATGCATAGTAGGTAAAATAAGGGTTTCGACGCACAGAGGCTGAATTATTCATTTACGAGGTCACATATTTTTAAAACTTGATATTCTGGAGACCTTTCAGAAAAAAATACTTAATCAGGGTTAGTTGGGTTCAGGTGCTCGTAGTATTTTATTTTTATTTTATTTTATTTATTGTAGAGAAAGTTGACAGCAAATCAGATGTTACATAATAATACAATAATAAGTTATGCCAATTATGAACTTTCCACTGATGATAGTGAATGATAAAGTGTGACATTGCAAGGGTGTTTTCTTAATTAAATTATATATATATGAAAAGGGGGGGGGGGAGGTGGAGGAGGAACACAGTATTCTAATTACAAAAATATTTCTTTCTGTAATAAAATATATATTCACGTATATACTATATACACGTAGGTATACATATTTTTATCTTATTTTTATTTTATTTTTGAAGTGAAAACTTCTTTAGCACCGTTGTGATATAAATATTGATGAAACGAAAAAGAGCGACACTAAAAAGAGACAAACACATTCTCTATAGGATTTAGCCTGCGAGAGAATGAGATAGTATAATCGGTCTCCCCTTTGTGTGGTACTCCGTAACCTCCTCTTTGTGCGGTGCTTCGTGCTTGTCTACTTTAGTTTTCTGAAGGTTTCACTTCTACTGCGTGTGAATTGCACACTCTGTTTTTTTTTAAAAAAGACAGACATTACCAGGTTACGAATAACCAGACAACATACAACATACATTGTTTATTACTGATGTACACCTAGAATAACACAACTTTTATCTGATATTGTACCTAATATCTAAGTAACTCCCCCAATATGTACCATTATTGTTTATTATTATTGAATCCATTAATGTGAAATTATGTACATGCAACCTGCCAATTTGACTGTCCTAAAACGGGAAACCTTCCTAGTTGGACAGTCAAAGCTTCCTTTATATTGTTATTATCTTGTATGTAATAAATGTAATAATAAATAAAAAAAAAAAATAAATAAAATAAAAAACATTTGAAAATCTCCTACTACCACTGCACTGGAGGGGACCCACCACTTTCGCAGCTATGGAGGAAACTGATTGCTTAATCTGAAACAGGCTGTGTGAGGTAACTGATTGCTTAAGCACATGTCAGTACTCTAATTTTTGTTTGTAAAAAGGAAGCTACATTTATTTTTAAAACGAATCTAGATACATACTTACATTTACGTAATTAACAAGATAAATACACATCAGCGATGTGTTCGCCTGTGGGAGTTATGTTCGCCTAGTTAAAGTGAAATAATAAAGAAAGAGAAACATATTTATAAGTGTAAGTGTAATTAAAACCAAAGAAAATATATAAAAAAAAAGATATCGGGGGCAGTTTGTCCCACTATAACGGGGCAGTCCCGGCGAGAATGAGCGGGCCCTGACCGCAACGTGCCCAAACACCCGCGTCCCTTAGCCGGTTTACTAAGAGTACCTTTGAAGAAGTCTACTACCACTGTTGCTTGTGTCGTGATGGAGGACTGAGCTAGTCGAGGAATTGAATGCATGACGCCTGGTTGAGTCCCAAACGCGATGCCAATTCGGCCACTGACCGGTCATTTTGAACTACAGTGGAGGTAATCCACCTCTTACCCGCCCTGGTATAAGTAACTGATGGTTACTCCTTCAAGGCTCTCGCAAGATTCTAATTTTTTTGATTAAACGAATTATTTATTTTGAACGAATCTAGACCTCCAGTGTCCATGCATACGTTGTTAGTAAGCAGTATGCAAGTGCTTAACAGGAAAAACAAAATGCAAAAAATAGGTTAGTAAGACAAAGATAAATTAAACAAGGCAAAAGAAAAACTCATTCATGAGACTCCATGACGCGGAATTGCATCTGTAAAAAACCTGCAAGCACCTGCATAAAATAGAGAACATAAGAAATACAATAAATCTCAAATCAATTGGCAAGTACCAACAAAAAATGTGAATGGCTTTCGGTCTGACCATAAACTACACTTAGCTTCCGTGTCCCTTAGCCAACCACTCAGTGAAGCTTCAAAGAATGTTACCTGAATATTTGGGGTAAAATACCCGAAGACTAAAATATTTTATAGTCATTTTGAACTGGTATAAATAGAATATTTTAAAGATATTTTTGATTAGTTTAAAGACAATACTTTCACCAATTTTTTGGCGCTGTAATTTACTTTAGCCGTTCTTATGTGCGGCATCCGCGCCGTAACGGCCGTCACGCTAAAGTTATGTCATACGCAAACTAGCAGAACTTTTTCATTTAAATTTAGAATTTTATCATTTAAATAATTTGAAAGTTCCGACTCTCATTCAAGAAATAAATTCAGAACCAACGAGAGACCATTGTAAGCAAGCGGTTAACGGGCTTATTGAAATGGCTGTATTACACAATCCACTTGCTAATTAAACGTGTTTTTATTTTACTCAACTGATAAACAATAATCAACTGCTACTAGGTACTAACTAACCATCACGGACCGCCCAAACAACTCGGTCTTGGCACACACTCTTTGCCTCACTCACATTCATACAACGTCTCATACATACTCTTCTATTATTCTGACTTTTGGCATGGCCCGTCTCAAGTAACTGATTCACTTGATCGTGCCATGTCTTCCTCGGGCGTCCCCGACTTCTTCTACCATTCACTTTTGCGTCATATATTCTTTTTACACTACTTTCTTTGTTCATTCGCTCTACATGTCCAAACCATCTGAGGTCCCTTTCTCAATCTTACTCATTATGCTTACGTCAGCCTTCTTTGCGGATATCCACATTTCGCACACGATCGTACATGGTTTTACCACACATACGCCTCAAGGATATCATTTCAACAGTATTCAGTTTATTTTCATCCTTCCTCTGCCAGTTCCATGCCTCACTGCCATACATCAGGGTAGGTACCAGGACTCCACTGTCGACTGCTAGCTTCGCTTCTTTTGGCAGTTTTTTATTAGCGCCAATGGCATTCAGTTCTCCATTAATGGAGTTACCGGCATTTAATAATCAATATAGGGTAATTGCTTGTTTATCAATTGTTTAAAATTTATAATAATAATAATAATAACGTAGTATTTATATAGCGCAGTTTTGTGATATTTCACTTCAAGTGCGCTTAACTATAATAAATTTTAAAAATAATCCTATAGTGCTCCTTATAATATTGAGAAAATAATAAAAGAATATTCAGTATTTACAAAACAATGACAGAAGAACAAAATTAACAAAGATAGTGCTGTCATAACACACATGGGACAATAATAATAATAGACAATAGCGGTGCTATTGTAACACAGGACGAAACAAGAACTTTCAAACTAAAATATAATATACTAACAGAAAGGCAGTTTGCGTTTAGAAATGAGAAATATTCTGACATAAATTCGGATATTAAACATAAAATAAAATACAATTATGAGGAAACCGAAACCAAACAATTACGGGAAACTTGAGAACATGGCTTATTATTATTACGTGTATTGAAAAGATGTTAGGATTCATGAATGGTTATACCACGTTTATATTAGCAAATAATAAGGTAAGTTTAAGGAAGGTATAGTAAGGGTTGTGGATTTTGAAAGAAAAATTTACCTATCGTTACTAACTTGAAAAATTACAATATATATCTAATAAGATTATAAAAATACAAGACACAATATATTCATACCAAACGAATAAAAAACAGTGTACCGCTTTTGAAAATGATTGTCGGTGGTTATTCAAAGAATATTATAACTTATATAATAGAAATTCACTCAGGAGGCCCCCAAGAAAATAATTTCCCTCAGGGTCTTTGTCATCTTTGGGGATGCTGTACAGAAGGTCTTTTTGTGGAAAGGAAGGACTGATCCTGGGTCTTGAAGAGACAAGAAGGGAGGAGACACAGAGGCCGGCAAATCGTTCCACATCCAAGCAGTTGCACTAGAAACGACCCGTTCTCATGACAAAGTCAACTGCGTACAATTTTGGGCCTGCGTTTGGAGTGTTTGCAGACTGACCACCAGATATATACATAAACGGGCCCTTGAAATATGTCCACTGGACCTAGCTCAGTGAATCAACGCGCATCGCCTAGTAGTAACGAATCGTAAACATTTGTACAACATAAATACGCACTACAGATAAAGAATAATATGCTTTATCGCTTGTTTGGTACGTAATAGTAGTTCCAATTTTGAATAATGCTAAGCGTTACGCAGAAATATTTCATATTACTTACCAAAGTACTGAAAACGGAAATTAGTACTTTTTTATTTTTTAACTTTGAGTAAAATCTCAAATGATAATATTTAATTAAATGAAGACAATATTAGCGAAACTCAATCGAAAATCTGAAGACAGAAAAATCAGAAAAAGATATTGGCTCCAAATATAGTGGATAAAAATGTATCCAGACACTATCTAGATAGCATTTAGTTCGAGTTGAATCCTGCAATCATATTATAAAGATAGCAGCTAATAATATATGCGTTAAGAAAATAAAGATAATGTTGGTAGTTTCGAGTCCTGGGTTCGAGTCCCAGTGGAGCCAATATCTTTTTCTGTCTTCAGATTTTCGATTGAGTTTCGCTACTATTGTGAAAATTAGAATGTTTAACCCATCAGTAAGTAATATAAGTAAATATAAGTCCCTCTAAGTGTTTTTCTTTTTTTCTCGATGTCATTAATTGTAGTCAGAAAATACGTAAGGTGAGCCATTTTAAAATTTTTTTTATGTTTACATTAAAAATTACAATATTTTAAAAATTACAAGTTTTTTCCTAATAATAACATTTTAAAGCGTATTTCATCAAATTTTAAAAACAATTTTTAGTTTTAGGATACGTTCCGAAACATTCCATTTATTTGAATTTTATTGCAATGCGGAAATTTTCTGACCTTCTGACAGAACATGCCCGTGGCCTGAGGAGTTAAATGTCCAGTCAATACCAACCTTCCACTTCCATCTTCTTCTCACATTTTTGAGATTCATCAGATGTGAGGCTTTTGGAACAGTTATCCTAAGCCGATGGAATTAACCAAACCGCATAGCTCGTTACTCCAAAAATTACTGAGAACTGTTTCGTAGCTCGTAGTAGCAGATAATTTGCGAATCAGTTGGACTGTGATCAATAATTTAGAATTTAATCAAATAAATGTGTCGTTTAAATATGATACAACTATGGGGATATGTGAACAGTGGACATTGGAAGGGAATCTGACACACCTAGACTTCTCTCAACGCGTTCTTGTTATGAAATTATGTCACCAATAAATCACTTGGCTGAGCACATGCACAAGTCTCCGTTTGAATCGATATTAAAGAACCGAGGTATCAAGGAGGTGATAACTGCACTAGTTCATTTAACAGACTGATTGTTTCTTGGAATTTATTGTACCACAATGTCATGGGTAGACAATAATCGTCAAGTTGGTAATATTGGCAGACAGGGTAGATTTTAGAAAATAAGGTAGGATGAAGGAAGGAATATACATACACATATTTGCGTCAACTTAGCTAAAGCTCAACATGTACCTACCCTGGTACAGCAGAATACCGAGAACCTCTCGTCTACAGAACTTTTCGAGGTAAATTTTAAAGTTAGGATTCGCCTTTGATACACGGCGCTGGTACTGGGAAGTACCGCGAGGGAACTTTTTAGAGTGAGGAAGATTGATAGTAGCCGATGGCGTAAAATTCGGTTAATAGGGAAGTTTACCACGAAAATATTAGGAACCTGATTTAAGAGCTTCAGGAATTTGTTAACACAAGGTTAAAAGCAAAGCTACGGTGATGTAATATGCAGGGAAAATAGCAACGCAGTTTCCCTATATTCGGATTATGAGAATTGAAGAGTTTTTTTATTAATTTTTATAATCGACAAGCTGTCCTGACAGACGTTGTCCTGTCTTAGCTACGAATATTCAACTCGAACTGGAATAAATAAAATAATAAAAAAAATATTTACAAAACATTAATGATTTTTGATACAATTGTATCTCTCTGCGTGTCCTTTCCCATTCGTCCCGTTCCCTTTCCACCTCCCCTTCCTCTCCCGCGCCTTCCTCTTCCCCTTTCGTGTTACTCCACCTTTTCCGTCTTCCCTCTCCCCAGTCCCCTCGCCCGCTTCCACCGTCCCGTGAAATCACCCCCGAATTCCCCTCCCCCTCCCACATTCCATACATTCAATCCCAGTACTTTCAGTTTCCAAACAGTTCGCATGCAACCTATTGCATTTTTTTATTTCAAATTTCATTTTTCGTATATTACAAATATTCATTTTTGTATATTATAAGAACGATCGATCAAATTTGGTACCTAACATAGGTACCTATTTAAAACATCGTTAATTTAAAAAAATCCACAGACAATTCTCTTAATACAAAAAACACCTGCCTGCTAAATTCAATTTCATCAAACGCGCAAACTGTCAAACGTGCGAATTTAAAATAGTCGTTAAGTTTTCTGAAATTATTAAATTTTCTTAATTTTTCTTTCCGTAAGAGCCTTCTACAAAGATGAATGAAATAGGTAAAGTCGTTCATGAGGTGACCAACGGAAACAGGGATTCATTATTTATATATATACATATCTCTACGTATTATAAATTAAAGTTCTCGGGTCGTCTTTCTGTCTGTCCGTCTGTCTGTTCGCGATATACTCGAAAACTAGTGAACGGATTTTCATGCGGTTTTCTTTAATAGATAGAGTGTTTCGTGAGGAAGGTTTAGGTATGTAATTTGTTAAGGATTTGTATAAATTGGTTAAAACATAACGATAATTGTTAGAAGTGTCGGAAAAAGTCCAGCCGCCTGGTAGCTTTCATCGAAAACGCTGCCCAATCCTTTTGGGATATAACAAAATGGTGGGATATTCCTCTTTTATAGATCTACAAAAAAGTGCGCGAAGGCATATACAAGGTGTCCGGTGGCAGAATTAGGATTTAAAACTTAAATAAAAAATAAACTACTCAGAATATATATTTATTTCAATAACTGTTACAAAGAGGAGAAGTGCGGATTTTATTTCTTAAAAATTATTTCGTCTAAATGTAGACCATTACGTCGGACACACTCTTGGAATCTGGCCTCAATATTTCGTGCCACTCGCTGGAGAAGTGACATCGGGATACCATTAACTTGGCGAACGATATTTTTTTTAGTGCAGAGATGGTCGTGGGGTCGGTTTCATACACTTTACTTTTGAGGTACCCCCCACAGAAAAAAGTTCATAGGAGTGAGATCTGGTGACCCCCTTGGCCATGGGATGTCACCGAAACGGCTAATCATTTTTTTAGGAAACAAATCACGAAGTAGCGCCATCGTCTCTCTAGCAGTATGAGGCGTGGCGCCATCTTGCTGAAACCATGTGTGTGAATTGGAGGCAGGATGTTTTCTCATTTTTGGTAAAAAATAATCGTTAAGCATGCCCCGATAAGAAACCCCGTTCACAGTAATGGCTTGCCTTCGATGATTTAAAAAAAATAAGGTCCGATTATTCCACTGCTAGACAATGCACACCAAACCGTCACTTTGGGACTGTGAAGTGGCTGAAGATGTTTTAAACGTGGGTTCTGTCCTTTAGGTGACGAAAAACGACAATTCTGCTTATTTACACTTCCATTTAAATGAAAATGGGCTTCATCACTCCAAAAGATAGTGCTTACCGTACGAATCGCTCTAATATTGTCTCGCAGGAAATTTTACGTAAATTGTAATCATTAGGTTTAAGCGCTTGCACAATTTGAATCTTAAAAGGATGAAATTTAAGGTCCTTCTTCAATATTTCGTGCACAATAGTTTTTGGAAGCTCTAGGATAGCCGCTCTCTTGCGCCCGGACTGACGCGGATTATCGCGCAAACTGTTCGTGACGAGTTCGATGTTTTCATTTGTTCTCGATGTCCTCCTGGGCCCCGGCCGTGAGTCGTTTGCCACCGAACATGTTGTCCGGAACCTCCGGACCCATGATCGAATCAAATCTTCACTTGGGGCATCACGTAAACGTCGAATACTGTAACGCGTATTAAATCTTTGACGCGCAATTGCACACGAATCGTTAGCCTTGAAATAGGCTTCGATAATGTATAATGCTGCCTCTCTTTCTTACACACTTAATGTCAATAGCCAAAAATGAGACAAACGGTGAACGTATGTCTCCACCCATCAAAAGAAAAGATACAGCCATTAAAATAAAAACCCCCCACACGTACATGAGGCCCCGAAGAAAATTATTTTCCTCAGGGCCTGGGTCATCTTAGGGGATGTTGTGTGGAGGGTATTTTTAAGGAAGGGAAGGAAAAAGGTATGAGGGGAGGGTAGGAATCTGGGGTCAGTGTGTCCGGTAGTGACGGACGTACGAATCCATCCCTCCAACTGCGGTGCAAGGCGTTGGGTCGAGAGAGTCCAGCTGGAAAGGTCAAAAGGCCTCCCTCAACCAGTCTCTCTCGATCCGGTCCGCCACGCATCAGGTGGGCAGACGCATCCGCCGCCAAGACCCGGACAAACGTCACCCCGTAGCGAACCACTTAAGGTGCGATTCCTAAGGGTGACCTATGGGTGACGTATGACAGAGGTGTTGGTTATCCAATAAATGGTTCCCGGTTCACAAATTATCGTAATTAAGTGGAAAAATAAGAAAATCACAAAAAGTATAAATCCATACACAATGCCATCTCTGATACTGACAAAATCAAAACACGGACAGTTGTGCATTGATGATTGCTAAAAAAAACTGAATTTAATTCAACAGTTATTGATTCTGAGGCGGTACGAAGTTCGTCGGTTCAGATAGTATTTATAGACATCGATAAGTGAAAGGCTACTCTGCTATATTAATATAATATGTTAAGAATGATAGTTTGTAATTAAATAGACTCAATTGCAAGGTACAGATGTATTTTATTGACAAGTAAACAATACACCTGTTTGACTCAAATTCAAACAGATGAAAATGACAAAAGAAGATTGTTCCGGAACTATCAGTGTTGTCAGCATCAAATATTCCAACAAAGAAGAGTGTCCCGAATGGTTTTGTGGGTTTGTTGTAATAAATCTACAGTTTTATTTACACTTTGATAGAATTTTGCGCATTTGACCTTACAAACAGGAGGAGGAGGTATACATAAGATTTCAAAAATTATCCCACTACCTTCTGCAGATTTTGATAGTTTTTGATGAAATTTTGTACACCTGGTGAATTTTGTACATCTGATCTAAAAAAAAACTCTGTATAAAGTCCGAGTAACGCCGGGGACTTTATATGGTCCAAATAATACTTCTATCTGTAAGATCCTCGACTAAGAATCCGAACTGTCGCGGGTTCAAATTACGTATGAAATGCATTAATTATTTTTTGTTTGAGTGCCTATACTCCCAATAATTAGATCACTATTCAGCAACGAAACGTTACATAAATGACTAACTAGCCTTATTTGCTGACCTGATATAAATTGTCAGCCAGATTCCTCGGGAATTAGGTCCAATTACTGTCCAGACTTCAGAAACATCGACGAAACGCTGCAAAAACTTTGGAGCCCAAATCGTATTCTACACGAATTTCCGCATTGGTGATTTTTTGTAGCTTATTTATATCTAGAACGCTTGCTTTTCAGAATTATTGGTTTGATATCTTTGCCATCGAAAACATTTCAAAAACAAAGAAAACTCTTGTTTTTGTAGATACAATCATTTCCACCGATTAAAACCAGAAAATAGACCGCCTGGTTACGTAGGTACCAACTTCAGTGTCGGCATTTCTTAAAATTCTTCTTACCTAGAAGTTTATCTTCGCCCCGGCAATTTGTAAACAAAAAGTAAATTATTCAACTTAACACATTTTTCATCCTGTCTTTTTTATGGTATCGGTCTTTCTGTGTATATTTTTAAAGTTTAATTTGAACAAAAACTTTGGTAAATCCAACGAAAAAGGGTTATACGATTTTCAAAGCTGGCCTTGGGTTAAAATAGGGGAGGGGAACCTTTTTGTCGCCAAGGAACATTTCGATATTTCGTGTTGTTTGGTTTTGAAACAGTTTTTTAAAACTAAATCCATATTCCCCAAGTCCTTCATCAGTCATTTATTCCTTTGTCCCTACTTAGTTACTTCAAAAGGAAAATGAGAACATATTTTTATATCTACGTGGAACTCATTTCCAAATTGGAACAAAAATATTAAATTAATTACTCTTTTGTTGTGTTGAAAAATCGAAGTGACATCGGTCACATCTCGCCATTGAACTCTCTCCAATAATCGCAAAATTACTAATCAATATAATCCCAAAGTGTCGGTAATTGTGACCTTGTGTTGTGCCGTTATTGTGGGAAGCTGCCAGCATCAGGATCAATCCTGAAACAGTGGAAGAAGCTATCAAAGGTAAGGGACTTATTCCTTCCATCTCCCAATTCCTGCGATTGAGTTTTCATAACGCAATCAATTGTCTTGTATTAGCATAATTAGATTTACAGTCCATATCTTTCTCGAGTCGCGGCATCGCTCGTGACACGTGTATTTGTGAATAAATACTTATTATGTGCGGTACATTTAATTATTATTTAAAAAAATATATATTTACAATAATATTATAATGCAATCTATATAAAGTTCTGCTGTGTTATTATTATTACGCATGACAGCTGTTTTTTCTTCTGAAGGCATTATCAAACTATCTTATCACATCTGTCTTTAAACTGCTAAACACAGAAATTATGATGAGACCTCTACCAGTCTATAACTTTGCACCTCTGTTTTGCAACCCAACTTGTATATTATGTACCCATATGATAGGTCTTTAAAACTAGCCTACTTACTGTATTTGGCTCCGATACTAGCTTTTCCCCGGAGCGCGGATATGCAAACTTCAATCTTATTTAAATCGTGCAATAACCACACTGAAAAGGTTTTTCTCAGATTGCGTCAGAATGTGATTTCACATTGTAATTTCTAAACGTAAATAATTGCACCTACGTTACTGTTTTCTCCCAGAGTCCATCAGCATTTATGTCTCTTACTTTCGACAGTAGATATGAATAATTGCGATAAGGACATTAATTTGTGAATATTATCTTTTGACAATATGGGCAATATTTTGGTCCAATTAGTCAATATTTCTATGCATTTAGAGGATGTTTGCGAATGTTTGCGTATATTTGCGTATATTTATTGATTTTTGTTGATTTTTATGAATTTTCGAGGCAATATTCTCATACATCTCTTAGATCACCGAAGTAATCCGCTTCTTTTGAGGTCCGCTAATAAGGAACTCCAGTGAAAAATATTATGGCGTTAAAAAAATATGTTCATGTAGACCAATAAACGCTGATTCTGAATATATAAGTTTTATCAAATACTATTAAATATAGAGTTTTCATTAAATATAGAGTTCATAAAAACACACTGTCAAGTTGGTGCATTGAATTTTTAGTGCTGACGTCACTGCTTTCCATAGTTTTCCGGTCACCTGGTGATAGCACATTGAAGTTGTATTGAAATGTAGACGGAAGGCATTCAATATTTCATGTTATTGGTGTATTTATATCCTTTTTATAGAGATTTAGATGTATAATAGTAGTTGTTTATATTGAAACATTATTTAGGCTTAAATAATTCAGAATGAAAAATAGAGTTATCTCTATTATTGGAATATTCAAAAACTACTCATAATGCTACTCGCAACCCTACAACTCTGAACTTCAAAATGGCGGACGTCGAACAGCTGATTCGGCGCTGTACGCTGTATCTTATCAGTTGCCTACATTTGTGCCGGCGATGCTTCGGTTTCCATAATATTGATTTCGATTCGTAAAACTTAAAAAATAATAATTTTAAACAATTTTTATATCACTCTCCCGTAATAATTTTGAAAAATATAATAATATAATAAATAAATATAATATAATAAATAAATAATTCCACCTAAATAATGTTTTTACATATTGAATAGTTTCTTCCATACAAAATAACAACACCTGTTGAAAATAAATAAAATTTTTAGAGAGTGATGACGTCACACGATTCACCACACATACGGTGGTTTTCGGGGGATCTAGAAAAATTAAAAAATTTGACAATGAAAACTAACTATAAAAATAAATATGCAGTTATTTAAGTAAGAAGGTCATTATTCATTAAAAAATATTTTAAAAATTGGACTAGAGTTCCTTATTGAGATGCCCAAACAAAGAATATCTGTGGGTGGTGTATTAGAATTTAAAGGCCGTAGAGAATAGAAATGTAAAAGTAGGTAACTAATGGAAATGGGAGCATGAGAGTTGGGTGAAAATATCCGCTGTTCGTGAGAGCCTCAGTCACTAATCGATCATCAATCTGTCATATAAAATTCTTGAAACATATCCCCGATGCGCCATATATAACCATACTTTACTTTAGGTCTTCACTCGAGGGAGCTTGCTTCAGAGTGTTAAATTTCACATTTTTCTTTCTCTTTAAATTATTTTAAAGCAACGCAGAACTTTTTACTTAATAAATTTATAGCATTTGACTCGACATTTTATTTTGTGGATAATATTAAGAGTGAATTTGTTTTGTCTAGGAACAAGGTATCCATTTTGAAATTATCGATTTAAATTAATTCGAATGAAGTGTTCGAAATAAATGTCACCAGCTTTAGATAAAATAATCTAATATACATTGATACGAATCGGTTGTCTGTGATTGATGTGCGTGAAGTGAAATATTCCCTCGGGTTAAATTATTCACGTTTATTGAATTTGTACGTTTCAAAATTGGAACTGATTGTGGGAACCAAGCGGTATAGTAGGTACAAAAAATAATGTAATTTAATAATAATTTTACATTTGAAATGTGTATTTCTTTCATTTAAAATGTTGGCTGATCTAAATCCTAATCATTAATAATTTTTAAAGTTCACTAACGGTGTGCATTCAAAAGGTGAATTTCTGATGGTCTTTATTTTTTTTTGATAGGCCACGATCCTGAGGAAAATATCATCCAATTTATAAATATTTTCAGTTTCACAAATCTTACAATTATAATATTCCGTATCTTTTCGAGGGTTTGTGCAAGTATCGAAATAAAAACAGCAAAAACTCTCGAATAAGCTTGTAACGTCATGAGCTATGGCGCTTTGAAATATACACGAACAGGTCAAAAGATATGATGAGAGATAATTTAATCACAGTTCCAGCTTTGGTAACTTCCCTCACAAGCTATGGAGCTTGGAAATGCCTATTCACGTGTGAAAAATAATTAAAGACCCATTGAACAGACAATCGCTAAAAGTGTGGTATAAACCGATTTTGACTCCTAGGCCCCAGATAGGTTAATTAATGCGATTACCTGTTCAAGAATTAATTAATTAATTAATTAATTAGATTATCTGTTCTGGGATATTTGAAAATGTTTCATCAATTTCAAACAAAGTGTGGTGCACAGGATTGTCTATATAGTTTCAATATCCCTCAAAAGACGTCGTTAGTATAGATAGTTATATGTAGTTCTGAGGCGTCTCAACAGATGTCAATTAAGCAGTACCTCAGTAGAGTGGCAACTGACGCTGCTCGTATCTAATGCACGAACGGTTACGGAAATGGCCGATGATACGCGATCGGCAGTTGGGCTTCTTCACTGGCTTCAGAATAACACAGAGCATTCAATAGAACAGACGTTCGATTCAGATAAAAAAATCATCGTAAACCACGACGTAAATAAAGTTACTTGTAATCTCGTCGGGTGGTGAGTTTTATTGGAGATTCCCGAACACAAATCAAGTAATCCCAACCGCTGAGATAAAATTGTTTTCTACTAAACTAACATTGTTTTTTCCGTGTTACTATAACAACAGAGTTTGAAATATATAAAAAAGGCGAACAGTGTGCTTAAAATTTCGCGAATTTCGGACAATAAAGCTAGTTATGAAAATACTTTTCTAATAATCGTTCCGTTTAATCTGTATAACTTTTACATCAAATTAAACGATTTTATTCCATTTATTCCTGTCCAATGGTAATCCCCTTAATTATACTAATTAACTCAAACAGTCCCAGCTTCCTAAATGCCTCTCTAAAACCGAACGATCCCATAATCCCCAAACTGGACGTGATGAGCCGTTTGTCCCGATAATACCCGGCAATAAGGACCAAAGGTTTTTGTCTGTCCCCCATAAATCCGAACTATGCAATTCCCGAATCAATGAAAATGTTTCGCAAATGACATCGCTTTTTCACAGGAAAAACTGCTGTTGAAGAAAACTCGGACCGTATGGCGAGAAATTTGAGAGAATATATATTTTACTCTCAAGTATCGGAAAATTGAATATCTCTTTCAGCAATTTATCAAACTATCACGTTTCTCAGCATAAGGGAATGAACATTTTCCTTTGCGGGGGAATAGACAAAGACGTTGAACCAAAAGAATATATTTGAAAAATAGCTTACCACTGCTTCTAAAATTCTCACATAAAATAATTCTCAAGCATTTCTGTGATTGAGCTCTAAATTTAATTTTATCAGTCTAGAAAAAAAGTTGTTTTATCTGTAATCGCATATATTCTCTGGGAATCAATTTGATTGTAATCAATAATTATACACTTCTTTAGTTGATGTAACTATGTGGGAGCTGCTAAACATTTGGATAATCGTAAATAACTGACTGACTGATTTACCCCTTGTCTACTGATACTGAATTGTGGGGAATCGATATTATGATCTTGAGACACACAACTGGCGGTTATCACCACATCAAAATCACATCAAACAGCTTCGTAGTAAACGCCCTAAGGCATCATTTGAATATGTTCACTGAACCGGGTTTCTTAACAGACTCGATATTAAATGCACTGAGAGATCACTATGGTTGATCATTGCACAGGTGCTAACAGAATCGATATTAAATGCACTGAGAGATTACTAAGGTGATCATTTCACAAATTGCACTTTAACAGACTGATTGTACAAGTGTTGTAACTAAATGTCATAAACATTTTGAAAAGACGTCATTGCTACACACTATCAAATAGGGACAGGTACTTGGATAACAGTTGGGTGGAGGTATGAGGGATCATATGTTAGAGAAAGATGCATATAATTGCGTCAACAAAATTTAAACGGAACAAGACAAAGAAAATAAAAATGATAACGTTCGCAAATGGGAATCGAACCTGGGATCTTTATCTTACCGGGACAAGCCTCTAATCAGTTTCGTTAAGATTATCTCCTTCAATAATATATTACGTTGATGTGTATACCTTTCTTCGGTTTTTCAAAAAGTTATTCCAATAATATTAGATATATATAATATATCATGTATTATAAGAAGATTATAAGAAGGCTATAATATCATACCTCAATGACAATAATTAATGCTAGGTATAATAGTGTTCGTCTGCATAGCGTCTATATCATACTCTAATATAGATTCCAAACTGCTTGCTTCATTTATATTAACTATCAGACAGACTAGTTAAGTGATAGTTAATAATGTGTAATTTTTTTTTTTCAAAACTATTATTTTTAAACCAAAGATTTATTATTGATTCTCTAACTGGCAGCCCTGAAAAGCTGAACTAATTAGCAGTACCTGTAGTAATTTTAAACTTCAGTCATTTCAACTGAAGGTAACAATAATATCATTACTAAGTTAGTCCATTTTAGCCAATTCCTAGAATCCAACAATACGTACAAATAAAAGTAAAGTAGGTATATTTGATGTTGAGAATTTTTCTAAGAATTCACCTTTATTTACTTATGTTTATTCTGCATAAAAATGTGTATTTTGTATGAGCTCATATTCTTTTTTGTTTGTTATAAACATATTTGAATCCTATAACTAAATACTAGTTGTTATCATACATATGTACTTTGTTTAATGTACACTATTGTAATTACCCTCCTATGTACCACTGTGTATCATATATCACCGGATGTAATAGCCATTTTATGGCGTTGAAATAAATAAATAAATAAATATTTTTAATTCCATTAAAACGATAGTTAGGTTATACATACTAAGGCATCTCTAAAAGTGTAGGTGTAGGTGAAATGAAATGGTTTAAAGTAATATTAATGTGACATTGTTGATGCTTATGTTACCGAAGAATTAACTTGTTTCTCCTTGTTTATGAACTACAAATAACGTCAGTTATTATTACACACTTTAATGTGTTTTTTTATATCCAACGATCATAAGTTTTTTACACTAACTTCAATGTTCGAGACGAATCTAGTCAAAACCGGAAATATTTCATTTTTAAATCAAATTTGAGATGTATTGACTCTTTTCCAGAAAAAATTATAAATTGATTTCGAAAGACTGTTCTTTTATCCAGTAGAGCTATGTGTTAAATTATGAGAAAATATTTTTTTTTTAGTACAATAAGGTTTTACCGCAGGTCGTTGGCAGATTTGTTAAATTTTCAAACCAAATTTTGTATTATAGAACACACATTTCAAATCATATAATCATGCAGTAAGATAAATCAATAAATTATCTGGGAAAGTTTTGTTTCCAGAATTTTAATTTTAGTTTAAATGAAATCATTTTAAAAAAATCCGCACAAGTGTTTTGTGACGAAAATACTTCAGTTTGTCTATTTATTTACGGTCTTACAAACTAATATATTCAAGATTTCTTTTACATTCTTATTTTGCTTAGACATTATTGAAAATTATAAATACTTGTAATAACCGTGGCCGGTTATCCCATTACCTCTGGACTCCTTAGTGATGGATCCAGATTCCTCAGATATGATGATCTCAGTATGGGGTGTATGTCAATAATAGACGTGGGTAGACTATGTGTATTTAATCCGAGAATACTGTACAAGGTTCTTCTTAGGAAGCTGATAACAAGAGAGGACGAATGGACAACATTCACGCCTTTTATACGTTCCGCATGCTGTCTCACTCATACACGCATGCCTCTTCCATACTGCAAGACACACGTTCACTACATCCCTCCACACTTAAATCTGAAGACAGTTACACAACATGATGCTGATAATTATTTACAATACATTTAATATTTTAATATTTACAATGTAAGTAATTCATTTGTCTCATGTTGAGTCGAGAGCTAAGTCCTGTCTTCATTGACTCATCTGTGTGTCCGTGGTCGTAGTCGGTCCTTCCAATTTCCCGACGTGGAAGCCACTGGATCACTGGAGCTGGAAGGAGAGGGAGAAACACCCATTAGTCTGTCATCCGGCACAAAGCTGGAGACATCGTAATCGTCATACGACAGTCTCTTCGTCTCAGACGCGATATAAGGATTGCTGGGTTTCTTTTCCCATGATACACACAAATTAGACAACTGATCAAAATGCCTTTTCCAATACATAAGTTTACCATTTAAATTTACCTCAATTATATAAAGTTTTTTTCCAAATTGTTTATGTACTTTCCCTGGTACCCATTTATCATTGTTTTGGTCTCTGAAATCTCTAACCATTACTTTTTGATTAATCGAAAAACCCACCGATTCTTTATTATTTCTCTTATAATAATATTTCTGATTTTCTTGACATTTAGACATTTTAATTTTAGTTTATTTCTTAATTATATTATCCTTAACTCTCCCCCCTCTCGGTACAAAACTGTTTAAGTTAGACCTTAGTTTCCTTCCAAACATTACAACTGCAGGTTCTAAGCCAGTTGTACAGTGTGGTGCATTTCTGTAATCAATTAAAAAAAATCCTAAATTTTCCTCATAACCTGACTGAAACTTAATAATAATAATAATAATAATATTTATTTCACATAAAATTATACAATGAAACATATATGGAAACTTTGACTAGCCAACTAGGAATGGATCCTGTTTTAGGCCAGTCAAATTGACAAATTTAGTTCATATCATAATTTCATGTTACATTGATTAATTATATAAACATATTATTTATTGAATGAAACAAGTGTTATGATTGAATTCCTCGTAGAAGCTTAAGTTAATAACTACAATTTTGAACTCATAAAAAAAAGAATAAGCGAAGAGAAAAAACAATGTCTTAAAGTATGAATTTAGTATCGAATGCTTGTTTAACAATAGATAAATGTTTGGTCGTTTAAATCGCTTGCAAAAATTGAGAATCGAGACATTCTTCAAGCGTGATGACAATATCCATATTATAATTAACGTGGATGTTTAAACGTGATTACAAAAAATAATTATAATTAACGTGAGTGACGTATCCCTTAACTTTACGAGCGGGTGAAGAAACTCAAAAAGAATGTGACTCGAAAAGGATGCAGCAAATGAATAAAAACAATTTGTATATAAATATTTCATAAGTTAGCTAGTGTATAAATAGTGACATGACAGAGTGGTTGATAACAAATTGTATTTATTTCCCTTTCCTTGCTTCATTTTTTCATCCTACTAAGATATTTTCCCTTAGAGCACTTAATATAAAATAAAACCTGTAAAGTAAATAAAATCCAGATGGTAATGTTAAAAAGAAAGATCACCGCAGCACTTGAATGTAGAAAAATGGGAAGGGTATTGATAAAATAATCAATTATGTTTTGAAGTTATAAGTACGTGTTTTTGTAATATTACGTATAGTACGCAATTTTGTATAAATTATATTTGTACGTATTTTGTATAAATTATAGCTTACGTAATTTTGTATAATAAAAAGAAAGATCTCTACAGGAGTTGAATGTAGAAAAATGGGAAGGGTATTGATAAAAGAATAGACAATTGTGTTCTGAAATGATAAGTACGTGTTTTTGTAATTAATGGAACTATGGAGTGAGTGTTTTTTTTTTTTTTTTTAAATTTTTTTTTTCTTATATATTTTTAATTTTGTTTTATTTTATATGATGAGACCATCTATTGGTCAACATATCTTCGCTTTTGATCCTCCCTAAATCAAGGAGCCAGTCGGTGATCAATTTGCGCAAAACATTTGCACTTTTAGTTTTCCAATCATTAGGAATGATATTGAATAATTTAGGTCCTAAGTACGAAAATTGCCGTTGGCCGAGGGACGTCGTGATTTTTATTGGGACTATTGGATTGTTCCTTGAAAGTCGAGTGTCGTGAAGGTGGTCAATGGACGGGAAGTGTTGACGTTGTTTTTGAGCATGTAATATAATCTTTCTAATATACAATTATCTAACATCAAGTACTTTTAATTCCATGAATAATGCATCACTGGGGTACCTGAATGGTTTTTTAAGGATGACTCTTAGTATTGATTTCTGAGCTTTAGCCAGGGAGTCTAATATTGTTTTGGCACATCCACCTCATCCTAGGGATGCATATTCGAGTAAAGAATTACACATGGCATAGTATATTGATTTCATATCTTTAACAGAGAGAATATTTCTGATGGTTATAAAAAGGTGTGTAAGTTTTCTGACTTTTGAGGCCGTTGCGTTGATGTGTTCATCCCATCTCAGATATTTATCTATGGTGATCCCTAGATATTTTAAGCTATCCACGCATTCAAGGTTATTGCAAGTACAAGTGTTCGGTTCATTGCAAATGTGAATAGTAATATTTAGTATTACCTTAGGTTGACCCGCTTGTGTTGCACTAAAACGTATAAATTTTGTCTTGTCCGTGTTAAGGGTAAGAAGATTGTAGTCTAGCCAATGTTTGACATTGTTTATTCCAATTTCTGCTTTTCTATGCGCTTCATACCAGTTTTTGCCCTCAAATATTAAGACCGTATCGTCAGCAAAAGTGATGATATGATCGGCAAGGTTACTGTTGCAAAGATCATTAATATAGATATTAAACAATATCGGTCCTAAAGTACTTCCTTGTGGTACACCAAATTCGATATTGGCTGGATCGCTTAGAGTACCACTAATAATAACTCTTTGGCTCCGATTTTCTAGATAGCTTCCTAACCATTTAAGTAACTGCCCCTGTATTCCGATTAGCTGTAATTTTTTCAAAAGGATTTTGTGCGAGATGGTATCAAAAGCTTTAGCCAGATCCAGAAAGATCGCGATGCTTTTGATTCCTCGATCGTTGTTATTAGAAATTACTTTAGTCAGATTGCCAATGGCATTTTTAGTACCTAAACCCGGCCGGAAGCCGTATTGTCTCTCAGAAAGGATGTTATTATCTTGAAGATAAAAGCTAAGACGATTTTTGACAATTTTCTCTATAATTTTTGAGACTGAATTGACCAAAGATATCAGCCGGTAATTTTGAATCGCAGATTTATCTCCGTTTTTGTGCAGTAATACAACAACTGAATGTTTTAGATGGTTAGGGAATATTCCCGATTTGAGACTTAGATTGGAAATGAACGCTATCGGAGATGCTTTGAATGACTTAGTTACTTTAAGCAGATTAGTCGAGACTTTGTCTGGTCCACAAGCGTTAGATAGCTTTAGGTCGTCAATTATTTCCAAGACTTCATTCGTCGTTGTTTGTATATTGTCTATTTTATGGACGACGTTAGAGGTGACCAACTTGGCAAGTTCGATTTCTGTTTTATTGCATTTATCGAGAATTTTTTTGGCAAGTGTGGTTCCCACCGATGTGAAGTATTTATTAGCAAAATTCGCCATATTTTTAGGATTAGAAGAGTTTACGTTACCGATATCTAACGATGTAATTTCGGAAGACCTGTTTATTTTTGTTTTACTAATATTACGAAATGCTCCCCACATACGTTTTGGAGAATAAGAATTTTCGTAAATGAACGTTTTAAAATAATTTTCCTTTGTATATTTAATAATCTTTTTGCATAAGTTCCTATATTTCTTGTAGTGAGTTCGTACTAAAATATTATCTGGAAATTTTTTGGCCTTTTTGTGGAGTTGGTTTCTTTTATGAGTCGATTTTACAAGGCCAGGAGAGATCCAGGGCGTAAGTTTAAACTGGCTGTTCGATATGTGTTTGTTACTTGTATGTTTAGATATATATGTATGTAGAATACAAATGAATTCTTTCATCGCAATGTCAGTGTCAATTTGATCAAATACTTTTTGCCAGTTTTCTAAATGCAAGTCCTCAATTAAATTATTAAAGTTTAATCGAGGGACGTACTTGATTTTAGCAGGGGGGGTGGTTTATCTTTAAAACACAGGGCTTTCGTATAGTGGTCAGAAATTGACGTGTGGATAACGAATGAGTCAGTGAGGTTAATATTTTTTACGTTGATGTGATCCAAACAGGATTTGTACGTGCCCTGTTCTCGAGTTGGTGTATTGATTGTCAATATGAATCCGTTTTCTGTGAGCAGGCATATGTAGTCGTTGAATTGGTTGTGAAATGGAGATAAGGTGTTAATATTAAGGTCACCTATAATGATTTGACGTTCAAATTTATTGGAATTGTTAATAACAGTTTGGAGTGAATTCAAAAAAGAATCTATGCTCTGGAAAGAAGGTGATCTATAAATAGCAAAGATACATAAATTATTATTCAGAACAATTCTAAGGCTGTTAGTTACCTTGTGATAATATAATTTCTTCGACTTGTGCTTGTATACCGTCTTTTATGTAGACAACAATCCCGCTAGATTTATTTATATTTTTAATTGAGTGATATTCCGTGTAAGTTTGTATTATTTTAGAGGTGTAGTTTTTATTGATCCAACACTCTGATAAAATTAAAACATCAAAAGTATGATTGAATTGATCTAGAAATAACAGAAAATCATCAAGGTTTGACATACTTCTGATATTCTGATGGATAATCTTTAAATTATAAGACTTCCAACTGAAATTATTTAATTTGTTGAGATCGTCAATCACATACGTGTTGCACGTTACATCTGTGTCATTGTAAATATCAGGAGGTAATTGAATCATGAATATTCAGGTGAGATGTGATGCAATGGAAATTTCACTACTAAACGATTTTGATCCATTTCTCGTGAGTAGGTATATTTGGTTCGAATGACTGGATGTGGATAATCACAGGATATAATAATGGCAATAATAATAAAAGAACTTTCATCTTGTAGTCGTTGTCTGAAGTAGTAATAAGTAGTAGTAGTAGCAATAATAATAATAGAACCTTCATCTTGCAATCTTTGTCGGCAGTAGTAATAAGTAGAAGAAGTAGTAGTAGTAATAATAATAATAGAACCTTCATCTTGTAATCGTTGTCGGCAGGAACCTTCATCTTTAAAAGTTGTCGGCAGTAGTAATAAGTAGTAGTAGTATTAATAATAATAATAGAACCTTCATCTTGCAATCATTGTCGGCAGTAGTAATGGGTAGTAGTAGTAGTAAAATTAATAAAAGTACTTTCATCTTGTAATCATTGTCGGCAGTAGTAATAAGTAGTAGTAGTACCAATAATAATAATAGAACCTTCATCTTGTAATCGTTGTCGGCAGTAGGTATATTGTGTTTGAGATAATCATAGGGAAGCCAGCTTGTTTTCATCGGATATAAGAATTGCGCCTGAACCTGTCTCTCTCCGCAGGTATATACGTCCTTGTTGGATCCATGCAAATTGATATTGTCTCGCTCTTGCAAATTGGCGAGTTTTATACCAAATCTGTTTCGCCCGAAATGTTAACTGCTCAGATACATAGATCGGCAACCGGGGGCCGGCGAGACCGATATTTAACGTGTTAAGTTTATCTTCGGTATTGGGTTTGTTCTTGTTGAAAGATTTCACATCAGCTAACAGTTGATTTCTAGCCATGTTCGATTTTAGTTTAAGAACAATTGTCCTGGGTTGCTTCTGATTATTATTTTTTTTTTGAAGACGATAAACAGCATCGATATCTTTAGTTTCTAAGGGAGATCCTGTTGTTTTGAAGATGTTGAAGACCACGTCTATTTCTCTATTTCGTCTTATTTCTCGTCTCGTATTTACGTCTATTTCGTCTTATTTCTTATCATATATATTTTTTAAATTTTTACACGTTTGAACCGCGTTTTCTGCTAAACCGTTTGATTGTGGATGATTTACCGGAGTAGTTAAATGTTTGATGTTATTCATCTCACAAAACTCTTTGAAATCCGCTGACATGAAAGCGGCTCCATTATCTGACACTATTGTCTGTACCCTCCCGAAATAAGTAAATAAACCCTTTAATATTTTAATAGTGTTATACGAATTTGGAGAATTTACCTCTACACAGTCTAACCATTTTGAGGTTGAGTCAATAATCACCAGAAAATATTTATTTGCAATTGGGCCCGCATAATCAATATGCACCCTACTCCATATTTCTTCAGTTATAGGCCACGGAGTCAATTCGCTCTTTGGTTGAGAAGGTTGAACCTCTGAACAAATTTCGCATCCTCTCGCTAAAAGTTTAATATTTCCATCTATCCCTGCCCACCAAAATATACCTCTGGCTAAACCTTTCATCTTTGCTATACCCAGATGAGATCTATGCAATAAGTTTAAAAAATTTTCTCTTAAAATTACTGGAATTATTAGCCTATGATTCCGGAAAAACAATCATCAATTATGGATAATTCATTCCGTTTAATCCAGTAACTCCATTTTGAATCATCCTTGTTAATTTTATTTGGCCACCCTGTTCTGAGATAATGTTTAATTTCCAATAAAATTTTATCTGTACTCGATTCCGATTTAATTTCCTCGATATCTATAGGTAAATCTCGGTTATTTTTGAATAAACTTAGAATTTGAGTATCAAAGTCATTCTCTACGTGAACTGGTTTCTCGACAGGAACGCGAGACAAATAATCCGAACAGTTCAATGCCGATTTCACGTACTGTACTTTATAATTGAACGATGAAAGAATTACACCATAACGTTGAAGTCTGTTACACGCTAATACTGGGATACCTTTCTTATTACCAAAAATTCTACATAACGGTTCATTATCTATTTCTAAAATGAATTCCCTTCCATAAATATACTCAAAAAATTTTTTCAACGAAAACACAATAGCTGTTGCTTCTAAGTCCAAAATTGAATATTTCTTTTCTGCTTCAGTTAATTTTCGAGAAACAAAAGAAATCGGTCTCTGTAAATTATTATCGTAACAATGCAAAAGTGTCGCCCCCAACCCCTTTGTTGAGGCATCTGTCACAATATTCAATGTTACATCCGGATCATAATGAGCTAGCACTCTATCATCACATAAAATTGACTTAATTTTATTAAAAGCTTCCAAGCAATTTTGATTAAAATAAAAATGTGTATTTTTCCTCAATAAATTATGTAACGGATCTAATAGTACTGACATATTAGTTACAAATGACCTGTAAAAGTTCACTAACCCCAAAAAACTTCGTAATTCAGTAATGTCTTTAGGTTGCGATACTTTACTAATAGCGATAGTTTTGTCTTTCAATGGTTTAATTCCTTCTTTTGAAACTTCAAACCCTAGAAAAGTTACTGATGACGCCTTAAAAATACACTTGTGAATATTTACGCTAAATCCACAATCTTTTAATCTATTTAACAGTGCTGTTAAATTCTCATTATGTTCTTCCAAATCTCTTGTTACCACAATATCATCTAAAAACACAGCTGTTTTTTTCAAACCTTGCAAGCACGAAGCTATCGTTTTACAAAAAATAGCCGGCGCGCTATTAATCCCAAACACTAATCTCGTGAATTTAAACAATCCTAAATGAGTAGATATAGTTGTGAATTCTTGACTTTCCTCATCTAGTTCTAATTGTAGATACGCTTGCCGCAAGTCAATCTTGGAAAAAATTATTCCACCCGCCATTTGAGAAAACAACCATTCTATCCGTGGCATGGGATATTTATCTACCACTAGCTGTGGATTTATTGTTGCCTTATAGTCACCGCAAATCCTAATTTCACTTCCCTCCTGGGATAAAGTAGATTGTAACCCCGTAAATCCAATATTAAACTTTTTAATGAAATCACGCCCCAGAACAGTAGTTGTTCCATTTTTACTACGCAAAATTCTAACATTTCCCTACAACGGTTAAAACCAACTGTTAATAAGATACAACCCAATAAATTCAACTTACAGTTAGCGTAACCTGTTAAGGTTAAATCCTTTGATTTTAAATCCAACTGTTTGAAATGTTTAACATAATCTTTGTCTGTTAAAATCGAAACTGCCGCTCGTGTGTCCAATAACCCGTTTAGTTCCACATTATTCACTAATATTTTGCACAATATTGGTTCACAATATACTGAGTTTATCCGAAACATTTTTTTATGTTCCTGCGTATTAACAAACATTGAAGAAATATTTTTATTATTAAAACCGCGACATATTTTACTAATATGCCCTTTGCCTCTGCATTTAAAACAAAACACGTCTTTCAATTTACAATTTACTGATTCGTGATAACTACCACAATGTTTACATTTCGTTCGGTCTGCTGGTTTCGCTCTGAACGATGTAACATTCTTGTCCGTAGGTCTAGAAAAATGTTTACCCGCCGAATTTTGTTTTTGTGACAAATTGTTCAGTCTATTTTTAAAAACTATATCTACACTTTCCGTTTTAATTTGCTTATTAATTACCTCGAACGAATCCATGGCAATAGCACATTCTATAACTTTTTTTAATGAAAAGTTTTCAGCCTCTACATATAATTTCTCCTTAATACGCCCCACTTGAAGACCGGTGACAAAAACATCTTTTAAATTATATTCAAGTCTGTCTTCGAATTTGCAAAATCTAACGAGATTTCTTAACCGTGCTATAAAATCATTAACAGATTCTGTACTTTTTTGTTTCGTAGCAAAAAAAAATTCGCGCTCCTTGAACACATTTCTTTTGATACCTACATGATTTTCTAGTAATAACAATAAATTTTCGACAGTAATATCTGTAATTTTTTTAGGAAAACACAAATCAATCAATAAATCTATTGTCTCTGTGTGTAAATGAGATATTAAAACCGCTCTCTTTTTCGCTACCGAATTTAATTTGTCATCATTGACGAGGATGAACTGTTCGTACTGAAGAACGAATGTCTCCAGCTTGTTCCTCAAATGACAAAACATGGGCAGTTCTCCTCCCTCCATTTCCACACAGATGCAATCAATTAAAAAAAAAACAGAAAAAATTACAAACAGCACTCAACTCACGACTCTGATGACTGGATGCTGCCCGATCTCGCCCTTCCGCGACCCGTCTCTCGCTCCTGAACCCTAGTCTTCCTTCTATGCGCCTTCCGTGAGGTCTGCCCAGGTCCCAGCTCTTCTCCTGAAGATCCGGAACTGCTGTATCCACGCCTTACGCGAATACTCCTCCAGGGCCTTGCTGCTTCTAGGATGCTTCTTTTGCTGCTCTTGCTTCCTTTCTGCTCCGCAATGATGTGGAGTCGTGATCTGGCCTTTGTCTGCCCGATCACAGGTTGACCATTGTAGCTTCCATCTCGGATGCTGTGGTTCCTTTTCGGCTGCCCAAATGTGATAATTTGGCTGCTCGTGGTTCCTTTTCCGACCGCGCCAAATGTGATAATTTGGCTGCCCGTGGTTCCTTTTTCAGACCGCGCCAAATGTAACAATTTGGCTGCCCGTGGTACTTTTTCCGACCGCGCCAAATGTGATGATTTGGCTGCCCGTGGTTCCTTTTTCAGCTGCGCCAAATATAATGATTTGGCTGCCCGTGGTTCCTTTTTCAGCTGCGCCAAATGTAATAACCGTGGCCGGTTATCCCATTACCTCTGGACTCCTTAGTGATGGATCCAGATTCCTCAGATATGATGATCTCAGTATGGGGTGTATGTCAATAATAGACGTGGGTAGACTATGTGTATTTAATCCGAGAATACTGTACAAGGTTCTTCTTAGGAAGCTGATAACAAGAGAGGACGAATGGACAACATTCACGCCTTTTATACGTTCCGCATGCTGTCTCACTCATACACGCATGTCTCTTTCATACTGCAAGACATACGTTCACTACAATATTTATGATTGAAAAATTAAACCACACGACTGAAGTAAAACTTCACTAACTTATGCCGGGTACCCGCTGTATATAATGTTATATGGTGCAGGCGCTTGCATTGTAATGTAGTTTCCCGGGCCTTGGGATGGAACCACAACAGTTTAGTTGACCGCGAGGTTACAGTGGCCTTGCAACCAGTGGCGTAGCTATCATGGGTGGCACCCGGGGCGGATGTCACCCCCCGGGGCTTGGTGTCACCCCCCCCCCCCCTCCTATTAAAGTTGACTTGAGAAAAAATTCAAAACGCTAATACAATCCTTTGTTGACAATATCCTTCGATAATTTTTTTCCACGGTCGAGTGTCACCCCCCTCTCGGGTGGCACCCGGGGCGGACCTCCCCCTCTTCACCACGCCCCTGCTTACAACCCATGCCGGGTACCCGCTGTATATAATTTATTTATTTATTTACGGACAAATAGACCATTAACAATATAACAATAACACGAATAACTGTTCCCGACCGTTCGCCAAGCAATCGATCACAGTTGGCATCGATTACCGTTCGCTTGTCATTTTTCGTAACAATCACCACTTTTCGTAACGCATTCACCAGTTTATCCCCAATAGTGTCGAGCGTGCGTAAAGAAGTTTTACTTAAAAAAGAACATAATTTTAATAGTTTTATCATCACGCCTTTCAGCATTTTTCAATGTTGGTATAAATTAAAGCAAATTTTGAATGAAATAAAATCGACATTGAGTTATTATTTTAAAAAGCGGTACGGAGAATGATTAATCTTTCTCATTGAAACCGCCTTGTACGATCGTAAGAACATCCTTCGACGAAATACGAATTCTCGGCAGGTGGCTAGTTAATGGCCCTTAACAAATAACGTCAACCATTTTTACACTTTATTCTATGTGTTATTAACTAAACATGACGTCTAACTAACCAACTAACCGTCACGCCTTTCCACAAAGGGGTAGACAGAAAGGACGAACCGCCAAACAACTTCGACTTGGGACCTACTCCTTGCCGCATTCATATTCACACATCGTATCATACATACTCATCTGCTATTCTCCGAGACTTTTCATTTGGCTCGACTTAAAGTATTTGGTTCACTTGATCATACCATGTCTTTCTTGGGAATCCTCGATTTCTTTTACCATTCAAATTCCTGTCATATATTCTCTTTACACTCCGTTCTTCGTTCATGAAATACAAATCAGGTCAGTTGCTCTTTGCTTTTACGCGTTTTTGTGTGTTTTATAAAATTCATGTAATATCAGTCTTGTTTACACTTTATTTTGCGATTCCATCTTACAAATAATAAGAAAGTCAGTTACTGTTATATTTCTTTCGAAATGACATATCAACATTCTGTGTAGGCATGTTGTAGTGATGTTAAGCAATAAAGCGCAGGTTACTGACAAGTCAGGCGTATTAATCTATCGACTCTTGGGGACATTCAAAATACACGATATTCGAACAAAATGATCCGAGAAATATTGACAAAGTTCGCAGAAAAGGAGACTCGAACCTGAAGAAACTTATAATATGGTTACTTACAAGGTGGAAGACAGGAGAAACAGAAGAACATCGACGATGCGCTGGACTGTCCAAGTAAAACAATTTCTTCGAATGATATATTAAAACAATTTAAAACTTTTTTCCACTTTTATTTTTAATTTCTACCGATACCTACCGGTTTCAGCCATCTTCAGTCTGGTATAATAGAGAAGTTGAGTGAAAAATATTTCGACTTATCAAAAATATATTCATGTAGATCAAAAAATATCGGTTCTAAATATGAAAATATATTTCTGTATTATTATTCTTAGAATTCATTAAATGTTATTAAAAAAATATTAAAAAGGAGTAAACTAAAAACGCTTCATGATTGGTCGAAAGAATTCTGACGTCATCTGTACGCCGGTTTGTACGGTCGTTGGAATGTCTATGGTGCATCTCTTTCTATTAGATGAGAGATGGTTTGTTTATGATGAGAGAGGTATACGCCAAACAGTTTTGCTTGCTATCGTTTTATGAGTCTTTTTAGTTTAAGTGAAGCCAAGCTACTAGCTGGGAAATTCACTATCTGTCAGTAAACTCGCTCAGTGTAATCGTATTACTAGTTAACTAGCAGATTGTGGACAATCTACGAAAAAAGTTGAAAGATGGTCAACTTTGCTCGCTACTCGCTAACGCTTGCCTGAAGATGGCGGTCCCCAACAGCTGATTTCGTAACTGTCAGAATAAGTTCGCGCGGGAGTCTCTACTGACTAGCGTGTGGCGCTAGCTGCAAGTTTTCTACAAAATGTCTACAGAATAGGCGGAAGAAACAAAAATTCAAAATTTAAAAATTAATTTAACTATGAAATCTTGATCATTTTTTTATGAATAAGCAGAATAGTACAATTTTGCCGATACCAATTTTTCACTTTATTTAATATGGTTGGTACGCCTGCCTGTCAAATATTACACTAACAATATCGAACAAAGCATTTCAGTTAATTCTGACGACAAAAATAATGCTTATAAAAAATTATATAAAGTTTTAATTAAAATGCTTGTTTTTCCGTCTTCCCCGAAGCGAATAGTTGGTAATTGTAGTAATTAAGTTGAAACGAAGTATTATTTAAAAAAAATGTGTATGCGCATTAAAAATGAAGAGGAATTGTAAAATTTTAAAACATTTTTTTACGATTTTCATTGACTAACAAGGCTATCTCAAATGCAATGAAAGTGGCGTTATAGGATTTTGCGTTTGATGCAATCTGACGTCATTTGAAGACGTCACAAAACTGGCAAATCACGCATTCGATGGTTTCTATGACGTCAGAACCAAACCTTGACATTTAGATGTGAAGTGATTATAACATTTGTACCTACTGATAACCATTTACAATAATTAATCTTATAAGTATATACAGAATTGACGTTTGTTCTGGATGAATGCATTTTTTTAAATCATAAGATTTTTCATTAAATTTGAGAATATTGATTCAGCAATGGAAGAAGGTCCAACGAGATTTTTCATCCGTTTTTTCAAGGTTATGTGAATTACGAAAACCGTAAGTTGTGTGTATTCTTTCATCAGAAATGACATTTACAAAATGACATTTACATGTTCGTTTCAAAAAAGCCAATCATTTCTGGCACTCACATCGCTTTCTCCATAAAATATTGTGAATGCCAATGCGAGCCATAAGCTCAAATCGACGGACGCTTTTAGTCAAGGGGATGGAAACATCAAGGAGGTCGCTAGTTGTTCTATTGAGTTTGGTTCCATAAATTGCTGGCCTTGATTTTGATCAGACTGATAATAAAAATCAAATTAAAAAAATATATGTAGGTACTAACACACCTTCGTCTCACAAACGAGTAGAAAATATTTGAAATGAAGCAATCCATACCCTTGAACTCTGAGATCTGACATCATGAACCGCTGCCCCGGGAACCATTTATTAGATAACCAACACCTCTACCAAAGGTCACCCTATGTGGTTCGCTACGTTTGATGACTTAGCAGAGATGCCCGGATTCATAGGGTGCTTTGTCCGGATCTTAGCGGCGGAAATGTCTGCCCAACAACTGCTTGTTAGGCCAGATTGGGAGTGATTGGTTGGGAAAGACCTTGAAATCTTCAGCAGGACCCTCTCGGAACATCGGCTTGCATTGCAGTAGGATGGATAGATTCATACGTCCATCACTTCTGGACGCGCTGATCCTCAGATATTACACACCCATCATACCCTTTTCCTTCACAGAACTTCCTTTCCTTCCACTCTCCACACAGTATCCCCAAAGATGACACAGCCCCGGTGGGAATTATTTTCTTCAAGTTCTCCTGCATAGAAATACGTCAAAAAAATTACATCGACACCTTTCGATGGTCTACGTTTATCAGTCCTGTGCAAAGGTAAAAAATTGGACTTCAATTAAGCAAAGAAAAATATTATTAAGTTTTTAGAAATCTTATTCACATAAATTATCTATTTGCTATCCATACATACGGTATGCCTGGGTTCATGCGTTTGCACACCTACTGCGGGGCATGCCAGATCCGGAGAGACTGGTTGTCGGCGTCACCTTGCACCCTATAAGGGTGGATTGCATAGTGGGATGGCGGATTTATACGTCTGTCACTCCTGGACGCATTCATACCCACGCTTCATACCCTTTTCCTTCCCATAACTTTCTCTCTTTCCTTTCCATAAAAAACATCCTCACACGGCATCCACAAAGATGACATAGACCCAGAGGATTTTTTTTCCTCAAGGCCTCTAGTGTAGAACAAATGTAAAAAAAAAACAACACGAATATTAAAAAAAAATACCATTAACTACACAGAAGCTAATTTGAATAGGTTCAGTCCATTATTTATGTCTGGTCCGCGGTTTTTGGCGCAGTCAAATATCCTTACTTGGCGGAAAATATGAAATATACGTAGGCACTAGAACGAGTGGTGTCTGAAAAAGTTCCAGAGGAGAAAAATATGAATTTATTGGCATGCCTAAATATTAAATATAATGGATATGAAGGTTGGCACTGTATGTGTACAGTGTACTCCTAGGTCGAGTGGGTTCTTGAATAAAGAGCCCTCTTATTTCGTTTGATGTGAACGTACATGTTTAAATTTATTTATTTACTAGCTGACCCGGAAAACGTTGTTCTGCCATATACATTATTTCTATTGAATATTTTGGTTGTCAAATAAAAAATAACGAATGTATTGTAAGTGTGTGGGGATGGGTTCTGAAATGACAGAAAGAGGAATGGAGCGGTGTAGAGGAAAACCAAAAAAAAAACATTTCAATGTATTTCTTTAAAGTAACGGACGTATTGATTGTTTGATCTCTTAAAAGTTAAATTGTAAAGTGAAAAAAAAGTTATATATTTTTATCCTAAAGTAGGAAAATGAAATAAATAAAATGAATATTAATTTCGAAGAGCATTTGAGTGTACGATATTTTTTGTCAGTCCGTCTTTAGCCAACACAAATAAGCTCGATGGTTTGCCCTGATGAACATGATGATGCCTGATGATATATCAAAATGACGCGACGCTTCTCGTGAATGTCTTGCGCACATGTGGATGAAAGTTTGATGAGGCGGATTTGTCATTCAACGACATAAATAATTTTGTTCTATTTGAAATACGAACGACGGTTAAATTACAAAAATATGGTTGTCATACAAAAATACTAAAACCACGATTAAAAAATGGAAGAGTGGGGGGTAGGAAGGTAAAAATTTGGGGTTTTAGGTAATTTTTGATGTCAAATAGAAAAAAATACAAAAAAAAATTGTCAAAAAAATGGATTTTTTTCTGGATAGGGACACCCTAATCACCTAGCGGTATGAAATATACTTTCAAACCTATTCTCAAACCTACCAAATATACATAAAAAAATCATAAAAAACGGTCAAGACGTTTCGGAGGAGTGCGACCACAAACACCGTGACACGAGATTTTTGTATATAAAATTAAACTGGTACCTACATAACAGCAATATACTAGTATTATTGGCTCCATAATTATCCCATGCTGTAACACCACCGCAGTCCAATAAATACACAAATATTTTCAGTCAATTTAAAAATTATTTAATTATTTATAAGATTTTTTTCATGTGCTCGTTTTATTTTTATACTAATTTAGCTACTCGTATGCTCAGTAAACCACCCAATCGGGTGGAATAAAGGTTGCCTTTATGTTATCCTTAACAAAAACCCGTTCATGCTAAGTTTTATAATAATAATAAAAAACTTACTTTAACTATTAGGTAATGAATAAATTATCTACATACTTTTTGGGATTATAAACTTATCGAGATCATTTGTACAACTCTCTATGTTAATGCCTGTACACGTGTATTGTACCTTTTTTATGTGAATACCTCATAAGAGTCCCAACTGTTCCCGTTAGTTTGGAGCCAGTGAGACTATGGCATTCCCAATTGGGGTATGATGTGAGGCTGAAGGTAGTTGAGAATGGAATGAGATGAGAACGAAAGAGGTGGGGAAATACCTGGCTAATCAGATCTGATCACCAAACATGGCTAAAGCCGTTTTAAGCAACTTTTCAATTCTGAATGGTGGCCTTACACCAGGGCGATACTGAGAGTATCTTCTACTCTAAAACATGCCGTAAATATACAATATATTATTTAAAATTAATTAATTGTACAACAAAACAAATTAATCAATAAAATTTATTTGCGTACGCCCGGATTCAATCCTGCGACCTTTGGATTTCGAGTCAAGAGCCTTACCTCTCGACCTCGAGGGCCATCAGTACCTACTTACATCTTTCATAATTTCTTTCATCTGCATCTTTTATCACTGTATTAATTTGGCTATGTTTTGTAAAACATCCAATCGGGCATGATAAATGATTGATAATTACAAACTTGCTTTACAACAAACTATTTATGTTTTTGTTTGTAATCATACCGGCAAAGTTACTAGACATTGCTCTGTGAGTACTTTTATAACTCATATTATACTTAAAATCATTGAACTCCTGATGATAATGAAATGAATATGATGATGAAACTACATACCTACTTATATAGTACCTGATTATGTCATTCATGTTCAATTTATTATGAAATGCAATTTGCACACATATTATTTATTATACTTCTGAACAGTTTACCTATAATAACGCTTACACGTAAAAGCCAAACAGCCAGCGGCCGAAAATCCACATTTCGTCGAAAGTTGTTCTTACGATCGTGCGGGGCGGTTACAATGAGAAAGATTAATTATTCTTCGTACCAGTTTTTTAAAATTATAACTCAATATCGATTTTATTTCATTCCAAATTTGCTTTATTTTATACCTACATCCAAAAATGCTGAAAGGCGTGATGTTAAAACTATTAAAATAATGTTCTTTTTGTAATTATTTTTTGATTATAAGAATTTATCATTTTTCAATAATGTCTAAGTTAAATAAGAATGTAAAAAAAAACTGAAATATATTAGTTTGTAAGTGCGAAAATAAATACACAAACGGACCAATCTTCGTTAAGAAACGTACTATATATTTTTTAATGATTTTATTTAAACTAAAATCAAAATTCTAAAACATGCGATACCCAGATAGTGTATTGATTTATTTTACTGCATGATTATATGATTTGAAATGGGTGTCATATATTACAAAATCTTTTTTGAAAATTTAACAAATCCGCCAACGACCTTATGGTATAACCTTCATCATCATTACATAGTATAAAATTTATTTTACTGCATGATTATATGATTTGAAATGAGTGTCGTATAATACAAAATCTTTTTTGAAAATTTAACAAATCTGCCAACGACCTTATGGTATAACCTTCATCATCATTACATAGTATAAAATGAAGTCGCTCAAAATGTATGTGCACATAGATCTTTTAAACTACGCAACGGATTTTCATGCAGTTTTCACCAATAGATAAAGTGATTCAAGGGGAAGGTTTATATGTATAATACATGCTTATTATAGTAGTGAAAAGCCGAGAAATTCAAATATTCAATTCAGGCAGCGGGCAGCTGGCAAGCAGGTGGTGTGGATTTTATAAAGGTTGGGTAATGGCGTTGTGTTTCATTAGCCACAGCCACATGTGGCCGGGTCTGCTAGTATTATATAAAGATTTTTTTTCAAAATTTAAAACGTGCGAATGCTAGATAAAAGAACAATCTTTCGAAATCCATTTATAATTTTTTGTGGAAAAGATTCAATGCGTCTAAAATCTGATTTAAAAATGACATATATCTGGTTTTCTCTGGTAACACCCTCTTAAGGGGAACATATGCACGGCCCATTTCTTCCATTTTATACAAATCTTTTAGATTTGGATTTGAGATCAAAATACCCAACCAAACTGAAAATTTATTTTTGTAATTAAAAGGTATATCAAATACTTAGTAAGGATGTGAGCTACTTTATTTCATTGTATTTTAAAAATAAATATACTAAAATTATTTTTTTGATGTTATTTTTTTACTCTCAAATAATTGCCTATGTTGCCTCCAAAATCATGAAACAGTTAAATCTTTCATGGCCTAAATCTTATAATAAAGCAAAAATAAATAAGGTACCTCACGCCCGTACTAGAAATTTGATATTCCTTTTGATTACAAAAATAATTTTTCAGTTTGGTTGGGTATTTTGATCTCAAATCCAAATCTAAGATTTGTATGAAACGTGCCGAAATGGGCCGCGCATACGTTCCTCTTAAAGGCGCAAATAAAATAAATGAATAAATAATTCAGCAATTTCAAACCGAATCCATTTCGGAGTGATAGACTTTTACCGGATAGGTATAAATGTTGCATAAAATGACTACTTCAAAGCGTTTTTTTCTTTTTCTTTCTTCACGTTCTTCCCCTTCCCATATCTTTCAACATTCCGTCGCCTGCAGGCAGTTGATCCTCTTGTGTTTTGATAACAAAAAAACTGAGAGCATCATTGAAGTGCGAATATGTCAGATTTAAGTTTCTTGTTTTTCTTCTTTTATCTGTGAAAAAAATAGCTCACATTGGTATTATTAATTTTACTTGTCAGTATTTGAACCCGCAACGTTAGAGACAAGAACCACGGATCTTCCTGCTCTTATCAGGTCATGAAAACTACGGACTACTAACAGACTGATACTAATTAATTCACGCCAAATGAAGAGAGATTTTCAAACGAATTCAGGAAATTATAAAACGCATAAAACCTTTCGGCATATTTTTAAATATCATTAATAGGAATTTCAAAACAGGCAGCTCGCAATCACCATAACACTAAAAATTATACAGAATTGCTGAATATTGTACAAAGCACAGAGAGTAATCATAATATATTTCAATAATTATTTAAGAAAACAAATAAAATGGTTTGTTTTATCCCTAAAATTATGAATTCCGCGCTTTTTTACAAAAGTCCAATGAAAGGGTTTTATTTCAAATCTTTGGTAGAACCCTTTTTTACTGCATCGTTATTAAATTTTTTTATGGTTGAATGTTGATAAACTAAAACAACTTTGTCAGCTGACATTGATCGAGAAACTTTAAATTGATCTTTAGATGTATGAAGATTTTAAATCTTGCTCCTAGCTCCTCGCAATCTACATAATATGTAAAAATGAATCCCCGTTTGCCTTGGTCACGCCATAACTTCAGAACGACTTTCATTCACCTATTTCGTTAATCTTTTTTTTTAAGTTTTCTAATACTGTGTAGAAGGTTCTTATGGAAAGAAAAATTAAGAAAATTTATTTATTTATTTATTTATTTAATACAAACGGCATAAGTATGCCATAAACATTAATTACATGTCACAAATTCATATTCAAAATATTAGTAATGGTAAAACAGTGTATGTATAACAGTTAATTGTGACGATACATTGGGAAGTGACACCAGAGATACATTTACATGCAAAAATCTATAATAGAAATAAAATTAATAGTGACTAAAAAAATATGATAGCATAGCCGTCTTGTACCTCTGTTCCGTGCAGTTAAATAGATCTATCACATCTGCATATCTATTAGTAACTTCATGCAACCTAGGTAAAAGTGAGTGTTTCGTATACTCAGTCCGATTATTGTTACATTTAAAAAGGGTTTTAGAACGAGTGGTTCTCGTGGGAATATGAAATTCAATGAGCTTAGTTAGATCAGGACTGTCTATTCTACCATTTACAATTTTGAACATTAATATTAAGTCTGATATAATTCTTCGATCTGACAGTCTTAGTAAATTTAATTCTTTCATCAAGTAATTATAATTTATGTTTTCAATGGGAATACCGAGGTTAAAATTAATATATCTTAAGAATTTGTGTTGAATTTTTTCGATTGAATCTGAATGTATTTTAAAATGGGGGGACCAGATCGAGGAGTTATATTCGACTTGACTACGTACTAAGGATGTATACAAAATTTTTAAAGTTGAAATATTCTTGAAACCTCTGGAATTTCTAAGAACGAAGCCAAGCATTTTGATACCTTTATTATAGATTGAGTTTATATGGGATATGAAGTTTAATTTAGAGTCGAAAGTTATGCCCAAGTCACTAATTTCTTCGACAGAGGTAAGGGTAGAGTTGTTAAGTTCATAAGGATGAATAATTGGTTGACTTATTCTGTAAAAACTTATTGAATAACACTTATTTATGTTCAGATAAAGTTTGTTAATAGAGCACCAACTAATTAATTTGTTTAAATTATTTTGTAGACAGGCACAATCTTCAGCGGTTTTTATGATTTTAAATATTTTTAAATCATCTGCAAAAAGCAATACATCTACATCTTTATCAAATATGTCAAAAATATCATTTATGAACAATAAAAACAAAATTGGGCCTAAATGGGACCCTTGAGGTACACCACTGGTAGCTATAAATTGATTGGAATAGAAAAAATTAATTTTTACAAGTAGAACTCTATCAGATAGATAGCTTGCAAACCAGTCTAAAAGTTTTCCGTCAATACCGAGCTTACGTAGTTTAACCAGTAGAATTTTATGGCACACTTTGTCAAAGGCCTTGATAAAATCTGTGTATATGGAATCGACTTGAGTTTTGTTAGCTAATGCATTTGATATAAAGTTTTCATATAATGAGAGATTTGTCAGAGTTGACCTGCCAGACAAAAATCCATGTTGATTTGGAACAATGAGATGGTTAATATATGGGGAAATTTTATCAAGAAGTAATTTTTCAAAAAGTTTCGGAATTATAGATAGCTTACATATAGGTCTATAGTTAGTGACATCACTTTTATTACCCTTTTTTAGTATAGGTGTTAGATAACAACGTTTCCAAATGTCCGGGAAGCAACCTGTATCAAGCGATTGATTAAACAATAGACAAATCGGCTCAGCCAGTGAAGCAATGCAATTTATGAGAATATTGGGGTGCACGTTATCAGGTCCGGCCTTTTTGTTTTTGTCTAGAGATTTAATTTTAGATTTAACGTCGTTTATATTGATGTGTACAGCAGGAATATGCATGCTCTCAATAAGGGAAGGTGGTGGTATGTAATTTTCTGGGATATCTTCGTCATATACACTTTTGAAGTAATCAGCAAAATAGTTAACCTTAACTTTCATATCAGTGCTACTCTTATCTTTGAAGTGCATTGAAATGGGTAAACCTTGTTTGTTTTTTCTAAGAGAGTTTACATGTGTGAAAAAGTTTTGTATATTAGAGGGTATAGATTTTTCGATTCCATTTATATAATTATAATATGATTTTTTTGACAGTTTTTTACATTGAGTTCTGTAATTGTGAAATAACTTATAGTCGTTAAGGGATTTAGATTCTTTAAAGTTTTTGTGTGCAGTTTTTTTGCAAATAATCAGGTTGATTAACTCGCTGTTGAACCATTTCGGGAACTTCGCTTCTTTGAAATGTGAAAGTGGTACATAGTTTTCAATGGCCCTGTTGATAATTGTGTAAAAAATTTCAAGATTGTAGTTAATATTATTGTTGGGGTGAAGAAATGACCAGTCTTCATTTTTAAGATATTGGTTCATATTAGGATAGTCAGCTTTGGAAAAATTATAAGTAAAGTTAGGAAGAATAGTTGTGTCGTCTGGTGAGTTATTCAACAAGATAGTTATGCTTAAAGCGGGGTGGTGGCAGTCTAGGGGGAGGAGCTCGTCAACTGATTTAACAATGTGAATTGAGAGATCACTACAGAACACTAAATCCAGCAGCCGGTTATTGGTATTGTAGACTTGATTTACTTGATGTAGAGCGAGTAAGTTCGTCATATCTATTATTTCACGAGCATTTTCTGGTAGGCTTAAGTTGTTATAAGAGGTTTTATTCATCCAATCAATGCTAGGGGTATTATAGTCACCAAATAAAATTGTTCTGGCATCAGGGTATTTATTTTTAAAGGTTTCGAGGTCATCAATGTGGTTTCGGTAGACTGTGATGTTGGATCCAGGAGGAATGTAGACACATCCCAGTAAAATTTTACTTGATTTAGTTTTTAGTAATACAAATACCTGTTCTACGTCTAGATGTTTGCAAATTAATCGAGTGGATGGAAGTGATTTTTTGATGGATATGAGAACTCCTCCTCCTCTGGTTTTATTGCTGGTGGCTGGATTCCTGTCAAGGCGGTAGGTGTTATAAGATGAGAATCCAAGTTCCTCGGTGTAAATATCAGGATCAAGCCAGGTTTCAGTAAGGAGAAATACATCGACGTTTTGGAGTAAAGGAATAGAAGTTTGCAACTCTAAGAGTTTGGTTCGGCAGCCGCGGATGTTTTGGCCGTATCCATTGATGTGTTTGAGTTTTTTGGATTTTTCTTAACTATTGTCGGCTTGCTGTTGATATATTTGATTGTTAGTCCAACTTCACCTCCCTGTATCCTACTTTCCATTGATTGACGTAGGTCTGATAAATATTTTCTTTGGTTCGGAGTTTGGTCGGAAAAAATTTTGACAGGGGAGTTGTTAAGATAAAAGTTTTTTTTTCTGAGAATATTCATTACTTCAGTTGAGTTTCTTAAGATCACTTTAATGGGCCTCGATTTATCAGGCCTCACTGCTCCAAGACGGAATGTGTTGATGGAATTTGGTTCTATATTGTTGTCTATTTTCTTCAGAATGGTTGTAATTTGTAAATTATCATCCTTGATTTTTTCAATTTGGTTCAGTTGTGTGCTTTCGGGAACGTTTATAATTATGAGATTATTTGCTCTGTTTTTCCTCTCTTCAAGCTCATCGGCCGCTTCACATGTAGATTCTAATGGGTTAGGTTTGTTGGTTAATGCTTTGAAAGCTATTAGCTCGCCCTCGAGTGCTGCCATTTTTGTAGCCATTTGCGCTATGGTTCCAAGAATAGCATTAGTTTTTGGAATCATTTTCGCAATTTGATCTTTGTTCAGTTTGCTACTGGGGTCTATTATTAGATCGGTTAGAGCCTCAACCGCGTTTCTCGCCTGACTGATAAATTCCTGGGAGTCCATTTTGTTAAAATTATTTTTTTTTTTTTTTGAAAAATGGACGATGGTTAAGCCTGGATTTAAGGTGGAGTTACTTGAACTACTTGAAAGTATGGGCCGGGTCGGGCGGTAGTTGCTTGGGTGACAATAATACTTATTGTTTTGAATTTTATTAATATTGAAATGCTCACTCAGTTATGATTTTAGAATCCAGCAGGTTTGCACTACAACTTCTTTAAACTTGCAATAAGTCACTGGCTCGTTATATTATCTGTTTCACTGTTTAAAACAACTGTAGACTGTTAATTAGTATTGAGCGCAAAATTGAATGTGCTCTCTGTGTCACTGTACGAAAGTTATGGTTTTAAAATTGGATGGTTTCAGAAAACTTAGCGACTATTTTAATGCGGGAGTTGGCGGGACGGGGGAGAGGGAAGAGGGAAGGCGGTGAATATGAAAGGGAAACGCGGGAGGGGAACGGGGACGCACGGGAAAGGACAAGTAGGGAGAAACAATTTATTTCTTTGAAAATGGCATAACATGCCGGGAACCAGCTGGTGAGTTATAAAAGTCATTTCTTTACTAATCAAGCAGTAAAATTCAAAATATCGCCTGAAATCAACCTACGTTAGGAGCTAACACCATATCAAATAGCTCCAGAGCTCAGTATGGAAGTAATGTTACCAACTAAAAGAATTGTTATGATCTAGAAATTAGAGTCGGAAAAATGTGCAAATTTCAGAACGCCAAAGTACGAAATGATTGTCCAATTGGGTTTGACAGAAATTATAACATTTCATTTATTATTAGGTTATTTTTTGTTACGTAGGTAACAGTTTTTGCAAAACACATTTTGTGGAATATACCTACTTGACTTGACATGATTTTTACAGTGATTCCTGAAATTATTTTGAGTAAAAAATTTTAATGAAATTTTGGTCTCCAGTAACATTTTTGATTTTTTTTTCAACCTAAAACATAAAAAAATCAGTAGGTACTGGACAGAGTCGGGCGAGGGGTTGGATCGATTAACCACTCCAGTTGACTCAAAGCGACAGTTGGTTTTTCATGAAAACAAAATTGAAAATAAAAACACCAATAAAGTCACCGGAGACCAAAATTTCATTTATCAAGAATTAATGGTTAAAATAAATCAAGTTCGTCTCTTAACATCCAGTTTATTTATTTGTTCCTAATGAAGGCTGTGCTTGTGCTTAGGAAAAAAAACTGCACAGTGGAAACAAACACAAAGAAAAACAGTTTCATCCAAGGAAGTCTAATTTAATAGAAACACAAATAACAGTTTTCGTGTTTTATGGATATTATTTTTAAGCATGATCTTTCGAAAAATATCTTATACTCGTACACCTATAAAAAGCATTATGTATATTTTATAAATCTTAATACATAAAACAAAGTCGGATTAGTTACATCATTTATAACTCAAGAACGGCTGGACCGATTTTTATGATCTTTGGATTTGTTTCCGCCCTTAATAGCAGAATAGCTATTAAAACATCGGAAAAATTTACGAAAAAAAAAATTATGAAGAAAATTCTTTTCCTCATACATTTTGTATGGAACGAATTCTCATCGTTTGAAAGAGCTGCAGCCATATTTTGATATGTTTAATATTGAATAGTGAGTGAATTTAAAATTTTTAAAAACTTTAAATATCAATGCCCTATTTGTTTCGATTTTGCTCTAAAGCATATAATGCTGCCCCTCTTTATTACACACTAAATGTCAACAGTCGAAAATGAGACAAACGGTGAACGTCTGCACCCCTCCAAAGGAAAAATACATTAATTATAATAAACCTCCCTCACACGTATAAAGAAAATCAAACGCAATTCCAGTAAATATGATGAAATGTAAGAAAATCACAAAAAATATAAATCCATAGGTACACAACGCCATCTCCGATTCTGACAAAAAAACACGGACAGTTGGGCATCGATAATTGCTTCATTGTGTAATTTTAAGTGAATTTAATTCAGCTAGTAAGTGAAGACAACAGTTGTTATTGATTCTGAGGCAGTACGAAGTTCGTCGGGTTAGCTAGCTGTCAATAAATAACTAGGTACATCTAATTTACAATCATTTTCTAATCTTACACACAAGTCACAACTTCTTCTATTGAAAGAGTTGTGTTATATAAGTGGTACTAGTAATGAGAGAAAAATAACAATGTCTGTCATAAAATTTAAACGGCTGTTCAATAGAATAAAAACCTTATTCATTTTTGCCATGATACTTAATTGATTTTTTATGGACTAGTTTTGGCAGCCCTGTTTTAAAAGGTAAATAAATCAATGGAATTGTATCCATACATCTTTTAACATGTGCCATCAGTTAAAGCCTCCTAATGCCCTCTCTTCTGAACACTTTGGGTACCTGAATAAATCACCTGAATCTCCCAAGACCGAACATTTCATTATTTAGTACTCACAAGATACAGCCCGTCAAAAATTCTACAAATAAATGAAGTAGTTTTCATTACTACGCCAACACCGATTTTAGTGGAAATTACAGTAGGATATGTTTTATTTCCGAATTTTTTAATTTTTTATATTAGCTCCACACAGGAGGCACCGAGGAAATCAATTTCCCTAAGGGCCTATGTCATCTTTGAGGATGCTGTGTGGAGGGTTTTTTAAGGGAAAGGAAGGAGAAGAAGATATGGGAAGGAAAAAGGTATGAGGGGTGGGTAGGAATCTGGGGGTCAGTGTGGTCAGGAGTGACGAACGTATGAATCTATACCTCACACTGCGGTGCAAGGCGAAGGGTCGGGAGAATCCGGCTGGAGAGGTCAAAAGGCCTCCCTCAATCAGTCTCCTCCGATCCTGCCCGCCACGCAGTGGTTGGGCAAACGTATCCGCCACCAAGACCTAGACAAACCTCATCCCATGAACCCGGGCATCCCCGCTAAGTCACCAAACGTAGCGAACCACGTGGGGCGAATTTGACATGTTGACAATGCAGAGGAAAAATTACGTAACGTTCGATTTATTTATTTACGAGCGAGTTTCCGGCATACATTGCTAAGCCAATTAATAAAGAAATTGTTTATCCCTGCGTGTCCTTTCCCATTCATCCCGTTCCCGTTCCTCTTCCGCCTCCTGTCCTCTCACGCGTCCCCTTCCCATCATGCGTTCCGCATTCTCCGCTTTCCCTCTCCCCACTCCACTCTCCCTCTTCCCCTGTTCCGCGAACCCCACTCCCGAGTTCCCCCCACCCTCCCGCATTCCTTACATTCAGTTTTCAAACAGCTCGCGTTCCGCCTATTGCAATTTTTTACACAAATTCAGAGCTCACCAGTATATATATAGAAACCTTCGCGGGCGTGCTCACAACAACTCACCAAAGTTTCATCGCAATCGGATAAATGATTTAGCAACGCTTAGACATCTCATAGACATACTCATAAATTTATGTATATAAAATATACACCCAAACAAGCATATTTTGATTTTTGCAAAAATATATTATATTTTTTTGGTAGACGCTTGTTTCTTCTTTTTCATTTAAGAGAATCATTTTCTTTAGGAAGTACCTACCACTAGTTATTTTTGAACATCGTTTGATTTACGTGTATTTAGACTATGCTGCTTTTTTGAGTTAATTAGCGAAGGAAAATGAATGGAAGTGTGGTCAGTTTAACCTTCTTAATTTGGGCGAAATTTTCCAAACATAATATAAAAGATCGAAATTCTTTTCTTATGAAAAATTCTTTCTTGACATTATTAATCTTATTGGTCCGTCGATCAAAAGTTATTATTATTTTTATTTTTAATGTAAACTGGCGACTCGGGTTTGCTTTCATATCTTATTGATCACAAAGGGATTTTCTGTCCAATGACAATAACTGAAAGTCTGCAAAATTCCGTTCTGCACTCTTGGAACCTTTCTTCATCAGTATCCAAGTACAAATTGTCGGGCGGGTAGGGGAGGGTTGGAGAGGGGAGGGGTGGTAGAAGGGATGGGCGGAGGAGGGAGGGGAGGAGTAGGAAGGAAAATTGCCGTACCAAATTAAATAATATTACTTCTGTGTGTTATCTACGGCAGATGGATATGAATTTAAATTCGAATACGCATTTTTAAATATGTAAACACCAGGGGCGGCTCTAGACTTTTCGTGCCCTAGAGTGCTAAGATTGAAAAAAAAACGACGTTATTGATTTTATTTTAGCAGATTTTTTTAAAAATCCTTTTTTATAAAAAATCACTTTGTATTTAACCACGAATTTATTATTTTATATATCAACGGTCGAAGCGAAACCGGTCGATATATAAAATAATAAATTCGTGGTTAAATAGTTCGGGTTTGAATCGCGCAATCATACATAAAGATAGTTGCCAATAATATATGCGTTAAGAAAATGAAGATAATGTGGGTGGTTCTTAGTCGAAGTATGATACAGTTAAAAATGACCGAATTTGATATCGGCACCGTGGCGCAGTGGTTAGCGCGTTTGCCCGGAAAGCAAGAGGTCCTGGGTTCAAGTCCCAGAGGTGTCAATATCTTTTTCTGATTTTTCTGTTTCCAGATTTTCGATTGAGTTTCGCTTAAATTATCTTCATTTAATTAAATACAGAGTGTTTGTTTTATTTTGTACAATATAATGTCTAACCACGATTTTTCAATCTTATTCGATATAATCTTCATAAAAAAATCGAAATTTAGAAAAAACTAGTTCACTTATAAGTCACAGACCGACACTGGTAAACACAGTCATGATCAATGATTTGTAAGGAAAAATATTTTAATATTTTCGGTTCGCGGAACGTCAATAACAATTTTTTTTCTCGGGCCCTACGCAGGAGGCAACGAGGAAAATAATTCCTCTCAGTGCCCATGTCATCTTTGGGGATGCTGTGTATAGGGTTTTCTTAGGAAAGGAAGTTCTGGGAAGGAAAAGGGGGGTGGGTAGGAATCTGGGGCTCAGTGTGTCCAGGAGTGACAGACGTATGATTCCATCCCTCCCATTGCGGTGCAAAGCGGTATTCCGAGAGAGTATTGTTACATAAAAATAATGTAACATGTGAACTATCTGTGTATGGGTACTTTTGGTGTGAAGTTGTTAACATTCAACATCTTTATATTGGTAGCATTGAAATGTTTACCTTTGCTCAGTTGGTGATACTGAGGATCTGCACAGAGGGGTGCACTAGGCAGGACTGGCCTTGAGCTCGCCATTCTTTGAGCAGCCACAGGTGACCACGGCCGCCGTCCCTGTGGCGGGTCGACGTAATCAAATAGTCGTAGTTCGCCATTATTTTTAACAACATATGAAGATTGATAAATCCGCGCCCACCAGCGGCATCCATTATTGAAGACCATCAGGACAATCATTAAAATCCTGAATCAGCAGCGGAGTACCATGGGAGCACATTATTTCTGCTGGATTAAAACCATATCCAGCATCTGCAGACGCAGTCATCACAAGACCTTCCGACTATACCTGGAGCCAGAGGTGCTCGCAGGGATGCGGCCGAAGATCGCCTACCTTGGCCGTCATCAACATAGTCGGCTGGCTGGCAACCGCCCTTGGACGGGACGTCGCTGGGAAACCGCGGGACTGGAGGCCTGTTCGTCGCTCCAGCCTGCCGTTCAGCACATGTCAGCAGCGGAGGGAACTAACCGCCCATCTCCGAAGGCAGCAAGCAGCAGCATGGATCGCCTACATATGGCATTCACCCATTCATCAACTCCTCAAGATTAAACGGTACTAACGCTCCATAATAATATGCCCATTCAGAATTTAGTCTAGCCCTGATTATTATTTGTAAAAATTAATAAATTAATTTAACTGTGTCAAAGCACAATACTATTTCATTTAAATAACCTATCCTCATACAAAGTATTACACAGCCGCCTACTTAAGGTCCACGCCTGAGAAATTCTAGTAATAATCACACTTGTCTCATGCTCTCCATGTATTATATTCCTAACATTTTAGCTTCCAATGTGAAAGTTAAATATCTTCATAACAGTATAGCTGGAGAAGTCAAAAGGACTCCCTCAACCATTCTCTCACAGCTGGTGACACAGACGCATCCGCCGCAATGACCCGGACAAACCTCAACATGTCACCAAACCTATGTCACCAAACGTAGAGAACCACTTGGGGTGACCTACGGCAGAGGTGTTTAATAAATGGTTCCCGGGGCGGTGGTACCCATGCCCGCCTCCCAAATTAAGAATAGATGCTAGACAAATGTTGTTCAACTATGAAACTACTAAGTTAGCCTTGTGATTATCGAAGATTTCAGCACGTGCCAACTTTTAAAATAAATCCAAAACATATCATAAAATATCTCTTCTTTGGCCAATTGGCCAAAATGCTGCCTAAAACGCTACAATGGATAATGAATCATGTTTCTACACATAAAAACCCTTTGAACTAGTATAAAGAAATATTATGGAAAACGAAACAAGTAGCCAGGGAAAAAGATTATCAATACGTTTGGTACAAACAAGGCAAAATTATGATCCGTAAAAAACAAGATGATAAAATTATCTACATAAAGCACCTAGATGATATGGTAAAAATAATTTAGCAAATTATTTAAAAAAAAACATTACTAAATCCACTTAATAATTTATATTGTGAAAATGAATACCACAATAATTACTTCTGAACCAAAGGCTTTAACAACTTTAAATGATAATGAAACAATGACTACAAACAAACCAGATGAACTTTCAACTCTTAAAAACAATTTTAATATATTAAATAAAAATATACGAAGTATCAACAAAAATTTCGATGAACTTCAAATACTAATTAAGAATCTAAAAATAAATCTAGATATAATTATCCTCACTGAATGCTGGATAAAGGATAAATATTCACCCTTGCAAATTAATAATTACACGTCATATGCAACCAATTTGAATTACACAAAAAATGATGGTGTGATAGCGTACATTAAAGATGACATTAAAACTGAAGTCAATGAAATAAAATTCCCAAATGCAAACTGTTTAAAGATCAAAGTGGGTGATGAAACCACGATATTAGCTCTGTACCGATCACCAGCTACAACTAATATTAATCAGTTTCTTGAAACGCTTTCTAATGAACTCAATCTTCTAAAAAACACAAAAAATGTCTTCCTTATCGGAGATATAAATATTGACATATTAGAAAATGGTATTCCCAATAGAACTGATTATCTACAAACACTGGCCTCCCATGGACTCCAAAGTATGATAAATAAACCTACGCGTGTAACTAATGACAACAAATCTTGCATCGATCACATGTTCAGTAAGACTATTAAATCAACCAAATCTATCATATTCACCTCTACTATAACCGACCACTATACAACAATTTTATCTATGACAAAAAAGAAAATACAAAGATCGCAGCCCTACCCAATTATCGTGCAAAAGACAGAAACCAAATGGAATGATGTAAAACAACAGTTACTCAATACAAACTGGATAAGCCTACTGGAAAATCTTGATGCAAATAATGCCTGGAGTAAATTCACTGAATATATAACATACACCATCGTATCAAATACCAAATCAATAGAAAAAAAGATTTCGCATAAAAACCAACATCTTAAGCCATGGATAACTCAAAGCGTTATAAATTGCATTAGAAAAAGAGATGAATTACATGGAAATCTAAATTAAATCCTTGTGATATTTTTATACAACGATACTACAAAAGGTACAGAAATATTTGCAAAAATGTTATACGAACTGTCAAAGAAAATTATTATAAGAAGAAAATAGACGAATGTAACAATGACCCGCGCAAATTATGGAAGATCATTAATGAAATTACAAATGCAAAATCATCCCATTACAAGAACATGGAGGAATTAACAATTGAAAATACCCAAATCTCTTTCGCAAAGCATCCGGACAAAATTCTCGAATACGTAAACGAATTTTTTACTAATATAGGGTCACAATTAGCAAAAAACATCAGACAACCAATAACTAGCATTTTACCAGAAGAAAGGGAAAATATGAACCAGATAGACAAATTAAAGTTAACTGATGTAACCAATACTGAAATCAGAAATGCAATTGTATCCCTTAATATTAATAAATCATCGGGAAATGACATAATCTCAAATAAAACAATAAAACAACTACAAAATGAACTGACCTTCCCATTGACATACTTGGTCAATCTGTCTATATCTACAAATGTATTCCCTTCATGCCTTAAAAAAGCTACAGTTATACCCATACATAAAAGTGGTAACAAAAAGGATATATATAACTACCGACCCATAAGTCTCTTAAGCTCTTTTTCAAAAATCTTGGAAACTGTAATGAAGAAGCAAATTGTTCAATTTCTTGAACAAAACAAATTACTATCACCATCCCAATATGGTTTTAGAGAAAATCTGAGCACCAATGATGCCATAGAAAATCTAACAAGCATGGCCATAAAAAACATAGATGATGGGAAAAAATGTTTAGCTTTATTCATAGATCTTCAAAAAGCTTTTGACACAATAGACCATAAAATATTACTAACTAAACTAAAAAAAATAGGAATGGCCGAATCAACAATTAACTTATTGGAGTCATATATAACAGGGCGAGAACAACAAGTACAAATTGGCAAACAAAAGAGCAAACTTCTATCTTTAAACTATGGCGTTCCTCAAGGAAGTGTACTGGGACCGATTCTGTTCATTATCTACATCAACGATTTAACTAACCTTACCATTAAAGGAAACGTAATCAGTTTTGCTGATGATACTGTTTTATTATTTCAAGAAGAAAATTGGACTGATACATTTAATGAGGCTGAAAAAGGGCTTAGTGCACTTCAAAATTGGCTTAAAATCAACTCGCTTACCCTTAATATAAGCAAAACAAAATATATAACATTTTCAATGAACTCAAGGGGCCAACCAATAAAATCACTAGAACTAAAATTACATGAATGCCATGGAAATAATATACAATGTTACTGCCCCGTCATCGAAAAAACACAAAACATAAAATATCTCGGAGTAATAATTGACGAAAATCTTAGATGGGACCTACACATCAAAGGTATTACGGAAAAACTCACAAGCCTTATATATTTCTTCAAAAATCTAAGAAACGTGCTAAATAAAAAGGATATGAAAAAGGTCTACTATGCGTTATGTCATTCTCGAATTGAATATGGAATCATAGGATGGGGATCTGCTGCAAATACGTACCTACACAGCCTGAATACGATTAAAAAAGGAATCATAAAGACCATATCGAAAGTACCAATTAGAACGCCTTCAACTGAAATTTTCAATAACTTTGACGTACCAAATGTACAACAAATATATTCCAAAAATATATTATTGAAGCTCTTCAAAAATAATGAATCCTCTACTAGACCGTGTATGCATAACACTAGATCGAATAAAAATGATATAAAAAATATTCCAAGTTATAAAACCACATTTGGACAAAGAAACTATACATACTTTGCAACAAAACTCCATAACATCCTCCCCCAAGACATAAAACTTATAAAAAATCCAATTGAATACAAATCAAGAATAAAAATATGGCTTAAAGAGGTCAATGAGAAAACCCTAGCGAAGACGCTAAAAACGACATAGAAGACAAATGAACTATATTTAAATAACTTTAGTCCTCCTCGGCACAGGACCCCCTAGTGAGGAGGACTAAGAAATACAATATTTTGTACTTAATTTTACATTTCATTTTGTATGTAAAATTTTTGTATATAGTCGCTATAATAAAAAAAAAAAAAAAAAAATCTATCATTTGCTATTTATTGGGTCTCAAGAAAAATCATTCTATTTGATAACCTTATTTTTTAAATATCTTTTTAATTTCTCTTCTATAGGTTATTTAGATTTTTTTAAATGTAGATAAAAAATATTCTTCTTCCTATTTGGACGTAAAAAAGGTGTTTTTTTTAAAAACAAAGTATGAACATAGGTACAGGTAGGCCGTTGTTTTATCACCTCCTGAACGATTCATAATCTGTTACTTAGTAGAAATTACCGGCGCAACGACAATGAGGGTCGTCAAAAAGGGCGTTCGTGATTTTACAATTAAATAAGTAAGTGCGTGATAAAGGTTTAATTTATTTATTCACCAAAAATGTTATAAAATCCTCCTGTTGTACGGCAAACATCTAAAAGATTGTTGACGTTGAAGTCGTCAAAAAAAGTCACCGGAGACCAAAATTTCATTTACATTTTTTACTCCAAATAATGTCAGGAATCACTGGTTAAAGTAAGTCAAGTACGTCCCTTAACACCCTGTATTCAAAATATTCAAAAACTACTACACAAAAAAAAATAGTAATGATTTTTCTAGGGAGAATACTTCGAATAAAGGAATTCAAAATGGCGGCAGTTGATCAGCTGATTGCACGAACCTATACTAATTTTTCAGGAGTGATGACGTCACACGATTCACCATACATTCGGTGGTTTTCGGGGGGTCTTGAAAAATTAAAACTTTGACAATTATTGTAACTATTAAAACTAACTTTAAAAATATAAAAAGCAGTTATTTAAGTTAGAAGGAATTCATTAAAAAAATTGGACTGAAATTCTCTATTGCCGCGCGGATCCTATATCTTAAGTTGCAGATCTTGGATTTCTTCAGCGTAAACAATGTTTTTAAGATAACCCCACCCGAAAAAGTACATCGGTGTTAAATTAGGATTTCTAGATATTAAGGGTCATGCCTTATTCTTACATTAAGAAACCAAGTTATAATTTTTAAACGATTGCTATTCAATTTTCCACCAAAAACTAGTTGTGATATTCGAATAAGTCTGTAACTTCTATAATGGAACCACTTTCACATTTTGGTAGAATAAATCAATGTAAAGCACAGCTCCAAACATCTGGAAACTCAAATTGAAACCAGTTATATTCGCTTCGGCAATCATAATAATATTCTGGGCGATTTACTTCGAAAAGTAAAGGAATTTGATCACACATTGATGATTTTCCCAAAATTTTCGAATAAATACATACAAACCGGAAAGTACCCTTTTATGGGTAAGTTCAGGATGGTGATTTTCCCACATTCTGTGCAGATTTTATGGTAATCAAGGGACTTCTGCAATACAGGATGTTATAATTGAATTGAGTATTTTTAGTGGAATAACTTTTGAAGGATATGCCCAATGTTCGAGTTGGTTAAGGCGCTGTGTCCCGGTAAGACAAGAGATCGCCAGTCCCTTTTAGGTCACTTTAACCCGGCGAGCGTAAGGTTGGGTGTGGTATACCCAGACCAAGATAAATCGATCAATATTTTAATAGTGAATTATTATTATGGGTAAGGAAGCGACACGAAACGAGAATTTAGTCATCCACCGGCTAGTGAGGCTATTAGATGACGTTAAAGTCGTCGGTGGGTGTGTCATACCCAACTGGCGCTCGGTGTTACTATTTTTCACAAATAGCTACTAAGAATAGTTGTAGAACAATTATAATTTTAATATTTTTTATAATATTTGTTTATTATGATTAAAACCTTAGACGATGTTAATTTTTTGCGATTATATTTTGTTTTTATATAAAAATGGACAATTAAGTGCCATAAGTTGAATTCCGTAAGAAAAATGTTAATTCTAATAAAATTATTAAACTACTTACATAAGATTTTTTAAATATTTATATTGAGGTATCACTTGGATTTATAGGTCCAATTAGGAGTTCTAGCGAGCCGAACCCTCTGATATGAAAATATCTGGAGTCGGTGAATTATTTTCCCATTTGGTCTCTTTGTAGGTTGACATGTTGTTATTGTATTTTTTTGTATTTATTATACTTTTATAGTGTAACTGCATAGCGTGAATTGACTAGATGATTATTTGTGGAAAAGTGTGTGAAAGGGTTTAGTTTTTCCTGTGGGGAAGATTTAACCCGGACATAAAGTCTGAAGAAAATAACTGTTATACCTAGTTTGTAATAAAAAGTACTTAGGAAAACAGGCAAATTAAGTATACTATCGAAATAAAAAATAGTAATAAGTCGAGAATAAAAAAATATCTTATTCAAAAAACTGTTTCTGAAAAAATTAGAAAATACACAGATTTAGGAAGTGAGATTAAAAGAATTTGGCATTCTCGGACTATAAAAATATTACCATTTGTTATTTCGGCTACTGGCATTATACCTAGGTCTCTGATTCAAAATTTAGGCGTATTAGATTTGTCAAAGAATTTATATATAAAAATGCAAAAATCGGTAATTTTAAATACATGTAGGATTACTAAAGATTTTTTAAATATTTATATTGAGGGATCAGTAGGATTTATAGGTTCAATTAGGAATTCCACAGAGCCGAACCCTCTGATATGAAAATATCTGGAGTCGGTGAATTATTTTCCCATCTGGTCTCTGGTAGGTTGACATGTTTTTCTTGTATTGTTTTGTAATTATGATACTTATATAGTGCAGTTGCATAACGTGGATTGACCAGATGATCATTTGGGAAGTGTGTGAAAGGGTTTAGTTTTTCTTGTGGGGAAAATTAAACCCGGACATTTAAATCTGGTGCGTTAATTATTAAAAGAATTTCGGGTGTAAAATATCCATCTTACGTTCGATGGTTACAAATTTGAACCTTACGCTCGCCGTGATGATTTTTCTGTGTCTTGACCGGCTTTATGTTTTCTTTAGATTGATTGGTATTAACTTCTTCTACTTCAATGATAAATTACATTGATGGGTAAAATCTTTAAAAGTTATGAAAAGTCATTCCAATAAAAATTTATAATAGTCAACAGGTGTTCAAATAAAAAAAAATCGAATATATATATCCGATACACTATCTAGTTTACAAATAGTATTAAATAATATTATCTAGTTTACATACACTATCTAGTTTAAAAATATAAATTCGTTAAAGAGCTTTGTAATAACTCGAAAAAATAGCTGCCAAAAATATGGGGAACATATATTGCTATTTCTAAAGTTGAAATATGAGATCGACAAAATGGCAGAAAAAATATATGTCCCATCGGCCCAGGTAAAGGCGCTATGATCTGCTAAGAGATCCTGGGTTCTAGTTACAGTTGTAACTGTTATCTTTTTATTTTTCTCTGTCTTATTCTGTTTGATGTTTTATTAAGATGTATTCTTATTTAACGTTATTATGAAAAATATTCTCCTTCATAAAACGTTGGCAACCAGCCAAATTTAACCTATCCACCAACTAAAAGAGCTTTTCCACACCAAATGAGCGCTTCTGTATCTTTTGTGGATACAGAATCGATTCTATACGTAATCGATTGTCAAATTTGTGTATTGTCTATGGCTTTCAATTGCTTTTTCTATGGGCTCTTAATTTGGGCAAACTAAGTCATTCATGCGTAAAGGGTAACAATTATTACAAGCAATAATTGTCAGCCTGAAACACTCATTTACATTGAAAAATCTTCCGAGAAAAGATACTTGCCGCCAACGGGACTTGAACCCGTGTCCTTCCGATTGCCGGTCGAATGCTCTGACCACTGAGCTATGGGGGCTTATCAAATACCCGCCAAATAATTCAATATATACTAGTGTTTCATTCAACAATTACTGCTTGTTATATTTTTTCCCACCTGAAAACAACCAACTTTATTTTTGCGAGAAAGACATTGTTAGTGTTAAATCCCTCGCTAGGTGGCGTCGAGACAAATTATGTCTGCATTTATTGGGGAAATACTTAAACTTGTTAAATATTAATTATTATTTTTTAATTTATAATTTAAATAATATTATTTAACTTAACTTATTATTTAACTTAATATTTAACAAGTTTAAGTATTTCCACAATAAATGCAGACATAATTTGTCTCGAAGCCACCTAGCGAGGGATTTAACACTAACAATGTCTTTCTCGCAAAAATAAAGTTGGTTGTTTTCAGGTGGGAAAAAATATAACAAGCAGTAATTATTGAATGAAACACTAGTATATATTGAATTATTTGGCGGGTATTTGATAAGCCCCCCATAGCTCAGTGGTCAGAGCATTCGACCGGCAATCGGAAGAACACGGGTTCAAGTCCCGTTGGCGGCAAGTATCTTTTCTCGGAAGATTTTTCAATGTAAATGAGTGTTTCAGGCTGACAATTATTGCTTGTAATAATTGTTACCCTTTGTGCTATGCATAAAAAATCTTGTCTAAAGTTAGTTTATAAATTAAAAAATAATAATTAATATTTAACAAGTTTAAGTATTTCCCCAATAAATGCAGACATAATTTGTCTCGAAGCCACCTAGCGAGGGATTTAACACTAACAATGTCTTTGTCGCAAAAATAAAGTTGGTTGTTTTCAGGTGGGAAAAAATATAACAAGCAGTAATTGTTGAATGAAACACTAGCATATATTGAATTATTTGGCGGGTATTTGATAAGCCCCCCATAGCTCAGTGGTCAGAGCATTCGACCGGCAATCGGAAGGACACGGGTTCAAGTCCCGTTGGCGGCAAGTATCTTTTCTCGGAAGATTTTTCAATGTAAATGAGTGTTTCAGGCTGACAATTATTGCTTGTAATAATTGTTACCCTTTGTGCTATGCATAAAAAATCTTGTCTAAACGTTAGTTTATAAATTAAAAAATAATAATTAATATTTAACAAGTTTAAGTATTTCCCCAATAAATGCAGACATAATTTGTCTCGACGCCACCTAGCGAGGGATTTAACACTAACAATGTCTTTCTCGCAAAAATAAAGTTGGTTGTTTTCAGGTGGAAAAAAATATAACAAGCAGTAATTGTTGAATGAAACACTAGTATATATTGAATTATTTGACGGGTATTTTATAAGCCCCCATAGCTCAGTGGTCAGAGCATTCGACCGGCAATCGGAAGAACACGGGTTCAAGTCCCGTTGGCGGCAAGTATCTTTTCTCGGAAGATTTTTCAATGTAAATGAGTGTTTCAGGCTGACAATTATTGCTTGTAATAATTGTCATTCATGCGTATTTAGATTGAAACGAAACTTCGCGAATACCAAATTCATAGTACACAACTTTAAAATTACATAAAATGAATACACATAATCATGTAAATTTACAGTATTTCGTATTTTAAACTAGTGAAATCGGCAACAGCGCTAACAACTAACTTATCAGCCCATAGAAAAAGTAATTGCAAGCCACAGACAATCACCCAAATTTGACAGTCGATTACTGAAATTATTATTAATGGAATCGATTCCGTGTCCACAAAAGATACAGAATCGCATGGCAGGACAATAAAGAAGTATTTAAAACGAATATTCCTCGTCTGCTATGTTCTATACCCCATTAAATTTATCTTGCACTCTCTAGCATTCATGGCCAAAGCATTAAAAAAAAAAACTTAAGATAAGCTCTTCAAAATTGGTTTCACGACTTCTTAGTGAACAAATTAAGATCACCAGCTTTCTTCAGTTATGTGATCGAAAACTGCCAAAACGCCGGAAATCACTCGAGAATAGCGTAGTACCTACTTATGTAAAATGTAATACGGATTAGATTTTGTCATGTAATACGAAATAGATTCAAATTTTAATTAAAATACTACGATTTTAAACATCAACCTTAATGCTGAGATACTTTACACGTAAGTCGTTACTATGTTCATATACGAGTATAATAACGAAGAAAACCATAATAATAATATGAACGAGCAACTTCATTTTGCTGTGTGGGAAAGTTTTAACTTTCTTGAATTTATCCGACGTTATATCACGGTTTTAGGAGAAATACCATATAAACCGAGATTTAGTGTATTTACTGTGGTTCCTTTAACCTCTTTATAAGACCAGAGTCGTATCAAAACCACAACCTGCGTTTGATGATCGAATAAAATATTTTTATTTCATACAGAATCAACCATCAGTGGCCCCATTTATTCCAGATACGTATAAAATTATATTATTTCGATGTTGGTTTTCTTCGCCTGAAAGGAAGTGTTCTTCTATTCTCTTCTCGCAGAAGATTTGACGAGATGAAAAGATAAAACTATAATAATTATTGGCAGGTGGAAAAACGGGTGAATCTTGTATTGGAAAATGTTTTGATTGGGTTAAATCAAACATTAAGTCAGAAATAACACTAACTTGAAAACCCCTAATCAATATTATTGAATTACTCGTTATAATAATACCTTAGGAGTTAGTAATAAGGCCTTTCAAGTAATTCAGCATGTTTCTACTTATTACTAGATATCAGGTATTAAGTATTTATCAGATATCTGATTCCTTTATCAGTATTTGTTACTGCCTAGAAATATTGAAGATAAGCAATTTCCACAATTGGCGGAATCCCTAATAAGATATGGAATAACCACTTGGGGACATTCAACAAAAACAAATCTTCTTTCAGTGCAAAACGTACAATATTCTTTGGTAAAATTATTATTAAAAAAAACTGAATACGAACAAAGACATGATATTCCAAAATCGTTATTATACAACTCTGTAATTTTATTATCTGTTCGTGCTACATTGTGGCTTAAAATTGCGAGTCATCTCAATCTGAATATAATAAACTAGTGGTTCATGTTCATAATACAAGACTAACTCCGAACGATGGACTTATAATTCCCAGATACCTAAATAAATATGGTCAAAGAACTCTAGAATACCTTGTTCCAATAATTTACAACATGTTACCCAACGCAATAAAAAGCTGTGAATTGAGTTTCAGAAGGAAATGTACGCTAAAAAAATGGTTAAGTGAAAGAAATTTTTTGTACTAATCTCTGTTTTTCCGCTTTTCATTTTAATTTTTTTTCCATTATTATTTTTTCTTGTCTTTTCTTTTTATTTCTTTCATTTTCTCTATTCTGTATTTATTATAAAAAAATTTAATAACATTTTTTTTCCAAAATATATGTTTTATTGTATATATAAAATGTAATAATGTGAATATTTTATGTACCTGCCTCAATTAAAAAAAAAGTAAATGTCAAAAGAACCCGTTGACAAACTGATATCAATCAGTTTAACGGGACTTAATTTAAAAATGTAAAAAACTATAAATAAATAATAAAGGAGGTTTGTTAAAAAAAAAACCGTTTATCTCTTGATAAAACAATTGATAAATTAATGGAAATTTTGGGTCTCGCATTTCATTAAATATTGCACAATTTCGTAATCGAATCTTTTGCGTATTGTAAAAATATACTTTTATTTTATGTTTTATTTTAGACATGTCATCACTTTGGTTGGACAGGGTTCTAACATCACTTTTCCTTGTTCTGAGATGTAAGTTGTCAAAGTTTGTAAAAACAGTTTCTCATAATTCATTCACGGATTTCTGATTTTGAGGTTGAATATCGTGTAGTTTTTTTTAGCGTAATTAAAAGATTTTTTTAAAGTATGATGTATAATTACCATTTTAGTACATACCTAAACGTGCAGAAAGAACCATACGCAACCTGTTCAGGATCTCAACTTCCGCTCTCCTGACAGAGCAATCCGGCGTGGTAACACCAGATTCCAAAGGGAAGTGTGGCTGGAGTAACTCTTCAATAATAACTCCAGCTCTTGAATAATTGGTCTTTATTCACACAATAAAAAGACCCGTAGGGTAGCTCATGTACGATGAGCCCAATGATGCTATCTCTCTCCGCGGTTTTATAACCCACATGAAGTGAAAACCTGGCAGCAGACGTTTTACAAAAACGACCCGCCCAAGACGGATGGTAACAAGAGAAGAAGGAATTAAAAAATCCGTGGCAATACGAACTCGCCCTGGCAATTGCCAACACAAAAGAATGTTGCCACAACCATTAGGGTGACAATCACAAATATTAATATTTCAGTACCTGAAATCTTAACACAACCGGATAGGGCAAAATAAATAATTGAATAAGGTTCTGACTACATTTGCACGTCCACGTTCTAATTATTTAAAATAAAATATTTTACACAATAATGAAACTCAAAATCAGAAATTATTAAATGGATTATAAGAATTCGTCTTGCAAACTTTAACAGACCAGAACATGGCACGGCAAACATAGAACCCTGTCCAACTAAAGTGACGAACTATTTTTATTTATTTATTTATTTATACTCACAAGAGTCCCAGGCTGCTCCCGTCTGGAGCCAGTGAGACCATGGCATCCCCAATTGGGGTATGTCGTGAAGCCAGCGGGGAGGAGAAGGAGATAGGGAAGAGGAAGGTGGGGAAGTACCCGGCTATTCAGATCTGGTCACCAAACACAGCCAAAGCCATTTCAAGCAACGTTTCAATTCTGAATGGTGGTCTTACACCAGGGCGATACTGAGAGTATCTAAATATTATTATTTTTAACGAATTAATTGTGAAATACCACAAATTAATTAAATAAAATTTATAGTGTCTGACCGAAACAGGACTTTCTACCGAAACCGAATCTTCGGTATCTGTCTCAGTTTCGGCTGTCTTCAGTTTTCGAAACATTTTTAGACATGTTAAAAATCTATTGTTTACTGAAATTTGGCTTATTTTTTACACTTATACAGAAAGTTAACACGTGTTAAATGAAATAAAAATAATAATAATTGAAATATGTGAAAAAATGAAAGAATGTTACTTTGTTTGAACCACTTGGATATATTTTTTACATTACTGCTATAAAACCAACAAAATTAACAAAACTTATTATCTACTTCTAGGAACGAAAATTTGTCAATAATCAATACTTACATTACAAAGGAAGGGCCTCGTTAATTGAATACTTTAATTTTAATTGCGTTTATAATCACAACATTCTAATTACACGTGTGTTAAATGATATAAAAATAAACAATAATTGAAGTATGTGAAAAGAAAATTATTTATTTTTTTGATGTTACTGTTATACAACAAACAAAAATTGTAAAAATTAACAAATATTTTAACTACTTGGAACAAAAATATGTCAGCTGACAATGGCGGGTGACACACGCGCCACGAACTCACCCGAAGTCAGCCAAACGACGCGCGATAATTCATGAATACAGAGTTTCGGTGCTGCCGAAGGTTCGGCAGATTTTCTGCCGAAACCGAAATTAGATTTCTTTGCCGAAACTTGCCGAGACCGAAAACGAACCTTCGGTCGGTCACTAAAACAATATTTGCGCACGCCGTGATTCGATCCCGCGACTTTCAAGTCAAGAGCCTATCCCCCTGGAGGCGGTCAATACATTTAATGACGTAAAATAATAAAGCTATACACGTAACACAAAATATCACAATTTTGTTATTTTTATTCCAGTTAAAAAAAAAAATCACTCATTTAACTAGAAGTAATTAAACACATTAAAATAAACATAAAATTCAATACAGGGCTATTCTATTTCATTATTTTGTTCAAGATAAATATTAATATATATATTTTTTTTTAATTTACCCAGCTTTTTCGTTTTTAATGTCGTTTGGGAGGCAATCATGTTGTTCCCATCGTAACCAATGGATTATTTACCATAGTTGGTGTGGATGGTATTTTAATAAATGTTATCGTGTTTTCGTGTAAAGTGTTTGTGTACTTGGGACGTTTGAATGAATTCTGTATGTGTGTGTAAACGAGTGTATTGTTTATTATAAAACACACATCATTCACAAATACACAACTCATAATAAATTACGATTTTTATTTTTTTTTCCTTACCGAATTCACATGTTTTATTAAAATTTTTCATGTTCTTCATCTTATTGAATTTTTGAGTGAGGCCAACATTATTAAATGATATTATAAAATGTGCATTATTGTACAAAATAAAATAAAGTACTCCGTTTCGTTAACCCGCCTGCTTGATTCAATATATTCGCACCTCACAATCCGGAAGCCTCGGTTTCGCACGTAAATTTTGAAACTGTCACTTTAAAATGTAAGGTCGCTCTGGGACGCATTTGGTCTTATGAAAGTATAACGCGATTACGTGTTTTGGGATGTATTTATTCCTAAACAAGCAGACGGGTTAAAATGACCAACTATCAAATAAAAACTAAATAAGCTCTCAAAACTTCGTCACAGAAGTATCTGCGGAAATACAACACAGGTGGCTCTGAAAATTATTTTGGTTATGGAAAATGAGCAAAAGAAATGATTTTTCAATCAAAGATCATTTTTGAAAAAAATGCCATTTAGAAACTTGTCCAACCGATAATGTGAACTGTTTGGTTATCCGTAGTTTAAATGACTTCCTATATATAAATAATAATATAATCCTATATATAAATAATAATAATAAATCACCGTCAGCTTTTCAGTTACACTACCTATATGGAGTACAGATGTTTGGTCGGGCGAGCCCTCGAAGGGTTCGAAGTTCTAAAACAGCTTTGGTTCTACCCGGACTATCGAGTTTTCCAACCCAATGGCCCCAATAGTAGGTCAGCGCCTGAGGCTACCGAATTCCCTCCTTACCTTCAAACCCAACCGGAGGCTTAGCTATTAAAGCTCTAAGCATCTTGGTGCAAAACGCCGGTGGGAATGTTGGAGATATCAGCAGTGGCAGTTTGTGGCTTAAAAGTGGAGAGGTACAAATAGTATTATGTTTATACGCACTAAATATACATAAAAACAATAATATTAAATTAATTACAAATCGCCGCACTCCATAGGTACCACCGCCTAAGTCACCAAATACAAACCAAAACAAATCTTTGGCTCTGTCATTACTTTAGAAGTGTTCAAGACAATCCCCCTACCTCTTCGTCTACGTGAGATCAGCGGCTCTTGAAGGCGGACCGTGTATCTGCCTCACTAGCGTAATAGTGTACTTACTGCGTTGTGTCTATCATGGACGATGGATAAAACTCTATATCAATACGATATTTACTAAATTCGCTATCGATGGTTAGTTATCAATTTTGTTGAGCACGGTGAACGATTGATAATAAATATTCCAACCGACGACGCGACGTTTGATAAATTTTAGCAAGGCCTCCATAATATCAGATAAGTTTAGGATAACCGTCAATATACACATATTTTTTTACTAATTTCGTTCGTTATGCAAGAATACTGGCTTATTAATGAATGGATTGAACTAACGAAGCTCTTCGAATTGAAAGAAGTAGAACTCAATCCATAGATTTTAATAATGCATCTAAGACGCGATCAATTTATTTCGTTCGAACTTTAAGAAACGAAAGTGGTTGAAATATGACTAAAGACTTCAATAACTGATTAACTCCCGTTTATTGTCAAAAAGTAAATGCAGACTACCAATGCATATGTGGGTTAGTATTTTAATACAACATTGCCAATTTATTAACATTTTTATATAATTGTTTGGCGTTTGACATTTCGGAAAGTGAATTGATGGAAAACACCTTCAGTGTTGGCAGCGTATGTCGATTTCTTATTCATTTTATTTATTTTATTTTTATTTATTGCTTCTTCACAATTTATGTACATATATTTTTAGCATGTAATTATTAACCCCACTAGTGTTCGCCTGTATCGGGGTTAATAATTTCACAATTTAATAAAAATAACACACGCAAATATCGGTCATGCAAAACAGTTAAGTAAAAGCAAAATAATAAAATTTAAAAATAAAATAAAATGATAAAAAGAGAAAATAATAAGTGATAAAAATATATGAATTAATAACAAAGTGTTAAGAGATCAGACAAAATGTTCTCATTTATTATATCATTAGTTTATACCATTTTCAACAATAGATAAAATTTAAAAAAATATATGTCCTTAGGTTTTTTTTTTTAAATATGTGTAAAAAATAAAAAATAAAGATAAAAAAATAAAAAAAATGAAACAAAACAATGATTTATAAGCCATTACATTAGAGCGAATCTTTCTTATGCAATATTAAAGTGACTATCAAATAATTATGAAATAAATATGAAAGAAACCGTTTTCACATTTAAGTGACCGTTTTCATTAAAATATGATTGTATTTTATAGTGTAAGTGACACCTTAGAAATGCCATCCGTGTGATCTTTTAGTTTTGACAAAGTTATGGGATACGATAACCCATATATATTTATTTATTTGTTGTTTGTTTACCTTTTTAATTTAGGTGTTATTGTTTAAATTGAAATTTTGAAATTCATTTTGACTTGAGATTAACAATTTTATAGAGTACACAAAATAATGTGTTGAAAGACAATATTGTTACAATAATATTTCTCACAGAATGGGCCTCTACTGCACTATAGGAACAAATACATTATAACGTAAAACATGGAGAGTGACCATATGTTGAAATTAGCTTTGAAATAACATTTTTTTTGCAAGTTGTTTAATCTATAATACTTAAAATTAGGTTTGGTTAGAAAATTAATATGTAATGGTAAGTTAATAAGAAAATAAAAAATAATATATTAACAGTAAATATACTGTAATAAATAATCAATATGCTATTAATTTAGAAATGACAATGTACAAAAAATCAATTGGCAATCCTCGGCTAATACGAATAATTTAACCATTTTTTTTTCATTCCCTGTCAATGTTGGTTCGGCTGTCAACAGCGAAACCGTGTTTGATATATCGATACAAAATCGTCGAAAATTACGCCTATCGATCGATTTCTCTGTGCTAGAGGCAGGAATGGGTACCGCCGCCCCGGGAACCTTTATTGGATAACCAACACCTCTGCCATAGGTCACCCCAAGTGGTTTGCTACTTTGCTTGGTGATTTAGCAGGGGTGCCCGGGTTCATGGGGTGAGATTTGTCTAGTTCTTGGAGGCGGATGACCAGGACACACTGAACCCCAGATTCCTAGCCACCCCTTAAACACTTTTCCTTCCCAGAACTCTCCTCTCCTTCTTTTCCTTAAAAAAACCCTCTACACGGCATCCCCAAAGATGACATAGGCCCTGAGGGAAATTATTTTCCTCAGGGCCTCCTGTGTGGAGCTCATGTAAAAATAAAAGTGAAAAACGAAAATATTAATGCGTAATATTTAAATTGAAGTAACTGAGGTTTATACAAATTTTAAATGGCTAATATAAAAAAAATTGTTGTATTATACTTCGGGTATACGGATTTGTGCATCTTTTTTTTCTCCTCATTTTTAGGGGAGGCGCAGTCACCCCTGCCTCATTGCACGAACCTCCACTGGAAGACAGTTGTTATAATGCCGGTCCATATCTCGTCCTCGCTGCTGTAATTTATGTTGTTGGGCAATAAATGGTAAAAATTAAGGAACATCGAAATACTCGATACATTTTAATTTGTTTTATTTGTGCGCCCACATATATATATTTTTTTTTATGTGAGGGCCGCATAAGAATAGGCCACTTGCATCACATTAAAAAAAATCCGTTTTAGCCAAATATACTAAGACATTCTGTATTTTTTTTTCAATGAATGGGTGAGTGGGAATTGGACGTGACGGATTTGATTCAGCCTTAGGTAAGTTCGGGGATAAAAGGACGAATGAAAATGGGAACAGAATACTTGAAGTATGTTTAGAGTGGAACCTGTTTCTATCGAATACCTTTTTCGAACATAAAGGTATCCACCAATATACGTGGGAAAGAGGAAATGAAAGATCAATAATTGATTTTGTGGTAATTGACTCTAGGTTGAGAGCCGTTACCGAGGAAACAAGAGTTTTCAGAGGGGCTGAGGTTGAAACTGACCACTTTCTGGTGGTATCAAGAGTAAACCTTTTTTGCGGATGGCGCTCTAAAGTGAAAACGGTATCAGCTCCAACAAGAGTCAAAATAGAAAAACTACAAAACGATTATGTGAGAAGTGAGTATGAGAATTGTGCAGAAATGAGATTGAATGCGAAAGAAATGGACGGTCTAAGCATAGAGGAAACATGGAACCACATAAAGGTTAGTCTGTGCGAATCTGCTATAGACGTGTGTGGAATAAGTAAGCAAGGTAGGAAGGAAGGCGATGCATGGTGGGATGACGAGATCAAAGCACTGGTCTCAGAGAAGAAGAAAGCTTGGTTACGTCTGATAGCGACTGACAGTGCTTCAAGCGAAGAGAGAGATAGAGCGAAAGAAGTATACAAGGGATGCAAGAAAAGAGTAAGTGTTGGAGTGAAAGAACGAAAGAAACGCCTGGAAGATGAAGAGGGAATAAAAATGACAAAACACTTCCAAGAAAACATTAAACTATTTTGGAAGGAAGTCAAAAGGTCCCGGAGTGGCCCAGAGAACGGAAGAATGAAAGTGATAAAATCGAAAGATGTAAGAATGTTGACGAATGAAGAAGAAATAAAAGAAAGATGGATGAAATATTTTGAGGAAGTCTTCGAAAGCAACCCGGGTGATAGTGAGTCCAGCGTCGAATCGGGAATGAACGATGACAGAGTGAATGTTATCAAAATCAGTATGGATGAAATAAAAAAAATCGATTAAATGCATGAAGAATGAATGGTAAGGCTGTTGGTTTCGACAATATTGCTGCCGAATATTTTAAAGGAGATAGTCGTATTATTCTCACATGGTTGTGCAAACTTTTTAACCAATGTTTAGAGGAGGGTTACACGCCATTAGATTGGAGAAGGGCTGTAATCATGCCGTTGTACAAAGGTAAAGGGTCACGCATGGAATGTGGGAATCATAAGGCTATTAGCCTGCTAAGTTCTGTCGGCAAGCTGTATGGAAGAATATTGATTGAAAGGGTAAGAACGGAAACAAAGGATAAAATATGGGATGTGCAAGGTGCCTTTATGAGTAGAAGGGGATGCATGGACCAGATTTTCTCCTTGCGTATGCTCACTGAGAAGTTTCTGGCGAAAAACCAGAAACTTTTCTGCGCTTTTGTAGATCTTCAAAAAGCGTACGACCGAGTCGACAGGAAAAAGCTATGGAAGGTATTGTCCAAGTATGGAGTGAATACATATATCATACAGGCAATTGCGTCTCTGTACGAGGAAAGCGTTGCATGTGTTAGGGTGAACGGTGATTTTACGGGGTGGTTAGAAATCACAAAAGGTGTTAAGCAAGGCTGCGTAATGTCACCATGGTTATTCAATCTATACATGGATTATTGTATGTAAGAATTGAAAGATGTGGGATTGGGCGCGAAATTGAATAGTCTGAAAGTATGTTGCCTGTTATATGCTGATGATGCGGTGCTGATTTATAACTCTATGGAAGATCTACAGTCTCTAGTATCTAGGATGAACGAAGTATGTATGAAGAATGAGTTAATGATGAATGTAAGTAAATCTAAAGTCATGGTGTTTGAAAGAGAGAGTACGAAAACAGTGTGCGACATAGTTGTGAATGGTAAATACTTGGAGCAGGTGGATGAGTTTGTTTATCTGGGTAGTATGTTTACGAGAGATGGGAAGGCTGATAGAGATATTGAAAGAAGGGTAAATGCCGGTAACTCCATTAATGGAGGACTGAATGCCGTTGGCGCTTATAAAAAACTGTCAAAAAAAGCGAAGCTAGCAGTCCACAATGGAGTCCTGGTACCTACCCTGATGTATGGCAGTGAGGCATGTAACTGGCAGAGGAAGGATGAAAGTAAACTGAATGCTGTTGAAATGAGATCCCTGAGACGTATGTGTGGTAAAACCATGTATGATCGTGTTAGAAATGTGGATATCCGCAAAGAATGTAAGGCTGATGTAAGTATAATAAGCAAAATTAAGAAAGGGACCCTCAGATGGTTTGGGCACGTAGAGCGAATGAGCGAAGAAAGTAGTGTAAAAAATATATATGATGCAAATGTGAATGGTAGAAGAAGTCGGGGACGCCCGAGGAAGACATGGAGACACTTGAGACGGGCCATGTCAAAAGTCAGAATAATAGAAGAGTATGTATGAGACGATGTATGAATGTGAGTGAGGCAAAGAGTGTGTGCCAAGACCGAGTTGTTTGGCGGTCCGTCCTCTCTGCCTACCCCTGCGGAAAAAGGCGTGATGGTTAGTTAGTATTTTTGAAACCCTGAGGATTTTTTGAAAATTTCAATTCGAAAAATCAGACCATTTTTTATAAACCGGAAAGACGGGACATAATTTTATAGGTGCGAAAAAACGATAATTACATAGCCGAAAATCATTTTTTTTTTAAATAACGTTTTCCACACGAAAGGCACAGGAGAATAACGAGGAATACCAAAAATATTACATCTCACAAATATTTTTTTCCTTAATTCATCTTATTGATCATAAATCATTATAATATACAACGTATATATTACTAAATCCAATGTAATATACTTGTAGGTACTTGTAAATTATATTAATAATAAGAATATTATAAAATTTGATTTTGTTAAAATCAGCACCATAACCATTTTACCTCTAAAACACGAACCGACTTCTAAAATGTACGGGGTTCTCATCAGAACATCTGTCAAAAAGTCAAACCAAACGATAAGTTAGCAGAGAACAAACAATAAATCTAGTGAACGTTAAATGTCAAATTCGAAAATTCGCCTGAAATCAAAGTGATGCCACATAAAAAAAATAAAAAAATCCGTGTGGAATTTTACAAAATTAATAGGAACATTTCGGAGACGGGTCATTTTCATAATGGATCCAAATAATGGATTTGTTTATTAAAAAAAAAAAAAATGTACATTTCTAAAAAAATTTACTAACATTTTCGTAATCTTAATAAAAAGATCTATCCACACGATTTTTTCCAAGTCGTTATGAAATCCATGCAAGTGGCCTATTCCAACTGCTCTCAATGTCGTCTGGAGCCAGTGAGACTGTATCCTCTCCAATTGGGTTGTGTTGTGAGGTGAGGGGAATGAGATGGGTGGTGAGGAAGTACCGACCTGGCTATAATAATAAAGAGGGGATATTTTGATTAGGGGATGTTCCTTCACAATTAAATGAGCTTGCTCAGATATTTTTTGATACAATACAACGAAATGTAGATGTTATTGGTGGAAAGAATGTAATTGTTCTCGGAGATTTCAATATGCACTCCGCAAGAGGTTCCGTAGAAACGGAAAACGACCTTAATTTTCTATGCGCCGTTTTTGGTCTCTCCCAATATAATAACATTCAAAACATAAACTTAAGAGTTTTAGATTTAATTTTATGCAACATATCCTTAAATGTTATTCATTGCGATTCTCCCCTTGTTACATCATCCTGCACTAGAATTTATTTTCTCATGCAAAAAAAACATTAAAATTACAAACATTCCAAAAAATGACAAGAATGCTTTGCGTGGATGGAATTTTGGGCAGGGCGATGTTTATGAACTGTACAATATGATGAGCCAACTAGATTGGCAAGAACTGTACAATTTTAGCACTATAAATGAGGCGGTACATCATTTTTATGCTTGTATTTACAATATTTATATATCTATCTATATATATGATATCCGAAGTGGTTCTGTCAAGATACCATCGCGAGCATTAGGAAGAAACATGCTCTCCATAAAAAATGGAAGGCTACCGGATTGCGACGTGACTATGATTTGTTCAGTGTGCATAGAGCCGTGGTTAGACGCAATATACGCACTGCTTTCCAATTATATGTAAATTCCATTGAACACGATATTAAGCATGATCCCAACATGTTTTGGGACTACGTCAAATCGCTGAGAAAAGATGGTGATATTCAAGACACCATGACGCATCGTGATCGGGAAGTTCGTGGAGTAGACGTAGCTAACGCTTTTGCAACACACTTCCAATCCGTGTATATTAATGAGTCTCCATTACTAGATACAAATATTGCTGCCAAGTTGAATATAAAGGGAGCCCAGAATATCGATATTAATCAAATTGATGAATCAGATATAGAAACTTGCATTAGAAAAATGAAAAATACATATTCACTTGGTCCAGATTTTCTTCCAGTATTCTTCTTTAAAGGTTGTGCCGAGTTTTTAAAAAAGCCACTTAGTTTCTTATTTAATCTTTCCCTGGAAACCGGTGTATTTCCTGATTCCTGGAAAATTTCGAAGATTTGTCCGATTTATAAAAGCGGTACAAAGACCTCTGTAGAAAATTTTAGGCCAGTAGCAATACTATCTGCACCGGCCAAACTGTTCGAATCGATTATTCATAAATACACACTGCCACAAGTGGAGCCGTACATAATTTCAGAACAGCACGGATTTAGAAAAGGTCGATCTACAGAAATCAACTTTTTGTTTTTTTGAAGAGTTTTATTAAATGTACATTTGTTACTTAAATTAAATTTTTCCGCGACCGGTTTCGATACAACCGTATCATTCACGAGCAGAATTAAAACTAACTTAAAAAATAAATGCAAGTACCAAGTACAAAACTCTTCAAAAAAACAAAATGTCTGGAAATTGTTACATAGTTAATGCCCAAGAAATACAAAAAAAAAAAAAAAAAGAAATCAACTTATTAGTGTTTACTGATTACATATCAAAATCTTTAGATAAAGGCCATCAGGTAGACTGTTCATATAACGACTTTTCAAAAGCCTTCGATACTGTTAATCACGACGTCTTACTCAATAAACTGGCTGAAATAGGATTCTCCATGAGACTACTCACCTTTTTTGCTAGCTATCTTGCAGACAGGAAACAGTTTGTTTCTCATGGACTATTCCAGTCTATTCTATTTTTTGTACGATCAGGAGTACCCCAAGGTTCTAATTTAGGCCCACTCCTTTTTTCCATATTTATTAATGATATTTCAGAAGTAATTCTGCACTCCAGGTTTCTTCTTTTTGCTGATGACCTGAAACTATTCTTAGAAATACTAACTCTAGAAGACTGCAAACGACTCCAGTCAGATAGATATTGATAGAATTATTGACTGGAGTAAAAGAAATCGGATTGAGTTCAATATATCTAAATGTTTAATTTTGTCATTCACTAGGGCGTGTCATACCTGGTATTACCGGTATACGATGGACGCCCGAAGTCTAAAACGTGTCTCCACCATGAATGACCTTGGAATCATGTTTGATAGTAGGCTGCACTTCATTGAGAATGCTGGGCTTTATTCTGCGTACTGCAAGGAATTTTAGAGATACCCGGGTTCTCATAATCCTATTCAATTCCCTAGTAAGGAGTAGACTTGAAAGTGGGTCAGTAATTTGGAGTCCGCACCAAGTAAAATATTCCCTCATGTTGGAGAGAGTTCAGAAAAAATTTCTGAGATTTCTGTACATGAGGGAGTACGGCTATTACCCGTGGCTCTATCCTACTGACTTTCTTTTTGGTATGCTCGGAATGAACCATCTACGAGTCAGAAGGGATGTACACATTGCTACGCATTTCTTCAAATTGATTCGCGGATGGTTTGAAAACTCAGCTATCTTGGAGAGCATTCATTTCTATGTTCCCGATGGTTATCTTCGCCACCGACAGCATAGGCTGTTCTATCTTCCGGCCTGCAGGACTAACTTGCCAATGTTCATGCCGGTCGGGAGAGCAATCTTGCTGTTGAATAGAATTAATTCGGATATCGACATATTTAGCGTTAGTGAAGCTGCTTTTAAAAGGCAAGCTCTATTAATGCTTGTATAGTTTTTAGCCTACCATTCTACCATTTATGTTTAATGTAATACTGTTACAATTGTATTTTAAAAACACATTAAAATTTTTAATTTTGTAATGTTTTTGAAAGAATAAATAAATAATTTGAATTTGAATTTGAAATTAAAAAATTGCGTCATTCAAAACCGTATTTGCTTAGTAATGTCCATTACATTGAATTTCTCTAGTATCGCGGCAATTATGATTGGCAACGCTCAGCGAATTATTTTTGCGTTTTGTTTGGGAATAAAATATTTATTCTATGGCAATGAATTACTCTCATCCCCTCTTCCCACTCATCCATTCATGTCTTCAGTGTTCGCAATTAACCACCGTGACAACTATGGGTCGACCGACACAGGTTTTTTGTTCTCGGCCGAGACCGAAACCGAGACCGAGATTAAATTAAAATCTCGGCCGAGACCGAGAATAGATAAATGAAAAAAATATGGAAATGCGCTATTTTCGCATAGTAAAGCAACAATAAAACATTATACCTACTTAGTAAACACATTTAATCGAAATAACCCACCCTTACGACTTACAAACCCTATCCGTGAATCAATAAGGAACTCCAGTGAAAAATATTATGGCTTTAAAAAAATATGTTCATACAGACCAATGAACACTGATTCTGAATATATAAGTTTTATTTCATAATATTAAACGTAGTGTTCCAAAAAAATTATTAAAAAGTGCATTTTTAAACCTCTCGTCAAAACACACTGTAAAGTTGGTATTACTGAATGGTTAGTACTGACGTCACGCGTCACCAGTCATTGTATTGAAACTTTGATTATGTAGGTATGACACAAGCCATCAGTATTAACACATTTCATGCTATTCGTTATTTCATACTGTTTATAGAGATTTAGTTGTTGTGTTTATTGAAACAATATTTAAGTCTATATAATTCAGTATCAAAAATAGAGGTATCCCCATTAGTTTATCTCTATTATTTAAAATATTGAAATATTTAAACTGTACGAAAAATTTTTATAATATGCTACATCAAAATGCTACCTAGAGACGGGCAAAGCGGCTCAGTTGAACGAGAATGAAAAGATCCGATTCAGTGAATTGGCTCAATTGAGCGACTGAATTAAGCTACGGACACACTTGCTCATTAGAAGCCAAAGAGCATGCTACCTAGTGGCAATTGCTACCCGCTCACTCGTTCGCAAAGATCCGCGAACCGCGAGCAAGTGTGTCCGTAGCTTTGAAGATCGTTACGGATCCGTATGAAGATCCGGGTCACTGAGCCGACTCGTTCGCGAACGACTCACTTCTCTACGAACTTAGAATTCAAAATGGCCGTCGTCGATTAGCTGGTAGGCGCTGTATCGCCCGTTTCTTATTTGCCTAGATTTTTTGCAGTGTGCAGGTGATGCTCCGTTTGAGATAGTATTGATTTTGAAAGCCAAAAAAATAATAATTTCAAACAATTTCTATACCACTCTCCCGTAATAATATTGAAAAATATAATACAATAAATAAATAATTCCACCTAAATAATGTTTTAACTTATCGAATACTTTCTTCCGTATAACTGTCATACAAAATAAACACCTGTTGAAAAACTTTTCAGGAGTGATGACGTCACTATCGGATCTTGAAAAATTAAAACTTTGAAAATTATTTTAACTATTAAAACAAACTCTAAAAAAAATGCAGTTATTAAGTTAAAAGGTCATTATTCATAAAAAAATTGGACTATTGCCACATTCGTCAAAACACATTAGTTGATTTGTATACAGGGTGTCCGGGGATTAAGTGCATTAACTTCGGCAGGTGATTTTACATGATAGTACAAGTAAAAAAGATACATAAGACCTTGATTTTTTTGGTATTAGCTTAAATGATTTCTGTCGCTCTTTAAACAAATGAAGATATGTAATATTCACCCTAATTTTTGCAAGGTCTTGACGTGACTTGACACTTATTTTTCTTCTATTTTCACTGTTTGTCTTTGCTTTCATGTACCATCCGAATCCTTACATTGTTCATTTCTATACTTCGTGATACTTTGTTTTAAATTGGACGTAAGTCCGTAAATAAATAAATAAATAAATAAATAAATAACTCTTTTCGAAAATCCAACTTTTAGGGGTAGTTTTGAGGTAAAACGATAAAATTCGTCCGGCATGTGCGGCCAGATTTATTATTTTCCGCTGTTACGATACGGGCCAATCACAATCGAGTCGGGCGCCAGGCAGGCTCTCAGCAAGTAAGATCGTTCCTCACACTAAGGATTTTTAGTAGGTACGTCTTTTTGTATGGGAAAAAAATGTTGGAATTTCGAAAAAAGTTGTTAATCTTTTTTACTCCTTCCATCATGTAGAATCATCTCCCAAAGCTAATGCACTTTACCCCCGGACACCCTGTATTCATTGCTGTTTTTGGCAGTTTATTATGAACTAAGTTCTAAAAAAACAGTAACGAACATCCAAACCAGCGAATATATGTGTTCCGATGAATGATGTGGCCACTGAATCTTAAAAATCTTCGTACACTTACCAGTTTTCCATCATACGTATAAAATAATACGTAATGATCTTGATATTCACTAAACTAGTTTATGTAGTTATTCTGGCTAGTAAATATAATTAATCACAACAACACATAAAATAACTTATTTTTTTCTACTACAAACAAAATTCAAACAAATTTCTTTTAACTACGATTGTTTGTTTACACCAAATAACAAATGTGAACGCGCGCGCTAGATTTGAATCCAATTATCCTATACCGTACCTACTTACAACGGTCTCGGTTATGGCCCAGAATCTCGGCCATTTTCTTGCCGAGATCTGAGACAGTGTTCTCCGTAGAATTTGTAGCCGAGAATGCCGAGACCGAGATCTCGGTCGACCCTTAGTGACAACAGTCTCCCCGTGGACTGGACTATAAATCTCATACAAACACATCGCAAGATTCCTTTGGAAACTATTTATATTAGCAGTGACTTCAATAAAAACATAGTGAATGATACGTAGAGAAGGCATCTCACCTTTAAATGTAATAAACTGCGGAGAATTCGTTCCATCTCTATCTCCCGGGTGAATTTTCTTGCAAATACAGTTTATTGCCATTATAAGAAACAGAAATTCATACGACGTATTGTAAAAACCTCTATAGTGACCGACCAACGGTTTGGAAAAAAAATCTAGGTTCGGCGTCAGTTTCGGTTTCGGCAGGAAATCTGCCGAACCTTCGGCTGCACCGAAACTCTGCGTTCGTGAATTATCGCGCGTCGTTCGGCTGACTTCGGGTGAATTCGTGGCTCGTGTGTCACCTGCCATCATCAGCTGAGTTCGCAAACGCAATTAGAATTAAAATTCTCATTTAATGAGGTCCTTCCTTTGTAATTTAAGTATTGATTATTGACAATTTTTTGTTCCAAGAAGTTAACATGTTTTATGTATTTTAAATTTTTTTTATTTGTTTAATAGCAGTAATATCAAAAAAAAAAATTACTTTCAATTATTGTTTTTTATTTCATTTAACACGTGTAATAAAAATTTGTGATTGTAAACGCAATTAAAATTAAAATACTTTATTGATATTAAGGTACTTCCTTCATAAAATGTTGATTATTGATACATTTTTGTTCCAAGAAGCAATAACTTTGTTTTGTTAATTTTTGTTTGTTTTATTGCAGTAATATAATTTTTTCACATACTTCAATTCATTGCTTTTTATTTCATTGAACACGTGTTAATAGTGTAAAAAATAGACCAAATTTCAGTAAACATTAGATTTTAAAATGTCTAAAAAAGTTTTAGTTTTGGTTTCGGGTTCGCCCGAAACTGAGACAGATACCGAAGATTCGGTTTCGGTAGAAAGTCCTGTTTCGGTTGGACACTAAATAAAATTGATTAGAAATTACAAAAGTTTGATTTCTTCTTCATTTGTGGTGCCAACTCTTGCCAAAGTTTAATCCAAAATATCGTTTTGATCAATTGCTTGAGACGTGCACGTGAAAGCATTTATATCAATATTCTATTTTTTCAGACTCTTCCCTCGTATCTCCACGAACCTGCTTGGTAGTCTCGCTTCTGGGCGGGAGCTCCATTTATAATTATTATTCTTGGATGGATCTCTCCACCAACATCTTTAGGGATGCAGCCAGTGTTGCCCGTGCACACATTAGGGAGGGTGTATTAGGGATCCAGAGGCGAGCGTGCGTGGCTGAATGGAATAGGGGAGGAAAAGGCATGAAAAGAGGTAGGAACTATGTTTTTAACGCGTTGAGTATACGTGTGTGTAGTGCTGTGTGGGAGAAATGATGGATTTATTCAATTTTCTCGTATTTTCATGTGTGACTAAGTATTATATCAGCGTTGTGCGGTGCCTTTTCGTCGACATTTTGAATATTTTATAAAACTAGGTTGGTAGTATGAAGCATGGTTATAGTTTCTTTGCCGACAAAACTGATCGGCGAAGTACTTTTCAAAATACAACAATGAGCTATGAAAAAGATTTTAAGATAATCTTCGACCATATCATATCGATGAAGATATCCCATTTATTTTATTTTTTTAAGTGAAAACTTCTTTGGTACCGTTGTGATTTGAAACTCACTGAAACGGTAACGAGCGACACTAGAAAAAGACAACACATACATCTATAGGATTTAACCTGCGAGAGAATGAGATAGACCAATCCCTGTTCTCTTTGTGCGGTGCTTAGTAGCCTATCGGCTTCCTCTTAGTTCGGTGCTTCGTAGAGTAAAATGTATAATCCCTTTTAAACTTGGTATCACTATTATATTAAATAAACTCTACAATTATCCTACTACTGATGTTTAGTTTTCTGAACGTTTCACTTCTGCCGCGTTTGAACCGCACAGTCTGCGCACATTATGTTTTTTTGGAGAATATATGACGCAAATGTGAATGGTAGAAGAAGTCGGGGACGCCCGAGGAAAGCCCGACGCCCGACGCCATGGCAAGTGAATCAGATTCTTGAGTCGGGTCATGTGAAGAGTCGGAATAATAGAAGAGCATGTATGAGACGATGTATGATGTGAACGATGCAAGGAGTGTGTGCCAAGACCGAGTTGTTCGACGGTCCGTCCTCTCTGCCTACCCCTGCCGGGAAACGGCGTGACGTTAGTTGGGCTTTCACATATTTCTTAACTAGTCAGACTTCAATCAGATCCTCCAGACCCCCCATACCGACACTAGTTATCAATATTTTTAAAGTTTTTATTTTAAAATCGAAGAAAATAACCCAAAATGTCACCGGAGACCAAAATTTCATTTTAACTTCAAAAAGGATCAGGAATCTCTGCCTAAAATAAGTTAGGCATGACCTTAATACCCTGTACATTGTATAACGTTTCAATTCAAAGTAATACATTTACAATACCGTGCACACTGCACAGTGCGTTCTTTCTTGTTTTCCTTGAATAAACTCGGGTCTCTAGCGACAAAATGTTTTCAAAACATCCGACTAAAACAAAAAGAGCGGGTCGGGGCCGCAACGTTTTTGTTTTCATCAGCTACGGAAAACAAAATCATTATGGCCTGCCCCAATGTTTTTATTTTATTTTGGTTGGATCTTGTGAACAAAAAATTCCGCAGGAGACGCGTCTAGAGACATCTGAATGATTCTCTGACACCTAGGACGTGTTTTTTCAGAGAATTTGAACAATGAATAAATGTTAGAATAAGAAATTGTTTTGTTGATGGACTACTGTACCACTCGTATGAACTACAACAGCACAGCATCACACAATAAGTGTACAAAGGAATAAAATTATTCAATCAATTACCCCTTGATAAAAAAAATTGAAGTAGGTAGATACCATCATATAATTTTTACTTTTTCTTCGATATATTAAGTTTTGCTTATTATTTCTAATGTATTAAGTACAACTTTTTTTTTTCAAAGAAAGAGAAACATTCTCGGGTTACGAATAACCCAACAATGTTTGAAAATCTCCTACTACCACCACAGAAAGCCGAAAATATTGCTTGTCTTGTGATGAAGGACTTAGCCAGCCGAGGAATCGAACACGGGACGCCCGGGTGGGACCCGAACGCGATGCCCAATCAACCACTGACGGGTCAACTTATCTATATTGTTTATTACTTTTATAAATTATCTTATAAAATGATTCTATCTCTTCTTTTTAATATAATGCCTTCTTTCTTGTCCTGTAAAATGATTAAATTATATATAATTAGTCGAATTATTTTTTTAGAAATTCACGATGAAAATTAGGAATTATTATTTTACTTTACTCTGTAATTTTTAAAACAATCTATGTATATAAAAAAAAAATGTTTTGTTTCTTGGTTTGTGTATAAATATATAGATATATTTATTTTTTTATTTAACGCCCAAAGCACTTTTTCATGTTTGGTAGTAAAATTAATTTATGACAGATGATTTTTAAACAGATAAGGAAATAATAAAAACAAAATTAGATAAAAAAGCACACAAGTCAGAAAACTACAGCGATTTCATAGGTTTACAAAAATACAAATATGTTGAGGAATAGTTTTGGAATAAGTTTTTTTACAAGATCAACAAAATTCGCCAAGTTCATGTTAAATATGTCAAGATCACCTAAGTACTGATTTCCCATAGTGTGAAATCGTTGTTGTAGTATATGTAATTATCCGTGTATTCCGGATCATTCGGAAACGTTCGGGTTCCGACGAAGTTTGTCGAGCGGCCCGCGGTGCTCTCTGAGCCGATGCAGCCGTCGGCGCGCTCAGAACTATTCGAGAAGCCCTTGTAATCACTCGCTACATTAGGCAATAATAAAGTACTATCGAATCCATTGTATATCACAATAAAAGACGAAAAGAACTTACGTGTACATCTTATTATTTGTGGGCTAGTAAGGCCACAAAGAAGAACATTACAGTTGTATATATGCTATGCGTTGCTAAACCATTCATCCGATTGCGATGAAACTTTGGGGATTTGATGTGTTCGTGCCCGCGATGGTTTCTATTTAAAATAGTGACTTCTGGAATCATGAAATTATGCATTGCTAACCATTCACCCGATTGCGATGAAACTTTAAGGATTTGATGTGTTCGCTAGAAGCGAGAAGGGGGGAGGGGAACCAGAAAGGGGAGAGGAGAAGCTGGTAGAGGGGAGGGGGGTTCGCGGGACGGGGCAATAGCTGTCACCGGATCACAGTGGATCCGAGGAACTCGCTGTTTTTGGAACCGCTTTCTATTGAATTTATAAAATGGTCACCAATACTAAAAATGGGTGAAGCTGTAGTAAAGGCCGCCCGCAGGGCCTAGCAATTTATTTTTTTATTTTTTTTATTTCATTAAATTTTATAGGTCACAGATTTTTTTTTTGGCTACCACACTAGGCTAATGCCCGTGTTGTGGTAGTCATACATTTAAAATTTAAAATTAGTATTAAAAAATAATATTTTATTGAAACAGACAATTAAATATACTAAATAAGAAATACATTAAAAATACGTAAGTGAAAAATAAAGAAAAAAAATCATATTTTAAAGAAAAATAGAAATAAAAATGAAAATTCATATTTTGAAATACATAAACCAATAATAAAGATTAAGTGTTAAGAACTCATGTGTTCTATACAAATATATAAATTAAAACATAAATAAAATTAAATGAAAAACTAAGAGAAAAAAATAATAAATAATATTTTAAAGAAAAATAGAAATAGAAATAAAAATGGAAATAAAAATTTTGAAATGCAAAAATTAATAATTAAAATGTAGTGTTAACAACTCACGTGTTCTTTGAAGTACGCTCGTCCCCTTTCGAAAGTCCAATGTTGTACACGTGCTATATAAAGTGATTTAGTATTACTTGACTTTATGTCAGTAATCTGCATTATATATTTTAGGAGCGATGAATCAGAATTGTCGTTGAGCGAATGAGGTATTAGTTTTTGGGACCACGCAACCCAGGTTTGATGGTGTGTGCTTGATGTCGTTGAGCCTTAGTAGGTAGCTTTAATACGAGAGTATATGAAATACTATATTTTGATAAAAATGTATGGAGGAGAAATAAAAAAAAATAAAAAAAACAGCAAATTTAACGGTTAAAATTAAAATTAAAATTCAAAGTCCTATTAAGTTTTGTATCCAAGTAATGTTAGTTTGTATCCAAGTAAGTAATGTAGTCCTATTAAATTTTGTATCCAAGTAATGGGTACTGTGAAACAGCTGGCCCATTAAGAAATTATAATAGAACATGAATAGATGAAAAAAAAAATATTCGAATTAAATTTAATTTTTTTAAGTTTTTTATTATTGTGACACCTGTTTCGGCTTTTCAAAGGCCATTTTCAAACTGTGGTTAGGTTAGGTTAGGTAAGTACCACTTTGAGACTACTTGTTTATTTAATTCTAAATTTGAATTTTGAAGGGGCCTAAATAATTTTTTTTTAGGCTTAGAGATTATATAATCTCTGGCAATTCACTTCAGTGTAAATACAATGGCAACAAAATATATTGGTAGAAAAAACTCACGGAAGAGAAGGGAGCAGGTTCATCTGGAATGTAGTTGTTTGCTAGATGATATCACCATCTAAGCTACAGTTTACTTTTTTAAACTGAATTATTGTTAATGTGAATAGGTTTTACAAGAATTCGCTGCGACAAGATAATTGCGGTAGCTTTATGCGAGTTATATAACTAGGACTTCGTTCCGCTGCGATGATTGTTAATAATAAACTTTGAGCACCGAATACTTGCGAGTTGATCGAAATCGTAACATCAGGGAATCACAATGGGCGCTGAGGAAGAGAGATATTCATTGCCATAGGAAATAAATAATATTTAAATCCAAATAAACACAAAAGCAATCCGCCGAGCGCAGCCAATTATACCCGGCGCTAACAAATTTATTACCGGTTAAATTGATTAACTTAGAAAATAATTGTGACAATAAATTCTCTATTTTGTTGGGTTAAACACAAAAACAATTAATAATGCACTTGATTACAGCTTCCAATAAAAAAAAACTCATTCTTTCATCAAAATCACACGAAATCGACGGCGTTCAATTGGATGAAGTAAGTACATAGATAAATCGATGTGTTCATTTGGATAAAGCAGATAAAATTGTCACTAATAAATAAAATATTATGTAATTAATGTCTGTGTGTTAAATCAATCTAAATTATGTAATAGTTATAGTTATAATTTACTGTATTAAGTAATTAAATAGGTTGTAAACTTCGTCCGCCATTAAACACGGTTTTCCGGGTGAAATAATACTGAAAATGAATATTAAGGCGATGCACCATGTTAAGTGATATTTGGAATCAGGCCGCTAACAATAAAACTCCTTATGTATATGGCGATAAGGTAAAAATTCCCGCAATACCAGCCTTGATTTAACAAAAAAAAGAAGGGCCCCAAAAAGGGATTCTATTTTATTTTGTGAAGTTCTGGCACAAATATTAAAGTGTTTTCCGCTCATTTTCCAAAGAATCTAATTTTCCATATAATACAATAAAACCATAACGAAAGATTAAAACCATAACCGTAAGAATTGTGGTTTTATTCTTTCTATTTTCTTTTATCTTTTTATTATAATTTACATAAATGATATTATTAAAACTATTAAACATTGCAAAATTAGACTATTTGCAGACGGTACCTTAATCTATATTTCGTGTGAAGATTACATAGATGCAATTAACAAAATAAATGAAGACCTACAAAATACAGCAAAATGGCTGAAATAAAACAAGTTGAAACTGAACGTAAACAAAACAAAATATATGGAAATGCGCAATAAAACGCGTAACACAGGGTTAAATTTGACAATTAATTGTGAAAAAAATTGGAAAAGTAAATGAAATCAAATACCTGGGTGTAATACTTGATTCAAAACTGACTTTCACAGCAAACTTTGATTGTGTACTAAAAAAGTATCAAAAAGGTAAGTCTTCTTGGAAGACTAAGACATGAATTAAATAGAAATACTACGGAGCTCATTTATAAAACTATCGTTACTCAACATTTAGAATACTGCTCTACGATGTCATATTTGGCCAATGAAGGAAAATTGAACAAACTAGAAGTTTTACAGAACAGAGCTATGAGATGTATACTGGGGGAAATATACATCTCATAGCTCTGTTCTAAGTATACATCTCAAAATACTTTAAGGATGATTTTTTTTTTTAAGAGACGTTCATAATTACGAAACAAGAAATATAAACAGAGTTTGATTACCACAAATGAAGAAATCAAAATCACAGGCCTAATGTATAGAGGACTAAAGACTAAAAATGATGAAATGCCTGAAAGTGTGAAGAATGAAGAAAGATTTTTTTTTTACATGTATACCGTACAAGAGTCCCAACTGCTCCCGTCTGGAGTCAGTGCGACTATGGCATCCCCAATTGAGGTATGTTGTGAGGCTGAAGGTAATGGGGAAGGGAAGGAGATGGGGAAGAGGGAGGTGGAGAAGTACCTGGCTATTCAGATCTGGTCACCAAACATGGCTAACGCCATTTCAAGCAACGTTTCAATTCTGAATGGTGGTCTTACACCAGGGCGATACTGAGAGTATCTTCCACTCTGGAACGTGCCGCAAATATACTATATATTATTTTAAATTAATAAATCGTGAAATAACCCAAATTAAGCAAATAAGATTTATTTGACCCGCCGGGATTCGACCCCGCAACCTTCGGAGTGCTAGTCAAGAGCCTTACCGCTGGACTACGCCGGACTATGCATTTAAAAAGAAATGTTATGCTTACTGTAAAAATATTTAAATTTATCAAATGAAATGAAACATTGTGCTTATTAGTTTATATTCATGTAGTATAAACTAACTCAATAAATAAAAAAAGAAGAAGATTTAAAACTTTAAAGCGGTTGTCATGGGCCTGATACATTATTTTTTTATGGAATTATTAAAAAAAACTTAACCAAAAAATGTGTTTACTTTGTGTTTTATTCGTAGTATTTAATTAAATCATCTACAATCTTTCTAAGCGATCCAATTTTCAAACTAAAAATACATGATCTTGCATTGCTTTGTAATGCTTTGCCTAAACTATTTTTTTGGCATTAAAAAATTCTCACATTTAACTTTACTCCATCTACAGACGGAGATAACAAATTCCGAAACCACTTCTCCGAAGGCCATCAATTTATTATTGATGAAGTCAAAATAAGGTATATTCAATTACGTAGAATAGGTGGTTCACTGGAGTGGTCTGTAGCCAGAAAATGGCTTGAATTATTCAAATCACTCACCTACATATTATCAGACATTGGCATAGAGAGCACTAGGTGCTATGTCTCGAAAATTTTGTTTTAATTAAATAATTGTAATCAATATTACTTTTACAATAACAGTTTTTCAGACTTTCCCATCACAGGATTAGCCCTTTTGACAGTTTCACTCATTTTTCACTACAGATGTTATTATTATTTCCGTTTGAAATTCGGAGTTGCTTTCATAATAAAAAAAAAATATTGCACGCGCAGAGTAGTTATTTGCGTATTCACAAAAAAGCAAAACAAATAGGTATATTATTACAAATATAAAATCGTTTCATACATTCTTTAACCACTGCAGCGCTTTTTGCCACAATATGGAACGCACCATTTAAAATACCTTGGATTGATTTGCTGCCAGTTTTAGGCAAATTTTTAGGTAATATTTTCAAACACTCCCGCGGTTATACTTGACGTTTTATAAAATCTAAAAGAGACTACTTCTAATTATATTCAATAGATGGCAGCGTCTTCTAGTTTCTTACGAATTATTCGTCTTTCCAAAATCGTAAAATGCAAAAATGTTGAAAGCGGTCAACCATCAAAATGCCTCCTTGTAAAAAGTCGCATTTTATCGTGTTTTAGTGGATTTTTCTACCATATTTGTATACCATTGTAATCATAATTGATTTAATAATGCATTCAACGTGTTTCAAACTTAAATATACAGTGAATATTTGAAATACATAATTTTTTGTGGTTATGTTCGCAGTTTTTAGGCCGTTAGACTGTCATTGACAATGCATTATTTTCGATAAATAAAGCATTAATCGAGATAATTGGTATTGTGGATATAAGATAATTAATACGTCTGTCTGAGGTGCTACAGTTATTTTTGTGAGAACGTTAAAAATTCCATTTTAGTCCACTAAAGAGTTGTCATTTCTCGACCATAATTTGTGTCAAAAATTTTTTCAAAGGAAACATTGAACACTACACAACTTATAAAAATTCAGTTTTATTTTATATATATGTAGATTGTGATCATCAATTACACAATATAAAAGATACTTCATAGAAAATATTTAAGGGGACGCAAAATTCAACTTCCTACCAGAGTTTATAGCTAGAAAATCCTGAGACTATTTCTGTTTCAAATTTTTACGATTTTTTAATATTTTTTTTATAAATTCTAAAAATATGGGTGATTTTTTCAATATAGGTGAATTCATTGGCTATGTAGCACTTAATTCGGTTTATGTGTCTCGAAAATATTCAAAATGGGCACCAATTATTGACCTGACAATACTTGATCGAAGGCACCAATAAATCGCAAGCAATACGAGAAAAAAAGTTTTTATTTGGTCTGTCATTCGAGTGGTTAATGAAAAACTCGTTGAGCGCTATAATATAATATTTAATTTTGATAGAATGGAAGCCAAATTTAATGTGAAAATTGTACTGCGCTATATGTGATTAAAACTCAGGATTGTGGAATTTTGTTTCTGTGTAGAAGGGTTTTATTACTTTACTCTTTAGGATAAGGTTTTCAGGTTAGAAAAGTAATTATTTCTGAAGGGAAAAATTATTTTAGTGACAATTCTTTTGACCTTTTGCTGCAAATGTAAGTTTTGAAGAAACTAATTCTTTCATCTTTCCGGGATGCTCGCCACGCACAGGAGATAGCGGCAGTACCTAATTCGGTTACCTCCGTCCATGGCAGGTCCAGCCTTTCCTTATACAGCCTCCCGAATAGTTTTCCCTAATTTTGCCTGGTGCATTTAGCCCCCGCAGCCCGAATTTCTACCGTTTTATAACACATTTCTCTTGAACACTTTAAGTTTCTAAAACAAAACGTATGTTATTTTTGAAGATATTTTATATACAAATATTTTATCTATATCTACATTTGTAACGCATAAACGGTAATTATATGAAATTCCCTAGATGGGAAAAAATCGCAAAGTACGCAAATTATTACAAATACCTACGTTGTTTTCTGTTATTTTACAAGTATACAAAAATTCATAGTGTTTGGTTAAATCCTATTTAATACATTTTCAACGAGATTTTTATTCTTTTTTAAACGAGTTGTGTTTTATTAAATATTTTCAAAATTTTCGCTTAATTATTATCGTTTTTAATATTAGCGCGCTTCCTCTAACATTCGTATTTACATATCTTCCCTTCTTATTTTTTTGAGCGCTTACTACATACCTGGTCTTAAAACGCAATTAAAAAAAATACAGTTTATAAAAAAATCAATTTTCACTCGCCAAAGTCAACTACATTTACTAGACACAGTTCATGCAAATGTTTCACGGAAATGTCACGTGATCAAGTCAGTGCCACCTATCAATGACAGATTGCAAATATTGGTACTTGCAGCAAACACATTAAATAAAAAGAGCGATTAGGCAATTTTAAACAGTGAAGTTTATTTACCGGCAGCACTGACTTCGTAAACAGATCTGAACTCTAGTCTTCCTTGCTCACTTGCTGGGTGACGTCATAAGTCTACTAAAATAAACTAGAATCAGAATAATTTAAGACAGGTGAATCTAGTTTACAATTTGGCCCACACCGAATCCTTGTCTCAATTCTCTGCCAGTATGTGAAGACCCCTTGCCTTTGAGATATAATTTGTCCCTTAATTGACCCAGGTTACCCTCTCAGGAGCAAAGGCGTGTCATTAGAGCCCTTGCGGCTAGGACCATCGTCCTCCTAACATCTCGCTTCGAGTAGCTTTGACATGCCCGAGTGTCCTCGGCACGGATCATTTAATTCTATTTTACAGGGTACGAATTGAAGGGTCCTGAATAATCACTTCTTGATTAATAATATCAAATGTCCTGTGGCCATCACCTATTAACAATTCAAAATGGTGGCGGTTCGTTGGGAGGCTGTGGAGGAATGTTTAGGGATGAGGCTTATTTTATCGTACCTTTGTAGTTAGTACCTTAGTTTTCGTTTTGATTAAAGTAATTGAAATTCAAAAATTCAATTGAAGCTATCTAAATTGCAGCTGCGCATAATAAAAAAAATAAAATATTTGTTTGTGTTATAAAATAATATACATAATTTTTTAATGTAGCTATCACTTTGTGGTTATCCATTATAGAAAAAATGAAACAATACAACTTTGTATAATAATAATTTATGTGTACTCATTTTACATTGAACAATCTTCCGAGAAAAGATACTTGCCGCCAACACCAACTTGTCCCGTATACTTGGCAAGTATCTTTTCTCGGAAGATTTTTCAATGTAAAATGAGTGTTTCAGGCTGACAATTATTGCTTATAATAATTGTTACCATTTATGCTATGCATAAATTTTTCCTATTTTTTGCATTTTGTTTTTCCTGTTAAGCACTTGCATACTGCTTACAAACAACGTATGCATGGACACTGGAGGTCTAGATTCGTTCAAAATAAATAAATGTAGCTTCATTTAACAAAAAAAAATAGAATCTTGCGAGAGCCTTGAAGGAGTAACCATCAGTTACTTATACCAAGGCGGGTAAGAGGTGGATTACCTCCACTGTGCTATGCATAAAAATCTTGTCTTAAACGTTAGTTTATAAATTAAAAATAATATTACTATACAATATAATGTATATTAATTTATGTTTATTTATAATTACTTTGTATAATTATTTTTAAACAAAAAATATTATCTTATTTCCCAATCGTGGATTTGTTCCCCTACCCACCCACTCTACATTAATACCTACCCACCCAATCTACACTAATACCTACCCACCCAATTTACATTAATAACTAGCAACGGCTCCACCCCTACCATAATAAAACATTGTTCGAAAATGTCAAATTAGTATACGCTTTCCCTGAAGAAGGAACGTTTGTTCCGAAACCGGTAGGATTTACGCATTATATAAGTGGTTTATACAGAGTTGTATTGTTTCATTTTTCTATAATTTTTTTACTTTTTTTTTTTTGTTTGCTTATAATATATTTACACTTACTAGTATTGTACGGTTTTGAAATGACGAACAAATTTGAAATAACGAAGTTGGATACAAAATTTGAATATTTTTATTGCTCCGTATCCCGATGAGTTATAAAACTCATTTTAGGAAAGGGGATTTATCATACATAAGTGTAAGATAATAAAATTTTACATAAGTTGCTACTTTGATCATTCAAAAATATAAGTTTCACGTGCAATACAGTGCAAAAATTAAAAAGGGAGTTTAAGCACAACCAAAAACAAGAGAAAATAAAAAATAAACAAATAAGGTTGTACTTATATAAAGGTTAAAATAAATTGCAGTAAAATTACAGATATAGGGAAAAGAAACTAAGAGAAAAGAGACAAAACAAACCTGAAAGAAAATGACCTATTTTCATTTTTTTTAATTACACAGGGAGTTAGTTATACAGGGTGTTAGAAGACGTACTTGACTTAATGGCCTACATTTTATAATTTAAAACCCAAATAAATAAAGTAGCATTAGTGCTAGATAATTCTTACATTTTGATTAAAAAATAAATATTTAATTTGGCGGGGTATTTTGGCCTCCAATTTAAAATTAAGTTTTGTATGAAAAAGGCCGCTCGGCAGAAGGCTCTGCAACCCGGCTCGAAAAGAAGAAGATGGAGAGATACGATATTACGAATGTTAGAGGAGAGCTGCGATAAAATCGATGCGAAAATGTTTAATAAAACACGACTCATTTAAAATATAGCAAAAATCTCACGGGCATTATCTTAAACAGCATTTAAAGAAACACTGTGAATTTTTTCAAATATATAACTTGTAAAATAACTGAAACAAACGTGTTTATAATAATTTTTCGAGCATAACTTTGCGATTTTTTTCTATCGAGGGAATTTTATATAATTTGCGTTTCGGCGCGGGCAAAGTCTAGATATTATCTTCAAAAATAACATTTTTTTAGGAGCTTTAAAACTTACCGTGTTTAAGGGAAATATGTAATAAATCGGTAGAAATCCGGGTTGCGAGCCCTTAATTGTGTAGGCAATATACTCGTAGCTGAGAGATTTTATCCCATATTTTATACAGCGAGGAATGAGATTTTTATTTATTATTAATTTTTTAAACTTTATGAGTTAAATCTCAAATTTTAATATTTAATTAAATGAAGACATTAGCGAAACTCAATCGAAATCTGGAGACAGAAAAATCAGAAAAGATATTGGCTCCGCTGGGACGCGAACCCAGGATCCTTTGCTTACATGGCAACAGCTCTACCGATTGAGCTACGGAACCCATATTAATTCGGTCACTTTTAACTGTATCATACTTCGACTAAGAACTACTAACATTATCTCTTTATTTACTTAACGCACATATTATTGGCTGCTATATTCATATATGATTGCAAGATTCAACTCGAACTAAATGCAATCTAGATGGTGTCTGGATAAATTTTTATCCATTTTATTTTTATTACGCGACATCTATTGAATTTTTCTGCAAGTCTACGATGAATATTTATTATTAATTTTTTAAACTTTATGAGTAAAATCTCAAATTTTAATATTTAATTAAATGAAGACAATATTAGCGAAACTCAATCGAAATCTGGAGACAGAAAAATCAGTTAAGATATTGGCTCCGCTGGGAGCCAATATCTTTTCCCAGCGGAGCCAATATCTTTTCTGATTTTTCTGTCTCCAGATTTCGATTGAGTTTCGCTAATATTGTCTTCATTTAATTAAATATTGAGATTTTTATTGTTATTTCGAGTATTATGGTTGATGTCTCGATTGAAGTGGCTTGATGTTAGTGTGGGTTTGATTGGTGAGTAATTTGTAGGATTGTGTTTGTGATTTCATATCTAGGAAGGATTGTGATGGGTAGAACATCACAAACAAATCCTACGAACTTTCCTGTTTCCATTTCAACGTGTCGACAGAATGAATTTTAATTATTCATTTATTTTACTACTGCCCACAATGGCGCCATATTAAGTGATTATAGAGATGTAGTTCTTGTTGCATAATACACAATATAATGTATGAAATACGAATACGAATTAATAGCAAATTACACAGATAAATCTGAATTTAACATTATGATTACAATTCAAATTTTCTATCATAAAATAATAATAAATGTTATTCTTCACTGCTAACACCATCTGTGAAATTGCACTAAAACTTAATGCAAAATATCATTATAATTATTGCCGATCTATCTAAAATGTTATTATGGTAATATACTTCTTACTCCTCAAATGTTGCATAAACTTAAACTCTTCACTAGTAAGTTTACCAAATTCTTATAATTTCTAAACATTTTATTTCTAGGTAGTATGGAATGATCAATACGATCGACCGATGAAAAACATCACATTTTTTTCTGACGGTAAAAGTAATATAGAGGGCGCTCAATTTCACGTTGCGCTAACTCATAATGTAAAAATAAAAACATTAATTAAAATCCTAAAGAATAAATAAAAATTATTTATAATACAAATTGATTTGTTTAGTCATTGAATAAATAAATAAAAAAAATGTGGATCGACCGGGATTCGTTCTTTGTCCAGTGATATAAGTACGAGTCTCTTGACGACCACGTTGACCGGAGGCGTGGCATCCTCTGTAATCCGGCTTCTCGGAGGTCGGATTCGGCGGATGGCCGCGGCCTAGAGCTACCTTCACTCGTCTCTCCTGTGAGGAACTGAACACTGTCTCGTGTATCCGCGCCCCGCCGTCCTGCGATGGACATGCTCGGAGCGGCTTGTTGATCTTTCATGTCCCGAAACAAACCTACAGACTATCTCATCCCCTGGTCCCAGGATGGGCTATATCTGCTTAGGAACTTTCCGGACATACGTCTCCCAAGAAATGCTAGTGTCATGTCCGATCGGGGGCGACGGACGCATCTAAAACGAGGCACTCTGTTCCATTGGAGTTGAGTGGGAGATTACATCTCGAAGCAAACGTTGGTCAGACCCTAATCTTTTTACCGCAGAAAAGCATTTTTTATTTTTGGTCTGCGCATCCAATTCCTATTTTGTGGTAAATAATTAGGAAGGAGGAGGAGGAGGAAGGCACCTGCTCAGGACCTTGTCCGAAAGGCGCGCAAGATGGATCGGCCATGCAATAAGACAAGAAGGTCTCTTGCATGCCATAATGGAGGGTATGACCGAGGGGACAAACGCTAGGGGACGCCCACGCCGAGAGTACCTGGAGGACCTGCTGGTGGATGTGCGCTGCTTATCATATGCAGAATTCAAAAGAGCCGCACAAGACAGGGAAGAGTGGAAGAAACGAATAGATGAAATTGCTGCAAACCAATCCCAGGATTGAAACCAGAGAGAGAATTATGAAAATCATCAGTACCGGTGAAAAATGCTTTATACTCTTTGTAGAAGAAAGGTCCATTACACGCACCTACATGAATCCATTCTCAAACACTCAGAACACGTGACTGATGTGTGCTTGTGCGAACGATCCAATCGTTACTCTTTTATATACGGGTTACAAACTAATGAGATGAATGAATCTGCACATTTATTAGCATAATATCTGTTTTATTGATTTTATTTGAAGGAACCCGTATTTATTTCGTTACTGGAAATTGTTCTTCTTTCGTGTGGGGTCAAATAGGTCGATAAATTGTATACAGTACATTGATAGAAATTGGCACACAGTATGTGGTAGAATTTTGAATATGATTTTCCGGAATTTTCCTTGGAATTTAATAAATGTAAACGTAATTGTATTGACATTTGAATTTGAAAGTGTGATTATGGTTCAGCATATATAGTTGATAGAGTGATGTATTTTAAGATATTATATTTTCCATTGATCACCAAAGCTGTTATGTGATATTTTTCTACTTAGGTGAATTATATTATAAGCATCTAGCTAAGCTTAGAAATATCTATGCAAATTGATATTTGCAGATACGGGTTAACCATTACGATCACAGTGCTTTTCTTCTTCTTAAAATGAAACTTTTTTCATGTGAATACCGCACAAGAGTCCCAAATGATTCCAACCGTCCGAAGTCAATGGAATTATGGAATTTTTTTACCTTGGTTCCACACAGGAGGCCCTGAGGAAGGCCCTCAGGGCATATGTTATCTTTGGGGATGCTGTACGGATGGTAGTTTAAGAGAAAGAAAGGAGAGGAAGTTCTGGAAAGAAAAAAAGATTAAGGGGTGGGTAGGAATCGACGGATGTATCTACGAATCAATCCTTCCCACTGCAGTGAGACCGACTGGAGTGGTCTAGGTTAGGTCTCCCTTAACCAATCTCACCCGCCACGCAATAAATGGTTCTTGGTGCGGCGGTACCCATAACCGCCTACCAAATTGTATATCCTAATTTCCAATTTAAGTATGCCTAGACAAAAGATTTGACATTTCCAAATCGGGAAACATTGTGACTCTGGAGGAAGTGGGGTGGGGAAGGAGACAGGGAAGAAGATGAAGTACTTGACTAATTCGGTCTGGTTACGACACATGGCTAAAGCCATTTAATGCAATGTTTCGTTTCCGAGTGGTGATCTTTCACTAGGGCAATACTGAGAGCATCTCCCAATCTAAAAACTGAATTCTTATCTATATACCAACAGCAGATTTTCCACCATTGTATAAAGAACATTATTTAATATTTGGCAATGCACTGATCCTAGGGAGAGATCATATGCACGTCATCGACGATATCCTAAAAGCCGTTCATAAAACTCACACGTCTTGTATAAAAACGAAAGAGACAAAAGATTCTCAAATATCGAATGTCTTTTCATATTCGTATAGACATTTCGAAAACGTATGTTTCTTTTGAATTGTGCAACTATAGTAGTATTGCCAGTTATAATCACATGCACAAGGAAAGTTTATTTGATAAAACGCTCACAATGACAATATAAGTACGAGTATTTACAAAGTACGTTATATACACCCCACGAAAGACCTATTTAAAGACTTCAAAGTTCTTAATATAAAATCCATATATGTAAAAAATATTACCTCTTAAAAAAAAATATTATAGATTCAAAATATAACATAAGATATTCTAACCAATTCAATTATATTATTCCAACAACAAAAACTTCAATGGCACAGTCCCAGTTCAACTTTCTTGCACCTAAAATTTTTAATAACTTATCAATTGAAATAAAATCTAAAGCCAAATATCTCACTTTCAGAAAGGCGCTTGCTGACCTTCTGATGACCGACTATGACAGTCTTTACAACATGTTTCACATACTCAGATAATGATATAAATTCATTATTTATTCTTTACTAGCTGGCCCGGCCACGCGTCGCTGTGGCTAATAAAACACTTTGTAAAATCCAACCTTTGTAACCACCGCCGTCTTTGAGTTTATCGCGAAGAGACAGACAGATGCCGCGGAGTACTTTAATTTATAATACGTAGAGATGGTGTGAAAGATTATAATAATGTGCATGAAATACTTGGGGTAACTAACGTACTTAAGTTAATAAGGATTAATACTGTATCCGTCTAAATAATTTTTCAATTACCGCAATGTACGTGACGATAGAATGGGTATAGTAAGCTATCCGTAAAAGATAGATATATGCCTTCACGGACTTTTTTGTAGATCTATATAAGAGGAATATCCCACCATGAATTGTTTTGTTATATCCCAAAAGGATTATGCAGCGTTTTCGATGAAAGCTACCAGGCGGCTTGACTTTTTCCGACACTTCTAACAATTATCGTTATGTTTCGACCAATTTACACAAATCCTTGACAAATTACATACCTAAACCTGTAGCAGGTAGCTACTGGTTGGTTCCGCATTGTGATAACTTCGCATGTTTATTCCCGACGGTGGCACGCCTGAGTTTCGGGGTTCGATAGTTTGAGGGATATCCGCAACCGTCAGTTGGCGTGGAGAGCCGGTGAAGTGAAGGTGGTCGTGCCCTACGCACGCAGCTGGGTGTGTAGGGCACGACCACCTTCACTTCACCGGCTCTCCACGCCAACTGACGGTTGCGGATATCCCTCAAACTATCGAACCCCGAAACTCAGGCGTGCCACCGTCGGGAATAAACATGCGTAGTTATCACAATGCGGAACCAACCAGTAGCTACCTGCTACAAACCTTCCTCACGAAACACTCTATCTATTGGTGAAAACCGTATGAAAATCTGTTCAGTAGTTTTCGAGTTTATCGCGAACAGACAGACAGACGGCGCGGGGGACTTTAATTTATAATAATGTAGAGATAGAGATTCTTCTTTTTTACTATATTTAAAACCGAGACGTGCAAATGTACAGTAATATTTTCATTGTAACACTTGATATATATATCAAGTGTTACAATGAAAATATAAACGAAAATGAATACAATGAAAAATTAAAATACCAATAAAACTTGGAAAAAATATACTGCAAATTCTCAAGTTCGGTTTTTATCATAATATTGTAATGATTGTTTTTGTTTTAAAATATTTATTGCATTCAGTTCGCTCCAGTATATGTACTTACCTAGTTCTCGTCTATTTATTATACTCACATACTCTCTTTATATTTACTCACGTTACATTTAGTTCGTACTTAAAGAAACTTTGTTTTTCTTTTCTTTTTATAATACTGCATACCAAAAAAGAAAATTTTTGTCGTAAGAAATGAATGATATTAATATATAATTTTTTTTAAAACTATTTTACTTAGATATGTTTACACTTACCAGTACTAGACTTCATTTCAAAATAACTATCCTCCGTTGGTCACCATGAAACAGGCAGCTGCCTAGTATGGTGACCTAATGTATCTTCTCAAGTAAATGTATTATTTATGTAACATGTACTTATAAATAAATAAATAAAACTCACAAAAGTTGAAGTCCATATTCAACTTTAATTGCATACAATTTATACGTACAGCCCAAAAAAGGATAAGCCTATCACAGCAGTAACCTATAAGGGGTGATACAAATGGTTTTTGTCTTAAAATATTTGTTTTAATTGCAAAGTGGAATTCGTATTCGTTAACACGATAAACCAATACATTGTGTGACGTAGATCTTTCCAGAAGAGATCAGAAGACTTATTCTCTATCTTTTGCGGGATCGTTATCGATATAACGGACGTGATCTTCTGTCAGATTTGTGTCATTTTTACATATTTACTATCACATATTTTAGTTTAGATCGTTTTAAACGGCCGGCGCATACCGAACGTTGCGGGATCGAATTCCGGCGTGGCAAATAAACTTTATTCGATTAATTTGTGTTATTTCACAATTTATTCATTTAAAATAATACATAGTATATTAGCGGCACGTTCCAGAGTGGAAGTTACTCTAAGTATCACCCTGGTGTAAGACCACCATTCAGAATTGAAACATTGCTTGAAATGGCATTAGCCGTGTTTGGTGACCAGTTCTGAATAGCCAGGTACTTCCCCACCTTCCTCTTCCCTTTCTCCTTCCCCTCCCCACTATCTTCAGCCTCAAACATACTGCCATAGTCTCACTGACTCCAGTTGGGACTCTTGTGCGGTATTCATATTTAAAAAAAAAACACGAATGCTTGCAAGTATGCATGATTATTTATTCATTTAATGTGCGTTGTACGTAGATAAAGCAAATAAATCACAAAAATCGATAACGATCTCATAAAAGATAGAGAATAACTCTTCTGAAAACATTGTACCTACTTTTTAATAAAAAAAAAAAAAAAAACTTAATTTTTAAACCTTATAATTTTGATAACACCTAACACTAATTGTAATATTTAATTACCACTCAGTTTTGATTAATTTTAATAATCTCCTCTGTTCAATCATGCTTTGTTGAATCATTATCATTTTTCATCGACTTGCTAAATAAACATTCCCGTAACAAGATTCCACGAGAAATTTCACGTGAAAATGATTACGCAATTTTCGACAAGAATACCTCTTAATTAAAAACCAACAAATCAGAAATTGATGAAAGCCTGTTTATTTAGGAATCGAATATCTGTGCGAAAATAAATAATTGTGATGTGAAGGAACAATAATGTCGTGTTTTCTCCAAATAAAAAAATGAAAATAATTCCCCCTTTTCAATAAGTAATGTAAATAATATATTCAATGGAATTTTTTAGTTAGGTAATGTAAATATAGTCCTTTTTTGATGTTGTTTGTACCAAAAATTGGTAAATGTATTAAACAATAATGTATTTAATAGAATACAGAACCAATTGCTTTTTTTAGTACGAGGCTAAAATTATTATAATTTTTTTTTCGTTGTGGATTTGTATTAAGTTAAATTTTAAATTTTTAAATTTTAATGCAGATTAGATTTAGTTTTTTTGGATTATTGCAATAATTTTGTTTAATATATTCATTGTACATTTCATAAAACAAATTACAAACGATGAAACCGCTGATAAAAACTCACATAAAACATGTGATGAAACTCATGACGAAATGTGCGATATAAGTAATCACTGATGAAACCAATCATGAAATATGCGACGAAAACAGTGATGAATTCAGTGATGAAACATGTGATGAAACTCGAGATGAAAGGTGCGATGAAAGTTGTGATGCAGTATACGAAGTGATTACAGTAATCACATGGAATATTTCATCACAATTTTCATTATCAGAATTTTCACGATCAGAAACTGATGTAACCAGTGATGAAACCTGCGATGAATTGCGATGACATACGATTCTCCTTACCCATCTGCATCCCCTCCCCACTTACATTCAATCTCACAAGATACCCCAATGAGGATGCCATAGTCTCAATGACTTCAGACGGAAGCAGTTGGAACTCTTGGGAAATATTCAAATAAAATAAAAATTTGTCTTAAAACAAACGCTCCCTAACTATGTACCGAAGTAAAAGCATTAAAAAACAAACAAAATAATACAATAAAAATATTAACATTTAACAGAATAAAAGTGTATAAATTTCAATTTGAAATCTGTAATAAATAATACAAACTATGAAAACAATAAATGAATTTGCCGAAAAATGTGAGAAATAAAGAAATTGTTCCCAGGTCATGAGTTATTTAAAGTTCTACAAAAAATCGTTCGTACCCAAACGTAGTTATTTAGTGTTTATATTTGGTAGTTTTTCTCTTTGAATTCCGGTCCTTCAGGGCCCTTATTAAATTATCTATGACGTCGCCGGTGACGGCCCATCACGGCAGGCAGCAGACGCAGAGCGGGGAAACAGAAGACGAATGAGCCGCTGTCACCGCGGCCGGCCCAGGGGAAATACGGCGCGGGTTTAAAGCGAAAAAACCTGAAAACACACACATTTTACGGCACATTTTCACGCTCTCCGACGCCTCTGTTTTGGCGTGAAACTTGGACTACATACAAACATACATATTTGTATAGCGAAACTCAACAACACGTTTCTCATTGTTTTCTGTTCATGAAAACTTCAGGTTGAAAAAATTATCTAAAAGTTTTTAAATGATTACAAAACTTAGTTTTCTGTTGGTCTGTTTGTCTAGATTGAAGTAGGTACGCATTTAAAGGGGTATTTTTTTGGAAACTGTTTTTTCTCGTATTGTGTGTGTGATAATAGGTAGTCCGCTTTGTCGAGTATACTTTATATTTTTATTAAACGGCGGTATTCTATATTCATCCATTGTCAGAAGCCATTTAGAATTCAACTCAACCATTTGGAATCCATTTTACAATATTCATGAAAAATCTATCGCGCGATTCCAATATAAATTTTTACGAAACATAAATTATAGATTAGGAATTCCTATTGAAAACATTGAAAATTATGGGTCTTGCCACATTAAAGAAAGAAGAATATGTACTTATCTATTTTTTCTCCATAAAATTGTTAATAACATGTTTGACTCCCCTGAACTCCTTAGGCTGATTAACTTTCATGTGCCTAGTAGAACGGTTCGTCAGAAGGTACCTTACCATTGTAACAATTCAGGTACCAATGCAGAAATAAACTTAGTAATGAACCGACTGCACAGTGCGGGGAATAAATATTTCATGAACACCAACGGTACTCAATGTCTATCAGCTTATAAAAACATTAAATCTGTATGACTATCTTGATAGCTTTGAAATGTTTATAAATTTTCAATATGTATCGAAATTTATATGAATGTGCATCCTATATTTTACTTTATGAGTAAAACCTTAAATTGTAATATTTAAATAAATTAAGACAATGTAAGCGAAACTCAATCGAAAATCTGGAAACAGAAAAATCAGAAAAACATATTGACACCTCTGGGACTCGAACCCAGGACCTCTTGCTTTCCGGGCAAACGCGCTAACCACTGCGCCACGGTGTCGATATGAAATTCGGTCATGTTTAACTGTACCATACTTCGACTAAGAAGTATGGTATAGTTTCCTGGGTTCGAGTCCCAGAGGTGTCAATATGTTTTTCTGATTTTTCTGTTTCCAGATTTTCGATTGAGTTTCGCTTACATTGTCTTCATTTATTTAAGAATTTTATACTTGGTACTTATTTTAATTGTTATATCTCTTAATTCTTTGAATATATCAAATTTATTTTTAATTATATCATACGTAAAAGCCCTAAGTGGGCGTGTACAAATAAAAAAATATAAATTTTTGGCATTGATTATATAGTGTGTCCTTTGTTTTTTAGTACTTCGTTTATACATTTTTTTGTTCTTTAAAGATAGTTATTACTTGGTAATACTTTGTTCATACTTCGTTAATAATATGAATGCATTGCTTATACATTTATGTTTATACCATGTTTATACTTCTGTTTACCATGTTTATACCTACTTTGTTGTACAATGAAATTGTACCATGCACTGAAATCAGGCTACCAAAAAAGGACAAAGCGAATACACAAAATTGTTTACTATACAAAGGGATGAAGATATTACAATGCGCTGCCGGAATCTCTGCCCCAATTGGTAGTTTCAAGACGTGTTGTAGGAGCCACATCAGGCAAAGAAAATATTATATAAAAGTTAAAATTAATTCGTGATTTGTAATTGCAAAGTTCGATGAACAAATTACTAAAACAATTGTTTATACATACATACTTTGATGTATATAGTTTTTAGGTAATATATTTACGAATTTAATTAAATGAAGACAATATTAGCGAAACTCAATTAAAAATCTGAAAAAAAGAAAAATTATAAAAAATTTACACATCTGGGACTCGAACCCAGGACCCAGGACCAACTGTGCTAATGTGTCCCTATCCGATTCCGTCACATTTAACTGCATCACATTTTGACTAAGAACTACCGACATTATCTTCATTTTCTTAACGCATATTTTTATTGACTGCTATCTTTATATATGCTTGCAAGATTCAAACCAGAACTAAATGCCATCTAGATAAAATTTTATCCATTTTAATTTTTAATATGCGACATCTATTGACTTTTCTGCAAGTATAGGATGAATATTTGGTAGAGTTGCGCCCCGGCAAGGCGAATGTTCTGGGTTGGAGTCCCAGGTGTGACCGTATCTTTTTACGATTTTCTGTTTTCAGATTTTCGATTGGAATATTTTCATCATTTAATTAAATATTACAATTAGGTTTTACTCATCAAGTTAAAAATAAAAATAAATATTTATGAGGGGTTTATACTTAGTTTGTAGATATATAGATACTCTAATTTAGTTTAATAATATACCATGTGAATACTTAGAACATAGTTTTTACTGTATTTATAATTTGTCAATATTTTGTTGACACCATATTCGTAGTTTACACTAATCAGTTGAGTAGACAATCCCTATTGCATTAACTCTGAGAGACGCAATTAATGTATACTAGTAGAAAGTCAAATAATAATGTATTGGTATATTTTATAAGTGTACATTTTCACTTTACTCGAGACTTCTGTTGTGGATTGCAGCTTGGATCCCACGTTTGTCGAGTAAAGCTGTAAAACACTTCCAAGTGTTTCTTCGCAAGTGCTTTTCACGCAAAGATAAAGGTCTAAGGATGGGGCATTCAACTTTTTTGGACTCTTTGTGAATAGTTTTTAGAGGTTTTTATCCGTATCCCAGATAACTTCTGGAGATTTTTTTCTCTAATGTATTTTGAGAAGAAAACAAATGAACGAACTGTTTTCTTAAATGTGGAGCACATGGATTTGGTACATTTTTCAGTAGATATTGTAGTCGCAATTTCTCTGCGAACCAATTTATGAATTGCAATCATTAATTCAAAATACGTTTCATGTTGACACAGGTATGGGAGTTGGTTAATATTGGGATATGGTAAAGGACTGACTTACCCTTTGTCTTCTGATGTTCTTTTCTATGTATAAGAATCGTTCTGATGGCCTTGAGGAATACTGGTTATATTCACTACATAATTACACGTAAGAGATTCGAACTAATACATACCTAGGGAGTACTAGATGGTCACTGATCAGAGTTGATATTAAATTTATTGAGATGTCACCATAGGAGTTGATCATTGCAAAGGCTCCTTTAACAGATTGATTGCTGCATGATTTATACACGCAAATTTCTACACGTAGGTAAATTGGCCGCACACTGTCCTATAGGGATAGGTACTTAGGTAGGTGAAGGATGTATATAGTTGCGTCAACAGAAAGTGATGATATTATGGTGAGGAAGACCTAAAATATTGGTTTGCTTGTGTGGATATTTTGAAAAACGGATTAATAAATCCTTGACGAAACTTTATAAAAGTTTTTAACACACAACTTCCTAGGTTACCCTATGTATTGTTCATATATGATTAAAAGTGATTTCAAATTCTTTACAGAAGTTGTTTCTGTAAAAATATTGTCATCTGTCAGCACATAAAGTTGATCGAGACAAAAGTGATGTTTGGAGTTAGGTACCTACAATTGTTTCATTTTTTTTTCATGTAAATCGTATATTTCTAAATTAAATACGAATTCCATAAACACGCTGTTATATCCATCCAAGTTAACTTTTTTTAATCGAGCTTAACAAAACCGACTTTCCGAGGCATTAGCTCAATTGCCCCCAGAACAGACATTTCCCGTGAAGGAAGAAAACATTACGAAAGTTGACTTTATAATTCGGCAACTTTCGTCGGGGTGTTAAAGGTTTAAATACAAGAAAACAGGGTGTGAAAATTGGCGCTCGTTTTGCTGAGTTCTGAGTTCATTATAAACGTTATGTCACAACATGAACAGGAAGCAAATGAGGGCGAGCGGCGAGGGTAAGTTATATTTATACGGATAGGGCGGGCTTAAAGCGTTAAGGGATGCAATGGGGAACCTTAGGGATTATGCCGTTAGGGGTTGCAAACAAAGGAACACCATTGAATTACTTTGTGCGTTTACAAATTGTACAGTTGTTTTATTATAACACCTTCAAAATAAACGTTTATAAATTAGGTGGAGGGGTAAAGCAAAATATGTTTTGTGTAGGTATATTTATGCATTGATACGGAAGAGAGAATCTTTTGTTAACACTTTATTTTTTTATTTGTTATTTTATTTTATTTTTTTTTATTTTTTTTTTTTTTTTACAGTGAATACCGCACAAGAATCTCAACTGCTCCCGTCTGGAGCCAGTGAGACTATGGCATCCCCAATTGGGGTATGTTGTGAGGCTGAAGGTAGTGGGGAGGGGAAGGAGGTGGGGAAGAGGAAGGTTGGGAAGTACCTGGCTATTCAGATCTGGTCACCAAACACGGCTAAAGCCATTTTTAAGCAACGTTTCAATTCTGAATGGTGGTCTTACACCAGGGCGATACTGATAGTATCTTCCACTCTGGAACATGCCGCGAATATACTATAACACGTGTAATACACCTGTATATATACTATAACACGTGTGGATACACCTGTATAAGCGCATCATCAAAATATCCCGGAAATATTGGTTGTTTAAATATACGTATAAAAAATATATGAATTAGGATGACAGAAAATCTGATAATTGACAGAATAAGCACCGTTTTTGTTATTTTGATGGGTTCAAGCATAAAGGTTCAGGCTTCTTCTTCTTCTTCTTTGTGTGCCGTATCAGGTCCCCCCGATGTTGGCGATCACTCTTGAGAATGTCTCTCTGTCTTGCGCTGCCTGGAATAGCTCCTCCACACTTCTAATGCCGGTCCACTCTCGTATATTACGCAGCCAAGACATTTGTCTCCTACCAGGCCCTCGGCGACCCTCTATCTTGCCTTTTAATATCAAATGTAGCAAGTGATACTTCTCCCCTCGAAGTATATGACCCAGATATGAAATTTTCCTGATTTTTATTAATGTAAACAGTTCTCTATCTGCTCTAGCCCGCCTGAGAATTTCTGTGTTGGTGATCATGTCGGTCCATGGAACCTTGAGCATTCTCCGGTGAAGCCACATTTCAAAAGCCTCTAACCTGGTCATGGTATTTACTTTCAAGGTCCATGTTTCACATCCATAGAGCAAGACCGACCACACATAACATTTTAGCATTCTCTGCCTTAGTTTTAAGCTGATATTGTCATTGCTTCACTTTACTGTATTTAAATCAAATGTTCAGTTCTTCATCAAAACTGTGCATTTCTGAAAGTACAAATTCATGACAGTTAACCCTTCAGCGTAGTCAACAACTATCGAAAGGTTGAAAGAACCAAAGCGCACATCAGAAACTAAATTCGATGAACGTTCTTTCGGAGTGTCAGGCCGTGGAGCATGGAATATATTGACACACGATTTAAGAATGATTAAAGACAGAATCAGAACGCAGCTTAAAACTCTTCTCTTCTGAAAATGATATCCATAAACGGTGCGGTAGCAAAACTAATTTACATAAACAAGCTAGCCGGCTGGTACCTCCTAGCCCAGGCAACTAAGGAAAAATAGGGGAAATAATTCATGTAGAAGCCAATTTTGGCACAGTTGTAGGGGAAGGTGTCCTTAATAAAATGCTAAAAGTACTGGGGGGTGGGGGTGGAGCTAAGGAGGAGGGGGGGGGGGTTTAAAGGTCCCTTTTTTCAGTTTTTCGTTAATAACTCGAAAACTACTACTTCTAGCGAAAAAGTGGTTAGGTACTAAATTATTTACATAAAATTCTCTACAAAAAATTTTGTATAAACTTTTTTGTTGGGATCAATGCTTAAGGAGATAGGGAGGGGGGAAAATGTAGAATTAAAAAAAACTGTTTTAATTTTAAAAAATGAAATGTTTGTCGGTAAAAATGAAATGCTTATTCTTAAAAAATCAAAAAATTAGTGCTTAATGATGTACCTTGAACATTAAATTTCGTCGAAATCTAAACTTTCATCGTCATCAATGCTGCCTTCGACGGGGGCTCCATTCATACATGAGCCGAGGCAGCTGCAGGCACCGGAGCAGGCAATCCCTGCTTTGCGGCAACCGCAGCGCATCCCAAACCCAGTCGTGCATTGGAAAAAGATCGTGTTCAAAATGGAGATGAGTGACACAGGGTCGTTCGTGTTAATTGGCTTAAGGATCCCATCTTCTCCCTTGACCCAACCCCATTGGATGGGTGGTAGGGGGTTGCCTGGCCACTGTTAAATCTGTAAAAAAGTAATGAGACCAAGGTAAGCATTCATCACAAATTAATATTTGTAATAAGAAAGCAGTATTTAAAACTTTATGTAACTGTATTTAATTACCTGTAGATATACTCTGAGCGAGTGTTGCTTTGAAGCTCCTCTGGTGGGAGGAAGAGTGGCCATGTCTGATTTGGGCTTCATTGACGCTTTCAAAAATGCCGAGTACCGATGTTTGTTTAGGTTGTCTTGATGAGCAGGCGCTTTGTATACAGCCAAAAAAGGTTCTTGCCAGCCTGTTTAATATTCTCAGGTGATGCTGAGGGATCAGAGAATATTGGTGAAATGTCTTGGGTGAGGCCAGGATTTTCTGTGAAGAGCTTAGCAATTCCCACTTTACTCTTTCCATATATCGCCGAGGTGGTGTCGCATCCGGAGAAGCTATGGAGAAGGAGAATTGTTTTGGCGATTGGAAGCTGTTGAAGTTGTCGCACCGAAAACAATTTGGTCTTCACATTCCCACGGCCCGGCTTCATGAAATATATATTGATTGATGGTGGTGCCAATCCAATGAGGAGAACTAACAAGTCCACATCCTCCCCAACTATTGTTACATTTGAATGTAGAGCAGCTTCATCTAACCCACACCTCACAATAGTGCTATCAGCATCCCCTGTAGCAACAGTTGTTTTAATCCCGGCTGCTGTCATTTTCTCGCTGAGCAAGTGAATCAACCTTATTTTGTTTCTTTCATTAGCAAGAAAATGCTCTTGTTGAATGGTGATGGTGGTTTTTTCGTGAAAGTTGATGTCAACAGAAGTTTTTGTGAGCCTCCTTCGCTTCTGCTCTGCTCGAAAATAAAATTTATGGTTACATTTATTAGTGGATTTTTCGACCACCAAGCTAGGCTGATGTGTCATGGTGGTCGATTTTACATATAGTGCAATAACAATCACACGTTCGTGTATATTTTTAAAGAAAAAAACTGTAAAACAAATTCAAACCAAAATGCTTGCCTAGATAACCATCGGGAACATGGAAATGAATGCTTTCCATGATAGCCGAGTTTTCAAACCATCCGCGAATCAGTCTGAAGTTATGTGTAGCAATGTGTACATCCCTTCGACCCGTGTATGGTTCACGAGCATGCTCAAAAGAAAGTCGGTAGTGTAACCAAACTCACCCATGTTTAGAAATCTCAGATCTACTGCTAAAAGTCCGAAACTTTTCAAGTTGTAAATTAATAACTAAATGATATGCAAATGTAAGAATGTTCGTTGATAATTTCAACTGCATTTATTACATGTAAGTATGTTTCTCTATAAATATGTTATTTATACGCCAAGTAAGTAAAATTTGTGCAAAGCACTTGAGTTGAGTTTTCATAAAAAACGGCGCAAAGCATTATATATATTTTTTATTATTATCCTTCACCCTACTAAGGTATGCGGGTTTCGAAACTAGACCTTTCTTTATTGAGCTTACCAATCAAACTTACTAAAAAAGTCAGTCAATCAAAAATCAATCTTGTAATCTTGTTTTTGTCACTCCTGATGAAGAGATATTTATGAAACACATGTAGGCCGCGAGTACAAGCGTTCTAATGGCAGTTTTATTAGTCCTCGTACATTTAATCTTCCACCAAAACACATTCAAATAACAGATAAAATATCACTTTACATAAAAGAATTAAAATTATGGCTAAATGATGCACATGTTGAAATAATTTTTTTTTAACTCTATGTAAACCTTCATGCTTCACTTGTACAATTCTACTGTAACTTCAAGACTAACTTTATTTATCTTATTGAAACTGTAACAAAAAATCAACTTACTTGTATGTGTCACTTTGTTACTACAATATTTTCAAAGATACATTACCTATATTTTTAAACTTTCACTTTGAAATTTACATTTTTTACTTGTACCGCCAACTTATTGGTGTAATTTAATACTTTAGTTAATACATATTACTTACGCACAGACAGTGCCTTAGTGGGCTCCCATTATCTACCTTTGTCTTATATATTTTTTTTACTTTTTTACATTATTTTTATCTTGTGTTATATATATATAACACAAGATATATATATATATATATATATATAAAATAAGTTAAGAGGTTTAATTCCTTTCCATTAATTCATAAATAAAACACCTGTATTGCAAAGTTTTTTTTAACAAAGAAACGACATTTATGTTTATTTATATCACTTTCCTTTGAATGGTTTCTTCTAACAAAATCTCATATTTTAGATCAAATAATAGAAAAACAAAACAAGTGACAATTGATAATTGCATTCTAACTGACAGTGGATTCAAATTTAAATGGAATATATTTCCTTTACATATATTTAGAAAAATGCAAAAATTACTTTTGAAATGTATGTACAACGGGAAAAAAAGGAAAAAAAAATGGTGACAGAATGAACAATTAAACTTTTGTTAAAAGTATTGAAAATGGTGTTCGATTCGGTTCACTATCTCTCATGGCGAGGTAGGATGAAATGGTCACTCGCTGTAATACGATAGAATACAGTAGGTATTTAGAATACCCGGAAAACAGGAAGGCCAGAGGGCTTGTTAATCTCCGGTGAGATGCAATAAAGCGTCTTCAAAGGACATGTTTAGAGGACAGATATTGAGCTTTATTCAACTTGTCCACATCCTTAGAGGTTATGGTTTAATGACGATTATTGAAAAATCTTTAATCTTCTTGTGAAAATTACAAAAAAATCAGTCATTTTCCGGTCCAAATCTTGAATAGCATTTCTTCCTACGTTCTATCGTCTAGGTTCCGGTAACCTGACCAACCTTTTACATCAATTTCTTGCCGCCAAGGTGTTTCGTCAAGATTTCCGTATTGTCGTCAAGATTATTCATTATTGTTATTTTTTTAATTTTCTTTATTCATTTGTTTGTGAAAGGTTTGTTTTACATGGTTTTTCGACTACCAAGCTAGGCAAATGCCCATATTATGGTAGTCAAGTTCTGTCTTGCCTTTGTTTATTCTTGTCGACGTACCCTGCCTCAACTGTGAATTCGGTCGCCTACCGATATAACGACAATACTGTGATAATGTTAGAAGATAATGGAAAGGCATCAAATATATACGTTCGGAGGTTGGTAATGGTAGGTGATAATGTTGAATCGTGTATGGCTCGTCGGCCCCAAAGTGGTGTATGGAGCTGAACACTTAGTTCTAATTTAATAAGAAAGGGCGCCACTGGGTTCATATGGAAACCAGGTATTCAGTTCAGTAAGGCCGAGGGCTATATAAATTTTAACGAATCTAACTGAAATACACTGGTTGGACTGTGACGACGCGCGACGCACAGAGGCGGAAATTTGAGCGCTGGCGCGACGTTGGTCCCTGATCGGCATGTTCCCGAAATGTTTTTTTTTTACTAATTAATTCTCAATTAACCACCGACTTAAGAAAATCACCGAAAATAGCATCCAGAGCTTACTTACTCTGCAATTAGTCACAGAACACAGATATACGGGCGCGCATTTATATTGCTGTATTTAGGTGTGTTTAAAGGTGTGCGGAATCAGGTTGTTTGGTGCGTCAGGTTCCTGGGTCGTTCCGGGGATTTGTAGGCCGACGGAGCCTCCAAAATCCTCTCTCGGCTGCGGCACAGTCAGCGATTGTAAAACCGTGGGTGGTTTGGTATATTTATGGTAGAACTGTCCTTCTCTTTAAAGCGTGTGGTCGTGATAGTCCTTCCGTTTGAAATCTTTCATAACAATGGTTTCAGCGTGGTTGATATTTAATATTATTAACTAGATGAATTACGAATTCGCGGCATATGTTATTACACTTAGGCCATAAGCCGATGAATAACACATTTTCCTTCCAGGTTGAATTCGGATGGCAATGATAAACTACGATTTAAATCGAAAATGACGGACGCAAAACCGCCATTACGTATTATGTTGGGGATTTTCACTGAATTCTGAATTCACCGAATCTCGAAATTATTAATTAAAACGAGCGAGATCATTATAGTTTTGCTTCACCAATTACTTCACGGGATTTAACACATATTTCCGATATAAAATCCAATTACTCGCGACAAGTCGAATGGAGATCGCCGTTCCCATATATTTCCATTCAAAAGTGAGGAAGCGGAACTTGGCGCTCTATTGTCAAAAGTGAGGAAGCGGAACTTGGCGCTCTATTGTCAAAAGTGATGAAGTGGAACTTGGCGCTCTATTGTCAAAAGTGATGAAGTGGAACTTGGCGCTCTATTGTCAAAAGTGATGAAGTGGAACTTGGCGCTCTATTGTCAAAAGTGATGAAGTGGAACTTGGCGCTCTATTGTCAAAAGTGAGGAAGCGGAACTTGGCGCTCTATTGTCAAAAGTGATGAAGTGGAACTTGGCGCTCTATTGTCAAAAGTGATGAAGTGGAACTTGGCGCTCTATTGTCAAAAGTGATGAAGTGGAACTTGGCGCTCTATTGTCAAAAGTGATGAAGTGGAACTTGGCGCTCTATTGTCAAAAGTGATGAAGTGGAACTTGGCGCTCTATTGTCAAAAGTGATGAAGTGGAACTTGGCGCTCTATTGTCAAAAGTGATGAAGTGGAACTTGGCGCTCTATTGTCAAAAGTGATGAAGTGGAACTTGGCGCTCTATTGTCAAAAGTGATGAAGTGGAACTTGGCGCTCTATTGTCAAAAGTGATGAAGTGGAACTTGGCGCTCTATTGTCAAAAGTGAGGAAGCGGAACTTGGCGCTCTATTGTCAAAAGTGATGAAGTGGAACTTGGCGCTCTATTGTCAAAAGTGATGAAGTGGAACTTGGCGCTCTATTGTCAAAAGTGATGAAGTGGAACTTGGCGCTCTATTGTCAAAAGTGATGAAGTGGAACTTGGCGCTCTATTGTCAAAAGTGATGAAGTGGAACTTGGCGCTCTATTGTCAAAAGTGATGAAGTGGAACTTGGCGCTCTATTGTCAAAAGTGATGAAGTGGAACTTGGCGCTCTATTGTCAAAAGTGATGAAGTGGAACTTGGCGCTCTATTGTCAAAAGTGATGAAGTGGAACTTGGCGCTCTATTGTCAAATCAACAGATCTAAACCACAAGTCAAAAAAAATACCTTACTTTCCGATCTCAAAAACTTAATAAATCTAACCTGGGTTAAATGATGGAAATTATTATTGTGTGGGTTTTAGATAGAGAAAATAAGCAGTAATTGTTGAATGAAATACTAGTTAGCTCAGTGGATAAGAGCAGTTGACTGGAAATCAGAAGGACGCGGGTTCGAGTCCCGTCGGCGGCATTTTATCCTTTCTCGGGAGATTTTTTCAATGTAGATGAGTGTTTCAGGCTGATAATTATTACTTATAATTAGGAAAATAATTGTTTGTAAATAGGAATAATTATTTTCATAACAATTAGCGAGCTAAATCTACTTTCTTACTGCTTTGTTACATATCGTGTTCGTTACCTACCACCACCAAAACAGTAGTAATTTTGAACTCGATTAATATTAATAAATATTTCGCGGTTTTTTTTTAAGTTTACATACATTTTTTCACATTACACATAGGCCGGGAGGAAAATAATTCCCCTATATCATCTTTGGAAATGCTGTGTGGAGGGTTCTTTTAATAAAAGGAAGGATAGGAAATTCTGGTAAGGAAAAAGGTATGAAGGGTAGGTAGGAATCTGGGGGTTGGTTTTATCCAGGAGTGACGGGATCCTTCCCAATGCCTTGCGAGGCCATGTTCCGAGAGAGTCCTGCTAAGTCAAATTGCTTCTCCAGCAGGACTCTCTCGGAACATGGCCTAGGACTGCAGTGGCAGGAATGGATTCATACGCCCGTCACTCCTGGACAAACTTACCCCCCAATTCCTACCTACCTCTTATACCTTTTTCCTTCACAGAACTTCCTATCCTTCATTTCCTTAAAAGAATCATCCACCCCTCGACCAGTCTTTCCTGATCTAAACTACCACGCAGTTGATGGGCAAATGTATCCGCCGCCAAAACTCGGACCAACGTAGCAAATTCCTTTGGGTGACCTATGGCAGAGGAGTTGGTTATCCAATAAATGGTTCCCAGAGCGGCGGTACCCATATTTATTTTTTATTTTTTAAAATTTTATTTACAAAAAGATACATAAATTATAATATATTTTTTACAATAATTAATTACATAATACATGTATTTGATGTACCCCCATAAATAAGCAGGGCTTGTGTGTATGGGGGTGTTATAATATTGGTTCAATTTATTATTTTTTATTCAGTTCAAATTTTCAGTGTAATTTTTAAGCTGAGTTTTAAATTTTTTTATGTTTCTGTTGATGTTTCTGATTTCTTCAGGTAGCGAATTAAAAAAATTAACTCCTAGATATTTATGATTTCACTGTCCTATTGTTTTTTTACATTTTGGAATAGGAAGTATTGATGTTTGTCTAAGATTTCTGTTATTTTTGAAGGGTGCAACTTTATTTTGAATATTATCTTTATAAATTTGTAATGTTGCGTGATAAAAGTATAACGCACTTAATTTTCTGACCTTAAATTGTTTGAATAACAGCCTTCCAATATGCCTTACAAATTATAAGGTTATTGCAGGAGATGGTTTTACGTTATGAATTTGTCTTATGCCAACATTACGGCAATCTTGACAACATTATTTACGGCTAACACCTTGTCTGCAAGACTATTGATGGCTGAGACAATTGTTCAGCAATAACGGGCAGTTTATGGATTTAAAACTTCGCCTCATGAAAATCAGTGTTCTTGCTCCTGGGAACATTGGTTCTTACGATGGTTCTTAGTCGTGACATATGAAGAAAAACTAGATGAACATTTTTGGTTTTTTGTATTTTATGTGCCCGTTCAATTTTAGGTAATTTCCAACGGATAATTAAATTTATTTAGCTTTTTTATGTGAATTCCAACTTCTCCCAACTTCTTCAACTTCTCCCAACCGCCTGGAGCCAGTGACATCCCCAATTGGTGCATGTTGTGAGGTTGAAGGTAAATGAGGCGCGAAAGAAGATGGGAAGAGGAAGGTGGGGAGGTACCTGGCTATTAAGAACTAGTCACCAAACATGGCTAAAGCTATTTAAAGCAAAATTTCAATTCTGAATGGTGGTCTTCCACCAGGGCGATACTTTGAGTATCTTCCACTTTGGAACGTGTCGCAATATCAAATTATGTTATTTTAAATGATTAAATTGTATGAATCAATCAAATAAAAGTTACTTGCGCACGTTGGGATTTGTACCCGAGTCCTCCGTATCGCTAGTTCATCTTTTTTTTTAAATTTGCTCCATACAAGAGATCCTGAAGAAAATAATTTCCCTCAGGTCCTATGACATCTTTAGGGATACTGTGTGAAGAGTCTTTTGAGGTGAGGAAGGACAGGAAGTCCTGGATAGGAAAAAGGTATGCGGGGTGGGTAGGAATCTGAGGGTCAGCGTCTCCAGGGGTGGCGGATGTATGAATTCATCCGTCCCACTGCGATGCAAGACCATGTTCCGAGAGAGTCCTGCTGGAGAGATCAAAAGGTCTCCCTCAACCAGACTCTCCCGATGAGCTGTTGGCAGACGCATCCACTGCCAAGATCACGACAAATCTCACCCCATGAACCTGGGCACCTCTGCTAAGTGACCAAACGTAGCGAATCACTTGGGGTGACCTATGGTAGTTTCAATATCTGAAGGTCGGTAGGTCTTAGATGAATTGCAGTTCACAGTTCACACGCGGTAGAAGTAAAACCTTGTAAATAAATTACTATACTCAAATATACAAGAGTGGGGCTACGGCTACGAAGCACCGCACAAAGAGGAAACCAATCATTCTTTCGCAGGCTAAATCCTATAGATGTATGTGTTTGTCTCTTTTTAGTGTTTTTTTTTTTCGTTTCATCGAGTTCCAAATCACAACAGTGCTAAAGAAGTTTTCACTTCAATTAGCGAAATCATTTTTCGCATTGTCACATTCCAGGGATATTTTATTCAATGTCTACAACATAGAATCTACTACAATCATTTTGAAACGTAATTTAGTTAATTACTCTGAAACAGAATATATGCAGATTAGTAAAATGCAATTAACGTCAGCAGTTTAAAATGACACTGGTGAGCCGCTCTACCGTTACTGTGAAACGTAACAACGAAACGTACCGTTATAATAAAACGCAATAAAAGCGTGCGTTTATTATCCTACCACAAAGCGGGATGCTGGGTGGGTATCGTTTTGTTCGCGGCCATCGCATTACGTCAGGCAGGTGAATTTATGATCACAATAATATTAGTGTTGCAGTTGAACCAATCCTGCGGCCTGTACGACAAAACAACCTACCCTAATGCAAAAGGATTTCGGCATGTTTTGGCGAAATAAATACGTAATGTAATTTTAAAAATGTTTCTTACACATTTTATTTTTTAATATTGTATTTTTTAAAGTCGATTCTTATGTATGTGCGTTCATACATTTCTAAAAAATTTTTTAGTAGTTTAGGTTAATATTTTTTAATAACTAATTAACAGATTTTATTTTAGTTCTACTCAAGCGAAGCATTAGAAAAAACTTTAATTTAGCTAGAAAATCTTTTTTAGTATACATAATTTATACTAATTTTTAGTAAAGATGAAACTGAAATAGTGTTTTCGCGTAAAGCTTCGCTTTGAATGTTAATTGTTTGAATAAAAACGAATCACTTTGTAAAACACCACTTATACACAATATTATCAACACATTTCAAAACCAATGATTTCTTCATCAGGATAAAATAAATTAACAAAAGACTACAAAATAAGGTAGTTAGTACCTGTAGACAAAAACATTATAAAAAGTGGTGATTTATTATAAAGGTATCGTAAAAGAAAAATTACATAAATTGAAATAAAATTTTTATTTTCTTGAAAAGCATTATTTTTATTTTATTATTACAAATATGTTTTTTAAAATTTATTTTATTTTACATATATTTTTTTAAGTAGATAATATTTTTAAATAATAGGCCACTTGCATCATATTTTAATATTTTTTGCGGTTTCGGCAAATATTTTAAGACATTCCGTATTTTTTTAGTCGTATTTTCGAAACCCTGGTGATTTTTTGAAAATTTTATAAAAAAAAAAAAAAAAAATGGACTCGCAACAATAACATTTGGCTGTCATCAGTTCTTTTGTTTTGCTCTTTCAAAAAATATTCTTAAACCAATCTTTTTATTGTGTTTTGGCTGTAAAAAGTTTAGTGTGTTGGAATCTTCTCCCCCCTGATCTTCCAGGAGTCACTTCTTGCTGCTCATTTTCAGATATTTATATAATTTTTTTACTTCTGTCACTTTTAATATTAGCTGTAATTTTTTGAACAATGGAGGAGGATTTCCCTCCTGTACCCCTTACAAAGCCCCCAGATCCCCCTCCTGACCCTCCAGATGGAGACATTTCAGATAAAATAGACTTTTCAGAACATTCAAACATTTCAGACAATGAATCTGTCATCCTAACCTCAATTAAAAAAAGAAAATTTAGTCCCCTTTCCCCAAAAAAACATGATTCACCTTTGTCTTCTCAGTCCCCTCCAACTCTTCCTCAACCTCCTCCAACAATCTTTTACTCTACTCATTCCCGTGGCCCCTACATTGTATATGCGCAAAAAACTGAACAAGGTAAAACCATCCATCCTCTTGAATTTGGTAAATTTCTTTCAAATAACAAGAACCTTTCGATTAAACCTGGAGGTGTTAAAGCCGAGGGTCGTTTCCGAATCTCTGTTGAATTCCTGTCAGGTTCAGCCGCCAACAACTTTATCAAAAATATATTTATTTCATCAACTTCTAAATTCAAGGCGTACATCCCAACTTTCAATGTCACTCGAATGGGCCTGATCAGGGGTATCTCGACCGATCTGTCCATTCCAGAAATCCTGTCCTCACTTTCAACCCCCCAACATATCGGCAATCCCATAAAAGCCAGGAGGCTAAATTATAAGGACACCTCTGAGGGCATCGTTTCCTGGAAGCCCTCCCAATCTGTCGTCATCACATTCGAAGGACAATCTCTTCCCTCCCATATTTATTTATTTTTCAACTCCTTACCAGTTGAAATGTACACTTATCCCACCACTCAATGTTACAACTGCTGCCGTTTTGGTCATACCAAAGCTGCATGCAGATCCCCTCCCAGATGTTTCAAATGTGGAGAAAACCACTCGGCTGACAAATGTTCTTCTCTCTCTTCACCTAAATGTTTTAACTGCTTAGGCGCTCATTCCGCCATTAACTCTTCTTGCCCCGAACAATCTCGCCAAAAAAATATAAAAATTTCTATGGCCTCTGAGAACTTGTCTTTTCTGCAGGCTTCTAAATTATTCCCGCCTGTCAAAAAATCATTTTCCGAGGTTTTATCCAGTAACTCTTCATCCAACCCTCTCGCCTCCTCCTCAACATCTTCCCGTTCAACAAAATTCACATACAAAAACCCTATCTCTAAACAGGCTCGTGGATACGATCAGCAACAACACAACTCACTTCTCTTAAATCCCAATGGTTCTCCTCTTTCACACGCCACAAATGGGTGCGCAAACAATTATAATTCATCCTCAACAAACTATCAAAAGCTTTCTGAACAACTCTCCCAAGATAATTCTTCATTTATTCAAACTCTTATTATGCTTCTAATTGACCTAATTTCTTCTCAAACTAATCTACCGTCCAACGCTGCTTCTATTATTTCCACATTAAAATCATTTATTCAAAATGGCTCTTCAAGATGTCAGAATTCTTCAGTGGAATAGCCGCAGTGCTATTTCTAACAAATCAAACCTTCTTAACCTATTAAATTCAAACCTTGTTTCTGTGGCTGCTGTCTCGGAGACATGGTTTACTCCATCCACCCACTTTAATGTGGGAGGGTACTCCTGTCTCCGCGATGATCGCCCGGAAGGTACGGGCGGAGGTGCTGCCCTTTTTATTAAAAAATCCCTTCCGTTTTTCCCAATAAATAAAATCAAACCCCCCAATGCCGACTTTCAAATGGTTGCAGCTAAAATAAAGGACACTTCCTTTGTTTCTATCTATCTTCCCCCAACATCGCACTTCAATAAACAAGCGTGGTTGCAAATTGTCCGTCAACTAAGCCCTCCTTTCTTTTTATTGGGTGATTTTAATGCCCATTCCCCCGTCTGGGGTTCTGCTTTCTGTGATCGAGACGGTCGAAGTGTGATGGATTTCCTAGATGAATCCAACCTTTTTCTTTTGAATGACGGATCTCCTACTAGAATCTCTCGCCCCAACACAAACCCCAGTGCAGTGGATCTCTCCATATGCTCTATTAATCTGGCACCTCTCTCCTCGTGGGTGGTGTCCCCCGACCCTTGCTCCAGTGATCATTTCCCGATCACCATCACTTATCAAACTTCTTTCCATTCAGACAAGTCCCATATTTCGACAAAGATTAAAACAAAACACACCAAATGGGACGAATTTAACTCACATATGGATAAGTTTATACAAAATTTATCCTATACCGATACATTATCTGTCAAAGATGACTACGATTACTTCAAATCAATGCTCGTAACTGCAATCAATAAATCAAATCCTCCCCCTAAAACCAAATCTCTCAAAAAACTCCCTCCAACTCCCTGGTGGGATGAGGAATGTTCCAAAGTAGTGAGAAATCGGAAAGCTAAATCTCTTTCCTATCGTCACAATATGACTATGGAGAACTATCTCATATACAAAAATGCCGAAGCCAATGCCAAAAGGGTATTGAGGTCAAAAAAAAAATCCGGGTGGTACAACTTCTGCAGTTCAGTATCTCCGAACACTCCAATTTCGGAAGTTTGGTCTATGATTCGAAGATTTCGATCCTCCTTCAGTCCAACATCTCCTCGAGCTACTCATTCTAAATGGATAGACGAGTTCTTGGACAAAATTGCCCCCCCTTCTGTACCTAACTTAGATGAAATAACTCCAATCCACAACACTCCTATGTCTGATCATTGGCTTGACTCTCCATTCACTTTAATTGAATTAAAAAATTGTTTATCAACAGTCAAGGACTCATCTCCAGGCAGAGATGGTATACCTTATAGCATTATCAAAAATAGTAATGATAATGTTCTAAATCACTTTTTAAGCATCTTAAATAAAATCTTCCAGACTGGCATAATACCTGATGACTGGAGTTCTCAAATAATCATCCCAATTCTAAAATTAAACAAATCACCCAATTCTGGATCCAACTATAGGCCAATTGCTCTTTCATCCACCCTTAGTAAAATTTATGAAAAATTAATTAAAAACCGGTTAGAATTTTTTGTCGAGAGTAATCATCTTCTCTCTCCATCCCAATTTGGATTTAGGAAAAAGAAATCTACACAAGATAACCTTGCCATCATCAGCACTGATATTAATTTATCCATTTCTAACAAAGAAGTATGTCTTGCAGTCTTTATAGACAAAGAAGGCGCCTTTGACAATGTTTCCATCCCAATTCTTAAAAAAAAACTTTTAGGCCTTGGCTTACCCCTCATGTTTGTCCAATCTATTATTAATCTTTTTCTCGATAGGAAAATTTTCATTGAGCTACCAGATGTTACTCCTCAGAGTAGGTCAATTTGGAAGGGTTTACCCCAAGGCGATGTATTATCCCCCTTATTGTATAATATATACACACACGATATGCATGTCACCATTCCCCCTCAAGTAAAAGTTGTTGAGTTCGCAGATGACATAGCTTTCTTCTTATCATCCAAAATCATTCCATCCGCCGTCAAATATCTTAATGAAGCCATGGATGCCCTTTGCACCTGGCTTACTTTAAATGGTCTTGAACTTTCAGTACAAAAGAGTCAGTGTGTTACCTTCTCAAATCGTCATAATAACCCCCCTGTTCAAATTTTATTTAAAAACTCTCCAATCCCCAATGCTTCTGAAGTAAAATTTTTGGGAGTAACATTTGATAGGAAACTTAAATGGTCTTCCCACATTAATTATATAGTTACTAAATGTGAAAAAAATTTAAATATTATCAGATCATTGACTGGCGTTTGGTGGGGTGCTCATCCTATCTGCATTAAGTTGCTCTACAATGCACTTATTCGAAGTCATCTCGACTATGCCTGCCCACTTTTTAGTACTGCATCCAAAAATGCACTCAGTAAATTAGACAAAATTCAATCTAAGTCATTGCGAATAATAACTGGCGCGATGCAATCGTCGCCCATCAATTCCCTTCAAGTAGAATGTTCTGATCCTCCTCTTTATTTAAGGCGTCAATTATTTGCTGACAAATTTGTTCTTAAATGTTTAAATTCTAAAAGTCATCAGATTATTCCCAGAGTCTCGTTATTCAACGACTCAACACATTCATCTACAATCAGAGCTCGAACTAAACCTCTCCCTGCCATCTGTAAAAATTTTCGCTCTCTCTCAGAGCTTCAAATTATCAAAAATGATCTTCTTCCTTTGTACAAATTAAAATATAGTCACGTCACCCTATCCCCAACGATATTAGAAGGGATCGGCATCCTTAAAAGTAATTCCAATCTCCCAACCCGTACTGTCAATAATATGTTCAATGACATTATTTCTTCTAAATGGCCCAACTCTTCTCTTTTATTTACTGATGGCTCCAAATCTCCGGACTCTCCGAACTGTGGTATTGGTATTAACGTTTACCACAATAATTCTAATGAAAGAATATTTTATTCAATTTCAAACCAATTTTCAATATTTTCTGCCGAGTGCATTGCGATTATTGAATCTCTCAAATATATAATAAAAAATAATTTTGAACATTCTCTTGTCCTCTCTGACTCTCTCAGTTCCCTCCAAAAACTTAAAACAAGTCCTCTTCTTCATCCTGATGATCACTTTGTATGTCTTATTCGAGTATTGATAACCTCCATTCAAAGCTCTGGAAAAACTGTCACTCTGATTTGGATTCCTGGACATGTTGGCATAGTGGGTAACGATATTGCTGATTCCTTGGCAAAACAAGGAGCGTCTAACCCTACCGTTACCCTCGTAAATCATATTCCCCTGTCTGATATTTTTTCCATCATCAAAGATAGATCCCACAATGTTTGGACAGAGTATTGGAACATTGCTAGTCAATCCAAGGGTGCCCGCTACGCCTCAATACAAAGGACTATCCCATCAAAACCGTGGTTTCAAAAATTCCCCCATTTTTCCAAAAAAGAAATTTCCTTACTTATTCGTATGAGAATCGGACATTGTTCCGTTCCTTCTCACCTTTATAAAATTCATGTGCTTGACTCCCCAGATTGTACGTTCTGTGGTCTAGATGTGGGAACTTTAGATCACATATTTTTTGATTGTCCCTCTCTAAATAAATATCCTCTCTTCTATCAAGCGTTATCAAAAATTGCCTCTCCTCCATTCAACATCTCATCTCTTCTAAGTCTGAACTCTACTCCAATCTTCCATAAAATTCTGAAATTTGCACATTTAAATAAAATTAATATATAAATTCTCCTTTCCTTTCTCTGTAATTATAAATGATGGCCTAGAACACCCTTGAAGGGTGAAAGCCAGAAATAATGGAAAAAAAAAAAAAAAATTTAAAAAAATCAGACCATTTTTTATAAACCGGAAAGATGGGACATAATTTTATGGGTGCGAAAAAACGATAATTACATAGCCGAAAATCATTTAAAAAAAAAAAAAACTTTTTCCACACGAATGGCACAGGAGACTAACGAAGCATACCAAAAATATTACATCCCATAAATATTTTTTTCCTTGATTCATCTTATTGATCATTAATCATTATAATGTTAAACGTCTATATATGACTAAATCCAATTTAATATACCTACTTGGACTTGTAAATTATAATATTAAGAATATTATAAAATTTGATTTAGTTAAAATCAGCACCATTACAATTTCACTTCTAAAACAGGCAAAGAATGCATAAAATGTACGGGGTTCTTTTCGTAACATTTGTGAAAACGTCAAACCAAATGATAAGTTGGCAGAGAACAAACAATAAATCTACTGAATGTTAAATGTCAAATTCAAAAATTCGCCTGAAATCAAAGTGTTGCCAAATAAAAAAATAAATCAGTGTGGTATTTTTATTTATTTAAAAAAAAAAACTGTACATTTCTTAAAATTTTTACTAACGTTTTCGTTATCTTAGTAATAAAATCTATCCACACGATTTTTTCCAAGTCGTTATGAAATCTATGCAAGTGGCCTATTAACCACCACTACAGGTACTTATTTGTCTGCACTTGTTAGTATTTTATTTTTGTTAATTTTAATTTTATTCCAAAGAAGAAACCAATTGTTTTGAAATGTAATATAATGTTGATGTTTTACAAAGTGATTTTTCATTTAATTAAAATGACGCCACAAAGTGAATTTCCGAGCATGGTCGATGTTAAGTTTTTCGAAATCGAACTTGCTATCTTAAACAGTCTTTAACCCGTCTGCTTGGTTCAATATATTCGCACCTCACAATTCGAAAGTCAATAAGAAGCATTAAAACGTTCTCTTTCTGGTTAAAAGAAAAATACCTTAGTTTGCATGAGAGGAAGAGAGATATATAGCTTTTAAAATGTAAGGTCGCTCGAGACGTTTTTGGTCTTATGAAAGTATAACGCGATTACATGTTTTGGGATGTATTTATTCCTAAACAAGCAGATGGGTTTTAAGCATTCAATTGTACATTGCATTGCAGCAGAAATCCGGCAGTCCGTATAAAACAATGGTGGATCACGCACACAATACGCATATCATACAAAATAAAGGAATGAAAGTACCTGTGTTTCGAATCAAATATGGTCAAAGAAACCTTGAATATATTATACCATTAGTATTTAAAAGGGCCCGCAACCCGGATTTGCACAGATTTATTACATATTTCCCTTAAACATGGTAGGTTTTAAAGCTCTTAAAAAATATATGTAATTCTTGAAGATAATATCTGGACTTTGCCCGCGCCGAAACGTAAATTATATAAAATTCCCTCGATAGAAAAAAATCGCAGTGTGCTCCAAAAATTATTATTAACACGTTTGTTTCAGTTATTTTACAAGTTATATGTATGAAAAAAAATCACAGTGTTTCTTTAAATGCTGTTTAAGATAATGCCCGCGAGATTTTTTGCTCTATTTTAAACGAGTCGTGTTTTATTAAACATTTTCGCAATTTTCGCATCGATTTTATCGCAGTAAATGTTAGCGCTCTTCTCTAACATTCCTAATTTCGTATCTCTCCATCTTCTTCTTTTCGGGCCCGGTTGCAGAGCCTTAACAAATTGCCATACGAATTTAAAGGAAATTGCTCTTCAACAAATTTCTCACTGATAATGTATTGCTGTTTTCTTTTTCATGTATTACTTTTTCTGATATTAAAAAAATATATATATTTTCCTATTTCACATCACAGTGTTGGTAGGTATGTTATATGTGTATGCATATTTATGTATGTTGTTGCTACACTAATGCGTTTACGATTATTTAATTTGTGGTTGTATCCAATATGTGGAACTAATCTCCTGCTGACAAGCTACTTGCAGTAGCTTAGCGGGTAATAAATTCCAATTGTATGCAATATACAATAATAAAAAATATATATTCCATTTCTTATTTCATAATTTTCGAGCTTTATTAAGGTTTTTATTTCGCCCGGCATATAGTCTGTCGGGATTATGGCTATCGGGATTCAGGCTTTTGGGAAGTTGGCCTTAACTCGAGTAAGCTGCTTAAAATGTCGTTTCAACGTGCTAAACTCTCTACAAGTTGGTAACAGGCATTACAGGTTAAGCGAAATATTAAGCTATTCTGGATGCAACACGAATTCTAAACAAAACTCATTTAATTATCGCGCTGCACAGATTTTCAAAACTTTATCGTTGCATTCTCAAAATAACCATGGTGGCTTTTCCGGGTAATATATAAGCAATTGCTTTAATTTCATGAATGTTTTGTTCTACGTCTCTTACACCGAGTCTCGTTTGAAAATATGTTGATGAAATTATGACAATATAAATAGTTTACGTCATCAGAAATATGCTACGAAAATTAAAATTTATGACGCTTTTAATCGTCACTCATTGCAAAATTTTTATAAAATTGATCAACTGATATTATTTTCTTTTTTTTGTGCCAACTTTTTATGTTATAAAACTGTTTTTTTCTGAAAATTACAATTCATTCTTGCATTTATATTTTAAGTTTTTTTCACGTTATACCATCACTTTATTGCTCATGTAACTACATTCTTGGAGCACTCCAAGAACGTGATGTATGCTTTTATAAGAGTCCCAGCTGCTCCCGTCTGGAGCCAGTGGAGTATGTTGTGAGGGTGAAGATAAGTGGGGAGGGGAAGGAGATGGGGAAGAGGAAGATGGGGAAGTACCTGGGTATCCAGATTTAGTCACCAAGCACCGCTAAAGCCATTTCAAGCAACGTTTCAATTCTGAATGGTGGTCTTACACCAAGGCGATACCGAGAATATCTTCCACTATGGAAAGTGCCGCAAATATACTATATTATTTTTAATCAATTTGAAAAAACTTTCATGCGTTTTACATAAATTTAGTAAAAGCACAAGTAATCACCTGGGAACCTTTATTGGATAGCCAACATCTCTGCCATAGGTGACCCCAAGTGTTTGCTACGTTTGGTAATTTAGCAGGGGTGCCCAGGACACACTGAACCCCAGATTCTTACACACCGCTTAAACCCTCTTCCTTCCCAGAACTAACCTCTCCTTCATTTCCTTAAAAAAAAACCACCACACAGCATCCCTAAAGATGGCATAGGCCTTGAGGGAAATTATTTTCCTCAGGATCCTGTGTGGAGCTCATGTAAAAAAAAATACGACCCCCAGAGTCCCACCCTTTACTCTACCACTATTTATTTATTTATTGAAAAATAAGAAATACATAAAAAACATAAGCAGCATATCTCACTAGGGCATTCATGTATCGAGATATACAGTTTTACAATGTAATTTAAAAAAAAAAAAAAACATATTAACTTAATAAAAATATAATTATAAACCTACAAAAGAAGCACGAGAACAATTATTCAGCTATGGATTATTAATAATCTAATTACAGCTGGGCAGTTTGCTCATCGTTGGCAACAATAACATTATACTGTAAACTAAATATATAAATACAAGGTACCTGTTTTTTTTCATAAGTTTTTATTCCAGTAAAAAAGAAAATAACATTTTCACTTACTTAACTAGAATATTGAATTATGTACTTTTTACATTATATTACATAGTTTTTACATTTCATAACCTTAGATTACATTAGATTGCAATACTAACATTTACATGATATTATATTACCACACGATATTATTCACTATGACTACTTTGTTTTTTGTGAATAAACATGAACAATTTTTTTTTGAATTTGCACACACTTTTTTCGTTTTTGATATCATCTGGAAGGCAAATATATAAATTGCCCCCCTCGTAACTAATTGATTGTTTACCGTAGTTAGTATGAATGGTGTTTAAACGTATGTTATCGTGTTGTGTAAAATGTTTGTGTACTTGGGACGTTTTAATGAATTCTGTGTTTGTATGTATGAGTTTATTATTTATTTTGTATATAAGGACACATATTTTGTACTCGTATAGTTTTCTTAATGTTAGCAGTTTTGTTTCCAAATATAATTTTTTTGTGGATGTTTTGGATTCGTAGTGAAATAGTTTTTTGATTATCTTATTTTGAATTACCTGTAATTCATTGATGTATGTTTCATACGCATTTCCCCAGATTTCATTCTGGTAATTTAGGTGTGAGTGTATGAGACTATAGTATAAACTTTTTTTTAATCTAATTGGTATTAGATATGACAACCGGCTAAAAACGCTAATTAAGGGTGTGATTTTATCTTTTACATTTTGAATGTGTTGTTTAAAAGTTAAATGCTTATCGATGCACAGCCCAAGATATTTTTCCTGTTTCAGGATTTGCAAATCGTTATTTTCAATTTTTAATGGTACATGTGGAGGAATTATTTTACGGTTTGAACTTAAAATCATGTATCCTGTTTTTTTTTATATTCATTGTTAGGATATTTGATTGGAGCCAACCGCAAATTCTTTCTAGTTCTCTTTGTGCATTTTCTAGTAGTATGTTTAGATCTTTACCCCAGTAGAATATTGCAGTATCATCTGCATATAAGAAAATTTCACCGTTTAATTTTAATTGCGAAATATCATTAATATAAATTTGGAACAGTAGTGACGCTAGTATGGATCCTTGCGGAACTCCATAGTTTATTGGAAGGTGCTTACTATTTTGATTGTTAATGATTACGAATTGCTTTCTATTGCTAAGATATGATTTGAATAGATTAAGAGCAGGACCAACTACACCAAGTTTCTCGAGTTTTTTGAGAAGTATATCATGGCTTACCGTATCAAAGGCTTTTTGAAGGTCAACTAGTATAGATAAGATATAATTTCCACCATCAATACCACTCCTAAGTTTACTGATTAAGTCGTTTAAATTTTTTCCTAAAGCCATACTGTTTTTTATAAAAGAATGATTTTTTTAATAGGAAATTGTTTAATCTTTCGTAGATTACACGTTCAAAATTTTTTAATAAGATTGGTAAGATTGAGATGGGCCTGTAGTTTGAGGTATTTGTTTTGGACCAACCTTTGTGAATTGGTATCACCTTGGCAATTTTACAGCTGTCTGGAAAAATTCCCCCTTTAAAACATTGGTTAATCAATTTTGATAATATAGGAACCAATTCCGTTGAGAGACTTAGCACTGTTTTGTATTTGAGTTTATCGTAACCGGCACTCGCATTTGATTTCAATGATTTTAATTTTAATTTTTTTTTTATTATTTATTGAAACATTTATTATAATTACAATTTTACAACTAAATATTTTTTTTTACAGGTTTTTTTTTACTACCCTTCCATTAAAAGCATTTGCTTGTGTATGGAAGGGGAGTGTACATAAATGCTATTATATTTTGCTTATTTCTAATTCTGTTGTTGGTTGAAGATATAAAGATTCTATACTATCGTATACTAATGTTATTTCATTGGCCGGTTTGTGTACGACATTGTTACGTATATTATTAGCTAAGGAGAAGCCAACGTTGCAAAAGAAATTGTTAAAGTGGTCGCATATCTCTACATTGTTAGTGATTATTTAATCATTAATTATTAATTTAGTACAAAAATTATTCGAAGTATTAGACTGATTTTTAAGAATGTTATTCATTAACTTCCAAGTTTTTTTACTGTTATTTTCGCATTTTTTAAAAAGATCACTGTAGTGTCCATTGATATATATATATACTAAATGACTAACGACCGCGCCAAAGCATTGCCACTGTACATATGTCCAAAAGCATATGTCCCGCTAACGTCAGCTCAGTGCTCATTGTGACGCCGACCGACTTGTGCCGGACGATACGCGATCAAAACTATCACCAAAATGGTTAAATGCGTCGCGAAAAAATGCGATTCAACATTATAAAGCAAGTGGAATTACTTTCCACACCTAAGTTTATTGTTTACATATTCACATTTAATTAAAAAAAGCAGAAAATGAAATAAAATGTCAAATACTCTAATATAGGTTCAGTGCTGCCACTAAAAAGTCGTTTTGATTTTCCCACATTAATGGGAGAATACATAATTTATGGAATAAGTTACTATGGAGGTAACCATATTAAAATACTTAATAAAAATTGTTTTAATCTTCATACAACATACTTCATTAAAACTTATTTTAGTTTATTAATGAATAATCTAGTAAGTATTTATAGTTTTTTACGTATTTTATATTAATAATTTTGCAGGGTACCATAAGATACAGCACGCCGTGAGAAGTGGGTGGAAATAATTCGATTGCTGAGAAAAGAACTTTTGAAACAATTTCGGTTTGAGTATTATATACTTCATATATTATATACTTCATATATTAGGTTCAATAAAAAATATTGGAACAAATAATGACTTCATTATTTCATTAGTTGTGCATTCTTTTAGTCGTATAATAAAAAATACATATTAAAAATAATTTAAATAAGTTTATTTTATTACAAACTAACGTAAAAAAAAACTATTTCATTGTTTATTTTGGGTAAAATTTCACATGGTATGCAACACCAAGCCACTATGGCAGGTTTGCGTTTCTGGCTTTGTCTAATCCTAGCGGTGGTAATGTTCTCGTGACTTGTGCAAGTGAGACAAATATGTGTTTACTTTCAAATGTTTAGTGATTCCAAAGCTACGTCGTTGCAGTTGTAGAGTGGTTACGCTTTTTTCGATGAGCGGTAATGAAGTTTGCTTCTCTATTTATATACCTCAATGGTAGTGTCTTTGTTTTAAGTTTAGTTTTTCTCTAGTTAGTTGTGGCTTACCAGATGCATTCATAAGGTGACCATACCACAGTAGCATTAAATTATTAACAAAAAATAAAGATTGGTAAATAATAACAGCTAAATAATATCAGGTAAATAATAATAAACAATTATGTATATTAATAATAATAATTGTTAAGTAATAAATTTATGTAGTTATTTATATCCTTTTCCTTTCCAAATCTTCCGCTCTCTTTTTAAATTAGCTCCACACAAAAGGCCCTCAGTGTAATGTGCACTATGACTCAGGGAAGAACAAGTAACACTCAACTTAACTGATATCGGCTCACGGCCAGCGTCCACGCGTCTTCTCCATGCGGTCGGTCGCCCAGTAGCGTCCTACGCCCCGCAACTCCGCGCGCGCACTGCCTGAGACGACAGAGTTATTCACAACTATACATGTGAATACACTACATTCAGGAAAATAATTTCCTAGCAATTATAAATTTAAATCTTCTCCTTCCTTTAAAAAGATCATTCACACAACATTCCAAAATATAACGCAGACCTTGAAGAAAATAACTTTCCACAGGGCCTCCCGTGTAGAGCTAATGTAAAAAAAGTGGAATTAAGATTTATCTACGCCCAATAAAATGTATCTACGAACGCCGGGTTTTGATCTTTAGTCGAGAGTCTTGCTCCTCGACCACGGAGGCCGTCACATTTATTACTAGGTGAAATAACAAAAATAATTTTAAGAAAAATAAAATATAAAACAAAGGATTTATATTGAGATGTTGTATCTACATCTAATTGGCAGGTAGATTGCCTGTTTTAATTCAAGCTAATGCAACTCAAAATGCCTTTAGCATTTCTCAAGCATTATCTTCTTGATTATACAGGTAACTCCGTTACTTAAGTAAGTAGTACTCACAAGATGTTGGATGTTGGATGCACTCTAAAGGTAGTGCATAGTTTCATCCAAGAGATGAAACGCTTATAAGGCAGGGGGATATTAATTTACCGGCGCGGATCACGGAGGGAGGTCTGGGGAGTCGTCTTTGTGGTGAGAAGGGGGTGGGGGAGGGGAGGGGGGGGGGGGGGAGGAATAGACTTCCCCATCTCGCGGAGGATGTTGTGGGTAATTAAAATTCTGTGTTGTTTTAATTTATTTATTATTTGAAACATTAACAAAGTGCAATTATAACATTCATGAAAATTCCTTTTAGATTAAATATTAACACTCCAATTGAAAATTTTCACAGCATTCGTAAATCAATATTCAGTCGTTACTAGGTGGGGGATGCTTCTATTAAGGGTCGACCGAGACAGGTTTTTCGTTCTCGGCCGAGACCGAGAATAGATAAATTGAGAAAAATCTACTTAGGGACTACCTAATGATACCGTTGCTTTTGAAGGTTGTAATAAAATATTTTTTCAAAATATTCCCAAATAGGATTTACTTTAGGCATATTTAGTTTTCATCTACAACAATAAAATATTATTCCTACTTAGTAAACACATTAAATTGAAATAACACACCCTAACAAATCCTATCCCTGAATCAATTGCCACATTCATCAAAACACATCGATTAGTTGATTTATATGTTAATTGCTGTTTTTGGCAGTTTATTATGAATAGGCCACTTGCATCACATTTAAAAAAAAAAATTCCGGCTTAGACAAATATTCTAAGACATTCTGTATTTTTTTTAATCGTATTTTTGAAACCCTGGGGATTTTTTGAAAATTTCAATCCGAAAAATCAGACCATTTTTTATAAACCGGAAAGACGGGACATAATTTTATAGGTGCGAAAAAACGATAATTACATAGCCAAAAATCATTTTAAAAAAATAACGTTTTCCACACGAATGGCACAGGAGAATAACGAGGCATACCAAAAATATTACATCTCATAAATATTTTTTTCCTTGATCCATCTTGTTGATCATAAATTATTATAATGTACAACGTACATATTACTAAATCCAATGTAATATACTTGAACTTGTAACTTATAATAATAATAAGAATATTATAAAATTTGATTTTGTTAAAATCAGCACCATAACCATTATACCTCTAAAACACGTACCAACTTCTAAAATTTACGGAGTTCTCTTCAGAGCTTCTAAAATGTACGGGGTTCTCTTCTGTCAAAAAGTGAAACCAAATGATAAGTTCGCAGAGAATAAACAATAAATCTAGTGAACGAATTAAAAAATTCGCCTGAAATCAAAGTGATGCCATATTAAAAAAATAAATCAGTGTGGAATTTTACAAAATTAATAGGAACTTTTTCGGAGACGGGACATTTTCATGTAGTGACGTCATGAGCCCAAATAATGGATTTATTTATTTAAAAATAAAAAAAACTACATTTCTAAAAAATTTTACTAACGTTTTCGAAATCTTAATAAAAAGATCTATCCACACGATTTTTTCCAAGTCGTTATGAATTCAATGCAAGTGGCCTATTAAGTTCTAAGAAAAATAAACGAACAAACAAATCAGCTAATCGATGTGTTCTGATGAATGTGGCCACTGAATCTAAAAAATTACAAACGTCAGCTCTCTGACGCACTGACACCAAGTGACGAATGTGGAAGCGCGCGGTAGATTTGAATCCCATCCCATCCCTATATCGTACCTACTTACAACGGTCTCGGTTATGGCCGAGAATCTCGGTGATTTTTCGCCGAGAACCGAGAAAGAGTTCTCGGTAGAATTAGTATCCGAGAATGCCGAGACCGAGACCGAGACCTAGATCTCGATGACCCTTAGCTTCTATTGACATTTGAAAGGCGGATATGGGCCGCCCCGGGAACTATTTATTGGATAACACCCCTGCCATAGGTCACCCCAAATGATTCGCTTCGTTTGGCAACTTAACAGGGGTGCCCGCGTTCATGAGGTGAAGTCTATGTGTCTTGGCCTTGGCGGTACGTGCGTTTGCCCACCCGTTGCGTGGCGGGCCGAAACGGGAGACGCTTGTGTCGGTAGAGACCTTTTTATCCTCCAGCCGGACTCCCTCAAACGTACTTGTACCGCAGTGGGGGGGAAGGATTCATACGTCCGTCACTCCTGGACATATTGACCACCCACCCCTCTACGTATTCTACCCACCCTTCATAAATTTTCCTTCACAGAGCTTCCTCTCCTTCCCGTTCCTAAAAACACCCTACACATAGAATCCCCAAAGATGAAGGTAAATTGTGTTCCTTTGAAATATTAATAACTAGCTGACCCGGCCACGCGTTGCTGTGGCTAATAAAACACAACGTCATCTACTGGATGGTTATCCAACCTTTATAACCACCGCCGTCTTTGAGTTTATCATAAAGAGACAGACAGATGCCACGGAGGACTTTAATTTATAATACGTAGAGATGGTGTGAAAGATTATAATAATGTGCATGAAATGCTTGGGGTAACTAAAGTATTTAAGTTAATAAGGATTAATACTGTATCCGTCTAAATAACTTTTCAATTACTGCAATGTACGTTACCATTTTTTTAGAAGATAGAATGGATATAGTAAGCTATCCGTAAAATATAGATATATGCCTTCGCGGACTTTTTTGTAGATCTGTAAAAGAGAAATATCCCACCACGCATTGTTTTGTTATATCCAAAAAGGATAAGGCAGCGTTTTCGATGAAAGCTACCAGGCGGCTTGACTTTTTCCGACACTTCTAACAATTATCATTATGTTTCAACCGATTTACATAAATCCTTGACAAATTACATACCTAAACCACCCCCACGAAACACTCTATCTATTGGTGAAAACTGCATGAAAATCCGTTCAGTAGTTTTCGAGTTTATCGCGAACAGACAGACAGACGACGCGGGGGACTTTAATTTATAATATGTAGAGATGTAGAGATAAGCTAAATAAAGTATAAAACGCAGCAAGAAATATTTAACAAATTGCCATTCGAATTTCAAGAAAATTGCTCAATAACAAATTTCTCACTGACCGTTAAAATCATGGCTCTTAGGGAGTAACCTTATGTATTAAGATTATATTTTGCTCATTCTTACCATGCATTAAATTGCAAGTATGTGATTAACTACTAACGTATTGCTATTTTTATGTTGCTCAACTTTTTCATGATAATTAAAAATATATATATTTTCCTATTCCACATCACAGTGTTGGTAGGTATGTAATATGTGAATGTGTATTTGTGTATGTTGTTGCTACGCTAAAGCCGGTAATACACATGACAGTAGCTGCACACTTGCATGCAAGCTCCTTGCACATGCCAGCTACTATCATGTGTATACGCTAACTTGCATGCCTGTAACTGCCATGCAAGTAGATAGCACAACATTTGATTTTTAGGCAGCTACTGGCATGCAACATGGGGGAGGGGACGTGGGGGGCTACGAAACTGGCATGTGTGAACGTCGCGACAGGTACGGGCATGCCAGTAGCTGACTTTACCCTTCTTTTACTTGACTTATTTTACTCTTCTTTTTTTCTCTCATTAAATTAGCCACACATTGTACTGCCAATTGCAATACGATGATATTTAATTCACTTCGAATGTTTTCCATTGCTAAAAAGCTTGAGAACTGAGTGACTTGAGACACTTACTGTCTCGTGACTAGCTTATGTATACGTCTTGCAAGTTACAGGCATGCAAGGATGCAAATTGCATGCAAGTTTAACTTGCATATGTATCCACATTGTGCCAGTAACTTGTACATGCCATTAACAGGCATGGAAGCTACTGTCCCATTTTACAGGCATGTGTATTCTCGCCTTAATGCGTTTATGATTATTTAATTTGTGTTTGTAACTAATCTGTGGAACTAATCTCCTGCTGTCAAGCCACTTTCAGTAGCTTAGCGGGTCATAAATTCCGAATGTAGGCAATTTTTATACAACAATAAAAAAGTAGATATGTATTACAGAGAACGAGAAGAAAGAAATGAAAAGAAATCACCCAAAATTTTTTTAATTCAAATACGTGTGATTGACTTCGTATTACTAAGATAATAAAATTAGCACATTTTTTTAAAGTATACGGGGATATTTAAAAAGATGTCTATATCGTCAGATTTTATGGCATTATACAACCTGCACATTCGAGACATTGTCCCAAAACAATTATTTAGAGTTATTTATGAATAGATAAGATACGGATGTGTTATTTGAGCAAGCCTTGCACAAGGAATGATCTTGTGAAATATGTTTAATGAGACATACATGCAGACATACATACATATATACATTTGAACGCAGCCCAATTTATAAAACACAATACATGAAGCACAGACAAAGTGTTGAAACAACTGCTAACATATTGAGAAATTAAAATTGGATTGAAATAGGCAATATTGTTATTGAATAACTAAAGATGAAATGATTCTAGTTTTTCGACTGTTAATTCGTGGTGGAATTCCATTGTATTAGAATTGAAATTAAAACGCGTAATAAATAAGTGGAAGAAAGAACAAAAGTGTTATAATTTCAATTCTAATGATGAAATGTTAACCACTGGAGCGACAGCGCAATTTAAAACTTTTTTCTTAGATTGCTCCTAATTTTTTGGAATTCATTTTGAATATTTTCCGCCTACATTAAAAACATCATATCTCCGAATTTTAATATGGAGACATACAAACTGATTATAGTTCTATATAACCAATGAATTCACACATCTTTTGTCGATTATTACATATTCATAGGATTTATAAAAAAAAATATTGTAAAATCGTAAACTTCTTCTTAATTACTTACAAATAAGGGAAAATTTGCCAAAATCGGCAGTAAAGCAATCCGAGGTATTTTAAATGGTGCCACATTGTATATTTAAAAATATAGAGAGTAAAACACGGACATTGGAGATGAGGGTAATAAGGAGGATAATATTTGTACTGCTTCTTTGAAATACACAGCTTTTTAGCCCTTTAAAAAATAAATATTTTTACTATAGTTAAAATGGCATTGGAGGTGATATTTTTTAATGTATTTTTTACATTAATTTTTTTACAGATTATTTCCAATAATAACAGTGTACAAAGCACATAACACGATGCGAAAAACAGTAGAAATGAAAGAAGATAATGTAGTTATGGTAGGTATACAGGATGTTAAGGGACGTACTTGGCTTACTTTCACCAGTGATTCCTGACATTATTTGGAGTAAAAAATGTAAATGAAATTTTGGTCTCCGGTGACTTTTTTTGACGACTTTTTTTTTCGAAAATTTTTTCTTCAAAATCAAACAAAAAAAAAATGTCTTCCTCATGTCGTCACTGGTCACTCAGCCGGGTGTCCGACGAACCCCTTACCCCGCCTCCAAATGTTCAACAACTACAATTTTTTTATGTTTTTGTAGAAAAAAAAGAAACATCTAAAATGTCACCTGAGACCAAAATTTCATTGAGATTTTTTACTCCAAATAATGTCAGGATTCACTGGTTAAAGTAAGTCAAGTACGTCCCTTAACACCCTGTATATATTTTTACTTATTGTCCAATATTTTGGAGTAATTTTGAAAGTATTCTTTTCTATTTTTGTAACTATAGGTGCACACTACCTATAATCAGTATTATTCCCAAATACTTTATCTCAAGCACTTTATTATTTCCAAATACATGTCTTAAGTAAATAGACTAGCTCCCCAGATAGACCCGAGATTATTTCTCTACTAACGTGGTAATTTAAAACCGTTAAAAATTACTTTTCTTATTCACAATAAATAAAAATAGGTAGGCAGGTACAAATTAGCTCACCTGAATAAAAATACGACAAATTACTCAACAAAAAAATTATGAAATACATGATTCACGAAATATCATAAGTTTTTCTAGTTTCAGTGTAGTCCAGCCCTGATGATTGAAAGGCTATATACAAATTTAGTCAAACATAATGTTTTTAATTTTTCAAATCAATGTTAGAAAGAAAGCGTTTTATTTTATTTTGAATTAAATGTGTACAGGTATTAATATGTATTTTCAGATCGATATTAGTTACTAGCTAGGCAGATGCCTGTTCCAAGGGATCAATGCCAGTGTCGTTAATAGGTGAAGTGTATTATTTTGATTGATTAATTTTAGGAGACATTAACAAAAAATATTATCTTGTTACTAGCGAAAAAGATGAAAATATTTTTCTGTTAAAAATATTATATTATAGGTAGGTACTTCGAAGCTCCTGACAAATCTTCACACAAACAGTTCCGGTTTTGAAAATGACACTTAAATTGTGTTCATTGAACCAGAGTTACGCAGGACGCACAGACAACCGAAATTAGTATTTTTAATGATTGATCATAGTATATTATTAGCCATTTAAGTTATGAAAATCATGAGTTCAAGATTGCATGAATTGTTCAGACATTAAAATACACAACTGAAAAATATTACTAAAACAGAATCGAAAAGCGAATGACAAAATACATTATTTTATTATCTAGGTAATTTGGACTTAATGGATGTGCGGTATTTTCCTGTTTGGTGAGTTATTTATGATAAATTTTTAATTCAGTTACTTTAAAGTGGTTTTGGTGCAATCCCCCCAATATTGGGAAATATGATCATTTTGATAAGTACTCTTTTTGAAGCTGTTCGTTTGTTGTGGTTATAACAGTACAGTGTTTTAATTTAAAATGCATCATAATGACAAAAAAGTCAAGCATTATTTTCAATTATATTAAATCGCTTACTTTCGGCTTTGTATGAATTTATTAATGACTAGCTGGTTCCCGACATGCGTTGCTATGCCATTTAATAATCGCGTTCCCCGATTTCTCCACCTTCCCACTCCCCACTCCACTTCCCTCCTTCCCCTGCCCCGTGACCCCCCTTCCCGAGTTCCCATCCCACCTTCCAGGTTCCCTCCCCCTTCACAGGTTCCCCTCCCCCCTCCCCCCTTCCGCGAATCCCCTTCCCGAGTTCCCCTCCACCCTCCCGGGTTCCTCTCCCCCCTTCCGCATTCCATACATTCATTCCCGGTACATTCAGTTTTCAAACAGCTCGCTTGCCACCTATTTCAGTTTATACAAATTTTGTAATACCAGGCTAGTATATGTTATTCTGATGTATAAACAACATTATTGTAAAGTTTCATTAAAATCCATTCAGTAGGTTTTGCGTGAAAGAGTAACAAACATACATCCTTTTAAACTTTCGCCTTTATAATATTTAGTAAGAAGATTTCAATATAAAAATTTCTCTTTTGGGCGATAGGCAGGAATATTTCTATATTTTTTTAAAACCAGGAAAAGGTAGAACAATAAAGTATGAAATACTCGAAACCAGAATGCGAAACAAAATAAATTGCCCAATTCAATAATATCGCTTTGCCCAAGAGCCTCGTATTTAATATTTTTCAATTCACAGGGAAACTTGTTGAATATTATGGGCAATGTTGATATATTTTCCCCTGATACAAATAAGTTTATGTTCTGAAGAAAAGTTGACCGCGCAAATATTTTGAAATACACTAACTCGGTTACGAAGGTAAGTAAATTTCTAGAATATATCTGGAACAAACCCTAGTATTCATTTATTAGGTCACGAAATTAGAGCTAAAGAAAGATTAAGAAAAGGATTGCATAGCGAATAAACGAAAAAAGTAGTGAAGGGCGAATACAAGACGCGAACGTGAATGGTAGAAGAAGCCGCGACCTCCAGAGACACAGCACAATCAATTGAACCAAAAATAAAATTGGAGTTTTTACAGTTATTCAAAAAGTTTCATCTTGGGTATTCGATTCATCATTCAAAATAAATTTTTCATTTTAGCTGGAACTTTGTTTTCTGAAGTCGAATAACAAGTTCCGAACATACTGTATGAAAGCAATGCATCTGTGTGAGTGTTGGTCTCTACTCTGGTTGCGATATCTATTCGTTTTTCACCCTCATATCGTGTTGCTCCAGGGAGTGATTACTCATGTAAATCAAGGAAAAAAAATGAAGGAACAAAGTTACGGGTACTCTATTTGCTTCCCGTTGTTAAAGAGTTCGTAGAAAAGTACCATCGGAAATTGGCAACTACAGGAAAAATTCAGTTAACACAATTAAAAAGCTTTCATATTCTTCCTAAAATAAGGCACATAATATTTCTTTCTCCGCGCACAGATTTGCAAAATGTTAGTTAAATATTCAGCGTTTTTTTTTTAAATTCAATGTACCCACCTACTTTAATAGAATTTAATAATGTTATTACAATGATGTTATTAGGAGGATGTGCAGCGGATGTCATCCATAGAATAGGTGTGGGATGGATTAAATTCAGATCCGTAACAGGAATATTGTGTGATTCAAAAATGCCTATAAAACTTAAAGGAAAGATATACCAGACTATTGTAAGACCCGCAATAATGTATGGCTCCGAATGCTGGACTATGTATAACTCCTACTCTAGGCAACTCGAAACAGCAGAAATGCGAATGCTTAGATGGTCGGCAGGAGTATCACTGAAAGATAATATATTTTTGAATGTAGCTATTACTTTGTGGTTATCCATTATAGAAAAATGAAACAATACAACTTTGTATAAACCACTTATATAATGTGCAAATCCGACCGGTTATAAATCATACTGTCAAATTAGTATAAGCTTTCCCTGACGAAGGAACGTTTGTTCCGAAACCGGTTGGATTTGCACATTATATAAGTGGTTTATACAAAGTTGTATTGTTTCATTTTACTAAAAGATAAGATCAAAAGATCACGCATTCGTGGTAGCCTGGGTGTCACAGACATAAATAGTAAGCTGGAGGAACGACAGTTGAGATGGTATGGACACATAAGACGGAGACCATCGGACCACACAGTGAGGCAGGCAATGTCTATATGGCTTCATCGACAGTCATCCAGAGGAAGACCGAAGAACTCCTGAATGACTCAATACGCCAAAATTCTTCAGAAAAACGGCCTGGATGAAGGCGATACCCAGAACAGGAGAAATTACAACCTGAGAACGAGAAGAGCCGACCCCAACAGCCTACCTAGGCAATGAGTTGGGACAGCGCAAGGAAGAAGAAGAAGATTACAATGCATTTTCATTTTTGTGACACTGGAGGTTTCCAACCTCATACCCACCCCGGTATAAGTAACTTATGGTTACTCCTTCAGGGCTCTCACAAGGAAGCTAATTTTTTTATTATTTGAACGACTCTACATTTAATTTGAACAAAGCTAGCCCCCTAATGTCCCCGCATACGGTGTTAACAAGCAGTATGCAAGTGCTTTATATGTACAGGTTAGTAACTAATAAATATAAATGTATACATTACCTCTTTCATTGGGGAAAATCAGAGGGCAAAATAAAATAATTACGTGTAGGCGATATGCCTACTCAAACTGTTTAGTGAACATAAATAATAACTCAATTTTAACGTTGTTGCTGGTAGGGAGCGAGTGTGTCACAGGTACGCCCGGCAGTCCTGTTGAGAGGTGCATGTTTTCAGGAAAATCAAGCGCGAGGGTCGGTTTCCGCGCCCCTAATCCAACTTCCCGGTGATGCATCGACGACACTGCTAACGGATGTGGGTGGCAGAACGCCCAAAGACTCTAAGAAGGATCAGCGCCGGGTTGTCGGAGGCAGGGCGGAGGGTCCCCTTACTCGCGCGAGACATCCTTACGACCCACACCTCCCCCCAGGGGAGGCGCGGGCCATCCATGAGACATCACTCCGGGTCGTCCTCACTCAGGTGTCCACATGCAGGGATGGGGTCACAAGCCACCCACAATGGAGGGGATAAGGACGAGACACATTATATGGTTCAGTTCTCGTCTCTGTGACATTGCTATAAAGAAGTGTTCCACTGCCATGTTACAGGGTATCCAATACCTTGCAATTACACAACGATTAGAAAAGAAAAACGATAAAAAAAACAAAAATAATAACTTATAAACCTAAAGAATAACGAAGGAAATTTGGGTGCATTCCATACATGAAACCGGTTTTTCAAATTTTGAAAAGCCAGGTGGGACCAATAACATGTGTTTACTGCCTCACGAAACCGGAAGCATTGGAAATGCTTCTCTTCCCATTATAGGAAGTAAAGCCAGGTGGGACCAATAACATGTGTTTACTGCCTCACGGAACCAGAAGCATTGGAAATGCTCCTCTTCCCATTATAGGAAGTAACAAATAATAACTAATAAACCTAAAGAATAACGAAGGAAATTTGGGTGCATTCCATACATGAAACCGGTTTTTCAAATTTTGATAAGCCAGGTGGGACCAATAACATGTGTTTACTGCCTCACGAAACCGGAAGCATTGGAAATGCTCCTCTTCCCATTATAGGAAGCAAAGCCAGGTGGGACCAATAACATGTGTTTACTGCCTCACGGAACCAGAAGCATTGGAAATGCTCCTCTTCCCATTATAGGAAGTAATAAATAATAACTAATAAACCTAAAGAATAACGAAGGAAATTTGGGTGCATTCCATACATGAAACCAGTTTTTCAAATTTTGATAAGCCAGGTGGGACCAATAACATGTGTTTACTGCCTCACGAAACCGGAAGCATTGGAAATGCTCCCCTTCCCATTATGGGAAGTAACAACATACATATTTAATAATAATAAGAAAAAAGTTGGTTGCATACCACACCTGAAATTGGCTTTGGATTTTTGGGGAGATAAGTGAAGGATCAGAGGTAACGATTTTTACGGCACGCCAATAACGGAATGCTTAAGTGTCAATGAAAACCGATTTCAAGTGTGGTATAGCTAAAGTGTACGAAAGAATTTTACATAGTGCATCAGAGGTCATTGAACTTTACGCTAGTGCGAGACAAAATACTGTTTTAATGCCTAAAGATTAGATTAAATTTCGGACTAATACACGGCAACATTCAGGGACATTGCCATGATACAATACCGTCCTCAAGCGATCTACTTTGCTTCATTGTGTGTTGGAGTGCCAAAAAGTATAATTAATTACCCATTTTACCATAGACAATGTATGAAGTCCTCATAGAGTTTTAAGAAATTCCAAAGACTAAACCCCGTTGTCCATAGACAATAACTATTCTGAGCATGTCATTGGTGGAAAATAGCCAAATAAATATAAATGAAACGAATTTATAGATAGACATCTTCTTCTTCTTTGCGTGCCGTATCAGGTCCCCTCGACATTGGCGATCACTCTTGAGAAGGTCTCTCTGTCTTGCGCTGCCCGGAATAGCTCCTCCACACTTCTAATGCCGGTCCACTCTCGTATATTACGCAGCCAAGACATTTGTCTCCTGCCAGGCCCTCGGCGACCCTCTATCTTGCCTTTCAATATCAAATGGAGCAAGTGATACTTCTCCCCTCGAAGTATATGACCCAGATATGAAATTTTCCTGATTTTTATTAATGTAAGCAGTTCTCTATCTGCTCTAGCCCGCCTGAGAATTTCTGTGTTGGTGATCATGTCGGTCCATGGGACCTTGAGCATTCTCCGGTGAAGCCACATTTCAAAAGCCTCTAACCTGTTCATGGTATTTATTTTCAAGGTCCATGTTTCACATCCATAGAGCAAGACCGACCACACATAACATTTTAGCATTCTCTGCCTTAGTTTTAAGCTGATATTGTCATTGCAGAAGAGGGATTTCATTTTAATGAACGCAGTTCTTGCTGCTTCAATTCTGCATCTAACCTCCACATCTGGGTCAAGAGTCTCCGTGAGAATACTGCCGAGGTATTTAAATCTTTCCACCTTTTCGACATTACAACCATTTAACAGTATCACTGATTCAGAGTGATCTAGTCGTCCAAATATCATCCATTTAGTTTTATTGACGTTGATTGTTAGGCTAGACATAACAATTACCAAAAATTTTATCTGGGGTTTTTCAGCAAACCACTTTCATGTTCAGTATGCATCTTTTGTATGGACCACTCGATTATATCCCAATCGCGGGAAAACCATACCAATGTGTGCACTGCAACATAATTCAAATTGTTGTATATCTGCGCCTTAAACGGGAAATCGTTTGCGTGTTTGTACTGCAACTTCCTATTAGAGAAATATCACATCTTTGGTTATGAACCACTTCAATGTAATGTATGCAACTTCGACCATGTGGCGACTATCGGAAGTGTCCCAAGCTGGAAAACAATTCCAATGTCATGACTTCTGTCCTCTCCCTAGAGGTTGGATCTGTGTCGCGCTACTGGAAAACCGTCTCCATGTTTGTACTGCAACTACTAATTTCCAAAATTTTATCCGTGGTTTTTTCAGCAAGCCACTTTCATGTTCGGTATGCATCTATTGTAAGGGCCACTCCAGGGCCTCTCACAAGGGAAAAACCATACCAAAGTGTACACTGCACCATAATTTAAGTTATTCTATAACTGCGCCTTAAACGGAAAACCGTTTGCATGTTTCTACTGCAACCTCCTGTTAGAGAAATAAAACACATCTTTGGTTTTGAACCACTTCATTGTAATGAATGCAACTTAGGGTGGCGACTATCGGATGTGTCCCAAGCGGGAAGACAATTCCAATGTCTTGACTGCTGTCCTCTCCCTAGAGGTTTGGATCTGCGCCGCGCTACTGGAAAACCGTCTCTATGTTTGTACTGCAACTACCTGTAAGAAATTTCCAGATCTGCATAAATCCACTTTCATGTATAGTATGCATACTCCGTATGGCAACTATCAGCAGAGTCCCAAGCGGCAAGACATTATAATGTCTTTATTGCTACACTCTCTCCAGTGGTACGGATCTGTGCCGCGAATCAGGAATGTTAGCGCTTGAACACCTTATATAAAAATTTCAATTCTACATAAAACGCAGATAAAACCAGTTGACCATAGACAATGCTTGTAGAGTAAGAGAAAAGAGCTAAAAAAAATATAGATACCGTGAGATAATAGATAGTAAACAATCTTCAAAAATTTTATCTTTGCGTTCTCAAGTAAACCGTTCACTTGTGATGAATGCATCTTTAGTATGAGTAGATTTCATACGGCTCCCAAGTGAAAGAAGCCATTCTGATGTGATTAATGCTACATAAATATAATATAAGGATAAAAAGAAAAACCATTGCATAAAATAAAATCTTAAACGATGGGTAAGTAAAATTGCATGTCACACCCGAGATCGGCCTTTGTGCTGTGAAGTAAAAACAACGATGACTAGTTCTAGCGTGAGTACTGATGGTACAGTGCAGAATGGTAGTGACAGTGAGAGGTTGGAGGTGTGGCAGCAATTAGTACATAAAACTGGTTAAACAGGCATATATGAATAATAGTAAGAAACAAGGCATAAACAATAATAAGGTAAGTTCAAATCGTAGTCAGTGGGTCCAGGAGCTAGTTCACCTGGTATCTATTGATTTAACACTAATCTTCGACTCTAAGAGCAGATCATCTTTCAACTCATCTTCTTGTGAACTTCTTCAGACACTCAAAATTAACCTTGTTCGATACGAGATCGGAATTCCAAACTGGTCTCGTGACCACTTGCAAACCATCCAGTTATTCGTCTCTGGCATCCGTCATGATCTCGCAATGCCACAGAATGTGCTCGGCAGTCTGATCCGTGCTGTCGCAGGTGCAGTTCGGATGGGGGGATAGGGAGAGTCTATGCAGTCTCCCCCTGAACCCCCCATGCCCGGACAGTAGCTGGATCATGTGATGGTCCAGGTTGATGTACGCCCCTTCCATTCTGATCTTAACTGATGGGAAGAAGGAGAAGGTCCATCTTCCCATATTCGATCTAATCCAGCGAGATTGCCACTCATCGAGTGTAAGCTCTCTCATTCATTTAAGTAGCCCAGGGAGAGTCCCGACTTCACTTGGTGTGATGACAACACCGAGGTGGATGGCAGGGAGTCCCCTGGTCAACTTCTTCTTTGTTAACACCTACCTAATTTCTAAATCGATTGGCAGAACACCTGCCAGCACGGGTAATGCGTCCGAAGCTACCGTTCTGTAGGCACCAGAAAGTGCCAGCAAGGGAGTTTGCTGGCCTCTTTTGAGCGCCGAGAGTATTAGAGAATTATCTCCCAGACAGAGGCGCAGTACGCTACTTGCGTAACGTACACTCCCCTGTATATCAAACGGAGAGCCGGACTTCTCAAACCCCATTCAGATGTGGAGATTCTCCTCAGCTTCAAAAAGAGTGCCTGGGCCTTGCTGGAGACTTCCTTAACATGGGCAAGAAACGAGGACGATCGATCTAGAGTAACTCCAAGGTATTTAGCTGTCTCAACAAATTTGATTCTGATGTCGCCCATTCTGATGGTTGGGTTTCTCTCTCTGGTGAGATACCCCTTAATCAAGAGACCCATGGTCTTCTGGGGAGCGAAGGTCATTTTGTTTCTATCACCTCATTGAAGGAACATGTTCAAACCTTCCTCAGAGTTACTTTCTATCTCTCTCATGCTGTTCCCCGAGACCAGATACAATTTATCATCAGCAAAGTCGACCGCGATACAATCTTCAGGCAAGGGCAACCTGGAGGAGTCATCAAACAAAATCTTCCAGAAATCTGGACCGACGTTGGAAACCTGAGGGCAGCCCATGTCAACCTCTCTTTCAATGTAAAAGTCACCGAAGGAGAGTATGACTGTTCTTTTACTCAAGTAATTTTCACAGGATTTAAAAAGTCTAGGAGGACACTTCCTATTTTTCAGTTTGATGAGTATCATGGCCCAAGATGCATAATCGAAGGCACCTGTGATATCTAAGAAAATAGCAATAACATACTTCTTAGTGCAAGCCTTCACCCATTCGAGCGCAAACGTTAGGGCGTGCTCCGTGGACTTACCGGGGACGAAACCAAATTGAAGCGGGCTGGGGGGGGGACAAGGTACGTCGTAGCCTCTTCTTAATTAGTTTTTCTAAGATTTTTCCTAGCACAGGCAGCAAGGTGATGGGACGATAGGCTTTCAGGTCCGATTTTGGTTTTCCGTTCCCCTTTGGTATAATCCTGAGCATGCCTCTCTTCCATTCAGAAGGGGAAACTCCTCTTCTCAAACATGTCTCCATCACCTGGAAAAGTTCCTCTTTTGCGTGGACCCAGATTTGCTTCGCTATCACGCCATTGAGCCTATCGTGCCCAGGTGCCTTCTTAGCACCCAAACCCTTTATTATATTTTCAAATTCTTGTTACTTTCATACTATCCTCCTGGGCGAAGTTTCTCGGTGGAAGCCGTGACAGAATTCTGACCTGTTTGTGGTGGTCGCTTTCCCCAGTGACTGATTCTAATGGGACTAGCTTGCCCAGAAGCGTTTGGAGAGTGGTCGCCACGTCCACAGTCTCAACATCCCCACCCTCAAAATTTGATATTACGCTAGACAGATACCGGTCAGAGCCTTTACCCGTCTTTTCGACAGCGCTGTGGGCATCCCACGGGTTGGCGTTACCCACTTCTGAAACCCACTTATGCCATTCAGCTCGTTTCGCCGAAAGCACGGCTAATTTGAAAGCACTGCGAGTAGCCCTGACGCGCACCTTCCGAGCAGCAATCTCCTCCTCCATGAAGCCGCCTCGTCTGGTAGCGCCAAAAGCCCTGCAGGCCCTCTTGTAAGCCCCCTTGAGCGAAGTCAGCTCTATCGACCACCACGGCGTCCTGATGGTCTTCTTTGGGTTTACTCTTCCCAGAGAGGACTCTGCGGCTGATACTACAGCCGCGTTAAAAAAGTTTTCCAAATTATCCGGATCGTTTGCCGCCACGTCATGGAATCCCCTTAAAGTATCTCGTAGGGCTTCCCCAAAGTTATCCCAGTTCGCCTCTGTGGTTTTGAAGCTCCAGGAGGATCTTGGGGCTCCGGTCTTATTGACACCCACTTTGAAGGTAATGAGTTTATGGTCGGAGGCTATAGCGCATTCCTGTACCTTCCATTGCATTATCTTGGCTGCAACTGATCCAGAGCCGAGAGATATATCTATGTTGCTCTCACCATTGCTATTCGAGAATGTGCTTAATGAGTGAGGCTCATTTAGCACAACCAGACCTTGCGCCGCAATCAGGTCCTCGACGGCGTCTGATCGTTCCGTCCTATGTCGAGCATCATAATCGAACCATAAAAGTGAGCGAGCGTTAAAGTCTCCTCCAATAACTACTGTTATAAATTGGTAATTAGGCAGAAAGACTTCGAGAAAAACATGGCTTCAAGTAGGAAATCTTCTCGTTTATTCACGGCACATTTTACAATAAATTTGTTCCCGACCCGAACAAAAACACTTAATTTGGCCACTTTGACCACTCGCTAGATAATGCTAGCTGTTTACAGGAGATCCACGTATTAAGAGCATGTTTTTAACTAAAATTGTCCTATTTATAACTACACTTTCACATACTAACATAAACAAAATCAACCACCATTGTTAATCTAAATAATATACAGATTCCAGAAATCTGCTTTATCGTCTAGCCTTAAAACAGTGCAGCCCTATGGCCGTAGACTGTATTCTGTGATCCAAACAGTCAAGTTACAAAATATACCGCTAGGTGGCAATAACCTTCACTTTTTGAACAACTACGTTATGACCTTTAAGCACGTTCAGAGCGCGTGTCAAGCTCAAGATATGCGTTCGAACCGGGTTCCCATACTTAAAGTAGACCGAGATCAGTACGATCTCAGTTTCGCCAAATCTAAGGGATACACAGGTTTGGTACTCGTCTGACAGGCCCACCAGCAGGAGGGGGCTGATCAACGAGGTGTTGACCAGGACACCCGCCTGTGGTGAGTTGCCAACCTCGAGCACCACACCCGGATGACTTACTGGTGTCTTTCCTGACCTGGTATACTGCTCCTGGATATGGATGGATTTTGACCTGTACGTCAACTGCCACCTGGTGCGCCGGGCATGATCGGTCCCCTGTGGGATGGTTTGAAGGCTTCTTGAACCTTGTGCATGTTGCACAGACAGCGGATTGTGCCTTCTTGGGGCAATCCTCAACGTCGTGTCCATTTTCGGAGCAATTCCGGCAGGTTATAAACACCTGCGTGCAGATCTTGGAGATATGGCCATAAAAGTGGCATTTATAACACCTAGTAGCTCCTGAGTAGTCCCTGACTCGACAGGCATTCCAGCCTAGAAAGCACAGACCGCTGTCTCTAAGAAGCCTTCTTACCTCAGGGTGGCACGTGATTATCATGTGCATATTACCTGTGTCCCGCTTTCCAAAGAGAGACACACGCCTCATGGTCCTCAGGTGGTCCTCCTTGGATAGTGAGCAATTACCTTCTACGTTATTTTCATAGATTTCGGTGAACAGGGCGGCGTCCGCGGAGGGTTCACCTCTGGGGACGTCATATATGACTATCTTCGGGAGGCGTCCCTGTGGATATATCATCTTGATACCGGCTGCGGCCAGTTTTTCTTCGGCCTTCTTAAGATTTGCCACTCTTTCAGGTGTTGTAGTTTGGATGGCGACACCGGCACCCTTGATTTTCCTCATCCTAACAACTTGGAAGCCGTCCTTCCTGGGGTCGACGACTATAGGAAGGATTTTCTCCAACTGCTCTGAAGTTTTACCCTCCGGGGTGGTCGGGTACAGGAGCACCGTTGGCTGCCTAGATGGTAGAGGTCTTTCTTGATCACCCACTACGATGGTCTTCGACGGACGTCTTCCCGACGTAGCACTAGCGTAAGATCTCCTAGTTGTGGAGGTGGGGATGATGTTTTCGCCAGTGCTATTGTAGATTTTTTCGAACTTCTTTGTTAGTTCTGCATTGTTCTGGAGTGCAGCTGACAGGGCCTCTGCCTTATCCACAGCCGCTGAGTGCGCCATTGCTGTGTTGCGGAGGTGCTTCTTTATTTCCTCGATGGCTGCGCCAATGGTAGCTCGATCCTCCTTTTTTAGCTTATTTTTTGCATCGCTACATGTCTGGTATATATTATTTAGTAGTCCCCAGATCGGGAAGACCAATTCAGAGCTTAGTAAGCTTGCCGAAGTTTGTTGAATGCTAGCCTCGTCTTCCTCTCTCTGGCGCTTCCTGTTAGCTTGGTTGGGAGAATTTGATGTTCCCGGAGCATTTTATATCTCAGCATTCTTTGTAGTCTGGGGAGCAGACCACACAGTCGTAGGTGCTTTCACCTCTTCAGCTTCCTGCTGATAGACCATGGCAGGGAGCCCAGCCTCACCCATCAGTTGGCTGCTGTGCAGACTTCTGAATGGTGACCCTGCACGTCCCTCCCTACCCGCCTTAAGATCAATAATAATTGATTTCAGTTTTCGGTTCTCCTCAAGATTGAGCGTTGAAAACATTCAGAGTCTGAGTCGTCAGAGTCAGAAGGCATGCTAGTTTCAATGGTTATCGTAGTTAACCATAGAATAGTGCACAATTAAGTGTTAATAAAAACCGGTGTATTCTGCACTCTGAGAATTGTCACAAAATGAGTTTCTATGGCTTACTCTAGGTTAAATTTAAAATTGTCCATGGTTCGCTGAATTGAATTTGCAAATTTAATGAGTTTTTTTTAACTTAAAAATACGGATTATACATACTAAAACACTTATAAACTAGAAAAGGGCACTTAAATTTGAAAGGGCACTTCATTTTTGTGACAGAGGAGGTAATCCACCTCTTACCCGCCTTGGTATAAGTGACTGATGGTTACTCCTCTCGCAAGATTCTAAATTTTTGATTAAACGAAGCTACATTTATCTATTTTGAACGAATCTAGACCTCCAGTGTCCATGCATACGTTGTTAGTAAGCAGTATGCAAGTGCTTAACAGGAAAAACAAAATGCAAAAAATAGGTTAGTAAGACAAAGATAAATTAAACAGGGCAAAAGAAAAACTCATTCATGAGACTCCATGACGCGACATTGCATCTGTAAAAAACCTGCAAGCACCTGCATAAAATAGAGAACATAAGAAATACAACAAATCTCAAATCAATTGGCAAGTACCAACAAAAATGTGAATGGCTTTCGGTCTGACCATAAACTACACTTAGCTTCCGTGTCCCTTAGCCAACCACTCAGTGAAGCCTCAAAGAATGTTAACTGAATATTTGGGGTAAAATACCCGAAGACTAAAAGAAAATTCAGCGTTGGGTAGTCAGAGGCAGGACAAAGGACAGTCAAGGTCGTCTGATCAAACCTCAAGCTTACACATGTCATTGGGGAGGTGCAGACAGATTTGAGAAGGATCTGCAAAATCAATAATGTAACTAAATATGAAGCAGGGACGAAGTCCAGCACACCCCCATATGGGGATAGGGAAAAAAAAAAATTTTGGAGTTCAGTACATCCAAAAAACATTGAAATAGTTAAAGATAAACAAAACAAAACAAGGAACATGGCACAAATTAACAGGTAGTATATTAAATATAAACAAAACAAATCGCAAAGCAATTATATACATTTTTGAAAATATAATGAACAAAATAACATAACGCAAATGTAAAATATAACATATAACTCATAATATATAATAAAATAAAAGAAATAACATATTACAGAAACACAAAACACAAAAATCATAAAAAATAAATCCAAGCGGTAAATGTAAAGGAATAATGAAGAGTGTCCGTGAATTTAGAAGCAAAATACACCTGGTACCTAAGTTATTTTACAGCTACTCAGCGACTCTAAGAACAGGCCATCTCTCAACCCAGACTTTCGTGAATTTCCTCAGGCACTCAAAATTCACCTATTCGAGACGAGATCTGTATTCCAAGCAGGTCTCGTAATAACTTGTAAACCATCAATCATTTCATCTCGAGCATCCGTCAAAATCTCACAGTGCCACAAAATGTGCTCGGCTGTTTGGTCATTATCAACACAAGCGCAATTAGTATGGGATGATAGAGCCAGTCTGTGAAGTCTACCTCTAAACTCCCCATGCCCAGAAAGCAATTGGGTGATATGGTGGTCCATTTAAAGATATGCCCCTTCCATTCTGATTTTAATTGATGGAAAGAAGGAGAAGGTCCATCTTCCCATATTCGATCTATCCCATCTCATCTGCCATTCACTCAGCGTTTTTATTCTCATCATCTTTAGAAGTTCAGGGAGAGGCACTGCTCCACCAGGTATTTATTCAATACCAAGGTGGTTTACAGGTCTTCCTCTTTTCAGACACTTCTTTGTCAAAACTTCCCTAATTTCTAAATCAATTGGCAAAATGCCGGCCAAAATTGGCAAAGCATCCGATGATACTGTTCTGTAAGCTACTGAAAGCACCAGTAAGGGGATTCGCCGGCCCCTCTTAAGCGCTGAATGAATAAGTGAATTACCCAGTCGATGTTATCATACACAGGCACCATACGAAACTTTCGCCACATATACGCATCTGTATAATAGACGGAGCGCAGGGAAACGTACACCCCATTCAGAAGTTGAGATTCTTCTCAGTTTTAAGAAAAGAGCCTGGGCCTTACTAGAAACGCTTTTAACGTGAGTCAAGAACGAGGACGATCTGTCTAATGTAACGCCTAAATATTTAGTACTCTCTACAAAACGGATTGCAGTATCTCCCATTTTTATGAAAGGGTTTCTACCCCTCTACTGAGGGAGCCTTTCATAAGGAGACCCACGGTCTTATGGGGAGCAAAAGTCAGTCTGTTTTCCTTTCCCTAGTTAAAAATCATATTCAAACCTTCTTCAGCTTTATTTTCAACTTCTTTTCTACTGTCCCCAGAGACCAAATACAATTTGTCGTCTGCGTAATCAATCGCAATTGTGCCTTCAGGTAAGGGTAACCTGGAGGAGTCATCGAATAAAATATTCCAGAAATCCGGTGCAAGGGGAGAACCTTGGGGACAACCCATGTCCACATCTCTTTCAATGATGCAATCACCAAAAGAAATTATAATTTTTCTATCTTTAAAATAATCGAAAGATATTTAAAAAAGTTTTCTTGGACAATTACGATTTTTTAATATAGTCAAAATCATCTCCCACCATGCATTATCGAAGGCACCAGTTATATCTAAGAAGATACCGATTACGTACCTCTTTGTGCAGACCTTCATCCAGTCAAGCGCAGTCATATTGGCGTGCTCCGTGGACTTACCTGGGTCGAATCCATATTGATGTACATATGATGGTGTTAATGTTTCTCGTAGACGATTTTGAATAATTTTTTCCAATATTTTCCACAATACAGGAAGAAGTGTTATTGGTCGATAAGCTTTAACATAAGTTCTTTCTTTGTCGTTCCATTTAGGTATGATCCTGAGCACGCCTTTCTTCCATACAGAAGGGAAAACACCCCTTCTCATACACGTTTCCATAACCTGAAAGAGTTCTTCCTTGGCATGGATCCATACATACCTCACAATTATACTATTCAATTTATCATGCCCTGGTGCCTTCGTAGGACTCAAACCCTTAATTATGATTTCTATTTCAGCTTTAGTTATTTTAGAAATTCTTTCCTCCTGGGAGAGGATTGGAGGAATCCGTGATTGATTTCTAATCTGTTGGTGGTGATCGCTTTCCCCAATTACTGAATCTAAGGGAACTAACTTTCCCAGAAGTGTATTGAGAGTAGTGATTTTTGTGACAGCTGTTTCGGCGTTCCAGGTCATTATCAAACTGAAGTCATGCTACAATGATACCACTTACATATGTACTGATATGATTTTCAACGGCCGTCGTGGCCGAGTGGTTATGATCTTTGTTTTTAATTTTTAACATTATTAGTAACATCTCAAATTATAATATTTGATTAAATGAAGACAATATTAGCGAAACTCAATCGAAAATCTGGAGACAGAAAAATCAGAAAAAGATATTGGCCCCACTGGGACTCGAACCCAATGTAGGCTAAGTTTCCTGGGTTCGAGTCACAGAGGTGCCAATATCTTTTTCTGTTTTTTCTGTCTCCAAATTTTCCAATATTGTCTTCATTTAATTAAATAAATAATTCGTTTTACTTCATTATAAATATTGGCATATTAAATACATTTATGAAAGATATATTATATTTTTTAAATTCGGCAGCTTCTTCTCATTGACGAAACCTTAATTATAATTGCTTCTTGTATACAAGTTGTTAACGGGCGTAATTGACTCACGAAATCCAGCGATCCCTGATATTATTTGGAGTTTAAACTGGAACTTAAAACAAAACAAAAAACTAATCATCATTACATAGTATAAAATGAAGTCGCTCAAAATGTATGTGCACGTTAATCTTTTAAACTACGCAACGGATTTTCATACGGTTTTCACCAATAGATAGAGTGATTGAAGAGGAATGTTTATATGTATAAAACATGTAAATTAGATTATAGAAAAGCCGAGAAATTCAAAGAAAACATATTTTGTGTGATTTAAAACGGCTGGCGGGCCGTACTATAGTCACTTTTGAAATTCGTTCTGCGGAAGAAATTGGAAAATAGATGTCCTAGGGTTAGTAGGTATTTGATTTGAATTATTTTATTTGATGAAGTCGCTCAAAATGTATGTGCGCATAGATATTTTAAACTACGCAACGGATATTCATGCGGTTTTCACCAATAGATAGAGTGATTGAAGAGGAAGGTGTATATATATAAAAACATGCTTATTATAGTAGAGAAAAGTCGAGAAATTCAAATATTCAATTCAGGCAGCGGGCTGCGGGCAGCGGGCAGCTGGCAAGTGGGTGGTGTGGATTTTATAAAGGTTGGGTAATGGCGTTGTGTTTCGTTAGCCACAGCAACGTGTGGCCGGGTCTGCTAGTTTAAAATAAAATAATAAATTTATAAACACCATTTTTATTTTTTATACCTTATGCCGACCGTTTTTCGCTACAACCGTAGCTTCTTTAGGGCAGTATAATACTCTACTAAAATTAAGTTACATGTTAATTTAAAATTAAACAATAACTTTTTAAACACCACTTTTATTTATTTACTTTTATTTAAAGCAAAAATGTATAAAAACTTTACTGTGAAAGATCGAGTTACGTGTGTTGATATATACTTTTATAAACAGTGTCTAAAAATGAAAGTTTTTCCTAATTATCGGAATGCAAAGTTTAAATATATGAATAATAATCCAGACTTTTTTTACAAAGTTATTGTTTAATTTTAAATTAATAATGTCACATCACAAAGTATCCGCTTCATATGAACAAAAATTAAGTGACATGTGTTTCAGATAATATATGGTTTAAAACAAAATGGGCTGAATTTCTCAAATAAAGGTGGAAGTAGGCATAAGTGTAGATGGAGTATTGGGAAGCGAAAGGGAACGTTCTTTGTCACTAGGGAACAACCTAAGGTCTAAATTACATTCCATTTGCCTTCCCAATCTCCATCTAGACTTACGTCTACTTTCTTCTTCACTTGAGCAGTCCAGCCCATTTTGTTTTAAATCATATATTATCTATAACATATTATGTAACTTAATTTTAGTAGAGTATTATACTGCCCTGAAGAAGCTACGGTTGTAGTGAAACCCGGTCGGAATAAAGAATAAATAAAAAAGTGGTGTTTACAAAGTTATTGTTTAATTGTAAATTATAATGTCATATCACACAGTATCTGCTTCATATGAACAAAAAAAAAAACAAAAGGTATTGGACGGTTAGGGTCTGTGTGTGGGGTTGGGCTATTAATTGTCTTTTTTGTTTAGTCTTGAGAAAAAATGATAAAACACAATAAAAGTCACCGTAGACCAAAATTTCACTTACATTTTTTATTGCAAATAATGTCAGGAATCACTTTTCAAAGCTTGTTAAGGGCCCGCAACCCGGATTTCAACCGATTTATTACATATTTCCCTTAAACACGGTAAGTTTAAAAGCTCTCAAAAAAATATATGTTATTCTTGAAGATAATATCTAGACTTTGCCCGTGCCGAAACTCAAATTATATAAAATTTCCTCGATAGGAAAAAATCGCACAGTGTGCTCCAAAAATTATTATAAACACGTTTGTTTCAGTTATTTTACGAGTTATATGTATGAAAAAATTCACAGTATGCTGTTTGTGATAATGCCCGCGAGATTTTTGCTTTATTTTAAACGAGTCGTGTTTTATTAAACATTTTTGCAATTTTCGCATCGATTTTGTCGTTGTAAATGTTAGCGCTCTCCTCTAACATTCGTAATTTCGTATCTCTCCATCTTCTTCTTTTCGAGCCCGGTTGCAGAGCCGTAAGTATGTTCCAATACCTGTAGTTAATGTAATTTTTTCTTACTTTTGAGTATTTTATTATTTATTTATTGATTCCTTTCATTAATTTTTAAATTTTCGTTATTTGTTTTGGGGTGTTATGCCGTGTTGCGCTACCTCCTTCTTTAGCCAACGTTTCGGACATCGTTGCAGTGTCCATCATCAGGGCAGATCCGGTAGATGTGTAACACATAATATAAGTTGTTTCATATTAATAAAATACTTAGTTTTAACCACTTTCATTGTTTACAAAACCAACAAAATTTTTATATTTAGTATCAATAAAAAAACCCGAAGAAGTGAGTGTTGCTTATGAAACATGTTGGTTTTGTAAACAATAAAAGTAAATAATTTTATTAATTTTAATCAAAATGGTGCCACAAAATAAGTTTGCTGTGTTAGAAGAAATAAGTTGATTGCTTTAGAATTTATCGTTGAACTGTGGTTGTGTATTAACCCTCCTACACAAATACGTTGAAATGACAACATAATTTAAAATTTAAATAACGTTATGTATTTGAAACGTCAAGTTAAAACCCTTGTTTTCATAACATCATCTAATAATAATCTTACACTGAAAATAAAATTGTAAACTTCACAAAAATAAAATCGTTGTGGGGACGTTTCGTAGTCGAGTTCACTCTTTACTTCGGGGAAATAAAATGAAAAATCCTATTTGCATAGACAAATGGTAAAAATTAAATGTGCTTCCTTTATGGCATCATGAGTTCCCTGTGAAAGAAAACCACCTCCATCCGGCGTTCTATTCGCTTCCGGTGCGGCGGGAGGAGGGAGGAGGGAGAGGGGGAAAGGGGAAGGATGGGGAGAAGGACAGGAGTTGGGGGTGCGGGGAAGAGCGCAGCCGACGGGATTTTTACCAGGTGGGGGTAATTTATTCAGGTACGTTTTCAATGACAATATGTGATGTGGTGTACGCCGTATCCATGGCGATGGGCTTGCTTTGACATGGTTCTACTTTTTAGGATTAAAATAAGTGTCTGACCGAATCATGATTTTCTACCGAAACCGAATCTTCGGTATATTTCTCAGTTTTGGCCGAAACCGAAACGGAAACCGAAACTTTTTTAGACATGTTAAAAATTTATTGTTTACTGAAATTTGGCTCATTTATGCACTTACACAGATAGTTAACACGTGTTAAATGCAAAAAAAAAATAACTGAAGTATGTGAAAGAATACATATTTTTTTACATTACAGCTATAAAAAAAAAACAAAAATTAACGAAACATGTTAACTATTTCTCGGGACAAAAATTTTTCAATAATCAACAATTACATTATTTATTTATTTATTTGATGCAATATTATTTACATTTTTTACATAATTCAATGATGTTGGCCTCACTGGGTGGTTTACCCGTGCTGAGGCCTCCATTTCATATACAAAATTATACACAATACATATAAGGAAGGACCTCATTAATTGAGTATTTTAATTTTAATTGCGTTTACAATCATTAAATTCTTATTTCACGTGTTAAATGAAATAAAAAAAGAAATAATTGAAGTCAGTGTGTGAAACAAAAAATATTTGATATTTCTGCTATGAAATAAACAAAAAGTTATAATATAATAATAACAACACAATCACGCCAGACCGGCCGGTGAACTCGGCTGATGATAGCGGGTCACACACGAGCCAGGAACTCACCCGAAGTCAGCCGAATGACGCCGAAATGATGCCGAAACTAGATATTTTTTCCGAAACTTGCCGAAACCGAAACCGAACCTTCGGTCGGTCGCTAAAATATATATATAGTGTCAAAAATATGCATATTTTTTATGTGAATACCACAAAAGAGTCTCAACTGCTTCCAACCGTCTGGAGGCAGCGAAACTATGACATCCCCAATTGGGGTACGTTATGAGGCTGAAGGGAGTGAGGAGGGGAAGAAGATGGGAAGAGGAAGGTGGGAGAGTACCTCGCTATTCAGAGCTGGTCAACAAACATTTAAAGCAACGTTTCAATTCTAAATGGTGGTTTTACATTAGAGCGATACTGAGAGTATCATCCGCTCTGTAACTTACGGCAAATATGCTACATATTTTATTAAATAAATAAGTTGTAAAATAACACAACTTATTGAAATTAAATTTACTTGCGCACGCAGGAGTTTAAACTCGCGACCTCCGAATTGCGATTCAAGAGACTCACCCCTCGACCATGGAGGGAGTCTGATCGAAGTATGTAACACTTTCTTCAAAATTAATAGATTACTTAATTTAAACAGCGTTTGTTATGAACATCTTAAACTACGTAATGTATTAATTTTGAATTTAAAATGGTGCCACAAAATAAGTTTGCTGTGTTTAAAGAAACGATGTACTTAACACTTTCGTTCGAAGTATCAATTTTTATCACATTTTACGGTTTGACAGTGCATTTGAACGAAAAATACACGAAGCACTATGTTATAGGTACTTTTATTAAAAAACTTTGTAAGTGGTGGAATCGGTTTATAATTCAACAGGGTAATTATTTTATGAAGTACTTAAAAATATTCAAATAAAAACGAGTTTGGTCAGAGGATAATAACAGATAACTGACCTAAAGAGACTCAGAAAAGAAATTCAATACATTTGTGCTTCATGCAAATAAATAAAATACTTCCTTTCAAATTTATTTTGCAATCTCATCAAGGTTGTAACTCTAATAATATTCTCTTTTTTAATCCATTCATCAATTTTCTGAGAAATTTGGGGCGGCAAGGCAGTTGTAATTGAATTCGAAACCTTTCAAGAAAAATATTAACAAAATTTAAAAAAAATGCCTTTATTATTATTTGATATTCCCAATAATTTAGAATACCGAATAATTTGGTATTAATATTCGGTATAAAATATGGTTACCGCGAAAAAAATTAAAATAATAAACATTGAACAAACCGTCTCATCTAATGAAAATATATAATTGTGGGATATAACCAAAGATAATCGAATACAATTTTGGATATAACTAACTGTAATAAACGTGTTTATAAAGTAATATCATTAAAAACTAATTACTATTGCTCTCTGTAGGGTTTAAATTCAAAGGTATTAGGTTCGGAACTTGACTAAAATCTACTGTCATTTATGTTCATTACAAGCAGTTTCCTCTCAGTAGGTAATGTTGAGTGTGGTTTGAGCTATTTCTAAACATACTGACAGTTAGTTTAAAAAAAAAAATACATTAGCTCCACACAAGAGGCCCGAAGAAAAAAATTCTACTCACGGCCTATGTCATCTTTGGGAATGCTGTGTGTATGATCTTTTTAGGGGAATAAAGGATAGGAAGTTCTGGGAAGGAAAAAGGTATGAGGGTTGGGTAGAAATCTGGGGTCAATGGGGCAAGGTAATTTTTCCGAAAGTGTCCTTCTGAAGAGGTCAAAAGATCTCCTTCAACCAGTTTCAGTTGGTGGGCATACATCCGCCTCCAAGATCCCGACAAACCTGTCCCCATCAACCCGGGCACCCCTGCTAAGTCACCAAACGTAGCGAACCACTTGGGGTGACCTACGGCAGAGGTGTTCGTTATCCAACTAATGGTTCCCGGGGCGGCGGTACCCATACCCACCTCCCAAATTAGATTTTTTCGTGCTGTTAGTTTTTTCAAGCCTGGTGTTTAATAAATACAACGGGATTCCTTGAATCCTTATTTTTATAATTTGCATACGGGACAATCAGTTCCTTAAGAAAGGCAGGGGGGTTTAACTGGGTAGAAATAAAACGTGCAAAACCATCATGTAAATGTGCTATTCCATATTATTTAATGAAAATTATAGAAAGCGATTTTCTACTTAGAAAAGGTCTCAAAATTTATGTTATTTATGTACGTAGGTACTAAACATAAATGCTGTCGTCCCACAGGGATCGGTTCTGTCTCCGACTTTGTTTTTCTTACACATCAATGACCTTTTGATATGTGCACCAATTCATTGTTACGCGAATGACAGTACAGTCCATGATAGCTTTTTGTTTGACAAGCCCCCAAAGAGCTCACAAATTCCAACGGCTCAAAGGGCTTTGAACATTGACGTAGGGTATACTTGGTCAAAGGCTTTGAAGCAAAGAATGAACGGTTACCTCGAGAGTGTTTTCTCTTAGGGTAAAAATAACCTCGTTGAATTTAATGTCTCAAAGACCCAATCATGTCGGATTACGTCTAGAAGGGATCGAAATGAAAATTTAGTCTTATTCAACGGAAGCAATCTTCCGAACAGGCTCTCTCTCCATCGATATGCTTGGTGTAACTCTAAGTGACCAGCTCAGTTATGGGGGCTCCATCGAAGACAGAGTTAAGTTAGCCTCTCAAAATCTGGGCGTGCCTACTGTACAGGGTCCGCAGATACTTTAATAGTACGCAACAGTTAACCCTGTACAAATCGCAAGTGCATCCCACGGTTGAATTTGGCAGCGACCTGTGGTCTGGAGCCCCAAAATACCTGAAAAAACCCTCGACTTTTTTTTTTTTTTTACATGAGCTCCACACAGGAGACGCTGAGGAAAATAATTTTCCTCAGGGCCTATGTCATCTTTGGGGATGCTGTATGGAGGGTTTTTTTAGGAAAAGGAAGGAGAGGAGAGTTCTGGGAAGGAAAAAGGTTTAAGGGGTGGTTAGGAATCTGGGGTTCAGTGCGTCTTGGTCATCCGCCTCCAAGACCTAGACAAACCTCACCCCATGAACCCGGGCACCCCTGCTAAATCACCAAACGTAGCGAACCACTTGGGGTGACCTATGGCAGAGGTGTTGGTTATCCAATAAAGGTTTCCGGGGCGGCGGTACCCACTCCCGCCTCCCAAATTGAAGAATCGCAGAATACTGTGCAGAATCGGGCGTTCCGTCTGATAGATTCTCCTAATTTAACAGACGGATTGCAATATTTAGAGCACAGGCGTCGGGTGGGAATGCTATCCTTGTTCTACCGGTATTACCGGAAGATGCTCCGAGGAACTAGCGTCATTGATTCCTTCGGTCCTTGCATAGTCAGGAAACACTCCCAACATATGTACACGGTACACATTGGTCACATAAGAACGGGTCGCTTCTTCGACTCGTCCTTGTGTTCAACAGCTCAGCTGTGGAACGATTTGCCGGCCTTTGTGTTTCCTCCTTACAACACGGATCTCTTCAAGACCAATGTCCATTCTTTCCTCTTCTCAAAAAGACCCTCTACACAGCATCTCAGATGACAGGAGGGAAATTATTTTCCTCATGGTCTCCTGTGTGGAGTTAACATAACTATTAAAAACATACTTAAGTACATTTATAAGCACAAAAAAAAAAAAAAAAATAGAAGAAATTTATCTATTTTTATATTAACCGCAAAAAAATGTTTAACACCTCAGCCAACCGGTTTGCTTCGAGTATGTTTGTAATCATGCTTTGTGTAATATTGTGACAATAATTTCTGAAACTACTATTATTATAGCCTGAGCCCAAATACGAATATGCTGGTTGTACTCCTTTGTTAACAAATTACTTATCGAATACTCATACCTAATTGTGTTGTGTCTACTTATGTCTGTCATGCTCTGTTTATTATTTACATGTAAAAGCCATCGTACTAAACTGGCGGCGCAGACTCGTGAAAAATCATGGGATAACAAAATTGCCTATCTATCTTCTGATTTGTTCGAATGTTAGTAAACTTGAAATATTATGACATCTATTCAATGCATTATAAAATACGAGACACGTATACACACATTCATACTAATACTTCGATTTGGGATATGGATGTGGGTACCGCCGCTCGGGACCCATTTATTGGATTAAAAACACCCCTGCCATAAGTCACATCAAGTTGTTTGCTATGTTGCGGTTTATTTATTTATTAAAAGAATATTGTACATTGTTTACTTTTTTGTGGTATTTCATCCGCTATGCTAGGGATAGCCCTATGTTATGGCGGGTGAAGTTTACAGATTTGAAATGGTTGATAATAAAATTAGAAGTTGTACAGATTAAATTAAAATGCAAAATTTTATAATAATAATAATTAATTAATTAATAATAATTAGTAATTAATTAATAAATAATAATAAGTTGATAATAATAGTTATTGTAGGTAGAAATGCTTAGAATTTTTTTCCATGGGAAAGCTAATAGCTCAGAAATGCACAAAATAATTTGCAAGGCAGATATAAACATTACACCTTTAAATTTATATGACGAGAATGCCAACATTCTTATAAATACTAACCAGGAATTATTAGATTCCTGGTCAAATAAAATGATTCATGCAAAACACTTCAATTATTTCAACCAAACGTATGTTGACAAACTTTCGTCAAACAAATGGTCGAGTATTGGAGAGTTGAGCGCAGAAATAGAAGGATTTATACATGCCATTCAAGATAGAGTCATTAATACAAAAAATTATAGGAAGTATATAATCAAAGATATAAATCAAATTGATGATTTATGTAGAAAATGTTTGGCTTTTCCGGAAACTATAGAACATATTATATCGGGATGTTCTATATTAGCGCCGTCCGAGTATACATTTAGGCACAATCAGGTTTTAAAAATAATCCACCAAAGTTTGGTAATTAAACATAACTTGATTGACTGCCGTTATATAGTACCATATTATGAATATGAACCAAATTCATTTTTAGAAAATGAATTTTATAAAATATATTATGATAAAACTATACTAACAGACAGAACAATTAGTCATAATAGACCTGATATAGTTTTACATGGCAAAATTAAAAAAATAACTTATATCATTGATGTAGCTTATTCCAAATTCCTCTAATATTCAAAAAACTGTTTCTGAAAAATAAGAAAACATACAGATTTAGGAAATGAGATTAAAAGAATTTGGCATTCTCAGACTATAAAAATATTACCATTTGTCATTTCAAATTTGTCAAAGAATTTATATATAAAAAAGCAAAAATCAGTCATTTTAAATACACGTAGGATTACTAAAGATTTTTTAAATATTTATATTGAGGGATCAGTAGGATTTATAGGTAAAATTAGGAATTCCACAGAGCCGAACACTCTGATATAAAAATATATGGAGACGGTATAAAAAAAATAAGTTATTATTACTATCACCACCATTATTATCATGTTAGTAATAGTTATTAAAATATAACATTTAATCAAAGATATTGATATCTTTGCATGTAATAGTAATTAAATAATTTGTTCAATTAAGGAATTTTTGATTATTATCGTTTCTAATCATTATTTCTAGTTGTAAGGATCCATTGTGATAAATGTTTTTTAAAGGTGTGTGGTTGGGTTTCGGTTTTTAAGTTCTCAGGGAGAAGGTTAAATATTTTAGGAGCTAGGTATATGAAATGTCTTCGAGCTGTCGTGCTTTGTAGTGTCGGTACATTGTAGTTTCGGTTGGTTATTGTTCTGGTCGTGTAATTATGATGTAAGAGGGTTTTTTCTTATATTTGAACATGAAATGCGTTAATGTAGATTTTAGATGGAGTTGCCGTATGTTTAGGACATTATATTCAGTGAAGAGTCGAGTGGAGGGGTATCTTGTCGGTCGCTTGTTGAAACGTATGATCGTTTTTTGGGCTTTTTGTAAGGGATCAATAAATTTATGAGCACAGCTGCCCAAAATTATGATGCCATATACTAATAGGGATTGGCAGACAGCATAGTAAACTGTTTTTAGTATTGTAGGAGTAAGGATATTTCTTAGAGTTCGAAAAACAAGAGCTTGCGAATTCGGGGAGTTAGACTGGCTAAATGCTGATTCCAATGAAGATGATGATCAATTAGGACCCCCAAGTATTTTATATGGGATACTTTTTCCAAATTTGGGCAAGTACAGGAAGAGTAAGGTCTTGGACAAGAGTAAATTGGATTGGTTAGCAGGAGTGTCCAGGTTTAAGGGGTGAGGTTTATCTAGGTCTTGACGGTGGATGCGTTAGCCCACCTATTGCATGACGGGCCGATCTGGAGAGTCTTTCGACCTCTCCAACTGGACTTTCTCGACCCATTGCTTTGAACCGGGTAGGAGGAACGGATTCACACGTCCTTCACTCCCACATTCCTACCCCACCGTCATACCTTTTTGCTTCGTAAAACACCCTCTCTTTCCTATCCATAAATAAATTCTCCACACAGAATCCCTAAAGACGACATAGACCCTGAGGGAAATTGTTTTCCTCAGGGCCTCCTGTGTGTATCTAATATTTAAAAAAAAATCGAACAAAAATGTAGCCGTTCAAAGTATAATATATTATATATTTTTTTGCTAGAACACGGATAGATATTTAATCCTTTTATGAAGGTCAACTTTTGCCATAACCGCTTTCGCAATATGCTAGCAGCTTAACTGCATTTGACTCGATAAAATGATATACCGAATCATAAAAAACACTTCTAACTACTAGCACACTAAAATATTTTTTTTCCACTTGTTAAGGAAAAATATTTCTTAATTATTATTTAACTTGTTGTCCTCTTCTCGTGCATACATACTTATTTTTTCTGTGAAAATGTGTTTTGCCATTGTGGAAACATCATCTGCAAATTATTGATATTTGTAAAATATAATATGTCATTTTAACTTCATTTATCTGGAGGATAGTATCATTTTATTTTATTTTCACTGTGAAAATATAATAAAGCTTTGAACTTTTTTTCCACTCTAAGTATTCTTTTGTTTTTATTACACCAGCGCTTTAGTAAAGCGAAATTGCGTTTTTTATTTAAGTTTAAAGTTATTTTTTGTAAATAAAATTGATATCGGTTTATATACCGCTAACAAAATTTTGTGGTTGTAATCACTATAATATAAATAGCCAAAAGTTTAAATACTTTTAAAAACTAATTCTTTAAAACTGTTTGGCACCACTGTGCACTAGTGCCTACATCTACATGTTTATGAATTATTATTTTTAATTTATAAACTAACTGGTTGTTTTCAGGTGGAAAAAATATAATAAGCAGTAATTGTTGAATGAAACACTAGTATATATTGAATTATTTGGCGGGTATTTGATAAGCCCCCATAGCTCAGTGGTCAAGAGCAGCTGATCGGCAATATGAAGGACACGGGTTCAAGTCCCGTTGGCGGCAAGTATCTTTTCTCGGAAGATTTTTCAATGTTGATGAGTGTTTCAGGCTGATAATTATTGCTTATAATATTTGTTACATGTTTATGTACTCAGAGCCCAGTGCCATCAGAAAACCACTGTAACAATAATAATTTACTCTAGCGACCAGTGTAATTCGCCGGACTCAAAACATAAATTTATTCCAAAATTTATTTGTACAAAAATTGGTTTGAAATAATGTACCTACCAATATAACCACGTACACACAGATCTTCATTATAATCGTTATCATTCCTTATTTACATTCTCTATAAAGTACTAACTTCGACTTTATACATTTTATAATTAAATCATTTTTATATTCTTTCATGTATTGCTTTCTATGTTCTATACTTTTCATATTATTTTTATATTCTACTATATTCTTCCATACTCTTTTATACTCTATAGTCATTCATTGTTTCCATACTCTCTACTCTAGTCATTTACATTCTTTTATATTCATTTGTATTCTTTAAATTTCTTTAATATTATTTTATATAATATGTATGTTTATATATTTTTATTTTATTTTTTTATATTCTCGCACATTTATTTATATTGCGTCTGTTAACATACTGTATACGAAAATCGACTACCACAAAACAGGCATGTGCCTAGTATGGTGGTCGAAAAATCCCCAATTCATGTAACGAACAATTCAAAGAATAATGAAACATTAAAAAAAAATATATATATATATACATGAACGGACCTCTAGTATGTCCACTGTACCTAGTTTAGTGAAACCACAACCATTCTCCCAATAACGTAAGTACTTTTTCGGTTATGTGATATAATTGTTATAAGTTTTTTTTTTTTAATTTTTTTATGAATACCGCACAAGATTCAGCCTCACAACATATCCCGATTGGGGTATATTGTGAGGCTGAAGGTAGCGGGGAGAGGAAGGAGATAGGGAAGAGGAAGGTGGGGAAGTACCTGGCTATTAAGATCTGGTCACCAAACACGGCTAAAGCCATTTCAAGCAACGTTTCCATTCTGAATTGTGGTCTTACACCAGGGCGATACTGAGAGTATCTTCCACTCTGGAACATGTCGCTAATATACTATATATTATTTTTAAATGAATAAATTGTGAACGCAAATTAATCAAATAAAATTTATTTGCCACGTCGGGATTCGATCCCGCGACCTTCGCAGTGCTAGTCAAGAGCCTTACCACTGGACTACGCCGGCCAGTAGTAGTTCCAATTGTGACAATGAAAAGTGAATTGAACTCGAATAGTGTTATGTATTACGCAAAAAAATATAATTTCACATTTCTTATTCATGCACCAACGACCGTATCAAATATGTTTAAAACAATAATTCAAATCATAAAATATTCAAACGTAAAAGAAAACTTTGCGAATATCGCAAATCGCACATAATAAACACAGCGCATTAAAAAGCCATGGAACCTCGCTAATGCAAGCCGTTAGGGGTAGATATAATTCGTCTGCAGGCTTCCGAGGTCTGTATTTTCCCTTAGAGCCTCCGACCCCTTGTGTTAGTAGCTCAGTAGTCTGCCGCGCGCGCCGCGCAACGCACGTCGTTACTATCCCGCTAGAGCTTCGAACAAGTGTTTGTGAAATATTCTGAAATCACGATTTCGGAACCTTTTTTCAGGACGTTCGACAGCCGACAGAATCTGCGGTAAGAAACTTTTCTTTTTAATGCTCTCCCGCGCTTTGGTGCTTTTTTGTCGCCCGCAACTTTGAACCGCAAATAAAAAATGTTAAAATATGTTTTAATAAAATACGGACGGAAAATAATTCTCGCTGAAAGTTTAGCAAGTTCGCGCGTAATTCATTTTGTTGAAATTTTAAGAATAACTTTTGGTTAATTACTCCTGTTTATTTTCTTAATTTAATTTTACGATACCATCAGAAAATTTGGATTATTCTAATGTATTTATTATTTCTTTGCTAAATCTTGACCTTGACACCATAATATTTTTGTTTTGTAGGTAAACTTTTTGTTTTAATATTCTACGGTAGTATTTTGTTGTTTCACACTGTTTTTTGGAGTTTTAAACCGTGTGTTGTTTCATCCCACTTTTAAAAGCAAAGTATCTTTCAGCTTTTCACATGGAAGATTAAATGCGCAATACTATTTAACATCGATTATCTGACCTAATGGTGGATCCGATAAGGTTGTCCAGAAAATTTTATTCGACACAGGTATATCCTAGTGAGATTGGCATGAAACAAACCCAATATACATATACTCTTTTATAGATAAATAAATTAAAAAAATTATCTTATCTTAGGTATTATTTACTACACAATTACAAGCTTACAACTAAGTCATACATAATAATATATTTATATTATAATACGTCTACACGGAGTATTAGAAACACGTTATGTACATAATTATCTTATACAACAGTATTTAATTATTTACACCTTCCGGTTTCGCTTAACACAAGCATCTTTAGGATATAAAATTAAACTGTTCCAAATTAGTTTTATTTGATTCTGGTTCAGTTTAATTCTATACCGTGAAAATGCTTGTGTTAAGCTAATAGGGATTAAAAAATATAAATAAATAATTCGTGGTTACAAACGAACTTAACGCTTAATTTTACAGTTGATTATATTATTATTATTATTATTGAGGTATGTTATTACGGTTGATTATTTATTGTGGTATGTTATTATGTCCTGTTTACAGTTGATTATTATTATTGGGGTATGTTATTATATCCGATTTGTAACCATATTCAGTGCAGTTGAACACATCTACCACTTCTGAGAAAGTATTGCCAGCTGCCTGCAACTAGGTATAAGCGAGTATCGAAATGACTCAGTCCTTATATTGTGGTTATATTATAGGTAAAAGCGAGCATCTAAATGACTCGGTCCTTACATTGTTGTTGCAATTAAAACTATTTTAGGCGAGTTTTTCTTGTTGGTATATGGAAGATAATTAAGCCTAATAAATCAGGACTGTCTATAATATCATTAACAATATTAAAAATGACAATGTTGATTGTTTGTTTAAATTAAAAATCACAGGATAAATGATGCCGATACGTTATTATTTTTAAACGTGTTTTGAAACCACAATTTTATATCCTTTTCGTAGGTTTTTTCAGCCGGTTTAAATAAACATGTAAGGCTCTACACCGAGCTCATGTTAGATTTTGCGATTACCTTAATTTGGTTTTTATCGGGGCTTTCGTTTAATGTTTACTACTATTTTGTTATTTGTGTACATAAATAATTCACGTGCGTGCTCTGCTCATTATCACGAATTTTACGTATAACGTGATAATAAAAACAACAACACGAAGCCAGTACATGAAAATATAGTTATTACCCCTTCAAAAATTTGGCTTTTTTTTCGGATCGTCAAAATATTTTCGCTTTACAATAAAATGCAAATATTTGGAATATTTCTGAACACATTCAAAAACCAAAAACTGTTTTAGAATGGTGATGAAATACGCTTTCAAATTATAGAATTCGAAAAATATATATTTTTTTAAAATTATAAAATTTTTGCATACAACATAAAAAAGTTTTCAAAATAGGTCACCTTATGTTTTTTCTAAATAAAGTTACTGATAATAAAAAAAAAATGAAAACAGATGCACATTTTATTAGACAAATGTATAACAAACACATTATTGTAACCTCAATTTTTTGTCGCTCTATGAAATTTTTTTTAAAAATTCCCGAAGTTTCAAATTCTTTTTTCAATTTGCGATTCAAAACTTTGTGTACATAAAAGTGAACATTTTATTTTTTTGGTGGCTATTTTTTAGATTGGAATATAAAGCATGATGTTTTTCCTTTCTAACACCGATTAGAACATATTTCTAACTATGATAGTAAGGGAGTTACGGCGTCTTATGTGAGACCTATGTGCGTTGGGACAAATCTGGTCTCCTGTGATTAAACGGGTTAATACAGTAACTGATTTTTTTTTACCTTACAAAAAATAATATTTGTTTGGTTCTACCGGGGGAGTTAACAACGTAAAACAAAATAATCATATTTGACGTAAAAAAGTGCCTTTAAATGTACTTATATATTGTTTGGTATGTACTATCGCAAACCCGTGACAAATCACGGGATATTATAATTCAAATTATGAAAAAAAGATAATTATTAAAATACATGGTTACAAATAACCAATTTTAACTCTTATTTACTTCAAGCTCATTATGTCGACTTGTTTTCATGTATATATATTTTATTAATATAAGTACTTGTAATAACATACTCTGTGTACCTATGCATTTTACAATGGCACTCCAAAATTCAAGCACGAGAAATGTTTTCTCTTTTGAATTGGGTAGTTTCATTAAAAATAAATTTATATATTGTTATTAGTTTTAAGAATCAAATGTTTTACCATGAATCTGTATACGTATGTATTAAAAAAAAAAAAAAAACATTCCGTTCAAATATTATATTGTAGGTAGGTACCTGCTTTATTCGGCGTCCGTGGTCGAGGGGAAAGGCTATCTATCGACCAGCAATCCGAAGTTCGCTGGTTCAAATCCCAGTGTGCGCAAATAAATTTTATTTCATGGATTTGTGTTATTTTTATAATTCATTAATTTAAAATAAGTGTGTAAGATACTCTCAGTACCACCTTGGAGTAAGACAACGATTTACAGTTGAAACGTTGTTTGAAATGGTTTTAGCCGTGTTCGGTGTCCAGATTTGAATAGCAAGGTGCTTCTCTACCTTGTTCTCTTCCATCTCATTCCCCTCCCTACTACCTTGGTCTAAGAACACACAAGGAGCAGTTGAGATTCTCGTGTGGAATTCACAAATAAATAAATCTTCTCAGTGGCAGAAATGACACTTAAATTAAATGCCCATTTAAGTTTATTTGAGTTCGTAGAGTGGGTCGTTTCTACGATTCAGCAACAACAAATCGGCTGTGAAACGATTTGCCGGCCCTTGTGTTTCCTCCCTTCTACAACTCGGGTCTCTTCAAGATCCATGTTCACTAATTCCTCTCTTAAAAAACTTCCACACAGCTCTCCAAAGATGACTTAGATAAACTCTGAGAGAAATTATTTCCCTCGGGACCTCCTGCACGGAGTTAAGGTAAAAATGTGATAGGAAATATATATATAGTAAAAATGTGATAGGACGCATATCACAGATAAACGAAATTAATATGTTTGTATAACATATTCCAGTTTAATAAATATTAATTGCTTGACGAAATAATGTATTTACAACTCTTAATCTTATGTACAAAAATAAATCGCTAAATGTGTTGCTAAGCGCAAATCTCGAGAGCAGCTGAACCGATTTCGCTAATTCTTTTTTTTTAAATATTCCTTGAAGTACGAGGATGGTTCTTACGGAGAGAAAAATTAAGAAAATTGCTCAGAAAATTGGATAATTTCAGAAAACCTAATGACTATCGCACGTTTGACAGTTCGCGTGTCGAACTGAGAATGACAATTTGCAAAACAATGATTGTTAATATATCAGGATTCTATTTTTGAAAATCTTTAAGTTGATAAATATATTTAAAGTAGGTACTCCCCTAATAGTTTGAATCCAATCAAGAATTTTAGATATTTTAAATAGGTACCTATGTTAGGTACCAAATTTAATATACATGAAAAATGGAAATTTGAATAAAAATTGTAAAAGATGGCACGCGGGCTGTTTAAAAACTGAATGTACTGGGATTGAATACATGGAAAGCGGGAGGGAGGGAGAGTTGGGGTTAGGGGGAGGGGGAGGGAGGTCGTTGAGAGGGGGGGGGGGGGGAGGTGGAGGAGGTGGAGTGGGAACCCCCCTTACACCATGCGTGCGAAGCCGCGGGAAAAAGCTAGTAAATGAATAAAATCGTTTGAGATAATTTATTTTAACATTTATTATTACATTTTTAAATGTGAATATGCTGAGATGAGTCCCAACTGCTCCCGTCTAGAGCCAATGAGACTATATCATACCCAATTGGGGTATGTTGTGAGGCTGAAGGAGATGGGGAAGATGAAGGTGGGGAAGTACCTGGCTATTCAGATCTGATCACCAAATACGGCCAAAGCCATTTTAAGCAATTTGGGAGACGGGAATGGGTACCGCCGCCCCGGGAACCTTTATTGGATAACCTCTGCCATAGGTCACCCCAAGTGGTTCGCTACGTTTTAGGATTTGGCAGGGGTGCCCAGGTTCATGGGGTGAGATTTGTCTAGGTCTTGGAGGCGGATGACCAGGTCATGCTGAACCCCAGATTTCTACCCACTCCTCAAAACCCTTTTCCTTCCCTGAACTCTCCTCTCCTTCCTTTCATTAAAAAAAACCACCACACAGCATCCCCAAAGATGATATAGGCTCCGAGGGAAATTATTTTCCTCAAGGCCTCCTGTGTGGAGATCATGTAAAAAAAAGCAACGTTTCAATTCTGAATGGTGGTTTTATACCAGGGTGATACTGAGAGTACCCACTCCGGAACGTGTTGCAAATACATCGTAAATTATTTTAAAATGAATTAATTGTGAAATAACATAAATTAATCCAATAAATTTGCACCCGCGACCTTCAGATTGCTTATCGAGAGCCTCATGCCTCGACCACGAAGATCCAGTGAACGTTTCACAACATCTGTATTATGAATACGCGTGCCCAGATTTAAATATGCAATAATAATTTATCATAGTTGTAGACACAGTATATTTTTAGCGTTTTCTTTTTCATCTCTGATTTAATAAAACCAAGGGGTAGTGCAAGATAAACCTAAAGATTTGATTGCCTTAGCATAAAATTCGAAGGTTTTTTTATACAGTATTTTGTTATCGTCTCATCCGATCGCCTACATGACTGGAGGAAAATAAATCTTCAGAATGTATTTGGAATAAACAAACAAAAAACACTTGCGCCGTTATACTTTTATGCTCCATTTTATGGTTTAATTAATTTTCTTCAATTTAAAATATAAAGTAGTTATGTTATGTAATGTACTGAGTAACTTGACTGTTTGGCATTTCATCTGTCTGTTTATTTAAGAAATCCTTACTTTCGCCAGATGCCAAATTTTTCCATTGAGAATGGTTTGGCATAGATTATTTTTACAAATGTGAAATCGTCGTTTTTATTCGTACAGACTTTCTTACATGCAAGTTTTGCACCACCTGCCCGAAGAATATTTGAAAAAAAGAATTGTGATTGAGATGTTGACATTTCTTTGGACAAATTGTAGGTAGGTATATTTCCTTATTTGACATTTTAAAATGTTACGTAAAATACCTAAGTACCTACTTATATCGATTGAAAAATTTGTAAAGGTCGACATGTTAATTTTTCTGTAAGGCCAAAAGAGAGTTTATTTTTATTATTATTAAAAAAATCTTATCTTCAGTTTTTGTAAACCTTTAATTATAAATTTTTATTACAAAACAAAATTGAATAGATCTTTCAGAAAACTGAATATTTTTTGTAAATTTCTTTATATTTTCAGTAAAAAAATTCTCTGAAAATGCACGTCGTAAAAGAAGCACTTATTTTTCTAAAAATATTTCGACGACTCAGATCGAAAGAGAAAAACAAAACCCAAAAATTACATAATTAAATAATAAAAATGACATTTAACTAATTTTTAATGCTGTAAATGTCATTTACAGCATTTCTAATTTCCGCTATCGGTACGGTTTATAATAAAGGGTGACCGGCCAACACAGAATGAAACCATCTCAGAACCACCTCAGAAAGGTCATTAAGAGTGATGGTAAAAAAATATTTAATTTTTTTTTTTTTTTTTTTTACATCAGCTCCACACAGGAGGCGCTGAGGAAAATAATTTTCCTCAGGGCCTATGTCATCTTTGGGGATGCTGTGTGGAGGGTTTTTTTAGGAAAAGGAAGGAGAGGAGAGTTCTGGGAAGGAAAAGGGTTTAAGGGGTGGGTAGAAATCTGGGGTTCAGTGTGTCTTGGTCATCCACCTCCAAGACCTAGACAAACCTCATCCCATGAACCCGGGCACCCCTGCTAAATCACCAAACGTAGCGAACCACTTGGGGTGACCTATGGCAGAGGTGTTGGTTATCCAATAAAGGTTCCCGGGGCGGCGGTACCCATTCCCGCCTCCCAAATTGGTTAAATATTTTAAGATAGGTTAAGGTTACCGGCTATTTTAAAATTATTTTTTCATAGCTCTTAATGACCATTCTGAAGTTGTTCTGAGTTGGTTTCATTCTGAGTTGGCATGGAACCATAATAAAGTACGTAAGTATTTTAGTACTTACTTATAAATTTTGTGGTCTCAGAGGAAAGTTTTCGTTTTTCTATATATGCAAACATTAGACACATCATTTTTGGATTCAAGATCTACTGTTCCATCACGATACAAGAAACATTTTTGCGGATGCTTTTTAAGAAAAGGAAAGTGAACCTCTTGTGGGACGAAGGAAATATAGATTTCGTTTAATTCCCACGTTGGGAGGCGGGTATGGGTACCGCTGCCCCAGGGACCATTTATTGGATAACTAACACCCCTGCCACAGGTCATCCCAAGTGGTTCAAAACGTTTGGTAATCAATCATGGGTGCCCGGGTTCTTGTGGTAAGGTTTGTTTAAGTCTTGGCGGCGGATGTTTTTGTCCACCTACAACATGGCGGGCCGGACCGGGAGACTGGTTGGGGGAGACCTTTTTACCTCTCTAGCCGGACTCTATCGACTTGCCTTGCACTGCAGCGGGTGGGATGGATTCATACGTCCATCACTCATGGAGACATTGACCGCCATATTCCTACCATCCCTAAAAATACCCTCCACACATTATCTCCAAACATGATATATGCTCCGAGGATTTATTTTCCCGGGCCCCAGGTTTGGAGGTAATGTAAAAAAAGTTGAATTTGTTGCCCTCGTTCAAATCTCGACTACTTGATTCATTTTGTAAAAATAATTCAACTTTAAAATATTTAATCAATGTTGCTTTAATTCGACATGATTTGATTAGTGTTACAAATTGCTTGTATCGCTAAATGGGAATTAATAATAAAACAGTAGCAGTCTAGACTGCAGACGACCTACAAATTATTCAAAATAGTGGAGAATAGATTCGAATCATTTTTGAACAATTAACGCATGGTGGGATGACTTTCGTGCCAGAGAGATAAAATCTATGGTACTGGTACAAAATTAAAGGTACACTTTATAAGAGGATAAATATATATTTATTTATTTTCGGGAAATCAACAGTTTACATTTTTCCAGTTTGTACATGTTTGTGTAGCCAAAATAAAACCAATTATGGATTTCCTCCATGTGACTTTACCTCTGATTAAACAGCATAATAACAAATTTTAAATAATAAAATTTGTAATAAAGGAGTTTGAGTTAAAAAATTGTATAAAACAAAATATTAAGTACATAAAACTAAAATTCACATAAAAATATCAATACATTGGTAACCATAAGAAGCCAGGTTGTACATATAAATAAAATCATAACAGAATTAAAGTATAAACGATAGAAACATAGACACAACATATTCATGAAACATCAGAGAAATACTCTTTTATGTACCCCTAATATTTGGTAAGTTCAGAATTGAAAATATCCACGTTGGATAATATGCTATTGTAATTATTGCATAGTCTGTTTAGACAAGAATTTTGCTTATAGTTTGTCTTGCATTGATCAACCCTGAATAGGACAGAAGAGCGTGTTGTACGCGCAGGTACATTAAATTGAATTTAATCTATTAAAAAAAAATTAATTACATTGAACATTAAACTCTGGGCATTGAATATTATTTTTAACTAATTTATACAGGAGTATTGCATCCATATGATGCCTTCGTACACTCAATGAATCAATTTTAAAGTATGAAGCTGCCCCTGCATAATTATCAAATCTTACATAATGACTTGTAACAAAGATCTTTGAGGAATTTGTTTTGAATTGCTTCAATTTTGTTTGTATGGATTTTATAAAATGGAGACCAAACAACTGATGCAAACTCCAAATGACTTCGTACGTAGGCAAAGTAGAGTTGCTTAATGACGTTGATACTATTAAAAAGTTTTGTGTTTCTTATGATAGAACCTAACATTTTAGCAGCTTTATTTGTGATTTGTTGTATATGAAGGTTATATTGTAGTTTACTATCAAGGGTTATTCCAAGATCACGAATATCTGAGACTGTTACAATATTGTTGTTATTTATCGAAAAATTAAATAAAGTTTTATTTTTATTTCTTGAAAATGTAATGTGATGACATTTTGAGACATTTAGAAATAGTTGATTTTGTTGGCAATAGGTAAATATTTTGTTTAAATCATGTTGTAAATTGACGCAATCGTTTAGACTTTTTATTGGCTTATACACGGTGTCCAGAAACTCGTAGTATAAGCGGGAAACTGGTAAATCTACATCACATTCGGAGTCGATTTGTGATATAACTTTTTTGATTTGAGCTTTCGTTTTCGAGTAAATCGAGTCCGAAGTTGAATTTTTTTTGGTTAAATTTGAAAAAAATGTTCACTAGGGGGTTGATTTCGGCTGTGGAATATCTTATAAAATGCATCGAAGGGTAAACAGGGCTCAAAAGTTTTTTTAATCCTTTAGTTGCCGAAAAAATGGAAAAATAGAAAAAAAAAATTATAATCAAAATGCTCAGATCGAAAAAAATAAGTTTTTTGGGTTCTATACGTGATGTAGATTCACCAGTTTCCCGCTTGTACTACGCTTTTCCGGACACGTTGTATAGCTTGGCATCATCAGCAAATAATTCTATTTCAGAGTATTTAACAACATTGACCAAATCATTGATATATAAAATGATTTAGATTATTTGTGGCAGGGATGCCCGGGTTCATGGGGTAAGGTTTGTCTGGGTATTGGAGGCAGATACGTCTGCCCACAAACTGTTTGGCAGGCCGGATCGTGAGGGACTGGTTGAAGGAGACCCTCTTACCTCTCCGGCCGAACTCTCTAGACTTCTAGACCCATTGCCTTTTATCCAGGAGGGATGGATTCGTACGTCCCTGATTCCTACCTACCCCTCATACCCTTTTCCTTCCCAAGACTTCCTCTCCCTTTTTTTAAACTAAAAAGAGCATCCTCAAAGATGACATTGTTTAATTTTAATAAAAAAGGTGTTTGGTCTTACAATTGCTTCTCCTTCCTTCTTTTTCCTTCAGGGACGACCGAGGAAGACACGGAACGATCAAGAAAATCAAATACGAACATGATAAAGCTAGTAGCTAGATTTTAAACATAGAAAATAGGAGGTGACAATCAGAAGAAGAAGAAAAGATTGATCAGTGAATTACATAATATAGACATTGTCGTGAATTACATAATATAGACATTGTCGTGAATTACATAATATAGACATTGTCGTGAATTACATAATATAGACATTGTCGTGAATTACATAATATAGACATTGTCGTGAATTACATAATATAGACATTGTCGTGAATTACATAATATAGACATTGTCGTGAAATTACATTTAACTAAACTATTTACCAGTAAAGTGAGTAATAAATTCGAGTCAGGTCATGTCAACAATCAGAATAATAGGAGATTAAGACAAGTTCGACACGATGCGCGAATGTGAATAATACAAGTAATGTGTGCCAAGACAGAGTTGTGTGGCGGTTCATCCTTTCCGTCTACCCCAGTAGAAAAGTGGCTTTGAGATAATTAGTTAGTTTTTTTCTATTTTTTTAATTTTTTTATTGAGTTTGTTTAAACTACATGAATATAAACTAATAAGCACAATGTAACATTTCATTTGATAAATTTAAATATTTTTACAGTAAGCATAACATTTCTTTTTAAATACATTCATTCTTTCTTCATTCTTCATACTTTCAGGCATTTCATCATACATCTTTAGTCCTCTGTACATTAGGCAGTTCTATGATTTTGATTTCTTCATTTGTGGCAATCTAACTATGTTTATATTTCTTGTTTCGTAATTATGAACGTCTCTATTAAAAACAATTTCATCCTTAAAGTATTTTGACATTTGGTTTTTCATAATATTATGCACAAAAATTAACACTTTAAATAGTAGTCTCTTTTTTATTGGAATCCAATTTAGCTCCTCTCCCATTTGATTAATCCTTGCGTATTTGCCTTTCCCCAGTATACATATCATGGCTTTGTTTTGTATAACTTCTAGTTTGTTCAAATTTCCTTCATTGGCCAAATATAACATCGTGGAGCAGTATTTCAAATGTTTAGCAACGATAGTTTTATAAATGAGCTCCGTAGTGTTTCTGTTTAATTTACGTCTTCGTGTTCTAAGAAAATTTACCTTTTTTGATACCTGTTTTTAGCACATATTCAAAGTTTACTGTGAAATTCAGTTTTGAGTCGAGTTTTACACCCAGGTATTTGATTTCATTGGCTTTTCCAATTTTTTCACCATTAATTAGTAGAAAAGTACGCATAAGTTTTACCAAATTTGTCATTTATCAAGTGGTAATTAAGTTTACTTGGTATGGGAGCTGCCGTTGTGAGGTGTCATAAAAAACTGTGTTGAAATATATTTTTATTCCACGTAATATGTCCGCCACTCGTAAAAGTTATTTTCATTGAAAGTTATTAGTTTTTAGCTATTAATATTAAACAGCTTTCGCTTGAGCGATAGCGTATTCTGATTCGTAATAACTGGCAATCAATTATTTCGTGCATAAGTTATAAGCAATAAGGGTTCATGGATGTACGAGGCTCACGCGATCGTTGGGGCTGCTCACGATGTTCATTGGTGAGCCTTTCTCACGTGGGGTTGTTTCAATTTTTCCAGTCAAATTTATTTGAAAAGCCTTTATTTTGTTTTATGTTTCCCTAAAGTCCCACTAGTGAGGGTCAGGATCCTGTTCACACTTTCACATTCAGTGTTAATTTTTAATGCGGAAACATTGAGTTTAATTAAAAATGTCTGTTTTAATTGTTAAAATAAATTACATTAAATTACATGGGTTTTAAATAAAAGAGAAAATAGTTGGGTAAAGGAGAAAAATAAAATGAAAATGATAGCACTGAAAAATAGGTGACCGATTTTTTTTTACATTTGCTCCTTCCAAACCTCCACACAGCATCTTTGGGGATGATGTGTGGAGGTTTTTTTAAGAAAAGGAAGTAGAGATAGATCTGGAAAGGAAATGTAAGAGTGGTAGGTAGGAACCTCCCTTTTTTACATGAATACCGCACAAGAGTCATGGCATCCCCAATTGGGGTATGTTGTGAGGCTGAAGGTAGTGGGGAGGGGAAGAAGATAGAGAAGAGGAAGATGGGGAAGTACCTGGCTATTTAGATCTGGTCACCAAATACGGCTAAAGCCATTTCAAGCGACGTTTCAATTCTGAATGGTGGTCTTACACCAGGGCGTGTAAGACCACCTAAAATAAAATACCTAAATTAAAATAACTAACTTAAAACTTAAAATAACTTGAGAGTATCCTACTGAGAGTCAGTGTGTCCAGGAGTGACGGACGTATGAATCCATTTCTACCACTGGGTGAGAGGGTCGAGAAAGTCCTGCTGGAGGTAAAAAGGTCGCCCTCAAAAAATCTCTCTAAGACCTAGACAATTCTCACCCCATGAACCGGGGCACCCCTGCAAAGTCAACAAACGTATTAAACCATTAGTAATTAAGTTAATCAACCGTAGTTACTACTCAATATGGACAGACACTCACTGAGGGAACTAGTAGAACTACTAACGGAACATTGCTATCTCAGGAGAGATGCAATTGTTGGGAATGGAAAACACCAATAGATGCAGGAATTGTGAAGAAGATGAAAAGACTCCAATTAACTCACGGTGCCAATATCCTGTCCTGATGGGAACAAGGCTCAGACACATTGTTGAACCAGGAGACATATATCACATATTATCCAATGACAACCGTGGTGAGGTTTATCAAAAGAACCGGATTACTGTTAGGCTGCGTATACATTGATGTAACAAAACGCGAAACGAAACACGAATTATGGGAAAAGAATAAAGCATTGGAGGTTATCCACCACTTACCCGCCCTTGTATAAGTAACAGATGGTTACTCCTTCAAGGCTCTCGCAAGATTCTAATTTTTTTTGTTAAACGAAGCTACATTTAATTATGTTGAACAAATCCAGACCTCCAGTGTCCTTGCAAACGTTGTTGGTAAGCAGTATGCAAGTGCTAAACAGGAAAAACAAAATGCAAAAAAACAGGTTAGTAAGACAGAGATACAGGGCAAAAGAAATTCATTCAAGAGGCTCCAAGAGGCAGCATTGCATCTGCAAAAACCTGCAAACACCTGTATAAAATAGAGAACATAAGTAATACAATAAATCTCAAATCAATTGGCAAGTACCAACAAAAAAATGTGAATGGCATTCGGTCTGACCATAAACTACACTTAGCTTCCGTGTTCTTTAGCCAACTACTCAGTGAAGCCTCAAAGAATGTTAACTGAATATTTGAGGTAAAATACCGGAAGACTAAAAGAAAATTCAGCGTTGGGTAGTCAGAGGCAGGACAAAGGACAGTCAAGATTGCTTGATTAAGTCTCAAGCCTGCACGTGTCATTGGGGGAGGCGCAGATAGATTTGAGAAGGACCTGCAAAATTAATAATGTAACTAAAGATGAAGCAGGGACGAGGTCCAGCACACCCCCATATGGGGATAGGGATATAAAAAAATTGGAGTTCAGTTCATCCAGTAAAATATCGAAATAGTTAAACACAAAGAATACAACACAAGGAACATGGCATAAATTAAAAGAATGAAGCAACAGCAAGCAGCGCGAAACGCCACTTGGTTCCTTTCCTATAATTCATGGTTCATTTCGCGTTTTGTTATATAGCACAATGGGCCCATACAAGTATCCAACAACAGGATAATATTATTATGCATTTGAAGCAATGAGTAGATACATGCTTTAAGTTGTGCTACCTTTTACCCTCTTTTTCTTCCCATACAAACTGACATATTTAGTTAGATAGTTAAGCATTATATCCACCTACAATTTTTAAATGCTTCACGTAAGCTTCTTTCACATTTTCCGGTTGTTTTAGTAATACCGGGTAATTATTTATATGTCAAATAAAACTGTAATTTTTTGACAACTTTTATTCCTCGTTCAGACGGGGAGTAAGCCGATCTGACGCCGAGCTTTTTGACATGGGAGCCAACATTTGGTAATCTTCGCGGGAATTACTACATAGAAGCGCGCTGTCAGTTCGACGTTTACATTTTTACCTTACACGAATCGAGGTTTACGTATTAATTACGAATATTCACAGGAATAGTTGTAAAGCTAAGGTGCGAGAGCTTAAAGCATAAAACATCATTGATCCATGTGAAGTTTGGTTAGTTAGAATAGATAGTTTAAATGCACTTGGACAACTTCTGCCTCAAGAGTTTTAACTAAGCAAAGTATTTTTTACAAATACCAAAATAATTCTGCGAAATCGCCGGCTGCACCTTTTTTCAGATTATGTACCTATAAAGTGTGACGGAAATAATACGTTGTTTTAAAATTCTTTCACTGTGAACAAAACTTCCAAACAAGTTATTGTAATGTTTTGATTTAATATTATTCTATTTTTTTTTTAAAATAAAACTTCTTTACACACGCTTGACTTGGGGAGTAAGCTGGTGAATGCGTGACGAGAGCGTTACGAAAAGTGTGATCGGGCGAGGCGAACGGTCGGGCATTTACGCACGCTTGACTTGGGGAGTAAGCTAGTGAATGCGTGACGAGAGCGTTATGAAAAGTGTGATCTTGAGAGGGAGATATAAGTTTGTGAAGTTTTACTTCAGTCGTCTGGTCTAAACTTTAGAAAAAAAAACGAGTGTACTTTAGACTCTAAAGTACACTCGTTTTTATTTTTAAAGAAAGACAAACATTCCCAAGTTAAGAATAACCTTTGAACATTTGAAAATTTCCCTCCTACCACCACAACAAGCGGAAAATGTATGCTTGTGTCGTGATGGAGGACTTAGCCAGCCGAGGAATGGAACACGCAACGCTTGGGTGGGACCCAAACGCGATGCCATCTCGGCCACTGACCGGTCATTTTAGCAAAACAAAAACTCTCTAAAAGTGATCGCTAGCGTCACGAAATTTTGAAGAGAATTTTCTGATCTATTTTTCAAGACGGATACAACAATTACTTCCATCACGAGCTAGGGAGCTTTGATATATTCATTAACTGATAAAAAAAAATTCCCTACATATTGAATCGGTATTTGTCTACGGTCCAAGCGTTCGAAAAGAAAATACGATATTTTGTTAAAAAAAAGGATTTAAAGTCTTCTTTATTTCTCATACCAGTCACCCTGTATTGTTACAGAAAATTGTGTACACTTATTTTCATGTTACGTAAGTAAAACAACGATTTCTTATCAAATAAAATTATTGGCGTCATTAATATCAAAGTTTTCATTTCCTACAGAGGAAATTTATAATTCAATTTGAATAATTTTGCCAGAAATTCATAAAATTGAATCGTTATTTTGAAGCAGGGTTGGGCCAACTCTAATCTCTTCGAGCCGAAAGTTGTCGACGTTATATGAAACGACGTAAATTCACCTCGACGGTTGTTCTAGATATCATTTCATTTTATAGTATAAAATGAAGTCGCTCAAAATGTATGTGCGCATAGATCTTTTAAATTACGCAACGGATTTTCATGCGATCAGAGTGATTCAAGAGGAAGGTTTATATGTATAATACATGCTATTATAGTAGAGAAAAGTCGAGAAATTCAAAGATTCAATTCAGGCAGCGGGCAGCTGGCAAGCGGGTGGTGTGGATTTTATAAAGGTTGGGTAATGGCGTTGTGTTTCGTTAGCCACAGCAACGTGTGGCCGGATCTGCTAGTTAACTATAAAGCATTATGGCTACAATCACTGAAAATATTATAAACACTAGAAATGCCTTCCATGCAGATTTGGGTGTAAATTTGAGTGATATTATGAGGCTGAGAGATGGGAGAGGGAAAGTAGGTGTACATGTACAGGGCCCACAGAAAATTTAATGGTACACAACTGCTGACCCTGAACAAATCACTAGTGTAACTATTGAAACAATTGTAACTATTGAATTTGACAGCCACCTTTGGTCTTATACCCCAAAATCCCAGAAAAAACTGTACAGTTTTTTTTATTTAGCTCAATTAAGGAGGCCCTGAGGAAAAAATCCTTCAAGGCCTATGTCATCTTTGGAGATGCAGTGTGGAGGATCTTTTTAGGGAAAGGAAGGAGAGGAGGTTCTGGAGAGGAAAAAGGTATGAAGGGTGGGTGGTGATCAGTGTGTCCAGGAGTGACGGACGTATTTTTTTTTACATGAGCTCCTGTGGGGATGCTGTGTGGAGGGTTTTTTTTAAAGGAAAGGTAGGAGAGGAGAGTTCTGGGAAGGAAAATGGTTTAAGGGATGGATAGGAATCTGGGGTTCAGTGTGTCCTGGTCATCCGCTTCCAAGACCTAGACAAACCTCACCCCATGAACCCGGATACTCGTGCTAAATCACCAAACGTAGCGAACCACTTGGGGTGACCTATGGCAGAGGTGTGAATGTATGAATCCATCCCTCCAACTGCAGTGCAAGGCAATAGGTCGAGAGAGTCTAGCTGGAGAGGTCAAAAGACCTTCCTCCCAGCTCTCTCCGTCCGATCCACCACGCAGCAGGTGGGCAGACGCATCCGCCACCAAGACCCATACAAACCTCACCCCATGAACCCGGGCGCCCCTGCTAATTCACGAAATGTAGCGAAGCACTTGGGGTGACCTATGGCAGAGGTGTTGGTTATCCTTTTTTATGGATTCCTCTATGTTACCTGTTACCAAGCGGATTGCAATCCTTAGAGCACAGGCCTCAGGTAGGTATGCTGTCTTTGTTCTACCGGTATTACGATGGAAGATGCTCTGAGGAACTAGCGTCATTGATTCCTTCGGCATCGGTGCGTAGTCGGGAAACACGCCAAACGCACGCCCAATATATATTCACATAGTTCACATTTGTATCATGGGAACGGGTCGTTTCTACGATTCGTTCTTGAGTTCAACAGCTCGACTTCATGTTTCCTGTCTCCTACAGCATAAGAGACCCGTGGTCTTTCCTCCTCTCCCGAAAAATACCTTCGACACAGAGGGAAATTATTTTCCTTAGAGCCTTCTGTGTGGAGTTAATGTAGAACACAGACGGGAATGGGAACGAAGAGGACTGAGATAAGACTGAGGGAAGTATGGAAGAGGAGAAGGGAAAGAGAAAGGTTAGGAATTACATGGCTGTAAAGTGTAAAAACCCGATTGGACGTAAAATAAAATAAATAATAATTAATCTTATTTGAAAAAAATATACGAAAGGAGATAATGATGAAGGGTTGGGGAAGGGATATAGATGGGCTTAGAGGAATGTTGGGAATACCTGGATTTTCAAATCTGGTCACTAAATACGACAAAAATATTTACAAAATTCTCAATGGTTATCTTTCACCAGATCGATACTGAATATGAAACGAAGTTCAAAGCTGTCGAGAATTAAATTAATTTGAATTTAATTATAAATAACCATAGACATCCAAATTTAACATACGTCCATGGAAATAACCCATTTTTAAGTTAAATATATTGGCAGGATAATATTTGGAATAGAGAACTCAAGTCCTATTTTTTAATTTTTTTTTAAATGAATAATGACGTTCTAACTTAAATAACTTCATTTTTATTTTTATTTTTAGATTTAGTTTTAATAGTTAAAAAAATAACTGTCGAAGTTTTAACTTTTCAAGATCCCCGAAAACCACCGTATGCGTGGTGAATTGTGTGACGTCATCACTCCTGAAAAATTAGTATGGGATCGGGCGATCAGCTCATCAACTGTTCCGTTGTTCGAAGTATTCTTCCTAGAAGTAGCATTACTATTTTTTTGGGCAGTAGTTTTAGAATATTTTCAATAATAGAGATAAAGTAATAAGAGATACCGTTATTTTTCAAACATTATTTAGGCCTAAATAATGTTTTAATAAACACAACAACTAAATCTCTATAAACAGTATGTAAATAAACGAATAAATTAATACGATGGCTTGTGTCATATCATACATTCCCATAAAATGACTTTAAGGTGACGTTACGACACGTCTAACAGTGACGTCACCACTAAAATTTGTTTTTACGACCCGATTAAAAATGGACTTCTTAATAATTTTTTAAGAACTCTGCGTTTAATATTATTAAATAAAACTTATATATTCAGAATCAGCGTTTATTGGTCTACATGAACATATTTTTTTTAGTTGTTTAGGTTATTTATCTGTTTATATATATATACTAGCTGGCTCCCGGTATGCGTTGGAATGCCACATTCAAAGAAATTAATTGGTTCTCCCTGCATGTCCTTTCCCGTGCGTCCCCGTTCCTCTCCTGCATCCCCTCCCTCATAGCCCTTCCACCTTCCCCGCCTATCCTCTCCCCTCTCCCGCTCCATATATTCAGTCCCAGTACATTCAGTTTTCAAACAGCTCGCGTGCCACCAATTACAATATTTTTATTTAAATTTAAATTTTTCATTTTTTTTTACATTATCTCCACTCAGGAGGCCTTGAGGAACATAATTTCCCTCAGGGCCTATGTCATCTGGGATGCTGTGTGGAGGGTCTTTTTGAGGAGAGGAAGGAATGAACATTGGTCTTGAAGAGATCCATGTTGTAGGAAGGAGGAAACACAGAAGCCGGCAAATCATTCCACAGCCGAGCTGTTGAACATAAGAACGAGTCAAAGAAACGACCCGTTCTCATGTGATAAATGTCAACCGTGTACAAATGTTGGGCACGCGTTTGGCGTGTTTCCCGACTATGCACCGGTGCCGAAGGGATCAATGATGCTAGTTCCTCGGAGCATCTTCCATTGTAATACCGGTAGATCAAGGATAGCATTCCCACCCGACGCCTGTGCTCTAAAGATTGCAATCCGTCTGTTAAGATGGGAGAAACTATCAGACGGACCGCCCGTTTATGCACAGAGTCGAGGTTATTTTTCAGGTATTTTGGAGCTCCAGACCAGAGGTGGCTGCCAAATTCAACCGTGGGGCGCACTTGAAATATATTACAAATATTAATTTTTGTATATTATAAGAGAAATCAATCAAATTTGGTAACTAACATAGGTACCTATTTAAAATAGCTATATTATATCTAATTTAAAAACTCCACAGATAATTCTTTTGTTACAAAAAACAGCTGCCTGCTACATTCAAATTCATCAAAACGCGCGAACTGTCAAAAGTGCGAAGTTAAAATGGTCGGTAAGTTTTCTGAAATCATCCAATTTTCTGCGAAAATTTTCTTAATTTTTCTTTCCGTAAGAATTTTCCACAAAGTATTAGAAAACTTAAAAAAAAAGATTAATGAAGTAGGTAGAGTCTTTCTGAAGTTATGGCGTGATTAAGGGTAACAGGGATTCATTTTTATATACATAGATTAAAATCAAAATTTGTTTGCTGGGGGATATAGGTACCTATGAGCATATGAGTATATGAGACGTCTACGAGTATGTATTGGGCGATTCCGCTACAGACGATTCTCGACACAAATTTTTAAATAGCAGTATTTGTTACTTTTTTTTATGTCAGTGCAAAGAAGAAGATCAATATTTAAAATATTTAATAACAAAAAAAATGGATTTTACTTCATATTGAAATTTTTTGCGCGCTTGGAAACATTATCATTTCAAAGAATCGGTACATAAACGCAAAAAACACTGGCACGAAACAGCTGTTACCGAAGTTTGAAGTTATATTTTACTGCTAAACGTGTAGGGACAATATTAATTTATTCTTATGTGCTAAAAGATGTAAGTACCTGTTGTTATTTTTTAAGCATCATTGACTACAAGAAGAAAAGATATAGTTTGTAAGATAAAGATATAGTTTGTGTCTTTCACAGAAATAAAGTGCTAACGTTTTGAAACTTTGTAAAAGTAAGAATAAATCACAGGCAAACTTGAATAAAACGTGTTTAAGAGTATAATGTTAGCTGAATTGAAATAAACGTTGACTCAAATTGGTTGCACCCGCGATTGTGTTGTTAGAATCGCGGATGCAACTCTGACAGCTACCCTTATTGTGTGATTTATCATATTATATTTTATTGTTTTTTATGCCTTCAATAATAATATATGCTATGTATTACTAGTGATTTATATTTAATAGGTCTATTTATATTATATTGAGCTTTTTTATAGAAATTCTATGATTTGGCACGCAGTCTCTCTGAAAAATCGACTTTATATTAAAAAAAACAGTTAAAAAAGTGGTCACGTTGGATGATAAATAGGAAGGGCTGAAAAATAAATCAGGCTTTCAATCAAAACATTTCTTTCAATCTGAAGACAGCGATAGCATTTCCGTAGCGCGAACCTCACTGTCTCGTCTCAAATGAACATTGGTTTTAAAATCTCCGAAAACCACCACTGAAATAGAAAGTGATTGGGATGATAACAATCTGGAACCTCTTACAAATTACAAAATATAAAAAAGGAATTCTACAAAATAAGAAAAAAACAAATTTTTGTTTTTGAAAAGGATTGATAGATGTAATATGTTCATAGAATTTTCGGCGAATTTTGACGTAACCGAAAAGAAATAATTAACATAAATGACCAAGAAGTGTACTGATTAGTAATAAGCTCCGACCTCCGTAGTCCAGTGGGTAAGACTCTTGACTCACAATCCGGAGGTCGCGGGTTCGAACCCGGCATGCGCAAATAAATTTTATTTGATTAATTTGTGTTATTTCACAATTAATTCATTTAAAATAATATATAGTATATTTGCGGCATGTTCCAGAGTGGAAGATACTATCAGTATCGCCCTGGTGTAAGACCACCATTCAGAATTGAAAGGTTGCTTGAAAATGGCTTTAGCCGTGTTTAGTGACCAGATCTGAATAGCCAGGTACTTCCCAACCTTCCTCTTCCCCACCTCCTTCCCCTCCCCACTACCTTCAGCCTCACAACATACCCCAATTGGGGATGCCATAGTCTCACTGGCTCCAGACGGGAGCAGTTGAGATTCTTGTGCGGTATTAACTGTAAAAAAAAAAAAAAGCTTGTTGGATTTCTTATTTCGTTCCTCTGTCAGGGTTTATTGATGTTTATATACACTTAAACTAGACGAGTTGCACCCGCGATAATTTGATGTTGCACCCGCGATTTTTTGAAAAGCTAATAATTCATTGCTTGTTTTTGTTTTCTATATATTTGTTTATCTTTTTAGTTGATTACTTAAACGACTAACGAAATGTCAAGGCATAACATAATAAATGTATCACAATAAACAGACTTTTGTGTTTTTGTCTTACGATTCTAGAAAGGTTGTGCAAAATTGGTTGCACCCGCGATCGGACTTTGAACCTCCCTCCTAACTATTTAAATATTTCAATAAAATTCTTATAAACTGATAAAAAGTAAATATATTAAAATGTAGCTTCTTCAATAATAATTTCATTGAAAATAATTTTCGTTTTAAGAAGATTTATATGCGTCTAAATGTTGCACCCGCGATAATGGAATCACCCTATTGTTATATTAAGCATAGGAAATGTTTGAAACTTGATTATTACAACCACATGACAATACATCTGAAAAGTTTTTTTTAATGATTACAAAAATTCTTACGAAACTGTCAAAAATGTCACAATTTGAGAATGACATTGTGCAAACCATCGATTGTTAAATCAAAATTCAATTTTTGAATAAATTCCTTAAATTAATGAATTTAATCGAAGTACTCGCCTACGGTACTAACCAAAATCGAATACTTTGAAACTAATCAAAAATTATATTTATTTTAAATAGGTGCCCAAAAAAAACATGTACGCGAATTGAGAAATAATTTCTTTATCAGTGGAATAGCAACGCATGCCGGGAACTAGCTATTTAAATATCATTTTTCAGACTGAAAAACATTCCTCGCCTGTTGAATTCATTCAAATTTTAATAAAAATTCAAAAAGAGTTTCGCCGTAGAGAAATAAAGAATTCCGCAAAAAGATATTAAACAAAACTTCATCACTTGACACGACTTTTCATGCTCAACTCAAACACTTTGTATGCATGAGAGAACTTTTTTCATACTTCCTGGCGTCTGATGCACGAGAATTTAATAATTTTTATTATACGCCCTGCAGTTTTCCACATAAAAACTGAGAGAAGGCTACCAACTGCGGTAAAGCGAGAGGTTTTATGAAATTCGCTTGAATTGGCACGTACTTCCCAAAATGCAGTAATCAAAGGAATGAAGTTTATGACTTTGTATCGTAAATAAACGCGTACATTTTAATAAATTTATTTTCAAACGTATTTTAGGTTAGAATGTATTCTCTGGGAATATTTTTGAACGGGAAAAGCAATACTTGATTATTATTAATTTTTAGATGGACATAAATAGGAATAAACAAGTTCTTCATTTTATTTTTATTTTTATATGAATACCTCACAAGAGTCTCAGCTTCTCTCGTCTGGAGCCAGTGACACTATGGCATCCCCAATTGGGGTATGTTGTGAGGCTGAAGGTAGTGGGAGAGGAAGGAGATGGGGAAGAGGAGGGTGGGGCTATTAACTATTCAGATTTGGTCACCAAATACAGCTAAAGCCATTTCAAGCAATCTTTCAATTCTGAATGGTGGGCTTACACCAGGGCGATAGTGAGAGTAGATTAATGATATATAATACATGGAGGAAATTAATAAATAATTACTAACCACAAAACTAACAATACTATTTATGCATTTAACCGCTTACTCGTTAATACGGAATACTTTTTATCCAAACAGTTAGATTTAGCTTTATTATTACGAAAAGTGAGTATTTATGTCGGGGGAGACCAAGAAACATGCAAAAAATATGCATTTAACATTTGAGTTTTGTTAAAATTAATTCACTCTCGCGGTAACGCCATTGTTTATCTATCGTTTTTATTTTAGCATTTCATAGACAATGCTGCCAATCATAGAAAAAATATTTTTGCGTAAAACAAAGTGAATGCATCATTGACAAATTCGTACCTGTATTTATAACAGTAGAACATGGAAAGAAAATTATTAAAATAATTACACAAACCCGCTATACAAACCCTGCTTTGCCAACAAACCATTCAAAACCTGGGATGTTTTTTAAAAGTATGATGAAATGCGAGTTTATTTTAGAAAATTTATTTTATAAGATTGGTACTTCCGACAAATGTCATATTTGATTGTCTATTAGTTAAAAAAGGAACATTCCGTATTATCCGTGCATCAAACTTCGACAACACGAACCATCAAACTTCGACAACACGAACAACCGTATTATTCGTGAGGTGGACTAAATGTATATTTACCCTAACAATCATTGCAATAACAATATAGTTTGTGATTACGATTCTCTGACATTCGACACAAGGTTTCTTCTCAAACGGTGACCAGACACTTGATTCCCCTATAGATGGCTCGCCGACATTTGGCCCGCCGCTGTTATATTGTATTACGTAGCGTATTTCCCTTAACATAGTGCATATATAAGTATGTCGTATTTTATTATTCGATGGTGTATCCTCACTGCATACTCCTTCAGTGATAATACATTATTGCTTTCAAAAGTATTTTTTTGTAACGGATTTCCTCTCAAGAAGCCTGCAGATATAAATATATCGACTTTTGTATACAGCCGTATATCCGCTCTGCACACTTACTGTACGAATGAGGACGTACAGTAGAAATAATCCTTTAAGGGCCCGCAACCCGGATTTGTACCGATTTATTACATATTTCCCCTAAACACGGTAAGTTTTAAAGCTCTTAAAGAAATATATGTTATTCTTAAAGATAATATATAACATCGACTTTGCCCGCGCCGAAACGCAAATTATATAAAATTCCCTCGATAGAAAAAAATCGCAAAGTATGCTTCAAAAATTATTATAAACACGTTTGTTTCAGTTATTTTACAAGTTATATGTATGAAAAATTCACAGTGTTTCTTTAAATGCTGTTTAAGATAATGCCCGCGAGACTTTTGCTCTATTTTAAACGAGTCGTGTTTTATTAAACATTTTCGCAATTTTTGCATCGATTTTGTCGCTGTAAATGTTATCGCTCTCCTCTAACATTCGTAATTTCGTATCTCTCCATCTTCTCCTTTTCGGGCCCGGTTGCAGCCTTAAGGCAGTGTTTCTTTACCTGTGGTCCGCGGACCCCTGGGGGTCCGTGAATATATGTATGGGGGTCCGCAATCTCATCTCTGGGCCATTTCACAAACATAAATAAATGGCACCAAAAGTCTCGCAATCGCGTCTTCGTACCGGGATTATTTTCCAGTACCCGACAAAAATAAAAATTGGATATTCGACCCCTTCAACACAGATGTTACTGGCTTGACCACGGCACAGGAAAACCAATTTATACAAATATCTTGTGATTCATCTTTGAAACGTAATTTCAAAGAATCCTCTTTATCAACTTTTTGTGTAAAGGTAAAGAAAGATTAAAGGAAATATCAGAAGAAGTACTGAAACATTTACTGATTTTCTCAACCACATATCGCTGTGAAAAGGCATTATCTGCTCTTGTATTTACCAAAAACGAATACAGAAAAAGATTACAAGTGGAATCCGATTTGAGATTATAACTTAATAGTAACATCAACCCGAATATCACCAATTAAGTTGCAAAAAAGCAACACCAACCTTCACATTAATTAACCGTTAATTAATGTGAATGTTGGTATCTATATTATTAACATATTTTAAAAAAATAAGTTTTTTTGTATATTTTCGTAAGAGTATTAGTAGTCCTCAAATAAATGATCCTAATTTTTTTGTCCTTTTTATTAAGGGGGTCCTTGAAAATTGTTCTTGATATCCGAGGGGTCCGTGGCTGAAAAAGGTTAGGAAACGCTGCTTTAAGGGATCTTCAATCTTTTTTTTTACATGAGTTCCAACACAGGAGGCCCTGAGGAAAACAATTTCCCTCAGGGTCTATCTTTGGGGATGCTGTGTGGAGAGTTTTTTTAAGGAAAGGAAGGAGAGGGAGAGTTCTGGGAAGGAAAAGGGTTTAAGGGGTGGGTAGGAATTTGGGGTTCAGTGTGTCCTGGTCAAACGCCTCCAAGACCTAGACAAACCTCACCCCATAAACCCTGGCACCCCTGCCAAATCACCAAACGTAGAGAACCACTTGGGGTGACCTATGGCAGAGGTGTTGGTTATCCAATAAAGGTTCCCGGGGCGGCGGTACCCATCCCCGCCTCCTAAGTGAAGACGGAATGGGAACGGATCAACTGTCGGGCGATCAGCCGTCATGAAATTCTTTCAAACACTTCAAGGCAATATTAAAAGGGTAATTTTCTGTTTCCCCTAGCATACTTAAGCCGCACTCCCATCCGTGCTTCCTTTTCTTCCTCTCCCATTCCCAAACCTTCTCTACTTTAAAAATGCATATCTACATTCATACGTATACAGATAAAAACATGCAGGCTGTGCGAAATAACCGCTAGCTACCCATGTAGAGCATTTCACGAAATTGCCACCAGGAAATAAGCCTCGCCTCATAAAACTTTGAACATTTATGCATATAGAGTAGTGTAAATAAATAAGTAAATATCCAGGTTCACCCATTCCAACCCCATTCCACTCTTACCCCTCTTTCCGGCCATTTTACCTCAAAACATTCCCTTATAATTGCCAATTTTTTCGGGAAGTTGAGACCGGAAAAAACACTCAACCGCGACAAAAATGATTAAAACTTTGAATAATTCCTACGAACTAATGATGTTATATCTAATTTCACTTCAATTAAGTTGATACTGACGAAAAATTCTAAAATTGTACAATCGATCACAAAATAAACTACAAGTTTTATCGTAGCTGTATTGCGTATCTCCCAAGGTTACCTTATACCTAACTCGACACATTATAAATGTTTTAGGGATTGGTCATAGGATAAGAAGATATCTTTTGTATTAATTTTTTTTAACAATTATTATAAGCAATAATTATCAGCCTGAAACACTCATCTACATTGAAAAAATCTTCCGAGAAAAGATACATGCCGCCAACGGGACTTGAACCCGTGTCCTTCTGATTGCCGGTCAGGTGCTCTACCACTGAGCTATGTCGGCTTTTCTAATACCCGCCAAATAATTCAATATATACTAGTGTTTCATTCAACAATTACTGCTTATTACATTTTTCCGCCTGAAAACAACCAACTTTATTTTTGTGAGAGAGGCATTGTTAGTGCTAAATCTCTCGCTAGGTGGCGTCGAGACAAATTATGTCTACATTTTTTGGTGAAATACTTTAACTTGTCAAATATTAATTATTATTTTTAATTGGTAACTAACGTTTAAGACAAGATTTTTATGCAAAGCACAAAGGGTAACAATTATTATAAGCAATAATTATCAGCCTGAAACACTCGTCTACATTGAAAAAATCTTCCGAGAAAAGATACATGCCACCAATGCGGGTTCAAGTCCCGTTGGCGGCATAATTTGTCTCGACGCCATCTAGCGAGAGATTTAGTACTAACAATGCCTCTCTAACAAATATAAAGTTGATTGTTTTCAGGTGGAAAAATGTAATAAGCAGTAATTGTTGAATGAAACACTAGTATATATTGAATTATTTGGCGGGTATTAGAAAAGCCGACAAAGCTCAGTGGTAGAGCACCTGACCGGCAATCAGAAGGATACGGGTTCAAGTCCCGTTGGCGGCAGTATCTTTTCTCGGAAGATTTTTTTCAATGTAGATGATTGTTTCAATATTCAAGCTGCAATATTTTAAACCTTTCGAGTTAAATTACATTATTATTTATTCTGTTTTATTGGTTTGTTTCGCGCATAATTAACATTGTAAGCACTGTTTTTTTTTATTGTGAATACCTCATAAGAGTCCTAGCTGCCCTCGTCTGGAGCCAGCGAGACTATGGTACCTGGCTATTCAGATGTGATCACCAAACATGGCTAAAGTCATTTCAAGCAACGTTTCAATTCTGAATGGTGGCCTTACACCAGGGCGATACTGAGAGTATCTTCCACTCTGGAACTTTAAATACTTTATATTATTTATTATTTTTAAATTACTACTTTATTTTATTTTAAAATTAATTAATTGTGAAATTACACAAATTATTCAAATTAAATTTGCCCACGCCGGGATTTGATCCCGCGATCTTCGGATTGCGAGTCAAGAGTCTTACCTTTCAACTACTGCGGCCGTCAATAAAAAAGAGAAGGAATGTCGGGTTAAGTTATGAGGGGCACATACAATGTGATCGTAAACATGTCAATACGGCTATAGTTTTACCAAATAGTTTCGTGGTGCAACAGTGAATATTATTCACAAACAAAATCAAACGATAAAAGTACACATTGTTCCCTAAAGAAAAGTGACTTTTTTGTAAGTAAAGGTAACTACCAAAAGGCAGATTGTTTTCCATATTACTAGCGAAAGTTTCCAAAGTTGCCCGAGCTCTAAAGAGTTTATCTAGTACAGGCAGTAACAGTTACCTTCCTCTTGTTTTGAAGATCGTGTGCCAATTGTCTCGGAATAACTGTAAATTTGCATACAAATTAAATCATGCCCGCCCGCTACAGACGTTCTTCTTTATATAAATAGAAGATAGATTTAGAAATAATTAGTTGTGTGTAGTCCAGAGGAATGATGATGGTGACGTTTGATGGATAGCAGCTGATAATTTTCTAATTTTCCGAAGAACTGCTTCAAAAAATTCACAATATTTTCAAATAGATGTAAAAAAATGACTTCAAAGTTTCAATAAATTATAAAAATTTCTTCCATGCCAAAAAAATTCATGAAAATCATTTAAACCGTAATCCTACAAGTATCTCCCCCCTTAATCAATTTACAGCTAAAGCATTTTATTTTTTTAACATTAACTCCACACAGGAGGCCCTGAGGAAAATAATTTCCCTCAGGGCCTATGTCATCTGGGATGCTGTGTGGAGGGTCTTTTTGAGGAGAGGAAGGAATGAACATTGGTCTTGAAGAGACCCATGTTGTAGGAAGGAGGAAACACAGAGGCCGGCAAATCATTCCACAGCCGAGCTGTTGAACACAAGAACGAGTCGAAGAAACGACCCGTTCTCATGTGACAAATGTCAACCGTGTACAAATGTTGGGCACGCGTTTGGCGTGTTTCCCGACTATGTACCGGTGCCGAAGGGATCAATGATGCTAGTTCCTCGGAGCATCTTCCATTGTAATACCGGTAGAACAAGGATAGCATTCCCACCCGACGCTTGTGCTCTAAAGATTGCAATCCGTCTGTTAAGATGGGAGAATCTGTCAAACGGACCGCCCGTTTCTGCACAGATTCGAGGGTATTTTTCAGGTATTTTGGAGCTCCAGACCAGAGATGGCTGCCAAATTCAACCGTGGGGCGTACTTGTGATTTGTACAAGGTTAGCAGTTGTGTACCATTAAAGTATCTGCGGGCCCTGTACAGTACGCCCAGCTTTTGGGAGGCTAACTTTACTCTGGCTTCGATGGAGCCCCCATACCTGAGCTGGTCACTTAGGGTTACACCAAGCATATCAATGGAGGGCCTGTTCGGAAGATTGCTTCCGTTGAAAAAGACTAGATTTTCATTTCGATCCCTTTTAGACGAGACGTAATCAGACAAGATTGGGTCTTTGAAACATTAAATTCAACGAGATTTTTTTTACCCCAAGAGAAAATACTCTCGAGGTAACCGTCCATTCTTTGCTTCAAAGCCCTACGAGCTGTTGGAGTTTGTGAGCCCTTTGGGGGCTTGACAAACAAAAAGCTATCATGAACTGTACTGTCATCCGCATAACAGTGAATTGGTGCACATGACAAAAGGTCGTTGATGTGCAACAAAAACAAAGTCTGAGACAGAACCGATCCCTGCGGGACGCCAGCATTTATCAAGTGTGAGGAAGAGTAAAACCATCGACTACCGTCTGAATAAATATAATGTAGAATAGAATGCTGAATGGAGTCCACAATGGAGTCCTGGTTCCTACCTTGATGTATGGCAGTGAGGCATGGAACTGGCAGAGGAAGGATGAAAGTAAACTGAATGCTGTTGAAATGAGATCCCTGAGACGTATGTGTGGTAAAACAATGTATGATCGTGTGAGGAATGTGGATATCCGCAAAGAATGTAAGGCTAATGAGTAAGATTAATCTTAAGACTAATCTTACTCATTATGATGTAAGCATAATGAGTAAGATTAAGAAAGGGACCCTCAGATGGTTTGGGCGTGTAAGTAGTGTAAAAAGAATATACGACGCGAATGTGAACGGTAGAAGTCGGGGACGCCCGAGGAAGACGTGGCACGATCAAGTGAATCAGATACTTGAGTCGGGCCATGTCAAAAGTCATAATAATAGAAGAGAATGTATGAGACGATGTATGAATGTGAGTGAGGCAAAGAGTGTGTGACAAGACCGAGTGGTTTGGCGGGGTTTTTTCATCAGAACAATCAATGGGAATGGTTTTGAGGAAAACGGTGGCCCTTCTGTAGTGCACAAACTTCGGAAAGTCAAAGAATGTGACAAAAGTTACAAAGAATCCACAAAAACCACACGATAGGCATTACCTACAAGCAAAAAAGATGAATAACTTTTATCGAAATTCCAAATTTTGAAGTTAGTATTCAGGTAAAAAAAGTTGAATGTTTGCACGGAAAAAATAATATTCTTCTATGAAAAAAATGTTATTTATCTTTCTTACTTCAACAATCATGTAGAACGTGCATTAACCACAAAGTGCATTAGCTTATATATTGTGATGTTTTGTGTGTGTGCAAAACTCAGTACATGAAAAATGCAGGAAAATAAATCACTGAAAGTGCATGCTCCGATGCGAGTTTAAAAAATCGTACAAAACGTCGGCTTTCGAATTTCTAAATCTCCTCCATCAGTCGGTATGAATTTGTAAAACTGGACTCAAAATTTCGCCAGTAGTTAACTAGATAACTAGAGGTATCTGTGCTTCACTCTGGATACACCGTAACAGTGTAACAATCTGGTAGTATTTCTTTTGTTACCATCTGTACAGAGCGTGTATCCAATATTTGCTCGCTGTTGTGTGCAAAATCGATTTAGCTCTTCCGCGAGGGTATTTTAACGGGAATCAAGCGGCGGCACGGTACCGACACTGATGAAATATTGCGACTGAAGTGACGGTACGTTAAAACTCTGTTAATGTCAAGGGATGATTTATGTCTCTCATTACTTTATGCTGAACCTGTAAATAGAAGCCTTATAGCCTGGTATTAAAACATTGTAAAAAATGATTTTGAAAAAAGTTGAAAGTCAGAACGATGTTATTGACTCGATTGGGCGAAGTGTCAATCAAATCCAGAGAGTTAGATACTCTAAGTATTGCTCCGGTGAAATATCACCATTCGGAATAGATACGTTGCTTGAAATGACTCTCGCTTTGTTTGGTGATCAGATCTGAAATCCAGAAACTACCCAACCTTCCTCTTTCCCATCTCTTCCACTTTGCACCACCTTTAGCCGTACAAAGATATACGAAAATCTACATGATGATTAAAATCTTCATTATCTCAAATAAGTAATTTAAGGTGACCTGCAATATTTATACTGTCATCCACTGACTCCACATTATCTCTTTAAGGCGATGCTCTACTAAGTAATGCAAAATCATGTGCTTTTGATTTAAAAAATAGATCACTTAGAAATATTTTAGATGCTTAATTAAACTTTGCAGCAGAACACATATTTGCCTTTGAAATAGTGGAGTATTTTTTTGATTAATCTTTTTACAAGTCCAGAAAAAAATAGTATCAGGCCGATAAAGACTACTTTAATGTTCAAAATCTCCTACTTAAGAATCCCTTTTCGGTTACGGCTTTATTGCACAATGTGGAAAATTAAATTCTTTAGAAAATGAACTTCACAAAATAAAATAAAACTCGGTTTTTGGCGATCTTTTTTTCTTGAATAAATCAAAGCAGGCGGCTGGTGTTAAACGGGATTTTAAGCCTTATCGTCTTCTATTTGAGGAGTGTTATTGTTAGCGGCCTGATTCCGATTTTTACTCGATATAGGGCATCGTCTTAATCAGAATTAATTGAAAAAAAAAAAACTTTTCTTGTTACACAATAAAATATTACCTGCATTAACAACTCATTTATTTTTATACTCAGATATCAAACATTAAAAAACTTGCATGAAATGGAACGAAATGACATCAAATGAAACTAGGACACTGCTCTATACCCCAAGTGAAAGGGTTAAAGTATATCGTATTAAATTGAAATTGAAATCGATCTCAAGTCAAGCCTTAGTATTAGTGAAATGTCACAAGATGACGGTCCTTTTCTAGAATATTAGGGTTGCGGTATGATTAATGTATCTTGAAATATGGTTCAATCATCAATATTTAAATGTGAAACCTTGGATAAAATTATCTCTATTTTCAAATTAAAAAAACTTTATTTCGTACATAACATACCTACTTAAATAAATAAAAACCGCATCTGAAAAATTGATATTCCTGACCATATTTGGAATTTTATGTATGTGTCCTTTCGTTGTTCGATAATATTTATTTTTACCACTCGCCGCCACTGATCACACTCCTACACATTGCGACAGATCACATGATAGTGTTCTGTCACGTCTGTATGGTGCTGCTGGAACAAGACGGAGTGCGTAACCCTTAGCCACATATTTTAAAAATTTATTAGGAAAAATATTTTGAAATTTTTAATTGAAAAATAGTGCCACCAGACAACAAAATGACTTATTAAGCATTTCGGGAAAACTGCACATCTTACTAAGGCATTTCTGTATCGAGATGTCTAGCTGTTTCGAGATTTTCACGGAGGTATGATAACTTGTAATGGATTCATACGTCCGTCACTCCTGGAGATACTGACCCACAGAACTACCCGTCATACCCTTTTACTTCCCAGAACTTCCTCTCCTTCCTTTACTTATAAGAACCTCCACGCAGTAGGCCCAAAGATGACGCAGTCCGCGAGGTAATTATTTTCCTTAGGCCTCCTGTGTGGAGAAAAAGAAAAAACTCATAAAAACTTATCAGAAAATGTTAACTTTTTTGTTTGTTAAGTCCCCAAATAAAAAAATGTTATTATAAATAAATATTTATTTAAATAAATGAAGACAATGTAAGCGAAACTCAATCGAAAATCTGGAAACAGAAAAATCATAAAAACATATTGACACCTCTGGGACTCGAACCCAGAGGTGTCAATATGTTTTTCTGATTTTTCTGTTTCCAGATTTTCGATTGAGTTTCGCTTACATTGTCTTCATTTATTTAAATATTACAATTTGAGGTTGTACTCATAAAGTTAAAAATCAAAAATAAAATATTTATTTTTTTGTGGTTTACAAAGCCTTCCTATAAACACATATTATATTCATTATTTTTTTCCACTCGTTCACCTGTTCTATTTAAGATTAGAAATGTGAGGGTGGCCAATTTGTTATTCGAACAAGTGCATTTATTCGAAAATGTAAAGCTGCGTTTGTACTGGTGAATGTGATTGAACCAGCATAAGGCCACTTGCATCACATTTTTAATATTTTTTTTTCGGTGTAGGCAAATATTCTAAGACATTTTGTATTTTTTTTTAATCGTATTTTTGAAACCCTGGCGATTTTTTGAAAATTTCAATCCGATAAATCAGACAAATTTTTATAAACTGAAAAGATGGGACATAATATTATAGGTGCGAGAAAACGATAATTACATAGCCGAAAATCATTTAAAAAAAAGAACGTTTTCCACAACAAAGGGCACAGGAGAGGCATACAAAAAATATTACATCTCATAGATATTTTTTCCTTGATCTATCTTATTGATCATAAATAATTATAATGTTTAACGTCTATATTACTAAATCCAATGTAATATACTTGTACTTGTAAATTATAATAATAATAAGAATATTATAAAATTTGATTTTGATAAAATCAGCACCACTACCATTATACCTCTAACACACGTACCGACAGCGTAAAATGTATGGGGTTCTCTTCGTAACACCTGTCAAAAAGTCAAATCAAATTTTAAAATTCGCCTGAAATCAAAGTGATGCCATATAAAAAAAATCAGTGTGGAATCTTACAAAATTAATAGGAACATTTTAGGTGACGGGACATTTTCGTGTGGTGACGTCACGGGCCCAAATAATGGATTTATTTATTTAAAAATAAAAAACTGTACATTTCTAAAAATTTTTACTAACATTTTCGTAATCTTAGTGAAAAAATCTATCCACACGATTTTTTCCAAGTCGTTATGAAATCCATGCAAGTCGCTTATTGAAGACAAACGAAGGAAGAAAAAAGGTATGTCGGCATTCCTGATTTTTTCCTTTCTTTCGGCTTTGCGACTGTACCTTGTGTACGTCCCCAACAACCAGGTAGTAGTGTCCGACCGAAGCTAGTTGTTACGGCGGAAACCGAAACCGAATTTTCGGTTTCAGGTTCGGCCGAAACGGAAACTATATAAGGTCATGTTTTCATGGAAAAAAATAGTCAATCTTAATCAGTCAGTCTTAATTTTTAACCATATATTAATCATTCATTCCCTGATATTTGAATTAATAATAAACACAACATAATTATCACTCAATATTTCAAATAAATTATTTGTGCTTTTTGAAATAAGGAATTGATTTGAGATAAATATACTTACTATAAAATAATTTATTCTCAACTGTGATAATTTTTATGGCACTCTTTTTAATGAACTACAATAAAATTAAAATTAAAAAGTACTTACTACGTACAACAACTGAATATTTTTAATGCAAATAATACTTTTTATGAAAATACAAAGAGTTTTTTCTCAAACCAAAAAAAAACTGTGAGGAGCTTTATTGAGCTACAACTATTCATAATTTAATGGACTTATAATTATATTATTATCAGTATTCATAATTTAACAATCTAGTAAACAGGTCCCGACACGACTATGAGCGCGGGTGCAGCAAAAGCATGTCTGATCGCAGCGCGAAACCTCCCGAATTCAGTTTCGGTTTCGGCTGGATGGCAGCCAAAACAGAAACTTAGCCGAAACTAGGCCGAAACCGAAACCGAAAGTTCGGTAGGACACTATATTGAGGTTGACCATGATGTGGTCATTATAACATAATATAGAAATCATTTCAAATTCCCTAACTCTTTTGATTCCCACTACAGCTCATGCGATTTATATTGCCTAAGTGACGGCCGTTGGTCGATTACCCAGTTAATTTTATATATCAGCATTATTATCGGAGAAATACTAAAAAACATTTTTTAGAATGGTTAAATTACCAATATATATCTAAAAGCTTCGAAATCAGATGAAATCTGAATGTCCTGACCGATAACACATAGAGCTGAGAGATTGACAACTGATTTGGGTACATGTGATACTAAACGCTCACGCCATGTAGAGCTTAAAATGTGTCCTTTTAAAGGATATAAAAAATGAAATCAGTATAAAAAATACTTTAACCATAAAAATGAGTTAAATAAACAAAATTAATATAACGCTAACAAGGTTAATTCGGAAGAGAAAAAGGAAATATCACCGAAAATGATAAAAGCTCATATTTAAGTAGAATACCTACTAATTTAGTTTTTTTTTAAGTAAAGGAAGGAGAGGGAGTTCTGGGAAGGAAATAGGTATGAAGGGTGGGTAGGAATCTGGGGGTCAGTGTGTCCAGGACTGACGGAGGTATGATGAATCCATCCCTCCAACCGCGGTGCAAGATTCTGGCTGGAGAGGATAAAAGACCTTCCTCAACCGGTCTCTCCCGATCCGGCCTGCTACGCAGCTGGTTGCCAGACGTATCCGCCACCAAGACCCTGATAAACCTCACCTCGTGGAATCCGGGTACCCCTGCTAAGTCACCAAACGTAGTAAACCACTTGGCAGGGGTGTTGGTTATCCAATAAACGGTTCGCGGGTCGGGGGTGCCCATGCCCGCCTCCCAAACGCTTAACTCTTGTCTGTCTGCAACTCCAGTACAGTATACTCGAAAAATTGGATTTGTTTTGAATTTAAATATTATTTTAAAATTTGAGCTGATCAGCGATAAATTACCTACCTGGGAAATAATATTTTAGCAGAAAATTGTTATTAATGACTTTTTCAAAATTGAAATTATAATATCCCGTGATTTTTCACGGCTCTGCGGTACGTATTTTATAAGTAAAATAAACGTCAAAACGTAAATCTGTCAACGGGAACAAAATACCAAGAGCACAGAAATGTCGTATTGTAATTTGTATTCATTTCCGCAGTGGCGCTGATGTCATAAATAGGATATAAAACCACAATATAAAATAATAATAAAAGTAAAAGTGAACCTGCCGACAATAAATGGTATATTATGCTATAGATATTTCCATTTGCTTATTATTTATCGCTCATGGCTTGTTCGAGCGAGTAACTCGCTACTTGACTGGCCGAAAAGCGTTCGCATTACGGGTCAAGTAGAGTACATTAGTGAACCGCCCGTTTCAAGATCACGGTCTGCTACGCAACAAAGTAAATACCTACGCTAATAACTGATTGTATTGCTTATTTTAGAAGAGTTGGAAGAATAAATTAGTAGGATGAAAATAAATCAACTGTGGACAAGAAAAGAGATTAATAGCTGCATTAATAAATAATCTTCGCTCCAACGGCACGACTATATGCGCGTCTACTAATGGGTTTGCGAAAGTCAGTGCGCAGGGACACGTGGAGGGGATCGCTACTCGCCCGACAAATTAGAACGAAATGGACATCATTATTGATTTGGGTGCTGACCATGATTCCTAATAAGAATCCAAAATTTCAGTCGGTTCAGTGCCATATGGTCTAAATTATGACCGACCCCAAGTGTTAAAACGACCGAACCCAAGTGCTAAAACGACCGACCGAAAGTCTTAAAATGATGATTTAAAAAAAAATTCTACTTTTGACAGAATTTTTATTGATTCGTGTATAGACCATGATTCTTAGTAAGAATCCAAAATTTCAGTCGGCTCGGTGTCATAGGGTTTAAGTTATTGACCGACCATAAGTGTTGTTAAAAAGCGTCCGTAAAACGATGAATTTTTCTGTTCTGTTTTCTGTGAGTTACTTACTAAAGAGCTGACTAAACTACTCTACTATAATTATGGTGTTCGGACGCGTTTAGTTACTAAAAACTCGCTTAGGGACTAAAATACTTGCCAAGTGCGAACAGCTCTTTAGTAACTGCAGTAAGTTGTTAAAAATGACACAGGGAGTACACATCATTTTGCTATCAGATGGGATTTTTTTCAATTATAAAACAATAAAAATGTTTTTCCATTACACGTCGCTACTGAGTAGTCGTGTATTGCCTAGCGGGTCACGTGATAAACACTCCGTTCTCTTTGCAGCAGCACGGTAACATACGAAACGACCGACGTGTAGGAGTGTAATTGAAAAACGCATTTTTTTGTTTTTAGTAGAAAAAAAATCATCAGACAGTAGTATGACGTAAGCGTGTTTGAATCGAAATATGCACAGGAATCGCTGGTTTAGATCCTTCGGGTACGTGTTGTTACACCCTGTATAAAAATATATATATTTTTTAATTTTCCCTTGATTTTTCATGAATATAAATGTAATAAAAATAATGCACTGTAAACGTTTTTGGAAAAAACTAAAATTTTTACTAATTATCAAATTCGAACAAAGTATACACTTGTCGATACTTTGTCGCTAATAACAGTAAGTAGTCGTAAGCAAGAAAAAAACTGGTACTCGCTGAAGTTTTTTAAATTTTTTTTATTATTATATTATTATTTTTTTATTTATTTATCTTAAAAATGGTAGGTACAAACATATTACGATATTACAAGCATTTGCTTGTGGATGGAAAAAGAGTTTACATTTCATATAAGTACAATTTATACAGTCACGTGTTTCACATATGTACTCGTAGGTACAGTTAACACACAGCTTATATACAGTTAATATGCAGTCCTTTTACAAGGACACCTTTGTGTGTTTTATTTTTCAGCCATTGAGGCGATTCAACGCGTCACTAATACGTAATACGTAGGTACATATTATGATCGTACATGACTAGAATTTGTAGCTAATATATCGGCCTCCTAAAATGTCGCGACCGACTTGAAATAAATTCATACAAAGTCAGTTAATGTCACGGGAAGATTAATGTTTCTTCGTTCTTTGGAGTTGATAAATTATTAACTTGAATAATAATGCGCGTGAAGCTTGTACATACTGATATTAATTTCGGGGGTGTAAATGCTTGGGAAATTATTTAGCCGCGTGGCAGGCCGCATCGGGAGAGACTGTTGGTGAGGGAGACCTTTTGACCTCTCCAACAGGACTCTCTCGGGATATCGCCTAGCACCGTGGTGGGAGGGATTCATACGTCCGTCATCCTGGAGACACTAAATCCCAGATTCCTACCCACCCCTCATACTTTTTTCCTTCCCAGAACTTTATCTCCTGCATTTGAAGGACTCAAAGACCCTTTGGGTCAAACACAGCATCCCCAAAGAAGGCACAGACCATGAGGGAAATAATTTTTCTCAGGCCCTCCTTTGTGGAGGTAATGTAAAAAAAATCATCTGCATTTTTTTAATTTTAAAAATTAAATAAAATTTATTACGTTCGCCTCTTATTAGGTTTTAACCACAATAAAGTAATAATCAGTAACCCGTTCCGCAGGTTTTTATTGCTAGGCCTTGCGGGCGGCTTTTGGTTTGGCTTCGCCCAGTTAGTGTTGGTGACAGTGGTGACCATTTTATATATCCAATAGGAACTGTTTCCAAAAATACCCCGTTCCTCTTATCCACTGTCAACCAGTGATTGCTAGTCACCATGACGTCATATGTAATATATAGCCGCGTGATTTCAACAATGGTGACCATTTTATAAATCTAATAGGAACTGGTTCCAAAAATAGCCCGTTTTTCGGATCTACTGTCATCCAGAAATAGCTAGTCACCGGGAAAAAGTATCCAGAAATAGCTAGGCAATGACAGCATGTGTAATATATAGCCGCTTGATACTATTATTTACAAATATAAGTAACACAACTAAGTATTACCGTTAATCTTTCCATATCCGAAGAGATACTCAAATTCACAAATTCGTAGAATTTGTACCTAGAGGGGAGACGTCCCCATTCGAAGCCGGGTTCTTAAATTCAACCACGCAGACTATTAAATAAACAAAATAGATGGCAGCACTTCCGTTTGTATCTATTTGTGAATAGAGTGTGTACGCAGTCGCAAGGCTATTAAAACGGTTTGATAATGAAAGCAATTTTTATCGTGAAGTGTTAGGAATCTTCGATAGTTGATTTGTTGAACCGTGTGAATGCGAGCCTGGCATCGTTAGGCATTAGAAACTTTAGGTAGATAGCATGGGTTCCATGACAACCCAGAATCATGCTACTTCAAAACCCTTTTGAAAAATCAGTAAAAGTTATGATTTTTTTTAATAGTGCGTAACCTAAACTAACATAACCTATTTTACTTATTTTTTCCATCACTTTTAAAGACTTTTTAAAGGAGGTGTTAAATTAACACCATTTTGAGTTGTCCGGTCACCGATTGTAGGATATCAATAAGAACTCTCAAGTTAAAGCGTCTAAGATGGTCATTTCAATAAGGATTTTAGTCAAATAGCGGCCTAACGGTGGTATCCGACAGCACAGCATGCGGTGATAGCATAGACAATGGAATAGCTGTGACCGGACAACACAGAATCATACAACTAGTGACCGACCGAAGGTTCGGTTTCGGTTTTTGGCAAGTTTCGGCAAAAAAATCGAGTTTCGGCATCAGTTTCGGTTTCCACGTTATCGCACGTCGTTCGGCTGACTTCGGGTAGGTTCGTGGCTCGGGTGTCACCCGCCATCATCAGATGAGTTCGCATCAGCCGGTTAAAATACTGCATCAGTTGGTTAAAATATTCAATTGAGGTCTTTCCTTTATAATGTAAGTGTTGATTATTGACAAATTTTTGTTCCAAGGAGTAGTTAACATATTTCTTAATTTTTGTTTGTTTTACAGATATTTATTAAATAAATACTTATTTTTTCACACTCCAATTATTGTTTTTTATTTCATTTAACACGTTTGATAAGAACGTTGTGATTGTAAACGCAATTAAAATTAAAATACTCAATTAATGAGGTCCTTCCTTTATAATGTAAGTCTTGTTTATCGACAAATTTTTGTTCCAAAAAGTAGTTAATATGTTTTGTTAATTTTTATAATATTTGTTCGTTTTATGGCAGTATTATAAAAAATCGTATATTTTTAACATGCTTCAATTATTGTTATTTTTATTTCATTTAACACCTGTTAACTGTCTGTATAAGTGTAAAGAATAACCCAAATAGATTAGAACAATAGATTTTTAACATTACTAAAAAAAATTCGGTTTCGGTTTCTGCCAAAGCTGAGATAGATACCGAAGATTCGGTTTCGTTTAATGACTTTTCAAAGAGGTATTGAAGTTATATGTTTATGAGTTGTCGTGGAACCGCAAGAAAACGATGCTGTAATACAATTTCCGTCCTTACATACTAAACTAGCATGCTCCCTCTTTAATGCTTATTCCCACATATTCTTACTGCCAAGTTAATTCGCCGAGGAAGCAAACCCATAAATAAACATGTGTAAAGTTATGTTCCGGACGATCTTCGAATTCACAATGTTTCTCTAACGACTTTAGCCTCACTACAAAATCTTTCACAATCGAAGGCCTGTTTTTTGTTCAGTCGAAAAATTTTCCTATTTTTTGTAACGAGAAGTCCAATTTTTTGGCAGAATCGATGAATTTTAAAAATTATTTGTATGGTGAGATAATTGCATTATTCGCGATAGTAAATCGCGGTCTTATCTTTTCGTCATGTAATCCAATGATTTCGTTGGCAATATTTGGTTTGTCCTTGAATTAAACTCGGACATCAGATTTATCGTAAATGGATATTGAATCTAATTCCTGATTGTCTGATATTTTTAACTAATATAACAATAATATTTATAATATTTTTTTAAAATAAATCACATTATTGTTTATTGCTAAATAGCAGCCCGGCCACACGTTGCTGTGGCTAACAAAACACAACGCCATTACCCAACCTTTATAAAATCCACACCATCCGCTTGCCAGCTGCTCGCTGCCCGCTGCTTGAATTGAAAATTTGAATTTTTTGGCTTTTCTCTATTATAATAAGCATGTATTATACATATAAACCTTCCTCTTGAATCACTCTATCTATTGGTGAAAACCGCATGAAAATCTGTTGCGTAGTTTAAAAGATCTACGCGCACATACATTTTGAGCGACTTCATTTTATACTATGTAATTAGCTGGTTCCCGGCATGCGTTGCTATGCCATTTAATAAACATTCCCTCCCAGGTTCACCTCTCCCCTCCGGGTTCCACTCCCCCCTCCCGCGAACCTCCTACCCGACTTTCCATACCTCCTCTCCCCTGTCGCCTCTCGCATTCCATAGATCCAGTCCCGGTACATTCAGTTTTCAAACAGTTCGCGTGCCACCTATTTTTTTTAATAGAAATTTCATAATGCCAGAGCTAACCAGTAGTTTTATACAAACCTTATCCTGACAATAATGAACACAAAAAATAAAGAATTATCCAATTTAGTGCGGTCGTTCGGAAGTTATGCGCGTACATACATTTCGGCGATTCATTTTTATTTATAAGAAGATTATGTAATGATGATAAACAATCAATTATATACAATTCTTAGTGTTCTCAAAAGTTGTCCTGACAGAAGCAAATTCACTTGATATCTTGAACGAAACTATTCCTTTGTTAAGAATATTATGAACTTAATATACAATTTGGCTGTCCTGAAACGGGTATTCTGCCCAGTTGGACAGACAAATGTTCACATTGTAATGTATTGTTAATATATATGCATATGTAAATAAAAAAAAAAAAATAATAATAATAATAATAATAATAATAAATGTTATTTATTTTCATTTTTGGAATGACTTAATCAGTAAAAGGGTAGTGTAAAGATAGAGGGTCGCCGAGGGCCTGGTAGGAGACAAAATATACGAGAAGTAGACCGTAGACTGCGAAATATACGAGAGTAGACCGGCAATAGAAGCGTGGAGGAGCTATTCCGGGCAGCGCAAGACAGAGAGACATTTTCAAGAGTGATCGCCAACGTCGGGCCGATAGGGCACACAAAGAAGAAGAAGAATCAGTAAAACCAAAAATTTTAATATTTAATAATTGAAAACAATATAAGCTACCCTAAAAACGAAAATTTGAAACAGAAAAATTGGAAAAAGATTCAGTCGCATCTAGGAATTGAACCCAGGACCTTAACCTTGCCGGGGCTTGGATCTTCAATTCCTTTATGCGACTAAATCGTTTTAATTTTTTGTTTGAGAGTCGCTAACAATATTCAATCAATGGTAAACTTATTGTCCGATACGTTTTTAGATTTTCACAGCAAAAGTAGCGGACACTGTAACGCTGTCCGAAACGTTGGCTAAAGAAGGAGGTAGTGCAACACGGTATAACACCCCAAAAACAAAATTAAAAAAAAAAGGCAAAAATGCCTAGAAATAAATAAAGTTTAAAAAATATACAAAAATAGAGTCGCTAACGTGTCCAATGATTAAATGATAAATTTATTATCCATTCAAGAGTTAGAAGAAAATGCGAAAATGCTTAAAAATAAATAAAGTTAGAAAAAAATAGAAAATAAGTGAGGATAAAGTAAAAAAATGCTTAAAAAAACATGACTTGAAAAAGGGATTAAATAAATATTAACAAAGACAATGATAAATTATAAAATCGGCGGAAATTTAGAATCATTTTACCGTACAGTAATATTATTAAAAAGCTCTGCTTGATTAAACATTACCAGCCTTACTAAAAAAAAACCACAGCAACACCGATAACCTGGTTGCAGCCGCAACATTAATAAAACAAAAATACACTAAAACACGAAATATTACTAATAACATTTGTTCATAAAATGTATTTTAAATCTGACAACAATGTAATTTTTTATAGTGTAAGTACTAAATTGTTTGTTTTCCTTCATAATGCGTATTTGTCGTTCGCGCTCATAAATGAACTTTCGCGCTGAAACGCTGATGTGTGTGAAATATTACTTAAACGTGATGGTATTTTCCATTAATATGACTAATTCACTCCTATATTGATATTATTGATATATTTACCGTGTTTTTGTGGTTTTTCAGAAGTTTTAGTCAAGTTATAATAACAATAATCGTACTTTGAAAATTAAAATGTCAAAAACTATTTTATATGATACATGAAAATTCAAATTTATATTTAAAGGATTTTATTTTATAAGAATTTCATAAAAGTGGTGTTTTTTTTAAATATTAATATCTAATACATGTGTTCCTAAAGGTATCAAAGAAATTTACGTCTTTAGAGGTGCAAGATATCTGTTATAAAAGTCGGTATGTTTTTTTAGGTTAGTTTTTTGGCAATAAAAAAACTTTGAAATTTTTTATTATTTTTTTATTGTATGCACGAGGAAAAAGCGTGGTGACAGTTTCGTTCCAAATTCATTGTATAAAAGGACTTTATTTTTAAAATTTTGTTTTTTTATAAATTTCTCTACACTTTCATCAAATATGTTTTGGTAAAAAAAAATCCATTTTATTCCGCTTTTGAATCTTAATATGTGGCAGTTTTTTAAAACTAAAGTGTATTTCAATTACACAAATCTAAAAGGTAATTTTATCTAATGCTTTTGGCCGTGAAAATCTTAAAACTTATCTAATTTTATCTAGTTTTCATAAATGGTATTTTTTTTTACGACACCTTCAAAAATTAGAAATATATAGAACATTCAAAATACTTCGAAAAAATTCCAAATTTCGTTCAGACATCATAAATAAAACAGACATAAACTTCCCTCTCAGGCTGTGTAGTAAACCAAGTGTAATTTTTTCCGTAAACAATTTTTTAATTTTCGTTATTTGTTTTTGGGGTGTTATGCCGTGTTGCGCTACCTCCTTCTTTAGCCAACGTTTCGAACCAACATCTACCGGATCTGCCGGATCTGCCCTGATGATGGACACTGCAACGATGTCCGAAACGTTGGCTAAAGAAGGAGGTAGCGCAACACGGTATAACACCCCAAAAACAAATAACGAAAATGCTTTTGGCCGTGAAAATCTTAAAACTTATCAAATTTTTCAATTAGTTATGTTTTCACATCCGCGGCCGTTTGTCAATTGAATAAAATTTTCACTGGGTTTTTTAGTATGGCTGACTATCTTTATGTATCACAGATCTTTCCCCGTTGGATATTGGATGCCTTCAAAGGGCGAAAAATAACAAAAACTTAGAAGCAAAAAAAAATATCTTTTCACATGCTGTGTACCCCAAAAATCAAAGGTCCGCAGTCTTGTTTTTTTTACAAAAATAAAGTAATTGTTTAGGCCTTTGTGTTTTTTACGGAATCTAGTCAAAGGCTGAAAGATGTTTGTCCCACGACAACCTTTAATGAAGTTAAGTCATCCTAAAAGGTCGGATGTTTTCGCAGTGTTATCAGAAATCAAATTATAATATTATGTTATCTATTGTTCAAAGAAAAAAAATTACATTGAAATAATAAATGGTTTAAATTATTTTGACAAAAACTTCTATTCAATCATTGGTTTTTTATGTGAGTACCGCTTAAGAGTCCCAACTGCTCCCTAACGTCAAGCCACTGAGACTATCTTGCGTCAGAAATCCCCCCGCAGAGGTATATTGTCCGGTTAAGATAGTGGGAGGGGGATGGAGATGGGGAGGAGAAAGTTGGGGAAAACCTTGCCATTCTGATCTGATCATCAAATGCAGTTATAGCCATTTCAAGAAACCTTTACAAATTTGAATGGTGGTCTTTCACCAGGGTGATACTTAAAGTATCTACCACTCTGAAACATAACGCAAATATATTATATATCTATAGGGTGTTAGGAACGGACGTGACTTACTTTAAGCATTGATTCCTGACATTATTTGGTGTAAAAAATGTATTTAAATGAAATTTTGATCTACGGTGACATTGTCGTTGGTTTTAAAAAAAATCTAAAACACACATAAAATCAGAATGTATTGGACAGTTAGGGGCGGGTTGAGGGGTTGGGTGATTACTCGACTAAGGGTCCAGTGACAACACAATTAAGAATTATTTTTTGTTTGATTTTGAAGAAATAAATTTAAAAAAAGGATATTGTAAAAGTCACCGGAGACCAAAATTTTATTTACAGTTTTAACTCCAAATAACGCCAGAAATCACTGGTTAAAGTAAGTGATAGGTACAAGTCCCTTAACGCCCTGAATATTATAAATTGTAAAACACGACACAAATTAATCAAATAAAATTACTACTTGTGCACGAAGGGATTTGAACCCGTGACCTCCGGATTCGTAGCCAAGGATCATAACCATACAGTTATTGTACCATTTGTACTGATTATCCAACCATACCACAACTCATTATTGGAACAGCTGCTGTTTCAATCACATACATGCCTATATACTGGTTTGAAATTCTGACTCTTAGCATTATTAGATTAAAACAAACCGATTTTACGGTCTAAGTTATATATATTTTTTAACTACGTTGCTTTGATAAATCATTATAACTTTTTTTTATACATTAACTCCACACAAGTTTTCTTGAGGGAAATAATTTTCCGTAGGCCTATGAATTTCATCGTTGGGGATGCTGAGTGAAGGGTTTTGTGGAAATGAAGCAGTGAACCTGGGTTTTGAAGAGACCCGTATTATAGAAGAGAGGAAACACAGCCGAGCTGTTGAACTCAAGAACGAATCGTAGAAATGACCGTTACTCATGTGCAAAATTTCAACTGTGTACAAATGTTGGGCGCGCGTTTGGCGTGTTTCCCGACTGCTCGCCAGTGCCGAAGGAATCAATGACGCTAGTTCTTTGAAACATCTTCCATTAAAATACCGGTAGAATAAGGACCCGACGCCTGTACTCTAAAGATTGCAATCCGTTTGTTAAGTTATGAGAATCTGTCACACGGAGCGCTAGTTTTGTTGTAGAGTTTTTTTCAGGTATTAACCCGTCTGCTTGGTTCAATACATTCCCACTTCACAATCCGGAAGCCTCGGTTTCGCGCGTAAATTCTAAAACCGTCACTTTGGATCGAGATTTTAAAATATCTATGCAAAATAGCTTTCATATTTCAAAGACAATAAGAAGCGATATTTCGTTCTCTTTCTGGTTAAAAGAAAAATACATATGTTTGCATGAGAGGAAGAGAGATATATAGCTTTTAAAATGTAAGGTCGCTCGGGACGTTTTTGGTCTTATGAAAGTATAACGCAATTACGTGTTTTGGGATGTATTTATTCCTAAACAAGCAGACGGGTTAAGGGGCTCCAGACCAGAAGTGGCTGACACATTAAAATATAGAAACTCAAACGACGCCTGCGAAACTACCATTACAAAATAACTTAACGAACCAAAAACACTTATAATAACTTATAAGAGCACTTATAAAACCACTTATAAGAACTGAAGAATAATTGAAAGAGCGCTAAAAGAAAACGTCAATTATGTTATAATTTCAGTATACGTCTTGGGTGAATGTTTTTCTTTAATTTATGAACGCACATGCATAAATATTAAATTTTAATATACCTACGGTTGACGCATTTGTAAGGTCATACAAATTCATATGAAAATCCTAACCCATAACTTTTCCCATTAAAACGTGCCGCTCCAACGAACGAGAAGGTGCTTTGTTCTGCACCCTACGAGAAAATTGGTGTTACTGAAAAAACACCAATGTACGGCGTAATAGTGATTGCATGACAAAGTGTGTATAATTTATGGAAAGTGTTACACGAAAAGTTGATTTATGTATTTTTTATTAAGATTTTCTAATAATTTGTGAAAAGCCACATAATACATTTTATTTTTAATCAGTCCCACACTAAAAAAATAAAGTGTGAAATTTCCACGTGGTAGAAGTGAAAACCTCAGAAAACTAAAGACAAGAGTGGGGATCCTAAGAAGCACTTTTTTATCAATGTGATTTTTTCCATATTTTTGTCGTCGAATTTCAGCGCACTTTTGCGTACACATTTGGTCATTTTATTAGTATTTGTATTTTTTTCTTGGTAGTCGCGAGATGTCGCTTTCTTTTGAGTTTTCTTTGCTTGTTCATTTTGGAGTGGTTTGAAGATTGGATACTGATTTTTCAAAAATAAAAATACACATATTTTTATACAAGGTAGGATTCGACCCTTGGTCCACCGAATGTATGCCGCTAAGGTTTATCAGGCGCTTCATACCACTAGATCAAAGGAGGCGTGCATGAGACCGTGGATTTTATAAATGAGATAGCAATAAATATATTTTTTTATTGCTATGTCATTCTATCGCAGGCTATATCCTATAGTTGTATGTGTTTCTCTCTTTTTAGTGTCGCTCGCTCCCGTTTCATAAAGTTTCAAACCACAACAGTGCTAAATAAGTGTCCACTTCAAAAACTCTGGCATATTTAATAATCTGTAGAAGAACCCGTACTCGGGTCACGTAGTTCTATATCTGTCACCAAATGCCGCACACTCATAAAGCTCGCCATCTCCTTTTCAGTTATTTATTTAAGATCCATAGGGTTCTTACAAACGTATTCATGTCGTAATTTTACAAAATGCAGAAATGTTAAATATACATCACTAGGTACAATGAATACTTTTCATGGTACGAAATTTGGAAGGCGGATATGGGTGCCACTGTCCCGGGAATGATTTATTGTATAACCAATACCTCTGCCATAGGTCATCCCAAATGGTTCGCTACGTTTGGGGACTTAGTAAAGGGGTACACGGGATCATGAGTGAGGTTTGTCTATTTATTCGCGGCGGATGCGTTAGCCCACTTACTGCGTGATGGACCGAAACGGGAGAGATTGCTCTAAAGGAAACCTTTTGATTTCTCCAACCGGACTCTCTTGCACCATAGTGGAAAAAATGGATTCATACTCCAACAATACAACCCATCCCTCATTTATTTTTCCTTCCCAGAAATACCTCTCCTTCTTCTTCTTTGTGTGCCGTATCAGGTCCGCCCGACGTTGGCGATCACTCTTAAGAATGTCTCTCTGTCTTGCGCTGCCCGGAATAGCTCCTCCACACTTCTAATGCCGGTCCACTCTCGTATATTACGCAGCCAAGACTCGGCGACCCTCTATCTTGCCTTTCAATATCAAATGGAGCAAGTGATACTTCTCCCCTCGAAGTACATGACCCAGATATGAAATTTTCCTGATTTTTATTAATGTAAGCAGTTCTCTATCTGCTCTAGCCCGCCTGAGAATTTCTGTGTTGGTGGTCATATCGGTCCATGGAACCTTGAGCATTCTCCGGTGAAGCCACATTTCAAAAGCCTCTAACCTGTTCATGGTATTTACTTTCAAGGTCCATGTTTCACATCCATAGAGCAAGACCGACCGACCACACACACCTCTCCTTACTTTCCCTAAATAGACCCACCACACAGCATTTCCAAAGCTATATAATTATAAAATAATTATCGTGGAAATTGGCACGAAAGAGCTCAGCACGTGTATAATTCCATTAATTTATCTTTTTACACCAGTTAAACAGACAATTTGTATATTTTTCGCAATATAATAATAAAGATAAACGAGAAAGAAAGACAAATATTTTGTTCAATTTATCTGCCATAAACCAAGTTCTTTGGCACATCCAGAGTTGACCAATGCACCGTATAAATCAGCTTTTTTCTATTTACGGTCAGACATATAACATTAAACATTTTTTTAAAAAGAGAACACCATGCTTTCTCATTGCATTTAAAATTTTATCACAGACGCTCCCGTATAATTTTAAACGTTTCTGTAAAACAGAAAACCGTAAAACAGTTCAATGGTTTATCAATTTTTAATGTATTGATTATGTTTACGTCAAAGTAAAATAGGTAAAGATATAATAACTTTTAAGGAGACGTTTGTCTAATTAAATGCGTTTTTTTTTTTATTTCATCGAAAGTGATAAATACAATTTATAAGAAAAAAACATATTTTAAAACGTTTGATTTTGACATTTTAATTATTGCATAAATACTTTTGTAAAATTATCTTTTATCTGCCTTAAAAAACAGTATTTTATTTAGAATTTTTTTCAAAAATAATTGTAATTTGATGTCAAGCGGGAATAATATGACGGCAAGATTTTATTTTTAGTTCTTGGGGTAGTTATTTTTAATTAAACATCACCATAAATGATACGAATTATCTTGAAAGGAATAAAACATATCACAAAGTGAGGTTAGTTTCATAGCCTTCCTCTCCCCCCATTTTCCTCCCCTATCCCATTTTTCCCTTCTCACTGCATTTACCAATTAGGAAAAATAAGTCCTTCTAGCCTCGGGCGGTTGGTCTCTAGTGGAATATTTACGTAATAAGATTTATGCTTTTATATGCTCCGAAAGCGAGAACTTCTTCCTTTCAGAATGCCCCATTAAATAGAGCAATTCAACTGCTTAACGATTCTTCATCGAGCATTGACATCTTCAATGTTACCTATAGAGACTTCAGTAACTATCTTTTGACATACGTCTCAACATAGTGAGACTGCCCCCTTGGCCCTTTTTTCTCTTATATTTTGTAATCTTCTCCGTAATAATTTGGTGTATAACTGTTTTATGGAGAACCTGAAAAAATAAATAAATAACTAATAAATAATTTGTTATCGAAAGTAATTTTTCTTAAATATTTTCATTTGCATCATTAAAATTCACGCATTGAATCCTCCGAAAATCACGTAAGATGTATTCATGGCACAGATAAACAACAAAATTACAAAAAAATTAAATCGAAAATTAATTTAGTTAATAAAAAAAAAGCACCATGTATATCGCCTTTACTTACCATGTTTCCATGTAATGTTGACTCCTCCCACCGTTCTCCCCCTCCCCCAAAATCCCCCCTCCCACTACCCCACCTAATTGATTTTTGAACTTGTATAGAATTTTTAAGTTAGTTTTAAGTTTGCTCGTGAATGACACGGAAGTGACGAAACCGGTCGCAAAATTTTTTAAATTAAAATAACAAATGTACATTGAAAATTAAAACTCTCCAAAACAAAAAGTGGTAAATTTTTGGGATTAGTGTCCACGGCTATCAGGAATAATTTTTAGAAAAAAACTTTAGATTCGCCTTAATCACTATAAAAGGAAACTTTTTGCATCACGGCCGGCGGAAAATAATGCATTTTAATTTTCAATGTCGTTAAATAAAATTTCGCTTCGCGAACCGATACTACGTCAACCCGCCCGCCATTTTGTCACTGTTATGTCGGTATCCCAACCTGATACAAACAAGAGCAGATACGATTGTAGCCGACTTCGTGGGATATATGATAAGGCGCGTAATTATGAAATTTGTCTAGCGGGCTTGTGTATGTTATCTTTACTTAAAAAACACAGCCTACGTTTTTGAATGGTTTGTCTGGCAAAGCAGGGTTTGTGTAGCGGGTTTGTGTATATTATCTTTATTTTAAAAAACATCCCAGGATTTGAATGGTTTACAGTGACAAAATGGCGGGCGGGCTGTCGTAGTATCGGTTCGCGAAGCGAAATTTTATTTAACGAAATTGAAAATTAAAATGCATTATTTTCCGCCAGCCGTGATGCAAAAAGTTTCCTTTTATAGTAATTAAGGCGAATCTAAAGTTTTTTTCTAAAAATTATTCGTAATAGCCATGGACACTAATCCCAAAAAGTTTGATAAAAGCTATTCTACTTATTGTTTATGGTTGACTCTCAACATTTAGGAAGTTTTAGATAAAGCCTATAAAAATCAATTGATTTTGAGTTAAAGGAGACGTCGAGTCATGTTTGGTCGTTATTAAAAGCGATTTCTGGGAGAATGTTGGATAAACAGCGGATGAAAATCTGATGCGAAAAAACACAAAAAATATAAAAAATTTGTTTTTCAACTTGAAACCCCATTATTTTATGCAGCTTTTAACAGGAACTATTGACGAACTAATATATTTCATACGGGTTCATCAATACAAATACATTAAAATCATAACGACACACAGCATTCTCAAAGACGACGTGGATCCAGAGGAAAAAAATTTCCTTTAGAGCGTCTTGTGTGAAGTTGAAATACAAAATAAAAATGTTCAAACTCTAAAGCATCAATAGAGTTCTTTCATGGATATAATTTACTGTGAAGAAAGAAACTTCATTGCAGACAGAGCTAAATAAACCAGACATAATGTCTTGCAAAAAAGGGGGTGCGTAAAAATTAAGCGCTTTTCTACCGAGAGAATAGACAAATTCAGTAAAAGAAACTTATATAACAACTTTCCGATATTTTTTCTGACCGTACAAAGTTCCAATTACAATCTATAGAATTAGATGAACCCACACAAACGTTCTGAGATTTAACGATTTTTTTTAACGCTTCTTTTATCTTTCTTCCTATTTTGTCTGTAGCATTAGTTCTTCTCTAAGTACATACGCAAAAAAACTTAAAAGCTTAAAGATAAAAATGGAATTGAAACCAATTCTCATTTGTAGCACAGTTCACTTGATAAGTTGTAATAATCCAGAATTGGTCAGAAAAAATATTAAGAAACGTTTTTTGCACGACAAAACGTTAACCCAATTATAAAAAAAATCTACCATTAATCTTATCAAGATTATATTGAAGATTGCTCGTTTCCGGCATGCGTTGCAATGCCGTATTCAAAGAAATACATTGTTTCTCCCTGCGTGTCTTTTCCCGTGCATCCCTGTTCCTCTCCCGCATCCCCTTACCCTCCCGCGTTCCCTTCTACCTTCCTAGGCCACCCTATCCACTCTCCCGCTCCCCCGTCCAGCAAACCCCCCGCCCGCGTTCCATATATTCAGTCCCAGTTCCCATTACATTAAGTTTTCAAACAGCTCGCGTGCCACTAATTACAATTTTTTATTCAAATTTTTATTTTTCGTATATTACAAATATTCATTTTTGTATTTTATAAAAACAATCAATCAAATTTGGTAACTAACACAGGTACCTATTTAAAATATTCCATACCATTTCATCAAACGCGCGAACTGCCAAACGTGCGAAGTTATAATAGTCTTTTTTTTAAATTATCTAATTTTCTGCGCAATTTTCTTATTTTTTCTTTCCGTAAGAACCTTCGTGTGTTTTTGATTTAAAAAATAGATCGCTTTTAATTAAATATTGCGAGTAGAACACATATTTGACTTTGAAATGAAATACTATTTTTTTATTAGTCTTTTTATAAGCCCAGAAAAAATATCTTACCAGGCCAATAAAAACTGCTATAAAGTTCAAAATTTTCTACTTACGAACCCCTTTTCGGTTATAATTTTATTGTATACTGTAGAAAATTAAATAATTTATTTATTTATTGATTAACGCCCTTGTTCGGGGCTTTTACATATGAATGGTAGGAAATATACAGTTTTTATTGTACACTAGCTATTTCCCGCGGCTTCGCTCGCATGGTGAAAGGGGGGTTCCCACTCCGCCTCCTCCACCTCCCCCCACCCTCCCCATCTCCATCCACCAACCCTGCATCAAATCACCAAAGTTTCATCGCAATCGGATGAACGGTTTAGCAACGCGTAATTTCATGATGCTACAGCTCACTTTTGTATACAGAAACCATCGTGGGCATGCGCACATCGAATCCCCAAAGTTTCATCGCAATCTGATGAATGTTCTAGCAACGCGTAGGCCCCATACATACAAACCCAGAAACAAACATATTTTGATTTTTATTTATAAGTATATAGATAACTGAACTACCTCTGTAACAATGTTTTGTATTTATTTAAAGATAAATTGAAGATGTCAACTTGACCATTGTATCTCTCCATTAATAATCTGGGTAAAGAGGAATACATATGGTAGTTAATCCTAGAATTTCTGCACTGAAATAAAACTGCACTGATGTAAAATAAAACACGCTTTTCGGTGATTTTTTTTCCTGAATAAATCAAAATAAGCAGCAGGTGAAACGGGAATTCAAATCTTATCGCCTTCTACTTAAGGAGTGTTATCGATAGCGGCCTGTGGTGCATAGCCTTAATACGAACTCAGTGTTATTAGCACAGGTGCCAATAATATATATTTTATATAGGTACGTTGTTTTCCAATTTTTACTCATCTCGTTTGTCTTTTACTTTGTTCTTAATTGTTTAATTTAATTTAATAAAATATGAAATATTTATGTTCCTACAAGTTTTGGGCATTCTGCCTGTTTTATAAACTTAAATAAAATATTTAAAAAATAAAATAATCCCTGAATACAGATTATATTATAATAGAAAAAAAATCGTAAAAGAGTGCTCCGAAAATTATTATAAACACGTTTTTTCTATTATTTAAGAAGTTATATGTATGAAAAATTCATAGTGTTCTTTTAAATGCTATTTAAGACAGTTCCCACGAGATTTTTTGCTATTTTTTAAACGAGTCGTGTTTTATTAAACATTTTCACAATTTTCGCTTAAATAGTATCGTTTTTAATATTAGCGCGCTCCCTCTAACATTCATATTTACATATCTCCCCTTCTTCTTCTTTTTGAGCGCCTACCACCGGGCCTTAACTAATAATTTTATTCAATACATTTTTAGAACGTAATAACCATTGATTTCACTAAATTTATCATTGGAAAACCTATTTCAGAAAGTCGGGTAAATTTCTCTAATGGTCACTGGCTGAGTTGGCATCACGTCCGGGTCAGCCCTTTATCGTAACACAAGCAACATTTTCCGCTTGCAGTGGTGGTAGTAGAAGATTTTAAAATAATTGTCGGGTTATTATTCATAACCCGGGAATGTTTGCCTTTCCTAAAAAAAAATTTGATTACAAAGTTTATTTACAAAAAGGGCTCATATTTCTGTTTGAGTTTTCTGTTTCAAACATTTCGCAGAACAATTTTAAATTAATTAACATGTTACATGAGTAAATTAAATTAAAATACCGAAAATTAACTTTGAATACACCATTTTAATTGATTCCAACTAATTTATAAAAACATACATTTGGTTATGTCTAAAATTAATTGGTTTAAAGCTGACGTAAGTCGATGTTGGAACCGATATTACGTGTAATTATAATATTCGACACAAAGTAAAAATATTCAAAACAAGACTCAGAAATTCAATTTTTACTTTGAGATATCAATTACCTACTTAACTATTAAATATCAACATTTTCTCGAGGAAGTAAACTTCACTTTGCAGCCATATTGAATATCCAATTCCATTGTTTTATTTTATTCTCAAGTTAGTTTTTTCTCTAGTTCCTAGTAAGTTTATATTGCTTTTAGGAACTTTATAGTGTACAGTTTTCAATTTAGAGATAAAAACCAATAGTTTTACTTATCTATCGAGGTATTTTATTTACTAAGGTTGGGCTGTTTCACAGAATTTGAACAATTCATCAAAATTTCAATGTTGTAAATCAATTTTTGTGAAAGCTTTATTCAAGTTTTAATATTATTCTTCATCATGGACCGGCGGTTTCACGATATTTGGATGGTAAAAGAATTTGGAGGTGGAGGACTGAACGCGGTTGGTGCTAACAAAAAACTGTAAAATAAGCGAAGCTATCAGTCCACAATAGAGTGCTGGTACCGAGGATGAAATTAGATTGAATGCTGTAGAAATAAGATCGCTAAGGGGTACTTGTGGCAAAACCATGTATGTTCGTATGAGAAATACAAGGCTGATATAAACACAATGAATAAGATTAAGAATGAGACGCTGAGATGGTTTGGGCATGTAGAGCGAATGAACGAAGAAATGTGTGTAAGGAGAATATGTGACGAAAATGTGAATGGTAGAAGAAGTCGGGTACTCCTAATGACGAAGACATGGCACGATCAAATGAATCAGATACTTGAATCAGGTCATGTCAAGTGTCAGAACAATAGAAGAGTATGTATGAGACGATGTATGAATGTGAATGAGGCAAGGAGCGTACCATGTCTGAGTTGTTCGGCGGTCTGTCTTTTCTGTCTACCCCTGCGGCGAATCGGCGAGGTGGTTTGTTAGGGAATACCTTCTAACTTGGGAAGTTGACAAATTGTAAAAATTCTGTGAAAAAATGAAATTTAATTATGAAAATGAAATTTATTGATATTTGTATGGCTTCGCATAATTTTAAACACTACATTTTCTCATTATACAGTTGAAAGACTTGGAACTAACGTTGTTGCGCCTGGTCTAGGTAAATTGACCGAATTGCAATTTTTCGCATTCAATTGTTCGAAATGCAATTTTTCGTACTTAAATTTTTTGAAAACATATTTTTAGAACATCAATTGACCGAAACACTAGTTTTTCGAATTGATATAAGTGTGTATACAGTACGTACAAGAGTATTTTATAATAGGGGGGACAATATCAACTAACCTAACCTAACCTAACTTAACCTAACCTAACAGTATCTCGTTAGTCATAAGAAAGTGAAATATATCGACTGGTCAGTGGTTGAGTGGGCATAGCGCTTGGGTCCCACCCGAGCGTCGCGTGTTCGATTCCTCGGCTGGCGTAATCCTCCATCACAACACAAGCAACATTTTCGGCTTTCTGTGGCGGTAATAGGAGATTTTCAAACATTGTTGGGTTATTCGTAACCTGGGAATGTTTGTCTTTCTTTTATTAAAAAAAAATATTTTATTAAAAAAAAATGAAAAGTTGATTAACAAATTCGAAAAATATGTCTTTCGGCCAATTGCTGTTCGAAAAACTGAAAGTCGAACAATTGATTTCAAACAATAAGGAACTCCAGTGAAAAATATTCTGGCTTTAAAAAAATATGTTCATATAGACCAATAAACGCTGATTCTGATTATACAGGTTTTATTTAATAATAATAAACGTAGAGTTTTTAAAAATATATTAAAAAGTCCATTTTTAATCGGGTCGTAAAAACACGCCGTCTAGGTGACGTCACTGTTCGACGTGTCGTGACGTCACCGTAAAGTCAATGTATGGGAATGTATGATATGACACAAGCCATCGTATTAATTTATTCGTTTATTTACATACTGTTTATAGAGATTTAGTTGTTGTGTTTAAATATAAAGGTATCTCTTATTAATTTATCTTTATTATTGAAAATATTCAAAAACTACTGCAAAAAAAATAGTCATGCTATTTCTAGGGAGAATACTTCGAACAACGGAATTCAAAATGGCGGCAGTAGATCAGCTGATTGCCCGATCCTATACTAATTTTTCAGGAGTGATGACGTCACATGATTCACCATACATACGGTGGTTTTCGGGGGTCTTGAAAAATTTTGACAATTATTTTAACTATTAAAACTAACTCTAAAAATAAAAATAAAAATGCAGTTATTTAAGTTAGAATTTTAACTTAAAGGATATTAAAAAAAAAATTGGTCTGCAGTTCTCTATTTTCGAAAAACATGTCTGCTCCCTATTGCGCCATGTATTTTTGTTTATGCTTGATAAGCAACAAACCGATCTGTTTGCTTAGAAATTTCAGGCACAAAACCTGATGCATTTTATGGCCTAGAGTTCACCTTTCGCGAATTTGCAGTAAGATTTATTTACAGATCTCTGACTTTAAGTTATCACAAATAGTTATCGCCGGACAATCGCACGAGTAATCCTTTTAGATCACTGAAAAGAAGGCAATAAATAATTTAACGTATTGTATAATAGTTAAAAATAAAATTATATTTAATTATAGTATAGGATCCCGATATAAAACGACCATCACCGAGATGTTTATTTGATGAAACGTATTTTATATTTAATTTAATATGTCATTAAATATATTGCATATGGGTTGCCTAACAAATTTTAGTCCAGGGTATGATTAATTGATTATTTAAAAAAATATATTTTTTAAACAGGTAGGTATAAACAGGTAAATCGATACTAGCATTTTGCACCGGTCTGATTATTGAATTAAAATTAAATGAAATTAAAGATTATTTCATTATGAACACGGTGGTATTAAAATATACACACATAAATTGTTAAGAATAGTTAGTGACATCTATGAGATAAATATTGTAATTAATTCCATTTGGTTAATTTTTCTTAGTTTATTAGAAAAGTGTGCATATTAGAGACCTCTGTGGGAATTTTATAGAAGCTAGTGTTATCAGCCAACAAATTTAGGGCACGTGACCTCAGTGGATATTTGCTACTTGTATTGTTATTATTGTATTTTAAAACAGTCTGAAAGACGGTATTTTTATAGTTTTTAGTAGTATAAAAAGGGCTATACTCAAGAAATTTGTTCTCTTCCATTAACCCTTACCTAGAGTATAGACGCCGTACTGCTTGAGGCGGGGTCCGGGCTGAATTTAGTTCTAAAAGTGTTGATTTCATTATTGCTCAAAAAGTGTTTGTAAATAAAACGACTCTTCAATAAAAAAGTGTTTTACAAATAAAAAGTCCACCACCCTTGATGAGATTGAAGTGATCCTAACATAAATAATTAATTGATTAAATTTTTTTTCTAACAACTATTCTTCTATTTTATTAATAAACTACTCCAAAATGATGCACAGCGTATACGAGTCTATCGCTATCCTTTTCATTTTCAAGAACAAATAGCATGCGCACTCTCTTTCTTTAAATGGACGGACTTCAAACAGCTGCTATGCTGTGCCCTCTTCTATCGCATGGGATGGTTGGTTGGGACCTCTCAGTCGCACACAGTCACTCAAACCGGTGAAATGTTTAAAAAAAAATTAAATTATTAATTTATCATACCCTGGACTAAAATTTGTTAGGCAACCCATAAATATGCAATATATTTATTGACATATTAAATTAAATATAAAATACGTTTCATCAAATAAACATCTCGGTGATGGTCGTTTTATATCGGGATCTTAGACTATTATGACAATAATATTGAAATAAGAAAATATTTGCACAGGGATCTCATTCCATTCCATTCGTTTTTAGAGAAGAAACAATAATAGAGTATCCAACAAACTTTCCGCTTTGTGATTTAAAATTTAATTATGTAAATCATACCAAAGCTTTCGTCTATTCCGAAATCTAACCCCTTGTATTGCGACATAACACTTTGTACCGAAACCACAATTGGAACAAAGAGGTGTTTTGGATACTAAAAAGCTTTTTCTGAGGCGTAAAGCTTATACCTTGGCGACCGTATTATTTGTACCGAGCTTTGCGGGGAAATACCTGCATTAGAATAATTCGTGTAGGAGCGACGACCGCAGGGAATTTGGTTACGCTTTTTGCTTTGTATTTATCTTATTTATCTCCATTTGTCGTGTAATTATTTGTCCCGCACTGTAGCCGTGTTAATAGGGTTGTGCAAACATTAAACAGTAAACAAACATGCCCCCGCATTGTTATTATCATGTTGAATAGTGCAATATTAACATAGGTTCATTTCGACATGTCAAATTTTTATTGTCATTAGTTGTTTTTTTTCTCGATTATTTTAATTACTAGCAGACCCGGCCACACGTTGCTGTGGCTAACGAAGCACAACGCCATTACCCAACCGTTATAAAATCCACACCACCCGCTTGCCAGCTGCCCGCTGCCTAAATTGAATATTTGAATTTCTCGACTTTTCTCTACTATAATAAGCATGTTTTTATACATACAAACCTTCCTCTTGAATCACTCTATCTATTGGTGAAAATCGCATGAATATCCGTTGCGTAGTTTAAAAGATCTATGCGCACATACATTTTGAACGACTAAATAAAATAATTCAAATCAAATACCTACTTACCCTAGGACATCTATTTTCCAATTTATTCCGTAGAACGAATTTCAAAAGTGACTATAGTTCGGCCCGCCAGCCGTTTTAAATCACACCAAAATATGTTTTCTTTAAATTTCTCGGCTTTTCTCTAATATAATTTACATGTATTATACATATAAACATTCCTCTTCAATCACTCTATCTATTGGTGAAAACCGTATGAAAATCCGTAGCGTAGTTTAAAAGATTAACGCGCACATACATTTTGAGCGACTTCATTTTATACTCTGTAATGATAATGATTTAATGATTTACAATTTGGGAGGCGGGTATGGGTATGGCCGCCCCGGGAAGCGTTTATTGGATAACAAACACCTCTGCCATAGGTCACCCCAAGTGGTTCGGTAGGTTTGGTGACTTAGCAGGGGTGCCGGGTCTTGCGTCTGCCCACCAGCTGCATGGTAGGCCGGATCGAGAGAGAATGGTTGAGGAGTCCTTTTGACTTCTCCAGCCGTACTCTCTCGGAACATCGCCTTGCATGGCAGTGGGAGGGATGGATTCATACGTCCGTCACACTGACCCCCAGATTCCTGCCCGCCCCTAATACCCTTTTCCTTCCCAGAACTTCCTCTCCTTCCTTTTCTAAAAAGACTCTCCACACAGCATCCCCAAATATGTCATAGGCCCTGAGTGGAATTATTGCCCGCAAGGCTTCCTGTGTAGAGTTACAGCCTTACTAAAAAACCCAGTGAAAATTTTATTCAATTGACAAACGGCCGCGGAAATGAAAACATTACTAATTAAAAAATTGTTCATGGAAAAAAATACACTTGGTTTACACGGCCTGAGAGGGTAGTTTATCTCTGTTTTAGTAATGATATGTGAACGAAATTTGAAATTTTTCCAAAGTATTTTGAATGTTCTATATATTTCTTATTTTTGAAGGTGCCGTAAAAATAAATACCATTTTTGAAAATTAGATAAAATTACCTTTTAGATTTGTATAATTGAAATACACTTTAGTTTTTAAAAACTGCCATATATTAAGATTCAAACGCGAAAAAAAATGGATTTTTTTTTTTATCAAAACATATTTGATGGAAGTGTACAGAAATTTATAAAAAAACAAAATTTAAAAAATACGGACCTTTTATATAATGAATTTGGAACGAAACTGTCACCTCACTTTTTCCTTGTGCATACAAAAAAAATAATAAAAAATTTCAAAGTTTTTTTTTTGCCAAAAAACTAACCTAATAAAATAATACCGACTTTTATAACAGACTTCTTGCAACTCTAAAGACGTTAATTTCATTGATACGTTTAGGAACACATGTATTCGATATTAATATTTTAAAAAAAACACCACTTTTATGAAATTCTCATAAAATAAAATCCTTTAAATGTAAATTTGAATTTTCATGTTTTACATAAAATACTTATTGACATTTCAATTTTCAAAGTATGATAATGGTTAGTATTACTTGACTAAAACTTATTAAAAACCACAAAAACATGGTAAATATATCAATTATGCGAATTCAATAGTGAATTAGTCATATTAATATATATGACGATCATATTTGTGTAATACTATACACACACCCGCGGAGTGAGTTTTTTTGGCGATTTCAACGCGAATGACGAATGCGCAGGCACCGCCACCTAGCAGTTCTGTAGGAAAACAAACAATTAAATTATGTACACTATGAAAAATTGCATTGTTGCCAGAAGTAAAATACATTTTAAGATCAAATCTTATTGGTAATGTTATCGTGTTTTAGTGTATTTTGGTTTTATTCATGTTGCTGCAGCAACACAGGTTATCGGCCGTGCTGTGTTTTTTTTTTTAGTAAGGCTGTTAATGTAAAAAAAAAAAAACTTATCCCGTCTGAAGCCAGTGAGAATATCGAATCCCCAACTGGGGAATGTTGGATACTGAAAGTAGTGGGCAGGAGGGAGAGAAAGGTGGGGAAGTACTTGGCTATTCACATCTGGTCACCAAACACGGCTAAAGCCATCACAAACAATGTTTCAATTCTGAATGATGGTCTTACACCAGGGCGATGCTGAGACTATCTTCCACTCTGGAACGGCCCTCAACGGCCGACAACGGTCTCTCAATGAATAAGTTGAGACATGACATAAATCAATCAAATAAAATTTACTTGCGCACACTGGGATTCCAATCCGCGACCTTCGAATTGCTAGTCAAGAGCCTTACCCCTCGACCACGGAGGCCGTTAATACGCTAGTTTCATGCTGTAGATCAAAATATTTTATTTTATATGCCGAATAATTAAAAAAAATGTAGGTGCTTATTTCGAATACCACACAAGAGTCCTAACTGTCCGGAGCCAGTGGAGTTATGGCATCCCTAAATTAGAATTGAAAGGAAAGGTTGGAGATGGGGCAGAGAAAGGTTAGAAATTACCTGGCTATTCAGATCTGGTGTATTATAAGCAATTTTTCGATTATGAAGAGAGAATTTATTTCATATATAATTTAAAAATAAATACATTTCGAAATAACACATGTAAATTTAATTTATTTTATTTGCGAACACTGGGTTTTGAACCTGCGACCTTAGTCTGGATTTTAGCTGTAATTTTCGCCATTGAATGATGTTATAATATAAAACCATTCAAATACAGATTTCCTAACTTGGCTTATTTTCGCTTCACGCCACTGCGTTACCTCCGGCCCCTAATTTGTATCACCGCGCGCCACTGGTCCGGATTCACCACTGGAATTATTTAACAGACTAAAGTGTTGTTTTGTTTCGCCGTTCGGTCTTTATCGCAATGCAAAATAGCTCTGTTAATTTATTGTTTTTGAATTTTCGTTGGTTGTTCCATTCGTTTGTCGAATTTGGAATAACTGAAGGTCATTCCAATTCATTTATTAGTAAAATCAAAATATCAATTGTAAATAACCGACTTGTAAAATATATTAGAGGTAAATATAACTGTACCTGAAGAGGGAATAACTACACAAAACCGGAATTATGTCATTTTTCAATAAAATTTTAGCCGTATTGACTCTGATCCACAAAAAAGTTTAAATTGATTTCGAAAGATTGCTCTTTTATCTGGTAAATTTATGTTTTAAATTATGAGAAAATGTTTTTAGTTTAGCAAAATAAGGTTATACCGTAGATTTGTTAAATTTTCAAAAAAAAAAATGTTTTATACAACACACATTTTAAATATAATCATGCAGTAAAAAAAAATTTTTAATTCATTTTTAATAAATTATTTTTCTCTTCCTTTATAGAGCTAATATTGATATTTTATTTTTAGTTAGAAAGATTAATTATTCTCCGTACCACCTTTTTAAAATAATAACTCAATATCGATTTTATTTCATTAAAAATTTGCTTTAATTTATACTTCATTCAAAAATACTGAAATGCGTAATGATAAATCTTTTAATATTATGTACTTTTTCTAATTATTTTTTGATCATAAGTATTTATAATTTTTCAATAATGTCTAAGCAAAATAGGAATGTGAAAAATCTTAAATGTGTTAGTTTGTAAGACCGTAAATAACAAACTGAAATATTTTCGTTACAAAACATGTGTGATTTATTCTGCATGATATATGATTTGAAAAGTGTGTTGTATAATACAAAATTTTCTTTGAAAATTTAACAAATCTGTCAACGACCAACGGTAAAACCTTTTTGTTCAAAAAAACATATTTTCTCAAAATTTAAAACAAAGTTTTACTAGATAAAAGAACAGTCTTTCGAAATCAATTTATATTTTTTTGTGGAAAAGAGTCAATATGTCTAAAATTTTATTTAAAAATGACGTACTTCTGGTTTTGTCTGGTTATTCTATCTTAAAGGTCTTATGCAATTAAGTGATACACGAAAGTTCTAGGAATTTTCTGTTCTGTGATTCCAATCAATATGCCGCGGAACATCAAACAACACTAATGAATAATAGGCTTCGGTATCTGATTTCTTGCTGTAGGTATAGATAGTCTGTACGTATGGCGACTGACGCCGCGACGACGCTTCGGACCGATTCTTTATTCCATCAAGTACACAGGAATCGATATAAGTGAGGCGCATTTTGCGGTTAGCCTCTTTCACAATATTATAACAGACTATCAAAGGCAGTACTTAGTAATTATATGGTATTTATATGATTGGCTCATTGTTTTCGAAACTATTTTAGAAGCTGACTATGAATTATGAACATTATAACCTTGTGTACAGTCAATGAGTGAAAGTAGGTTCGTAAGTTGAATGGTTGTAGATTGAGGTAGGGTACTTTTACATTGTTTTCATATGTTATTATTGAAGGTGAAAGTCGCACTAGGGTTCCGAAGCCGAAGTCAACGGTATATTATGGTATCTCGATTGTGTGATGTTGAGAGACTTACGGCCGCTATTCCCAATTCTACTAATCATCTGCTAAGCCGAAACTAAGGTTCAACACTTGCAAACCGATTTATAAAAAATATAAAATTAAAAATAAAATATTCATCCTAGACTTGCAGAAAAGTCGATAGATGTCGCATATTAAATAAAATGTATAAAGATTTATCCAGACACTATCTAGAGAGCATTTAGTTCGGGTTTGAATCTTGCAATCATACATAAAGATAGTTGCCAATAATATGTGCGTTAAAGAAAATGAAGATAATGTAGGTGGTTCTTAGTCGAAGTATGGTACAGTTAAACATGACCGAATTTCATATCGACACCGTAGCGCAGTGGTTAGCGCGTTTGCCCGAAAAGCAAGAGGTCCTGGGTTCGAGTCCCAGAGGTGTCAATATATTTTTCTGATTTTTCTGTTTCCAGATTTTCGAATGGGTTTCGCTTATATTGTCTTCATTTATTTAAATATTACAATTTGAGGTTTTACTCATAAAATTAAAATAAAAAATAAAATATTCATCCTAGACTTGCAGAAAAGTCGATAGATGTCGCATATTAAATAAAATGGATAAATATTTATCCAGACACTATCTAGAGAGCATTTAGTTCGGGTTTGAATCTTGCAATCATACATAAAGATAGTTGCCAATAATATATGCGTTTAAGAAAATGAAGATAATGTAGGTGGTTCTTAGTCGAAGTATGGTACAGTTAAACATGACCGTATTTCATATCGACACCGTGACGCAGTGGTTAGCGCGTTTGCCCGGAAAGCAAGAGGTCCTGGGTTCGAGTCCCAGAGGTGTCAATATGTTTTTCTGATTTTTCTGTTTCCAGATTTTCGATTGAGTTTCGATTATATTGTCTTCATTTATTTAAATATTACAATTTGAGGTTTTACTCATAAAGTTAAAAAAAAATAAAATAAAACAAAAAAATTGTTTCAGATAAAAAGAAGCTTTTCCTACCGTTTCCATTGATTAGAAATAAAAATAAAATTGTTAATTACAATCTCAGAAATACAAGCGTAAACTTCTAAAAAATGTATGAATGCGGGAGGGGAGAGGGGAACTCGGGTACGGGGTTCGCGGGAAGGGGGAGGGAACCAGGGAGAGGGGAGGGGAACATGGAAGGGTAAGGGGGGAGGGGGAGAGGAAGCGGCAAGGGGGTTCGCGGGACGGGGGAAGGGGCAGAGTAGTGGGGAGAGGGAAGGTGGAGGAGGTGGAGTGGAAAAGAGAGGAGAAGGGGACGCGGGAGAGGAAGGGGAGGCAGAAGGGAAACGGGGCGAATGTGAAAGGACACGCAGGCAGAAACAATTTCTTTATTAAAAGGCATAGCAACGCATTTCGGGTACCAGCTGGTTTAAAATAATATTTTGGTAGAAAGCAGTCACTTTGTGGTTTGACATATTAATTAAAGAAAAACAATCACTTTGTTTGTAACCACGATTTATTGATTTTCTCAATAAATTTCTCAATAAATCGTGGTTACAAACAAAGTGATTGTTTTCCTTTAAAAATAATAATTTCGGTGGTATGTCTCTGTGAAAATCCGGTTCAGTGACGTCTGGAACTGGGATTTACTTTGTAACTGATTGTGTAAACAATTGAGACAAGAGATATAATTTCATTTTGGGAGGCGGGTATGGGTACCGCCGCCCTAGTAACCATTTATTAAATAACCAACACCTCTGCCATGAGGTTTGCCTGGGTTATGGTGGCGGATGATTTTGGGGGTGCGGTTTGTCAAGGTCTTGGCGGCCGATGTATCTGCCCACCTGCTGCGTGGCGGCTTGGATCGAGGGTGTCTGGTTAAGGAGGTCTTTTGACCTATCCAGCCAGAATCCCTCGACCCATCGCCATGCACCGCAGTTGAAGGGATGGATTCATACGTCCGTCACTGCTGGACACACTGACCCTCAGATTCTTACCCACCCTTCATACCTATTTCCTTCCCAGAACTTCCTCTTCTTCCCTTCTTTAAAAAACCCTCCACACAGAATTCCCTAAGATGACATAGGCCCTGAGGGAAATTATTTTCCTCAGGGCCACCTATGTGGAGCTAACGTAAAAAAAAACACATAATATCAAAAGGTTTTTATGTCATTAAAAATTGTGTAGATACTTATTTGAAAAGTGCATTTCTTTTCTTTCAATTTTGACAGTTGACGTAACTTTTCAAGATTACTAACATTTGATATATACATTTGTGGTGGTCTTTTGGAAAACAAATATCTTGAGTAAACTTTTTTTTGAAAAATACTTTAGAAATATCATTGCATTAGAAAAGAGAAATTAACTTGGTTCTGACAACGTTTTAGAACCTAACCCGTGACATCCAAACAATGGTGTTCTATTTTAATAATTTTGTATTCTTCGGCAGAATAATGATGTTAAATATCACAAAAACGGGGTCTTCTAATGGTACCCAAGGGATGCTTACACTAGCTGGGTAGGTCTACGTCAATACTTGTAAACTTTACCATTAAAGTTTACACCAAAAATGTACTTCTCCCTTATTTACAGTAATTTCCTCCCGTCCTACACCAGATAAAAGTTTGTGACAGTCCCTGATTTACAGTTGTATTTTCGGTCGCTCACGTAACACTTGCCAGAAGTTAAGACCTTCTGTTTTAAGACTCTAGACATCCACAGTTCCTACACCGTGCTCCAATATAAGATGCTCTTAAAAGCACGTTATAAAATCGAATCACGCCTTGCCACCACTGTAGAATGGAAACAGAATGTTTAAAATGTTAATTCAGAAATGTAACACCTTGTATTACGATACTATCAATTCCGTTTTTCATTGTTGGAAATATTCGAACTGCTCAAAGCAATCGATAGTTTTAGAAATGAACTACTGTGTCTCTTTCTGTGAGACTTTCATATCATTATTTACTATAAAATATGTAGGAGTCTATACAATAGTTAGGAGTCTACACAATATGTATGAGTCTATAAAATATGTAGGGGTCTATAAAGTATATAGGAAGGACTTTTTTTACATTCGATTCACGCAGGAGGCTCTGGAGAAAATAATTTCCCTTGGGGCCTACGTCATCTTTGGTGATGCTGTGTGGAGGGTCTGTTTAGGAAAGTAAGGAGAAAAAGTTTTGGGGAATAAAAGGGTATGAGGGATGGGTAGGAATCTGGGGGTCAGTGTGTCCAGTATGAATCGGATGTATGAATCCATCCTCTCCACTGCGGTGCAAGGCGATGTTTCAAGAGAGTAAGGCGGGAGAAATTAAAGGAACTCCTTCAACCATTCTCTCCCGATCCGGCCTGCAATGCGCTGGTGGGCAGACGCATCGAACCCGCCCGAAAGACAATCTCCGGGTTACGAATAACCCGGGAATGTTCCATTCAACAACAACTACCGGTGTGACAACATCACATATTAAAGTGTCAAAGTTCTTAGCAAGTTTAAAAATATAAATCTGTACTTCCAAGTGATATATTGTGTGCAAACAATTACCTTAACAGTTATTCTGTGTACTGAACATTGAATTTGGTGGAATCAAGTGACAGGACAATATAAAATTAAAATTGAAGGATTTAATTATCATCGCAAATAATATTTATTGTTACCCACCATGAGTTCTACCTGCAACCAATGTAGCAAGTCAGTACAAACGGCTGACTGTATGAAGTGTATAAGTTGCAAAAACTTAATGCATCTTAGTTGTGCCAAAATTACCACTGCAGTTTTTAAGAAGATGTCTGAGGAGACCAAAGAGTCATGGATATGCACTAAATGTAAAACAGGACAATCACCGCTCTCCAGCAATCTCAACTCTAACGACTCGACAATTCTTCTCAGCGAAGTAAAGAAACTCTCCTCACAACTGCACTCGATGAATTCAAAACTGTTTTTTTTTGAACAAACAATCGTCTACAATAACAGCACAATTGAAGACTACACCAATAAAATTCTGGTACTGGAAGAAAAACTAAAAAAAATGGACAAACTTGAAGCCGAAGTAATTGAATTAAAAAAGATCGTTACATATCTGGACAAAACAAACAACGATAGAGAACAACAGTCGCTCATCAATAACATTGAAATCTTCGGTCTGACCGAAAAGCAAGATGAAAACCTTTTTTCCACTCTAACTAAAATTGCTTCAAATGTCGGCTTTATTATTAAGGAAGAGGACATTGAATTTATCACCAGAGCCAAACCACGCCAACATCCTGAAGAGCGAATAGCAGCGGCTCCCCGTGACGCCCGCCCTCGGAATGTGGTGGCTAAATTTGTCAGCAAAAGGAAGAAGGATGAGCTGCTAGCGGCCATTAAGAAGAAAAAAGGAATCACTACCAAGGGCGTCGGAATGGCTGGAGCTGATCAACCCCCTTGCCGCTTCCTCTCACCCTCCCCCCTTACCCTTCCACGTTCCCCTCCCCTCTCCCTGGTTCCCTCCCCCTTCCCGCGAACCCCGTACCCGAGTTCCCCTCCCCCCTCCCGCATTCCATACATTCAGTCCCGGTAGATTTAGTTTTCAAACAGCTCGCTTGCCATCTATTGCAATTTTTTATACGAATTTCATAATGCCAGTAGTTTTATCCAAACCTTGTCCTGACAATAACGAACATAAAATAAAATAGTTATAAAATTTGGTACAGTCGTTCGGAAGTTATGCGCGTACATACATTAACAACCCGGATTTGTACCGATTTATTACATATTTCCCTTAAACACGGTAAGTTTTAAAGTTCTTAAAAAAATATATGTTATTCTTGAAGATAATATCTAGAATTTGCCAGCGCCGAAACGCAAATTATATAAAATTCCCTCGATAGAAAAAAATCGTAAAGTATGCTCCAAAAATTATTATTATCACGTGTGTTTCAGTTATTTTACAAGTTATATGTATGAAAAAATTCATTTTTGCTCTATTTTAAACGAGTCGTGTTTTATTAAATATTTTCGCAATTTTCGCATCGATTTTGTCGCTGTAAATGTTAGCGCTATCCTCTAACATTCGTAATTTCGTAACTCTCCATCTTCTTCTTTTCGGGCCGGTTGCAGAGCCTTAAATAAAAGATAGAAGACGGATAGATATATAGATTAATAAACGTGTTTCAGAATCAATTTTGAAACTTAAAGTACTAAGAACGTTGGACGATATACTGATTGAGCATTAAGTTTGGTAAGATGTACTGAGCAAGTTGACCGTATGTTAGCTAGTTGTTGACCTATGTTATGAATTTATTATAACCAAAATGTTGGGTAACCCATTTTAATCTATTTAATGGAAACTTCTTCTACTCAACAAAATTCAAAGAAAATTGATACTTCTCTCCGTTGGAGAACGTTGTCAAATAAATTTGTTAATTTTATTTTTTAATCTTGCTTTCATAGAGACAAAAATAGAGTTATCTTGGGATGAATATATTTTAGATGTATTCGACATAAGTTCAAAACATAATTGATACACGTTAGTTATATTTTTTATTACAATAGTATCAATTTCCCTTTTAAAACTTACTGTGAAAGCGTTATGCGACATGTAATTAAATCTACTTTGAAAGTTATATATATATATTTAGGTAATACTTAATTTAAACAATTTATGTAATTCCTATTATTATATTATAATATTTTAAAGGCGAAAGTTTGCATGGATGTCTGGGTGTATGGATGTACGGATGAATGTATGTTTGTTACTCTTTCACGCAAAACTACTGAATGGATTTTTAAAATTCTTTCACTAATAGAAAACTACATTATTTGCAAGTACTATAGGCTATATATATTGGTAATCTCTGGCGTTATGAAATTATTAATTATACATTTATTGTTCAGACGAAAAGCAAAGCGTTGCTAAGTAATTGATTGACGTGCGCCGTCATTTTGTTTTTTGTTAAGGTTACTATGGAGATCCTTTTGATAGTTAAAATTGACTGCGCGTGTTTGATTGTTACGTTTTCGTGGATGGCACGCGAGCTGTTTGAAAAATGAATATAACGGGTATGGCGGGGGGAGGGGGACGGTGAGAGGGAGAGGAGTTTGGGGGGGGGGGTTATACGTAAAATGTTACCCTCTACTTGTACAATACTTATATTACTCATAAACTCCACCAAATCAATCATAATGCAGAAAAACTTATAGTGGATTAAACAAAATATTGATATCTGGGTCTCTAGTAGCATATTTCAAAACGGTGTGCTAATGTACCGGACTGTTATGCATCTCGATTTTATTTTATGGCATATAATATGGAGACTTTCAATAGAGAAATGTGTATATATATATATAACAGACACATGTAATTAATATTTGATTTACGACGAAAATTCGAATATTGCTATCCTCATTATCAAACTTGGTTTTTGTAGATGTCTGCCTAATTAATTGGACGATCGATAAACCAGCGGTAAGGCCCTTGACTAGTATTCCGAAGGTCGCGGGATCGAATCCCGGCGTGGCAAATAAATTTTATTTGATTAATTTGTGTATTTCACAATTTATTCATTTAAAATAATATAAAGTATATTTGTGGCACGTTCCAGAGTGGAAGATACTCTCAGTATCGCCCTGGTGTATGACCACCATTCAGAATTGAAACGTTGCTTGAAATGGCTTCTGCCGTGTTTGGTGACCAGATCTGAATAGCCGGGTACTTCTCCACCTTCCTCTTCCCTATCTACTTCCCCTCCCCACTACCTTCAGCCTCACAACATACCCCAATTGGGGATGCCATAGTCCCACTGGCTCCAGACGGGAGCAGTTGGGACTCTTGTGCGGTTTACACGTAAAAAAAAAAAAAAAACGACTTAGGCACTATCATGTCGTAATCGCGCAACTTTTTCGTAGGACCTACGTCATCTCAGTCCGGCTGGAAAGGTCAAAAGGCCTCCCTCAACCAGTCTCTCAGATCCGGCCCGCCACGCAGTATATCGGTAGACGCATCCGCCGCCAAGACCGGAACAGACCTCACCTTATGAACCCGGGCAAAACTGTTGGTTATCCAATAAATGGTTCCCGGGCGGCGGTACCCATACCCGCCTTCCAAATTCTCTGATCGTTTCAAAGAGGGAAATAAAATTGAGTTGATGATACAAAAAGTCATTAAGGCGCCGCAACCGCGCTCAAAAACAAGAAGATGGAGAGATATATGAAATTATGAATGTTAGAGGAGCGCGCTAATATTTAAAGCGATAAAATTGATGCGCAGATTGTGAAAATGTTTAATAAAACACGACTCGTTTAAAACTGAGCAAAAATCTCAAGGGAGCTGTCTAAAACAGCATTTAAAGAAACGTTGTGTTTTTTCATACATGTAACTTGTAAAATAACAGAAACAGACTTGAAAATAAAATTTTCCGGAGCATACTTTGCGATTTTTTCCTATCGAGGGAATTTCATATAATTTGCGTTTTGGCGAGGGGAATGTATGGATATTATCTTAAAAAATAACATATATTTTTTTAAGGGCTTAAAAACTTAAATGTTTAAGGGGGATACTCAAGAAATCGGTACAAATTCGGGTAGCGGAGGCTTAGACAATATTTCAATAGGCTTCTTTGACAAGCCCTGGTATTCCAGTAACAACTTTGGTGAATTTCGCGTACTTTCATAACCCGAGTCATAAAAATATTTTATACCAGATATTGTTCTCAACGGGTTACCGGTTGTTCACTGTATTGCTAAGTTTCTAGGACTGGAATTGGCCTGATAATCCGTTTCAATTCATGGAAACAGCGCGCGGTACATTGACGTGTTTTGTGATTTTCGCAATTAGTCAGAAAAAAAGTTTTTAGTTTGTGTACGTATCGGCGAGGAGATTTATTTTCTGAAAATCTTTCGGCTTTAAAATTTCAACCGATCGGATTATGATGCTAAAATTGAGAATATGGACAGAATGTCAAGGAAACATTTGAACAATTTACCGGAATAATTGTGACATAAAACTGTTGGTTTCAAAATGGCTTTATTGAAGTGAAAACTTCTTTAGCACCGTTGTGTTACCGCTGTAAGAGAATGAGATATAATAATCGGTCTCCTCTTTGTGCGGTACTTCGTAGTCTCCCCACTCTTGTCTACTTTAGTTTTCTGAAGATTTCACTTCTACCGCGTGTGAACTGCACACTTGTATTTTTTTAGTGAAAACTTCTTTAGCACCGTTGGGATTTTAAACTCGATGAAACAAAAAATAGCAACATTAAAAAAGAGACAAACACGTACGTTTATAGGATTTAGCCTGCAAGAGAATGAGATATAATAATCGGCCTCCTATTTGTGCAGTGCTTCGTAGTCTCCACACTCTTGTCTACTTTAGTTTTCTGAAGGTTTCACATCTACCGCGTGTGAACTGCACACTCATTTTTTTTGTTTCATCTATGAGACCCCGCGGAAAAAAAAATTCCCTCAGGGGCTACTTCATCTTTAGAGATGATGTGTGAAAAAGGTATGAGGGGTGCAAGGTGATGGGTGTAGAGAGTTCAGTGGAAGAGAGGAAAGTAGGCGAGCACTAGTTTTTTTTCAGATCTAGTTTATACTAGTTTATTCAGATTCAGCTACCAAACATGGCTAAAGCAATTTCATGCAATGTTTCCACTCTGAATGGTGGTTTAACACCAGGGCAATACTGAGAGTATCTTCCACTCTGGAACGTACGCCGAAAATAGACCTCATATTATTTTTAATGAATAAATTGTGAATACACAAATCAATCAAATAAAATTTATTTGCGTACGTCAGGATTTAAACCCGCGACCTTCGGATTGCTAATAGAGAGTCGTACAACTCGACCACGGAGGCCGCCTAATGGGTCATATAGAATATTCTTCTTCTGTGTGTGCCCTATTAGGTCCCCCGACGTTGGCGATCACTCTGGAAAACGTCTCTCTGTCTTGCGCTGCCCGGAATAGCTACTCCATACTTCTAATGCCGGTCCACTATCGTATATTTCGCAGCCAAGATATTTGTCTCCTACCCAGGCCCTTGGCAACCCTCTCTATCTTGCCGTTCAATATTAAATATTTAAAAATATAGAATATAATTTAGGCTATTTCAATCGGAGTTAATCATCCATGATTTGATTATTAAATTCACCGTATAAAATAAACAAAGCGAAATTCCTCGTATTTACCGCCGATTCGAACAAATTTAGTTTAGTAGTACCTTCGTTTAGGAATAATTATAAATCTGGAATATTTTTGCTCCACGAATACGAAAGGATCTAAAGTGTGTTAAATTGATTTGAATTCGTTTGCCTAAGTTTATTTGTGAAATTAATTTGAAAACCGAGGGCAAACCTTCGTTATACAATCACAACAGTTTTATTAGGGAATAAATTTGGACATTGTAAATACGGAGGTACTCTTAGAAGATGGGTTAGTCAATTTAATCAAGATGGATAATCAATTTTCGATTAATGTATTATTCAGTGGCGTAGTAACCTTCTGACAGGTTTGGGCAGTCGCTCAGAGTCCGTATACGTGCCCGAACATCAAACGTACCAACAATTATATTTAAAAGTGCCCCGGGCGGCACTTTTAAGGGGGGCGGAAAATGTTCACAATAAATAATAATATTATCTACGAAAAATTTAAAACACTTCAAATCATCATTTGAAAATGTTCTACGATACTTTCGTTAACGAATCCAACTCATTTTTTTTTATTATTTATTAAAAATATCAATAATTATATTTTTTTGAGATGCAAATTTCGCAATCGTAGGAAAACCTTACGCAAATTATGAGAGTAATACTAATTAAAGCTGATAACTCGCAAACAGATTCACTTTTAATTAAAACCAGAATTGTGTTCAGAATGTTATAACGAATGAATTTCAATTGTGCATTCATCTCCTGATACATTTCGAAAGAGACCATTATTTTATTCGAAATGCATTTTTTGGAGGACCCACCACTTACCCGCCCTGGTATAGGTAACAGATGGTTACCCCTTCAAGGCTCTTGCAAAGACTCTATTTTTTTTGGTGAAAACGACTCTACATTTGATAACGAAACTAGACCTCCAATATCCCTGCATACGTTGTTAGTAAGCAGTATGCAAGTGCTTAGCGGGAAATACAGATACAATAGGTGTTAGTATGATAAAATATAGGCAAGACAATGAGACAGGTTGGTGAAAGTCCACGAGGTGGCAAGCGCTGGGTGATTGTATCCAGCGTATCCCACAAGCACCTGTTTGGGAAGAAGACACAGTAGATAAGTAATAAGGGAATGGCAAACGGTTGGGAGTCCTCTGCAATCGAATGGCAGTCCCAGCAAGAATGCGCATGCCATTCGGTCTAGTCACACTCAGCTTCCGCGCCCCTTAGCCGGTTCCTATTCGAAATGCAGTTATAAAATTCTAGTTGCAGACTATGTTTGTGCTGCCAGAATCAAAGAGAAACCATTTTCATATTCTGAGTGTAGTTTTAATTGGCCAAATCCAAATTTAATTTAACCCGCCTAATCACACATACATTTAATTTTAAAATAAAATTGTGAAATTATGTCCCACACATTTATTTTAAAAATAAATTTGTGATTGCAATATCTATTTTAGGTACTTTAATTCGAATATTCGCAGGCATGTATTTTTGAGCCATTTCACATTTCCAATATCAAAATTTTAATGAGTCAATAACGTTCTAATAAGCACGTCAAAAAATTACTTTATCTAGATTTTTGAACAATTTTGTTTTTTTGCAAAAGGATAAAAAAAGGAGCATTTAAAATGCATGGCAAGATTCGGAAATTTTGGAAAGTTTATAGATATTTTTTCTTATTATTCGAAGCGTTAAACCAGTTTTCAGAATGTAAACTTCCATTTGACAATTTATCTGCTGACACAGTTCACAGGAAAACATTATCTTATTCGAAGTTCAGTTATAAAATTCTAGTTGCAGACTATTTATTTAATGCCCAATAAAAAAAAACCATTTTCATGTTCTGAGTGTAGTTTTAATTCACCACATACAGATTTAATTAAAACCTGTTTTGTGTTCAGAATGTAAGTGCCGCTAGAATAAAAAAAAACATTTTTATGTTCTAAGTGTAGTTTTGATACACCGCATATTTAGTTTAATTTAAACCAGTTTTGTGCTATCAATATAACAATAAGTTGCCGATTCATCGTGTACCTAGTGAAATTTTGCATTTGATTTGCACTCCATACGTATGCGTGATGAAGATGTGAAATTCTATTACAGGCATACCATTCTCGATTTTTGAGAGCATTTATACATAAATTTGTAGTCGAATTTATTAGCATGGTTTTATTGGAAGAGTGCTCGGCACATGAGATTATAAAAATCGGCATAAAAATAAGATATCTACCGCCCCCGGTCAGCGCTTGAAAGTCTGCGGAAAAAGTACCTGTAGAAGTTAGAGGGGGGGGGGGGGGCAAAATTTTCCTCCGCCCCGGGCGGCCGAAACTCACGCTACGCCACTGGTGGAGGTTTTTAATAATAACTCTTGATTAACGCGAGTCAAATATTTACAAGAAACTTTGTGTTACAATAAGTTGGCACAGATTTAATAATTATCTCGCCTAGAGGAAAAACAGTAGGGCGGAACGAACGTTGAAACCGGAATGGTTTTGCATCGTCATGCACTAGACCGGGGAGCGGTGCTCAGTGATACCAGTCTGTAAAATCAAATTTGAATTATATTTTTAAGGTTGCTCGGCTACATTAGCATGGATTAAAAATATTTTATTAAAACAAAAAAAAAATAATGATAATAATCATTGACTGAACGGTTCACGTTCTTGTAAAGAACGGGTTAACGGGTTCTTGCAAAGATGTACTCACGACTTAGTTGATTTCTTTAGAAAACGTTTTTTTATTCCATTGACCCCCATTTGAGCCCTTCACCGCCCCCTTCGAGCCGTTCACCACCCGCCATTATCCCTCGAGGCCACCACTGCTTTCCTAGATATCATCATCGCCACCAGGAGGGGGCGGTACCCAGCGAAACCGCACCCGTTGGGAATAACTGGTTTAAAGTGTTTTAATAATAAATGTAGCTTCGTCCAAAAAAGTGGATTCTTGATGTGTGCGATGAAGGAGGAAACCGTATGTTTCCCTATAACGTCAATTTAGGAGGCGGGTACGGGTAACCAACACCTCACCTCTGCCACAGGTCACCCCAAGTGGTTCGCTACGTTTGGTGGCTTAGCAGGGGTTCATGGGTGAGGTTTTTTCAGGACTTGGCGGCGGCGTCTGCCCACCTTCTGCGTGGCGGACCGGATCGAAAGAGACTGTCTACGTCTGTAACTCCTGGGCACACTGACCCCCAGATTCCTCCCACCCCTCATACCTTTCCTTCCCACGACTTCCTTTCCTTTATTTCCCTTAAAAGACCCTATACACCGCATCCCCAAAGATGACAGGCCCTGAAAGGAATTATTTTCCTCAGGGCCTCCTGTGTGGAGCTAATGTAAAAAAAAAAAAAAATAATAACGCCGTTGGGAAAGTGGTGGGCCCCCTCCAATGATCCAATATCCAATGATAGTACCTACATACCACTTTTAAAATAACCACTAAAGTTTAATATCAGAAATCTTGCGTATATCTGGTCACAGTCCTCCCAACTGCGACAATAATTAGATAGTTCCTAGATACCATAAATTTCTGAAGCACCTTCAGGAGGTTTCAGTAGAAAAAAGCCATTTTAAAGTTGTCTGCTGACTTAACGAGTTGACTGCACGTTTCAGAAGGAGTTGAATATAATTGAAAAGGCCTCTTATATTATTCACAAAAACAAAGAAGATGCTTTCGTTAGCTGGTTACCTGATATTTTAACAAACTTTTTAATATTATTTTGCGTTTTTCATATAAGATTCATGCACCATATATCGATGAAAGTAGGTAATTAAATAGTTACCCATAATTAACATGGTAGGGTGATACCTCATTAAAATGATTATGCTATCTACCTGTAGGCACACGGTGTTTGGAAACTCGTAGTACAGTGGAAAACTGCAGAATCTTCGTTACATTTGGAGTCGAATTTGTGGAATAACTTTTTTTGATTTGAGCTTTAGTTTTCGAGTAAATCGAGTTTGTCAAAAGTTGGATATTTTAAAATAAAAATTGAAAAAAATTGGCCGCTAAAATGAGCGTTATTTTCAACTTCTTAATATCTTATGAGTCAGAGCGTACACCTGAAAATATTTTATCATTTCCGACATTTGTAAAATCTGAATACTAGTGTCATAATAATAGAGTTGCACTTGGAACCTAGCTACTCATTGGATTTTTATTTTACGATAGCTCCACATAGTGGTCCACTAAGGAAAACAATTTCCCTCGGGGACTATATCATCTTTAGGGATGCTGTGTGGAAGGTCTTTTTAGGGAAAAGCAGTTCTAGGAGGGAAATCTGGGAGTCAGTGTGTCCATGAGTGACGGACGTGTGAATCGATTCCTACCCTGAGGTGCAAGGCGATGGATCGAGAGTATCCGAAGCTGGAGAAATCAAAAGGTCTTCCTCGACCAGTCTCACACGATCCGACCGCCACGTATGGGTGTGCAAATGCATCCGCCGCCAAGACCTAAACCTCACCCCATGAACCCGGGCTCCCCTGCTAAGTTAAGTTAGAAACATAGTGAACCACTTGAAGTGACCTATCTCGGGGGTATTGGTTATTCATAAAATGGTTCTTGGGGCAGCGGTACCCATACCCGCCTCCCAAATCAACACGGAATAAACATATATGTCGAAATAATCGATCTTGGAAATATTTAGCCTCAATATTCAAACATCTTTCGATCACTGAACTCTCTAGGTACCTATAATTTAAAGAAATTTAGGGCCTTCGCTCATGGAGAAACTGAAAAAACAATTGTCGACGCAATCGCAATCAACCTCCTCAACAAAATCGCCATTTTTCTGGTCTGACATGTCAAAACATGACAAAAATTTACAGTGCGTGAGCCACTACCATGGCAACCTATCAGCAAGGCAACTGAAATGCAACTGTGCTGGTCAGCAGTGCTGATCGCCGCGGCAGTCGCGATACAGTTGCCTTGTTGATTGAATTGCCTTGTTGTCGCCAGATTGCCATGGTGGCGCCTCACAAACTGTCAAGTTTTCGAGTAATCTGCAATTTGTCAGATCAGAAAAATATGGATTTTATTCGGGAGGTTGACTGCGATTGCGTCGACAACTTTTTTTTCAGTTTCTCCATTATCAAGGCCCTTACTAACAATACTAAAACTATCGACATGGTGGGACGAAACGCAATCGCATTCGAAACTAGTACGTTTGTTTATTAAAAACGTGGTTTACAGTTTTACATAACGTTTTGAATTTAATTGTAGCAATTTGAATTACAAAAACCACCCCACATCAGCAGTGCTTGTAAATCACCATAAGGTGTCCAACCCTTCTGTGCATTAACAGTGTAAACAAAACAGTCAATTTTCGTAGAAAACGTTCGAGAAATTTTCAATAAAATATAACAACAAAAACCACAATTTTTTTTATATCTGCACTACGTGCAGTTATAAATATCGTCGCTCAAATTTTAATTTTTTTTTTTTTACATGAGCTCCACACAGGAGGCCCTGAGGAAAATAATTTCCATCAGGGTCTATGTCATCTTTGGGGATGCTGTGTAGAGGGTTTTTTTTAAGGAAAGGAAGGAGAGGAGAGTTCTGGGAAGGAAAAGGGTTTAAGGGGTGGGTAGGAATCTGTGTGTCCCGGTCATCCGCCTCCAAGACCTAGACAAACCTCACCCCATGAACCCGGGCACCCCTGCTAAATCACCAAACGTAGCGAACCACTTGGGGTGACCTATGGCAGAGGTGTTGGTTATCCAATAAAGGTTCCCGGGGCGGCGGTACCCATTCCCGCCTCCCAAATTGAATTAATGCCGCGAAGGTATGTTAAAAAAATAAAAATAACCGATCAACGCCCATTTTATGCATATTTTGATAACATCACGTATCGCAGAATTTTAAAATATCGTCAGTATATCATTTATTTTATTTATTTAACGCCCAAAGGGCTTTTACATGTTTAGTAGTACAATTAATTCATGACAGATGATTTTTAAACAGATTTTTAAACAGATAAAGAAATAATAAAAATAAAATTAGATAAAAAAGCACACAAGTCATAAAAATACAAACATATAGCGATTTCACAGGTTTACAAAAAATACAGATATGTTTCGGAATAGTTTTGGAATAAGTTTTTTACAAGATCATGTTAAATATGTCAACATCACCTAAGTACTGATTTGCCATAATGTGAAATCGTTGTATCGCAGAGTGGGCAATGTAGTTCCGTTTATGAATGCTACAGTAGAATAGTGTATTTATATCGTGTAGTTACTGTTGGTATTCGTATATCATAAAAGTTAGTTTACTGCATGTGACTGAAGGTTTGTTTTTTAAAACGATTTGTTTTTAAATCATCTCCTGTGACATTCCTGTAAAGACTGATGTAAATGTATTTTAATTCCACCTGAAAACCCCAGTAAAATGAGATACGCAGTGTTATAACGTTATATACGACATATACATTACGTTATATACGACAATTCTACGATTTAAAAAAAATACACGATATATATTTTTCTTTCTCCTTTTATGTATATTGTTAAAATGCACCTTTTCATCTAGGTAACACTTGTTACATTCATTTTATCCTATATTTTTGCTAGCCTTTAAAACGGTTTTATGCATATGTATCCAAATGCACTTAATCAGGCGGCAAACAATAATTACGTGAGCAGTTTTTCTTCCAATCTAGACCGGCCCTAGGTGATATAAATTTGGGCCACTTCGTATATTCTTTTCAAGTAACGTGAGATTTTGCAGGACCCCCCCCCCCCTACTTTTAGAGCTCACGTATGCCCCCTGACACAGAAAATGTAATAATATGTAAAAGCCCAAAAGGGTGTTGATGATTACCTAATATTTATTATTTTTTTAATAACCACGTAGAATCACGAGAAATCATGAAAAATCACAAGAATCACACGAATGACAAGAATCTAAAGTAATAATAAAAAAATCATGAATTACATAAATAATTAATTAATAATTCTTAATTCATAATTCTTCTTCTTGTAACCCAATCTAACTATAAGTATATCATTTTCTTATTATAGAAGATCTTTGTGCATAGTATTAAGAGCAATTACTGTGGACTATGTATCAATAATCCCTTAATATACTAGTAATAACTTATCTTTTCCAATAATTCTTTAACTTCTTCACCTTATTCTTGTAATCCATCTTGTTATTATTGTAATTCATATAACTACATATACTCTCTTATTCTAGAAGAATTTGTGTGCATACTATGATTAATGATAATTAGTGAAAAATTCAACCTATACAAATGAATGCATATCCGCAAGCTGTAAACTTCACCCGCCATAACACGGGGTCATCCCTAGCATGGAGGGTGAAATATCCCAAAAAACTATTTGTACTTTCGATAATTCATGTGTTAAATAAATAAATAAACATATATCACAGAATTTCATGAACCTCAATAATAACATGAGTCAAAAGAATTTCATTATGATGAAGTTCTTAAATAAAATTATTAAATTCTGAAAACAAATTTTAACGTGGAACTCTAGTCGAAGAAAATAAAACTAAATCTAATAAACGCTCACTCCAGATAATCTCTTGTGGAAGTTTAAGAGGAAATGTTTCTGTTAGTTATTTAATTCTGAAAAAAATTGTATCTTGGAAGTTCTTTAAAAAATGTAAGTAGGTACTTATAGGATTTCCTGAAATAATTTTTCATGAAATGTTTTAAATGGGATTTTCTGACGAAAATAAAATTATTTTAACATTAGATCGCTTTTACGATTTAATACTTTTAAGTTAAAAATTATAAAAATACTTTAATTTAATTTTTTTTAAATAAATGTTGATACGAAGAAAAAAAATTGATATTGAAAATTTTAGACAAGAGTAGACAACGAAGGATAGTGAACCCTTTAGTATCAGAAATCGAAAATAATACATATGATAATTATATGTCTTCTTTGGAATCTGCCTGTATCAATATTATTGTTAGAGAATTTTGTTTTTCATGTGAATATCGCGCAAGATTTCCATTTGGAGCCAGTGGGACTATGGCATCCCCAATAGGTATGTTGTGAGGCTGTAGATAGAGGGATGGGAAGGAGATGGCGGAGAGGAAGGTGGGGAGTACCTGATTATTTAGATCTGGTCACAAAACACGGCTAAAGCCATTTCAAGCAACGTTTCATTTCTGAATGGTGTACTTACACCAGGGCGATACAGAAAGTATCTTCCACTCTCGTACGTGCCGCAAGCAGTATACCTTATGTTATTTCAAATGATTAAATTGTGAAATAACACAAATCAATCAAATAAAATTTACTTGCGCATGCTGGAATTTGAACCCGCGATTTTCGGGTTTTACACCTCGACCACGGAGGCCGACAAGGAATGCTGTACAGGAAGTGGGGATAGGGAAGGGAGGAAAATGAAAAAGTTAATAAAAATACCTGACTATTCAGATCTGTTCACTAAGCACAGCTAATTAAATTCAAGCAAAGATTAGGTGAGGTTAGGTAACGTTTCACAGGGTCTACGTTAAAAGGTTAGGTTAGTTAAAAATGCTGCGCTAACGCTTCCATGGAAGATTTTCCAGTACTCAATTAATTTCAGAACAAAGCAAATATTGTACATTTTATGACAATTAGCGCAGACCCGTGAAAAATCACGGGATATTATAATTGTTGGATTTGCGAAGCTGAAAGTATTTATAAAATATTAAATTGCCCGCAGGATCAAATTGCCGTTCAAAACATGGGATATCATAATTGTAGAATCTGAACATATATTTTTTTTAATATTTGCATCAATTACATTACCTTTCAAAAACATATATTGTCAACAAGCCACTGGAGCGACAACGCGAAATAAATTTACCTCGATTGCTCGCGATTTCCCAGATGATCATTTTTTAAATTTTTCGCCAACATTAAAAAGAAATCATACCTTCGAATTCTAACATGGAAACAAAAAAAAAACTATTTTAATGCTATATAGCCAATAAATTAACCTGTATTTTATCGTTTATCTCATATTTATGGGATTTATAAAAAAATATATGTAAATAATATCGTAAAGTTTGTAACCGCGGAATCCTGCGTGTTGTTACTTTGAAACTGCCGTGAGCGGTACTTATTCGAGTCAAAAAATAATATTTTCGATTTTTTTAATGTTGTCTGTGATATAATTGATAATGAAAGGTGCATATCTATGGAAAATGGACTTAATTTTAACCGTAAACAGCTGATCCAAAATTTGAAGTGAAAAAAATATTTTCAAAAATCATTTTTAACATCGTTCTAAAAAAGGGTGACAGGACAAGTCAGAATGAAACCAACTCAGAAGCACCCCAGAAAGGTTATTAAGAGTGGTGACAAAAAAAAATATTTAAAAAATTGGTTAAATAGGTTAAGTTAGGTTAGGGTTACCAGATATTTAAAATTATTTTTTTATAGCTTTTAATGACCTTTCTGAGGTGTTTATGAGTTGGTTTCATTCTGATTTGCAACATCTATGGTCATAATAGATAAAGCATTTCAATAGCTTCGTTTGACTGGCTAGCCGGGGAAATGTTTTTTAAATAATTAGGTACCATAAATGTTTTACGAAGAGTAGGAAAATGTGTTCCAATTTTAGACCGCTATCATTCGCGGAAAAATAAAAGTGGTTCATTTTTCAACCAAAATCACTCCAGTGAAAAATAATTATAATGTTTTTTGCCGCAAATTAGAGAGACGTAATTCAATTTATCCTTCGAAAAGGAATACTTGGAAAATCAAATGCCAAAAATTTTAATAAAATAAATTAACTTGTCAAACATGGAATTAATATAATGAAATTAAAAAAATACATGTATAAATATGTAAAAAAAAAAAATCTTTCAATTACTTTCTGATTAGAAATTATAAAAAAAAACTTTGTATTTAACCAGAATATTTATTATTTTATACATCGACCGGTTTAGCTTCGAGCAAGCTTCATCAGGATATAATAATAATAGTTATCAATAATAATAGTTATTATCCTGAAGAAGCCTGGTCGAAGCGAAACCGGTCGATGTTTAAAATAATAAATATTCGTGGTTAAAACAAAGTGTTTATTTTATTTAAGAAAAAATAAATTATATTCTGATTATATTTATGTAGGCTGGTACGTACTTTATCGCTTGTTTGCTCTTAGTAATCAGTTCAAATATTGAACATTTTAAAGCAAATTTGAGGTCATTACGCAGGAATATTCATTCACATCACAGAAAAACGACTTTAGAATGTTTGATTCAAAATTAATAAGATTTTTTTTGAATAGTTTGAGAGCGGAAAGTGGAAATAACAACCTAGTTCACGCCGCACCGCGCACCACGCTCCAAGAAATAGCATCCTATTTATATTCTACCCTTATCCAATTTGATCACATCTTTATATGACTTCTCGTACCGCCAGATATGCGAAACCATTCAACCAAGATATGATATGATGACGCTGCACTAACGGGATATACTGCGGAAAATGGTGCCCGTAATAAAAATGCACGAAAAGATCAAGAAATACACAGTTTTATATTATGACATGAAAAATTGAGGAAAATAATTTCTATAGGGCATATGTCAAAGATAAAGGAATGAGGGGTGAGTAGGAATCTGGCGTTCAATGTCTCCCGGTAATTCGCCGCCAAAACCTAGACAAACCTCACCCTATGAACCCGGGCACCCCTGTTATGTCATCAAAGGCAGCTAACCACTTAGGGTGATCTATGGCATGTACGTTGGTTATCCACTAAATGATTCTCAGTGCACCGGTACCCTTTACCGCCTCCCAAATTGTATTGTACAGTCCGTGTAAGTTTTTATAATTTTTCCCTATTATTTGAATGCCGTTTTCCTAGAATAAAGCTATTAATAGTAACTACACGGGTTCGCTCGCATATTGATATTTTTCTCTATCTTATCATAAATTGAAAAACAAGATAATTAAGAAGGAATAACCAGACACAATCGAAAATATGTCATTTTTAAATAAAATTTTATATATATATATCTATTTTCCGCAAAAAATTATAAATTGATTTCGAAAGAATGTTTTTTTTTATCTAGTAAAGCTTTGTTTCAAATTTTCAGTAATATATTTATTTTTGGTACAATAAGGTTTTACCGTAGGTCGTTGGCAGATTTGTTAAATTTTCAAAAAAAAAATTGTATTTTTCAACATACATTTCAAATCATATAATCATGCAGTAAAATAAATCAATAAACTAATTGGAAATCTACTTTTCAGAATTTTTATTTAAGTTCAAATAAAATCATAAAAAAAGATCCGCGCCCTTGTTTTTTGATGAAAATACTTCAGTTTTTCGATTTATTTACGATCTTACCAACTTACAACATTACAGAAATAAATACTCGTGACCAAAAAATATTTTTAAAAAAAGTACATAATTTTAATAGTTTTATCACCACGAGTTTGTTAATGTAGATATTTACGAAAGCAAATTTTAAATGAAATAAAATCAACATTGAGTTATTATGTTCAAATGCTGGTATGGAGAATAATAATTAATATTTCTCCTCGGAACCGGCCTGTACAGTTGAAAGGGTATGATCGCAAGACCATCGTTAGACGAAATTTGAATTCTCGGCCGCAGGTTGGTGGCTCTTTTAATAGGATTTGAGATTCTCCGGCCAAAAGCATTATTTTTTATTGTTTTTATTTCTTGCTAGAGCAATCCCGATGAGTTAAAGAACCCATTTTAGAACAGGAGGAACATACAAATCATGGGTGGGAAAAAATAGTTAAAATTTTACATATGAATTTAGATATAAAAAATATAAGTTTCACATACAATATAGGCGAAAAAATAAAAGACAGGTTGAGTAGAACAAACAACAATAGAAAACAGTTAAAGAAAAAAGGAACAGGGTTATACAGATATGGATGATTACAACTAAATGGAAAAGAAAATAAGAGAAAAGAAACAACCGTGATTGGTTTTTGGTTTATTGCGCCGTGTTGCACTTCTAACTTCTTTAGCCGACGTTTCGGACAGTGTTGCTATGCCCGACTTTTGTCTATAAAGGATAAAGTACAATATGACATATACCTCAAAAATTAATCACTATAGGTAAATTAGTATTTAAAAGCTGTATTGCTCGTGAAAGAAATGCCAATGATTATTGGGTCGAATTTTAAAAAATCAGACTGAAAATTCAATGCGTATTTTACGATGCAGTATGCACACGTCATTATTTGAGAGTTGTAGGTAAAATGTTCTGGTTAATAGTATTTTAGAGGTTAATCATTCATTAATTTGGGTGGCGGTATAGGTACTGCCGTCACGGGAACCATTCATTGGATAACCAACACCTCTGCCCAAGGTCACCTCAAGTGGTTCGCTGCGTTTGGTGATTAAGAGGGGTGCCCAGGTTCACGGGGAGAGTACGGGTCTTGGCGGCGGATGCGTCTGCCCACCAGCTGCATGGTAGACCGAATTGGGAGAGAATGTTTGAGGAAGTCCCTTTGACTTCTCCAATCGTACTCTCTCGGAACATCGAATAGCACCGCAGTGGGAGGGACGGATTCATACGACCGTCACTCCTGGAAACACTGACCCCCAGATTCTTATCCACCCCTCATACCCTTTTCCTTGCAAGAACTTTCTCACCTTCCTTTCCTAGAAAGAACCTCCATCCAGCATTCCCAAAGATGAGAGAATTATTTTCTTCAGGACCTAATGTGTGGACCTAATGTAAAAAAATGGTTGCAGGCCTAAGGGGAAAGTACTGTCATAATAAAACACACCAATAATAATAATATTAGCTTTTTATGAAAATACACCTCAAGGGCGCTTATTATTTCTCAAGGGCGCTTAATTTTTTTATATCCTATTTTTTAAAAATCCGCAAAGTTCTTTCCAACTTCCTAAATATGGATTATTTATGTATATGTGAACGTAAATAATAACGGCAAGACAGGCAAGGTAACAATAACTAACTAACCATCACGCGGTTTCCCCACAGGGGTAGGCAAAGAGGACGGACCGCCAAACAACTCAATCTTGCTCCGTTCACATTCATACATCGTCTCATACATGCTCTTCTATTATTCTGACTCTTCACATGGCCCGACTCAAGTATCTGATTCACTTGGCCGTGTCTTCCTCGGGCCGGTGCCATGTCTTCCTCGGGCGTCCACGACTTCTTTTACCATTCATATTTGCGCCATATATGCTCCGTACACACCTTTCCTCGTTCATTCGCTCTACATGCCCAAACCATTTCAGCGTCCCTTTCTTAATCTTACTCATTACGCTTACATCAGCCTTGCATTCATGGCGGATCTCTACATTTCTCACATGATCGTATATGGTTTTACCACACATACGCCTCAGAGATCTCATTTATACACCATTCAATCATCATCATTCAGTTAGTTTCATCCTTCCTCTGCCAGTTCCATGCCTCACTGCCATACATCAGGGTAGGTACCAGCACTCCATTATGGACGGCTAATTTCGCTTCTTTGGACAGTTTTTTGTTGGCGCTAATGGCGGTCAGTACTCCATTAATAGAGTTGCCTGCATTTACCCTTCTTTCGATATCTCTATTATCAGCCTTCCCAACTCTCGTAAACATACTTCCCAAGTACACAAACTCATACACCTGCTCCAAATACTCATCACTCACAACTATGTTGCACATTGTTTTCATACTCTCTCTTTCAAAAACAATTGATTTTTTCTACATTGTCATTTCTAAATTAATAGCATATTGATTATTTATTACAGTATATTTACTGTTAATATATTGGATACGCACCATAAAATATATATTTTTTTATTGGTGCCCTTTTTTACTCATTTAAAGTACGCTCTAGCGTGTTTAAATCGCACTTTATGGAACGCGCGTTTTTTAAAATTACCATGGCAACATCAACAAATCAACAAAATGTGAAGTCTAAATGTCAACTTTTAACTATAAATCTGACAGGAATATTTTAAACGTCAAATAAAACATTACAAATGTTTCAAAAATTTTATTCAAAGCTTACATTCTTTTTTACATCTTTTACATTCTAATTATTTAAATGGATGTGAAAAAAGCAGTTCGTATTATTTGAAATATTAATACCTCCGTTTTTTAAATCGGAGGAAATGCTGTTTAAATTAATAGTATTCTAGGAAGTCAATGAGGCTGCACTTCCATTAATGGCAGTTCCAATAATTTTTGAAACATTCTTCTTATTGCTAATGCTCTCTTCCACGTAACCAGTCGCCACAGCTGCCGATTTCCATCCTACTTGTCGTTGGATTTGATCAATTGTCATGCCACTATTTGCCATAATGGTAGCGGATGTACGTCGAAACGCATGTCCTGTATATTTCTCAGGATCGTTTAATTTAAGATCGCGTGCGATTTGTAAGGGGCATGATCCAAATGTGTTAATACCAACCACTTGATTGGTGCACTTACCCTTATCATACCGTAAGAAAACCCTGTCTGTACTTACATTTTGGGGTCGCAATGATAAATATTGCTTCATCAAACGCACATAATTAATTGCACTACTGTCGGCAACAGTAAAACGTCGAGCCTTCAATGTTTTAGATGGTCGGATGGTAATAAGCAATACACTTCCTTCTTCTTTGATATCATATAAGCGTAAATCGCACAATTCACATCTTCTGCAAGAGCCAAAGATTCCGCAAATGGCTACCACCTTCAAAAATAAGTACGTCATGTCCGGTGCTTCCGTGAAAAATTTCCGCAAATCATCTTTTTTGAATACATACGCCTTCTTAGCAACGTCATCCTTGCTAATTGCCTTCATGAATGCATGCACTTTCACAAATGATTTTAAATCAACCCCTTTATTTATCCTCAACAGACATTGCAATTTCGAATGTATGGCCCACATAGTCGATGCTTTGTACTGTTCCGACATTTTCTGAAGGTAAGCAAGCACAACTCGTTCATCTACATCTACTACGTTTTGCTCCTCCATCCATGTTATGCACCTTTCATATTCTTTTTTATAAACGTCTTTGGATTTTTCAGGTATTAACCGCGATTCTGCTTTGGTATTTAAATTATCAATGTTAGAACTCATTTTACAACACACAATAACTAGTAAAAACTGTGATGTCAACTATTAATCTTATGTGACAGATTGAAAATGAATGTTTGTGTTTTTCATTTCCATGACAACAAGATATTGTGATGTCACATCACGAATTCATTAATAGTTCTTATTTCCAGATTTTTAATAATAATATCAATATTTATGTTTTCAAAGTGTACCAATAAAAAAAATAGCGTAAAGTATTTGTGGATAACTGGTCTTTCAAACACTTGCTTTATTTCGAGCACTCGGCTACGCCGTCGTGCTCGAAAAATCGCGCATGTTTTAAAGACCTGTTTATCCACTTATATTTTAATATACTATAAATACATTTGGGCATCAGTCTTATTCAAATTAATAATTAATGCTATGGGACCATGGGGGCGCCATCTATGGTGGTTGTATTATATTGAATTTACCTATGTGACATTGAAATTCAGTATATTCATGCATTTTCTGACCTCTGTGGGTCAAGCAATTACTTACGACGTGAGTGTTGGTGGAAGCCAATAAATGTCAGTCATGATCAAATAATTCACCCATGATTGAATTATTGTTGTACCTAAGATTTTGGCACGTATTATTTATTTGCAAATTTATATTCATTATAAGGAGGTAGTTCATCCTGTGATAAACACATGTTGAGATTGTGCAATACCTCCTTGGAAAAAATCAATATTTTGAAGGAAACCAGTGTCGTTTTGTGTTGGACATCGTGTGGAGAGCTGCATTCGCTGAGTGAGTATTTGTTTTGTTTTCACTGAGGATTTTGGAATTGATGTATAATCTGTTTTGTGTCACATAGGGAAGAGTTCATCTTTCATTAGTTAAATAGGGTAGTATTCCCTCGTGTTTGGGGCTATTTACACGCCCCTACATAAATTATTTTTTTTTATTTTCTTCTTAACTTACTTAGTTTCTTTCATATTTATTTCATAATTATTTGATAGTCACTATATTGCATAAGAAAGTTTCGCTCTAATGTAATCGCTTATAAATCTTTGTTTTTTTCATTAGGTTATTTTTTACACATATTTAAAAAAAAAACCTTAAGGACATATATTTTTTTAATTTTATCTATTGTTGAAAATGGTATGAACTAATGATGTAATGAAATAAATAAATAAAATAAAAACATTTTGTCTGATCTCTCAACACGATCTTTCTTGTTAATTCATATATTTTTATCACTAATTATTTTCTCATCTATCATTTTATTATTTTGCTTTTACTTAACTGTTTAACATGACCGATATTTGCGTGTGTTATTTTTATTAAATTCTGAAATTATTAACCCCGATACAGGCAAACCCTAGTGGGGTTAATAATTACACGCTAAAAATATATGTATATAAATTGTGAAGAAGCAATAAATAAATAAATAAATGACTTTGGACTTACTTACATTCAACATGAACTCATTCTTCATACATACTAAATTCATCCTAGTCACGAGAGACTGTATACTGTTAGAAATCAGCACCGCATCATCAACATACAACTGGCAACATACTTCCAGATTACTCAATTTCGCTCCCAATCCCATCTCCTTCAATTCTTGCATACAATTATCCATGTATAGATTGAATAACAACAATGAATACATATTTTCAAAGAAACGTTTAGATGTAAGAATATGTAGAGAGGATGGCGGAAATAGAAATTCTAGAAGAATGTTAAACACTGTGGAATCCATTCGCCTGTGTAGATACAGCAACAAAAATTGAATTTTCGTATTCCGGTTTTCTTTCTCCCGCCCTTTTCTCCGATTTCAAAACATATCCCGAGTTTGGGTTCCTTGGGAAAAAAAATTTAAATGGTTTGTGTTCATAATTTATAACCATTTTTTAACTTAAACTCATTCCGGCGAAGATTTCGGCTCCCGTTAACCTTGTAAAAACTGCGCAGATTTCTTGTAAAACGATAATTTAATTTAGTTAGCATCATAATAGAAACGCCTCTGTTTTTTCCGTTTTATTTTCATATTAAATCCACGTGCAATTCCATTTTTCATAAAAGGGACCCTTCTGGCTTCCGGAACGAAGAAGAAAAATATGTTTTATTAAAAATTCCATTCCGGAAAAAGCGGCCGACTAATATCACTGCATTTTTTTCATTCCATTTCTCTCGTCTTATTAATATTATTAATGTATGTTCCCTTCTATTTACAAATTTTACACCTTTGTGTTATAACTTTTTACATATATTGTGGATAAAAATAATCACGTTTCAATGACATTTTTTATTACATTTTCCACATTAGTAAAGTTGTTTTGCATTTGAAAATTGTACAAGGCCTTAAGAGCGTTTAACCAGCCAGCGGACGAAAATCCACATTTCGTCGAAAGTTGTTCTTCCGATCGTGCAGGACGGTTACAATGACAAAGATTAATTATTCTCCGTACCAGCTTTTTTAAATTATAACTCAATATCGAATTTATTTCAATCCAAATTAGCTTTAATTTATACCTTCATCCAAAAATGCTGAAAGGCGTGATGATAAAACTATTAAAATAGTGTACTTTTTGTAGTTATTTTTTGATTATAAGTATTTATCATTTTTTAATAATGTCTAAATTTAATAAGAATGTTAAAAAATTCTGAAATATATTAGTTTGTAAGTGCGCAAATAAATACACAAATGGACCAATTTTCGTCAAGAAACACATGTACGTACATATTTTTTTATGATTTTATTGAAACTAAAATTAAAATTCTAATACATAACTTTGCTAGATAATGTATTGATTTATTTTACTGCATGATTACATTATTTGAAATGGGTGTGGTATAATACAAAAACTTTTTTGAAAATTTAACAAATCTGCCAACGACCTATGGAATAACCTTATTATTCTAAAAATTGAAAAAAATTCTAAAAATTTATTACATACGAATGCTAGATAAAAGAACAATCTTTCGAAATCCATTTATAATTTTTTGTGGAAAAGAGTCAATACGTCTAAAAACTTTTTTGAAAATGACGTATTTCAGGCTTTCTCTGGTAATGCCCTCTTAAAGGTTTAAAATGACGTGGAAAGGTAGGTAAAAAGATAATTTTTTTTTAAAGTGGCATCACAATATCGCTCGCAGTCGACGAGACCATGGCATCCCCCGTATGTGTAAATTATACTGAAAGAAGAGTGGGTGCTTACCAGTGGTCCGATTCCGATACTAAATATGTATACATAAGATCATTTCAAGCAAAGATCTGATATCAGGTCTTTGTAATTTGTGTAATATTGACTATCTCGACTTGATAGTTCGCCACATAACACTTGCATGTGCTTAGCATGGTGGTCGAAAAATCCACAAATTATGTAAACATCAAATAAATGAATTAAAAAAAAAAAAAAACACTGTTACCATTTTGACAGGATCGACCGGACACGGAACTCACAAAAAATTACAGACAGACGTAATGTAAAAGGGATTGTTCCAGAATGGGACTTCTCTACGCTCAGTCAATTAAATTAGACAAATAAAAGATGTGGATAAGCCACATCTTTTATAGCCGAGTGTGGCACCCGTCTTAGACTTAAATTTTTTTATTTTTTCGATTTGAGAAAATTTAATTTAGTATTGTTATTATTGATTTATATGATTTTTTAAAAAAGTGACGTTTTGCGAATTAAACACACTAACAACAGAAAAAATAAAGTTTTCTGAAATGTTGGCTAATGTAGCAGGAAATGCACCGTGTCTCAACAATATCAATTTGTCAAAATTAAAATTAAACCTACTCAGAAATTGAGGCGTCTGACTTCATTTCTTGAATCACACTTACGATGCCATTGAGAGAATAAAAATATTTCCACATTAATTACATTACTAATGAATCTGTAAAAGCCGTCGTCAATCATTCCGACATCTCTTAAAGTGTGAAGGCTCTATGAAGTGATTGTAATTAGAGACGTATTAAAAATAACAGCGTTTGTATATACACACGTTTGAGCCCGACCCACAGCATGATAGCGGCCCCTGTAGTGTAATCGTAGAAGCTTTTGGGCGAATCTAATTATGAGGGTTTTAATGTTGAGTGTTAAGTTTGATGAACCTTACAAACATGGCTTTTAAACCTTAGTAAGGATCATTAAGGAATCTCACCAGACTATTTTCTAATGAAACGCTCTCCAGAAATAACATTACACAAATACTACGAATATTCAAAGCAAGCAACCATGTTTACCGAAACACCCTCATTACGTGGCGATAAAAGTACGTATTAACTTACCACGCACCTTCAAGAAGAAAGATTTTACTGTACAACTTGTATTTTAGATACCGTTTAAAAAAATTGACAGTTTGAAATATGTGTAACAAACAATTTGCGCCTGGCATATTATCATCTCATTAGAAATGTATTTAATAGCTCTTTTAATATATAATAATTGGTGTGTTAGATATTCTGGACTGAAACTCATCAATCGAATACTTTATTGTCCCAGTTACTCCATAGCGTAGCGGTTTTTAATCGACTCTTCTAAATTAGCTGGTTAAAAATGAAATGCATGTACTATATTATGGTTAAATTTGAGAAACATTATTTTTCATCCAAAAATTATGTTTTTTTAAATTTTAATTTACTAACATTTACACCGGCTAATCTACTTATTTAGTTCGTCAGCAGGTACAAATGTAATAACAACATTTTATGCAAAAACATGAAACATTTTCAACCAGTAAGTAAGTATATATGTGTAATGATTAACAATTAGATCAATAGGCCACTTGCATTGATTTCATAACGTCTTGGAAAAAATCGTGTGGATAGATTTTTTTACTAAGATTACGAAAATGTTATTTAATTTTTTTAGAAATGTACAGGTTTTTTAAATTTTTAAATAAATAAATTCATTAATTGGGCTCGTGACGTCACTTCATGAAAACTTCCCGTCTCCGAAAATGTTCCTACTAATTTTGTAAAATTCCACACTGATTTTTTTTTTTTTTATATGGCAACACTTTGATTTCAGGCGAATTTTTAAATTTGACATTTAACGTTCATAAGATTTATTGTCTGTTCTCTGCGAACTTATCATTTGGTTTGACTTTTTGACAGATGTTATGAAGAGAACCCCGTACATGTTACGCTGTCTGAAAGTGTTTTAGAGGTATAATGGTAGTGGTGCTGATTTTAACCAAATCAAATTTTATAATATTCTTATTATTATTATAATTTACAAGTACAAGCATATTACATTGGATTTAATAATATAGACGTTGAACATTATAATGATTTATGATAAATTAAATGGATCAAGGAAAGAAATATTTACGAGATGTAATATTTTTGGTATGGCTCGTTATTCTCCTGTGCTCTTTCTTGTGGAAAACGTTATTTTTTTAAAAATGATTTTCGGCTATGTAATTATCGTTTTTTAGCACCTTTAAAAGTATGTCCCGTCTTTCCTGTTTATAAAAAATGTTCTGAATTTTCGGATTGAAATTTTCAAAAAATCGCCAGGGTTTCAAAAATACGATAAAAAAATACAGGATGTCTTAGAATATTTGCCTAAACCGGAATTTAAAAAAAAAAATGATGCAAGTGGCCTATTGGTTTAATTAACAGAAACATATAAACATAAATGTGTAAATAACAGTATAAGCCTTATAAGAAACAAATGAATAGTCACATCAATAGTTGGTATTAGTGATTACTGCCGTACGATTAATTTTAAAACGGCTCCGTTTTATTGATTCTACATCTACTATAAATCGACGTAGATATCTTCCTAACAGTTTTTCAATACTTGAAACTCACCCCCTTTCTTTTCGCTGGATGAAAAAGCTTAAAATCTTCAACATTTTCATCACGTAGCCCTCCCTTGCAAGAATCTGGATCTCTAATACCAATGTGCTGGTAATTGCGCCCTCTCGAATATTTACACAAAGGAGCCCTCGGAGGGGTGATACGAAGGCAGGAGGCGGGGGGTGGCCATTAGCCCGGAAGTAGAGCCTCCTTCTGTAGTTCCTGCCTAATGCTTGACCAGAGATGAGCCCGATTTCTTTTGACTGGGTGCTTTTGGACATCTGGAAGATCTCATCTTGTTTATTTACAGATATTTATCATCTGTGTCCAAAACAGGTCTTCCCAAGAACTATCATGTGTATATCAAAGCATGAACTTATTTTATAGTGTCATGTTTCATTATTCCCACACTATCGAGATAAAATATTAATGGAAGCCATTTGAAGTTAGTTTTTTTCTGTGTAAGTACTTCAATGAATGAACGAGAATAATAATATAGGTTTATGTACGATTTATGATTAGAGCTTAATTAACAAAAACATTAACGTAAAGTAAGTAAACGAAATTCGTGCAATGTTGTGTACTTCAAATTGAATTGTTCTGCATTCTAGAAGCGAACTATTAAGGAAAAAATTCTTTACCCATAATACTTAGAAGCCTCATGTTAGCTAAATTAAAACACTGAGTAAACGTGTATTAAATTTATTAATATATTTATCATCACTTTCATTGAATCACTGTGTTTGATTTGGTTATTTTTTTTCTTTAAAAAATGTTAATTGTGAACAGTATAAACAGTATTGACGACCGGCGTAGTGCTGCGGTAAGGCGCTTGACTAGCATTCCGAAGGTCGCGGGATCGAATCCCGGCGTGGCAAATAAATTTTATTTGATTAATTTGTGTATTTCACAATTTATTCATTTAAAATAATATAAAGTATATTTGCGGCACGTTCCAGAGTGGAAGATACTCTCAGTATCGCCCTGGTGTAAGACCACCATTCAGAATTGAAACGTTGCTTGAAATGGCTTCTGCCGTGTTTGGTGACCAGTTCTGAATAGCCAGGTACTTCCCCACCTTCCTCTTCCCACTGCCTTCAGCCTCACAACATACCCCAATTGGGGATGCCATAGTCCCACTGGCTCCAGACGGGAGCAGTTGGGATTCTTGTGCGGTATTCATGTAAAAAAAAAATTATAATTATTTCGGTTGTTTGTACACCACATTAATATCGAAAATAAATAATACATTTTTAGTGTATATAATGAATACATACTGAAAATGTAATGGTCAGAGTAATTGCTTACCAAGCGATTGATGGAGGTTTGAAACTCGGCCGTGGCAGTTTTTATTTTGAATTTGAAATTTTTATAGGTTGATATTATTTTTTATACATTTTTTGAACACTTTATTTCGTATCCCATGATTTTTCACGAGTCTGCGCTGATCGCTACTACGATTACACTTAATCGAGGATTTTTTTTTATCTTGAGAAATTAGATATAATAGATAACCGTTCATCGTGTGACAAAGTGTTAATTTTTTTAAACTTTTCTTTATTAGCACGTGTTCGTAAAACATCTTGAAATTGATGGTATGTAGGTACCTAAATTGTGGCAAAATAATAATAAAAACAAATTAATTTTTATGAAACGTGGCGTAAAGGCGCGTTTATACGAATTCTTTGTAAACTGGACGCAGATAATAAGGTTCATAACTTTTTCTTTGAGTTTTTATGAAACATTTTTTTATAGAAAATTTTTGTAAATCACCCCTTGATATTCCGTGGGATGAACGTGAAACACGGCATATGACAAATTAGGTGTTCATATTTTTTATGATAGGAAAAAGGTTTTTTTTTAAAACTTGAATACTACACAAAGGTTGGTGGAACTGTAGCATCCCGTTTGGAGTACCTTGTGAGGTTGAAGAAATTAAACCTAATTTTTTATTTTAATACATTTCACAACAGATTGATAAACGTGGCCGCACAGTGAATACCGTTATTAATTGTCAAATAAATATTATGTGACTAGTGCAGTTCTTGCTTAGGTGGTTATTTTGTCTATGGTGTTTTTTTTTGGACACTGGTAATTTTTGGAAAAGAAAGAGTTCCTTTTTGTTTATGAGCACTTCCTTCCGATCAACTTGGGCAGTTGGGTCGGAAATTGGTCACTCACCAACCTGGTGTTTAAATTTACGTTTAATCATGAGAATCTAAGTCGATTTTAAACCTAAAAGAACGCGGGGTGTTTTTTACGTAACACGCGAGGTTCGTGTACGAGTTATTTATAGTGGATGACGTGTAAGTCCCACTTTTTTCCGATGTGGCTGGTTGGCCGTTTTTGTGGATGTATTTCTGGAAAAGGAATCGTGAAGTGAATTGCTCCTGGTGTTGGCTAATATCATATGCCTTCACGACCCCGCGTCGCAAAGTCACGGTCTGCTAACCGTAATACGCCAGGCGTGGATACTGTTGGGGGCCACGTGCCTTTGGATTGGAGTTCGTAGAGATGGCCCGTGGCTGAATGCGCTCCTTGGAGGTATAGCGGCCTCCTGCCCAATTAGAAGGACGACCTTGGTGCTCTGGATTCCGCGCCGTTCCCATATGGGAAGACTGGAGTTCCCGTCCCGTCTCGTGTTTTCTCACTGAGAAGCAAGATCGCGTTCGTCTACCGGGGTTATTTTCGTATAGTTAGCTTAGCGTGTCCATTAGAAGTCCATCTGATATGTGTATTTTTTTATATTTTCTTGTGTTACCTTGGTACGAAGTTTGTACACTTCCTTGTTGTTTTTTTTTGGTTTGGATTCAATACATTTTTATAAAGTTCCTCTTCTTTTATTTGACTGAAAACCCTACCTACATGACAGATAACTACTTGGCCCACTATCTTGAGCCCTGGTCTCTGCTCTGCCGCAAGGTTACCTTTTTATACGAACATGATACGTTTCAGTGGCGCTTCCAACGTGTAAAATCAGTTATTTTCGGTGCCCGAAACGTACTTTTCTGTCATGTGGGGTGGATTTTCAGTTCTTTTGCTGATAATTTTAGAGAAATCAGAGATGAATCGGTGTGTGTGCATTTATTTGGTTTTATATCTAACATTAACCGTTCTGCAGAGATTCTGTGTGTCATTCTGAAAATACACCTCATTGTGTTATGATCATTTTGTTGTGAGAATATTATTGTTTGTTTACCTTTTCGTAAGGCATGTAATTATAGTGACACCAACTTTAAGTGTTGCCATTAAGATAATGTTAAACAGAAAATTAATTCATAATATCTCTAGAGGTGATAGCCGAATTGTTGTTGGGAATATTTTTTCAGTTTACTGGCAATTCTGTTTTAACTGTCAGCTATCTATGTTATGGTTTATCGGAGCCGAGCTGTCAATTCTTGTCGACATTTGTCAGGTTATGTGCTTTGTTTACTTAAAAAGACGCGGAAGTTCATTATAAAATACATTACTTTTGTTTTTTAAACATAGGACGACTTGTGACAGACATTTATCATAAATAATTGTTTATTATAAGCTTGCGGTTACTAAAATATTGGGAGAATATAGTAACGGCACTATTCTTGTTCGCATTTGTGTCCGTTTATACCTTCATACATATAAAGGGAATTCGTGGAACGTATGTTGTAAAAAATAATTATTATTTTAAATATTTACTGCATTCTAAGGTGATTTTAAATAAATTATAAATGGCTTTGTCGTTATTGAAAATCAATGACTATTTATTGAGTTCATACGTACAGGGTGTTTGGTAATTGACGTGTTACAAATAAATAATTATTTATAACAGTTTGGTTAATCCTATTATTACCTTTAATTTCATATAATTATTTGAGAATAATAATTTAATTATAAATTAAATTAAAAAATTTATTTACATGGTTAGACATTTATCATAAATAACCGACGATCTTTTGCGTTCTGTGCACAAGGATGACAGAAGGTCGTCGTCAGTTACACAATATGGACGCATATATTTTGATGTCAAATTTTGGCGAGGATTTTAGACCTCATAAGTATATTTTGATTAAAATCCTAGTTTATTTATAGGTATTTATAAGTAGTCGTTTATACATAGTAAGCTATATTTATTTATAGATATACTTATCTTTATAATTAATACTATGCATATATTAGTATTAGAATAATACTACCTTCATATAATTAGATATATTAAAAACTATTAAGTTTTTTTAAATATTTTCTTTTTTATGCGGTGGCATGAGGGAATACCAAACCTTCATACTGCTTCATTTAATTACATTTGTTTCTTTTGTGATTGTTCTGGTCTCATGCTTTGGAGTTTGGTACCTCCAAATCTTGTGCTCAGTACAGATACTTAATTCTAGTTCATTGACGATAAACCGTTTATTTACCCTCGGTAAACTGGAATGTGATCCTTGTGGTCACTGGCGCCCAAATTTTGTTAGTTAAGTCTTTCTTTCCTCCGTTAATATGCTTTTCTGTTAATAATAACATGCACTAGTTTCGAGTTTTTTTTTTGTATTATTAAACGTATGATTATTTTGGTAATAATATACTTGTTCACATGAGTACACACACACTGATTTCATACCTTGTTCCGTCTGTTTAACGGATTTAGTTGTAATGCTATTATTTTTAAGTTTATGCCCTTCTTTCTTTAGTCCACTGGAGGCTCTTTTATTGCCCATTGCCCATGGAACCTCCAGAGAACTTGAGAAGGAATATTTTGGAATTTTGTGTTTCAGAGACTTGAGCACCTTTCTGATGCACAAAAGTTCTGTTAGTTTTATTATTGATATTTTGTATTTCATAAGTTTAAGTATGGTATAGCTTTCCTAAAAGTTCTTTATATAAATCTTAGTTCATAAGAAAGTTGTTTTGTCTCTAACAAAGTTAGTACTGCTTCGGCGTGCTTAACTAATAATTAATTCCTTTGGAATTATCGCTTTGCCTCTAATACAGGAAAGTGTGTTCTGTATAGTTTTTTAAGTCTAAGTCTGTTCTGTATAGTTTTAACTCTAAATAATATAAACATTAATATCTTACTGTTAGTATCATTATTAAACTTTAAATTAAGTATTACTAGTGTCATTCATTAAAATTTTGAATTGATCACACCTCGAATAGTGTCAACTCACTGAAAGCCATAGTTGATCACACATTTTGTTTTGTTTGTACAAGAAATGCTGACTTTTGTGCACTCGTGGAGTGTTTTTTTTCAAGGGATGCCAGCTTGGGTATTACCGTGGTCTCATTTTTTTTACAAACAATGTCACTCTTTTGAGTTTTTGATGCAGGTTGTTTAATGGATTTTTGGATATCCTAAGCTGCGAGCTTAACTTTCTGTTTTGCTGTTAAGTACCAATTGACTTTTGTCATGATCTGATAGATAGGTATTGTGTTATGTAAATCCTAATCTGACCACCTTGATTGGCAGGTATTTATTGTTTTATAAAACCTGACCTGATTTGATTTTTGAAAATTGGATAATTTAAATATTATTCTAGTTTGACGACCTTTTTACATATAGGTATTTCTTCGGAATTGTAAATCCTGGTTCAATAATGACAGTTAGATGATCCAATGTAAGATCCCTACTCTGCCCACGTCTGATAGACAGTTTGTATACTGATTCTATATTACTTATAACACAGAAAAGTATTTTCTTGTGTCCTAGTTTTGCCAACATTGAACTCCATTGTTCTGATTGAAAAATGTATATTTATATAGGTATTTTCTTAATTTAGGCTTCTTTAATTTTAAGTATTTGTTTAATTTTAAGTTTTATCTTAAGAATGTTAAACCGGATGGACTTAGTAAGATAGGTTGCTTTTTTTTGCTATTCAAATATAGCGTAAACTCAGTGCGAGTGAGGGCTGTTTAACCCTAAAAAGTGAAGCCAAATTGGCCTTTATTTCCTGTATAAGGAAAAGTGATTAATTTTTTTTTTCTTTTCTACAATTTATTTGGTTGTGTTTTTTCTTAAAATAAGAAATGTTGAGTATTTTATAAGTATAAATCTTGTTAAATTGACACGAAAACAACAGGTCTCCTTTTTAAGTAAATTCAAAACTTTGTTTAATTTAGTAGATGATGGTTGACTCCTTGTTTTCGTGCCTTTCTTTTCTTGTTTGTTCTTTATTATTAAGAAATTTAATTTTAAGAGATTTACCTTTAAGAAATTTAGTTCTAAGTTGTTATTTTAATTACTAATTAATGTTTTGTTATCATTTTTCTAGATACCTGATGGACTCATAGTTTAGTTAGTTTGTGGACTTAATTTTTCATGTTTGAGGGCAAACATTTTCGTGGGAAGGGGGGAATTGTCACATAAATATTATGTGACTAGTGCAGTTCTTGCTTAGGTGGTTATTTTGTCTATGGTGTTTTTTTTTGGACACTGGTAATTTTTGGAAAAGAAAGAGTTCCTTTTTGTTTATGAGCACTTCCTTCCGATCAACTTGGGCAGTTGGGTCGGAAATTGGTCACTCACCAACCTGGTGTTTAAATTTACGTTTAATCATGAGAATCTAAGTCGATTTTAAACCTAAAAGAACGCGGGGTGTTTTTTACGTAACACGCGAGGTTCGTGTACGAGTTATTTATAGTGGATGACGTGTAAGTCCCACTTTTTTCCGATGTGGCTGGTTGGCCGTTTTGTGGATGTATTTCTGGAAAAGGAATCGTGAAGTGAATTGCTCCTGGTGTTGGCTAATATCATATGCCTTCACGACCCCGCGTCGCAAAGTCACGGTCTGCTAACCGTAATACGCCAGGCGTGGATACTGTTGGGGGCCACGTGCCTTTGGATTGGAGTTCGTAGAGATGGCCCGTGGCTGAATGCGCTCCTTGGAGGTATAGCGGCCTCCTGCCCAATTAGAAGGACGACCTTGGTGCTCTGGATTCCGCGCCGTTCCCATATGGGAAGACTGGAGTTCCCGTCCCGTCTCGTGTTTTCTCACTGCGAAGCAAGATCGCGTTCGTCTACCGGGGTTATTTTCGTATAGTTAGCTTAGCGTGTCCATTAGAAGTCCATCTGGTATGTGTATTTTTTTATATTTTCTTGTGTTACCTTGGTACGAAGTTTGTACACTTCCTTGTTGTTTTTTTTTGGTTTGGATTCAATACATTTTTATAAAGTTCCTCTTCTTTTATTTGACTGAAAACCCTACCTACATGACAGATAACTACTTGGCCCACTATCCTGAGCCCTGGTCTCTGCTCTGCCGCAAGGTTACCTTTTTATACGAACATGATACGTTTCATAATATCTATATTAATAACGGTATTCACTGTGTAATATCTATATTAATAACGGTATTCACTGTGTGGTTGATTAGTCAGACATCTCCAAATACTAAGTTTTGAGATGACGAGGAAAACAATATTCGAAGCTCGCCTTAAATCAAATATTATTTACGCGTGTCTGTGTGTCACATATTAAATATGCTATAAATTTATAACTTATAATAAATAAAGTTTTTATTTAAGCAATAATTATCAGCCTGAAACACTCATCCACATTGAAAAATCTTCCGAGAAAAGATACATGACGCCAACGGGAGGATATTTAATATGTAACACACTATAATAAGCAGTAATTCTAGAATGAAACACTAGTATATATTGAATCATTTGGCGGGTATAAGATAAGCCGCCATAGCTCAATTGGGAGAGCAGCTGACCGGCAATCAGAAGGGCACGGGTTCATGTCCCGTTGGCGTCATGTATCTCACGTATGTCCTTACCCTTATTAAAGAACTTAAAATAGTAAAATCCTATATGTATAATATAACTCCCTATATGGATTCGTCAGGATTTACTACTTTATTCATCTCTTTCTTCACCTTTATAATGCTCTCTTTATGGTATTAACCCTCAATTTAAATCATATTTCTGTTTGAGTGTATAAATCAGTATGTATCTTACCTTAAATATTCTTATGTTATAATTAAATATTCTTATGTATGATACTCATTTATGTACCTCTACGCCTGTCTCAACACGGGTATACCCTAGTGAGACAGGCATCGAATAATGTAATGCAAACATACCTTATATAGATAAAAAATAAAAATAAAAAAAATCTTTTCTCGGAAGATTTTTCAATATGGATGAGTGTTTCAGGCTGATAATTATTGCTTATAATAATTGTTACCCTATGCCTTTGATTATATAAATGTCTAGATATAGCGCTCGAGTGACGAAGCGCCAAAAAAAATATCTGCCAAAAGTTGGCATATAAGCTCGGCCTGTCCGCTCAGTGGCGACACTATCGTTGTACGGTAAACACGTGTTGTGTGACATTTGAAAATGACGATTTGCGCTATATCAGTGTGCAGGAATTACATACGACGATTGAAAACAACTAAAAATGTTACCTATCATCGGTTAATAACCTTTAAATAACCATTCAGTTAAAGAAACAATTCAATTTTAATAGTGTAATTTGGTCTTAGGACAACGCCGTTTGACCCCATGTTTTGACGCCATGTTTACAGGGTTGCCTGTTATTCAAATTAAATTTTCCCGATAATTATTTCGAAGTAAAAACCGATCAGATTTACGGTCTTCTGCATCATGTTAATTTGATAAGTTTGGCCGTGGAAAAATATTTGGCCTTAAGATATCACTATAAGACAAAATTGGATAATATTAACCGGGATGTAAAATCTATACGAAAACTGTTTAAAAAACAAATTAAAAGGGAAGGTCATTAAGAATAAATAATAACTATCGATAGCTTTAGTTTTAAAAAGTTGCATTGTCTTTTTTAGTGTGACAAGATAGTTTTACCATTTTTAGGGATTTACCTGGATATGGGCCACCTTCTTTATTTGATGATGACAAAAATTTTAATTTAGACACAACGATACCTGCCGGCCAGTTGGCAGCATCTATGAATGTATCTTTCTTATTTTCTGTATTTCTTATTTATTTTTTAAAAATAATCGGTAATTTTTGGGGATTAGTATCCATGGCTATTACGAATAATTTTTAGAAAAAAACTTTAGATTTGCCTTAATCACTATAAAATGAAACTTATTGCATCACGGCAGGCGGAAAATAATGCATTTTAATTTTCAATGTCGTTAAATAAAATTTCACTTCCGACCGACACTTCGACAGCCCGCCCGCTGCCGCCCACCATTTGTCACATACACAAGCCCGCTACACAAACCCTGCGTAGCCAAACAAACCATTCAAAAACGTAGGCTGTTTTTTAAAGTAAAGATAACATACACAAGCCCGCTACACAAACCCTACGTAGCCAAACAAACCATTCAAAAACGTATTTTGACAGTGACAAAATGGCGGGCGGGCTGTCATAGTTTCGGTTCGCGAATTGAAATTTTAGTTAACGACGTTGAAAATTAAAATGCATTATTTTCCGCCAGCCGTGATGCAATAAGTTTCCTTTTATAGTGATTAAGGCGAATCTAAAGTTTTTTTCTAAAAATTATTCGTAATAGCCATGGACACCAATCCCCAAAATTTACCAAATAATCAAACAAAAATAAATCTCTTTTAACAATGATTTTATTTTCATTTATATCATTATATGTAGAACACTATCTTACTTAAATGAATTCAAAATTAAACGAATTATAGGTCCGCTAAACCGAAACATATTTTTTACCCACTTTTATGGGAAATACTCGGGAGCTGGTATCACTCATCACGCCTACAGTGACGTTGAGCGCTTTATGTTAACAATATAAGTTACCTATACTTGTGTGCGTGTCACGCACACAAGCGTTTCAAATCTGGCCCGTTCTTTTTTCGGAGTTACAGCGCAACACTCTATCTAGACATTTATATAATCAAAGCCCTATGCATAAAAAACTTGTCTTAAACGTTAGTTTAACAATTAAAAATAATAATTAATTAAGTTTTTGTTTATTTCTTCACAAGTTTTTCTGCATTTTAATTAATTTGGTTGAGTTTACGTATAAACTGAGTATTTACCAATAGTCCAAACGACCATTTTAGCTTTTGTTCAATATCCACTTTAAAATTAAAAATAAAGTTTAAAAAAAATATTGTTAATCGCCTAACCGTTTGGTTCAATATATTCACACCTCACAATCCGGAAGCCTCAGTTTCGCGCGAAAAATCATAAACCGTTCTTTTGGATCGAGATTGAAAAAAATCTATGCAAGATAGCTTTCATATTTCAAAAACAATAAGAAGCATTATTTCGTTCACTTTCCGGTTAAAAGAAAAATACATATGTTTGCATGAGAGGAAGAGTTTTTTTTTACAGCTTTTAAAATGTATGGTCGCTCGGGACGTTTTTGGTCTTATGAAAGTATACCGCGATTACGTGTTTTGGGATGTATTTATTCCTAAACAAGCAGACGGGTTCTAAGAATTATTTTGACTTGTGAGACCTTTACCTTTACGAAAATAGCTTTATATTAAAAATCTCTCATAATGTTCGTTGAAATAATGAATGAAAACTCCTCCTGTAAAATTTTATAATGGTCGTTTGAACAATTAAGAACTAACGCGACGATAAAACTGCATACTTAATTCAAATTTCGGAGATTGGACAATCGATATATTGAATTTTTAGTTTATTTTTTATTTTTTTTTCTTATTTTTATTTTTTTTATTTTTTATATGTTCGATAATATTGTTATTCATTTATAAAAACACTTATTTATAAATAAGTATCAGCTATGTAATTATAATTACGCGTGACAGCTGTTTCTACATTGGAAGGCATTATCAAACTGCCTTCAGAAGGCGAAGCAGCTGTCACGCGTAATAATAATTACATTGCTGAACTTGTTTATAAATAAACCGTTTTTTTTTATTAAATAATAATATTATTAAACATATAAAAGAAAGGAAAATTACAATGATAATAAATAAATAATATCTTCAATATGTCAACGAACCACTTATTTGTATCTAACAATATCAATTGAATGTCACCAATATTATTTTACAGCATTTAAATAAATCTCACCTTGAGACACATTCTATTAACATAGAACATTACTCACACCAAACTTCAAAACTCAAATATCAAAAGGTCTTTGATCTATTCTAGACATATTTAAGATTTTTATTTCAGAAGCCACCTTCTATTTTAAGCGGGTTAGACCTCTAACAACCTTGTAATATATTTTCTATTCAAGTTCTAGCACATTCAATTACTTTCTAGTAAGTACAAACTCCCCCTTCATGCTCGAACTGTATCTAAGGCGATATATCTGAAAGCCCATTTACGTTTGATTGACAGCCGTTTATAAAAAGTACTCATAATGGTTATGGGCACTGAAGAGAAAATCAGATAGAAGTGCCTCCTGGCATGTCTGAGTGCTCGAAGTAAAATATCGCACAAGAGTGGGGGGGTTTTCTAATTTTTTAAAATTATTATTTATTGTGTTACGGTACACTACGTTAGTATGTAAACTAATATAACATTTCAGTTTATAAAGTTATATTTCTACTGTAAGCATAGCATTTACATTTACATAATCCAATATGGTATAATAGGATGGGGTGGCGCCTATAAAACTCACACACAATCTCTTTACATTGCGCAAAAACTAATAATTAAAATAATATTAAAAAAATCATTTCTATATCCATCTGAACTCATATTCAAAGAATTTAAAGTCAGAAAATTAAATACTCTCTTCCTGTATCATTCAACCTTACAAGTTTACAAAGAGGATATCGTAAACAAATCCATACCCTTCAAAAACACAGTAAATTTTAGGCAAAAATACACGTTACCAATTCCCATTTGTAAAAAAACTTTGGGTCAACAAATAATACTTAGGAACAAATTTCTTTAATAAATTACCAAAATGACAGTTTCAAAAATTTCAAAACACAATTAAAAAAATATACTGAAAACCTTAACTAAAAAAAATAAATAATAAATAATAATTAAAAAAATATATACATATACACACATATGTTTCTCTTATTCTAAATATATACTAAATTAAAAAAAAAAATCAAAATAACCTAACAAATAATACTTCCTACCGCACACACAAGCATTTGCTTATTATGGGAGAACATTTTTAAAAAATATGTATATTTTTATTTAATAATTGTATTAAGTTGTTTTTATATACTTTCATTATATTTATGTATCTTTTGTATGTACTGTACCAAAAAAAAAATATAAAAAAATTTCAATTTCAATTTCAAAAAATTGGCTCTACACAGGAGGCCCAGAGGAAAATAATTCCCCTCAGGCCCTATATAATCTTTGAGGATGCTGTGTGGAGGGTTTTTAAGGAAAGGAGGGAGAGGAAGTTCTGGGAAGGAAAAGGGTATGAGAGGTGAGTAGGAATCTGGGGTCTGTTCAGCAGTGTCGGACGTGAGAATCCATCCAATGTGGTGCAAGGCTATATCCCGAGAGGGTACGGCTGGAGAAGTCAAAGGGACTCCCTCAACCATTCAGATGCATCCGCCGCCAAGACCCGGACAAACCTCATCCCATCAACCCGGGTACCCCTGTAAATTTACCAAACGTAGTGAACCATTTGGGGTGACCTATGTCAAAGGTGTTGGGTATCCAATAAATGGTTCCCGGAGCGGCGGTATCCATTCCCGCCTCCCAAATCTATCAATTTGAAGTTTTCATTCTTTTGAAAAAATCCAACCATCCACAAGGCTAGGGCCGTGTTATCCATAAGGCAGTGTTGGCAACTGTCTAGGGGCCCCGCATCAGCTAAGGACCCCTAGAGTAAAGGGGCCTTGAGACGTGCATTGCCTAGGGGCCCCGAGATGTTTTATCCGGCCCTGCACAAGGCGTTTTGTAAAAAACATGTTATTTTAAAGCATTAATGTAAATTAAAGTGTATGCATGTAAATTAAAGTGTATGTTAAAGTGTATGCATAATAATGAAATAAACTAGAAGGGCTTTTATATATATATTTAAATACTATCCTAGTAGTGACAGAGCTTGCCGTTTAAAAGCAGCCTCACAATGCCAAATATGTAGATATCCGAATTGATTATAATCAATAATTATTTTCATCAGTAGATAGTCGTGCAGGCTGGGAGATAAAACTGTATAACAGTCGTTATTAATGTACTAGCGGTGACGGAGATTATCAATGGGAATACAGAAATGAAAGCTCTCCATGATAGGCATGTTTTCAAACCATCTACGAATCAGTTTGAAGAAATGTGTAGCATTGTTTACACCCCTTCTAATTCGTAGATGCTTCATTCTGATCGTACCCAAGAGACTCATAGCCATGGTCCCTCAGGTAGAGAAGTCTAGATAAGATACAATACGATTGAACCACCTCCAGTACCAGTGCGACCAGCACACCAGAGGGCACTGTTTTGTTAGGATTTGGTACACCTGCTTTAAGGATTGGAAGGAGGTGGCAGTTTAATCGACCGGTGTACACGGCAACCTAATAAGCCAATGTTTGAACTTAGGATGGATAGGAAAAAAGGAATTAATTGCGGGTTAGTTTTTGATTTTCGCTCCCGCTTCTTCTTGCTTCGAGTTTCGGAAATTTTCTTGCCATTTTCTTGCCTCTTTTGGTCTCTTATTGCCAATTAGATATTTATTGACTATTTCAATCTCTTTCTGCATCTTCCTGTTCCTTCTTGGTTCTTCTAAGTCTTTGAGGCTGGAAAAAGCGCGGAGGGCGCTTAACAAAACTTATCATAAGTCAAAACTCAAGTGCAATTTATAATTCTATTTTCGACACTTTAATTTATCACAATTCACCAAAATTTTGTTGAGTTCATTTGCTGAATTAAAACAATTCGGAAGCGTACAAAATCATATTGTCTTACAGATACACAAAGCGAATTTAAAATGTTAATAATTGGTCCTTATTTGCAACAAAACATTTTGTTTTTATTTAGAATAGATTCTCTTATAATCAGTTCCAGTGTGTAGGACGTCACGGAGGCCATCGCCCTCTGATGTGCTCTAAAAATCTCTCTCTATTGCTAGAAACCTAACTGCTAGCCCACCTCGGTTCTGAACTTGGAGGGCAAACCTATACACCAAAGACATCTCTTGAAAAAGTCTATAAACTCCATGATCTACCAGCACTAGAGCCATCTAGCTACGTAGCTCTAACTATAAACAACCCTTCTTGGAATTATCTGTTCAGTGGAAATGGTGAGAAATGGGAAGCCAGAGGAAGCCAGCGAGGAACACGGCACAGAAAGAACATGTAGAAAGTTTGGGTGATCAATCAACTGTACAGATTGTGGTAAGGCAATAAAAATAATCGTTGGGGAAATTAATTTCTACGCGGAAAACATTTCGGGATTAATAAATCAGGTGGGTGCTATTTATTGAGATTATTTTCGGGGGTATAAAGAATTCTGAGAGAGTAACTTCTGGAATAGTTCTTCCAAAGAAGTAAGCCATTAATTTTATATATAATGTTTTTTATTAAACGATAATATTTGCAGTTCGACCGTTTATTTAAATCAAAGAAACAATAAACCATTTTATTTATTCATTTTATTTCAATCCGAATAGATATTAGAAATCAGAAGTTCCGTATTCGTAATTTTGCGTTAGCAATCAAAAAGTATGACTTTCAGCTACATAAATAAGAAAATTACCCCCTATTCCCTAATGTACATATATTGTGTTCGTTATATCTGCATTTCAATGGAAAGTATAACATAAACCGAAGAACAGCATGAATTGACTTATGTGGTGTTTAGCGACCAGACATGAATATTAACCATTTTCTGTCAGTAGGTCAAAATATTTCTGCTTTGCAATGAAGTTCATATAAATTGAATTTTGGTCTGAAAACTAAAAACTGTTTTTGAAGGGTGGTAAAATTCTATTTCAAATTTTTGTATTAGAAATAACCAAGTATTTTTTTTAAATAATACTTTTTAATGCAAACCTTCAAGTTTTCAAAATAGCTCACCTTACATTTTTTCTAACTAAAAATTATTGGTGACGAACAAAATTAAAAACACACATACATATATAAAAGAAAAATGTATTATAAACGTCCTCATAACTTTACCTTTTTGCGGTTTCATAAAAAAATAATAAATAAAATATTTAAAAAAAAAAAAATTTAAGAGCTGTTTGAACGATTTTTCATGAGATCTATTTGCGTTGTTCCGAAAAGCGAACAAATTAGTCTTAAGGGTTATAAAATCCATTTCTAACCTTGCTTTACTCATCTCCTTTCCCTCTTCTAATTCTTTAGCCTTTGCCTTTTTTAACATTAACTCCACACAGGAGGCCCTGAGGAAAATAATTTCCCACAAGGCCTACGTCGTCTGAGATGCTGTGTGGAGGGTATTTTTGAGGAGAGGAAGGAATGCACATTGGTCTTGAAGAGACCCGTGTTGTGGGAAGGAGGAAACACAAAGGCCGGAAAATCATTCCACAGCCGAACTGTTGAACACAATCACGAGTCGAAGAAGCGACCCGTTCTTATGTGATCAATGTCAACCTTGTACATATGTTGGGCACGCGTTTGGCGTGTTTCCCGAATATGCACCGGTGCCGAAGGGATCGATGACGCTAGTTCCTCGGTGCATCTTCCATTAAAATACCGGTATAACAAGGATAGCATTCCCACCCAACGCCTGTGCTCTAAAGATTGCAATCCGTCAGTTAAATTAGGAGAATCTATCAGACGCACAACCCGTTTCTGCACAGGGTTGTTTTCAGGTATTTTGGGGCTCCAAAGCCAGAGGTGGCTGCCAAATTCAACCGTAGGGCGCACTTGTGATTTGTACAGGGTTAGCAGTTGTACTATTAAAGTACCTGCAGGCTCTGTACAGTACGCCCAGATTTTGAGAGGCTAACTTAACTCTGGCTTCGATGGAGCCCCCATATCTGAGCTGGTCACTTAGAGTTACATCAAGCATATCAATGGAGGGCCTGTTCGGAAGATTGCTTTCGTTGAAGGAGACTAGATTTACCTACCCCTATCGGGGGTTCCTTAGTTCAATTGGTTCCAGACGATTGGGAACAATTTGGACTCTTACGCGGTTCCACAATTTTTAAACTGTGAATAGTTATAAATTCTCAAATAGCAAACCCCTTTCACCATAAAAACAATTTCACCGAGTCATATAATCTCGTATGTTTTAACCCTATTTATTTATTTAGGTACTTGGTCCAAATTATCTGGGTAATGCCATCTTGTAATATGACAAAGTTTCAAAGATTGAGACGGTGTTTCAGAATTTAGGCGCCATCCAAGAATTATTATTAGATCCTTTGAGGAATATTAAATTACCCTCTTGATCTCAGTTGGTTTAAATATTCAGATGCGTCCGTAACAAGTTTTACCACTCACGAAATACGTTTAACTTTTTCAAAGTCAAACTAATAAAAAACAAACATATCGGTCGCAGTAAATAATAACTCAACTCTGCAAAACTTTTGCCAACTCTAATATCGTGTGATAAAATATGTACTAGTTGTCACCCAAGAATTAGATGAGAAACTTAGCGGAAAAGGTGGCTCCATTTTCATGGAGGTTAGTAAATATATGTAATTAATAAAGTATCATGTCAAATTAAATAATAAATTAATCTACCTACAACCATAATCGGCGTTTTAGTCCAAGATCCCAGGGCCCTCCTCAGACGTTAGTTATTTTCGCTGGATAATCCCGAACACAGCAATTTCACTATGTTAGAAAGAGATGGCAAAATTTTACTCATCGCCATCTTAGAAATCATGCCACCACTAGTGCCAGGCGAACAGTGGAGCGCTACACACAAATACACCACGTTCAGGGTATGAATAATTACAATATTTCCTTCTTTTCGTTGCAATTTTTCCATAAATGAAACTCAGTGCTATTACTTGTAGTGCCAATACGACATTTACAGGTGTAGATAGTTAGTAGTTTAATATTTTATCACCATTATCAGATGCGGCCGAGCTAAACATAACCTAAAATTATAAATCATTTTTTGTTGTTTTATTTTGAAGGGTATTGGCGAACGAATTGAGTAGGTCAATCTCGAACGTTCGGCATTGCCCCACATAGTATAAAAGAAGCAAAGTATAATAAAAAAATTGCAAAACAAAAGAAAGAAACTGACCAAAAACAAATAATAAAAAACACATTAAAAGAATAAACACTAAACAAGGCAAAGAAGGAAAACAAAAAAAGATACAGACAAAAAGCGGGAAAGTAATAAAAAAGCTGTAATAAATTTTTAAAATATTAAAGACTTTGGTTCTGACAATGACAATGGGAAGAAAAGAAATACACAAAAGAGAACGAAAGAAAATAAATTTTCGTTATTTGTTTTTGGGGTGTTATGCCGTGTTGCGCTACCTCCTTCTTTAGCCAACGTTTCGGACATCGTTGCAGTCTACACACATCTACACATCTACCGGATCTGCCGGATCTGCCCTGATGATGGACACTGCAACGATGTCCGAAACGTTGGCTAAAGAAGGAGGTAGCGCAACACGGCATAACACCCCAAAAACAAATAACGAAAATGCTTTTGGCCGTGAAAATCTTAAAACTTATCGAAAGAAAATAAAGATTATTATTGCATTATTTGTAATGAAAAATATGGAGACAGCCCACTTGGTGATGATTAGATCGAGTGCTATGTTTGTAAAAACTGGGGACACATGGGCAATCGTCTTCCTTTGGCTACCGCTGTGATCTTAAATTTAAGTTATATTGTGACTAATTTGTCATATGTGATCTCATTCTTAGGCTAGTCTGGGTCAATGGCGAACGATCGTAATTGCCCCACCAGGTGTCCGTGATTTCCCGACCGGTATCGGGTAAACACGAATACTAAAGATTTTGTTTTTATTAAAAAAGGTGATTATATACCTAAAGATAAATCAATACGTTAGTTATAATGATCTAATGTGTATTAATGTACCTTTCAGAAGTACTTATTAAATTTATCTTATATCTCGTATCTTTTCATTTATTTCCAAACTCCCTCAAGTATTCGTAATTACCCCGCCTACCCCTTGTGTTAGTATGTACTTTGAGTGAATGCATACATGCTAACTTGGGTTAACGCCCAATCAACCAGGTGCTAAAAGTACGTAAAAATATTGTTTACTATACTTAAAGTCTCAGTGCTGATTTTTATGTATATTTAAAATCAATACTGCCAGACACTTGCCATCGGCGGTTACTTTCGCGAGATGAATAATAAGAAAATAATATCTATAAACTTTTGCCTATCAACGTTTGACCGCAAATTCCAGGTTCTTCCCAAGCATTTTGATTGTTCCTTTATGTAGGTTATATTTTTAACCCTATTGCAAAACCAAAAATTGTTTTTAAATCCAGATAAAAAATCTTTCGATATAATTATTGAAAAACAACATTTTTGTTTCTAAATAATTATAATTATTGAAAAACAACATTTTTGTTTCTAAATATAAAAAAAATCGATATTGGAAATGTAAATTGGCTAAAAAATGCATACCTGCGAATATTCGAAAGAAAGTACTTAAAATAGAATAAACTTAAAACTTTAAATACAGATTTTATTTCTTAACATTATTTCACTTTTTATCAAATTCATACACTTTTATTTTAAAATTAAATGTGTGTTGCGTCACAAATTGGCGCGAAATAAAACCGTCACTTATGATTGGGTTTGTAAAATATCTGAACAATAAAGCTCGTATAATTCTAAGATAATAAGAAGCATTATTTTTTTCGCTTTCTAACATAAAAGAAATTACAAATATTCGCATGACTGGAAGAGAGATATTTTTTTTATTTTTTTTTATTCCAGTTAAAAGAAAATTACATTTTCACTCATTTAACTAGAAATAATTATACAAATTAAAATAAAGTAAATATTTCAATACAGCGCTATTCAATATCATTATTTTGTTTATCAAGAATAAATATTAATAATTTTTTTTTAAATTTACCCAGCTTCTTTTCGTTTTTAATGTCGTTTGGGAGGCAATTATATTAGTTGCCCCCCTCGTAACCAATGGATTGTTTACCATAGTTAGTGTGGATGGTGTTTAAATGTATGTTATCGTGTTGTCTCGTAAAGTGTTTGTGTACTTGGGACGTTTTAATGAATTCTGTGTTTGTGTGTACGAGTTTATTGTTTATTTTGTATACAAGGAGACATGTATTGTATTCATATAGTTCTTAATGTTTGTAGTTTTGTTTCCATATATGTATATATTTTTTGTGGATGTTCGGGGCTTGTAGTTAAGTAGTTTTTTGATTACCTTGTTTTGTATTACCTGTAATTCATTTATGTATGTTTCACATGCGTTTCCCCAGATTTCAAGCAAATAATTTAAATGTGAGTGTACGGGACTATAATATAAACCTCTTTTAAATTTATTTGGCAACAGATATGATATCCGGCTAAATACGCTAATTAAGGGGATGATTTTATCTTTAATACCTTATATATGTTGTTTAAATGTCAAATGCTGATCAATGCACATCCCAAGATATTTTTCTGGATCAGGATTTGAAGTTCGTTGTTTTAAATTTTTAAGGGTACTTGAGGAGGAATTATTTTACGGGGTGAGCTTAAGATCATGTATCCTGTTTTTTTAACATTCATTGTTAACATATTTGATTGGAGCCAACTGTTGATTTTTTCTAGATCTTTTTGTGCATTTTCTAGTAAGATATCTAAATCTTTACCCAAGTAAAAAATTGCTGCATCATCTGCATATAAAAAGATTTCACCATTTAAAATTAATTGCGAAATATCATTTATGTAAATTTGGAATCAGTAGTGGACCTAGTATGGACCCCTGCGGAACTCCATAGTTTATTGGAACGTATTTGCTATTTTGATTGTTAATGCTAACAAATTGCTTTCTATTGCAAAGATATGATTTGAGTAGATTAAGAGCAGGACCAACTACACCAATTTTCTTGAGTTTCTTGAGAAGTATGTCGTGACTAACTGTATCAAAGGCTTTTTGAAGGTCAACTAATATAGATAAAATATAATTCCCACCAACAATGCCGCTTCTAAGTTTACTGATTAAGTCATTTATTGCTCCTGGTGTGTTAGATTTTTTCCTAAAGCCGTATTGTTTTTTATATAAGAATGATTCTTTTAGCAGAAAATTGTTTAATCTTTCGTAAATTACACGTTCAAATTTTTTTGATAAAATTTGTAAGATTGAGATGGGTCTGTATTTTGAGGTATTTGTTTTGGACCCACCTTTGTGAATTGGAATCACCTTAGCAATTTTACAGCTATCGGGAAAAGTTTCTTCTTTGAAACATTGATTGAATAATTTTGTTAGAGTAGGAATCAATTCTGTGGAGAGACTTAGCACTGTTTTATATGTGAGTGAATCGTAACCAGCACTTGCATTTGGTTTTAGAGATTTTAATATTTGACTTATTTCTAACTCCGTAGTGGGCTGAAGATATAAAGATTCAATGCTGTCATGCACTAACGTTATTTCATTGGCTGGATTGTGTTTGACTTTACCACGTATATTATCGGCTAGTGAGGAGCCAATGTTGCAAAAGAAATGATTAAATTGGTCGCATATCTCTATATTGTTAGTGATTATTTCATCATTAATGATTAATTTATTACAAAAATTTCTTGAGGTGTAAGATTGGTTCTTAAGAATATTATTAATTAAGTTCCAAGATTTTTTACTGTTATTTTCGCATTTTTTAAGGAGATTACTGTAGTGTGTTTTAAGTTTCATTTTTTTTGTAGTGATATTATTTCTTATTTTTAAAAATTCTGCTTTTAGTTAGTATGTCGTTATTTGGTTATTTAGTTTCAGATGTAATTTATTTCTTTTATTGATTAATTTTATAAGGTCTTTGGTTATCCAGTCTGGGTTATTTATGTTTTTGGTTTTAATTTTTGTGGTACTATTAGAATTAACTTTTGTTTTCAGGTAGTTTACAAGATTATCATAATTTAATCTAGCTTTTAATAATGCACGGTCTTTGTTATTATAAAGGCATAGATGTTTTGGCACAATTTTTGTATCCTTTGATTAGACGTGTTAAAACTCCCAAAAATTAGATCCCCCAGACACATTTAAAGTGTCGCTATGGTGTGAGCACGAGGTCATTATTCGCACGCTTGAGAGTGGGCGAAGTTTAATTTTTCTTCTATTATATTGCAAGAAAACAATTACGACACTTTCGTCTGAAAACGTATTTTTAATTATTTAAATATTAGATATTACATTCTAAATCCTACAAACCCCTGTGGCAATCATAAAACAGACGTCTCTTCAATAAAAAAAAACTCAAAATTACTATTTTTTCTAAAACTTTGGTGGCATGAATTTGAACGTCACTGGTCAATAAATTTCCCCGGCCATATTTCTTAACCAATCATAATATATTAATTTAGAGCAAAAATTTTTTTTATACCAGTCAAAAAACGCAAGAGTATTTACCCAGAACTCGGATTCGAGTGGTAAGCACGTAATGGAGAAAATTTTAAAACTCGAAATCGACGGGCACACATTTCACGGGTTAAGTAGTAACAATTTTACCTGGGAAAGTAGGATTTTATGTCACTTAACTGCTAATTAAGCTAGTCACATTGCATTCATTATACATGTCTACACAAAGCTAATGCCGGTATTCGACGATGTCAAATTTTATGCCGAACGACGCGACGTTCGTGAGCATCGTTCGAACGCGAACATCCCCCTTCTCACCACGGAAACCGAATAAAACAGCAAAGTGAAAACACAACATGATAAAATTATAGGTTAGGTGATGCTAAGTGAGGTAAGGTTAGGTTAGGTGTGTGTGTTTTTTCCTTTACTTTTCTTCAATGCATAAATCTTCTGCTTGTCTTGGAACGCTCTGCAGCACATCCTTGAATTAAATTATTAGAACACGGTTTTAAGTCTTAATCTATTTTAAAATACCTCTGTGGTTATCACTGGACTTACGGAAATTAAACTTGACCTTTCTTATTACGTCAATAACGTAATTAGTAACTTTTGCCTAGTGTCGGAATTCGACGACGAATGGCGAACGATGTTCGTGAGCATCGTTCGACTGTTTAGAATCTCCTCTCCGAAAACCATATCGCACATCCCATAGAGTTTTATAATTCAACATTTTCTATTTTAGGTTTTATCTCTGAAAAGTAAGGTGATTGCGATCATCTATGCCCCACCAAACCGTTTTTAAGTTAGATCACTCCATCTCCGCAAGATGTTGCTAGTATCTCTTTTTGACGGGACCGCTTTTTTGGCATTCATTCATTTGCTTCGTCTCTCTAATTTGGGAGGAGGAAATGGGTACATTACGCTACGTTCGGGGATTTAGTTGTGCCCGGGTTCATGGGGTGAGGTTTGACTAGGTCTTGGAGGTGGATGACCGGGACAAATTGAACCCCAGATTCCTACCCACCCCTTTCCTTTCCAGAACTTTCCTTTAAAAACCCTTTGCACAGCATGTCCAAAGATGACATAGGCCGTGAGGGAAATTATTTTCCTCAGGGTCTCCTGTGTGGAAAACATGTAAAAAAATAAAATAAAAATTAATTCAACTTTTTTGACTTACATCACTTTTCTGCAATGATATTTTTACCACCCAAATGGAACACAGTTTTAAGTCTTCATCGCTGATTAACCGCGACTTTTCTTATTACGCTAAAAACGTAATAAATAACCTTTTTCATTCGTTCCGTCCGAATCGGACGTGCAATTAGGTTCGGCATCCGACCTTATCGGCCATTTGATCCCGGCCTAATCCGGCCGTTCGTCCACCCGATTTGTACACGAAACAACCTTGAATAATGCTCACTTACTATGTAAATCCGTCGGATCCCGTACAAAGGGTGTGTAGAACTCGACGAGCTCCCATTCTCCCGTTTTCCCACGTGGAATAATCATAAATAAATCCACGTGTGTTAAGAAGGATTTTCGTCCCAATGAGAGCTGTCACTTTCAATATTTTAAATAAGCTGGTTTGCGTCTGGTTTTGTGAAATAGTTAGAATATACACGCTCTATACGAGAAAAATCGTCAAGTAAAACATCACAAATACTGTATTGCAGGAATAAACAAAATCGTACAATTCTACTGCCGTTTTTGTGACAAAAAAACTAGTGTCCGACCGAAACAGGATTTCTACCGAAACCAAATATTCGGTATCTGTCTCAGTTTCGGCCGAAACCGAAACTTTTTTAGACGTGTTAAAAATCTATTGTTTACTGAAATTTGGCTTGTTTTATACACTTATACAGACAGTGCCAAATGACATTAAAATACTAGAAACTAGATTTTTTTATGAAAACTTGCCGAAACCGAATCTTCGGTCGGTCGCTAAAAAAAACTCAATTACTTGAATATATTAACTTATGTACGCATTCTACTATTTCTCAATGTTTCTAACTAATGTTCCTATGGTGACCGGACACCAATACTATACGAACTCAAACAATTACAAGTGCACAGTTTACACTCGGAAGCAGTGAAAAAACAGTATACAATCAGAAAACTAAAGTATACAAGAGTGGAGCACAAAGAGGAGACCGATTATTCTATCTCGTTCTCTCGAAGGCTAAATCCTATAGGTGTACCTATGTGTTTGTCCTTTTTTAGTGTCGCTTTTTCATTTCATCGAGTTTCAGATCACAACGGTGCTAAAGAAGTTTTCACTTCATTAATGTACGACTTCATTACTCCATTGAAAAATCATTAATAGTGAAAACATGGATAAATAGGTAACGTTTATTTTTATAATTTTTTTTATACAAATAATCGGAGACGGTTTACATATATATAGTTCCCGTGAGCACTTAGGCCATAGACCCATTGTACTATCTCCCATTTTACCTCATTCCTTTGACAGTAACCCAGTCCCTTTTGTAAAGTTCACCAGGATTGTCATTGTAAATGAAGCTATATCTTCTGGTTCGACAATGTGCCTTCCCAGGTCTCATTTCCCCTCTTCACTCCTCCTTGGTTCCCTAAAGGCCCCATGACGGAAGATGGCTTCATCTCTCCTCTCCACTCCTTAGTTCTCCGAAGGCTCCACGACGGAGAGTCCACCTTCCCTTGGTTCCCTAAAGGCCCCACAAGGGAAGAGTCCACTCCACCTCGGTTCCCTAAGGGCCCCAGGAGGTAAGAGAACATCATCTCTCCTCCTTGGTTCCTTATAGGCAAGAAGAAATCATCTCTCCACTTCACTCCTCCTTGGTTCCACAAAGGCCCCACGCTGGAAGGGTGCCATTCCCCTTGGTTCCTTGAAGGCCCCACAAGGTAAGAGTTCATAGAGGTAGCCTCAGCGCACCTCTCCACGGTTTCTCTTCTCGGTTCCTCCTACGGCCCCAGGAAGGAAATCCACAGAGGTGGCCTCAGCACTCCTAGGTTCCCAAAAGGCCCCTAGTTTTCGAATTGTCCAATTTTGTTGTCCCACAAGTTACCAGGGAAATAGAAGGTCTACTCCAGTAGAGCCCTGAATGCTGGAGTGTGGTCTAAATACTCCGAGATGCGACCTTGTTTTTCGGAGGCCCCGTTCGTGACGCTGTTCCCCAGGACATTCAGCCTGAGCACGGTAGTTCACACCTTAGCTTGGGATGTCTATTGCAGGATTGTGTTTCCACTCCCTGAGCGATGGGTTCGCCACACTCCCTACGCTAAAAACGTAAGTTTAAGTTATGGGCTATTTTTTTCCACACTTTTAATTACTTTTAAAATAGGTATTTACATACCACTAATTCGAGTTGTCGAGGAAACAAAACCTCTAGATCAGTTATTTCTAACGACATAAAAATGACAGGGGCATTTGAAATTTCTGTCAATAAAACTTGTTCTGAATTTTTTTTAAATGTGTTGAAACAAGGGCAAAGCAGGGCAGTAATTACTAATACATAATTAAATTCTTTACCAAATTCTCAGTCTGTTTATCAATTTATCAATTTGTATTTTTCTCTCTCCTCGAACTCAAATAAGCAATACTAAATTTGATTTATTTTAAATTACCTACAATATACTCGTAAATAATTTACACAATGTATTACGAAATTTGATATTACACTGAGTGTAATATCAGATTATGCTCAAATTCAGCTGACAATGTATAAAGTAAATAGTAGTAAAATTAAATTAAATACTCACAAGCTTATGTTGTTCCTTTATTAAGGTAGTCGCTCTCCAAAAGAAGCCTTTTAAAATTATAAATCCAGAGTGTATGTTCTTAGTATTAATTTCCATTCCTTTGATGTGAAGAAAGTGAAATACCAGTTTGCAGAAGGGACGAACCAACACATGTTTCGTATTATTAATTCTGAGTACTCATATTAGGTTCACAAGTTTCGGGACAAAACGACTTTGCGCTAAAAGTCTGTTTGTAAACATGCACGAGTTGGTCTAACCATATTTGCTCTTGAAAATGTTAATTTACAAGAAACAATATAGAAAAAAAAACTCTATCAAGAAAGCTTTTCTACCATAAAATTGTATTAGTATCTGTTTCACATTCTAGTAGATATTTTAATCATTCAGGGTAATCTGAGAATTCATTGACGTCTTAAGTAAGTTGCCTGAAAACATGGTTAAAATATTTTATTTGATTTAAGGGATTACTGAAAAACACTTTTTTTGCATAGTAAATAGGCCACTTGTATGGATAATTTTTTTTTTACTAAGATTACGAAAATGTTACTAAAAAATTTTAGAAATGCACATTTTTTTAAATTAAAGTCATCCATTATTTGGGCTCGTGACGTCACTACATGAAAATGTCCCGTCTCCGAAAATGTTCCTATAAATTTTGTAAAATTCCACACTGATTTATTTTTTTTATACGGCAACACTTTGATTTCAGGCGAATTTTTGAATTTTACATTTAACATTCACTAGATTTATTGTTTGTTCTCTGCGAACTTATCATTTGGTTTGACCTTTTGACAGATGTTCTGAAGAGAACCCCGTACATTTTACGCTGTCTGCCTCGTACATTTTACGTGTTTTAGAGGTATAATGGTAACGGTGCTGATTTTAACAAAATCAAATTTTATAATATTCTTATTATTATTATAATTTACAAGTTCAAATATATAACATCGGATTTAGCAATATAGACGATGAACATTATAATGATTTATGATCAATAAGATGGATCAAGGAAATTTTTTTTTATGAGAAGTAATATTTTTGGTATGCCTCGTTATTCTCCTGTACCATTCGTGTGGAAAGTGTTATTTAAAAAAAATATATTATCGGCTATGTAATTATCGTTTTTTCGCACCCATAAAAGTATGTCTCGTCTTTCCGGTTTATAAAAAATGGTCTGATTTTTCGGACTGAAATTCTCAAAAAATCGCCAGGGTTACAAAAATACGATTAAAAAAAATACAGAATGTCTTAGAATATTTGCCTATATCGGATTTTTTTTAAATGTGATGCAAGTGACCTATTGCTTCACAAATTGTGTTGGCACTTTTATGCTTAGGTACAGCAGAACATTCCATGATATAAATACAAGGAATAAAATTATTGATTTTAAAAATATTTTTTATTATAAATTTGATGAAGTTACGATTAAATTGTATTACTAAGATGTTTTGTGATTACCCATTTTTTTTAAGTTTTCTTTATTCATTGATTTGTTTGTTACATGAATTGAGGATTTTTCGACCAGCATGCTAGGCACATGCCCGTGTTGTGGTGGTCAAAATGTTATTGTATAGACAAGAAATTCAACAAAGAATCTGCAAAATATACAAAAGTGTAAAAATAAAAAGAAAACCAATATTCTTGACTGTTTGTATAGTCACAGATAAAATTTGATTACTTTTATATCGAATATGTTTTACAGCGCTATTTATCTGTATTTCGTTGTTTTTATCCATTTTTCAACTGAATCAGTAAAAAAATACAAATGTTCCTAAAAGTTATAATTATTTTTTAATTTTTCAATAGAGAGACAAACACTTCCGGGTTACGAATAACCTTACGATATTTGCAAATCTGCCACCACCACCACCACCACATTCAGTGAAAATATTGCTCGTGATATATATTGCTCGTGTCGTGATGGAGGACGTAGCCAGCCGAGGAATTGAACTCACGTCACCGGGGTGGGACCCAAACACAAAGCCAACTCAGCCACTGACCGGTATATTTTAATAGCATTAAAAGTGAATAATATAAACTAGCAGTTAAAAACCCGCTCCGCAGGTTTTTGCTGTTAGGCCCTGCAGACGGATTTTCGTTCGGCTTCGCCCAGTTTGAGTGTAGGTAACCATTTTATAAATCCCATAAGAACTGGTACCAAAAATTGCCAGTTCCTCGGATCCACTGTGATCCAGTGACAGCTAGTCACCGAGTTAAAGTAACCGTGGCAGGCAATGACGCCATATGTAATCTCTTCGAATCCGAAAATTAAATTCTATAAATCCGTAGTAGTCATACCAAGGGAAAACACGTCCACATGCAGCTGCTGGCGGAAGTAGCGACATCTTGTATCAAATTCTTGAATTAGAAACCGAATTATAACAGTAGCTTTGTGTAAAATTCCACGTACACAGATGCTATTTGTGGCGCGGCGCGTTTGGCGTGGCGTCCGACATACACTCTTAGTTGGGTTCTGAAATTCAACCACTCAGACGCTAAGGTAATAATACTTGTTCGATGTTTTCATTGAAACTTTAAAAAAACTTACAAGGAATTTCGAAAATACACTGAAATAGGGTTCGTGTATTACTTTAATTTATTTTTAAACTTTTTGGATGCGCCAGAAAATGTCTAACAAATAATCAATATCCTTGCAGCAAATAAAGTCTATTGAGAGTTAATCCTACTCAATATCACTTTATTATAACTCTAATGCAAAGACCAAGGATAAATAAAATGTTGTAAATATATACATTAATTATTTCATTCCGTAAAACACTCCTGTGAAATAATGATCCTACGATAAGAAGTGAAAAGAACTGGAGGCAAAAAGTCATAACACTTAACCCAAATTTGTTTCATCGCAAAAATAAAACTAGCATTTTATGAAAACTGTTGAAATTTCTTTGTTCTGGGAGAAGTCAGGATTTTCATTCTTCTGCCAGATTATCTTGAAGTAAGATAGTATAACTGTCTCTGGTAATGTTGGAGTAGATATTAGAAGGAAGATAAGAACTCTCGAGATGTGAATGGTTTCCTAGAATTGGATACAGACAAAATTAGCTCAACTAAAGTCACATTCATGTGGAGTATCGCATTATAAGAAACATGTATTTTTTGTAAACGTTATCTGCCTTTTTGTTTCTGTTGTGGCAAAATTTATCCTGTCACAAATAATATGAACTTGTGCTTTGCTCGTATGACCTAAGACTTGCGGCTGTATTAAAATAATTTAATATTTATTTCCTACCTCTCCACACCAATTTTTTAAATGATGTGACCCCACATTTTATAAGTTTGTAAGTCGTCGACGAAGAAGTAGTATACACAAAAACTAAAATTCTTTCCATTTTAAATACCTACATCTATTTGATTTTCAATTTCGTTTTCGTGTATGAATAAATGGTTCCATGCAAAGATATTCAAATATAAAAGAGATATATTGATGCTATGGTGTCCGCGAAACTGTCGGCGGACTACGACCTAATTAGAGTAGTTTGCATACGAAAAGAATTTGTTCATTTCGTTAATTTTTTGAAGGTGTGTATTAGTATCGGTTAACAATATAGTTTGAATACGGTAAGAAATCGTTAATTTATTTTAACATTCGTTTGGTTTATTCGTTAATTATTCGTTCATTTAGTTTATTTGTTAATTGTTAAACAATATCGGCGACACCCGGAAGCGCAGTCCCACCTAGTAAAAATTACAGATAGCACATCTACTTATATTTAAATATCTTTGGTTACATGCCATCTCAGAATCAAGTTAACTCAACACCTCTTTGAATAGTCATTAAAAGCTCTAAAGTAAATCATTTAAATTTTTTTTAATGTGAATACCTCGCAAGAGTCTCAGCTGCTTCCGTTTCGAGTCAGTGAGACTATGGCATCCCCAATTGGGATATGTTTTGAGGCTGAAGGTAGTGGGGGTGGGGGAGATTGGGAAGAGAAAGGTGGAGAAATTAGCCCTAACCTAACGTAGTTGACCAGGATACACTGAACCCCAGATTCTTACCCACCCCTTAAACCCCTTTCCTTCCCAGAACTCTTCTCTCCTTCCTTTCTCTAAAAAAACCCTCCACCAGCATCCCCAAAGATGACATAGGCCCTAAGGGAAATTATTTTCCTCAGGGCCTCCAATTTTTAATATTTATTTATCTTCACTTTTAATGACTTTTCTGAGGAGGTTCCGAGTTGATTTCATTCTGAGTTAAATAAATGCAAATCTTGAAAGTGGAAATAAATTATTAACTAATTAACCTGACTGCTTATTTAGGAATAAATACAACCCAAAACACGTAATTTCGTTATACTTTCATAAGACCAAAAACGTTCCGAGCGACCTTACTTTTTAAAAGCTATATCTCTCTCTTCCTCTCATGCAAACATATGTATTTTTCTTTTAACCAGAAAGAGAACGAAACAAGGCTTCTTATTGCCTTTATAATGTGAAAGCGATCTTGCATAGGTATTTTAAAATCTCGATCCAAAGTGACGGATTCAGAATATTCGCGCGAAACTGAGGCTTCCGGATTGTGAGGTGCGAATATATTGAACCAAGCAGACGGGTTAAATTAATTATTAAACTACCACATCCGACCGAGCTTCGAAACTCGGCAGATAGATTCATCGATGACAATGCATTCTTACAACTTTTGGTGGCACTCACTCACACACGAACGCACTGAATGACGATGACCATAATAAATACAAAAACCTCTTTGAACATTTTAAAAATTTACATCTGCTAAATATACGAAATAAATCTCGGCAACATTTAATTACAGTTTGCTTAAGCAGGTCCCTGGGGAGAAGGGTTTTATCCTCAGCCAATCCAATTTTTTTTAAGAGATTTAAAAGTTAACAACAGTTAAGAGAGAGTCCCTGGGGAGGAAGGTTCAATTTCCAATTAAACCAAAAAGAAAATTAAATGCATCACAATGAAATTGACTACTAGCTGGCCCAAGAAAACAGGATCGAAAATTAAAAATAGCTGTTTAATAGTAAAATAAATCGTTTTTATGGGTTGATTTTTTTTAATCGCTTTTGTTGAACTCCCAATGATTTAGATCAAGAACCTCCCCTACTAATCAGATTGGTATCAAATTATAAAAATATTACTATCTATCAGTAGGTACGTAATATTGGGAGAATTAAAAAAAAAATTATAAATTTTACTGTTTCCATTCGTTTTCCGAAAAGCAGAAAAAAATTTGAAATAAAAGAGAATACTTATACATACAAATAATATTCATCTTAACATTCACAACACAACATTCATCTTATGTTACCAGTCGTAACGGTGCCATGAACTAGTAATATGACTTCTTTGGTTTATTTATTGTAAGCCAAAATCGCAAATCAGTTTCTAATCTGAGATTTTGGAATTATTTCTGGTAGTTTTTAGCCCCACGCTACAACGCACTCAGCTATGGATTATATCAGGACCCACCGCTACGAACCATAAGAAAAGGCCAGTATTAGAAACTTGTAATTTGTCCTTGAATAAAATAAGCAATCAAATTGAAAAATTTTGGAAAAAAGAAGAAATAGGTCCATCCAAATTTCAAAATCAAGAGGAAAAGGCTAGCTTCCTGGCAACCCATGCTAGAGATGAAAGGGGTAGATTCTTGGTGACTCAACCTACCCACCCATTGATTTTATTTTTATAGATAAGTTAACATTTCAAAGTTACGTTAACTTTAAAATGTTAACTTATCTATAAAAATAAAAATGAATCGCCGAAATGTATAACTTCCAAACGGCTGCACCAAACTCGATAATTCTTTTTTTTTGTTCGTTAGTGTCAGGAACGAAATATAAAATTACTGGTGAGCTCTGGCATTGTGAAGTTTGTATAAAAAAATTGCAACAGGTGGCACGCGAGCCATTTGAAAACTGAATGTACCGGGGCTGAATGTGTGGAATCCCGGAGGGGGGAGGGGAACTCGGTAGGGGGTTCGCGGGACGGGGGAAGGGGAACGGGACAAATGGGAAAGGACACGCAGGGAGAAACAACGTTTTTTTATTAAATGGCATAGCAACGCATGTCGGGAACCAGCTAGTTTTGAAAAATTATCTCAGGGGCGCCAACCAAAGCCAGAAAAACCAACTAAAATTATTGAAAATACGTTCATTTGAGATTCGTCAAAATTTTAATAGGAGATGTCAAAACAATTCATATTCTAACAAAATTAGATGATATTCTCCTCTTGTGTGGCCAAAAAATGTGTTTTTAAGAGTAATTATTGTGTCCTATTACAAAGAAAAACATTGGAAAAGTTTCACAGGAAGTGTGGGCTAGACTCGTTGCTTCCAGATGACATGAAACTTGTGAATTAATACCCAAGTCTAATAATATTCTAATAAGTGGAACGCATCCATTGTTTTAAGAAAACCGACTAGGCCTCACCGATACAAAAAATAACACTACACCGTATGGGTGTGTATTTAGTGGGTATATATGTTATTAGGGAATATCGCACCCGAATCGAAATAGCATCTACTGTTAAAGATAATTTATCTATGTATCTAGGTGAATTCAAAATTACTATTATTTATGAATACCGAATAAGAGTCCCAATATTCATAGATTATAAATAAAATTATAAATCTTTGCTTTCGGACCAATTCAGCGTATTGTAGGAACTACTCGAAATTCGATTTTAAATACAGGCAATGTTCATTTAGTTGCCACTGAAAAGCATGTGCGTTTGATCACGCTTCTGAACAAGAGAGCGGTTTGGATATACCTAAACCACCTTTCTGCCTCGAGTGTCATTCGTAATAACATCATACTTTACATACATTTAACCTCCGCCTTTCTGACAACATTGCTTTTGTAAATTTGAGTGGTTATTAAAAGTTTATCTGTTTTTCACCAGTTATATTATAAATATCTTTATTTAAATGCATCTTAATATGGCTTCCGCATCCTTCAGCAACTAGCAGAACACGTTAACTTTTCACTCGCGTTACTGTGATGAATGAAAATGTAAGTTCACTATGCCTGTAATTGGTCTTGATAATTTAGTATATTTGAACCACGCTCCAAGATAATCTCGATGTCATCCAGTTGAGTGTAAAACTTTCATAATCAGAATGTGATAGTATTCCATTCTTTCCATTTCAAGTCTTTTTCGATTCAGATTCAGACTCCTTTTATGTGAACTCCTCACACGAGTTCCAACTGCTCCCAATCGTTTTGTGCTAGTGATGGCATGCTCAATTAAGGTATGATATCGGGGAGGGAATGGAGAGGGAAGAAGAAGGTGGGAAAGTATCTCTTCGGATCTAGTCATCAAAAACATCCAAAGCCAATTCAAGCAGCGTTTCACTTCTCAACGGTGCTTTTAACCCGGGGTATACAGGGTATCAACACATGAAATTAACGTTTCGGATATGTATTTTCTGATTTTTTCCCTCAGGGCCTACTTCAACTTTAGGGATGCTGTGTGCAGTGTCTTAGGATTAGGAAGAAGAGGAGGTTCAGGGAAGGAAAAAGGTATGATATGGGGGTCAGTTATGAATCTACCCCTCCCACTGTGATTGATGCAAGGCGATGGATCGAGAATCTGGCTGCAGAGATCTAGGTTAGGTCTCCCTCAACCAGTCTCTCCCGATCAAACAGTAAGTGGACAAATGCATTCCCGACCAAGATCCAGAGAAACCTCTCTCCATGAAACCGGGTACCTCGCTAAATCACCAAAACTAACCAAAACCGCTCGGGGTGACCACTGAACAGGGATGTTGGTTATCCAATAAATGGTTCCCGGGGCAGCAATACCCAAATCGAATTTAACTATAAGGACACAATAACAACGAATGAAAAATGATTAATTGAGAGATGTGTCCAAAGTCCAACCTCTAAGGGCTAATGTAGTGTATTCCAGCTCATTGAGCGCATCCCCTGCACACATATCCCCACCCCCTCTCCCCCCGGCCTGATTACTTCTCCAACTCGCCGCAGAAGTTTCACGGGAACTTTTTCCTTCCACATTTAATATTGAAGTTGAGCGCCGCCGTTATGTTGCCGGCATATCATTTTCCACAACTTCCATTGAACAGGGATTAAGATCGCGGTTGATGGAAAATAAATTCCAACTTGGGAATATCATACCGCAGATTATTTAACTCGTGGGCGCAGGAGAATGATGCGAATTTTATGAAATTTGTTTCACGTGGATTCTTTTCTTTCGTTTCTTTCAATCCTTTATAGTCTTCCTCTGTTCTCTTGTAAGCGGTTCCGGGACTTTTCATAACTTGACATACTCCGACGAAATATCCTATGATCAAAACATCCCCCAACAAAATGTCTACTAAAACCTAACCTAACCTAACCCAACCTAACCTAACAAAAAATGGGACAAAAATAATACAGACAACCTTTAAAGATAATTAATTATTGTTCAAAAATAGTAAAATGGAACAAAAATAATATCTACAGACATCCATTAAAAACAATAAATTGTTGTTAAAAAATAGTAGTGTTAGCTTAGGTTAAGTGACGTTAGGTTAGGTTAGGTTATTTTGTCGGAGTATATTGTGTGGGGGATATTTTGTTGCAGGATGATAACGCGCGGTACCCTTGAAAATTGACACCCATTTGACAGGTAAACTCGTAGAAAATAATAAATAATACACAATATTTAAAACTTTAAACAAAAGTTATATATTGGTATCTAAACGAACCTTTCCCAATCTAATTATACAAAATATTGTTGTAACATCAACAAGGAAAATCAGTCTTATGTATGTGTCATATGTAAAGTTTGTTTGTAACATAATCTAAGCTATCTCCACCTAAATTAGAAACCTCTATAGCCCCGCTGTGATTTGGATTTCGGATGAAACGGAAATGGCGAATACTGCACCTGCGACGCATTACCCGCGCTCATTGACCGCTTTGATTGTCACTTTTAAAGGCTCCTGTTGGTTGAGATATGAAACGGAACTTACGCCAGGTCTGCGCTCATTGGTCTTTGATTATGATTATGACGCTTTGATTATGATTATGACGCTCTGATTATGATTATGACGCTTTGATTATGATTATGACGCTTTGATTATGATTATGACGCTTTGATTATGATTATGACGCTTTGATTATGATTATGACGCTTTGATTATGATTATGACGCTTTAATTATGATTATGACGCTTTGATTATGATTATGACGCTTTGATTATGATTATGACACTTTGATAATGATTATGACGCTTTGATTATGATAATGACGCTTTGATTATGACCTCACTTTTCAAGTATTGGTTGAGATTGTTTTGGTAAAGTTGCGCTTCTACCGCGTGAAAACTGTACTCGATTTTTTTTTATATTTCCTGACACAGACATTTTTTTTTACATTAGCTCTACACGCGAGGTACTGAGAAAAATAATTTCTCCCAGGGCCCATGTCATCTTTTGGGATGCTATATGGAGGGTATTTTTAAGGAAAGGAAGTTTTGGGAAGGAAAAATGTTTGAGGGGTACGTAGGAATCTGGGGTTCTGTGTGTCGACGTCAACCGCCGCCAAGTCACCAAACACAGCAAACTTAGGGTGTCCTATGGCAGATGTGTTGGTAATACAATAAATGGTTTCCGAAGCGGCAGTACATTTCCGCCTCCCAAATTTGTATTTATTTTCGATTTATGTGTTTATTATATTTCATAGTAACAAATATGATTTTCAGATTGGTTCACTCTGTTGGAAGCTCGCAGCACTCTTTCATGCAAAAAAAAAATGGTGTGGTGTGGGAGTCGAGGTAATTTTGAGTAATTCTTAGATACCTACCTACTATTTTCGTTATTTGTTTTTGGGGTGTTATGCCGTGTTGCGCTACCACCTTCTTGAGCCAACGTTTCGGACAGCGTTGCAGTGTCGGGCAGATTCGTCAGTTTCGTGCCCTGTCCTGCCCACGCCCTGATGATGGACACTGCAACGCTGTCCAAAACGTTGGCTCAAGAAGGAGGTAGCGCGACACGACATAACACCCCAAAAACAAATAACGAAAATACTTTTGGCCGTGAAAATCTTAAAACGTACCTACCTACTAGTTTTTCGTCAATATCATTGCATTATAAATGCATATATCGGTCGTCCAGTCGATTAGTCAGACATCTCCGAAAAATCGATATTTCAGTTAAGTAATATTTTTTATACGCTCAGAAATATTAGATTCGTTTTGGATTTATTTCAAAGTGAAAATATTTTGACCTTCTGACAAATTATGCCCGATGCCTAGGGGGAATTAAGAAAGGGACCCTCAGATGGTTTGGGCACGTAGAGCGAATGAGCGAAGAAAGTAGTGTAAAAAGAATATATGATGCAAATGTGAATGGTAGAAGAAGTCGGGGACGCCCGAGGAAGACATGGCACGATCAAGTAAATCAGATACTTGAGACGGGCCATGTCAAAAGTCAGAATAATAGAAGAGTATGTATGAGACGATGTATCAATGTGAGTGAGGCAGAGAGTGTGTGCCAAGACCGAGTTGTTTGGCGGTCCGTCCTCTCTGCCTACCCCTGCGGGGAAACGGCGTGATGGTTAGTTAGTTAGTTAGTTAGGCCTAGGGGGAAAGAAAAAATAGAATAATGGTACTTGTTTATTTTCACAAAATTGTTCCGAAGAACATTTTTTCTGCAGTAAAAAAATGTGGTGTACGGAAGAGCTGCGTAGTGGCTAATAACACAAAAGTACCCATGAAAAATTCACTTCTCATTGCTTATTTCTTAGTCAAAAGCAACATACCGAAAATGGTTCTTTCATGTTTTCGTCTCTATATATGTTTAATGCACGGAAAGTTGGCAAGAGTATTAAAGTGTATTTCTATTGGTAAGACCTTATTCCAACTTTTGAAGGACACATCGGAAGAAGTTTCAGCGTCTTCAAAGAACAAAGACGTTTTAAATTTGCTCGCAAAGTATTAAAATGTTAAATAGGAGAAGGTTTTATTAGGAAGACAGAGAAAAAAGGTGCTAAAATAGTATTATTAATAATTTTGCTGTTTTGTAAAGGGTGTTTTTTAGAGGTATACAAATTCAATATAAAACAAAACACTTAAAAATAATGTAAATGTCTATGATATTGGCTTTATTTCATAGATAATTTTATGGCATTATTGTTTAAATATGATTTCGGGCGTGTGAGCGCCACGGCTAGCTCGAATGAAACGCAATCATGAAGTTCAATTTACGACAACTTTATCGAGCAACTGGGGCCATATATCGGCAGTAATACGGCGAATGTTGATTTCCAAATTATGGTCCAACGTCCCTGGTTTATCAGCATAGCTAGTGACCTCACATACCCCCAAAGAAAGTAATCTGATGGTTTGAGATCACACGATCGTGAAATTATGCGCTTACCAAATGTTTCCCGCAATAAACTAATTACAATAGAAAATAAAAAAATAAACGCAATAAAATAAATTTGCAAGCGCTGTTCTGACGTCAGTCTTTTCATGGTGAAATGGTAAAATGCACCGACTACAAATCAACTGTCAAATTGACAGTATGTAGAAACAATGCTGCCAGTTTAAAAACAAAACCTCTAAAAACACAACTATATTGGAATGTATTTGACTTTGATAAATAATTATAGTTAGTTATTATTTTTAATTTATAAACTAACGTTTAGACAAGATTTTTATGCATAGCACAAAGGGTAACAATTATTATAAGCAATAATTATCAGCCTGAAACACTCATCAACATTGAAAAATCTTCCGAGAAAAGATACTTGCCGCCAACGGGACTTGAACCCATGTCCTTCTGATTGCCGGTCAGCTGCTCTTGACCACTGGGGCCCCACCTATAAGCCCCCATAGCTCAGTGGTCAAGAGCAGCTGACCGGCAATCAGAAGGACATGGGTTCAAGTCCCGTTGGCGGCAAGTATCTTTCTCGGAAGATTTTTCAATGTTGATGAGTGTTTCAGGCTGATAATTATTGCTTATAATAATTGTTAATTATAGTTAGATTCCTTTACATTACTTTTCAAGTATTATTTTGAAAATCTCCGTGGTGTAAGCTCATTTTTTCGTTAGCTCAACACAGAAGGTTGTGGTGAAAAATCCCTCAGTACATATGTTATCTTTAGGGATGCTGTGTGGAGGACCTTTTTAAGGAAGGGAAGTTGAGGAAGTTCTGGGAAGGAAAATGATACTAGGGGTAGATAGTTATCTGGGGGTCAATGTGTCCAGGAGTGACGGACGTATAAATCTATCCCTCCCACTGTTGTGCAAGGCGATGGGTCGAGAGAGTCCGGCTGGAGAGTAAGAGGTTAGGTCTCTACCAGGTAACTTGTTATTGTATCCGATCGACAAGTTATAGATACTGTCACATTGCCTACTTATCACGAATAAACTTTGAAAACATATTTATTTCTTCAAAAACATTAGAAACATACTAGATTCCGAATCTATGAAAATTGTTTATTACTCTCTTTGTCAATCAATCATTGAATATGGAATAATCGCATGGGGAGGTGCAACACTATCAGCTACAGATTCATTATCGAAGGCACAAAAATTAATTATGAAAGTTATTCTTAAAGTTCCTATAATAACAAGTAGGTACTGTAGATATATTCAAAAAATTCCATGTATTAGATATTGGACAAATTTACACAAAAACAATCTTAACTCATGTGTTTAAAAATAAAACACATACATTTTATGAAAATACCCAAAATATTGTAAACACGCTGCACAAAACCAAAGAACTCATCAAATACATAAAACAAACACAACATTTGGTCAAAGAAATTTCAAATACATTGAAACCTACCTGACAAAACAAGACAATCGAATAATATTAAGAAATACAAAATCCTGATCAAAAAATGGATCATCGAAAAAGATCGTGCAATAATTAGTCACCTCACCCAAATATAATCCTCTATCTCATTATTGTCACCACTACCTACCAACTCGAAAATTTTTGTCAAATATTTTTGCTTTATTGAAAAATGTACTTTATTTAATATTTTTAAAATATGTGTAAACTAGACTGTCTCGACACAGGATTTCCTAGTGAGACAGGCATGGCCAAAAAAAAAATGTAAACCTTTTTATATAGACTTACATAATAAATTAAATCGACAACTTTGCTGAGAGACTGATTAAGGGAGACCTTGTGACCTCTCAAGCAGAACTCTTTTGTAACATCACCTTTCACCGCAGTGGGAGGGATGGATTCATACATCCGTCACTGCTGAACCCACTAACCCCCACATTCCTACCCATCCCTCATACCTTATCCTTCCCAGAACTTCCTCTCCGTCCTTTATTTTAAAAGACCCACCACACACCATCCCCAAAGATGACCTATGGTCTATTGGAAAATATTTTCCTCAGAGCCTTCTAAGTGGAGCCTTTGTAAAAAAGGTATTATTGGAGATTGGAAATTATTACACACTATCTGTATCCAAAACGACATTGCTTAATTAGTTTCAATTGAAACATGCGATTTATCAGATCAGGTTCAAATGCAAAATTTAATATAGCTTCCTCGTTCAGTTTCATTTACAAAATGTGACTTCCTTATCTGGTTTCATTAGCAAAGTAATATCTTGCCATATAATATTTGAGACTGTTCTGGATAACCTGAATACCTAATCCCACTACTGGTATAAAATTACATTAGTTAAGTTTTGTCGGCGAAGTCTGCAGATTTGAATATTTTGAGCATTGGAAACCAAATGAGAAAGCTGAAACTAATGTCACGTAAGATTTTCTCTCGGTTCCTGTGTTTTCCTACCTGTCTCACTCCTGAATATTAAATCAGAGTAGACTTATTATAGAACTCTAACCAGTCTTGATATTTTAAGATTGGTAACAAAGGAACGTTTTTATTTTTTTTTAATTTTACAGCATACACTACAACAATCTATACTAATACTAGCTGACCCGACAAACGTTGTTCTGCCATATAAATTATTTCTTGTGAATATTTTGGTTTTAAGTGTGTAGGGATGGGATCTATGACAGAAAGAGGAATGGAGCGCTGTAGACGATGAGCGCCGATAAAAACAAAAAACACCAACTAAAGTAGGAAAATTAAATTTAAAAAATCAGTATAAATTCCGAAGAGCAATTGAGTGTACGATATTTTTTGTCAGTCCACCTTTAGCCAACATAAATAAGCTCGATGGTTTGCCCAAGCGAGAACACGATGCCGAACGAAATATCAAAATGACGCGACGCTTCCCGTGAATTTCTTGCGCGTGTGTGGATGAAAGTTCGATGAGGCGAACGTAGCGCCATCTGTCATTCAACAACATAAATAATTTCGTTCCGTTTGAAATACGAAAAACGGTTAAATTTGTTCATACAAAAATACTAAAATCACGATAAAAAAATGGGAGGGTGGGTGTAGGAGGGAAAATATTTGGGTTCATACGTATTTTTTGATGTCAAATAAAAAAAATACAAAAAAAAAATTGTCAAATAAATAGTTTTTTTTTTCCCAAATCACTTAGCGGTATGAAATATTACACCCTAATCACTTGGATTTGGATTTTAGTCCATATTTAAAAAAAAGGACTGACCAGTATTTTAAAAGACATCATCATAGAAGTGACTGAAAATACCCTATCCAAACCTTGAAGTTGAACCATAGAAGTTGCTGAAAACCTTCTATCCAAAATCTAGTTCACCTCAGCACAGGATCTTCTAGAGTGGAGAAAATATTCTATATCTGTTTGTTTTGTTATGTTTGAAGACCACAAGTATTTGCTTAAATCTGAATTTAATGTTTAATAGTCTGTAATTCGTCACAGACAATCATTGTTCATGCTTTTTCTCGTTGATATACATTTGCGACGCTCATGATTTTTGCCAGCCATGAACAACCAAAAAACCAGTATAATTTTTAAAAGCCATGGATGTTGCCAAAACAATTTTGCAGTTTGAAAGACATAGTATTGCCATTAGATGACATTGTTAATTGTTAATTGTAACACAATTTAATTGTTACTTTAATATTCCTCGTTTTTCCCCTGTGATCTTCATATCTTGCAAAATTCTATGTTAAAATTTTAAAAACTTAATTTCGGCCATTTTAAGCAACGTTTTTATGCTGGCAATGGTCTCTTACCATAGTCACTGCCTTCTACTCTAAACATAAGTTCTAATACTTTATCACATTACAAAATACGAAAAAAACTGTTATCAAGTCGATATGTTTTCTTTGTTTTCAGGTAAGTACCATCACCTTGCTTGATGATACCATCTCTCTTCTTTACTTCATCAAAGTTCTCTGGTAAGTCTCGAGTCTTTATTCTTATGAATGTGGTGTATTTTTGCACGCAATCTATCTTCAAGTCAGAAATTTCCGTTAAGAAGTGGTCAAGAAGTCCCCGTTAGTAAGAGATCTTGAGAATTCCGGACATTCAAATGATGCGACGTAAGTGCTTGACTGAGAAAGTCATCGAGGTTAGAAAGCTTTAACGAAGAGGTAACAATAATTAAAAACATCAAGAACTTCCACTTATGGCGGTGACAATTAAAATACTAATTGTCAAGATACAAAGATCATGGATAATTGTAAAACATATTTTTTACAAGGTTTTGAAATTTCGTGGCACTTGCAAACCCAATTGCAGATATTCCCAACGAAGAGTTAACGATTAAAATCGTCAAGAACTTTCACAGTTGTACACAATTAAAATGCCAATTGTCAAGATCATAAATATACAATAAATTCCAAATAAATGGATTATTTCTGAACGCATGGTCCTGTATAGTTTCTGTCTATAAAGAGTACGAATAAAGCAGGGTATGTATATGTTTACGCAACATCGCGTTTATTGGTCAAATACATTGTACATATAGTTTGGTATCAGTGATCGATGAACCGGTGGATGCAATTTTTAGCCATATAAAATTTGATCACTTGAATACAATGCAATGATTAAGGTTTTATGAAAGAGAGATTAATTAGAAATTCAGAAAAGTTCTCGAAGCTATCGCTAAATTCCTACATAGAAGTTTTCTTGCCACTACAGTGAATTTTATATACTCGACACATTCCCACGAGATGTTGGTAGAAAGTTAAAGAATTGGTTCTTTGAAAGGAATATGAAAATTTTCTCTATTTAAATAACATCTTCTCATGTCATGAATGTGTTATAAGGTATAAGCCAAGGTTCGTAGAAAATTCGTTTAACACAATTTCTACGAACCTTGGGTACGAGCGATTTGATCTTACACTAGCGAGTTCCCGGCATGCGTTGCAATCCCACTTAAATGAAGAAATAGTTTTTCCCTTCGTGTCCTTTCGCATTCGTCCCCGTACTCCCTCCGCCTCCCCTTCTCTATAATAAAACTTGGTACCTAACATACTTACCTATTTCAAATACCTACAATTCTTGATTAAATTCAAAGTATTCGATTTTGGTGAGTGTCATAGGATAGGTGATTACTTCAAATAAATTAATTAATTTAAAGAGTTTATTTGAAAATTGTCAAGGCTCTGCAAACGGGCCCGAAAAGAAGAAGATGGAGAGATACGAAATTACGAATGTTAGAGAGCGGTAACATTTATAGCGACAAAATCGATGCGAAAATTGCAAAAATGTTTAATAAAACACGACTCGTTTAAAATAGAGCAAAAATCTCGCGGACACTTAAACAGCATTTCAAGGAACACTGTGAATTTTTTTCATACATATAACTTGTAAAATAACTGAAACAAACGTGTTAATAATAATAATTTTTGGAGCATACTTTGCGATTTTTTTCTATCGAGGGAATTTTATATATAAGTTTATATATTAGCACAGTCAGTGGGGGATAAAAACGGCCTTTAGCTTGCAAAAGGCCGTGTAGTAGCGATTTTGATATATGTTGTTTAGATTGGGACTCTAAAGGAAAAAAAAGTTTTCCATCTTGGGGGGGTCGAGCTCGAGCCGCCATCTTGGATTGAAGGTGCCAAAATTTAGATTTTTCAAAATAATTCCTCAACGGTTGATTTTACAACAAAAATGTCTATGGCAAATTTGAAGAAGACTAAATTACGTACAATTTTTGTTTGATTTTTTTTATTAATCTAATATACTCGTATAATGACTTACAGCGGTAGAAACAAGAAAATTTTGACAACAAATCGTAAAACTCAAGTTTTCATAATACATTTTGTAAGAAAATATTACACAATATCATTTTAACGTATTTCCACACCACATGTAGCAGAATCTATTTCAAATCACAGTAATTTTTCGTGTTATATAGAGGAGAGAAAGAGACGGCAACATACTGCATGCCTGCAGTCCTGACTGCAGCGTTGCCACCTAAGCGCCTATATTGCTACAGGCTAGAATCCCACTATGACTATCCCGACGTCATCGAGTGCATAGATGATACTACTTTGTAGTGATAATGAACCATAATATTAGTAAGCCATAAAAAAGCTGGTCTGCCAGTGCGTCTTCATTGAGTATACGAATGAAAACAACATGATGCAAAAACAGAAGACATAGCAGATAAAGGAAAACGCTTTCTTGTTACTTTGTACGGGAGTTCAAAAATGGTATGGAATCCAAAAAAATCCAGAAAACTGGGGCTGGAAACGTAGCACCGATGGGCTTGTTCCAATTAGAATGACAAAGAAACCAGCACCCGAGATTTTATTAAAATTTATTTCTTGCAATTGAATATGAAGAGATTTTGTCAATGGAAGCGCAGCATCTCAGTACCACAGGCAATGAGTTAGATCACGACATTGTTGACAAAGACTATTATTATGATGTCAATGTCAACCAACCGGGATCAACAAATGTAACATAATTACGAATACTAGTCGAACAATGTGCGGCTCGCCATACCATCGCTGGAATATCTGTGGAATAGACATACTGGCCTTAACATTATCGAAATATCCCTACAGGCTGTAAGAGAGGTTTTTGGAGACCCGGCAAGAGATGTGGGTTTGCAAATCAATGAGAATAAAACTTAAATCATGATGCAAAGAAGAACCCCACACCGTAGAATAAAAGATCAATTGACATTTAAAGACACTTATAATTTCGAAGTGGTCGAAGAGTTTACATAACTGGGCTCCATCATAACGCATGACAAAGAAAACCCAGTAGAAGTAAGAAAGCGCATCACAGGCTAATGTCAAGCACACGAGTACCGAAGAAGGTTCTAACAGAACACCCAGGAGGTAAACGAAAGGCGGGCAGACCTAGGCTGAGACGGGAGGATGATGTCAGGAAGGTGCTAGAGGACTACTCCATGTCGCAGTTAGGAAGACGACGGCCGAGGACGGAGGGCGGTGGAGGCTTATGTTGAAGGAGGCCAGGGCTGAAAATCTAGTCTCCTTCAACGGAAGCAATCTTCCGAACAGGACCTCCATCGATATGCTTGGTGTAACTCTAAGTGACCAGCTCAGGTACGAGGGCTCCATCGAAACCAGAGTTAAGTTAGCCTCTCAGAAACTGGGCGTACTGTACAGGGCCCGCAGATACTTAATAGTACACAACTGCTAACCCTGTACAAATTGCAAGTGCGCCCAACGGTTGAATTTTGGCAGCCACCTCTGGTCTGGAGCTCCAAAATACCTAACAAAAACACTTGACTCTGTGCAGAAACGGGCGGTCCGTTTGATAGATTATCCCATCTTAACAGACGGACTGCAATCTTTAGAGCACAGGCGTCAGGTGGGAATGCTGTCCTTGTTCTACCGGTATTACAATGGAAGATGCTCCGAGGAACTAGCGTCATTGATCCCCTCGGCACCGGTGCATAGTCGGGAAACACGCCAAACACGCGCCCAACATTTGTACACGGTTGACATTAGTCACATGAGAACGGGTCGTTTCTATGACTCGTTCTTGAGTTCAACTGCTCGGCTGTGGAACGATTTGCCGGGCTCTGTTTTTCCTCCCTCCTACAACATGGGTCTCTTCAAGACCCGTGTTCACTCCTTCCTTTCCTCAAAAAGACCATCCACACAGCATCTTCAAAGATGACATAGGCCCTGAGGGAAGTTATTTTCCTCAGGGCCTCCTGTGTGGAGTTAATTTAAAAAAAATAAAAAAGACCGAAGGGGGTTGTAATGCCATTGAAGAGGAAGAAAACCTACTGGCGATACCACAATAAAAATGCCATTTTCTCTACCTCATGGTGGTGTGGAAATGAGTTTACAAAATTATAATTATATAAAGAATAGCCCGAAAAAATAATAAAAATTGGGAATTTCACCATTTTTTAGAAAAATATTCACATTTCCGCCACTGTAACTCGTTACCTATTAGACTTACAAAAAAATATTTGAAATTTTATCTTCTTTAAGTTTGTCTTTGGCAATTTGGTCGTTAGATCAACCATTGCACAATTATTTTGAGAAAACCAAATTTTGGCACCTTCAATCCAAGATGGCAGCTCAAGCTCGACCCCGCCAAGGTCAAAAACTTTTTTTTTTCTTTAGAGTCCCAATATTAACAACATAAATATATCAAAATCACTACTACACGACCTTTTGCAAGGTTAAACTCCCCACTGACTGAGCTATATTATCTTCAAGAATAACATATCGACGGCAGAAAGGCTAATTGACGTAACCAACATTTTGTCGAATTTCACTTTTTGATGCCATTTTACTTGAAAAAAAAACCTGCGTCGATCTGTATACTCGAAGTTTATATATTATGAAAATTTGAAAGTTTACCCCCTTAAAATACCTACTGTTTTTCCCGGAAGTTCGACCAAAAATTGATGTAAGTGATGGAAAATCCGACGTTTTCTTAATAAAATGCGGGTTACTCCCCTTAACCCGGGCGTATCCAATCTTTTAGTTTTTATTTACTATGAAAAATTATATGGTTACGTCAAATAGCCTTTCCGTGTTTTAGGAAATATTCTCGCTTACGGTAAACGGCTGACTAAAGTTTTAAGTTTTATTTGGTTACATTAATCCTATAATGCCGTATCGAAAGTTTTTAGTAACATCATTTTGTAAGTTTAAAAACTTTATTAAAAGTTGTATACTACGACAGAATTGAAGACTTTTATTTTGTGGAGAACGTTACACTGTTTTAATCGAAAATGCGTCACGCTCAAACATCGTGTTATTGCATCGTGCTTCGGCGTTCAGTGCGCATCCGACCGATTTTTTTTTTTTTTTTACTTGAGCTCCACACAGGAGGCTCTGAGGAATATAATTTCCCTCAAGGCCTATGTCATCTTTGGGGATGCTGTGTGGAGGGTTTTTTTTAGGAAAGGAAGGAGAGGAGAGTTCTGGGAAGGAAAAGGTTTTAAGGGGTGGGTAGGAATCTGGGGTTCAGTATGTCCTGGTCATCCGCCTCCAAGACCTAGAAAAACCTCACCCCATAAACCCTGGCACCCTGCTAAATCACCAAACGTAGCGAACCACTTGGGGTGACCTATGGCAGAAGTGTTGGTTATCCAATAAAGGTTCCTGGGGCGGCGGTACCCATTCCCGCCATGGGAAGAAGAATGAAGACGTAAATTCGTGGGTGAATATTTGTGCTCATGGTCATTGAGAATGGTCTCATACGGTAGGGGTTGATTAGTAAAAGAGAAAAAAGCAGGTCTGCCGACGGGCAGCCTGGAAAACGACGGAATCTTCCAAAACCCGTTCGTTCCACAGTGCTTTCACGTGCCCCGCTAGCAACGACTAAATCAAATACATGAATGAAACCAACGAATTACTGTAGTCCAGATCACACTCCATTGAAAAATTCTTTGATCGGTCGGCCACCAGCCTGAACGTTTTTGGTGCACAATTTTTTAATTTTTTAAAAATATTTTATCTGTATGTTTTTATTTTTTTCTTATATATTTTTTATTATTTTTATTTAATTATGTTTTTAAAAACTTCTATTCTATAACTATTCTTTTGAAAAAAAGTCAGTTGCAAGCTGTCAACTTATTGCCTTCGATAAAGGTTGATTGTTAAACAATATTTAACAATCAACTAAAATAAAAAAACTGTTGTTAAAAGAATATTTCGCCGTACCTCCCATTACAAAAATAATTTTTTTATTTAAATTTGGTTACATAAACCAATTGTAAGTCTGATTCCCTTCGAAAAAGGTTACACCATTGTTTTAGGAGCTACAAATAACACAAAAAGAGGTTACGCCCTTTTGCCTTTCCGTAAATTAATCGCACACCGAGCTTCTCATACTAGATATTGTTGGTTGCAGCCAAGCAGTCGTAAAATTTTCACAAAAAAGAATGGATGTAACCACCAAAATCATATTTTTTTTTAATAATTACATAGATCTAATTATATTGGTAGAAACATAAACATTATTCTGTTGTTCATTGTAAAAATCAACGAGATAGGGGTTACCATTACTATTTTCTGATTTTTTTTTGTTTTTTCGACTTTCCCGAAAGTAGAGGATTTGCTGGTTACGTCAATTAGCCTTTAATATATATTTTTAAGATCTTTAAAACTTACCGTGTTTAAGGGAAATATGTAATAAATCGGTACAAATCCGGGTTGCGGGTCCTTAAGAACAATCGCTGGTTTGCAAAATGTCATTCTCAAAGTGTGACATGGTTAACAAGTTTCGTAAGAGTTTTGTAATGGTTAAGAAACTTTTCAGAATATGTATTCTCATGTGGTTGTAATAATCCAGAAACCTTCGCGAGGGAACCTTTGAAAGTTTTAAAAATTAATATAGCAATACATAAAGGACAAACAATCAAACAAACCAGCCAGCAAACTTACATTCATTTATTTATATATAGACTAGCTGACCCGGCCACGAGTAGCTGTGGCTAACGAAACACAATGCCGTCTACTGGATGGTTACCCAACCTTTTAACTTACACCGCCATCTGCTAAATTGCGTACAAATCAAATCGATCGGCCGCTCCATTTATATTATTATTATATGCCACTTAATAAAGAAATTGTTTCTCCCTGCGTGTTCTTTCCCATTGGTCCTGTTCCCCTTCCGCCCCCCCTTCCTCTCCCGCGTCCCTTTCCCCTTTCGCGTTCCCACTCCGCCTTCCCTCGCCACTCCCCTTGCTCGCTTCCCCCATCCCGTGAACCCCCTCCCGAATTCCCCTCCCCCCACCCTTGAACCCCCCCTCCCGATATCCCCACCCCCTCCCGAGTTCCCCTCTCCAATACCAAGTTCCCCTCCCGTATTCCATTCATTCAGTCCCGGTACATCCAGTTTTCAAACATGCAATTTTTTTAATACAAATTTAATAACGTCTGAGCTCACCAGTTTATATAGAAACCTTCGCAGGCATGCACATATCAAATCCCCAAAGCTTGAATGAAATAGGTAAAGTAGTTCGGAAGTTATGCGCATACATACATTTAGACTTAGACGATTCATTTTTATTTATGCAGATAGATTATACTTTTCCTTTGGAGGGGTGCAGATATACGAGTACCTACATTCACCGTTTGTCTCATTTTCGACTGTTGACATTTAGAATGGAAGAAAGAAGGCAGCATTATATGTTTAAGAAAAAAGGCAAAACAATCAGCGCATTGATACTTGCCGTTTTTGAATATTTGAAATTCACTCACTATTCAATATGTACTTATCACAATATTGCTGCAGTTCTTTTAAAATATGAGAATTCGTTCCATACAAAATGTAAGAGGAAAAGACTTTTTTCGTGAAATTTTCCGATCTTTTAATAGCTATTCTGCTATTCGCGGCGGAGAGAGGTCCGACAAATCAAAGATCATGAAAATCGATCCAGACGTTCTTGAGTTATAAATGGTGTAACTAACCCGACTTTGTTGTATATATAAAGATTGATAAAGATAGTTAATTCATTAGAACGTTTTTTAATTCCCTTTCTATTGGACAACTAAGCTTTTAACTGTTATTCAATAATTTATTGTATAAACTAGAAGCAACACCGGAGTAAGTACTTACTTGCGTACAATAGTTACCTTCTTCACCACCGCGTTAAACTTAAAATTACTAAATTTTCCATAATAATAGTTTAACGCCCAACTCCGAGGCCCCGAAATAGTTACATTACTGTGCAGGAATGTTGAGTTTACGACTGTCTTGGAGTATTAAACAGGCTTACTGAGAAATACCTCTGGGAACAACGAAATTAATATCGATTTTCTTTGTTAGAAAATAAGACCCCTTGATAGCAGGTAGATGGGAATAAAATTTTATATTATTCTGTACGCTTCCGCATCCAAATTTAATCAAATGAGTTTATTTGTTTAAAACAGTTTAAAATGTTAATGAGGGTTAGGTACATTTGAAGTATCAAGTCAAATTTCAAACATCAAAACGAAAACATCCAGTCATTAATTAACTGGCGAGCTCTTAGCATCCTTTATTATGCAGGAATGTAACAAAAATATTTTGTTTAAAAACCAGTCTTTTTGTTCAATTTAAAATGGATTCGGGTTTAAAATCTAGTCATCCCTTTTGACCGACTTCTCATCTTCGCAAAAGGCGAAATTTCAAGTCCATTTTCAGTAATAACTATTTTTTTTTAATGGATCTAGGCAAGTTTCAAGAAATTTCCACCTAGCAATAAGCCCTCCTTATGAAATTTAATTGCAATTATTATAAGCAATAATTATCAGCCTGAAACACTCATCCACATTGAAAAATCTTCCGAGAAAAGATACATGACGCCAACGGGACTTGAACCCATGCCCTTCTGATTGTCGGTCAGCTGCTCTCCCAATTGAGCTATGGCGGCTTATCTTATACCCGCCAAATGATTCAATATATACTAGTGTTTCATTCAACAATTACTGCTGATTATATTTTTTCCACCTGAAAACAACCAACTTTATTTTTGCGAGAGAGACACTGTTAGTGTTAAATCTGTCGCTAGGTGGCGTCGAGACAAATTATGTCTTCATTTATTGGAGAAATACTTAAACTTGTCTAATATTAATTATTAATTTTTTAAATTGTTAAACTAACGTTTAAGACAAGATTTTTTATGCATAGCACAAAGGGTAACAATTATTATAAGCAATAATTATCAGCCTGAAACACTCATCCACATTGAAAAATCTTCCGAGATAATAAAAAAATAATAAAAAAATAATAAAAAATCTTGTCTTAAACGTTAGTTTAACAATTTAAAAAATTAATAATTAATATTTGACAAGTTTAAGTATTTCCCCAATAAATGAAGACATAATTTATCTCGACGCCACCTAGCGACGAATTTAACACTAACAGTGTCTCTCTCGCAAAAATAAAGTTGGTTGTTTTCACGTGGAAAAATATAATAAGCAGTAATTGTTGAATGAAACACTAGTATATATTGAATCATTTGGCGGGTATAAGATAAGCCGCCATAGCTCAATTGGGAGAGTGGCTGACCGGCAATCAGAAGGGCACGGGTTCAAGTCCCGTTGGCGTCGTCATGTATCTTTTCTCGGAAGATTTTTCAATTTGGATGAGTGTTTCAGGCTGATAATTATTGCTTATAATAATTGTTACAACAATTTAAAAAATAAAAAATTTAATTGCGTTATTATAAAGCTCGTATTATGTGTTAAATGTTATAATAATAATAATAATAATATTTTGAGTTTTAATAAAATAAAAATTGCAAAAAATAAATAATTTTATTAATTACGTTAGTTTTTCCAATTAAACTATTAGAATTAGCCCTAATAAGACATTCTTAGGATATTAATCATGAACCAGAAACGCTGTAATGTCATTAAGTTTTTGAAGTGAAAACTTCTTTAGTATCTTTGTGTTTTGCAATTCCGATGAAACGAAAAAGCGACACTAAAAGAGGCAAACATATAGATACATCTATCTATAGGATTTAGCCTGCTAGAGAATGAGATAGTGATAGAATAAATAATCGATCTCCTCTTTCGTAGCCTCCACACTCTTGTCTACTTTATTTTTCTAAAGGTTTCACTTCTACTGCGTGTGAACTGCACACTTGTAAGTTTTTGTTTATTTTATTTTAATGTATACGGTACTGTACGTTACTGTAAACGCCCGTAAATTGGTAAACTTTAAGAGGGCATTACCAGAGAAAGCCTGAAATACGTCATTTTCAAAAAAGTTTTTAGACGTATTGACTCTTTTCCACAAAAAATTATAAATGGATTTCGAAAGATTGTTCTTTTATCTAGCATTCGTATGTAATAAATTTTTAGAATTTTTTTTTAATTTTTAGTATAATAAGGTTATTCCATAGGTCGTTGGCAGTTTTGTTAAATTTTCAAAAAAGTTTTTGAATTATACCACATCCATTTCAAATAATGTAATCATGCAGTAAAATAAATCAATACATTATCTAGCAAAGTTATGTATTAGAATTTTAATTTTAGTATCAATAAAATCATTAAAAAATATGTACATACACGTGTTTCTTGACGAAAATTGGTCCGTTTGTGTATTTATTTGCGCACTTACAAACTAATATATTTCAGATTTTTTTAACATTCTTATTAAATTTAGACATTATTGAAAAATGATAAATACTTATAATCAAAAAATAACTACAAAAATTACACTATTTTAATAGTTTTATCATCACGCCTTTCAGCATTTTTGGATGAAGGTATAAATTAAAGCTAATTTGGATTGAAATAAATTCGATATTGAGTTATAATTTAAAAAAGCTGGTACGGAGAATAATTAATCTTTCTCATTGTAACCGTCCTGCACGATCGGAAGAACAACTTTCGACGAAATGTGGATTTTCGTCCGCTGGCTGGTTAAACGCTCTTAAGATTTGTCAACATATATACCGTGACTAAGTTGCTCCTAACCGTCTGAAGCCTGTGAGACTTATTGTGGTGTTGTGAGATATGTTGTGAGGCTGGAGGAGTAGGGAGGGGAAAGAGATGGGGAAGAGGAAGGTTAGGAAGTTCCACGCTCTTCAAAGGTGGTCACCAAGTATCGCTAAAGCGACTTTTAATTCTGAATGTTCGTTTTACACCAGGGCGATACTGAGAGTATCTTCCACTCTGGAAAACCAACTATAAAAAAGAGTCCCAACTGCTCCCGTTTGAAGCCAGTGAGACTATGGAATCCCCAACTGGGGTACGTTAAGGAAGAGGGGGTGAGAAAATACCTCGCTATTCAGATCTGGTCACCAAACGCAGCTAAAGTCATTTCAAGCGACGTTTCAATTCTGAATAGTGGTCTTATACCAGGACGATACTGAGAGTATCATCCACTCCAGAAAACTAAAACTCTTAAAACTAATCTAATAAATTTAAAATTTCATTATATTTCAGGGCAATCTTTCAAAATATTCTTAACCTTCACCATGTTTCGTATTTACAAAGACCTATCATCTTACAATACTTTTCAGCAATCCCTGTGGATGGGTTAATTATTATATGCGTAGACAGGGTGGATTTATTTAACGCGATTAACTCAGAGCTCAGCGAACCGAGAGACTAAAATACTCGTACCTTCGCGTGAACCCTTGTTATGCCTCAGATACAAACAGCCCTATTCTGAAGGTTAATACTATCATCCCCGTCGAAATATCCATCATTTCTTGGGAGAGTTAGTACTCCGTACTCCATCAGAATAGGCTCATTTTATTAACTAAATAATGTTACCTTTAAAACGAAATCTGTTGAATCGTTTACTAACCCTTGAAATTATTTATTATTATGTTTTGGCCAGTGGGGATTTTACGTTACAAGTAACTTTAAAATTGTGGTACAAAGAAACGTAACATAAAACAGACGGTAAAGAATGAACCAAAAACACAATAAGAAATAAAACAATAAAGGTCAAGTAATTTTTTATGTCCCGACATTATAACATAAAAAATTATTTAGGGAACAAAGGGGTTGTCTTCCGAATTAAAAATAATGGTTAAATCATTACAAAAACACATTTTTTCTGTTGATAATATCGATTATAAAAATGTTGATTTGCCCATGTTACAATTAGTGTCTACTAGCTTTTGCCCCCGGCTTCGCAACGTCCTCACCCCCCCCCCTTCTTCCCCTCCCCCCACCTACCCTTACCCACCTTCCTCCATACCAGTTACATTTATTTTTCAAACAGCTCGCGTGCAACCTATTAAAACGTAACAATCAAACACGCGCAGTAAATTTTAACTATCAAAGGGATCTCCATAGTAATCATAAAAAAATTAAAAAAATGACAGCGCACGCCAAACAATTACTTATGTAGCAACGCTTTGCTTTTCGTCTGGACAATAAACGTATAATAAATAATTTCATAACGCCAGAACTTACCAATATATATAGCCTATAGTATTCGCAAATAATGTAGCTTTCTATTGTATTTCTATCCAAATAATGTAGTTTTTGCGTGAAAAAGTAACAAACATTCATACATCAATACATCCATACATTCAGACATCCATACATCCATACAAACTTTCGCCTTTATAATGGATAATAATAGGATAGGAAAGGATAGGATATCACCATTACTATAGGTAATTTTCAATGTTACAATTAATATCTACGTATCAGCTAAGATTTATAAAATTTATGTTTATCACTGCATATTGTAAACAATAAGATTATATTTATTGTATACAATGTTATGAATAACACACACCCTGTCTGTCACTCGTAATCCCAAAATATCATTTCGACAATTTTTTTTTTTTTTTTTTTTATTTAAAAAAATACATACGTATACAGATTCATAGTAAAACATTTGGTTCTTAAGGCTAATAACAATATGTAAATTTCTTTTTAATGAAACTTCACAATTCAAAAGAGAAAATATTTCTCGTGCTTGAATTTTGGAGTGTAAAATGCATAGTTACACAGAGTATGTTATTACAAGTACTTATATTAATAAAATATATATTCATGAAGACAAGTGGACATAATAACTGAAAGTATTGTCAGAGTAGGTACATATAATAAAGTTGTAACAATTTGGTGCCTGCAAATAATGCGTATGTACTTGCTTTCAATTTGATATGGTGATGAAATATTTTTAGAGATTATGTTCTAGTTTATTTTTTTTTGTTGTTATTATTGTGATGGTGAATTTAAAACTTATAATTAGTGTCGGGTTGGTCTATTAGTGTTTTTATTTGGGATTTAAAAACTTTATAATTTTTTTCAGACTTGATTTTATATGGGAGAGCATTGAAAAATTTTATACCTTGATAAGCATAATGGTGTTGGGAAGCACTCGTTTTAAATTTTGGAATTTCTAAATTGCCCTGTGATCGTGGTTGGTTGTTTATGTTTGTGAATGTTATTGTTGATGAATTGAAATGATCTTTATGAGTTTGCAATAATGAGTTCTTTTTGAAAATTTTATTAAGACTGAGAACCCTGAAAGAGTCAAATAGCTGTGTTGTTGGAAATACAGATGGTTTTCGTAAGATGACTTTCAAAATCAACCTCTGTACCCTTTCTACAGGTAAGAGGTTTGTTTTGAAAGTCCCACCCCACCCGATTATACCATATTGTAGTATAGATTGGGCAAGAGAGAAATAGATAGTTTTGATCAAATTGGATGATAAGATGTTTCTCAGTCTAATAAATATGTATATAAGTTTTCTTATTCTGGTTACTGTATTTTGGACTTGTTCTTTCCATTTTAAGTGTCTATCTATTATGACACCCAGATACTTTATACTATTTTTGCAAGTTATTGGTAGGCAATTTTCATTGTTGCATTCCTTTTTATTTTCACACTATGATGAATGGATTTTAATAGTTATATTGTTCTCGACATTTTTTTCTTTCAAAGAAAAAGGAATAAAATAAGTTTTCTCCGTATTAAGTGAGAGACAATTTAGGTCAAACCATGTTTTGAGTATGTTTATATTGATATTTGCTATAATCATTGTTTCCTCCCATGATTTACCTTTAGTGATAACTACAGTGTCGTCTGCATAAGATATGATATCTCCAACTATGGGAAGAGTGAACATTTGATTTACATATATAATAAAAAGGATAGGACCGATGACAGTTCCTTGTGGTATACCAAATGATGAGGTTTTAGGTTCACTTAGTGTATTATTTATTTTGACGTATTGTAATCTTTCTTTTAGATAGCTTTGGAACCATGACAGTACTGTTCCGTCCAATCCAATTTGCATGAGTTTCTCTTTTAGTTTGGAGTGTGATATGCTATCAAATGCCTTGCGTAAGTCGATGAATATACCAAGACACTTTTCTCCATTATCTAATTTTTGTATTATTGTTGAAGTTAATTTAGCAATTGCATCTTGAGTGCTGAGATTGTCCCTAAACCCAAATTGGTTTGGGCTCATTATCTTTTTTTCTTTTATGTAATTGTTGAGTTGTTTTTTAACAATTTTTTCATAGATTTTTGCAATGTTTGATGTGAGTGCTATGGGACGATAGTTGGAGATATTTTTTTTATCTCCAGATTTATAAACAGGGGTGACAATAGTCTTCTTATAGTTGTTCGGGAATACACCCTTCTTTAGACTTTTTTTTTTTTTTTTTACAGTGAATACCGCACAAGAATCTCAACTGCTCCCGTCTGGAGCCAGTGAGACTATGGCATCCCCAATTGGGGTATGTTGTGAGGCTGAAGGTAGTGGGGAGGGGAAGGAGGTGGGGAAGAATTACATTTATTATATGAGCAATCGGTTTGCTGATTATCTCATGAACGGCTTTTAATGTTTTTACGGTTATATTGTCATAGCCAGGGCTTGCTGATCCTCGCAAACCCATTACAGCGCTTTCGACTTCCTTATCAGTTACTGAAGCAAATGTGTGGAAACCTTCTTCAATAGTTGAGTTGTGCTCTGGTTGTTGTGTTTGTTTGTTGTCTAGGATAATATTACGATCAAGATTAGGGCCGACATTAGCAAAATATTCATTATAAATGTTACCACACAGTTTTGGATTTTTTTCGGCGTCAGTGTTGATTCCGTGATGAGTAATTTCTTTAGGTAACTTTTTTTTCGTGCTTTTGTTGGTTATTGTATTGATGATTTTCCAAAACTCTTTGCTGTCTTGACCAGCATTTTTTATTTTATTACGAAAATACTTTTCTTTTGTCAGTCTAATTAAAAGCGCAAGTTTGTTACGGTATTTCTTGTAGAAGGTGTTGATTTTTTCATCATTAGGGAATTTTCTAGACTGGTGGTAGTATTTTTCTTTATTTCTGATTGAAATTACTAGTCCATGGGTTATCCATGGCTTTATCAATCTGTGTTTAGATTTTGCTTTAGAAACAATTATTTGTGTGGATAGGTTTATGTGATTTTGGAAAACTGTTTCGAAATTCTCAGCACAGGTATTTGGATTTTCCGACTCAAATATTGATGCCCAGGTTTCCGTTTTAAGATTTGTTCTTAAAATTTCCATATTTAAATATTTTTTTTCATATTTTTTCTTGTCAATTTTGTTAGAGTTGGAACTTCTTTTATCAATGTTGGTAACAAATATACAGGTATAGTGATCGGTTATGCTGGTTTTCCATAATATTGACATGTTTTTTTCATTGTTATTTGAGTTGCACCATATGTGATCGATGCAGGAAGGAGTTTGTCCACTGACATTCCGTGTTGCATTATTTATAAATGATTTATAGTTTAGCGATGTCATTACATTTATATAATCTTCCTTTACCTTACCTTTTGCCTCATTCAAAATGTTCACGTTAAAGTCGCCTGTGACAACGTTACAAGTACCTTTTAGTTGTAGCAATAACTGTTCCAACTCTATAATAAAACTGTTAGGGTTCGATCCGTGTGTGCGGTAGATAGCTATGATATTGTATATAACTTCATTCACTTTTAAGTTCAGTTTTAGACAGTTAGCAAGCTTCATGTTGATTTCAGTGATTGTGACGTTATTGTGTTTGTTTAAGATGAAAACAGCAATACCACAGTTCTTATTAATATGTGTTGTGGACGAATAATATGTATAGTCAGGGATCTCGTACAGTGCGGTAGCATTATTTATATTTAAGTGTGCTTCTGTTAAAACAATGAGGTCCGGTAAAGTTTCAAGGAGATTTAATGTTAGTACAAATTCTTCGAAATTTTTTTGCAAACTTCTGACGTTTTGGTGCAGAACAATGAATGCATTTGGAACGTTATTTAATAGTTTATTACATTGTTTTGAGTCTTCGCAAGTGTATTGTGAAACATCTGTTAATTTATCAATTTCCTCGGTTAGAAAATCATCCATAACTTATTCATAATCGATTCTTTGCTGTGCTATGATAGACATTCTTTACCGGTAAGTACATATTTCACTATTTGCACTATGTTGGGTATTGTTTTTTGTTCCGAATAATTTGTTGTTATTGTCACAGTTGTAGCATTTGACAATATCTTTACTTTTTTCGCATTCGCTAAATTTGTGATTTTTTGAGCAATGTATGCATCTGGGCTTATTCATTTTATTTAGGCATTTAATGGATGTGTGTCCGAAACCAACGCAATGATAGCACTGCATCAAAGGGTCGCAATCCTCTATGTGCGCCCGGACAAAGCCTATATTGATTCTTTGTTTATGTAGTAGCATTTTCCGAATAGGGCCTGTTGTTTCAATTATTATATTACGGAGTTGATCACTTTTTCTATTTTTCAATATTTTCGTTACTTTAATGGATTCATTTTTAATATCACTAAGTTCACTGTTTTGTAGAATAAGATCGTTTAGGAAATTATCTTCGTTATACTCCCCACCGACACCTTTAATAATCATGCACGGTCTCTTCTTTTTTAATTCCGTTGCTGATATTCCATTTTTATTTTTATTTATTTCTGCCTTCAGTTTTTCAGCATCTTCTTTATTTGAGCAGGTCATAATTATTTTATTATTTGTTGCTTTTTTTATTCCACTTATTCCAATTCCTAGGTTAGGCGCTTTTATTGTTTTTGTGATAATACTCTTTATGTCTTCAGATGTTTCTTTGCCTTCAGCGGTGATTAAGACAGCAAATTTGGGTTCTTCGATTGGGATCATCCTTTCTTTTAGAACCATTGCATAGGATTTTTGTTCATTATTTTTTTCGAGCTTGATGATTACTTTTTTTTGAAGTTCAATAATTTGTTCTTGGAAATGGTTTTTTTCCCGTTTCCATGCTTCTTCTAGTAGTTGAATCGTTTGTTCCAGATTATTTCTAATTTTTGTGTCCTTTACGGTCGATATGTTTTTTAGTTCACTTTTAATGTTTTCTATTAATGTTAGTACATCCATTTTTGATTAAACTTGAGTTGCCGTGCGGACGCACGTCACTCCAGGTCGAACTACAATCGAGTACTGAAGAAGATCAACACGATCAACACAAGATCAACACTACCCTACAATTTATTTCATTTGCCCGTACAACTAATAATTTTAAAAAAAATTCCCCAATTACCCGTTTATATGCGCAATGTAACACAAAATTTTACAAGGCGAACATTTTTAACAATATCCTTCAGAAATACCGAATATAAGTAACGCGTACCATTGAAAAATAATACAAGAGTGTGGAATGTATTGGGAGCATCTTCTTTCCTTATCTTATATTCCTCGTCCCTCCCCTCAGCTAAAATTAATTTTAATTCTGTTAATATTATAAATGCAAAAGTTTGTATGGATGTAGGTTTGTTACTCTTTCATGCAAAAATACTGAATGGAATTTAAAAATTCTTTCACAAATAGAAAGCTACATTATTTGCGAGTAATATATACTGTATATATTGGTGAGATCTGGCGTTATATTATTTATTATACGTTTATTGTCCAAACGAAAAGCAAAGCGTTGCTTGGTAACTATAAATAATTTCAGTTGACGTGCGCTGTCATTTCGTTATTTAATTAGGTTACTATGGAGATCCCTTTGATAGTTAAAATTATACTAATCTATACTTATATTATAAATGCGCAACTGCGTGTGTTTGATTGTTACGCTTTAATAGGTGGCACGCGAGCTGTTTGAAAAATGAATGTAACCGGTTTGGAGGGGATGGTGAGTGTAGTGTGGAGAGGGGGGGGAGTGGGAACCCCCCTCATACTATGCGAGCGAAGCCGGGGGCAAAAGCTAGCAATTAAATAAAATAGCAATGTGCACACACATTCACGCTTTCATTATTACATCCCTATCTCACTTTTCGAAACTCACAGGTTTTATTACAATTTTGCAATGCAATTCTTGTAATTGTGACTATTAAATAAATATTATTTGATGACAAAACCTCTTCCAGTTTCAGAAGGAGAATTGCAACCCAAATCATATTATGGAATACTAGTTTAGTAATTTCACCATTCTAAGATCCTCGGGTACAGGATAGTTCATATTCGCGTTCAAAAATACATTAATTTATTTATTGATAAAAATAAGTAAACCATTGTCGTACAAATGCAGAACGCTTGTGGTCATGTAAAATAGCCGCCCTCGCTTGTGAGTGGTCAGAACACTTTTTCATATCACCAAATTTAATGAATTAAATAATATTTTCTCATCACGCTCCTTCGAACAGAATTTACCAAATTTCTAATAGCCAGTATATGTATACATTGTAAAGCACGATATAAAATTAATAATACATTATTTTAAGGTAACACTACGTAATACGATCACTACAAAATTAATTTCTATCTAAAAACTAGGCCATGATCTTCTACTCTGTCCAAAGATGGTTCGATTTGCCTATATTTTTTTGTTATTTGATGTCCGCACGCCATGATAACAATTAACAAAAAAATATAACTTCGTGAACTTTCTGTAGTTTTGGTCAAAACGTGGCCGTTATGACACCGCTATCATCCTGCCAATGAAGTGCCCCGAACGGACACTTACGCGTGGTTTTAAGGCTCCGCAACCGGGCTCGAAAAGAAGAAGATGAAGAGATACGAAATTACGAATGTTAGAGGAGAGCGCTAACATTTACAGCGACAAAATCGATGCGAAAATGTTTAATAAAACACGACTCGTTTAAAATAGAGCAAAAATCTCGCGGGCACTCTCTTAAATAGCATTTAATGAAACACTGTTAATTTTTTCATACATATAACGTAAAATAACTGAAACAAACGTGTTTATAATAATTTTTGGAGCATACTTTGCGATTTTTTTCTATCGAGGGAATTTTATATAATTTGCGTTTCGGCGCGGGCAATGTCTAGATATTATCGTCAAGAATAACATATATTTCGTATTTTAAAGATTGGAAGATATGTAAGAAATCGGTAGAAATTCGGGTTGCGGGCCCTTAAGATACGCTTGAGTATTAGTGAAGGATCTTATAATGGTGAAATTACTCTACTTGCCAAGAGATTGATTGAATGGGAAAGGGATTTTGTAGATAAACTTATTTAATAGATCTTGACACCAAACATTGCAAACACTAACGTTACGTTTCATTTATTGATGGTAGTTTTTCACGAAGCCTTAATTAAAACTGAATCTTGGAAGACCGGCTCAGTATCATTAATAAAAAGAGATATTTGTTTATTTTGTGTTTTATGAATGCACTAAACTATGTCACAAATGAAATCATCACCAAAACAAATGTAACTACACGTTAAAACCAAATACACGGAATGGCAAATCTTTTGTTCTTCGAATTCGAACTCCGTTTAAAGATACATTGTCTGTACAACTAAAGCTTTCCAAATCAGAATAATTATATTCCCGACATGAATTAATAAAGCAGAGTTTTGTAAATAATACATTAAAGGAGAGAAGGAAAGCGTTTCAAATCAAACCTATATTTAATTCCAACCCCTGTTATATAAAATATCTGTTGAATCATTTGAAATCATTCACCCTCGTTTGTCGCCACATTACTCCGCCTACCGTAAGCAGAAGGGTAGGTCTAACAGCTTCCTACGCAGCGACAATACGTTCCCACCGAAAGTTTACAAGTAGGGTCGTATGACAACAGTGATAAAAATGAAAAATAAGCTTTTACAAACTGAAACGTCTTCATGAAATCTCACACTTGACAAATGATCGTAAAGTTGACTGAAGTACTCTGCGGAACCGAAGAAGAGAGAGCAAACGAAAGGCCTTTTAAAATTATTATGATCATGTTCATTTTGAGTGGCAATATTTTTTTATGAATCTTTTGAGTCCCTCTAGGAGTTGTTTGAACTTATGGTGTAAATAATCAAGTAGAAGTGGAAAGTGCCTTTCCCTTTTGCCCTAATTTTTTCGCTCTTTTGCTCTTTGTTGTTTTTTATGTACTGCTTGTACCGACTATGGGCAGTGCCAATTTTTATTTATTTGCTAAATAATAAAATAGACCGTCTCGAATTACCATACGTCATTGTCTTTAATGTTCCAACGAGGCGTACCAAGCACATTACACTTCTTCATGTAGAAGCCAACAACAATAATGCAGCAAATAACTCTCCAATAAATGAATTCTCGCGCGATTACAACTTACAACCACTACGAAAAATTCTACGCATATATATTTTTTATGATTCTTTGCTAATATACAAAAATATTTTTGGCGTGATATACCTACATTCTTTAAAAACTACTTACATTATAAATTATACCTAATATTAAAACTACTCACCATTAATTTTTCATTAAACTTTCATTGAGTTAAATTGAAATGTGTAATCGTCGCATTTATTTGGACTTTTGCATTCGATTTTTTTTTAAATATTTAGGTACCTACATGCCTGAAGAAAGTTTAAAAATGAATTGTCATTGAGATAGTGCCGTTTCTTTGAACAAATTAAATAATTCCTCATTTAACATTAAAAAAAAAAACAAAACATATGTGGTTTATATTTCAGTAGGTAGGTACTTAAGTACCTACTTAAGAATCCTATGATTTCGGATGAAGTTCTTAAGTACCTACTTAAAAATCTTAAGATTCCTGATGAAGCACTTAAGTACCTACTTAAAAATCTTATGATTTCGGATGAAGTACTTAAGTACCTATTTAAAAATCTTATGATTTCGGATGAAATACTTAAGTACCTACTTAAATATCTTACGATTTCGGATGAAGTACTTAAGAACCTACATAAAAATCTTATGATTTTGGATGAAGTACTTAAGTACCTCCTTAAAAATCTTATGATTTCGGATGAAGTTCTTAAGTACCTACTTAAAAATCTTATGATTTCGGAGGAAACTTTAGTTTTATATCATTAAATAAGAGAAAATACGAAAGATACTTTTTTGAACGAGAGGTCTGCAGGACAACTAGTTATATCTCTATAGTAGACATATTATTTTTATTTACAAGTCGTCAAAAACCTGTAAATAAATACGTTCATCATACACATATTCTAAAAGAAGTTTTTACCATTTTCCATAGGACATTTTCGGATTTTATTGGCGTTATAAAGGTTCTTGTATCATGCACCATAAATATATAGGCAAACACTGAATTGGTCGTTTAATAAAATTCACCGGTCACGTCATTTTATCAACCACCAGCAAACACGAGCCCATAAATACGATGAGAATAGTTAAGCTGTATTGGAAAACGATTAACGTTCTTTAAGGTGTCAAAATTTTATTAGTTTTATCTAAAAAACGACAAAGTTATATGATTAAAGACATACTTATCTTTAACTGTCGTTTTGCGAAACTGCTGGAAGTATGTTATATCTGACAAAATAAACGCAATATTTTTCTTTGCTTCCGGTGAAAATTATCAAACATTTTTAAATCGATTTTTTTCCGAACAGTTAATTCAACTTTATTGCTCTGTGTGAAACCTAGAATTCGAAAGGTCTCAATTAAATTGACGACATACGTGTTCTCTATCAAATCCTTGTAGTGATAATCAGTTACATATACACACCACCATTTACAAAAACATCCGTTTATTAAAGTTTTTATAAACTTCTGCAGTCAAAATTATTTTTATACCATTCAAACGATCGCGTTAATAATAAAAAAAGCGTCGATCGATCGAGATTCCTGGGCGTTCAATTTGGAAATTTCTTGCCAGCATATAAAAAATCATACCTACGAATTTGAATATGGAGACTGATTATGGTGCTGTGTAGCCAATGAATCCACCGATGTTTTTCAGATTATCACACATTTTTAGAATTTAAAAAAATTATAAAAAAATCGTTAACTTTATAAACGCGCGATTTCGCATATTAGCTCTTCGAAATTGCCATGAGAGCTACTTAATCCGGTTTACATTTCATATTTTCTGTTTCCGTATGTTTCGTATGGTCTACTTTATAATCACAGAGTCAAATATATATTAAAAAAAAAAAAAACAGAATTCTTAATCGGTAACAGCTTTTCGAAAGATTTGTATGAAAAAATATTTTATAGAATTTGGGTTCGCGAACTACGAGTATCAATATTTTAATGCGTCAATTTGTCAATTTGCGACATTTGATACACCTACCAAAAAAACTGCTATAACATTAGAAAGATGATTTACTCTCTACAATTATAATATCGATTCTTGCTTTATTTATTTATTCTTCTTCTTGGTGTGCCCTATCAGGTCCCCCCGACGTTGGCGATCACTCCAGAAAATGTCTCTCTGTCTTGCGCTGCTGCCAGGAATAGCTCCTCCACACTTCTAATGCCGGTCCACTCTCGTACATTTCGCAGCCAAGAAATTTATCTCCTACCAGGCCCTCGGCGACCCTCTATCTTGGCTTTCAATACCAATTAGAGCAAGTGATACTTCTCCCCTCAAAGTATGTGACCCAGATATAAAATTTTCCCGACGTTCACCAATGTAAGCAGCTCTCTATCTGCTTCAGCCCGCCTGAGAATTTCTGTGTTGGTGATCATGTCGGTCCATGGGACCTTGAGCATTCTCCGGTGAAGCCACATTTCAAAAGTCTCTAACCTGTTCATGGTATTTACCTTCAAGGTCCATGTTTCTCATCCATACAGCAAGACCGACCACATATAACATTTTAGCATTCTCTGCCTTAGTTTTAAATTGATACTGTCATTTTAGAAGAGGAATTTCATTTTACTGAATGCAGTTCTTGCTGTTTCAATTCTGCACCTAACCTCTACATCTGGGTCAAGAGTCTCCGTGTTTAGTTCTCCGTTATTTGGTTCAATAAAGCGTTTTTCAGAGTAAGTCAATTTCACAATGCAAAAGAAACGAGGCAGAGAATTCACACCTTGTTCAGAAATAAATACACTATTTTTGAATTCACATGAGTTTAAAACACGTTAAATAGATAAATAATTCAATTACTGATACCTAAATATGTAATAAAAATCAAGTAAAATTCGCCGTTTTAACAAGCCCGCGTCCGAGAACAAACATTTGTAAATAAACTTGGAAATAAACAATTTTGAAATTTAGACGCTTCAAGAAACGTCCGTAATAAGGCGATTTGAGACAGTCATTATCACAAAAATCAGTGATTGTAATTCACACGCGATAGAAGTGAAATATTCAGAAAACTAAAGCAGACAAGAGTGAGGAGGCTACGAATCACTAAATCCTATGGACGTACGTATTTATCTCTTTTTAGTGTCGCTATTTTTATTTCATTGAGTTTCAAATTGCAACGGTGCTAAAGAAGTTTTCACTTCAAAATCTGAAAATAGTCAGCTAATAATCAGCTGCCTAATAAGGCAGCCTGCAGAAGCGTGAAGGTTTTATGGGGGATATGTTAACATGCGTTTGATGTATGGTAAATCAAATAAGTAGTGACACTTATTTGATTAATCAGTAAACTCGCCCAGTGTCATCGTGTTACTTGCTAACTAGCAGTGACTAGCAGATTGTTGACAATCTACGAAAAAAAGTTGAAAGGTCGTCAACTTTACTCGCCTACACGCTTGCTCCGCTTGCTCGTGATTGGTTTATTTATGTTTCCAACATGGCTTCCGATAAACAGCCGATTTCGACTGTCAAACATCTGAAGAATTAGTTTACGCAGGCGTCGTTATTCTTGTTACTGGCGCTAGCATCGACCTCAGTTTCCTACGTTTCTGAGCGAGTGGACAGTTTTGTGTGTCATCATGGCAATCTCACTCGCCGATTTACCCGCTTTTAAACTTAGTAGATAGTAGCTTGTAAACTCGCCCTGTGTCATCGACGCTTTACAATACTTACAGGTTTATTTAACAAATTGCAAACGAACTTAATTCACCATACTTAAATATTTAAATACGAACAATTGTATATGAGAGTGGAGAGCGAATAAGTACGATTTACAAGACTGGGAGTTTAAGGAAGAATGATCTCGTTGATCTTTCTTGCAGCGCGTGAAAGTGACTTGAGATAAGGCTTGATTCCTGTTGGTGTATGGGGGACCAATCGGATTGCCGTGAGACTGCAGAACGGTGTCCTTGTTCAACCTCCACAGTTTGAAAAAGAAATGAAAGAATATTTACGAAAGGTAGGAAAATTTGGCATTTTATGGCAACGAATCGCTCAAGACGATTTATAAAAGTGCCATAATATGCCAAAAATCGCTCGAGAGGAAAACTTCAAAGTAATACGTATTTTATTCGAAGAGAAATACATTTTTGGCGAAAATAACATTTCAACGTTATAAAATATTGTTAACCGCTTCATAATACCGCAAAATATTATAATAAATAGGGTTTCTTTGTTACAACCTTATTGTGGGAACTTGCATAATCGCGGAAATAAATCATTTTCAAATTAAAGCATTTTCTTCGCTATTTTTTAAATGTTCCAGCACCTACCTACACTTGATTAATTAATGGTCATTGAACACGACACAATTTGATTAACGGTACCACGTGTAATAAAATTAATTTGTACGTGGTTATTATTAATATTTGGTAGCGTTTTTAAGATTATTTGGAAAAATCTGCTATCAAAGCCGTCGAAAGTGGTTTTTTTTCTACATAACATATTTAATACATTTTTAAGCGTTCTTGTACCACAAAATCGTCTTTTTCTTCCCGAGTCTTCTGGTGTCCAGCTTTAAACGTAGGCTCCAATTAAATAAATAAAAAAAAAGCTATGGGAAAGAGCAGAATTATGTTTTTTTACCAGAATAAAGAGTGTTATTTATTTATATCACAGATCTGCATAACTTTTTTTACGCCATTACAGATTATTTATTTGATATAATATGGTTCTTCTTACTTAAATTCTTCCGCAGAAGTGTTTGAGTTTTGTAAAATAAGGGCATCATTATTTCATTTTATTTACCACAGAATCAAAGTAGAAATTGCAAAAGAACACGAATAAAGACATTTCAAGCCGTGTTTCTTTTTTGAATGTTATTCTTTCACCGGAGTGATACTGAGAGTTTAATTAAGTTAAATAAAATTATTTGTTTATTTATTTACTTATTTATTTCAACGCCACAAAATGGCTATAACAATACGGTGATACATTATGCATGATACACAGTGGTACACAGGAAGGTAATTACAATGATATACAAAAAAAAGAATATGAGCTCGTACAAAATACACATTTTTATGCAGAGTAAAAATAAATAAATAAAGGTGACTTCTTAGAAAAATTCTCAATATCAAGTATAATATACCTACTTTACTTTTATTTGTACATATTGTTGGATTCTAGGAATTGGCTAAAATTGAGAAACTTTGTAATGATAATATTATTGTTACCTTCAGTTGAAATTACTGCAGTTTGAAATGACTACAGGTACTGCTAATTAGTTCTGCTTTTCAGGGCTGTCAGTTAGAGAATCAATAATAAAAATAAAAATTTTGAAAAAAAATTAAACATTTATTAGCTATCACTTAACTAGTCTGTCTGATTATGTATATCTATGCCGGGATTCGAACCCGCGAAATCAGAATTCGTTGTTGAGAGATTTATACCTCGATCACGGAGGCCGTCAAAGAAAGATAGACATACATTGGCGCGGGTTATAATAACCTGACATTATGTAAGAAAACTCCTATACGGAGACAGAGTGAATGTTATCAAAATCAGTATGGATGAAATAAAAACATCGATTAAATGCATGACGAATGGTAAGGCTGTTGGTTTCGACAATATTGCTGCCGAATACTTTAAAGGAGATAACCATATTATTCTCACATGGTTGTGCAAACTTTTTAACCAATGTTTAGAGGAGGGTTACACGCCATTAGATTGGAGAAGGGCTGTAATCATGCCGTTGTACAAAGGTAAAGGGTCACGCATGGTATGTGGGAATCATAGGGCTATTAGCCTGCTAAGTGCTGTCGGCAAGCTGTATGGAAGAATATTGATTGAAATGGTAAGAACGGAAACAAAGGATAAAATATGGGATGTGCAAGGTGCCTTTATGAGTGGAAGGGGATGCATGGACCAGATTTTCTCCTTGCGTATGCTCACTGAGAAGTTTCTGGCAAAAAACCAGAAACTTTTCTGCGCCTTTGTAGATCTTCAAAAAGCGTACGACCGAGTTGACAGGAAAAAGCTATGGAAGGTGTTGTCCAAGTATGGAGTGAATACAAATCTCATACAGGCCATTGCGTCTCTGTACGAGGGAAGCGTTGCATGTGTTAGGGTGAACGGTGATTTTACGGGGTGGTTTGACATCACAAAAGGTGTTAAGCAAGGCTGCGTAATGTCACCATGGTTATTCAATCTATACATGGATAATTGTATGCAAGAATTGAAAGATGTGGGATTGGGCGCGAAATTGAATAGTCTGAAAGTATGTTGCCTGTTGTATGCTGATGACGCGGTGCTGATTTCTAACACTATGGAAGATCTACAGTCTCTAGTATCTAGGATGAACGAAGTATGTATGAAGAATGAGTTAATGATGAATGTAAGTAAGTCTAAAGTCATGGTGTTTGAAAGAGAGAGTACGAAAACAGTGTGCGATATAGTAGTGAATGATGAATACTTGGAGCAGGTGGATGAGTTTGTTTATCTGGGTAGTATGTTTACGAGAGATGGGAAGGCTGATAGAGATATTGAAAGGAGGGTAAATGCCGGTAACTCCATTAATGGAGGACTGAATGCCGTTGGAGCTAATAAAAAACTTTCAATAAAAGCGAAACTAGCAGTCCACAATGGAGTCCTGGTACCTACCCTGATGTATGGCAGTGAGGCATGGAACTGGCAGAGGAAGGATGAAAGTAAACTGAATGCTGTTGAAATGAGATCCCTGAGACGTATGTGTGGTAAAACCATGTATGATCGTGTTAGAAATGTGGATATCCGCAAAGAATGCAAGGCTGATGTAAGTATAATGAGCAAAATTAAGAAAGGGACCCTCAGATGGTTATTAAATCTGTGCCAACGTATTGTAAAACAAAATTTCTTGTAAATATATTTGACTCGCATTAATCAAGAGCTATTATTGAAAACCTTCACAACACACGCATCCAGTTTACAGACGTGTCAAAGACTGTAAACTGCCAAACCCTCTGGATAAAATATCTAAACATAATCCCCTTGCCAAATTATCTAGTAAATGAAAAGAATGCACGACAACTATGGGAGGGAGCTCGTGAACTCAACAATAAAAGTGACAATATTAATAAAGATAAATATAAAGCAGAGATTCTAGCTTATTTTACATAATTTTTACCAAATGTTGTGCACTTAATAATTTTTTTGTAAAATAATGAAAATTGAGTAAACATCTTTATTGAAATATAGGTAATTTTGACAGAAATAATAAAAAAAAACGTATTTAACATTCGAAAAATAAAAAAATATCTTTACAAAAAAATATTGTCGTAACAATATATATTATATATATTACTACTACTTATTAATATATTACTACTATTACTAAGTATTTTTAATTTTTAGAAATTTAATTAAAATTAAATTTGATAATGTTATTATCGAGTTCTGCAAGTTTTTTGGTTAGTGTTTTAGTTACAGCTGTTTCGACTGGTAAGGTCATTTTCAAACTGTGGTGAAGCCACGAACGGACGACTTATTTATAAGATTTTAAATGTCAATTTTTGAAGGTGTCTAAGTTGATTTATTACCGGTTAAACCAATTTGTAGAGACACTAATTGAGAGAGTGCTAATGTGGGATTCGGAGTATTTCCCTTTGGTTTGCCTTGCACTAAGTGTAAGGGTTTTCTTAATTGATTTAGAATGACGTTATTGCTATGACTCATTTAAGTGCATTATATTTTTTTTGGTTTGGTAAACATACTAAGTAGTGGGGAATAAATAATTTTCCTTACTTTATTAATTAGCGTTATGTTGGGGTCATTCGTTCGTTTATTGATTTCTAATTGTTCAAGCAAATTTAATCTAAGACCCTTTCGTTCTATATGTAATGGTTTTGGCTGGTTATTTTTAAGTGGAACGTGATTATTCACTAAGAGATGTTCGGCGAATTTTGAAGAGGTGTTTTTAAAAAACATTAAAAAAAAAACAAAAAAAAAAAAAAACATTAAAAAAAAAAAAAAAACAAAAAAAAAAAAAAAAAAACAAAAAAAAAATAATAAAAAACAAGAAATACAAAAATAAAATTAATTTAATATATCCGGTACATAACAAAAAAATTGAAAAATTTGCATGTCTCGAATTCCTCGGCCCAATATCTTTAAAAATTGCAAAAGAAATTAAAAAATGTGGTTTAAATATAGCTTTTAGAACCAATAATAATATGGGAACAAGCCTTAAAAACTCAAAAAGTAGAAATCCTAAACTCAATAACGGTGGCATATATGAATTAAAATGTGCCCACGCCGACTGTAACGCTACATACATCGGACAAACAGGTAGGGCATTCTCAACTAGATTCAAAGAACATATAAGATGTTATAAAAATAAAAACACCTCTTCAAAATTCGCCGAACATCTCTTAGTGAATAATCACGTTCCACTTAAAAATAACCAGCCAAAACCATTACATATAGAACGAAAGGGTCTTAGATTAAATTTGCTTGAACAATTAGAAATCAATAAACGAACGAATGACCCCAACATAACGCTAATTAATAAAGTAAGGAAAATTATTTATTCCCCACTACTTAGTATGTTTACCAAACCAAAAAAAATATAATGCACTTAAATGAGTCATAGCAATAACGTCATTCTAAATCAATTAAGAAAACCCTTACACTTAGTGCAAGGCAAACCAAAGGGAAATACTCCGAATCCCACATTAGCACTCTCTCAATTAGTGTCTCTACAAATTGGTTTAACCGGTAATAAATCAACTTAGACACCTTCAAAAATTGACATTTAAAATCTTATAAATAAGTCGTCCGTTCGTGGCTTCACCACAGTTTGAAAATGACCTTACCAGTCGAAACAGCTGTAACTAAAACACTAACCAAAAAACTTGCAGAACTCGATAATAACATTATCAAATTTAATTTTAATTAAATTTCTAAAAATTAAAATGGAGTTCTACGAATTAAACACAAAAACAATAAATAAAAAAAAAAAAAAAAAAAGAAAAAAAAAAAAAAAAAATATATATATATATATATTACTAAGTAGTTAGTAATAAGTAGTAGTCTCAATTTGCGAGGCAGGAATGGGTACCGCCGCCCCGGGAACCTTTATTGGATAACCAACACCTCTGCCATAGGTCACCCTAAGTGGTTCGCAACGTTTGGTGATTTAACAGGGGTGCCCGGGTTCAATGGGTAAGGTTTGTCTAGGTCTTGGAGGCGGATGATCAGGACATACTGAACCCCCATCCTACCCACCCCTTAAACCCTTTTCCTTCCCAGAACTCTCCTCTCCTTCCTTTACTTAAAAAAACCCTCCACACAGCATCCTCAAAGATGACATAGGCCCTGAGGGAAATTATTTTCCTCAGGGCCTCCTGTGTGGAGCTCATGTAAAAAAAAGTTATGTTTTTTAATGTGTAGGGGTAGCGTAGCTTAGGACAAAATAATAAAAAACAGAATACAAAGTAAAAAAATAACCAAACACCTTTTGTTTTTGCCCTGATGATGGACACTGTAATACTATCCGAAACGTTGGCTAAAGAAGGAGGTAGTGCAACACGGCATAAAGCCCCAAAAATATACGACGATGAAATACCCGCTAGTTCATACGGAAAAACAGCGGCAGTTTGTGAAAAGCAAAGTTGGCATAACAACATAGTGTGGGCTGCAAGCACTTTAAAAAAATCAGAATGTACAGCGGTAGAAGCGAAACCTTCAGAAAACTAAAGTACCCAAGAGTGGGGAGCCTACGTAGCACCGCACAATGAGGAGACCGATTACACTATCTCACCATCTCGCAGATGTATGTGTTTGTCTCATTTTAGTGTCGCTATTTTTGTTTCATCAAGTTTCAAATCACAACGGTGCTAGAGAAGTTTTCACTTCAATAAAGTAAGTAATCTGAACCTGTATAATTCAAGCATTCAAATAACTTGTTGTTAACTGAAAGTTACGATTGTTAAATAATACAATCAATCTCATGAATATTTAGTTGAATTCAGCATAGTTTTGGATGTTAACGGTTTATACTTGGATGGAGCCTATTCGATATGACCGCGCCAGCTTTGTCAGCTCTATTCAGCAGAGAGACTGTTCGACTAATCGATTAACAGCATCGAGATTTGCTGACCTCAAAGTAAACTGTCTATTACTTTGGTCTTGTCGGACGTGTAATAGCGTTACTATTCTCTGGTATAATGCTTCGGAAGGCTAACTATTTTTCATTTTATTTTTATAAGACATGAGAGTCGATGGAGTGTAGCCTTGCCTTTAGTTTTTTTTTCTTTCCTCCCTACTTTTAATATATGTAGGAGTGTTGCAATGTGTCAATAATGAAACCAAAAGGGTGATTCTTTATTTTTTGCGACAGTGTATCGCGTGTTAAATCGGCCCCATACAACACGTTTTGACAGTTTTATTAAATGCGGTATTCCGTATCGCACTAACGAGCTAAATGCTGCGCTTATGTTAACCTCTCAGGCCTCAAGCACAATTTGTCAAAATATTTCCTAAACATATCTTGCCAGTGGATGTTACAATATAGTGGACTCATTCGCACAAGAGATTGGGAGAAGGTTAATTTGGTTATTTGAAAAGGAATATGGAAAGTTTCGCAGATTTTAGTAGATGGTGATTTATTTAAGTAATAGTGTTATCCATTTCTTAAAGCTTAACATAACCGTGCACTCTGACAGTTAAGAGGGTATTACCAGAGAAAACCAGATATATGTCATTTTTAAATCAGATTTTAGACTTATTGACTCTTTTCCACAAAAAATTATAAATGGATTTCGAAAGGTTGTTCTTTTATCTAGCATTCGCATGTATTAAATTATGAGAAAAAATGTTTATTTTTAGTATAATAAGGTTATACCATAGGTCGTTGCCAGATTTGTGAAATTTTCTAAAAAGATTTTGTATTATACCACACCCATTTCAAATCATATAAATCATGCAGTAAAATAAATCAAGGCATTATCTAGGTATCGCATATTTTAGAATTTTAATTATAGTTTAAATAAAATCATTAAAAAATATATACGTACATGTGTATCTTAACGAACTTACAAACTAATATATTCAGGTTTTTTTAGCATTCTTATTTAACTTAGAAATTATTGAAAAATGATAAATACTTATATTCAAAAAATAATTACAAAAACTACACTATTTTAATAGTTTTATCATCATGCCTTTCAGCATTTTTGGATGTAGGTATAAATTAAAGCAAATTTGGAATGAAATAAAATCGATATTGAGTTATAATTTTAAAAAGCTGGTACGGAGAATAATCAATCTTTCTCATTGTAACCGCCCAGCACGATCGTAAGAACAACTTTCGACGAAATGTGGATTTTCGGCCACTGGCTGATTAAACGCTCTTAAGCAGAATTCGATGTAACAAAAAATATTTTGTTAAGTTTAATAGATTTTAGCTGACTTGATAAATGTGTCGGGTTCGCAACTACGCGTTGCTTGGTATTTTCGATTCCTCTGTTTGCTAGTCTTCCATCACGTAGAGCCAAGCAACATTTTTCGCAAATAGTGAGTTTGGTGAGAATTTTTCAAATATTATCAGGTTATTTATAATCCGAAAATATACCAATGTCTTTCTTCATTACATAGTATAAAATGAAGTCGCTCAAAATATATGTGCGCGTTAATCTTTTAAACTACGCAACGGATTTTCATACGGTTTTCACCAATAGATAGAGTGATTGAAGAGGAATGTTTAGATCTATAATACATGTAAATTATATTAGAGAAAAGCCGAGAAATTCAAAGAAAACATATTTTTGTGTGATTTAAAACGGCTGGCGGGCCGTACTATAGTCACTTTTGAAATTCGTTCTAAGGAATAAATTGGAAAATAGATGTCCTAGAGTATGTAGGTATTTGATTTTCCCTTTTCAAATACCCAGTTTTGCATTGCAAGCATTGTATAATTAAGGCGAGTTAATTAGTTTATATGTATAATACATGCTTATTATAGTAGAGAAAAGCCGATAAATTCAAATATTCAATTCAGGCAAGCGGGTGGTGTGGATTTTATAAAGATTGGGTAATGGCGTTGTGTTTCGTTAGCCACAGCAACGTGTGGATGGGTCTGCTAGTTAAAAATAAAGAAATGTGTTTATTTTGGAAACCGTTTTAGTTAGAGCATTTATTTTAGTTTTGGTTTCTTGTTCTTTCAATAACATTGTCTGTTTAGAGAACGTACCCATACTACGTGACACGTTTAGGGGGGGGGGGTCTTCAAAATTTCACGCTTGGTACAAATGAGCGGCGGCGGGCTTAGGTTTTTTGGTCACCGGGGGAGGGGGGGGTGTTAAAAATTGCAAAAAGTTGGTAACGTAGTATGGGTACGTTCCCTTATATAAATATAATTCTGCAACTCTTTCTTACACACTGAATAGCAACAGTCGAAAATGAGACAAGCGTTGAACGTATATCTGCACACCCCCTAAGGAAACATTCAATCATTATCATACATCTCCCTCACACGTGCAAAGAAAATGAAACGCAATAACCTTCGCCATAGCTGAGCCGTAATAAGATGTATCCGTTTCTTTCAAAGAAAAACGTAGTACTTTAGAGGAAACAGACACACGTAGGTATATTGTGTGTCTCATCTTTTGTTTCACCATTATTTAATGTGTAAGAAAGAGGTGCAGCTTTATTAGGATGTATTATGCTTTTTTTGTGCCGTCACGGTACCGTAATCATGGATCGTCACCGCAATAATGAAGACTCTTTACTGAATAAATGTGAAGTAAAATGCTTTATTGGTTCTGGTATCCCTCTGAATCACTGCAGTTTTTATTGACTGCAAATACCGGAAATTCTCATTCAAAATTTCAAAACTTTTTAAATCCCGGCTATTTATCCGACTCCGCAGTCGTTACAGCGATATGAATGCCCAACAAAGAGTCAAACTTTACATTTCGAAAACCAAAACAATCAGAAAATAACGGTCCAAATATTCACATTGTTCAAAGCCGGTTGCAATGCGCGCCGTTCAAACTGAACAAATATACAACACGAATCGCTTAAGAATAATAATCCGTGGAAATTCAGCAACCCGTTTCACAGAAAGAAAAACAAAACATAAAACGAACAAAAGCAAAACAAAAAAATTTAACGTTTTTTGTTGTTTTTTTTATTTTTATTTATTACTAGCTGGTCCCGGCAAGCGTTGCTCTGCCATTTAATATAGAAATTGTTTCTCCCTGAGTGTCTCTTCCCATTCGTCCCGTTCCCCTTCCGCCTCCCCTTTTTCTCCTGTGTCCTCTTCCCCTCTCGCGTTCCCACTTCGTCAACCTCACCTTCCCTCTCCCCACTTCCCCCCCCCCCTTCTCCCGTCCCGCGAACCCCCCTCCCGATTTCCCCTCCCCCCTCTCAGGTCCCCCTCCTCCTCCTGCGTTCCCCTTCCACCTTTCCCGCCTTCCCTCTTCCTTTTCCCGCTCCCTCGTCCCACCAACCCTCCTCTCGCATTCCATATATTCAATCCCAGTACATTCAATTTTTAAACGGCCCGCGTGCCACCTTTTACAATTTTTTTTCAAATTTCCATTTTTCATGTATATTAAATTTAGTACCTAACATAGGTACCTATTTAAAATATCTTAAATTCTTGATTCGATTCAAGCTATTAGGGGAGTACCTACTTTAAATAAATTTATCACCTTAAAGTTTTTCAAAAATAGAATCCTGATTTAACATTTTGCAAAATGTCATTCTTAAACACGCGAACTGTCAAACGTGCGGGTTTTCTGAAATTATCCAATTTTCTGCCAAAATTTCTTATTTTTTCTCTCCGTAAGAACCATCATCGTACTTCAAGGAATATTCTAAAAAAAGAATTAGCGAAATCAGTTCAGCTGATCTCGAGATTTGCGCTTACCAACACATTTAGCGATTCATTTTTATATTATAGATTTGCTGCTCGACCGACTGGCGAAAGTTTTTAACCGTCCATTCATTTTATTGGTCGGTGTTTCCCAGCGATATTTTATGGCTTCGATGTGAAATATTACATAATACTGACATCATCGGGTATAAAAATTAATTTGAAACTTGAATATTGAGTTAGTTTCAGAAATGGACACGATGAAATATTGAAAAAGTTGGAGCGGATAATTTATGGGCCGTAGGTGGCGCTTTTGAAATTATTTCACTAAGTGACTTATCACCCAGCAGTTTTGTGAAAACAATGAAATGATCGGTTATAGATATTTAGGGTTCTTTTTAGTTCCCTTTTACTGGTTTAACACTTTTATATTACTTTTACCTTCAAATTGCTGCGTCCTTGATAATAACCAAAGGTCAGAAATAGGTTTTTAACTATTTCAAAGTGTATGAAAGTAGTTATTATTCACCAAAATGAATGCCACGTCAATCATTTGTGGATAAAATATATAATAAGAGAGAACCACAAATATTTATTAATTGTTTTTTTGTGTTTTTTTCGTAGAACACGATTTTTTTTAAAATTTATTAAAATTAATTTTACGAATATTATTATCAAGTTCTGCAACTATTTTTGTTTTTATTTTTGTTACAGTTGTTTCGGCTTATATAATACGGCTTGTAATAAATCAGTTACCCTGGAAAATTTGCGTTTAGATTATTATAAATAAATCGTCCCAAAGGGGTTTAACCACAGTTTGAAAATGGCCTTCTTAGCCGAAACAGCTGTAACAAAAATAAAAACTTAAATACTTGCAGAGCTTGATATCTGATAATATTATTAAATTTAAAAAATCACAATTAATTTGTTATTTTTTCTTTATTCGGTGAATGTTTTTTTTTTGTTTTTATGTGAATACCGCACAAGAGTCCCCTCATTGCTCCCAATTGCCCCCAACCATCTGGGGCCAATGAGACTATGGCATCCCCGATTAGGGTATGTTGTGAAGATGAAGGTAGTGGGGAAAGTGACGAGGAATAAGAGGGTATGGCTATGGGTATCTGGCTATTCAGTTCTGGTCACAAAACACGACAAAAACCATTTAAAGCAGGGTTTCTTAAAGTGGGGTCCGTAGTATGTGTATCAGGGGTACGCAGTAGGTCTTGGTAAAGATCTTGGCGAGTTTTGGTGTTCTTTGATTCAAGCTTAACCTCTTCTTGTCAAGCGAGCTATGTTCGTTCTGATACCATTTGCTGCTACTTATCTTTGCGAGGCAGGGTTTTCGGTTCTGGTGTCAATAAAAACAAAAAGTCGCATTCGATTCGCACACAGATGACATGCACCTTGCCTTATCGAAGACAATCCCACAATTTAACTTATTGAGGCCAAATAACAGCACCCTTCTCATTAACTTAGTAAGTAAGTAAGTGTATTACTATAATTAGTAATTAGTATAAATAAGGTTTTTTCAATCCTAAAAATATTTATGTCGGGGTGGGGGAGGGTCCGTGGAATTGTTTGAATTGTGAAACTGGTCCGTGACTGCAAAAGTTTAAGAAACCCTGATTTAAAGCAACGTTTCGATTCTTTCTAGTGGTCTTTTACCAGGGCCATACTTAACGCATCACTCTGGAACGATTACATGACAGCTGATCCCATTACAGTTGGCCCCCCCGGAATACTTATATATATTATGTACGGTCGGTTTAGGGAAAACACGGTGTACCTAATTACACAAAATGTAACTAAGTTTCCCCGATGGGATGTACCGAGAGGGTGTACCGCCGAATAACAAAAATATACAATATATTTTCATTCAAATTCATCAAGGATAAAACCACTTTGTTGGGGATTTACACAATACATACCTACACATATTTACATTCATCTATACACCATATACCCTGAACTTGTAGTTAGTATTGTCACATTTTTTCTTCCTACCCATCCCTACATACCTGTCATTTTATATTACCCACATCAGTCATCAAACTATCGACCTATATGCATACAATCTGTATTACCTAAAATCTTTGAATCTCTAGTTCTTGATGAAATATATCCCACGTTAACAGAGATAATAAATGACAAACAACATGGCTTCATTACAGGTAGATCAACTTCAACAAACTTATTACTCTTTCAAAACTATATATTGGAGTCATTTTCTAAAAACAAACAAGTTGACTGTATATATACTGATTTCTCGAAGGCTTTTGATAAAGTGTCCCACAAAATACTGATCCGAAAACTTCATGCTCTGGGAATCAGAGCAAATATGTTGAACTGGCTAAGTAGTTACGTATCTGGTAGAACTTTATTTGTAAAAATAAAATCTTTTATATCCAAACCATTTTCTGCCACTAGTGGAGTACCGCAAGGTAGTCATCTTGGCCCAATTTTATTTCTTATTTTTATAAACGACATAGTCAACTGCTTTAAAGACGTCAAAGTGTTGCTTTTTGCTGATGACATTCAATTATATAAAGAGATAACTATCCTTAATCACTGTGAAATTCTTCAATCAAATATAGACATGCTAAAAATTTGGTGCTCACAAAACAATCTATATTTAAATGTAGAAAAATGCAAAACTTTGACCTTTTCCAGAAAAAAAACATCACTGTTTTTCGACTATTCAATAAATAAAATAAATTTAGAAAGAGTATCGGAAATGCGGGATCTTGGCATAATAATGGATGAGAAACTAGACTTCACGGTTCACATTCAACAAACTGCAAATAAGGGTATGAAAACTTTAGGATTTGTGTTAAGAACAATTAAAAACTTTGAATCGTTACAAATCATTAAACTACTGTATACATCCCTTGTTAGAAGCCTAATAGAATATAACTCCATAGTCTGGTCACCCTTCTATAAAATTCATATTCATACTATTGAAAGAATTCAAAGAAAATTTCTACGTTTTGTAAATTTTAAACTTAACATCCCTTTAGAGCACATAAATTATCCGTCGTTAATGAATACTTTAAATATTCTAACATTAGAAAACCGACGACAAATAAACGCCCTAACTTTTTTATTAAAATTATTAAACTCTAAATTCGACAGTTGTGAACTCCTGCAATTAATAAATCTACATGTACCTACACGAACAACTAGACAAACATTGACATTTTATATACGTACATCTCATTCGAACTATGATTTACATTCTCCAATACAACGTTTGCATAGTCTTGGTAACAAATACTTAAACAATCTGGATGTATTTGACAATAATTTGAACTTAGCAAACTTCAAACGCCATATGTGCTAACTATTTATTTCTACTTATCCCGTAAACTAATGAGAACAACAATTTTAAAAATTACCTACTTTATGTCAACTACTATATTTTATGGACTATATTTTGTTTCTTATATTTTATGTTACCTGTATTTTGTTAACGCTTATATTTTATGTAACCTAAATTTTTTATTTTATTTTTTTTTTAACCCTTATATTTTATGTAATTGTATTGTGTATTGTATTTTGTAAACCCATTCTTTTCACTGTAATTAAAAAAAATGTACTGCATTCTATGTAATAGCCCTATGAGCGTTTGAATAAATAAATAAAAAATAAAAAAAATCAGTCTTTAATCGACCCTCACCGCATAAACATCTCCTCATTAATCTTCCGCATACCGTTTACCGCTTACCGCATCCGCAAACCGAATCCCGCATTCCGCGAGTAACCGCGACTAATATAGTCATACCAGTGCATAATAAACCAACCAAGATAGCAGAGAGAGCCACAAGATTCCGCAGTAAGTCCTTTTTCTTCCTTCCTTCGTGCATTCTTTCTACATTGTGCAGTGGTCAAAACACATTTCAAGGTCCTTCAACATCCACAGCCGCATAAAACACACATCACCACTTGTTCATATGTTATGGTGTTAACGGATGTACTCGACTTACTTTAACCAGTGATTTTGAAGAAAACCAAAAATTCGAGTGCAGTTTACTCGCGGTAGAGGCGAAACTTTACCAAAACAATCTCAACCAATACTTGAAAAGTGAGGTCATAATCAAAGCGACCAATGAGGGCAGACCAGCGTAATTTCTGTTTCATATCTCAAACAATAGGAGCCTTTAAAAGTGACATCATAATCAAAGCGGTCAATGAGCGCAGTTGATGCGTCGCAGGTGCAGTAATCGTCATTTCCGTTTCATCCGAAATCCAAATTATAGCGGGGGCTATAGAAGTTTTACTTCAAAAATGTCAATCACTAGTAAGACAATTACGTCCCTTGACACCCTGTACATGTATACAGGGTGATAAGGGACGGCGAAAAGTACAACAAACGGCCCAATAAATGAATTCGTTTCATATCCGTGCCAATTTATTATTAAAGGTATTAAGTCGATTAATTTATAAAATTAAGTCTATTTTCAATTTGAAATTGAAAAATATAATTTGAAAATAATAATTATTTAGGGTTCCGACTGTCGGGAGATCAACTATCGGGTAACGTAAATAAAATGGAACGTGCCGTAAATATACTGTACATTACCGGTATATTATTATGCACTTATTGCACACCTAACTACCTAGACCTCAATATTTCTAAATGCCACACTATGTCCTTTACTAGAAAGAAGCATATAATTAACTTTCCATATTCACTCTGCGATGAACCCGTGATCTCAAGAAATGAATGTAAGGACCTTGGAGTATATTTAGACAGTAAACTTATATTCAATACGCACATTGATTCAATCACTGATAGATCTTACAAAATGTTGGGATTTATTTTCATACTACGTCTGAGTAAATTATTTAAAATCCACATACTCTAGTAATGCTTACTCCTCACTAGTCAGAAGTACACTGGAATTTGCATCGCCTGTCTGGAATCCCAAATACACCCAATACGTCAATAATATAGAGCGAATACAAAATAAATTTATTATGTATCTCGGTTACAAATACAACAATAATTATATCTGTACTCTCCAATCCCTGAAATCCAGGAGAATGGTAGCTGACATGAAATTTCTCCATAAAATAATACATTACGAAATAGACTGCCCAGAAATTCTATCCCAAATAAATTTTAACATCCCGTCTAAAAGAACTCGCCACACCAACCTTTTTTTCAACAAACAAGAAATAATACGAACGCTGCAGCCAACTCTCCCATTTCCCGCATCCTTCAAAGATTTACCTCAATTAAAAAAAAACACAAATACCGATATATATTTTGGTTCCCTCCCTCTATTTAAGAAAAACATTTCTAGCACACTGAATTCGCACACATAACACACACATCCACCACATCCGCACACACACACGCGCATACACACCCTCATGCTCGTACAAACACTCACACACACCCCTCTCCTTCAATAATTTACTAACTTAATTTAGGTAAAATGTATAATTTATCACATAAAACATAAGTATATAACAGCGACATGTCGTTGGTACCAATTATTGTGTTAAATTCTATAACTTTGGAACTATTTTCTACGATGTAATATTATGTACTGTTTATTTCTGCAAAATAAAAAAAAATAATAATAAATATTATGTTAAATGAATGAATTGTGAAACAACACAAATTGAATAAATAAAATGGATTAACCACGCAGGCAGTGATCACCGTTTCCAGTGGCAATATCATGATATTTAACGAAAAAACAAATTGGGTAAATATGCAGTTAGTCCACCTCACGGATAATACGAAACGTTCGTGTTGTCGAAGTTTGATGTACGGATAATACAATAAATTCTCTTAAATAGACTCGCACGTCATCACAATTTAAAAAAACATCCCAGGTTTTGAATGGTTTGTTTGGCAAAGCAGGGTTTGTCTAGCGGGTTTGTGTAATTATTGTAATACATTCTTTCCATGTTCTACTGATATAAATACAGGTACAAACTTGTCAATAATGCATTAACTTTATTTTACATGGCAATAATATTTTTTCTATGATCGGCAGCATTGATTGATTGTCTTCGAAATGTTAAATAAAAACCATACATATAAACATGGCGTTACTGCGTAAGCGAATAAATTTAAACAAAATTAAAATGTTGAATGCATATTTTTTGCATGTTTTTTCTCCCCCGACATAAACACACACTTTTCGTGATAGTAAAGCTAAATCTAACTGTTTGAATAAAAAATATTCCGTATTAACGAGTAAGCGGTGTAATGCATAAATAATCAAATATGATATACACGTTAAAAATATTGTCAACAAAGTCTTCTACCTTAGTAAGACCCCAGTTGATAATACCATCTTATTCTTAAAAATTCCTTCTCTATTATTCTTTCAATCAATCCCTTGAGTTTAAGCAAGGAGCAATCTACATCCCACAGAATAATGGAAATCAGAAACACAAAGTTAGATTCAATTATTAAGATTAATAACCAAGTTTAATTAAATTTAGAATTATAACCACCTGGTAGCAGATTGAATTTAATTTATATAAATTAATAAATGTTGCGAGTTTGAGTGGGAATAAATTAAATGCTACGGCATTCAATAGCTTTGAGAATTGAAACATAAATAGACCTAGGTACTAGGTACTCATTGCCTTTAAAATTATTAATATTTCATTCTGTCAAGCGTAATAATAATTACCAGCAGTTAAAAACCCGCTCCGCAGTAGGGATGTCGAAAGTAAAAAAAAATCGATGTATCGATATTTATTAAAATATCAATATCGACGTCGATATATCGAGGAAAAAATATCGATATATCGGTCAAATTTTCAAGAGATTTTGCGTTTTTAAAATAATAGTGTATTCAGCTCAATATTATCAATAGTAATTTTTGTACACAATTTGCTTTTTTTAATGTACAAAAATCTCAATAAAATTAAGGTATTTTTATCACTATTCATTTTTATTACCTAATAATTACAAAAATATCAAAAACTAAAAAGCTGTCTTCTAACTTAACTTATGCATACAAAGTTTGTATAGGTCGAGAAATTCATACAAAGTTTGTATGCGTCTCTCTTTGTATGAATTTCTCGACCTATATAAAGCATTTGATACAATCTCACACAGCAAACTAAAACGCAAAATGTTTAATATAGGTATTAGGAACAAAGAATTAGGCCTCCTCTCCAGCTTCTTATCTGACAGATCCCAATGCGTTAAACTCAATACCACAAAGAGCCAGAATTTGCCCATTAGTTACGGGGTCCCTCAAGGCAGTGTTATAGGTCCAACGCTCTTCCTAATATATATTAACGAGTTATGCAACCTAGATATCGATGCCACTATTGTCAGTTTCGCCGATGACACTGTCCTACTCTTCCAAGCAAAAGATTGGCTTACCTCATATTCCAAAGCGGAGGAAGGAATTCAACAGGTAAAATATTGGCTTGACTCAAACATATTAACTCTAAATGTACAGAAAACCAAATACTTACTGTCTAGTCTCACCAATATCCCAAAGTCAAACCCAGCCCCGCCATTAAAAATACACAAATGTAAAAATTCATCTCTAAACCAAAACTGTGACTGCCCATGCCTAGAGCAAGTAAACATTATCAAATATTTAGGAGTAACCTTCGATACACACCTGAATTGGAAGCAACATATACATAATACTACAAAAAAAATCCGAAAATCTATATACTTTTTCAAACAAACACGCAATTTCCTTAACCTAAAACTTTTAAAAACAGTATATTACTCATTATGCCAATCTCACATCGAATACGGAATTCTAGCCTGGGGTAATGCATATTCCAATGCCCTTGATCCCATCATGAAAGCACAAAAACTAATCATAAAAATAATTCTTAAAATGCCGCTTACTACCAGCACTGATACTATCTTCAATTCCTTCAACGTAATGGACATAAAACAGCTCTACTCAAGATCCATATTACTTAATTTACACAAAAACAACAAAACACCATACAAAGCTACACAAACAATACACAATACCCGAGCCAAAAACAACGAACTTCTCCAAACTCCTTTTTTCAAAACCACCTTCGGGCAAAGACACTCTAAATACATAGCTTGCAAACTATACAATACACTACCAACTACGATCAGACAAAGTGACTCCTTTACAAAATTCAAACAAGATATTAAAAAATGGATTATAAGTATTGGACGCCACACTATCACAAATATCTGTAAAATAAATCACACATAGACAGAGATAACTATTCACATACAACCTAACCCATATAAAACAAATGAAAATAATGGAATCCTGTCAAATTTAACCTATAAATAGACTAGGCAGAATTTATTTCATTACTCCATCTCGAACTCTCTTTAAAAGATTTACCACCCTTCCAATCACCCTTCTGTTCTAATTCTATTCATAACATGTATTTTACCTGAAATATCCTTATAACTACTATATTCATTTATATACATGTACGCCTGTCTCGACACAGGTATACCCTAGTGAGACAGGCATACAAATAAAACCATTGTAAATATATTTTATTATAGATAAATAAATATAAAAAAAGTAACATTCTATTGGCGTATTACTGTCAAAAAGGACTTCGTGTTTGGAACAAGGTATAGTCAATATTCAATTGGGAACCAACACATAGGAGTGGCTTAGAAAAAAATGGCGAAAAATAGCATACATTTCTATGTATGTACCTACACACATGAGATAGTATTGGTGAACACAAATACTAATGCAAAGACAATAGATTTGTAAGCTATTAATAGTTAAAATTTCAACCGCCAGATGTCATGACCCAATACAGTTACTTTTTTCCGTTCGTTCCTATACGGTTTTGGATTCTAGTGACTTAAAATACATAAATTTAAAAAAATATCGTTTTGATACAATTTTCGATATTGGATATTTTGTATCGATATATCGGATCAAAATATATCGGCTAAAAATATCGATATTTTGAATTAAAAATATCGATATTTCGATATATCGATATTTTTTCAACAAGCCTACTCCGCAGGTTTATGTTGCTGCGAAGTTTATGTTGCTATGAAGGCGAACCAAAAGTCCAGTATGAGTGTAGGTAACCATTTTATAAATCCGATAAGAACTGGTTCCAAAAATAGCCACTTTCTCGTATCAACTGTGATCCAGTGAAAATTGGACGTCGCTAACCGCCACTGCTTTCAAGCACAGTTTTTAGTTTTCAAATATTCAATTTATTTGAATTTTATTGCAAAACAATCTGACCATTTGAAGAAATGCTCGAGGCCTGGGGGGGTTAACTATACATATCCACGTGTAACCTTTTTTATACTGTTTGTAACCTTATATCTATTTATTATGTTAATTAGGTAAATATTTTGTAATTTCTTTATCACTTTTGCAATGTGTGGGTTTTTGTACTGCCTTCTCAAATAAATTAATATTGACAAAATTAAGCTTTAGGCACGTACGTCCAAGGGATTTAATTTCATCTGCATTTAGTCTGGCATCTTCATCTACGGCATTTCAAACACTAACCCATCACAATAATGATTATGTATATATGTATTTTTAATTATTCTTCATTCATTGCTTTGCAATTACATAAATTGAGGATTTTTTTAACACCATGCTAGAGCCGTATTGATGTGGTCGAGTATACCAATATCTCGTTACTAGAACCGCAAGTATCCCACGTTCGAACGCAATGACATTAGTCATGTCATTACTAGTGATGGGCATAATAAAAAAATCCAGTAATTAGAATATTCGTTACAGCAAATTTTTTTAATCGAAAAATGTTTCGAAATAATCTAATAAACGTCGAACATGGACGCGGATGATTTTTTCGTAATCGAAAAAAGGCAAAAGCTTTTTTCGGGCGGTATTTCAGTCGTATCGCAATCGGAGTGTAATTCAATTTTACGAATGTTTGATTTAAATTTTTGAAATTGGGGATGCATATGTAATTTTTTTTTAATTTATACATTACCTACATGTTTACATATTTTCGCCTGCCACACTTTTTTATCCCTGTCTTAACTTGAGTTGACCATTCTACACGTTCTGGACAATGGTGAATTATATCCATAATTAGTCGAGTTGATTGAGGAAGAGCATTTAATTGTTTCTGAGTCTACGGTGAATCATTTACAGAAGGTGAACGAAACATCCATTTTCAAATCTAAACACAGTGGCAAAATTTATTAAATTTTATATTATATTATTTTATTTTATATCTACATATGTATTTGTTAAAATTGGCAAAGAATATAAATTGAACTGTCTCGGTTTTCTGTCTTAACTAAAATGGTTAATATATATTATACGAGTATTACGCAATTGAATCTTTATTGTTAAGCAGGGGTGCCCGGGTTCATGGGGTGAGGTTGTTTGTCTAGGTCTTGGAGGCGGATGACCGGGACATACTGAATCCCAGATTCCTACCCAACCCTTAAACCCTTTTCCTTCCCAGAACTCTCCTCTCCTTCCCCTTTCCTTAAAAAAAACCCTCCACACAGCATCCTCAGAGATGACATAGGCCCTGAGGGAAATTATTTTCCTCAGGGCCTCCTGTGTGGAGCTCATGTAAAAAAAAAAATATATTGAACATATTACTTCACAGTTTTCTTTACTCCACAAAGGAGGCCCCTAAGGAAAACAATTTTCCTCGGTTCTATGTCATCTTTGGAGATGGAGGGTTTTTTAGGGAAAGGAAGTTCTGGGAAGGTAAAAGGTATGAGGGGTGAGTAGGAATCTGGAGATCATTGTGACGGACTAATGAATCTATCTCTCCCACTGCGATGGGTTGTGATAGTCTGGCTGGAGTGGTAAAATTTTTTCTATTAACCAGTCTCTCACGATTCAGCTCGCCACTCTACGACTCAATAGGTGAGTTAACGCATGTGCCGTCAAGACAAAACTCACCCCATGAACCCGGGAACCCATACTAAGTCACCAAACGTAGTGAACTGCTTGGGTGACCTATCGTCGCCTCAGTTCTTAATTGTCCAAACGACCATTTTAGTTTTTGTTCAATCTCCACTTTAAAACTAAAAATAAAGTATAAAAAAGGATAGTTAATAACTTAATTAAGAATCATTTAAACGAATCAGACCTTTGCCTTTACGGAAATAGCTTTATCTTAAACACCTATCATAATGTTTCATTGAAATAATGAAAGAAAACCTTTACCTCCTGTCAAATTTTCAAATGGTCGTTTGGACAATTAAGAACTAAGGCGACGCTATGGCAGGAGTGTTGATTAACCAATAAATAGTTCCCGGTGCGGCGGTACCAATATCTGCCTCCCTAATTGTACGTTTTTACATATTATTAACTTTAAAATGGAACATTCTTTAAAAATAGTGTCTGTGGCGGGCATCTTTGTTTTTATAGAAATCTATAATTTTATTACGGGATTGATAAGATTTTGCACACAAGACCTTAAAAAAATGAGCAAGGTAAAATGAGATCAGGAAGCTCATAAGAGATTTCGAAAAATTATCTGATGGCAATTAATCGTATCATGAAATTTAACTAACTCCAAATCTTTCTCTTTTCGAGACCGTCTTTGGAAGAAATCTGATTTCATTTGTTTCTTCAAAATTATCAACTGTATTATTGATTCACCTACATTACTACAACTCATCTAATTCAATATACCTTCCCGCAGACTCGGAAATAATGAACATCTCTTCCGCAATAATGAACTGCTCTTCCGCAATAATGAACTGCTCTTCAGCAATAATGAACTGCTCTTCAACACTCGATTAATTATGGATATAATTCACTACTGACGAGAATGTGTAGAATGGTCAACTCAGGTCAAGATCTTGATATTTTTAGTATAAACCTAAATTATTTTTGTCGGTCACTAAACAATTGAAGATATTTTAAATTTTTGACTTGACTTGACGTGTCACTTCTATTATCAATTCTATTTGCTTATATTTATCTCTGTTTTGTCTTAGCTTTCATGTACCATCCTTTATTCTTAAAATGTACATTTTCACAAATTTCGTGTTATTTTATTACAAATTGGACGAAAGTCCATAAATAAATAAATAAATAATCTCTAAATCTCTATCTCTATATAAAATAAATTAAAGTCCTTCGCATCGTTTGTTTGTCTGTCTGTCTGTTCGCGATAAACTCGCAAACTACTGAACGAATTTTCATGCAGTTTTAACCAATAGATAGATTGATTCGTGAGGAAGGTTTACGTATATATTTTGTCAAGAATTTGTGTAATTGGTTCAAACGTAATGATAATTGTCAGAAGTGTCGGAAATAGTCAAGCCGCCTGGGAGCTTTCGTCGAATATACTGCCTTATCCCTTTGAGATATAACCAAACATGCATGGTGGGATATTCCTCTTTTATAGATCTACAAATAAGTCTATGCGGGCATATATCTATCTTTTACAAATAGCTTACTATCTGTTAAGAATAGTTAGTGACATCTATGAGATAAATATTGTAATTAATTCCATTTGGTTAATTATTCTTAGTTTATTAGAAAGGTGTGCATATTAGAGACCTCTGTGGGAATTTTATAGAAGCTAGTGTTATCAGCCAACAAATTTAGGGCACGTGACCTCAGTGGATATTTGCTACTTGTATTGTTATTATTTTATTTTAAAACAGTCTGAAAGACGGTATTTTTATACTTTTTAGTAGTATAAAAAGGGCTATACTCAAGAAATTTGTTCTCTTCCATTAACCCTTACCTAGAGTATAGACGCCGTACCGCTTGAGGCGGGGTCCGGGCTGAATTTAGTTCTAAAAGTGTTGATTTCATTATTGCTCAAAAAGTGTTTGTAAATAAAACGACTCTTCAATAAAAAAGTGTTTTACAAATAAAAAGTCCACCACCCTTGATGAGATTGAAGTGATCCTAACACTATCTATATATATTCTCTACATATTATAAATTAAAGTCCTTCGCATCGTCTGTCTGTCTGTTCGGGATAAACTCACAAACTACTGAACGGATTTTCATGCGGTTTTAACCAATAGATTTGTGAGGAAGGTTTAGGTATATAATTTGTCAAGGATGTGTGTAAATTGGTTGAAACATACCGATAATTGTCAGAAGTGTCGGAAATAGCTTGGAGTTTTCATCGAAAATACTGCCTTATCCCTTTGAGCTATAACAAAACAATGCATGGTGGGGATATTCCTCTTTTATTGATCTACAAAAAAGTCTGCGATGGCGTATATCTATCTTTTACGAATATACTATCTCTACATCACTACATATTATAAATTAAAGTCCTCCGCGGCGTCTGTCCGTCTGCCTGTCTCTTCGCGATGAACTCAAAGATGGCGGTGGTTATAAAGGTTGAATAACCACCCAGCAGATGGCGTTGTGTTTAGTTAGCCGCAACAATGCGTTGCCGGATCAGCTAGTATACAATAAAGTGGAAAAAATTTACGAACTAATGATTTTTTCCAGTTTGGGTCAAATAAACACATAACGGAACTCTTCAGATATAGAACATGTATCTAGATATTTACAAGTATTCTGATATTCTAGAGAAAGAAAGTATTATGTAATAACAGCAATGAAACAATGGGCCAACATTCTATGCGAAGTGCTCCTGTGTTGTCTGTGCTCCTGGTAGTTGATTTTTCTCCAACTTGTTGGATAAACATTTGCCAGGAGTACGTGACTCGCCTGCCTCGGATGGATAGAAGTACCCCTAACTTCTTGCCAAGTTACTAAGGATATTGCGGAAGGTGGGGAGTATCTGTAGAGAGAATTGCATCTGGGAATATGATGGATATCCCTAGTTTTTGTTGTTGAGAAGAAGTATAGTATGATAGTGTTCTTTATAATATCGATGAAAAGAAAAGGGAGATAACCTACTTTAGAAGATGTTTTTGCGCGAGATTTTTCCTCGAGAATCTTTCTTATAAACGTGCAAGGGTATGATGGACCAATGGCGGCGTGCTGTAGTTTTTGCAAATTTCACTTTCCATAATTGAGGAATAACCCTATGTTTTGAACAAGACGATTATGATGCTTCTTTCCAATGTTCCTCGACGTCATTCTCTTTCCTTCCTTACTTCAAAACCTAACATTCCCCGAACGGGGCATTTCCACGTTTTTTTATTGCTTAAAAAAATTAAGCAAAAAAATTACTATGATTACAGCATTTTTATTTTATTTTTATGTTAACGAATAAATTTTCCACAGCGAGTTTAAGTTTCGAGAGATGGAAAGGCTGATAGAGATATTGAAAGAAGGGTAAATGCCGGTAACTCCATTAATGGAGGACTGAATGCCGTTGGCGCTAATAAAAAACTGTCAAAAAAGCGAAGCTAGCAGTCCACAATGGAGTCCTGGTACTTACCCTGATGTATGGCAGTGAGGCATGGAACTGGCAGAGGAAGGATGAAAGTAAACTGAATGCTGTTGAAATGAGATCCCTGAGACGTATGTGTGGTAAAACCATGTATGATCTTGTTAGAAATGTGGATATCCGCAAAGAATGTAAGGCTGATGTAAGTATGAGCAAAATTAAGAAAGGGACCCTCAGATGGTTTGGGCACGTAGAGCGAATGAGCGAAGAAAGTAGTGTAAAAAGAATATATGATGCAAATGTGAATGGTAGAAGAAGTCGGGGACGCCCGAGGAAGACATGGCACGATCAAGTGAATCAGATACTTGAGACGGGCCAAGTCAAAAGTCAGAATAATAGAAGAGTATGTATGAGACGATGTATGAATGTGAGTGAGGCAAAGAGTTGTTTGGCGGTCCGTCCTCTCTGCCTACCCCTGCGGGGAAACGGCGTGATGGTTAGTTAGTTAGTTTAGTTAGAGTTTAAGTTTCCCATTTTTGAATTACGTACATTTTTGAATGACGCTCACTGACAGTGTTTATTTATGTTTGCGCAGCTGAGCCTCGCTTGTGACGTCACAATCCGATTTGCCAACCACGGGCCGTTTTGATTTTGTCAGTTTTAGACCGTTTTTAAAATCAATAATATTGAATTAAAATATAAAAACAAACATTTTTATTAGGATGATTAAAATCAGAAAAATGATCTTTTAATATTCCGTAATTTTCAACAGAATCCTTCGTTTGTGGAAATACCCCATTGAGGTAAAATAATCCTGTTAGTTCCGGGCAGTTAGCACTCTACTATTTTTAACAATATTAACTAAAACTGACTAAAAATTTGGGAGGCGGGAATGGGCACCGCCGCACTTGTAACTATTTATTGGATAACCAACACCCCTGCCATAAGTCACACAAAGTGGTTCGTTTGTGACTTAGCAAAGTAGCCCGGGTTTATGGGGTGAGGTTTGTCTAGGTCTTGGCGGCGGATTCATTTGCCCATCTACCGCGTGGCGAACCAGATCGGGAAAGACTGGTTTAGGGAGCCTTTTTGACCTCTCCAACAGGACACCCATCGCCTTACACTGCAGTGGGAGGATGGATTCATATTCATATTTCCCTCATTCCCTTTTCCTTCCCGCAACTTCCTCTCGTTCCTTTCCCTGAAAATACCCCCCCACACAGCATCCCAAAAGATGTCATAGGACCTGAGGGATTTTTTTTCCTCAAGGCCTCCAGTGTGTAGACAATGTACAAAAAAAATCCCCATAGGAGCAGGCAGTGCGGAAAGACGGGCACACAACTCTATCGCAGCACACGCTCCTGATTCATTCACATTCATGCGTCGTCTCAATGCTAATTCTGATTGTTGATATAACCTGACTAAACAATTTGATTCACTTGGTCACCTGAAAAAAACATATAATTTGACAAGTTAATAAGAAATTTGATTGCCCTCATGATCCTATCTCGAGATAAACTTTACGTGACAGACACACGTTTTTGGTGGAAACTGAAAACGACATAATGTGCGATGGATAGAAATAAAGTTGCACGAAACTCTCTTCACATAATGATTTTTTCTTTCGATTTATTTCTTACAGGTTCCTAAAACTTTAGTGTGAAATACCTAATGATACACTGCCACCTGTCTCCCATGAATTATTTATATTGTCCCTTCAGCGGTTTGTAGAGAGGTTGATTGATTTTTCTATTTCACCTGTTGTTTGACCAAAACGATGCGTCTTATTCAGTGAAAAAGAAAAACACACAATGTACATTAAAGGTATTGTAAAAGTGCGACTCTGAAGATGAAATCGTTTGTTCAAAAATGAAAAGGTTTTTTGGTCTTGTTTCCTCGCAAAAAAAGAGTTCAATATCTTCGAATGAAAGTAAAGGGGGTACTCTGTTTAGTTCGACGGTCTTCGTGGTCAAGGAGAAAGGCTGTTGACCAGCAATCTTGATTTAAATCCCGGCGTGTGCAAATATTAATAAGTGTTATTTCACAATTTCAATAATTCAAAATAATGCATGGCATATTTGCAGCACGTTACAGGTTGAAATATACTGTCAGAATCGCCCTGGTGTAAGGTAACCATTTATGAGTTGGAACGTAGCTTGAAATGGCTTTAACCGTATTTGGTGAACAGATCTGAATAGCCAGGAACTTTCCCACCTTCCTCTTATATATCTCCTTCCCTTCCTTTCAACTTTTAGCCTCACAACACACTGTAATTGAGGATGCCATGGTCTAACTGACTCCAGACGGGAGCAGTTGGTACTCTTGTGAGGTATTCACATTAAAAATAAAAATAAACTTAAGTTCGTACGCGTTTTTGAAATAAAACTTCGTTTCAGCTTAATTAGTACAATAAACTATTATTTATGTCGGGGGATAAGGAAAACGTGTACAAAAGATCTTATTATCTTATGATCTCATTTTGGGTTATTCAAATAATTTGTAAGGTTTTAGATTGAAGCGGAACATTATCTTTTGGTTGTCTTACATTTGCACTGACTTGATAATATATCTTTTCAAATTTTCGATTCAATCTCTCCAGACAATTCAAATAAAATGGATGTTGCTATGAATACAAAGAACCCTAATTGAATTGGCCCGGAATACAAAATAAACAAATGAATCATGTTCGGGCATAAAAGTAATCTACATAGATAAATAATATCCCTGGTGACTTTTCGGAAGAGAATTCAGATTGTTATACATTTTCATACCAGATGGAAATAAATACACATTTGTAGATACTAGGAAAACTAAGGAGGGTAAATTTACAAAAACAAATACAATAAATATCAGATGTTTCTGGGAAGTTAGAAATATAGTATGAATTGCGTATTTGTAAATAATTCTCATATTTTTATTCGTTATTCCTGTTAAAAAAGGGATTGCAATTCTTACAAATGAATTAACGGGAAGGCTTGGTCCAATAAAGTCTAGGACGCGTTGTGGATAAATTCACAGGAATTTGGCGGTGATATTATTGTCAATGTTTCTTGTTAATTTTTTATTAAATTATAAGCATTTTACGAATCTTATTAATAATTCTACAATAAAATACTAATATTTTATACGCAAACATACGAAATATACGAAAACATTGATAATTTTCCTAATATTTTATCATGATTTCAAACATTTTATTCGTTCTTACACTATCTAATAGTACTATTAGTTTGATGATTTGTATAGCCCCGTTCCTTTAAAAAATCACGTTTGTATGTGAATACGGCTCAAGAGTCCCAGCTGCTCCCGTTTCGAATCAATGATACTACGGCATCCCCAATTGGGGTATGTTGTGAGGCTGATGTAGATGCGAAGGGATGAAGATGGGCAAGAGGAATGTGGGGAAATAATTGGCTATTCTAATCTGGTCACGGTTAAATACAGTTAAAACCAAATCAAGGAACGTTTTAATTCTGAATGCCATACACCACGACAATTCTGAGAGTATCTTCACCTTAGGGAATACTCCATAAGAACTTCCAAATACTCACCGTTCTTTAATTCTTAGCCAAAAGGCCGAGGATTAAGAAGCGAACCGAAAATCTGGACTTTTACGAAGCTGCCAGTTCCTGATAAAATAAAAATCGAAATAATTATTATTGGCCACTTGTCTTGATAATAAATAGGGAATTAACCGAATATGTATGAAGAAAACGGCTTAATATTACATTCTAAACGACGTCATGATAATTTTTCAGTTCTGTATGAATGATTTCCGAAGAAAACATTTTATTGTTCCTTCCATAATGTCATGATGTCATGTTAGTCAAGTCCAAAGAAAATGTTTGTACATTTTGTGCCACACATTTACTTATCAGGACGTTACGTCAAATAAATAAAGTATCTGAATATCATGGACATTTTATGGTTTTGGATAGATAACTTATTGGAATAAATGACTAGTCATTAAATTTTGTACTTCTACAATATTGTTATAGTGTATTTTTTGGTATCGGCGTGATACATTATTATGTCGAATCGTTAGAATATCCTTAGATTGATGTATTATTAATAAGACTTGTGAATTTATCTTTAGGGCAAAAACCGATTTCTCTCCGTATACCCAATTAACGTAAACGTAGGTACCGACTTGTCTGTTAAGTCTTTTAAATAATAACGCAAAGCAGTGAAAATCATGGGATAGTACAATTATAAATATTTTCTACCAAAATATTATTTTACAGCTGCTTTATTACTTGTATTTTGTAATTCTTCTGGAAATCAGTTCCAATTTTCAAAACGACATGAAATTCAAAGCAAATCCGAATTCGTTGATCCAGAGTTACACAGGCAGACAGACTTACAACAGAGATTAGTATTTTTTTTGTGATGTCAAGGGAAGCAATCTTCAGAACAGGCCCTCCATTGATATGCTTGGTGTAACCCTAAGTGACCAGCTCAGGTATGGGGGCTCCATCGAAGCCAGAGTAAAGTTAGCCTCCCAAAAACTGGGCGTACTGTACAGGGCCCGCAGATACTTTAATAGTACACAACTGCTAACCCTGTACAAATCGCAAGTGCGCCCCACGGTTGAATTTGGCAGCCACCTCTGGTCTGGAGCTCCAAAATACCTGAAAAATACCCTCGACTCTGTGCAGAAACGGGCGGTCCGTTTGATAGATTCTCCCATCTTAACAGACGGATTGCAATCTTTAGAGCACAGGCGTCGGGTGGGAATGCTATCCTTGTTCTACCGGTATTACAATGGAAGATGCTCCGAGGAACTAGCATCATTGATCCCTTCGGCACCGGTGCATAGTCGGGAAACACGCCAAACGCGTGCCCAACATTTGTACACAGTTGACATTTGTCACATGAGAACGGGTCGTTTCTTCGACTCGTTCTTGTGTTCAACAGCTCGGCTGTGGAATGATTTGCCGGCCTCTGTGTTTCCTCCTTCCTACAACATGGGTCTCTTCAAGACCAATGTTCATTCCTTCCTCTCCTCAAAAAGACCCTCCACACAGCATCCCAGATGACATAGACCCTGAGGGAAATTATTTTCCTCAGGGCCTCCTGTGTGGAGTTAATGTAAAAAAAAAAAGAAAAGTTGAAATTGTGGGAAAGAGGAAGGAAAATATAAATGGTTATCTAATGTATTTCTTACTTAAATCTCTTAAAATAGCCCCTTTTGACTTTTGTACTCGGAATGATAAAGTGGTCTTAGTTCCACTTGTCATGAGCAAAAAACTTCCGTGTAGTAGGTACGTATTTGCTTTATAATCTACATTTTAATATTTTCCTTCACTTTTCACTATTGGGAAAGAAAATGTTTACGTTAATTATTCCCTTTAGGATACCTTAAGTTTTTTAGTACTCAACTTTTGAGCTTTTCTAAAATGGAGCCCTAATGAGAAATAACCCAATAGTCCATAAATCATTTTTCTATTTTAAAAGGTATATATATATATATATATATAGTTTAAAAGCTAACCTTGTATAAATCATTTTTCAAGTTTAAAAGGTTTGAAATGGTACAACAATATTCGCAAATGTTTAACTTTGTTAACAAAATCTTCTACACGAGCTATGCAACTTTAAAATATCAAATTTTTGACAAGATGCCATGTTGAATAAATTTCAATAAACGCAGTAAGTTAGTATTAAATGGAATCACATAGCCCCAAATCGACCCTCATTAAGCGGCTAACCTTTAGAACGGTGAGCCAAGACGTCGTGAAATTTGCACAATATTAAAAAACTTTTTACTTTGCTCACAAGATCATTCTCATCACGAGCGATGTCATTTTGAACGATCAAATTTTTGACAAGTCACCATCAAATTCTTCATTAAATACAATATTTTTTTAAATTTTTACTAAGGAGTAATAAACTCTAAGGACACCGAGTAACTAATAATATTATTAAACTATTCCTTCATATCCGCATTGATTAATTAATATTCTCTGAGTATTCACTTCATTGTATTAAATACTAATAATATTCTCTGAGTATTCACTTCATTAAATACTAATAATATTCTCTGAGTATTCACTTCATTGCATTAAATACTAATACTATTCTCTGAGTATTCACTTCATTGCATTAAATACTAATAATATTCGCTGAGAATTCACTTCATTGCATTAAATACTCGTAACTTCCAATTCAATACATCAGAAAGATACCAGAAAACTATTAAAATCCCTAAATTAAATACTAAGCACATTCAAAATTCCTATCTTTATCTGGGCATAATCTATTATAACAACCCCCCATTCAAATAAAAAACCGTCGAAAATATGCAGGAATTTGAGCCCAAATTATAAAAGTCCCAAAAATGTTTACTTTGTATCTTAAAGTCTGCTATTTTATAAATCATTAATTCCTTCTTTTTATTTAATTTCTTAGTTTCTATATCTCTGAGTCTACTATTGTATAAATCTTGCGTTCTTTCTTACGTATCCTTTACTTACTTATTACATTAATTTTTGTTACTAACTTACATGATTCTTTCATTTATTATGATTTTTTAGACTCTTCAGGATTTTTATTTTTAAACTTATACATGATTTTTAAACCTACTTATTATATACAATAGCCGTTATTACTAACTTACACGATCTTTTAATTTACTAATTGAGCCAGAACTCCCTCACCAAACACAAGAGCATTGTCTCTTTATGGTGAGGAAAGGCAATTTTTTATTTTTTTGTTAACCTTATGTAACTATGTAACTGATGTAACTTTATATGTATTTTTAATAAGCATTGCCAAAAAAAAAAATTGTTCCTGTTTACCGTTCCAAAATACTACCTCGAGAATCTATCCAATCTCATTCATACTGAATAACACAATATCACATTGGTTTGCATAAAATAACAGCTAATTAAATTGGTCTGTCGTAAAATACAAAAGATACTGTGAATCATGGCGAGATACGAAGCAATTTCCATAAATATCTACGGCGATTTTTCTGGATAAAACATTGTAGCAATTTGGCATATTGCTTACTTATCGCTGGTTCCGTGTTTATGCTCCGCGGATGGAAATTCGGTCCCGTTCGGTAAGCCTTTGCCGTTTTATCGTATTTTTTTCCGGTCAAAGCTCCAACACAAATAGCAGTCATCGCTACTAATTGGGTTTTTATTCATGTGGTCCTTTGTCTACATCAGGGATTTAAAATATATTCATATAGTTTTTAGGCAGCTGAAATACGTTGTATCTAAGTTAACAAATAAGTGAAGAACATTTTTTTCCCCTCAGGGCCTATGTCATCTTTGGGGATGCTGTGTGGAGGGTTTTTTAAGGAATGGAAGAAGAGGAGAGTTCTGGGAAGGAAAAGGGTTTAATGGGTGGATAGGAATCTGGGGTTCAGTATGTCCTGGTCATCCGCCTCCAAGACCTAGACAAATCTCACCCCATGAACCCGGTCACACCTGCTAAATCACCAAACGTAGGGTGACCTATGGCAGAGGTGTTGGTTATCCAATAAAGGTTCCCGGGTGGCGGTACCCATTCCCGCCTCCCAAATTGTTATGGGAACTTATTATGGGAATCAATTTAAACGCCCTAATATTATAAATTGATAAATATAATCGTGACAAACGGTGAGCGGTTGGGGCATAATGAGATGCCATGGGGCGGAATGGGGTAGGGTGTGATGGGTTTATGTGGGTCTGCACCCATGTCGTCGTTGGGTTTTTTCAGTGGACAAAATATTTAGGCCAGTTCGTAAATTCTTTTAAAGTAGACGTGAGATTTTTATTGCCCACCCGGTAAAAATGAGATTTGGTGAGATTTTGCTGGACCCCCCCCCCGTTTTGAGCTCACGTAATTAATGTATGCCTCCTTACACACTGATACCTAACTCATTAAAAAATGCCAGGTTACCTTCTGATACCTAAGATTGTACATGGAAAATTAAAACTTTTCAAAACAAAAATGTCTAGAAATTGTTACATAGTCAATGCCCAAGAAATGCAAAAAAAAAAAAAATTATACATCACTACTTCAGGGTGAAGCCCCGATGGTAGCTATCGTGCAATAGTCATTACAATAAAAAAAAGGATGAATAATTCACCATTATTTCAGTTAAAGATATTTTAGCTAAAAAAATTTGTAAGATTTCCACCACCATAATTAAACTTACATACTAGTACATTCATTCAATCACTAATCCCCGTTAATGTCTACCGAGGCGGGTAATAAATTAAAATTCAATAAGTTCTCGGGTCACTGGCAACACGAAATTAACCCATATTATGTAGTGTAGTGAGTGTGGTAGGTTACTTGTAATTTAAATTACTTGATCCTATCTCGTATCGCTTATTTCATATTAAACATTCTGGAGTAATTCAATTGATGTGAAACGAAACGGAACGGAATGTAGCAGTAAATTATTACACTCATTCGAAGTACAATGTATCGCTCGCTGAATCTGAAACTTTAACTTTGATTTCAAGGAAAGTAACTTAAATGAGCTATCTCACGTGCACTAGAGTTTAAATAATACGAATAGGTACGCGTTGAAGTGAAAAGCAGTTCAGAGTTAGAAATCAGCAATGTATAAAGCATCGTTTAATTGGTTTATCAGCCTCACGTATTTTGTGCTTAAATATCTTTCTTTTAATCTAACGTGTTATTTTGTGTCTCTCTGCACTGCATATCTCTGCCATAGGTAACCCCGGGTGGTTCGCTACGTTCGGTGACACACAGAGGTGTACGGGTTCACGGGGTGTTGTTTGACAAAGCCTTGGCAGTGGATACGAGTATCTTTTAAATTCTCCAGCTGGTCTCTCTCGATCCACTGACTTGTATCGTAGTAGGGGGGGCGGCGTTTATAGGTCCGTCACTCCTGGACCTACACATTCTTCATACACCCCACTTATCAAAAAGATCCTCCAAGCAGCATCTCCAAAGATGACCTAAGCCCTGAGTGAATTTATTTACCACACGTCCTTCTGTGTGGAATTCGGTTCCATGTCAACTCGACAAAGTGGCATTATAACACCCCTTTAAAAAAATTAGGAAAAAGAGAAAAATAATCAAAACCTAACCGATTAAACCATTTTTATCACTTTTAATGACTTTTTAAAGGAGGTGTTGAAGTTTCGTGGTTCTGAGTTGCTCGGTCACCGTTAAATTGTGTGAAAAAATCACGAAAATTTTAGATTTCAATTTTGACTATTATTTACATGAACAAAAAATTAACAGAAAATGAATCTCTGAAACATGAACAGTGCAATTAAGGTCTAGATAAATTGACCGAATTGCAATTTTTCGAAATCAATTTTCCGAATTCAATTGTTCGAAATGCAATTTTTCGAACTTCAATTTTTCGAACTTCAATTTTTCGAACTTCAATTGTTCGAAATGCAATTTTTCGAACTTCAATCTTTCGAACTTCAATTGTTCGAAATTTAATTTTTCGAACTTCAATTTTTCGAACTTCAATTGTTCGAAATGCAATTTTTCGAACTTCAATTTTTCGAACTTCAATTGTTCGAAATGCAATTTTTCGAACTTCAATTTTTCGAACTTCAATTTTTCGAACTTCAATTTTTCGAACTTCAATTGTTCGAAATGCAATTTTTCGAACTTCAATTTTTCGAACTTCAATTTTTCGAACTTCAATTGTTCGAAATGCCATTTTTCGAACTTCAATTTTTCGAACTTCAATTTTTCGAAATCATATTTTTCGAACATCAATTGACCGAAACACTAGTTTTTCGAATTGATATAAGTGTGTATACAGTACGTACAAGAATATTTTAATATAGGATGGATAATATTAATTAATCTAACCTAACCTAACAGTATCTTGTTAGTCATAAGCTAGTGAAATATATATTTTAAAAGTTGATTAACAAATTCGAAAAATATTTCGGCCAATTGCTGTTCGAAAAAATCAGACTTTTGAAAAAGTGAAATTCGGACAATTGATGTTTGCTCCCGTGCAGTTACATGCCATTCCCTCGACAGAAAAAATTGCAAAGTAGTTATGCTCCAAAAATTGTTAAAAAACATTTTGTTCTAATGTTAACAAATTATATGTGGATATGATGAAATTTACAGTATATCATAATGCTACTTTGGGCATTAGCTGAGAGATTTTTGCTGTATTTTTAACAAGGCGTGTTTTATTAAATATTTTCATAAATTTCGCTGTATTATAATCGTTTTTTTTAAATATTAGCATGCTCTTTCTAACATTCGTATTTACAGAATCGTATCATCCTTTCAAACCATTTTCTTCTTCTTTTTAAATGCTTGTGAACTACGGAGCCCTAATTTTGCCAACTATTTTGAGTGAGATTCAAATCAAATGATAGGTACATTAGAAGGAAGTAATGATTTCATTACACAATACATAAAAGCGCTCGAGTCACCAAATTAGTTTACACAGTTTGCTAACTTCATTTAACAACAAACTAAACATCTATGAATAAATTATATGTAAAGCTTTATTTTCACTCTATTGAACAGCGAAATAATCGTGAATATTATTTATTCAATTCAAAATACACATCTTATCTTGGGCAAAGTTTGTAACTTTATCCAAGTCCACAACAAACATTTAGTCAGACGGCCTAGAAAATAACCAGCGATAAATTAACGTGTCTTCTTTTAGCCAGTTGTTTGGTTGTTTAATACGAATTTTGGGATTATCATCAAACTTTGAGATAGCAAACTAGTGGATCTGTAGGTCGTATTGCTTGAATTTATGTACTGCGAGGTTTAGAATTTTCTTTCATACTTTAATTTTTTACACTCCTTAGTTGATGCGTCTCGTAGCCCCATATTATTTAGATGTTGATTCTTCCCAGGTGCAGAACTAACCTGCCAATGGTGATGCCCCTGGGAAGAATTACTGGGTTAATTAATTGCCTCGCAGGAAATGTGGATATTTTCCATATGTCCTACAACGAGTTTAAACGCGAAATATCACTCATGTTTTAATTTGTATCTTAAATGTTGATTTATGTATTATATGTATATATACCGCTTTTGCAATGTATTGGTTTTTACACTGTTTTTGAAAATAAATAAATAAAAATAAAATAAAATAAATATCAATGCGTAGTTCGGTTCGGATGTTCTCAATTATGACTGTTAAAATGGGATATTAGGCAAGCTTTCTTGCCATATCTCATTTTTCTATTATCTTGTTTTTTTTTAAACGTTATATCCATATAGGTGGCCCTGAGGAAAATTATTTCCCTGAGGGCCTATGGCGTCTTTGGGGATGCTGTGTTGAGGGTCTTTATGTCGTTTCTCAGCCGAACTGTTTTTTTTATTTATTTTTTATTCTTCACTTTAAGCACCCGCTAAACTGCCAAAGCAGTTTTTTTAAGCAGGTCAATTTAAAATTTTTAATTTTAAATATTTTAAAAATATCACATAATACATTTCATAATGATCTTTGGATGTCCAACTATTAATAGACAATTTGCCCGTTTTAGGACAGTCAAAATGAGCAGGTTTCTTACATGTAATTAATGTGTCGACTTAATTTCTTGGTAAATAATAATAATAAAATAAATGTAGAGAAGAGAAATAAAAAGAAAATTATAAAAAAAAAATATTGTAGAAAGCAATCACTTTTTGGTTCGACATATTTAATAAAATAAAATACTTTTTAATTAATTCATGATCCGACCGGTTTCGCTTTACTCAAGCATCTTCAGGGTACAAATTAATACTAAACGAGAAGTACATAGTGTGCGCTTATATACAACAAAATATATTTTGTACATATAAGCACACATTATGTACTTATTGTTTAGTATTAATTTGTACCCTGAAGATGCTTGAGTAGGTATATATTTTGTACATATAAGCACACATTATGTGCTTCTTGTTTAGTATTAAATTGTACCCTGAAGATGCTTGAGTAAAGCGAAACCGCTTGGTTCATAAATTAATAAATCTCTTGGTTTTAAACAAAAAAGGTATTTCATTTTATTAAAAAAAAAAATAAACGTGAATGCTTTTCAACCATTCCATGAAATATTAGTTTTGATTTTGATGAATTAATGAACTAGGGAATCAAAAAAAGATAAAAATAAATAAAATTGAGAAAAGAAAATGCAATGAATAATTTAAGCAGTTTTTGAACTTACATTTTATAAAAATAATATAAATGTAATACCAATATAATACCAATATATATGAAAGGTCAACTAAAAAAATAAAATTTAACGACTGTTGTTTAGCATATTTTCGATTCAGCTCTCCCCGAGACCAGAAGCCAATCCTTTACCAGATTACGCAGTAACCATTAATACAACAAGAAACCATAACATAGAAAATAGACACATAAGAATAACTTATAAGTAACTACAATAAAAAGGCATAAAATACACAGACAGACAGATATAACACAGGAAAAATTCTATCAGTCATATTTACACGTAATATAACAAACAATATCAATATAAAAAGTTTTGATCCATTAGCCATTTTTTTTTTGAGATCGTTGGTGCAATTTCGATTCGATTTATGTTTCTTGGCGTCTTATTAAATATGGTAGGGACAAGATAAGTGAATGTCCGTTGCTCGTATTTATTTATAATTTTCGGAACGGAGAAACCCTCATTTTTTTCTAAATCTATTACCGTGTGCATGATTTACCTTTTCTTTGTATATTGAATCCGACAATAGTTTTTTCCATGCAATTTTAAACCACAATATCATACCATAATATATTATAATATAACCATTATATTTTCGTTATTTGTTTTTGGGGTGTTATGTCGTGTTGCGCTACCTCCTTCTTTAGCCAACGTTTCGGACATCGTTGCAGTGTCCATCATCAGGGCAGATCCGGCAGATCCGGTAGATGTGCACAATCACACACACACACGCATCTATCACACACACACATGCATCTACCGGATCTGCCGGATCTGCCCTGATGATGGACACTGCAACGATGTCCGAAACGTTGGCTAAAGAAGGAGGTAGCGCAACACGGCATAACACCCCAAAAACAAATGACGAAAATGCTTTTGACCGTGAAAATCTTAAAACTTATCTAACCATTATATATTTAACTAAAGAAATGGTCGTAAAAATGACAAATTCTCTTGTGACAATTGTCAATCGTGCACAAATGTTGGGCGCACGTTCAGTGCGTGAAACGAATATGTCTTAACTCTTCTCCATTTTCATTTAAAAAAAAAACCTTTGTAATAACGAAATACGTCACAACTAAGCTCTTAGCAGCAAGTCGATGTTCCTTTATCCTTCTACTTTTAGTTGGGGTCGCCAACCTTTACCCAGCTGCACGTAAAGGCCGTGAAAAGGGACCACGAGTGCAATTTGCTCCGTCCGTAAATAAGCCGCGCTGCGTAGCAACTTTCATTTCAAATAATAAATCTACGCGAGCTCTGAGCCCTGAGCAGGGAACAAAAACCATCTTAACTGAGGCCAGGGCAATGATTCAAGTCCGCCTTTTACATTATATTATATTTTGGTCATCTTATTTAGTATTTTACCTCAGTCTGTTTTTCACAAAACTGAGATTTGAATGCAACACTTTAGTATTTTATTATTTTTTTAAACATGCACTTACTACGAAACCCTCATATCTGTATGAAAATTATTCCAAAAATCGTGTTGGATTACTAGAAATAATAAAGAAAAAAATAATCAAGAATTTTACAAACTAATGAGAAACGGATACCAATTTATTACACCTAATTTTATTTTCCAAGCCATAATAACCTCCCTTCTGAATTACGCTGTTTCATCAACCAATCAGAACAAATAAATAAAATTAAACGAATTTTCAAAAAAAAACTTACAGTAAAAAGTAAATATTTTATACAAAACATATTATAACTTACAACCTGAATTACAAGTATAAATCGTGGTTCCCTTATCAGGCACAAGAGTTCATCTTTTCTGATAAGTGTAGTGTTCTGTTATAAGTAGACACACTAAGACTAACAGATTCTCCAAATACTTTGGATCGAGATTACTTCAGGAATAAATAGATTCTTGCTCGTTATCTGCTTTTATTTAATACTTCGCGTATACAATATGGACCTCGGTAGTCTACCTAACTAGGAGCTAGCTAAAATGGTTCTAACGAGTGTTTACACAATACACCCACTCTCAGCCCCCCCAACCCCCTGTCGGACAAATTAGGTACTAAGCTACCCGCCATCTATCGGAATCTACTGACAGTTCTTGTCACCACCATCTATGTCTAAAAGCCGGAAGCTTTTAGATACAAAACAATAAGGTATACATGACCAAAAACGACCTTTATTATATTTGGAAAAATACGTATGTAACTCATATTTTTTTTATTTTTCAATTAAAAAAAATAAATTATTCAATAAAATACAGTTCTTTTTTTGTTATATATTTTTTCAATTTCATAATTATCATTATGATTATTGTTATTCGATTGTTTTGTGTTAATTTATAAAACTTTTTAATACGTAAATGAAATTATTATCTTTTAAGTAAATGAAGACAATATAAGCGAAACTCAATGGGACCTCTGGTCCCAGAGGTGTTAATATGTTTTTCTGATTTTTCTGTTTCCAGGTTTTCGATTGAGTTTCGCTTATATTGTCTTCATTTATTTAAATATTACAATTTGAGGTTTTACTCAGAAGGTTAAAAAATTAAAAATTGAAATTATTATCAATTCTATAATAATTTTATAATGTTTTTTTATACTACCTTTAATTAATCACCACTCTTTGAAATTTTTTTTTGTCTATAGGAACTTATTTGTCTTTTTAAACGACTTCGAAAAGGAGGAGGTTCTCAATTCGAGTGTTTTTTTTTTTTTAAATGTATTTTTACCTCAGAACTTTCGACTGGGTGAACCGATATTGATGATTCTTTTTTATTTGAAAGCTGGTCCTTCCCGTGTGGTCCCATATTGGTCCAGTTCCGACAATGGCATCCATGAGAAAACCATATAAGACTTAAATTTGCATTAAGTATGTGCGCGACAAATGGACGAACAACTCAATATCACGCCAACCGATTTGAATGAATCTTTTTTTATTGGAAAGGATGTACTTCAAGGGTAGTTTGATGAGAGTTTGGTAAGGTTCTGATTATGGGATTCATGTCAAAGTAACGGAACTCTTCAATTCTTAGGAGCAAATTAACGATACTCGGCCGAATCTCTTAATTTGACCCTAACGTCGTTATGGTCAAATTATGTCTGTCTCATATGAGCAGCACGTTTACTAGGTCTACCCATATTCAAAAAAATTAGTAAGTGCACTTCAGATTCACTAAAAACTAAAAAAAAACTAAATTTAACAAAACAACAAAATGACTTAAAAAAATGCACTAAAAAGTAAAAAAAAAATTTGGTATTCTTCTACAACTTCATAATCAACTTACTTTTTCTACTCATCAATATGCAGGTACGATTGTTATTTTTGGAGTCAGTGTCAGCAAAGGTACCCGGCCCGGCGTGTTCACTTGACAGCTCCCCTCACGCCGCGGCCCCGCTCACGCCTCTCGCCTGGTCAAGTCGCGCGTGCGACACAAGCACATCTCATCTATAACTATGTACTTATGTAGTTAAAAACCTACCTTGACTGACACCGACTCCAAAAATAACAATCGTACCTACATATTGATGAGTAGAAAAAGTAAGTTGATTGTGAAGTTGTAGAAGAATACGAAATTATTTTTTTACATTTTAGTGCATTTTTTGAAGTCGTTTTTTTGTTTTGTTAAAATTTTTGTTTATGTTTTTTTTATTTTTTATTTTATCCTAACGAAGAATTCATGTGTGTCGAAACATTTTGATAATTTTGATTAAATAAATGGTGCACTCAACGTGATTTGTTTTTCATTTAAGTAAAATGAGGCCACAAAGTGAATTTGTTATATTTGAAGAAAATAATATTCGTTTGAAACCTTAATTATGTTAGTTTATCGACTGAACCTGCGAATTCTTCATTATATAAAAATAAGGCACTACAAAATATTATACCCACTATTACTTCTTTTGTACGTATTCTATAACAAAACATTTATTTTTTATATCATTAATTTATTATGTAAGTAAAGTATAAAATTGGAAATAGTGCCATGTAGCATCGGTCGTGTACGTCAGTCGTAGATTGAAGGCCATCGGTACAGCTCGTCAGCGCTACGTCTTCGGTAGGTCACTATTTGCCATAACCCCAAATTTTAAGCTTCCTAACGCATACCTACCATTTTTTAATCGCGATTTTCTTCGTATTTCAAACAGAACAAAATTATTTATGTTGTTGAATGACAGATAGAGTTACGTCCCCGTCATCGAACTTTCATCCACGCATACGCAAGAAATTCACGTCTTCTCGACGTGAATTATTGCATTATTTTGATATTTTTTTGACATTATTTTGATATTCTCGCATGATGCCGAATGAAATTTTCATCGAGCTTATTTGTGTTGGCTAAAGACGGACTGACAAAAATTATCGTACACTCAATTGCTCTTCGAAATTCATATTGATTTTCTTTTTCTCATTTTCCTACTTTAGTTGGTGTTTTTTTTGTTTTTATCGGCGGTCATCGTCTACAGCGCTCCATTCCTCTTTCTGTCACAGATCCCATCCCCACATACTTACAATACATTCGTTATTTTTATTTAACAACCAAAATATTCACTAGAAATAATTTATATGGCAGAAAAACGTTTTTCGGGTCAGCTAGTTAATACCCTAATATTTGAAATGAGTATTTCTTATGTGTTAATTTCTTCGGATTAATCTTGACAACCAAAGTCAGATTTCATGATTTTTCAAAGGTCCGCGCCTTTAAGCTAATGTACATCAATCCTACAACTCTATCCTCAAGTATAATAAAGGTAAATAATATTTTAGTATAAATTACTTTAATATAATAATGTTTAAACTAATGTCCATCAATCCTTCTATTGTAATATCCCGTGATTTTCCACGGGTCCACGCTAGTTATTTATTATTTACAATACTGTCAAACAAACTATTGTCCGTTTTTCATTCACGTTTTTCCAATAATTAGTGAGAAAAAAAATTGAAGAAAAAAATAATATACAAACTTTTTCACCTCTAATGTACGTGATTCTATGACACACAATATGTATGTACAAGCCTCGACGGTAGGTACATTATTAACTTTTTAAAGAATTGGCTTAACAATAATTAACTAGTTTCATGTTTTGTCCATTAAAACTTGTAATAAACTGGTACAATTGCGATAGACATTAACGTTAACACAGTTTGGCAAGATAAACCTTATTACTTATTCCCATTAAAATAAAACAATAAAGAACTAACACCAAAAAGTAATTCTTCTTCTTCTGTGGTTCCCGACGTCAGACCGTATTGTCTATTTGGTATCTTCTCCCATTGTGTTTTAATAGACTGGCAACCCATAAACACAGAAGGCAAATACAGTATACGAATACTCGTATGAGAGAAGTGCTCACTCGTATGATTTACGACTTTCGACGTTTACGTCAGCCTTTTGAAGGATAATGAAACTTTCAAGAAAGTTGCGAAAAATAGAAAACAATAAATTTTTATCATCTTTAGCGATGCTGTGTTCAGGGTTTTTTAAGCAAACCAAGTTCTGGGAAAGAAAAATATATGAAGGTTGGATAGAAATAAATTATCCGGAAGTAGCGTATGAATCATCCCTTCTACTGCGGTGCACGTTGTTGGGTCGAGAAAGTCTGGCTGGACGGAGAGGTGAAAGGGTCTCCCTAAACCAGCCTCTCCCGATCCATCCAGCTGGTGGGCAGCCGCATCTTCCAGTAAGACCTAGACAATCCTCACCCCACGAACTGGGCAACCCTGCTAATTCTCCAAACGTAGCGAATCACGCGGGTTGATTATACAATAATTGGTTCTCATTTAAATCAAACAAATTGTCATCTGAACCTATCTGCTATATCTACATTTTTTTTCACTTTTCACCAAGTAAAGTTTTCGAAATGTCACAAGTTTTTATCCAACAGAGTATATGTATTTTATTTCTACTCTGAAATTTATTGATTTTAACGCGTAACATTTTTTTTCTGATTCCGAAGAAGTATATCTAAAATAAAATAAAACAGTTGTTATGATGACTTGACAATAATTTGCTGTGTCTTTGTAATTGATTTCAGTTAATTCAACAAATTCGATTTATTTTTCAATAGGTAAACTAGAAACAACTAATAACCATATCACGTCACAAACTAAAACTTTATCCTTTATGGTGCGCGGTGGTGCGAAATCGATGAACAGTAGGACGAAAACACTTTATTTAACACCCAACGAAGTACAACTGACGTATTACCATTTGAATTTCTAGTGTGTTAAGCTTTCAGGTCACATTCAGAAAAAAAAACACACCCCATTAGACAAGTATTCAGAATAAATTTTAATACGTTTACGTGATGATTTCGCACTTTTTGTTTCTACCTAGCTGGAGACCAGCCGGGTTCCGGTTTTAGGTTTTGAAGGAATTGCTTGTTCCTATGGTGAATTAGAAAGGAGAAGGATTCAAGGAATCCTGTTGTATATGTATAACAACGGGTTTATACAACTGAAACCACTACAAAACAACTGTCAGTGTGTTTACAAATAGCTCACAATAACACACTTCATTACCGACTAAGAGAGAACTGCTTGATCATAATATAGTAAGTAATTAACATAAATGACAGTAAGGTTTAGTCAAGCTCCGAACCAATCCCTTTTAGTTTTTACCCTACAGAGGGCAATGGTAATTAGTTTATAAGCACATCGCTTTTTTAATAATCATAAGATGGTTTCGTTGATTTAGGAAAAAGAAATAGAGATAAGAGTGCTGACAATTAATATAGAACTCGCGACTTTTGGTTGAGCATTTACACAATACATAGCTACACTTACCTACATATATCTACATACATCATAGACCCTGTGCTTGTAACTTGTATTGTCGCATATTCCTTTCCTACCCATCCCTGTATATCTGTCAATTAACCTTACCCACAATCAGTCGTCAATCGAAACTCGCCCATGAACATCTCTAATATTCCGCATACCGCATCCACAAACTTAATCCCGCATACTGCAGTAAAGTACCGCGACTGATAGTCATACAAGTGCATGAATGAACCCAGCCGGGATTGAAGAGAAGTGCAGCGCAGTAAGTCCCTTTTCTCCTATTCTGATTGAGTTGATATGATTGAGTTCCACCAAAAATCGGATAAAAGGTTGTATTTTAAAAGAGTCTAAATATTCACATCTGGAAGTCAGAAGGCTGGAAAACGACCTCCTCGATAGTTATTTTATCATCTAAATAACTTTGGCTGAGCTCGAGACAATGAGAGAAGGATCATGGGTTAAACGATGTGTGTCATTTTGGACCGTGGAGATGAAAACATGGTATACTCTTGGCTGTATGTCATAATGTCTTTGCCATACTTCCCCTATCGATATCGCATTAGTGGCTTTGATTTATTTAAGGTTACAATCCGATAATAAAGCAATAGCAGTCATTGTTTCTTAACGATTTTTTCTGCGTCATTAATTTTATGTACGAACAATAAACCTCCTTTGTCGGGTCAGGAGGGGTTTATGGGCATTTCCCCAGGCGGTCATAAAATAATTCTTTAATTACTGTTAAAAACGAGTTTTTTTTTATTATTATTTTGTATATTTCGTGCGGGTGGCAAGCATTAAAACGCCGATGAAATTTAACTAAGCTCGTTTTTTAGAGTTGTTAAACCATTCTGAGGGTTATTTTAACAATATAATAGAATATTTCACTAAATAGAATTGAATACATACTCTTGAGCGATGGATATCAAATAATCAAAAGCAATGATCTTATAAATAATGTAAAATGCTAACAAGGATAATTTTAGTGGGAAGTTTCAATAGAAACAGTATTTTGTTTGACAAGGCAAATAGTTTATGATATCGATAGTGCGTTAATTAATAACTGAATGCATAATTCACATAATTTATTTATTTTACAAAAACTTATAATATGTAAGTCTGCCGGCGGCGTGTCAATAACCCCAAAACTTGGTGGTCGTTATACCCTTAAAAATATTGATTAATGAATTTACACGCGGACAAAAAATATATCTCAAAATCGTAATCAGCACAGGCCTCAACGTACATCAAATACACTGATCTAATAAAGCCACATCTTCTGCATAGGTTTCCACGCTTTAAATATCACCCGCATAATTCCAATATGTACAATCTTTTGTGACAGAACACAAGTTAGGTCATCAAAATAAGTTGTGTATCTAAATGCCTTACAGGACGCATTGGCTGAAAAGCCATCCAAAGTCTACAAAGAGCAGCAAATGGGTCCGGGTCCGGGTCCGGGTCCTCTTCTTTTTCTTATATTCATAAATGACCTTGGTTCAAAATTAAACTGTGATTATGCTTTTTTCACCGATGATCTTAAAATTTTTCGTAAAATTAAATCTGTTTCTGATCATCAACTGCTTCAAAATGTCCTCGACACACTCAATAACTGGTGTACTGTCAATGATATGCACTTAAATGATGAAAAATGTTACACTTTAACTTGTCGTTAGTATCTGTCTCGGAAATCAATGACTTAGGTATTTGGTTTGACACGAAACTCAACTTTATCAAGCATATAGAAATAATGACCAATAAAACTTTGAAAATGTTGGGATTTATTTTAAGGGTATCTAGTGATTTCAACAATGTCAATACTGTAAAAACATTATATATGTCACTCGTAAGGAGTCATTTAGAATACAATTCCACGGTTTGGTCTCCAAATTATGAGGTTCATTCACATGCGATTGAAAGAATCCAAAATAAATTTTTAAGATATGTGAATTTTAAAATGGGCATTCCTAGTGAATGCCTAAATTACGATAATGTACTTTGTTCATTAAATTTAATAAAATTATCTTATCGTAGAATCATTTCCGATTTAACCTGTTTGTATAAAATCATAAATTCAATGTTTGATACCCCTGATTTATTATATGTAATTTCTTTTCATACTCCAGGCAGGTCAGTCACAAGACAGTACCTACCATATTATTGTAGCAATTATAAGTCAACAAGTCAATATTATACTCCTATGCGATGGATTCAACAGCTTGGAAACAAATACTCCGATGTTGTTGATATATTTAGTACATCAATTTTATTATATAAGCATACCTTATTTAAGTTTTTTTCATCAAATAGGGGAATATTTTGCTAAAGCTATTAAAATTGACTAACACATTGACAGTATTTGTTGGCTGAAAAAAAAAAAAACTATTTCGGATATTTTGTATTTTGTACCTACATACTGTGTGGTTCAAATTCAATACCTAATATTTTTACTTTGTATTTATTTTTGTGCAAGTGTTTTAAACAGTAGTTTCCTGCACTATTTACTACTATAATTTCGTTAATATTGTTATTAAGCCTAAATAGGCGTAAATAAATAAATAAATAAATATAAAAATGAAACAATACAACTTTGTATAAACCACTTATATGATGTGCAAATCCGACCGGTTTCGGAACAAACGTTCCTTCGTCAGGGAAAGCTTATACTAATTTGACAGTTTAGAACAATGTTTTATTGTGGTAGGGGTGGAGCCGTTGTTAGTTAATAATGTAGATTGGGTGGGTAGGTATTAGTGTAGAGTGGGTGGGTAGGGGAACAAATCCATGATTGGGCTATATGACAATATTTTTTGTTTGTTGATAATAGATTCATTATTTTTAAGGGATTTTTTAATTTCCAAAGCTTCTAAGTTATCTAAACGTTTTCCTTTATGATTAATATGAAGAATACATTGTTCTAAACTGTCAAATTAGTATAAGCTTTCCCTGACGAAGGAACGTTTGTTCCGAAACCGGTCGGATTTGCACATCATATAAGTGGTTTATACAAAGTTGTATTGTTTCATTTTTCTATAATGGATAACCACAAAGTAATAGCTTCATTAAAAAAAAAATAAAATAAAATAAAAAATAAATAAATAAATATTTACTTGTACTGTACAGCGCCCTTGAGGTGATTTCTCACAAAAACGGCGCTTATAAATTAGCCAAATATTATTTATTATTATTCACTACTAAGAGAATTATAAAGGATTTTTCCTATGTTATTAATAATACTATTCTTAAAAAAGTGTTTTCCATAAGAGATCTAGGAATCACTCTTGATTCTAAATTAATATGTGATGTACACATTAGCGACATTAAGTGCAAATCATTTAAAATGATGGGATTTATTCATAGAATATGTAAACCTTTCAAAGATCCTCTATCAATTCTAACCCTTTACAATGCCTTAATTAGAAGTAAACTTGAATTTGGAAGCACTATTTGGAATCCACATTACTGCAAATATGAAAACATTGTAGAATCAGTTAAAAAAAAAGCTAAGTGTTACTGTAAAAGCCCGAACTACGGTAAATCCTAAGATTTTCCGGTTAATCCTAAGATTTACCAACTCTTAATGGTAAAAGTCTGAACCGTTCTATAATCATCGTTCACCAACCTAACCTAACCTAACCTAACCTAACCTAACCTAACATGTCCTAAATTCGAATGGTAAAAGCCCTAAAAAATCGTTTATAATATTTAAATAAGAAACGATTTTTTCGGGCTTTTACCATTAGAATTTAGTACATGTTAGGTTAGGTTAGGTTGGTGAAAGATGATTATAGAACGGTTCGGACTTTTACCATTAAGAGTTGGTAAATCAATTGGTAAAAGTTGGTTGGTAAAAGATTTACCGGAAAATCTCAGGGTTTACCAATATTCGGGCTTTTACGGTAACATATTAAAGTTTGTCCAAAAGGACACCTGCACGCCATCTATGGTCCCTCCGCCGTTCAACAGGCATCACATTTTTCAATGTCATTTACAGTACACGGAGACAGCCAAACAACCATTTTTGTTGAAATGAATATTTAAAAATTATTTCGAGATCAAAACAAAGTACATATTAGGATACCTAAAAACAACCGTCAATAATAAAAGAAAAATTGTGAAATAGGAAAAAGGTTCATAATTATAACTTTATTGATAGATATTATGAAAGGTCAAGTGGATATCCTCATTTCTGCAAGGCAGTTACTTATTAACGTAGTAAGTCTAGGGGCGTCAGCAATGGAAAGTTAGTCCCGTACCTGGGAAGAATCAGAAGTCTGTATTGGCCATGCATGCAATTATCCAGAACATAGAATTCTATTTCCCCCAGGATGTCTGGAAAAAGTTCAGAAATTTATAAAAGTAGACACATGTTACAGTAACATAAGGATACGAATTAAAGTCTCATGATGGAAACTTTGTCTAAAATCTAAAAGTTTTGAATCTAGGGAAAGAAACATTAATGCTAGCCATCACCCGAGACACCGAAAAAGAATCGTTCAAGTTGTCGCCAAAAAAATGGAAATGGGTAGGACACATTGCTCGGAGGACAACTGATGGACAAATCTCGAATTTTAGTGGCTCCCAAGAGCAATCACACAGGCTGAAAGTAAAACCAATACCGTATCAGAAAACACCCAGACATTAGCGGCGATCATGGCCACTTTCTCAATCAATCATGAATTATTTCATGAATAAAATCATGGATGGCGATTTATTCACTAATTTTCCTACAACTAATAACAATTAATCTAACAAAATTGCAAGACTAATATAAAAACTTGGTGTTAAAAAAATCATGGTCCTTACTGTAAATTTACGATTAGTTTCGAAAAAATTGACCCAGTTTTAAAAGTTAATTGTTTTTTTGTTTAATTCGTAGTACAAAATTAAATTTAAATCAAATTTAATAATTTTTTTTTTACGTTCCGCATGTACTTTAGTTTTATTTATTATTGTGACAGCTGGTTCGCCTTACAAGGCCACTTTCAAACTGTGGCTGCACCACTTTGAGGTGAATAATTTATTGTAGGGCCCCAACCCAATTTCGATTTTTATAGAGCTCTTGCCTGATTTTTCGTTAAACTGGTTTACCGAGAAAATAATTGTGACAAGAGATTTTTTTTATTTTGCTAATCTGTTTTCCCTACACTAAATGTTAATGTGCTCTTAATTGTTTAATAATGACGTGACTTCCATTGATTTATTTAAATATTCTTTAGGCCTTGTTAGCATACTGCGAAGGGGGGAATAAATAATTTTCCTTGCTTTATTTAGGATAATTCGTTTGTTTATTGATTTCTAATTAATCAAGTAAATTTAATCCAATGAACTTTCTTTCTACATGAAACGGTTAAGGTTTGTTGTTAAGTGGAATTATTCACTAAGGGATGTTCTGCGAATTTCATCAAATAATCTTTTCGTAATTTGTATGACATTGTTTGGTAAAAAAGTCCACTTTACTTCGTGTAAGACTTTTAATAGAAACTGAGGAGCTCAAGTGGAAAAAGGCTTAAGACTGCACGTAATTGTATGCAAATTTTTTACGGCATTCAGAAATTTTCCGATACTAGATTTATTTTTCGCATTTGTTGCTAGAGGTGCTGTTAGTTTTTAGTATGTTAGTTAGGTGAAAACTTCATCTCCGTGATAATCAAGTTAGACAAATTCACCATTTTGGGATCGAAGATGATATTATATAAATTATTGGAATAATACATTTTGAAGCTTACCAATGTAAAATTTAATAAATATTAAAAGTAGATATGCATGCAAATAAAATAAATCTGTGACATCACTTAGATTTGCTAATAAATTCGTACATAACGTTGCAACAATTCATAAAAAGTTTGCAGCGTTAAAAATAGAGAATTTATTGATAATATCACTAATTATTAATTTTAATAGTTATTCTTAAATTATCGAAATAAAGGTAAAAAATAATAAAATATACTTAGGTTTCAATAGCTCAACTAGGTAAGTGTTCTACCGGCAAGATAGGGGATCTGATTTCAATTCTCAATTGCTGCGTTACCTTTAAATTTTGTCTTTTTCTGTTTCATATTTATTTCACTGAGATTACTTTCAAGTGAAAACTTCTTTAGCACCGTTGTGATTTGAAACTCGATGAAATAGAAGCGAGTGACACTAAAAAGAAACAAACACATACATTTTAAGGATTTAGCCTGTGAGAGAATGAGATAGCAATCACGGGTTCTCGGTTCCATTTTAATACGATAAATCCACAGTCCCACGGAAGTCTATTCACCAAGGATCGAAAACTACGATATCAAAAAAAAAATTGTAAACTCAATATACAATTTTCAAACTACTCCAAAATGAACTGTCAAAGAAAACAAAAAAGAAAGCGACATCTAGCGACTCCTAAGAAGAAAACACAAATATTAATAAGATGACCAAATGTATAGGAGAAGGTGCATTGGAATTCGACGACAAAAGTATGGAAAAAATCATCCTTCATATTGATAAAAAAAGTGCTTCATAGTCTCCCCACTCTTGTCTATTTTAGTTTGCTGAAGGTTTCATTTCTACCGCTTGTGAATTGCACACTCTGATTTTTTTATTGATTATTTTAATGTAATTATTAATATCCATTTTAGAGGTTTTTAAACAAGAATAGTAAAATTTATACAGTTTTTTGTTTCTTCTTTTAAATAACTGTACTGCACCAATAACAACATTTTGTATTTATTTAGCGATTAATTGAAGACGTCCACTCTCTGACGACTTACTTATTTCCCATCATTAGTAGGTATTCTGAGCAATGAGGAGTGCATATATGTAGTTAGTGCCTGAATTTTTCCACTGCAATAAATCCAGGCTTTAGCATTACGTAGTGGAATCCGAAAGCTTCAATCTGGGATATCTAATGAATCATTTAGAATTTTATACAGAAATTCCAAGTCAGCGAAACTCCTTCTCTCGGCCTCACCATTGACCCATACCTTCATTCAATTTGGGAGGCGGGAATGGGTACCGCCGCCCCGGGAACCTTTATTGGATAACCAACACCTCTGCCATAGGTCACCCCAAGTGGTTCGCTACGTTTGGTGATTTAGCAGGGGTGCCCGGGTTCATGGGACGAGGTGTGTTTAGGTCTGATGACCAGAACACACTGAACCCCAGATTCCTACCCACCCCTTAAACCCTTTTCCTTCCCAGAACCCTCCTCTCCTTCCTTTCCCTAAAAAACCCTCCACACAGCATCCCCAAAGATGACATAGGCCCTCAGGGAAATTATTTTCCTCAGGGCCTCCTGTGTGGAACTCATGTAAAAAAAAAAAAATAAATAAATAAATAAAAAAAAAAAAAAAAAAAAAAAAAAAAAATACCTCAAATGGAATCTACATACTCAGATCATGTAAATAAAAATAGAAAAACAATACACTTGACATAAGGAACTCTCTTGACTTACAACTCCAAAAAATCATTTATTTTGCAATCACCTAAGCTATCATTGAGTATGGTATCATTGCACAGGAAAGGGGTACTTCATCAGCTCTAGATCTTATCGAAAAGGCGCAGAAAACGATTATGAAAATTATTCTCAAACTTCCTCTAACTGCAAACAGTACTTTATATTCAACATAATGAGAGTATTTGATGTTCGACAGATCTCTGTAATAAAAACTATTCTCATCTCATCTCTTTAAAAACAAACTTTATTTTTCAAACAAAATTTTTCTCCAGAAAATTTTAAGGATCTTGTTGTTGTTTTTTTTTTATTTTAGCATATAAAATATAATGTACATTTAGATTATGTAATAATTTTTTAAATGCTATATTATATCTTAAGTTCTTAAATTACAATGTGAATGTAAAAAAAAAACAATAAGTTGTAAGTTCGGTGTTATGTAATTATAAGTATTTATCAACTATCAAACAATTTTATTATTTGGATAATGTATCTAGAATTATTGTAATTAGTTGTTAAAAACAAAACAAAATTTAACTTATTTTAAGAATGGAGTATCACTAGGAAACTGAGTTATAAGTTATTCTTGAGATTAGATTAGTCGGAAACTTTTTTTTTTTGAGATTATCTTTAAAATATTTTTTGACAGTGTTTATTAATTTGATTTTATCATTAATTTTTCTAATTTCATCCGGTAGTCGGTTGAAAATAAGTCTTCCTTGATAAGTATACAAATTTTGTGCGAAGGAAGTGTTTAATTTTGTGCATGAAAAAATATATTTATGTCTTGTACGGTTTTCAGTTATAAATTGATACTTTTCTTTTTCTTTTATAATTTGAATCAATGAATTTTTATTGTACAGATCTTTGAATGAAGGTACTTGGAATTCCTTAAATAATTGATCCATTGGGTAGTCAGAAGGTTTTTTTAATATAATTTTAATTATTAGCCTCTGCACAACTTCAATTGGGGAAAGATTAGTTTTGTATGAGGATCCCCAGCTAATGATAGCATATTGTAAAGTTGATTGAACCAAAGCGTAATATATTAGATATAAGTTTTTTACAGATAAAAAATTTCTGATTCTTAAAAATATATAAATCAATTTTCTAATTTTTTTTACAACTTGACAAATTTGTTCCTTCCATTTTAAATTTTTATCGATAATAACTCCTAAATATTTGATTGTGTTTGTTGTTTTTAATATTGTGCAGTTTGGGATACAATAGTTTTTACTATGTGTTTTGGAATTATCATGGATGATGATGTCAATGTTTTTAGGGGTATCATTTTTGTGTATTGCAAATGGAATTACAAATGTTTTATCACTATTTAGTGATAGTAAATTTACGTCGAAGAAATTCTTTAAAATATTTATGTCTTCGATGGCTTTAAATGTTACTTTTTCCCAAGTTTTATCGCTAATTATTAGTACCGTATCATCGGCATATGAAGTAATTTGGCCATGTAGTGGTTGAACAAAAATGTCATTAACATATATGGTGAAAAGGATTGGTCCGATTACTGTACCTTGCGGGATTCGTTTGTTTTACAAGATTGCTGGAATGACCATTTTAAAACTAAAGAGAAGGCGAAAGAATTTATTTTTGTATCTTTCAATATCTTGTACATGAATATTGTAAGGTAGTTTCAGATAAGAGAAATTTAAATGACTTTTAACAAAGGCAAAATATAAAAAAAAAATTGCCTTTGTTACATTAATACACTTAATATTGTAAAAATTTCCAGAATCTTTAAGACGAAATACACTTATTTCGAAAGATTTTTGGATTGCTTAAAGCCGATTTCAGAAACATTTTAAACCATACCAATTTGTACTATAACTAGCTGACTCAGCTACGCGTTGCTGTGGCTAACGGAACACAATGCCATCTACTGGATGGTTACCCAACCTTTTAACTCACACCGCCATCTGTTAATTTGCATACAAATCAAATCGACACCCCCCGCTTGCCAGCCGGTTTGTCCACCACATATACAAACACTCTCCTTTAATTATATATTTACCACTTTAATTATATATAAACCACTTTACAGAAAACCTTGACAAATTATAGGTACACCTAAATCTTCCTCATGAATCACTCTCAATCAATCAATCTATTGGTGAAAACCGCATGAAAATCCGTTTAGTAGTTTTTGAGTTTTCGCGAACAGACAGACATACAGAAAGACGGGACGGAGGACTTTGATTTATAATATGTACTCTTAGATACAGACGAAGAAAACGTTGACATGATCTTTAATATAAAAGCATTATTTTCAAGACATCTCCCCTTTCAAATCAAAGTATTGTTTATTTTACGATGTAAAAGTTGATTCTCTTTCAGATAGCAAATTCAAATTATATTTCCATGCATAATATAAATGATACAGTGAGTGACGGTTTAATATGACGAGAAAGCTTAGGCATGGATCAAACATGAGCCTGAACACAGATTTGATCTTTCAATTACACTCTGATATTAATCTGACATTAAAATATGACTTACATATCGACAGAGACGCCGAGTCATGATCAAAATTTGATCCAGTGGAATTAATGGATCATCGAGGGTGAAATTGGTTTTTTTAAGTGCGAAGTTTTTGTGAACTTTTTTAACTTGAATTATAATGTTTCAAGTTTCTTTATGATCAATAAATTCGAAACGATTTTTTTTTCATTGTAATAGCTTATCAAACTTACTAATTTGGGTTGTCGGTGGATGGATGCGTGATTTGAAATTGAATTCTAGCGTAATGCGTAAAATTATTCAACTGCTTTGAACTATTTTTCAAAAATAAACTGATAAGTATAAATCGTATCAGACGAGCGATAAAATAAGTGCCAACATTCTTTATTAACCAATAAATATTTATTTGAAATGTATCTATGTGTTTTGTTTAAAATTTTTGAGAGATAAGTGCCAACATTCTTTATTAACCAATAATTATTTATTTAAAATGTATCTATCTCTTTTGTTTAAATTTTTGAGAGATGCTGTGACAATGCGCATGATTTCACTGAACTAGGTCCAGTGAACATACTTTAGAGGGCCGTTCATTTGGTATTTCATTCGTATTAACATTTTTTGAACGGTTTTCCTTTTCATAATCGATGCTACATTTTTTGTTCGATTAATTTGAATGTAGCGTGTCTCATATTTTTTAATGTCATCGGATGGATGTCATAAATTTTCAATTTTACTAATATTCAAAAGGAAATTTTTTTCATTTGAAAGACAATCATTCTAAGGCAAATATTTTTTTTAAATCCTAAAATAATTTACCTTGGTTTTTCACGGGCCTGCGCTAGTTTTTTGCTAACACACCAAAGCAGTGATTAAAAAAAGTAATTAAGTTATGTTTGAAGTACTTTACAATTTCTTTAACTTGTTCTTCCAGGCATATTTATTCATGCATCGTGCAATTCTTAGTTAGTCACGTGTCATTTCCAGTCAAATCATATCAGTCAATGACCTTGAAAAAAATCATGTCTTTGCGATTCTTTCAAGGACACGAATAAACCATTCCTTCGTTCCGAATGCAATTATTGATGTTCTGAAAAGTTGTCTTGACAGAATCTCATTCTTGTGAAATTTTTAATGAAACCATTCCTCTGTTAAGAATACTATGAACTAAATATTCAATTTGGCTGTCCTGAAACGGAATCCTTTCCAGTTGGACAGACAAAGCATCATTTTGTAATGTATTGTGTTGTTATATATATTTAAATAAATAAATAAAAATAGTTTTCGCAAATGAACATCAACACGACGAACTTTGTGAAAACAATTGTTCGAAGTTCACATTGTTATCCTACGGCAGACTGACCAGAACTTATGTAAATACGTAAAAACAGAACATATCGTGGTTCATTTCAATTTCGCTAAACAAGAGGGGACGTGTAACATTAGAAAATAATTAACATATTTGAATTCACTAAAATAATAATTCATCTGAGATGAATCCAACTTCTACTCGACTGTACTGGAGTGGGCTGATTTGGTGCGAAATGGAACTTCTTTACGCACGCTTCGACTTGGGGGGTAAGCTGGTGAATGCGTTACGAAAAGTGGTGATTGTTACGAAAAATGTCATGCCAACGGTAATCGATGCGAATTGGGCCTTTACGCACGCTTGACTTGGGGATTGATAAGGATAAGGATGACCACCCCAAGGTCGTAAGTCACCCCAAGGTCTTAGGTCATCCTTGAGGTCATAGGTCACCCCAAGATCGTAAGTCACCCCAAGGTCGTAGGTCACCCCAAGGTCGTAGGTCATCCTTGAGGTCATAGGTCACCCCAAGATCGTAGGTCACCCCAAGGTCGTAGGTCACCCCAAGATCGTAGGTCACCCCAAGGTCATAGGTCACCCCAAGGTCGTAGGTCACCCCAAGGTCATATTTCACCCCAATGTCTTATATCACCCCTAAGTCATAGGTCACCCCGTTCGCTACGTTTGGTAACTTAGCAGGGATACCTAGGTTTATTGGGCGAGGTTTGTCTTGTAGTTTTACTTCAGTCGTGTGGTCTAAAGCACACTCGTTTTTTTTATATCTCTTGAACCTTTCTTACGTGTCTCAATTTAAGAAATTTCATTGCCGTATCCGTCAATCAAAAACTCACTCTTTTCTTTATTTTCCTGAATAAAGAAACGTACTTGCGAGAACATTTTTGAAGCAGTTTATTTTGCAATAGAACAGGCGTAAGCAATCAATAAGAAGCATAAATTTGCCATACAATATCTTGTTGGATACATTAAACAGGGACTTTTGTTCAGTAATCTTGTGTTATTATTTAAAAAAGACCCAAAAGTTTGCAATATTTCACATCATACGATTAGACGAGATCCAACGATGGATTTGGAAGCGGAAACCCTTAGAATGTAGGCGGAAAACCTTAAGCCGGAAGTATACAAATTACGGACTGAAAATCGTGCGTGCCTTGGAAATCAAAAGTTTCAGGAATATAAAACCTTCGTCTAGGCTTTAAGGAAAAGATTTAAGAACATACGGGATAAGGCAGCTGTCGTTATGCTATAATAATCTAGGATTAATGTCACGTCGTGTAAGAAACTTTTTTATTAAGATAAAATTATGTGGATTAATATATACTCGCAGTTAAAAACCCGCTCCACAGGCTGCTAGGCCCTGCAGTCGACTTTTGGTTCGGCTTCGCCCAGTTTGAGTGTTGGTGACCATTTTATAAATCCAATGGGAACTGATTCCAAAAATAGCCGCGACAGGCAATGATGTCATATTCATATATAATATATAGACGCGTGGTAAAAAATTATTCACAACTGTCAGTTACAATAAAAATCATACCATCCATCTCTCCGTATCGGCGCGGCGTCTGAGTCTTCGGAGTCTTCCTCATAGTCGGATTCTTAAATTTCAACCGTACAGACGTTAGCGTAATAATAACGTCTAAAATGTATTAATAATTAATACCTAGGTATATTATAATGCTTGCAAAAAAATGTTGCTCATATTTTACATTTTTTTAATGTAAATATTTTGCGTTAATGCTAATAATTTGTTTAAATTTTTTTTTTTAAAGAAAGACTATATCATTCCGGATTACGAATTACCTGACAATATTTGAAAATCTCCTACTAACACTACAGTAAGCGGAAAATGTTGCTTGCGTCGTGATGGAGGATTTAGCCAGCCGAGGAATTGATCACACGACGCCGGGGTGAGACCCAAACATGATACCAACTCGGCCACTGAGCGATCAATTAATGGAGTAGGTACTCATGGCTATTTTTTCTATTACAATATACTCGTACTTAAAAGATAAGCTTGTATTTTCAATACGTATTAGTTTTTATTTAATAATATTAAATAGTTTTTCAATTTTTATGAGAAAAACACTCTTTTTAAACGACTTCGAAAAGGAGGAGGTTCTCAATTCGACTGTATTTTTTTTTGTTTTTGTTTTTTTTTTTTTGTTTGTTACCTCAGAACTTTCCACTAGATGAACCAATGTTGATGATTATTTTTTTATTTGAAAGCTGGTGCTTTCCGTGTGGTCCCATTTTAATTTGGTCTAGTTCCGACAATGGCATCAATGAGAAAACCACATAAGACTTAAATTTGCATTAAGTATGTGCGCGACAAATGGACGAATAACTGAATATCACGCCAACCGATTTCGATGATTCTTTTTTTATTGTAAAGGATATACTTCAAGAGTAGTTTGATGAGAGTTTAGTAAGGTTCTGATTATGCGATACATGACAAAGTAACGGAACTCTTCAATTCTTATGAGCAAATTAACGATACTCGGCCGAATCTCTTAATTTGACCCTAACGTCGTTATGGTCAAATTATGACTGTCTCATATGAGCAGCAAGTTTAGAAGGTCTACCCATATTCAAACAAATTAGTTAGTGTACTTCAGATTCACTAAAAATCAAAAAATAAACAAAAATTTTAACAAAACCAAAAATCAACTTAAAAAAATGCACTAAAAAGTAAAAAAAATATTTCGTATTCTTCTACTTACAACTTCATAATCAACTTACTTTTTCTACTCATCAATATGTAGGTACGATTGTTATTTTTGGAGTCTGTGTCAGCAAAGGTACCCGGCCCGGTGTGTTCACTTGACAGCTCCTCTCACGCCGCGGCCCCGCTCTCGCCTCTCGCCTCGTCAAGTCGCTCGTGCGACACAAGCACATCTTACCTAATATGTATGTGGTTACAAACCTACCTTGACTGACACCGACTCCAAAAATAACAATCGTACCTACATATTGATGAGTAGAAAAAGTAAGTTGATTATCAAGTTGTAAGTAGAAAAATACGAAATTATTTTTTTACTTTTTAGTGCATTTTTTTAAGTCGTTTTTTGGTTTTGTTAAAATTTTTGTTTATTATTGGAAACAATCATTCTAAGAATTGGTTTGTGTAGTGTATGTGTGTATAGGTATATTCGCACACCGCGCCCGCTCGGAAAGGTTCGGGTTTCCAGAGATTGACGAGCGGGCACAGTACAATGGAACAGCTCTCGTATTCGGCCGGGCTCAGATCTTCTCAGGAAGCGTTAGTAGACAGTCGCTACCATTTTGACATAAATACAATATTATTGCGATCATTGTAATTCAATAAACAACACAAAACGAACATACGTTGTAATCATTACTATTGTGGGCTAGTGAGCCACAGTTTAAAGAACATTACAGTTTGTAACCTGGATAGCGTTACGGATAAAAATATCCGATTTTATTTATATGGAACTGTTGACTTTTTATAAATAAAATGGTAAATAATAATAAAAGTTTTTATTTAATAATAATAAACCTTCAAAGCGTGATTTAAACATTTTACTTCTCTTGTTTCTAAAATCTTTACGAGGTCTACATTCTATATACCCCCATTGAAAGCTCATTTATCTCATCTCTTCATGGTGCTGGGTTCTTACACGAATTTAAGATTCTATTTTATCTAAAGTAAGAAAGTTTCAATGTGTTGTACGTAATTAATCATACGCGGAAGGCAGTGGGTCACGTCTCGCGACTTTAACGGAATCCTTTGTTCATTTAGGATGAGAATCATTTATCAGCTTACGTTTTACATTATTTGTAGGGTTATTTCTTTGGAGGAAGGATGTTTCCATCGTTTAATGACGTCTTAGAATTCTCGTTTTGTAATAAATGAATACACAACTGTTAATCGTATGTAGGAAAGTAATACGATGCATACGATTCAAGAATACGAGAAGTAGCATGTTTTAAGAGGTCATTCCACTTGTCAAAAGAGGAAAAACTGTGAGTATTATGATCAGGCGCGGCTGATCAAAATTTTGGAAGTTCAGATAATAAATCAAACACGTAATATATAATTTAATTGGGAGTAGGTTGCTTGTAAAGTATTAATAAGTGACGCGAATGTTTATTAATTAATGTGATGTATGATATAAACGTTACTTTGAATGCCATGTGTGATTACATGTATAAAATGAATGTGTTGGTGTTTGTAAAAATCCAGAGCATGAGACATAAGATATCAATGAAACTCTTAGTTGCAGAACATAATTTATTGATATAATTACAAGACTGGAGTCATAATATACTGATAATAGAACCTACAGGCGTGCCGTCGCTCGAAGAATGTTAAAATCAAAGTTAATGTCACATATTGAAATATTTTAGAGAGAAGCTAAGAGGTCAAAGGGAGACGTTGAGCGCCATCCTATTTTAAGACGAATAGGAAAATATGATTGACTAGTTAAGATGATAAACCATAATATTTAAAAGTAAGCTAACTGAATTTATAAGCTACATTCCACGTAGATCGCGTGAAGTTCCGTGGTCTCCTGTGCCCGTAAAGCGGCGGGCAATGGTCACGTGGTATCTTCCATAGAGATGTGCATACTTCGCTAGGGATGTGAAGCCAACCGCTACAAGCTATCCTACTTACAGAGAAAAAATAAATAAACTTCTTCTGTCCTTTTACCGAGCGAAGACATCATTCATCTAATGTTTTCAATAAGCTTCTTGCCAGTACCCGGTGTAGCGGATTTAAAACGCACACGCATAAAAGGTCACTTTTAACTTAAAAACTAATATCATTGTCAAATAGGTTCTCTAAATTTCAAATGGAAAACACATATTTGTGAACTCGTCAAAAGGATTAGGAAATGTATTTATATATTTATTAGACTTAGAAATATTCTTAGCTTAGAAAACCTAAAAAGAGTGTACTATGCAACTGTTCAATCTATATTGCAATATGGTATTATTGGCTGGGGAGGAACATATGACAATATTTTAAATCCCCTCAAAATTGTCCAAAGGTTGATAATTAAGGTAATCTTAAAAAAACCGTCTAAATTTCCTACTGAAATTCTTTTTTCAATATTCAATGTGCCTATAATAGACAAAATCTATAAAAAATATTCAATTCTTCAAATTTACAAAGAAATACAGTTAAATACTCGTAACTTCCAATTCAATACATCAGCAAGATACCAGAAAACTATAAAAAATTCCTAAATTTAATACTAAGCACATCCAAAATTCCTATCTTTATCTGGGCATAATCTATTATAACAACCTCCCATTAAAATTAAAAACCATCGAAAATATGCAGGAATTTAAGCCCAAAATAAAAAATTACCTGAAACTACTATAAAAGTCCCAAATATGTTTACTTTGTATCTTAAAGTCTGCTATTTTATAAATCATTTATTCCTTCTTTTTTCTTTCATTTCTTAGTTTCTAAATCTCTGAGTCTACTATTGTATAAATCTTGCGTTCTTTCTTACGTATCCTTTACTTACTTATTACATTAATTTTTGTTACTAACTTACATGATTCTTCCATTTATAATGATTTTTTAATTTATATTATGATTTTTTTAAACTCTTCAGGATTTTTATTTTTAAATTATACAAGATTTTTTAACCTTCTTATTATTTACAATAACCGTTATTACTAACTTACACGATCATTAATTTACTAATTTAGCTAGAACTCCCTCACCAAACACAAGAGCATTGTCTCTTTATGGTGAGGAAAGGCAATTTATTTTTATTTTTTGTTAACCTTATGTAACTATGTAACTATGTAACTGTTGTAACTTCATATGTATTTTTAATAAACATTGCCAATAAAAAAAAAAAAAAAAATAAATAAAAAAAATCCCAAGCATAACAAAACCCGTTGACTTATAGTTGAATTTTATTTATTTATTTATTAATGCCCTTTTTCGGGGATTTTACATATGAATAGTAAGAAATATACAGTATTTATTGTACATAACTGAACTGCCTTCGAAATAATATTTTATATTTGTTTAAACATAAATTGAAGATGTCCACTGACTTGGTATAATTGTTTCCCTCCATTAGTATTCTGGGCAAAGAGGAATACATATGGTAGTTCGTTCCAGAATTACTGCACTGACATAAATCCTGACTTCTAGTATTACGTAGTGGAATCCGGAAGCTTATCAATTCGAGCAAAACCGGACGGTCAACTTAATCATTTAGAATTTTATACAGAAATACCAAGTCAGTGAAAGTTCTTCTGTCTGACAATTTGAGCATATTCATATCATTCAAAATAGTATTGTAGTTCAACATAATTGCTGGAATGCCCATTTTAAAACTAAGAAAACGTAAGAATTTGTTTTGTATTCTTTCAACAGTTTGTACATGTATATTGTAATATGGGTTCCAGACGGGAGAATTGTAAGTAATACTATCCTTTTATAAGCTAAGTAGTACTATCCTGTTCAAACCTGCAATAATAGTAGTTATTTCGCTCAAGCCCCTTTCGATGCGCTTCATATCTTGTACGCGCAGGACGGCGCACGGCCAGAGGCATATTTTTGATACATTTTGTGTTTTTGACGATCTGAACATGTTTACTATAAGAACCATACAAAATGACAATTCTCGAACGGGGCGCTTGACTGAAACGCGCGGAATGGTATTTTCCTAGGTCCTTGGATCTTAGCGCGCGGGAAAGAACGCCAGCCGGCTGCAATAATTTTTTATCTCTTGCAAACTTCATGGGTTTAAATACGTAATTATTTTTTATTTTTAACATTGTGCATAATTTAAATTAAAAAATATAAAGTAGGAATACGTTAAGCTGTAAAACGTTCAATTTTGTTGGCGGTTCGGCGCACCAGCGAACTTTAGGATTACGCGCCTGATTCAGATTGCGAAAACGTCAATAATTTTAAATGTACCAGCTGAAGTATGGAAGCACCATCGCAGTCAGTCAAGTTAGCCTTTTCAGAAGCAGGGCAACCAGTACAGAGCCCATAGCTATAATATATGAATCGTTGACTTCCAAAACCCTCCCTAATGGATTTTCATACTTTTGAGTAAATCAAGAAAAAATATGTACGCTGATGAGTTTTTTATGATTTGAGTTATTTTATTTTTTTACACATTAGCACGATCTTGTAATAACATGATACAATTGTTATTTTCTATTCAAATGTTTAATATATATTAAAAAAAAACGTGTTTTAATTTTCAATAGGGCGGATTTTGGAACTCACTTTCGATTACGAAGGGTTTTGGAACTCATCCAGTTAAATACGGAGGGTTTTGGAACACACATTTTTTTGTATTTATACTCGTATGCTGTTTTGGCCAGTGCAGAGGAGTGAAAAGATTGAAATCGTACCCTTGCTACTGTACAGGGCGGTCCCGATTATTGATGATTATTCTACGCACCAACGTATTATTAAATTTTTCGATTCGAATTAGAATTCGAATGTCGAAAGATTTACAAAACCTGAATATCTCCAACGACCACTAAAAAGTGTGTTTTAGATTAGTTATTATTTGGTACCTGTTTATTGTTTGGTTCGAATACAATTTATCTGGTCCCAGTTGTGACCGTACCTTTTTCTGATTTTTCTATTTCAGATATTCGATTGAGTTTCACTTATATTGTCTTCATTGATTAAAGAAGAGTGACTGTTTTATCCGAAAGCTGCTTAAGAATAACGACTTCAGATGTACTTGTAAAGTATATTGAAAATACTTTAAATGAAACGAAATGAAATGGTGTTTGGTGGAATTGGTGATAGTATGTGTAGGAAAGAACAAAGTATGCACCGAAAAAGGGATGACCATTATGACCAATCACTTACCCATATCTCACGACTTACTTATCTCTGCGAAGGATCACACAGCAAATCACAATATAATTATACAGTTCCATTGCGATACCTCGAGGTAAATATTTTCACAACAAAACGATATTATGTACACGAATAACACCAACAACTTGCTTCCAAGGGAGTCCTTCCCAATTCTTCGTCTGTTTTCAAATCAAATGCACTCGAATTTGCACATTTTTCTTGACATTGTTCCAAATTTCTAATACTTTTCCAGCAAGGTGATGGTTAGGGAGAGGTAGGAACTGGATAAATGACATCCCGGTAGGAACTGAGCACATCCTCATTTCAAAACCAAACAGCGTCTGTGGCGGGCGAGCACGCGAACGGGCGACGTGATATGATTTTTATGCAAATGTACACTTTTATTACGAGTTTTGATAAAATTTTGCATACTTGACCTTCGAAACAAGAAGAAAGGTTATGTTAGATTTAGATAAAAAAAAAACAACCCCCACCACATTTCTAACCCCTTAAAGCAGAATTTTGATATTTCTTGATGAAATTTTGCTCACTTGACGTTCAAAATAAAACAAAAATTACTGCCTACATCTTAGAAAAAAGAAGCCTACGTTTTAGAAAAGTAATATCATATTAAGGATAAAGCGGCGACTCCAGCAAGCTATTAAATAAATAACATCAAATGTCTATCTTAGCACTCTAGCTTGAAAAGTCTCCCCACTGTCTGCACGAACTAGAAATATTCCACACATCACTACATCAATTTAATTTGATTAATATTATACAGTCTTATAAGCGGTACATTTTTCCGATGTAGAATATAAAATGTGCCTCCGTAAATAGTTAGCGAGAATCCATCAAATTCTCCAATTTTCCACCCCCTTCCTCGCCGATGCGACACGAATTTTACAACTTTTTATTGCCTTTTGAAATTTTATGAAAGTTTTCCGTTTTATTAAAAGTGGGAAAATGCCTTTCGCGAATACATTTTTTCCGCCGAAAGTTTCCCTAAAGGTTTCATGGCAGATTTATTATGGGCTTTTTTATATTCAAGTCGCCGTAAAATACGGGTGAAGACATATTGTGACATCTAGTGTGAAGCCATGTTTTATTGATTTATCCCTATTAATTTATCTGTCGACTGGTTCATTGTGAGTTACGATGAAAAAAAAAATGAAAAAACTTCAACAAAACAGATGTGATTTTAGATTTTCACGGCCAAAAGAATTTTCGTAGTTTATTTTTGGGGTGTTATAATATAGTTTGAGTTTGGTTCAATGATATAGTTTGAGCCTGCGGACAATCGGTTCTACTGATATGTGACATAATACCCTTTATGTAGATATATAATAACTCATAAATAATGTTAAAGTAAGCGATTCAATTCCGAACTGGTTATAAGTTAAAGCTTTCTGTAACGGCTTTAAACGTTCTGATGAAAGTCATTTCCTCACGTTTTAGTTAAAAGGGTGAACTTTCGAAAACGCATACTATAATAAACCGATTGAATACTTGATCTTGACTACCGTAAGATTCTATAAGCCCTATATTCTATAAGACTCTGATGAACATAAATGAGGCCAGATGTCAGGACATCAAAAATGTAGAAATAATGCCAGGTAGCCCCAGTGGAATCGGCCCAAAGGCAGTCAGAAAAGGGATATAAACTGTGTGGAAGAGACGGGAAAGAAATGAAGATTGGAGGAAAATGAAGGCAGCCAGTGTAGAGCATTTGTGGAAAAGTTCAAATTCTGCCCGTGATGAAAAATATTACAAAAGCAAGACGTTCTAAACATAGTTATGATATGATGAACGGCTGCAAAGGCTGTGCAAGGAGATACTTTGCCTGCAACGGCCGTTGATGTAGTACAGAACACAAATTCCTGGAGGCGCCTTGTCGAAGTGATGGGTCCTAGACACGAATGGGACAGAATTAAAAAAAATAACCGAACTTATATCACTGTACTGACAGACTAAACCCACTTCTGGTTTTATTACAAAAACTTTTGAGAAAAAAATTGTTATGAAGAAAAACGAAAGTTGAAATATGCGGATTTACAATTCCACCCTTTGGTATTGACACCTTGGTTTCGCTACTATATAATGTAAGATAGGCAATAAGGCAGAACAAAGAAGGGCCAAGGCAATATTTCTAGCCACGCTTCCATTTTCTTACCTCATTAATCACTCCCCTCTTCTCACTTTACCCAGGGGCGTGCCGTGACTTTTACAGTTTTCGATTAAAGGCGTGCAATCTATGTACATGGATTGAAACGTCTTCCTATACATTGTAAGGTCTTCTTCATTATTATGAACGACATGACGGGTTTAATGAAATAGACAATAACGGAGCCCCCGTTTTACTTACTGTGTGCACAGTAACTGTATGCATTTTTGTAAACATTAAAAATATGACATTGTTTTTTAGTCGTACGCAAAAATATATTTTCTGACTTTAATTCTTTAAATAGGTCTTAGGAGGCCCTAAGGAAAATAATTTCCCTCAGGGCCTGTGTCATCTTTGTGGAGGCCGTCTTTTGTGGAAAGCAAGGTTATAAAGAGACCCATGTTGTAGGAAGGAGGAAACACAGTGGCCGACAAATCGTTCCACAGCCGAAGTGTTGAAATCAAGAACGAGTCGTAGAAATGACCAGTTCTCTTGTGACAAATATTGATGACAACTGTAAACAATCTATAAAAAAAAAACACAAAATGCTGGTTCAATTTTAGGTAAGTATGCCGACAGCTGGCCCCTCGGCATACTTATATACAATATGCAGTCGGTTTAGGGAAAATACAGTAAATATGGGGGTGCAGAGAGAATGTACTGCCGAATAACAAAAGTATTAAATATACTTTCATTCAAATGTATCAAGGATAAAACCACTTGTCTGTATACCTGCTGTAAAGTACGAGTATAAAAATTCGACACTGTATATAAATTCGTTAGATATTCATACCAACTTAATATAAAAGGTATTTTTGAAGTCGATTTTACGTTTCAAATAGGTAAATAATGCGCAAAAAAATATAATGTTATAGCAAATTGTGAGCGGATAAACTGTCAGGTTACCCAAGATGTAAGGTATATTTTTCTTTAGGAAAATTACGTTATCTGTAAGGAGTCTAAGAAGGATGGGTGTAATTAAAAATCTTACTTAATATTCTTCTGATACTAAACGAACAAAATAAATTGCATCCACAATTTTGTAATTTAGGTGCCCAAGTACCCGTTGCAATACCCATTACAGTACCCATATACCTATAAGTGAATGCGTATATATATAGCAAAAGTGAAAGCGTATATATATATAGCGTAAGTGAAAGCGCATATATATATATATATAGCCTATAATAGCATAAGTGAAAGCGTATATATATAGTGTATAATATATTTTTTTCTGGAAATAATAAAAAATAAAAAAAGTCAACTAAAATTGCAGCACGGCACTGCTTCTCGTAGATCTTGAGTTGAGATGACGTTATTCAAACCCTCGATTTTCCCTTTGTACTTTTCTTATACATTATTATAAATTACAAGCTTTTTCCCGCGGCTTCGCTCGCATGGTGTAAGGGGGGTTCCCACTCCGCCTCCTCCACCTCCCCCCCTCCCCAATCTCTCACCCTTCCCGCTTTCCATATATTCAATCCCAGTACATTCAGTTTTTAAACAGCCCGCGTGCCACCTTTTACAATTTTTATTCAAATTTCCGTTTTTCATGTATATTAAATTTGGTACCTAACATAGGTACCTACCTATTGAAAATATCTAAAATTCTTGATTCGATTCAAACTATTAGAGGAGTACCTACTTTAAATAAATTTATCAACTTCAAGATTTTCAAAAATAGAATCCTGATTAAAAACGTCATTCTCAAACACGCGAACTATCAAACGTGCGATAGTCTTTAGGTTTTCTGAAATTATCCAATTTTCTGCGCCATTTTCTTAATTTTTCTCTCCGTAAGAACCATCCTCGTACTTCAAGGAATATTCTAAAAAAATAATTAGCGAAATCGGTTCAGCTGCTCTCGAGATTTGCGCTTAGCAACACTTTTAGCGATTCATTTTTATATATAAGATAACCGTCCCAAGAGTAACATACATTCACAAACGTGTTTCGAGGAATCTGGAAATGATTTGACATTATCAATTTAAATGAAATAGAAATTTTACAAGAAGTTTTTTACTTCGTAAAATTTCGTCTCCTCTATGTTTAATTTTTAAAATTATATTTTAACATTTTAACTGAAATGTTTTTGGTCTTATTGCTTTACTTAACCGCGTCATGTAAAGTTCTGGATCAAGGCACTATCAATACCACCGCCGCCCGTTTTGATTTATTCAAGAAAAAACATCGCCAAAACCGTGTTTTATTTTATTTTGCGAAGCTCACCCACAAATCTTTGAGTGTTTAACGATCATTCTCTAAAGAAATTATTTTCCTACGTTACATAATAAAACCATAACCTAAAAAGGGTTCGTAAGTGGGAGATTTTGAACTTTAAAGCAGTTTTGAAAATAGATTGATAAAAAAATACTGGGTTATTTCATAGGCAAATATGTGTCCTACTCACCGTATAAAACATCTAAAACATTTCAAAGCGACATAATTTTCAATTTATATCTATCAAATATCGAAGTTTTTCCTTATACTCCTAATGAATATTAGGAGTATAAGGAAAAACTTCGATGAGCTCTGTGTACTTATTAATAACCTAGATTTTTCTCCAAGCGTAATTATTTTAAGTGAAACCCAAATGAAACAAGTAATTCCATACAACTTACCAGAATATACAACAATTTCATCTGCCTGTAAGCACACTGGTTGATGGAGTTACTGTCTTTTGTCATAATACTCTGAAAAATGTTGCCGCTGAATTTATTGAATTTAAAACAGCCAATGCAATAAAAGTAACTTTTTGTCAAAACAACTATAAGTATCATATACTAGCCATATCCCCTTCATTAAATGATTGTTTATTTGTAAAAGAATTAAAATCTTTTGTTAGTAAACTTGATAGAAACAATTTCACTTTTTCCATTGTGACAGGAGACATCAATATAAATATTAATGATAATAATACAAATGTAAATTGTCAAAATGAGTATCTTGATTGTTTATCAAGCTCTGGACATATGTCATACATTAACTCACCAACAAGAGTAACCTTAAGTCACTCGGCATGTTTAGACCACATATTTGTCAAGTCGCACAAGGCGGTTAATATCATCTCTTCAATTCTTGAAACAAATATCACAGATCATTACCCGACCTTTTATGGACACCATTTCAAAAATACTCCTCAAAACCGAAATTCTGAAAATCTAGAAAAAGTAGACATTGATTATGAAACTCTAAACTCTTTACTTCGGTCAGAAAACTGGGAAAATGTGATATCAATAGAAAATCCACATCTCGCACTAGAGAATTTCTATAAAACTCTGAGAGATCATACTCTAAAAAGTGAAAGTAAAATAATTGTCACTAACAATAAATATAAAAAAATTAAGCCTTGGATAACAGTTGGATTAATTATATCAATTAAACAAAGAGATACATTATATAGAGAAATGTTTAAATATCAAATAGATTGCCAAAAGAATAATCTCAGAACAATGCCTTATCTGAAAACAAAAATATCTAATGTATCGTAACTTACTCAATAGGCTGATACGAAACTGCAAAAAGAAATACTATAGTATACAAATTGAAAATGCTAAAAATAATACTAAAAAAACTTGGAATATTATAAATGAAATTGCCAACAAAAAAAGTATGTCTTCAAATATTGTAAATGAGGTTATAATAAATAATGAAATAATAACTAACAAATCGACCATTGCAGAAAGCTTTAATAACTATTTTACAAATGTAGTAGACGTAGTACTTGAAGCATCCGGCATTAATGTTAATGATGCTTATATGGAGACATCTCCTCAATTAGATTCAAATAATGATTCAATTAACTCCATTGAATATTTTTCTCCTGTTACTTTTAATGAAATTGAAAAATATATTGATAACCTAAAACCATCCAACTCTAAGGGAAATGATGGATTATCTTGTGATATGTTAAAAAAAATAAAACAACATGTCCTAACTCCATTGCAACATATTTTTAATTTGTGCCTCAAAAATGGTCATTTTCCAGAGCAATTTAAAATCTCCACTATAATATCTATTCATAAATCTGGAGATACGAATAAATTAGACAATTATAGACCAATATCTCTTGTTTCAAACCTCTCGAAAATATTCGAAAAATGCATCAAGTTTAGAGTCATTGAACACTTAGAAAAATATAAAATTCTATCGAAAAACCAATACGGCTTTCGTAAAGACCTAAGCACCGAGGATGCGATATATGAACTGACAAAAAAGATATACTCATCTATTGATAAAAAAAAGAAATGTCTTGCCATATTCCTAGATTTAAGAAAAGCTTTCGACACCGTAAATCATAATTTACTCATTACAAAAATAAATCAACTAGGTTTCAAAAAAGACACACTAAAACTACTCTCTAACTATCTTACAGACAGAACACAAAAAACAAAAATTGGGAATAATTACAGTTCAGAGTCAAAGATAAAAAATGGGGTTCCACAGGGAACTGTGCTTGGCCCGATTTTATTCTTAATGTATATTAATGATTTATGTAATTTTGTAATCCCTGGTAAAATTGTTTCTTACGCAGACGACACGGCAATAATAGTGGATGGTAATCATTGGAAAGAAACTTTTTCGAAAGCAACTGATTGTATTTCATTGGTTTCAACGTGGCTAAAATACAACAAACTCGTTTTAAACTATAGCAAAACATTTTACTTACCTTTTTATAAAACCATTAAAAATAAACCTAAAGACAACCTTAAAATTAGAATCCACAATACTAGTTGCAATCAAGAAATGTGCTTCATGTGCAACGAACTCACTGATGTCGAAAATATAAAATATTTAGGAGTATCAATAGATATAAATCTTAATTGGAAATCACATATTAATCAAATCACTTCTAAATTAAGATATCTGACCTACATATTTTATAGACTTAAGGAAGTACTAAACATTGAAAAATTGAAAATGATCTACTTTTCCCTGGTGCAATCATCAATCACTTATGGCATTATAGGATGGGGTGGTGCACTTGATACATTTATGAAGCCTCTACAAATAATTAAAGTCATATATAACAAAAATATAACATTCTCGACCAACTTATTATACAAAGAAAGTAAAATATTTCATATACGTCAATTATTTATATTACAAACTTTGAAATATGTGTTTAAAAACAAAAATAATTTCGAAATAAATGAAAACAGAACGAGCAAAAGAATAAATAATATATTTTATACTCCACAAACCAATACTAAATTATTGCAGACACATAGCAGTTTCATTGGTCCTCGTACATTTAACCTTCTACCACTACAAACTCAAATGATAAATAAAATGATAAAATATGTAAAAGAGGTAAAATTATGGTTGAATAATGTAGATATTGAAACGCTTTTTCTATAAATTTACCATCCTTCTACAACTCATTTGCTGTAACTTCTTAACTGTAGTACAATATGTTTTCTGTTTATTTTATTATTTTTATTTTATAATTACTTAAAAAAAAAAAAGATGTATGTTTTTCTCCATATTTTTATTTTATTTTTATAATAGCTGAAAAAAACCCTTTTCACTTATTCTACCTATGTAATACTTATTTTTTATACTATCTTTATATTTAATATGTTTTTTTAAGTCTAATTTATACTTTGGGTACTTAGAAATATATAGTATTTTGTTTTAATATTACCCACACTCAGGCAGTGCCTTAGTGGGTTTTCATTTCTTCTTCATAACTGTTATTATATATTATGTTATTATACATATAATATTTGCTATTATACATTATATGTACAAAGAAATGGGAATAAATAAAGTAAAAAAAAAAAAAAAAAAAAAAATATGTGTAGGTATAGTCCAGCGGACGGCCGGCATAGGCCAGCGTTAAGGCTCTTGACTAGCACTCCAAAGGTCGCGGGATCGAATCCCGGCGTGGCAAATAAATTTTATTTGATTAATTTGTGTTATTTCACAATTTATTAATTAAAAATAATATATAGTTTATTTGCGGCACGTTCCAGAGTGGAAGATATATAAGTATCGCCCTGGTGTAAGACCACCATTCAGAATTGAAACGTTGCTTGAAATGGCTTTAGCCGTGTTCGGTGACCAGATCTGAATAGCCAGGTACTATCCCCACCTTCTTCTTTCCTATCTCCTTCCCCTCCCAACTACCTTAAGCCTCACAACGTACCCCAATTGAGGATGCCATAGTCCCACTGGCTCTAGACGGGAGCAGTTGGGACTCTTGTGCGGTAATCATGTAAAAAAAAAAAAATGTGTGTTTTAACTAAACATGTTTTTCATTATTTTTTCTTAGACACAACTCTAACAACATTTTTTTCTTACAGATACTGTTCGGGAGTTATCTAAAAGTTAAGGACTATTGAGTGGACCATAAAAAGGTAGGAAATCACAATATTTTTGCTACTGTTTTCCATGTTTTATATTATATTTACATTACCATATAATGAATTTTCTTCAGAAAACTGTATTTAAAAATTTCCTCTTTAATCGATGGCGATAATTTAATTATTGCGAGAAAAACACCTTTTCTGCCGGTTATGTTATAAAATATTAAGGTTAATATTGTTTTTTCGCGTCCGTAAATATGCTATATGAATAGGAATTAATATTTTTGTCAGTGGAAAAACTATTTTTTTTTCATGAAAGGAATGCACATACAATATTGTATCGATGATGATCACATCTAATATTGCATTTCCATTATGGGCATCCCTTATATTCATTTTTACGTGTGGCACCCCCGCCACCTCTCCGACAAAACATCTCGGGACCGCTCGAGAATGACCGAGCAGATTATTCCGTTCCCAGCACTCGATTCCGCCGTCCGTTCGCGTTTTGTACCTCTCTAACCGTTTCATATGTGAACACTAATTCGTGTAAATTATTAAATCTTAAATAAAATGTTAAATCACTCAAATAAGAGTAAAGTGTTATCAATCATCATCCAATATAATCTTTGAACACATTTCTATGCTCTTACATACAGTTAATAAATACAATGACATAAGTTAATAAATGCAATGACAATGACATTAGGTGGAAGTAAAACTAAAAATATTCTAATATGAAACATGTTGGAATATTTGATGCTGGCAACACTGATAGTTCCGGAACAATCTTCTTTTGTTTTTTTTCTTCTGTTTGTAATTGAGTTAACTAGTGTATTGTTTACCTGACAATAAAATACGTCTGTACCTTATAATGGGCCGTTTTCTGAGTAATTCCAAAATATCCACGAGATGGCAGCACGGTGTTTAGCGGTCCTTCTGTCATCTAATCTGTGGACCAAATCTATGGACTGACGCACTGACGTCTTTCAATGTTTGATCTGTCATTTCGATAGCTATTTGCAATTTGTTTTCCGACAAGTTTAGCCAAACCTAGTTTGCTCGATTTGTAAGTAAAATGCACAAAAGTAAGATGCTGCTCTGAGCCACAGACCATGCTGTTCAACGGCCTCAACGACGATGGACTCCTTATCGTAGCGCTGGTTCTGCCCTTCAAACCATACGTTGAATGTAAGATATGGATTTTATTATACCTCTAATACTTAAACCCAGGAGCCTGACTATTCCTCATGGTATAGTATTGGTATACACTCGTCTGATGAGAAGACGGAGCACAGGTCAAACATCTTTCACCAGCTCCTCAGCCCTCGGGAGACAATCCTTTCAACATTGGTAACTCCTACGCTCGAAAACACTTTCAACACCATGCCTTTCTTGGAAGAATTGTGTTATACGCATAAAATCATTCATTCATGTTCGTGTCAAAACAATTCTTCTTAATATTTTACAGCATAACTTGCAAAATGTGTTTTTTAAACCACTCGGATTCATTACATTGCTTTCACGACCTTTTTTTATTAAGGGTTAACTTAAAATAATTCATAATTAACTGTGAAAACGTTAGTAAGTTTAGTATATCAATTAGGGAGGTGGAAATGGCTACCGTCACCCGAGAAACGTTTATTACATAACCAACATATCTGGTCACCCCAAGTGGTTCGTTACTTTTGGTAGGTAAGCAGGGGTGCCAGGGTTCACAGGGTGTGAATTTTCTCTGAATTTGGGTATGGAGTATCTGCTCACCTTCTTCATAGCGAGCCGGATCAATAGAGACAGGTTGATTAACTCTGCAGCCAGACTCCCTCGAACCACCGATCGTCTTGCAGACCAGTTAAAAGGATGGATTTATGTCACTCCCTGGACAGACTGACCCCCAGATTCCTACGTACTTCTCATATATTTTTTCTTCCCAGAAATTCCTCTCCTTAAAAATACCCTCCACACAGCATCCCCTAAGATGACACAGGCCCTGAGGGAATTTATTTTCCTCAGGGCCTCCTGTATGGAGACAATGTAAAAAAGAAGTAAATATGTTGAGTTTTAACATGCTGATTTACAATGTTTACAAAGTCTCCAGGAAAATGTTTATTATTAGTTATAATAATAATAATAATAATAAGCCTTTTTATTCTGGACTTCTGTTAGGTATGTATTAGACATGATCTTATTTGTTATAGTATATCCCGAAGCTCAGTTTGCCTCTTGGCATAGGCCTCCTCTAACATTTTCCATTGGGACCTGTCACGCGCTACTCTTCTCCATTGATGTCCAGCAGTGAGTTTTAGGTCATCTTCCCATCTCATGTGTTGACGTCCTCTACTTCTCTTGCCATCTCTTGGATACCAGTCAGTGACATTTTTGCACCATTTCTCTTGTGGATCGCGTATCATGTGTCCTGTCCATCTCCACTTTTGTTGGTCTATTCGGGTAACTACATCGGCAACTTTAGTTTTCTCCCTTATTGTGCTACCTCTCACTCTGTCCTGTTTCCTTGTTCCTGTCAAACTTCTCTCCATGGCTCTCTGGCAGCGTTCCAACTTTTCTCTGTGGCGTTTGGTGAGTGCCCAAGTTTCACATCCATAGGTGATGACTGGAAGTATACACGTGTTAAAGACTTTCCTTTTTATTTGCATACTTAGCTCCTTAGATTTCAAGACTTCTTTCAAAGACCAGTATTTCTTCCATCCATTTGCTACTCTTCTCTCGATTTCTTTAGTGGTTTGATCTTTGTGAGATATTATCTGTCCTAAATAGATATAGTCTGACACATATTCGAGTGGTTGGTTGTCAATTTTTATAGTTACTGGTTATTATTAGTTATGACATCTTTAAAACTAATACTTTCGCAGTTAATATCTTTGTAAAAAATTTCTATGCCACTATTTTTTTATGGTATTTAGGTATTCAAATAATATTTAAGGGGCTTTTCTGAAACTTTGTTATGTATTATGTTCTTTTCACCTTTACATAACTCAATACAAGTTAAGACATCTTAAAACATTATTAATTTGAGGTTTTTGTCAAATATAGCAGTCTGATTCCGAATAGTTCTATGATAGTTGATCCGTTGATAGTTGGCCCCCATACATACTTACATACAATGTGCAGTCGGTTTAGTTTAATCTAATTACACAAAATATAACTGAGTGACCCCGAAGGGATGTGCACAGAGGATGTACCGCCGAATAACAAAGTATTTCATTCAAATGCACCAAGGAAATATCTACTTGAATATACCGTATGTACCAGCGCATAAGTACAAAAATCCTCACTGTATATAAATTTGTTTGATATTCATACCAACTTATTATTAGGGGAATTTTTGAAGTTGATTTTCGTTTGAAATTGGTAAATAATGCACAAAAATTTATAATTTTATCGCAAAAACCTTTCCCGGGGCCAATAGGCCACTTGCATTGAATTCATAACGACTTGGAAAAATCGTGCGGATAGATCTTTTTATTAAGATTGCGAAAATAGTAGTAAATTTTTTTAGAAATGTACAGTTTTTTATATTTGGGTTCGTGACGTCACCACATGAAAATGTCCCGTCTCCGAAAATGTTCCTATTGATTTTGTAAAATTCCACACTGATTTATTTTTTTTAATATGGCATCACTTTGATTTCAGGCAAATTTTTTAATTCGTTCACTAGATTTATTGTTTGTTCTCTGCGAACTTATCATTTGGTTTGACTTTTTGACAGATGTTCTGAAGAGAACCCCGTACATTTTAGGAGTCGGTACGTGTTTTAGAAGTGTAATGGTTATGGTGCTGATTTTAACAAAATAAAATTTTATACTCTTCTCATTATTATTATAATTTAGAAGTACAAGTATATTATATTGGATTTAGTAATATATACGTTGTACATTATAATGATTTATGATCAATAAGATGGATCAAGGAAAAAAATATTTATGAGATGTAATATTTTTGGTATGCCTTGTTATTCTCCTGTGCCATTCGTGTGGAAAACGTACTTTTTTAAAAATGATTTTCGCATTTTTTTAATCGTTTTTCGCATCTATAAAATTATGTCCCGTCTTTCCGGTTTATAAAAAGTGGTCTGATTTTTTGGATTGAAATTTTCAAAAAATTCCCAGGGTTTCAAAAATACGATTAAAAAAATTTAAAAAAATACAGAATGTCTTAGAATATTTGTCTAAACCGGAAAAAAAATTAAAAAATGTGATGCAAGTGGCCTATTGTCGGCGGATCAACTATCTGGTCATCGTTTGAAACCAAAAAGGTGTTGAAAATATATTGTTGTTAATTATATCCGTGAAGCATTTGAAGCACTATAAATTAGGCAAAGTCATTCTGCAATTTTACACGCCTGAAATTTACATTAACTTGCTGGTTCCCGGCATGTGTTGCAGTGCCACATTCAAAGAAATAAACTGTTTCTCCCTGCATGTTCTTTCCCATGCGTCCCCGTTCCCGCCAAACCATCCTTCCGCGTACATTCGGTTTTACAATTCCACCTATTACAATTTTTTTAATCAAATTTTCATTTTTCACATATTAAAAAAAATATTAATTTTTGTATATTAAAAGAACAATCAATGAAATTTGGTACCTAACATAGGTATCTACCCATTTAAAATATCTATAGTATTCTTGACAATCATTGTTTTGCAAAATGTCATTTTGAAATTTTGACATTTTGACAGATTTGCAAAAGTTTTTGTAGTGATTAAAATTCTTTTCAGAAGTGTTGTCATGTTGTTGTAATAATCCAGAAACCTTCGCGGGGGTTTAAAGAAGATATTTTGAAAGTTTCAAATATATAGCTATACATAGACGTCTCATATACTTATACATCCCCAAGCAAACATATTTTAATTTTTATATATATGGATAATACGATGAGAGTTAAAAAATCCGCATTTTTTAACAAATAACGGCGCAAGTTACAAGAAGAAACTTGGAAGTATATAATGTTACTTGAAATAGTTTGGAGCGAAAGTGATGCCATCGCATGGGCGTGCTGAGAATATCTCTCTGCTTCTGTGTTCCTCAGGAGGAATTCTAATAGAAATTCGTGAAAGGTGCTAATTTACGAATTTAATCAGGAGGTTTAAATCAATCTGGTTTGTCTAATGGACGAAGTTCTTGATTTACGCTAAAGTTTTCGTAAGATATCGCTGTTCGCATCATTAAGTCAATGGTCACACAGCATCCCCAATGATGGCATGTGCCCTAAAGGTAAAATTTTCCAAAGGACTACTGGGTGGTGTCAATATGGAAATTAAAATAATAGTCGATGTTTTAAGACGTGTTGAATATAATTTTTTACACTGATGACACATATTTATTGAATGCTAACTAAATAACCTTTTTGTCATATTTTACAGCGATTGAGTGTTATTTTCTTTCACATTTACACTGCAATTAAGGAAAACATTTTTTTATGTTCATATCACCCAAGTCTTAGCTACTTGTGAGTATTTACAATTACGCACTACGAAAACGGAACAGCGCCATACAGGATACTTGCTGCATATATATCACATTGCATGCATTTCTTTTTCTTGAGGCGAAACAGGACAAAGCAATACAATTCTCAATTTGGGATCAATAGGGTTATGGGTACTGCCGCCCCCGGAACCATTTGTTGGATAACCACCACCTCTGCCAAAGGTCACCCAAAGTGGTTAGCTACGTTTGGTGACTTAGCAGGGGTTCACGGGGTGAGGTTTGTGTAGGTCTTAACTGCGGATGCATCTGCCACCTACTGCGTGACGGGTGGGAGAGATTGGTTGAGGTATATCATTTGGCGTCTCCAGCCATATTCTCTCGACCCATCATCGCCTTGCACCACAGTGGGAGAGATAAATTCATATGTCCGTCACTCTTGGACCCACTGATTTATCGATTCCTACTCACCTTTCACACAGTTCCTTTCCAGAACGTCCTCTCCTTCTTCCATTTGTAAGACCCCCCACACAGCGTACCTTAAGATGACATGGGCCCCGAGGGAAATTATTCTGGGCCTTCTGTGTGGAGCTATTCTATGTCTCTAAAATTAGAGACATGATTTAAATAATAAACACTAATATGATTTTATTTGTTCATATGAAGCGGATACTTTGTGATGTGACATTATTAATTTAAAATAAAACAATAACTTTGTAAACACCACTTTTATTTTTATACTTTATGCCGACCGGGTTTCGCTACAACCGTAGCTTCATCAGGGCAGTATAATACTCTACTAACATTAGGTTACATTTGTGTTATAATATATATTTTAACAAAAAATGGGCTGGGCTGGACTCGTCAAGTGGAGGAGGAAGAGGGAGGCGTAGATGGAGAATTGGGAAGGGAACGGACGTGTTCTTTATCAATAGGAAACAATCTTAGTATGGGACTTTTATTTAAATTAAGTTGGTTATGGCTTATTAGTGTTTATGGCTTTCCTAAGTTCAAGTGCCTCTAAATTATCCAGCCTTAGACCGATGTCGTTTTTATGAATAAGTTTGGCGCCAGCGTTTTTGTCAAATTTATGATCGTTTTCAATCAAGTGGTTTGCAAATTCTGAAAATCCAGAGCTGTGTAAACATCGAAGATGTTCTTTGACACGGGTGTTTATGTTGCGCGCTGTTTTACCAATATAAAAAAATGCGCAATCGCTGCATTGAAGTGAGTAAATTCCCGAGTGTGATAGACTGTCTTCCTTATCCTTACCGTTCATTAAAAGTTTGCCTAATTATTATTAGTGTAAAATGCTGGTTTGATTTCTGATGGGAGATTTTTAACACTTTTTTTTTGAGAGAAATTATTGATGTACAGGATTCTACGCCATTGATGAGGTTGATTATTATTACTTGGTATATTAATATATTGGTATATTAATAGTAAATCACCATTATTACAAAACTTATTGTTATGGAAGAGATATGTTGACGATGTTTTCTGTGTTTGGTTGGGAACCAAGAGACAACTCAACTCCTTCCTGTTGCTAATAAACTCCTTCCATAAACAAATTAAATTCACCATAGAAATAGGAACCAATTCTACCTTAAACTTTCTAGATCTTACGTTATCAATAATAAATAATAAAATCGAATTTAAAATCTACCGCAAGCCGACGTTCACTGACATAACGATTCACAATTCCTCTAACCATCCCAACTCCCATAAACATTCAGCGTTTCATTCCATGATACATAGATTAGTTACAGTCCCTTTATCAAATACCAACTTTGCAATAGAACTATCTACGATCAAACAAATCGCAATAAATAACGGTTACAACCCAAATATAGTAGACAACATTCTAAATAGAAAATTAAAAAAATTATCCACTAGTAAATTTTTATACAATAGTCCACCTCATAATAATAATATACCAAGTAATAATAATCAACCTCATCAATGGCGTAGAATCCTGTACATCAATAATTTCTCTCAAAAAAGTGTTAAAAATCTCCCATCAGAAATCAAACCAGCATTTTACACTAATAATAATATAGGCAAACTTTTAATGAACGGTAAGGATAAGGAAGACAGTCTATCACACTCGGGAATTTACTCACTTCAATGCAGCGATTGCGCATTTTTTTATATTGGTAAAACAGCGCGCAACATAAACACCCGTGTCAAAGAACATCTTCGATGTTTACACAGCTCTGGATTTTCAGAATTTGCAAACCACTTGATTGAAAACGATCATAAATTTGACAAAAACGCTGGCGCCAAACTTATTCATAAAAACGACATCGGTCTAAGGCTGGATAATTTAGAGGCACTTGAACTTAGGAAAGCCATAAACACTAATGGTAAGGTAGTAAATAACCAACTTAATTTAAATAAAAGTCCCATACTAAGATTGTTCCCTATTGATAAAGAACACGTCCGTTCCCTTCCCAATTCTCCATCTATGCCTCCCTCTTCCTCCTCCACTTGACGAGTCCAGCCCAGCCCATTTTTTGTTAAAATATATATTATAACACAAATGTAACCTAATGTTAGTAGAGTATTATACTGCCCTGATGAAGCTACGGTTGTAGCGAAACCCGGTCGGCATAAAGTATAAAAATAAAAGTGGTGTTTACAAAGTTATTGTTTTATTTTAAATTAATATGATTTTAATTCTAAACACGAGAAATTCTCAATTAGAGAGGTATTATTTATTTATTTATTTATTTAATACAAACGGCATAAGTATGCCATAAACATTAGTTACATGTAACAAATTCATATTCAAAATATTAGTAATGGTAAAACAGTGTATGTATAACAGTTAATTGAAAAAATATTTGCATTACATGTACATCATTAAAAAAATAATTGTACTTATACCTAACTTTGTAAAATTGTAAAAATTGAATAAATAAATAAAAAAATTAAAAAAAAAAAAAAAAAAAAATTCCGGGCAACTCTAGGTACTTAAGCTATTATTAAATAAATGTGAGAAATTTATAAACTGTGCTTTATATGTTATTACAATATCGTTATTCTTCATTATGTTAACACAAAATTGCAAAGGTTTATATAATAATGATAAACCTATATTCATTTCTAATTTTGAGATCAGTGAGTATATATATTGCAATGAAATTTTTTTTTTTCATTTTTATCCCTTTAAATTAAAAAAAAATGTAGGTAACACAACTTTATTAACACCATGTGTTATATTTGAACAACAGTGGCACCCTCCTATGTTTCTACTCTTATTTGACAAACTTATGTATTTCTTTTAAACGTATGGTAGTATCAATTAAATGGTCGGCATAATGTATCCATAATATGTTAGTTTAATATTATATTAGTCCGGCCATAATACAGGGTGTCCCAAAAGAAAGTATATACTTGTTTTGCTTTCTTGTAAACGCAACTTTTCCGAGGGACGCGGGGAGTATGTAAATCAGTAGTCTGGCTCTTGGTAATTTAGTCGCTGTAAAGCATTTCTCGGGAGCGACCTTGCGTTGTGCGTGCGTGAGTTTTACAAAAATGGTGATTCGGCGACTGTAGCGCGTAGAATATTCTGCAATATTTGAGGTTTTGTCAATTCAATGGCATTTCTCACATTCGAAAATGGGTCAAAAAGTTTGAAGAGATCGGTACAACGCTCGCAAAACCAAAATCCGGGCGACCAAGGTCATCGAGAACGGTAAAAAACGTAGAGTGTGTATCAGTCTTTTCGTGACGACTCAAACTTTTCGATTCGGAAGCGCGCAAGTGCTTTAGATGTGCATAGATCATCGTTACACAGCATTTTGCACAAAGATCTAATGCTGCACCCCTACAAACTTACTGGCTTTAACCAAAGAATATGATTCCAGCAAGACGAAGCAACATTACATACGTCCAACACGTCTCTGCCGCAAGTTCGTGAAATTTTCCCTGGCAAATTGATCTCCAGGAGAGGTGACATAAATTGGCCTCCTCGTGGTCCTGCCTTAACCCCTATGGACTTTTTCCTGTGGGGTTATCTCAAATCTAAGGTGTACGCCAAAAATCCGACTTCCCTGATGCAATTAAAAGAAAATATCCATCACGAAGTGGCAGCCATCACAAAGCCTACCTGCCGAGCCGTCATGAGAAATTTTACTCTTCGATTAAATTAATGCCGCGAACGCGAGGGTTTACTTTTTTACGATATTATTTTTAAGAAATAAATTCCCAAATTGTGTATTTTAGTATTTAACAAACATTTTTTCGATAGAACCCTTACTTTTTTTTAAATCGATCCACTAAATATAAACTTTCTTTTGGGATACCCTAAATAACAGTTTAAGCATTTTTTTCTTTATGTAATCCTCTCAATTATATACCTTCAACCCATTGAACTTCATTTGAACCCCTATCATACCAAAGCAAATACCTTGGCACTTCTTACCCAACATCAAGGTATCAAATATCTAGGCAATCGTAGGGTAGGTAGGGGTAGTTAGTGTTTCAATATGGCAGATAATATACCCTGTGGTTCCTGTAATGCCCGAAAATGTCTACAAAACCGATTGTTCCAGGGAAATACAGGATATAGGGGATGTTTCTAGCCACATAATGGCAAATATCGAACCTCCCTCGCTCCGCTGGCGCCTCCATTGCGTGTGAATCCGCATTAAATATTTAGGGGATGATGAGGTTGATAAGGGAATCTGGGGTTTGACGCGTTTGATCTTTGATCTTCCATTTACTTAAATAAATAATGGACATTGATTTTCGTCGAACGTGATTTGCGTCCTGATATAATGTTGTATCGTGTTAAGGCAAAAATTCTTCTGATTTTGTTAAAATATTCACGTTTTCGGCCTGTTTCTTTTTTATTCCTCTAAAAGTTGACATGTAATCTCATTTCGCAAGTCAAGTAATGAATTCAAAGGCTCTTTAATAATAATGAAAACATTTATTCATCAATAGATTTTAACAATTTTATTCATTTTAACAATTATTATAAGCAAAAATTATCAGCCTGAAACACTCATCCACATTGAAAAAATCTTCCGAGAAAAAATACATGACGCCAACCCGTGCCCTTCTGATTACCGGTCAGCTGCTCTCCCAATTGAGCTATGGCGGCTTATCTTATACCCGCCAAATGATTCAATATAAACTAGTGTTTCATTCAACAATTACTGCTTATTATATTTTTTTCCACCTGAAAACAAAGTTGGTTGTTTTCAGGTGGCGGGTATAAGATAAGCCGCCATAGCTCAATTGGGAGAGCAGCTGACCGGTAGTCAGAAGGGCACGGGTTCATGTCCCGTTGGCGTCATGTATTTTTTCTCGGAAGATTTTTTCAATGTGGATGAGTGTTTCAGGCTGATAATTATTGCTTATAATAATTGTTACCCTTTGTGCCATGCATAAAAATCTTGTCTTAAACGTTAGTTTAACAATTAAAAATAGTAATTTATTCATGTTGTTTATTTTATCGTTCATTCAATTGACAAATTGTCACTGCTCAGAATAAATTCAGGATTTCTCATTGAATGAAAAAGCTGGTTTTTAGCAATGCCTCATTTTTTTCGTTATTTGTTTTTGGGGTGTTATGCCGTGTTGCGCTATCTCCTTCTTTAGCCAACGTTTCGGAGAGTTTGTTTAGAGGAATCAACATGATGCCTACTAGATACTCTTAAATCCACCTTCCAGAATCAAAACGTTGCTTGAAATGTCTTTACCTGAGTTTTCAGACCAGAAAACGGTATGCCGTGTTGCGCTATCTCCTTCTTTAGCCAACGTTTCGGACAGCGTTGTCCATCATCATGTGTATGGCAGGCAGCTGCCGGATCTGCCCTGATGATGGACAGTTCAACGCTGTCCGAAACGTTGACTAAAGAAGGAGGTAGTTCAACATGGCATAACACCCCAAAAAAAAATAACGAAAATACTTTTGGCTGTGAATCTAAAAACGTATCAGTGCCTCATTATGTTTATTCATTGTTGTAAATTTTACAATAAATAGTTAATATGTTAAATCATCTTATGCAATGAATAAATTACACGAAGAACAAAACATGAATTAGTATATTATTAACCATAAATTCAATTTTCGAGATCGGTAAGCTTGGAGATCGTATTTCAAACTTTTTTAAATGTTTTTTTTTCATTTGTGAAAACCACAAAAAGTGGCAACTGCATGCAGCCAGAAGGACTAGCCGTCCCCCAAAGATGGGGGTTAAAAGCAGAAAGGAGTGGGGAGGGGAAGTAGAAAAGGTAGAAGAAGGTTGGGCAGCACCCTTTTTCTGGTCTCAAAACTCAGGTAAAGACATGTCAAGCAACGTTTTGATTCTGGAAGGTGGATTTAAGAGTATCTAGTAGGCATCATGCAGATTCCTCTAAACACCACAATAACGAGTGTAAGGTAAAACGAAGAAATAACGTTTGGACAAATATTAGAAATAAATTCAATTCAATTCAATTTATTCATTTTAGAAATATTATATATACAATATTTCAAAGCGTTTCTAAAAGAGAATATATTATAAAAAATGAAACAATACAACTTTGTATAAACCACGTATAAAATGTGCAAATCCGACCGGTTTCGGAACAAACGTTCCTTCGTCAGGGAAAGCTTATACTAATTTGACAGTTTAGAACAATGTTTTATTATGTTAGGGGTGGAGCCGTTGTTGGTTAATAATGTAGATTGGGTGGGTAGGTATTAGTGTAGAGTGGGTGGGTAGGGGAACATATCCATGATTGGGCTATATGACAATATTTTTTGTTTGTTGATAATAGATTGATAATAGACCCACTCTACACTAATACCTACCCACCCAATCTACATTATTAACTAACAACGGCTCCACCCCTGACATAATAAAACATTGTTCTAAACTGTCAAATTAGTATAAGCTTTCCCTGACGAAGGAACGATTGTTCCGAAACCGGTTGGATTTGCACATTTTATAAGTGGTTTATACAAAGTTGTATTGTTTCATTTTTTATAATGGATAACCACAAAGTAATAACTACATTCAAAAATATAGAATATATTATATTTAAGATTAGATGAGCAGATTTAAACGAACAGCAACAAAAACTGGGCGTACTGTATAGGGCCGGCAGATACTTTAAAAGTACTACCCTGTACAAATCGCAAGTGCCGCCCTATGTTTGAATTTGGCAGTCACCTCTGGTCTGGAGCTCCAAAATACCTGACAAATACCCTCAACTCTGAGCAGAAACGGGGGGTCCGTTTGATAGATTATCCCATTTTAATAGGCAGTTTGCAAACATTAGAGCACAGGCATCGGGTGGAATGCTATCCTTGTTCTACCGGTATTTCAATGGAAGATGCTCCGAGGAACTAGCGTCATTGATCATTTCGGCACTGGTGCATAGTCGGGAAATACGCCAAACGCGTGCCCAACATATGTCCACGGTGGCATTTGTCACATGTGAACGGGTCGCTTCTTCGACTCGTTCTTGTGTTCAACAGCTCGGCTGTGGAACGATTTGCCGGCCTCTGTGTTTCCTCCTTCCTACAACATGGGTCTCTTTAAGACCAATGTTCATTCCTTCAAAGACCCTCCTCACAGCACCTCAGATGACATTTTTTTTTTTTTTTTTGTTAAAATTTTTTTATTTTTTTTTGGTTCAGTACATATAATAGATACATAAATATAATGAAAGTATATAAAAAAAACTTAATACAATTATTAAATACAGATATACATATTTTTTTAAAATGTTCTCCCATAATAAGCAAATGCTTGTGTGTACGGGAGGAAGTATTATTTGTTAGGTTATTTTGATTTTTTTTTTAAATTTAGTTTATATTAAGAATAAGAGAAACATATGTGTGTATATGTATATATTTTTTTAATTATTATTTATTTTTTTTAGTTAAGGTTTTCAGTATATTTTTTTAACTGTGTTTTGAAATTTTTGAAACTGTCCTTAAGGGATATTATATTTTCTGGTAATTTATTAAAGAAATTTGTTCCTAAGTATTTATAGTTTTGTTGACCCAAAGTTTTTTTACAAATGGGAATTGGTAACATGTATTTTTGCCTGAGATTTACTGTGTTTTTGAAAGGTATGGATTTGTTTAGGATATCCTCTTTGTAAACTTGTAAGGTTGAATGATACAGGAAGAGAGTATTTAATTTTCTGACTTTAAATTCTTTGAATATCAGTTCAGATGGATAAAGAGATGATTTTTTTAATATTATTTTAATTATTAGTTTTTGCGCAATGTAAAGAGATTATGTGTGAGTTTTATAGGCGACACCCCATCCTATTATATCATATTGGATTATGGATTGACAGATTGACGTCATTCTCAGTAGTTCTTTACTTAGAATGTGTCTCAAACAGCTAAAAATATATGTCAATTTTCTTACTCTGTTTTTAAGAATGGTTATATGCGGTATCCATTTTAGACATTGGTCAATAGTGATTCCTAGATATTTGGTTGAAGTTTTCATTTCAATATTAGTACACAATAAGTTACAGTGGTGTTGTTGAGTGTGTGGTGCAGAATGGATCCTTATGTTTATTTCATACGGCGTGTTTGGTTTTTTTATGAAAAATGGTATGTAATGTGTTTTTTAGAGTTTAATGTTAGTAGGGTATTGTCAAACCATGTTTTTAATTCATTTATGTCTATGTTAGCCTTTTTATTCAGTTCTAACCATGTGTTTGCTTTTAGAAGAAGCACTGTGTCATCTGCATATGAGATACTTTCCCCGTATTTAGCAACTTCAAATATATCATTTACATATAATATGAACAAAAGTGGTCCTAGAACTGTGCCTTGTGGTATTGAGAAGTTACTACTTTCGGAATCACTTAGTTCATTTAATAATTTTACTTGTTGTGGTCAATTTTCCAAAAATCCAGGATAGCACCAGTCCATTTATTCCAATTGATTTGATTTTTTTATTAAGTTAGTATGAGATATACTATCAAATGCTTTTTTAAGGTCAATAAAATATTCCAATGCATTTTTCATTTGAGTCTAGGGCGGTATATATATAGTTTGTTATTTTCGCAATGGCATCATGGGTGCTGGTGTTTTTTTTGAAACCATACTGTTTAGATTTTATAATGTGATGTTGTTCTAAGAAGGCCCAGATTTGGTTTTTTACAATTTTTTCGAATATTTTTGATATATTAGATAAAAGGGATATAGGGCGGTAATTTTGTGGGTCTTTTGGGCACTCTGCTTTATATATCGGTGTTATTATTGTTCTTTTGTAATTATGAACATAGGCCCTAAGGGAAATTATTTTCCTCGGGGCCTCCTGTGTGGAGTTAATGTCAAAAAAATCCAAGCTTGCCATCTAAATTGTGCTTCATTGATATTTAACACATCGATATTCCCGACTGGCATGACCATTGGCAAGTCAGGTCTGCAAGCTGGGAGATAAAGCAGTCTATGCTGTCGGTGACGGAGATAACCTTCGGGAACAAAGAAACTGATGCTCTCCATTATAGTCGAGTTTTTGAACCATCCACGATAACATGAAATGACTGCCATCATACCGCATGGACTATCAAAGCCAACCAGAGCGGCCGGCAGAGCCAATAGCGAAGTTAGAAGTGTGTAGATAGAAACAAAGGCGGGGCACCGCTGTACAGAAAAGCAATTTGCAGTAGTAATGGCGACACATGTGCTAGCGATTTCATCTAATATCTAACGGACCATCTTCCTTGTTTCTATTATGTGTGGATTCTAAACGTCACCAAATCAGATCGGTTTTCCCGGAATACAATTCCAACTGGATTCATCCCAGTTCAAGGTTTTAATCAAGGGCCTAACAACGTGAGTTAGATGGATGTGCCTAGATGGATTCGAGCCCTTGGGACAACAAGGTTCTAGCTGACATTTTGGCCAAAATTAACCTTTAATAAGTTAACTGACATCTGTTGAGACACCTAGAAACCTCAAAGTCTTTAATAAAGACGTATTTTAAAGGATTTTAAAAGCACGTGTCTTATCCTATTTCTATTTCTAATTAAAAAAAATTGGTCTATGTTTTTTTAATGTTTTAAAAAAAAAAATTTATGATAAAAAATCAACATACTCGTATATATTGAAAAAGTAGGGTCGGGTGAGGGTTTGGGCGGTTACTCGCCTGATTGACCAGTGATGACAAGTGGAAGAATTTTATTTTGTTTTGTTGTGAGGAAAAAATATTTGAAGAAAAGACTCTAAAAAATGTGATAGACAGCCAAATTTCATGCAGATGTTTACTCCAAATATGTCAGGAATCGCTCAGGTCAGGCACGCTCCTTAAGGCTCTGCAACCGGGCCCGAAAAGAAGAAGATGGAGAGATACGAAATTACGAATGTTAGAGAAGAGCGCTAACATTTGCAGCGAAAAAATCGATGCGAAAATGGGGAAAATGTTTAATAAAACACGACTCATTTAAAATAGAGGAAAAATCTCGCGGGCATTATCTTAAACAGCATTTAAAGAAACACTGTCAATTTTTTCATACATATAACTTGTAAAATAACTGAAACAAACGCGACAATAATAATTTTTGGAGCATGCTTTGCGATTTTTTTCTATCGAGGGAATTTTATATAATTTGTGTTTCGGCGCGGGCAAAGTCTAGATATTATCTTCAAGAAAAACATATATATTTTTAAGAGCTTTAAAACTTACCGCGTTTAAGGGAAATATGTAATAAATCGGTACAAATCCGAGTTGCGGGCCCTTAACACCCTGTTTATATATATTCACTCTGCGTTTATTACTTTTTTTTATAAACTTAAAATTGTGGTCTAACATAAACGTAAGGGTTTTAAAATTTAATTTCGGTACCTTAAAGGTTAACCACGTTAAGTCCAAGGCAATGGACTTAGGCGGTTTATCCTTTATTTTTAATATCATCACATAATATGTAAATATTCAGTTATATTTTTTATTTCGCTGGGAACGAAACCATACATTTGAATGCCTTTATACAGCAAAGAATTATACCGAAATTATGGTAATTGAATTATCAGACCTTTAGATTTAAGAACTTTGCGTAAAAACATGGCATTAGCAAAACAAATATTGGAGTAAACAGATATAACTCCATTGTTCTAAGCTTTTCAAAGCAACATGGTTCCATCTGTTTTCTTTTTTTTTACTTAGTTTTTTGGCTTAGTGCCAGCTGTATTTTTGTATGGAATGTTATTTTGAGTGTAGAAAATTCGCTAACAATACGTTTTCCATTTTAACTTTGCACTAAATTTGTTGTGTTAGTATTTGATTCGGGATGCACACTTTGAATCTCAATTTCTCAGTATTATTGAAATAGCAGATAGAATCTTGTTGCTCAAAGGGAACGTAATACCGGTAGCAGGCAGATTGCAATTTGCTGGCGACAACGGGTACAGCCGTGCGCCTATTCGCAGTACCCATACAGAAACCAAATGATTCAGAAACGGAGATTTTCAGGCAAACGGTTAATATTCAGGAGGAGCATCGCCAAAGAACCTGAATCAATATGGACGCCCATTCGAGCTATTAGTACTAGAAATGCGGGGGTGAGAATGGTGTAGTCAACCAGACACTATTATAAATATTATAAATTAAAGTCCTCCGCCGCGTCTGGTTATTGGCTATAAACTCAAAAACTGCTGAACGGATTTTCAGGCGGTTTCCACCAATATATAGAGTGATTCATGAGGAAGGTTTAAATATATAATTTGGTAACGTAATTGGTTAATACGTATAATACTAGCTTTTGTCCCCGGCTTCGCTCGCGTAGTATTAGGGGTTTTCCCACTCCGCCTCCTCCACCTTCCCTATGCCCACTCCCCCCCCCTCACCAACCCTTCCCTCTATAGTATAGATTAGTATTTTATACATATTTCAATTTTTACTATCAAAGGAATCTCCATAGTAACCAAAACAAATAACAAAATGACAGCGCACGTCAAAAAAATACTTAGCAACGCTTTGCTTTTCGTCCGGACAATAAACGTATAATAAATAATTTCATAACGCTAGAGCTTACAATTATATATAACCTATATTGTTTGCAAATAATGTAGCTTTCTATTAGTGAAGGAATTTTTAAAGTCCATTCAGTATTTATTGCGTGAAAGAGTGACAAACATCCATTCATCCATATATCCATACATCCGTACAAACTTTCGCCTGTATAATATAATTATAATATAAATATAAATAAATAATAGGATATAAAGGAGAATGTCTATATGTGGTGGACGAGCGGGCTGGCAAGCTGTCGGTGGATTTGATTTGTATGCAAATTAACAGATGGCGGTGTGAGTTAATTTATAGAAAAACACTTGGTTATAAAGGTTGGGTAACCATCCAGTAGATGGCATTGTGTTTCGTAAGACACAGTAACGCGTGACCGGGTCAGCCAGTTAAAAATAAACAACTAAAATAATTTATTGTTATCTACTGGAGAGTTCCGCTATGAGTTACTCGAGCGCTCGTAAATTTTTGCGCATTCGATTAGAAAATTTTCTGCCCTCTTTCAAAAGATCATACGCCCGAATTTTAATATAGTGACATATAAACTTCTTATAACGTCAGAGAGCCATTGAATGCAATTATATCTAATAGTTTATTCCATATCAGTTTCACAAAAAAATAATAGTTTATAAACACTCAGTTTCACAAAAAAATAATAGTTTATAAACGCATTAATTTTGCGAACCTACTATTTAGGTAGTACCCATTTAGAGATCATGAATTATTATGACCTCTATATGATATCCACATCCACAGCCTAGCTGATAATCACAGATAAGAATACTTGTTTATATGTTTATATGAACAGGTTAAATATATTTTTAAATTGACTATATTTTGGCCAGCGAACGCTCGGGGGTGCTTGCAAATTGGTCGAAATGTGGCTGAAAACGCTCCAGTGGATTTAATGTTTATTATAAAGTAGCTGAAGCACCCTGCGTCGCCTGGGCTTTATTCTTTTGGGGTTTTTCTCACTCCTTAAGGCAGGGTTTCTTAAAGTGGGGTCCACGGACCCCTTAGGGGTCCGTAGCATGTGTATCAGGGGTCCGCAGTAGGTCTTGGTAAAGATCTTGGCGAGTTTTGGTGTTCTTTGATTCAAGCTTACCCTCTTCTTGTCAAGCGAGCTATGTCCGTTCTGATACCATTTGCTGCTACTTATCTTTGCGAGGCAGGGTTTTCGGTTCTGGTGTCAATAAAAACAAAAAGCCGCATTCGATTGAACGTCACAGATGACATGCGCCTTGCCTTATCGAAGACAATCCCACAATTTAACTTATTGAGGCCAAACAGCAGCACCCTGCTCATTTACTTAGTAAGTAAGTAAGTGTAATGAAAGTATTTTTTATTAGTATAAATAAGGTTTTTTCATTTCTAAGTGGTCCGTGACTACAAAAGTTTAAGAAACCTTGCTTTAAGGGATGGGAAAGGGGAATGTTTTGTCGAAATCGCTAAAAAGTAACCATCCTCTTGTTTTGAAGATCAAGTGTGAAAGATAAAAATATAGATTTGCAATAAAAAAAATAATCCACCCATGGACACTCTTCTGGCGTTCATTTAAACCTCAAGTGTGGAAAATTTCATTAAGCAGTTTCTCATCCCTTAAAGCAGTTTTAATATTTGTTGTTGAAGTTTCGCACACTCGATGATCAAATTCAGAAAATCATTACTTTCTACAACTGATTTCAAAAATTTTTTTTAGTAAAAACAGGGCAACGCTGAGACTTCAGCTATGTACATCGTATTACATTACAAGCATCATCTAAATATTTCTGCTTCAGCTATATAGTATTACGTTACATTATATAGTATCATTCAATTCAATTCAATTTATTCATTTTTAAACATTACAAAATTAAAAATTTCAAAGCGTTTTAAAAGAGATAAAGTATTAAGATTCAAACAGATTTAAGCAATGTATACTTCAATGAAGCACAATCATACTAACAGCAATGAAGCTTGTCGTCTGAATTGTGTTTCATTGATGTTAAACATATCGATATTCGAAGTGATTCTATTTAACAACAAGACTGCTGTCCCGACTGGCATAACCATTGTTATTACATTACAAGCATCATCTAAACATTTCCTAGCTACCCGAAAAGCCCAGTGAAATTCAAAGTTACAACTTCACCATTTTGGAAAAATAAATCCAGTAAAATGTTGAATACCCCCTCTCACAGGAAGGTGAGAAGATATCCCCTTCCTTGTACGCCAAATGAGAGACTTGTTTGGGGCAGAGTCGCGAAGGTGGCCTAACTAGAAGCCTAATGCTATATTTGTATTGGGGTGGGGATTCACTTCCTCTACCCGAGGTAAAAAAGGACCGGGGAAAATGAAAGCCTGTTCTACGTTCCGTTCGCAGTGATTTGTCGACGTGTCCCAAAGGTTTTTGATTCATGTTGCCGTAATAATTTGATTTGAACCGTCGTAATTTAATTTGAAATCTTATTTGATACAATGTAAGATAAAGTGCTTTTAGTGTTTGTGTATGTCCAAGATGGAATCTATGTTATATATTTGTAATGTTTAAATAACTCTTTTTACTTTACGTTTGATTTGTATTATGCTTGTAAAATCTCTACGGGCGGTCCGTAATAATTTATTAATAAATATATGTGTGAAAAATCACTCCAAGAGGTGAATAAAATTCAACTTAAAAAGATTGATGGCACTACATCCTGTAAATACCCTCACAGTATATACATTCTTTGGTCCCGATTCTAAACCTTCCCCAAAGAATGTTTCTTCAAATCACCAATGGATTGAATTATACTGTGGATAGCGTGACGGTTTGTGCCGTGAGGCAGGGGAGGCCTAGCCTCCCCTAATAAAATAGGGAAAAAAGGAGAAAAGGTACAAGAACACGTATCATATACCCAAAATATAGTAAAGTATAATATAATTGTTCCCAATTTATAAATTGTATTAGTTTTAAAGTTACTTCAATTTAAATATTACCCACCAATATTTTCGTGTCTCACTAGAACTGGTTGTCTTTGTATCGTGAAACTCATCACGCCAGTGCAACGCGGCCGATCACATATGGATCACCGTGCTGAGCTACTGTACAACGCAGTACAATAATACGCTAGGGAGGCAGAGTTAGTGCCCGCCTCTGCCAGCCGCTGGCTGTTTCAAGTGGTTGGAGGGGAGTGTGGAATCTAATCTAATCGAAATAAACGAGCCGAGGGTCAGGCGCGCATTGTTTAGTTTGAGGCGCGCCTCAAAAAACCAACACTTCCGAAATAGAACCGATCATTTACTATTAGCACTTGTGTCCAAGTTATGCTCGTTTTGGTGATTATTTGTGGTAGTACGCGGCAGTTGGTACCTACGGAGTATGGCTCTTTGTATTATTTAGGCGAATTGGCAGGTAACGGTTTATCTTGCGTTTGCATATAATTATTATAACTATAACTATAGTTTGACATAAGTAATATTTCCATTTTTTCTAGGTACAAAATACAAAAAAAAAATGTTTGTACTTCCCTACTTTTCAACCCCACGAACCTTCACTGGTGTGAACGACCCCATCTTAAATCAATCGAACTGCAGTTTGATAATGCCTTCAGAGGGCGAAACAGCTGTAACACATAATAATATATTTCCAAACAGAACTTGTTTATAATTAAATAATAATATTACTGAATATATAAAATAAATAAAAAAAATAAAACGGAGGTCTACAAAATAAACTTAATAAAAAAATTAAAAAATCAAACAAACTGCTTTTCATTTTTGGGCAAACACTTTAAAAAATCTCTTGAAAATAGCGCAAGAATTTAAAGTATATTTCAACGGGTAAATCATGAATACATAATATAGTATAATATTTTCAATTTGGAAAGCGGGAATGGGTACCGCCGTCCCGGGAACCTTTATTGGATAACTAACACCTCTGCCATAGGTCACCCCAAGTGGTTCGATAAGTTTGGTAATTTAGCAGGGGTGCCCGGGTTCATGGGGTGAGGTTTGTCTAGGTCTTGGAGGCAGATGACCAGGACATTCTGAACCCCAAATTCCTACCCACCCCTTAAATCCCCTTTCTTCCCAGAACTTTCCTCTCCTTCCTTTTCTTAAAACACCCACCACACTGCATCCCCAAAGATGTCATAGGCCCTGTGGGAAATTATTTTCTTCAGAGCCTCCTGTGTGGAGCTCATGTAAAAAAAATAAAAATATATGTGAAGGATAAATTTTTATAATAGAAGAACAATAAGATTGCCATTTGGCAGGTAGAAAACATTGTAACAAAGCTATCACACTCATAACAGCGTAACAATGTAATAAAGCAAAAGTATGCTAACAAATAAAAAACTTCAGTGAAAAATATTGTGGCTTAAAAAATATATTCATATAGATCCGAGGTTCCAAACCACATTTGGCTCACCGCCCACTTTTCAAGTATGCTTTTCTTCAACCCGCCTCCCCAAAGATGTCGTGCGATTTAGGCGGTCACGGAAAATTAAAACTTTGAGAAATATTTTAACTATTAAAACTAACCATTACAAAAAAATGTGCTAGTATTTAAGAAGGTAATTATTGATAAAAAAAAGGGACTGGAGTTCCTTATTGCAAAAAGAAACCATCTATTGGTGGCAGTTAATTGATTTATTCATAACTAGCTTGTACCCGGCACGCGTTCCTATGCCATTTATTAAAGAAATTGCTTATCCCTGAGCGTCCTTTCCCATTCGTCCCGTTCACCTTCCTCCTTCCCTTCCTCCCCCGCGTCCCCTTCCCCTCTCGCGTTCCCACTCCTCCTCCTCCACCTTCCCTCCTCTCACTCTACTCCCCCCCCCTCCCGAGTTTCCCTCCCCCCTCCCGAGTTCTTCGCCCTCCCGGATTCCCCTCCCCCCTCCTGCAATCCATACATTCAGTTTTCAAACAGCTCGCGTGTCACATATTGCAATTTTTTATACAAATTTCATTCTGCCAGAGCTCGTATATGTTATTCTGATGTATGAACTATATTATTGTAAAGTTTCATTAAAATCCAATCAGTAGTTTTTGCGTGAAAGAGTAAGAAACACACGTAGATCCGTGTTTCGTTTAATAATATTTCGTTTAATATTATATACTAAATCATTGTTCAGATGAAGAAACGTTTTCAGTTCTTGGACAATGGTTCGTTTCACTGTTGGATTATGAGCACAACGCCTTTCAACCTCCGCATCTTGATTGCCCATAAAATGCTATCTTTTTCCCGCGGTTTCGCTCGCATGGTATTAGAGTGATTCCCACTCCGCCTCCTCCACCTTACCTCTCCCCACTCCACTCCCCACATCCCCCCCCGTCCCTCCATCCTCCTCCCAACTCTCGCATTCCACACATTCATTCCCGGTACATTCAGTTTTCAAACTGCTCGCGTGCCACCTATTACAATTTTTTATACAAATTTCACAATGCCAGAGCTCAGTAGTTTTACACAAAATAATGAACAATTTTTTTTTTTATCCAATTTGGTGCAGTCGTTCGGAAGTTATGCGCAAACATTCATTTCCGCGATTCTTTTTTTAGAGACAAAGCACTCTTTTTAGGTGAATTGCCTAATTTAAAAAAAACATCGTTTTCAAGGCAACAATTTGTACGCTTTTCTTCTGACGTTTGCAATTTTGTTATTCTGAACGAACCAACAATGACAACCATCAAAATATCAAAAATGAAATACGCGATAATCCGAGAAATGTGGATATATGTTGTCGATTCAAAACCCTTAATTTTAAACGTGCTTCAATTCGAGTGGATCCGAGTCTACCGTACCGAAGGGACGAACGTCAAATGATTGACAGGAAAGTAGGTAGTACAGTTTGTGTGGGAAAATTAAATTGTTGTTTTTACAATCTTCCCCGGAATGTTTCCAAATTTTCCCACCGTTTAAACCTTCCCTGGACTACTACGAACATTTCAAAACTAAAATCAGCTAAATCGGCCCAGCCGTTCTTGAGTTTTAGCGAGACAAACGAACATCAATAGATTTTAATATATGTATAAAGAATAGAATAGATATATAGATTTCTGTTAATTATTTTTTTTGCTTTTAGAACAGACTAAGGGTATTTTATTTCAATTACTGATATCCTGTCAAATTCTCCTACCATTTATTAATTTGAAATTCTATGAAAACATCTTCCTTTGAGTTTTACATCCGCCTTTGAAACAACTTTCCAAGTAGGCATTTATGTATTTCGTAACCAAAGCCTCGCTTTATTAATCAAATTGTGTTTTGTTCAACGTGCATTCTTTCTTTATTCTCCACCGCATTATGAAGCCTTATCAGGCTGTTGTTTACAAATCATAAAGGCATTTATTGTAAGTTCGTCGCAGAGGAGGGTTGGGGGGAGGTTTGAGCAGGGGCGGGAAGTGAAAGCCTTATTTTCATTAACATTTTACCGCGAGCGGCTGAATGTGAACCTTGTAAGTCAGCGTTGCCAAGAATTCTGGTAAAATTAACATGGCGACGGTATCGGTGATTGGCGAGAATTTTAAAATGAACGAATAGTTGTATGGAATGTGTAACGTTTTAGATTCAATGCATTTTTTGAGAGCCTCGATTTCTCTTAATAATCGGAATTAAGGCATTCACAAATTAAGACGTGAGTATAGATGGATATAATATGGTGAAAGCATCTCCTATCCTTATCGTATATTTGTCGTCCTCTTCCCTTTACATTTTTAAAAGAAATAAAACTCCTATCTATAACCGAGATGAGCCTATTTTATATATGTTTTTTTTTTTTTTTTTACATGAGCTCCACACAGGAGGCCCTGAGGAAAATGATTTCCCTCAGGGCCTATGTCATCTTTGAGGATGCTGTGTGGAGGGTTTTTTTAAGGAAAGGAAGGAGAGGAGAGTTCTGGGAAGGAAAAGGGTTTAAGGGGTGGGTAGGAATCTGGGGTTCAGTATGTCCTGGTCATCCGCCTCCAAGACCTAGACAAACCTCACCCCATGAACCCGGGCTTCATGGAGTGAGGTTTTGCCGGGCTATGTTTAAAATTCTTTCACTAATAGAAAGCTACATTATTTGCGAGTAATATAGGCTGAGTATATTGGTAAGCTCTGGCGTTATGAATAAGCTCTGGCGTTATGAAATTATTTAGCATACGTTTTCTGTCCCTAACAAAATCGAGTTATGTTGGCATCGCACTTAATATCTGTGTGGGCTCATAACTTCCGAATGATCGCACCAAATGGGATAATTCTTTATTTTTTTTAAAACTACTGGTGAGCTCTGGCATTATGAAATTTGTATAAAAATTGCAATAGGTTGCCCGCGAGCAGTTTGAAAAGTGAATCTACCGGGAATTAATGAGGGTGGAGGGGGTGGAGGAGGCGGAGTGGGAACCCCCCTAACACCATGCGAGCGAAGCCGCGGGAAAAAGCTAGTAAGTAAATAAATTCTCTAAAATGGCTGCAATCTATCTTAACACTCCAAAGCGGAAGGTGCTCTCAGTATGGGTCGCTCTGGTGAAACACCACCATTCAGAACAGAAACGTTATTTGAAATGGCTTTAGCCGTATTTTGGTAACCGGATCTGACCAGCCAGATACCCTTTCCCCCACCTTCCGCTTCCATATCTCCCTTCCTCAAATCATACGACTTTTGGGAATGCCGTAGTCTCACTGGCTCCAGACGGTTGGGATCACTCGAGCGATATTAATGGTAAAAATTTTAAGTTTCATTGCGTCGCTAGAAGTTTAGGTTAACTGTGACAATCAACACTCATTGCTTGGACTGTCTGTAGAAAGCAATGTACGACTTCATTGTGTGTAAGACAAAAATAAAAATAAACATCCATGTTACAAGATAAATATGTGATTGCACATCTGTTCTGATAATGGACACTGTAATGCTTTCCAATACTGATGGAGAAAGATTGAGGTAGCTAAACACGCATAATACCCCAAAAGTATTATTTTTTTAATAATTTATGTTAAAATATTTTTGACAGTCTAAACACAAAAAAACAATGTTCGGGATTCCACGGACAGCCACACACACAAATGTGTCCATCCTGGAAGGGCTAGGCATCCACAATAGGATTTCAACTATCTGCCTACAATGAATAGGCCGTAGGTTCTAGGCCGTAGGTTCACCGGTGAAATAGCCAAAAAATTTGAAAAAAAAAAATTGGATGCGATTTTGACCCTTATGTGTAAAGAAACTGTATCAAAAACAAGGTCAAAATCTCTTGCGTTAACAGTACTCCCGATACCGCCAAAAGTTTCATTCACCTGGTAACACCAAAATATATTAAAATAATTTATCTGTGGAAAATAAATGTCGCATTTTACCGCAGAATGAACTGTCAAAGTCAGTTGATGTTTGTTCCCAAATCTTTGATAAACCTATCAATTCATCAAATAAATACACGTTGTTTTTATCGATAGTTTATTGGTCAAAGAATGTGTTTCGGTAAATAACATAAACGATTGTTCAAAATAAATGGACAAATATTACTTCAAAAGTATTCTTTCCAGGATTTCATACGATGTATGGGCAAAAGATCCTGGTTAACAATAGGTTATGATACTTTGGAAACGTTGCTCGCCATACTGAGGACTGCAACTTGGAGAAACTCATAATCGCTTGCAATGTGGAAGGCAGAAAAAGTGGAAGAAGGGCACAAATGCGCTGGAGTGACCATGCATCACTGGTGTCCGGTACGTCGAAGTCAGTTGCTGTCCATGCAGCGCGGGACCGCAAGGAGTGGAGGAGCCTTGTCCACCATGAAAATTGGAGTAGGGGTCACGATTCTCAGCAATAAGGAACCGAGTTGAAAAAAATACAAATACAAGATTTTAGGTTAAATCTTAGTTTATTTAAGATGAGGGTGGTGGTTAGGCATTAGAATATGTTTTGTTTGTTCGAAAAAATAATTAAATACATTTATATCACACGAATGGTGATTGACGCACTCTTGGGATTAGCAGAGACACCGAAATGGATTGTTTTAAAAACTGCTAAAAACGGCTACAATGGATCAGAGATATTGCCACTGGTCAGTTTGGAGAAATGTGCAGTGTTAAAATGTATTTATTTTTAAAAATAGTGCCGGAAAAAGTGAAGACTGTCATCATATGTTTTTTTTTTTAAATATTTCTTTTCATTGTGAAAACTAACTAGTTGTGTATGGTTGACAACTAACTACTTGTGCATATTTCAAAGTCATAAAATAATTGTACTGATCTGGATTTTAAGTGGACAAAATTACGGAGGCCTCCCAAACTGCAAAGAACTACATACAAGTTTGGTGAATCTGTTTTTTTTTCTTGAGATTTTGTCGGATTGCTATTCTTTGTGATACATTGTCCGCGCAAGTAGATTTCATGATCATATCTTTGAGTATTAAGCTCAGAGGGTCTGGGATTATTTACACACCCCAGGTGGATTAAGTTAAGATTTAAAAATATATAAATACAGGTAAGGTTAGTTTCAACTGGATTTTTCATTATGGTTTAGGTTACTTTCATCGTTTTCTGCATCCTCTTATTCTACAGTTAAGTAATGTTAGGAGTTTTCGTAGGGGGATGAGAGAAATGAAATAAACGGAAGTAGGACTCACCAAATCCCGCATTCACTCCTGCAAAACTCAATTATGCGCGATCTTGGATTAGGGACAATCGGAACTTTGCACCCACCCAGCGCCCGGGAACTGTCACCTGCGGTCCTCACGCTATTGCCTTGATTCGTTCTGTGTTTATTTTAGATATAAGGTATCTTTCTAGGTACTGTGTTGAAAATACTAAATCTTCTAATTCTTTATAAAGAAAAGGCAATGCTTGTATGTGTGCCAAACAAACGCAAAAAATACTCGACCAATTTCGGAAGTTTGTTCTTGTTAGTGAATGTTTGAATCGTAAAAGAAGTCGGGTTCGTCCAAGGAAGACATGAAACCTTACTCCAAACCGTTCATAAACCCGAGCTATGATGGATCTACGTCATTGGACGGGACCCCACCACTTTCCTAACGGGGTTTTAAGGAAACATATGGTTTCCTCCTTCAGCGCACACGTCAAGACTCTATTTTTTAATTGAACGAAGCTACATTTATTTGAATGACTCAAGAATACTCTAGACCCTCCAATGTCCATGCATACGGAGTTAGTAAGCAGTATGCAAGTACTTACATTAACATTACAAAAGATAAATATAAGTAGCAGCCCGGGGAATAATTCTTCTGAAATAGTATAGTAATAGAAATCTACGTCAGCTAGTCACACACTTATGAGGCTACGAGTATATTATGTTCACCCAGTGAATACCGTACACAAATATCAACTGCTCCGGTCTGGAGCCAGTGAGACTTTGGCATCCCCGATTGGGGAATGTTGTGACCCACTGCCACCTTACCTTTAGCCTTAGTGCCAACTTGTAAGGCTGAAGGTAGTGGAGAGGGAAAGGATGTGGGAAAGACGAAGGTGGGAATGTACTTGGCTATTCAGATCTGATCACCAAACACGACTAGAGCCGTATCAAGCCTAGAATCTATTAATAAATTAATTAAAAAATATGTATTATTTTTTAATTAATTTATTCATAAATAAAATGTATTTGCGCACGCCGGGATTTGAACCTGCGAATTTTAGATTGCTAGATAAGAGCCTTACCTCTGGACAATGGAGATTTTCTAAATATACATATAAATGCAGTGTAATTTATTGTGCAATAAAATTTTCTTCTGAAGAACTCATTTGTCCGATAATCCCTTTAATGATTAGGTACACATTTCTATATAGAGAACTCCAGTCCAATTTTATTTTTTTTTATGAATAATGACCTTCTAACTTAAATAACTGCATATTTTTTTTATTTTTAGATTTAGTTTTAATAATTAAAATAATTGTTAAAGTTTTAATTTTTCAAGTTCCCGAAAACCACCGTACGGTGAAGAATCGTGTGACGTCATCACTCCTATAGGATCGGGCAATCAGCTGATCAACTGCCGCCATTTTGAATTTCGGTGTTCGAAGTATTCTCCCTAGAAGTAGCATTACTATTTTTTTTTGTTCAGTAGTTTTGGAATATTTTCAAAAATAGAATTAAACTAATAAGAGATACCTTTATTTTTGAAACATGATTTAGGCCTAAATAATGTTTCAATAAACACAACAACTAAATCTCTATAAACAGTATGTAAATAAACGAATAAATTAATACGATGGCTTGTGTCATGTCTACATTCCCATACAATGACTTTACGGTGATGTCACGACACAAGGAACAGTGACGTCACCACTAAACATTTTAATAATACCAACATGACGGCGTGTTTCTAAGGCCCGATGAAAAATGGACTTTTTAATAATTTTTTAAAAACACTGCGTTTAATATTATAAAACATAACTTATATATTCATAATCAGCGTTTATTGGTCCATATGAACATATTTTTTTAAGCCATAATATTTTTCACCGGAGTTCCTTATTGTAATTACTTAAAGGTATTTAAAAAAAATAAAAATAACTTTCAACATAAGGTACAATAAAATAATATCGTTGTGTCTTTCTATTATATGTATTTATTTATAAAGGTTGGTAGTTCAAGTGCATTACGCTCCATTACAAAATAATATGGTAAATTTATCCTTATTTTCTGGCTTTTAAAATCAACCTTTTGTAACGGTGACAAGCTCTGTAATTTTTGTGTTTTTTCACAAAGGACACGCGCGACTGAAATATGGCGAAATTCTCTGTAATTCATCAATGTCATGTTTTTAAAAGGGATTTTTCCTGGCGTTTTCATGAAAGGATTTAACAAAAAACAACACAAAAATGTAGCTAGGCACTTACTTCCTTCCATTATTAAATTTAATTGCACGCATGTACACACGTGTACACAATAACATGTTTTCTTCAACAATAATATTGTTTAACCTTTTCAATCAATTTTTATTTTTTTTTTCTAAATCACCGTTATATATTTCACAGAGGTAACTATTTTTCTTATTGAAAAGATTATTTTGTATTGAAAAATAGAAATTGGTTTTGGGAATCTTATATTTTTCAATAAATAAAAACAAAATAATTATCATTTTATATTATTTGTGTTCTACCTCGGTGGATATTGAATAAAAAATGTTATCCTGTGTATGTGCCAGAACTAGAAGATACCCCTTTGAAGCAAAGGGTGACCCGACAATTGATCCGGCGACAATTATGTAGACCCCAACAGTTGGCCTGCCGACATTTTGATCCCCCGACATTTGACCCCCGCAATAGTTGATTCGGCGGAAGGTTGATCCCTCAGACAATTGATTTCGTTGATCCCCTAAAAGAACTATTTGAAGAAATAATCTTTTAGGGGATCAATTATTCGAGGAATTAACTGTCCGCTGGATGAACTTTTGGGAGGGGGGGGGGGGGATCAACTGTCGACGGGCCAACTGTCGGTGGGCCATGGAACCGAGGCATGGATAGATACTAAACTTTAACAGCCTTACTAAAAAAAAAACACAGCACGCCCGATAACCCGCGTTGCAGCAGCAACATGAATAAAACAAAAATACACTAAAACAAGATAACATTACTAATAAGGTTTGTTCTTAAAATGTATTTTATAAGTTTGGCAACAATGTAATTTTTCATAGTGTAAGTACTAAATTGTGTGTTTTCCTTCATAACCGCCAGGTGGCGGTGCGGGCGCCTGCGCATTCGTCGTTCGGGCTGAAAGCGCGGAAAAAAATCACTCCTCGGATGTGTGTGTAATATTATTATTTACTAAAATGTGATCGTAATTTCTAATAATATGACTAATTCACCATTATATTCGTATAATTGATATATTTACCGAGTTTTTGTGGGTTTTAATAAGTTTTAGTCAAGTTATAATAAAAATAATCATACTTTGAAAATTGCAATGTCAAAAAGTATTTTATATAAAACATGAAAATACAAATTTACATTTAAACGTTTTTATTTTATAAGAATTTCATAAAAGTGGTGTTTTTTTTAAATATTAATATCTAATACATGTTTTCCTAAACGTATCAAAATAATTAACGTCTTTTAAAATGCAAGAAATATGTTATAAAAGTCAGTATCATTTTTTAGGTTAGTTTTTTGGCAATAAAAAAAACTTTGAAATTTTTTATTACTATTTTATTGTATGCACGAGGAAAAAGTGAGGTGACAGTTTCGTTCCAAATTCATTATATAAAAGGTGTGTATTTTTTAAATTTTGTTTTTTTATAACTTTCTGTACACTTTCATCAAATATGTTTTGGTAAAATAAAAATTCCATTTTTTTTCACGTTTGAATCTTAATATATGGCAGTTTTTTAAAACTAAAGCGTATGTCAATTACATAAATCTAAAAGATAATTTTATCTAGTTTTCATAAATGGTATTTGTTTTACGACACCTTCAAAAATAATAAATATATACAACATTCAAAATACTTAGGAAAAAATCCTAATTTCGTTCAAACATCATTACTAAAACAGAGATAAACTACCCTCTCAGACTGTGTAAACCAAGTGTATTTTTTCCATGAACAATTTTTTAATTAGTAATGTTTTCACATCCGCGGCCGTTTGTCAATTGAATAAAATTTTCACTGGGTTTTTTAGTAAGGCTGTTACAATATAATGTTATTTTAAAATAATATTTTTGTTTAAGTAGGAACCTCTGTGCAGTGGGAGGGATTTTTTTGCATTAGCTCAACACAGGAGGCCCTCTGGGTCTATGTTATCTTTGGGGATTCTGTATGGACGGTCTTTTTATTTCAATACGTGGATGAAGTTCTGGGAAGAAAATTCTGGGAATGAAATAAGGAATCTGGGAGTCAATGTGTCCAGCAGTGACGGCGACGGACGTCCGAATTCACCTTGCTAAGTCACCAAACGTAGTGAACCGCTTGGAGTGACCTTTGGCAGGGGTGTTGGTTATCCAAGAAAAGATTCTCGGGAAGCGGTACCCATACCTGCCTCCCAAAACGGATTCACGTGTTCGTCACTCATGGGTACACTGACCCTCAGATTCCTGTCTACACCTCATACCTTTATCTTTCCCGGAATTTCCTCTCCTTCCCTTTCTAAAAGACCCGCTACACAGCATTCTCAAAAATGACAAAGGCCCAGAAAGGAATTATTTACCTGCTATCCACGTTTGGCATAAACACTAGGTTAACATAAATATTATTTACACTATATATACCGCCGCCCCGGGAACCTTTATTGGATAACCAATACCTCTGCCATAGGTCACCCCGAGTGGTTAGCTACGTTTGGTAATTTAGCAGGGGTGCCCGGGTTCATGGGGTGAGGTTTGTCTAGGTCTTGGAGGCGTTATGACCAGAACATACGAACCCAAGATTCCTACCCACCCCTTAAACCATTTTCCTTCCCAGAACTCTCCTCTCATTCATTTCCTTAAAAAAACCCTCCACACAGCATCATAGGTGAGCATAAAGATGACATATAAAAAACCCTCCACACTCCTGTGTGGAGCTCATGTAAAAAAAAAAAAAAATACCTACTGTCTAATAGAATCCAACTCACTAACGAAGCCGGGGGTTAAAAATTTTGAAGTCATATTATTAAATTATTTATAATAATCTGTGAAAGTAGATTTTGCTTCCAAAAAAGTTAATTTCTAATTTTCTCTTGTGTGATAAATAAAAACCGAAATTTCTCTATAATCATGAGTTTTGTACCTAAGAAGTTATAAAACCATTACTTATTTATAAACCATATTATTACATTCGTTATTTGTTTTTGGGGTGTTATGCCGTGTTGCGCTACCTCCATCTTTAGCCAACGTTTCGGACATCGTTGCAGTGTCCATCATCAGGGCAGATCCGGTAGATCCAGTAGATGTGTAATTTTTAGTGGTGAAATGTGTGCTTATTTACTTTGAAGCGATACCGTGTCGCCAGCTCCACTAACTTTCACCAGTACAAAATAACCGTGACAAGCAGTGGCGTCATTGCCGCGGGACTGACAAAAATGTTCGGGCGGACATTTCACTATTAAACTAGTTTTAATCCAAATTACAAGATGACTTTGAAGCTTTATGGCTTTTTGAAATGAACCGTTTGTATTTTAGTGGTAAAATGAATTTCTTCGGAATTCAGCGGTTTGAAAAATCGGCTAGATTGTCGAACAATCCGAAGCGTCACGGGTTCAATCTTCTGCCTAGCTACGTCCTTTATCGTCGCTTAAGCGACATCTTCCGCTTATTATGATGGTAGTAGGTAGTAGTAGGTGGTAATAGTAGGTGGTAGGGAGAAATTAAAATATTGTTGGCTATTCGTAACCTGGGAATGAATATATATCTTCTGTAAAAACAATTTACTGACTTACAGTTAGGTGACTTTCCATGACTCCAAAATTGATATGTTTGCCATAGTTGTTCCACAGATATTATTATGATGGTAACTTGCCATAAAATATTGAAAATATTTTCTTCTTCATGAGCCTTCAGGCATCCAGTTTCTGATGTAGGCCTCCGCCAAATGTTCACAGTTTTATCAATTCTTGGTTTCTTTCAATCATCCAAAGATGGCGATTCTTCTAAAGACCTATCTCACATGTACGGCATTTTATAAACATATTAAACCCGCATTGATGCCATCAACACGATGGGGTCTTCTTGTGTCTTTTTTGACTGGGTTTTCAACTCTCGTTTCGGGTAGGACACGATTTCAGAGTTTGTATGAGGTTCTTAAATCCTAAAATGATTTGTTCGAGGTGTTCCACCTTAAAATTCGGTGAGGTATGAAAGATAAAAAAGAAACCTACACAAACACCAACTCAAAACATTTGTAGTAATTCAAAATATTTATATTAGTACGAAACGTTTTTAGTTAAAAAAAAAAAGAGTTATAGTTTGTAAGGATTCGGGATATTTAAGGTTTTGAATTGAACATTTGTGGTGCATCTTGTACGGGGTCTTCAACAATACTGTGTGGAGTACTGTCACTAAGCGTGACTTTTCCTATTGGAGATTGACTGTTATTAGGTCAATTTTCTTCGATGGATTGCAGTAATTGTTTGTTATGTTATTTTCTATTGAGTCATGTGTCTTTAAATTTGACTGTTAACCCTTCGAATAATAAGAAAATAATATATGTAAAGTTTTGCCTGTTAAGGTTTGCGCATTTTAAATGTTAGCACTTATTGGCTATTTTTTTACATTTTTGAAAAAATAAAAATGTTCTACAATCTAGATAAAATAATCATTTTGGTTTGTAAACATTAAAATTTTAATATTGTAGATGTACCTAAATTGACTGAAAAATGCATACCTGCGAATATTCGAATTTAAGTACTTAAAATAGAATAACCTTAAAATTTTAAAAACTGTCACCTCACTTTTTATCACATTCATACAATTTTATTTTAAAATTAAATGTATTACGTCACAGGTTGGCGCGAAATAAAACCTTCACTATGACCGGGTTTATAAAATATCTGAACAATATAGCTCGTATAATCATTATTTCTTTCGTTTTCTAACATAAAAGAAATCACAAATTTTTCCATGACAGGAAGAGAGAACTTTTAATAGAGCACGGTTGCTCTGGGACAATCTGGGTCTCGTGTTATTATAACGAACGGCATACGATGTTTTGGGACAACTTGGATCTCCTGTGATTAGACGGGTTAATTGTCATTCATTTAACAGCTGTCGATTCTAACTACACAATCAATAGTTCAAATAATCGTACTATTTCAATTAAGTTTCAATTAGCCCGATTGTTCCATATGATCAGCAAAACTATTGTTATCAATTTTCTTCACTGGTTAATCCTCCCCATGGTCAACTTAATCAAGATTAGTATTAATCTATAATTTAAAGGGTTCAAACATGCCAGTGGGGCATTAGCCGCTCAAGAGGGCCAGGTATCTTGCCCACAGGGGCTAGACCTTGACCTTTTAAAGACTTTTAAAGCTGTGATTCTACCCTTTAAGGGTCACAGCTGACTTAGAAATGTGATAGGATATGCTGGGTCTAATGTGTTATTGTAAAATTGTTTTTTAATCAGAAAATTAAAAAAAAAAAAAAAACATACAAATTAAAACATATATAGCTAATTGACTATCATTATTCAGATACCTACCCACTTAAATCGTCACTCGGTATATCGATGTCTGTACTTTTTTGTATTTAACTTCACTCAATTTGTTTTTGTATAATACTTAGTTACTTATTTATTTTATTTTTTACATTAGCTTCTCACCGGAGTCTCTGAGGAAAATAATTTCCCTCAGGGTCTTTGTCATCTTAGAGGATGCTGTGTGAAGAGTCCTTTTAAGGAAGGTAATGAAAGGAAGTTCTGGGAAGGAAAACGGCATGAGGGGTGGCTAGGAATCTGGGGGTTAGTGTATCCAGGAATGACGGACGTACGAATGCATCCCTCCAACTGCGTTGCATAGTGATGGGTTTGGAGAGTCCGACTGGAAAAGTCAAAAGGCCTATCTCAACCCTCTCATTCCGACCCGCCACGCAGCAGATGGGCAAATACATCGACCGCCAAGACCTGAACAAACATCACATCATGAACTCGGGCACCCCTGCTAAGTCACCTATGGCGACCTATGGCAGAGGTGTTGGTTATCCAATAAATGGTAAAAAAAAACCTTATTTGGGCCGTGTGGAATGTGATTTATTGCTATTGGAGGGCCTATCTAGAGAAATTTATAACATTTTTATAGCAATTGAAACAGGAAACCGTTGAAATTTTATCATTCTATAGTTCTGGCGTCTTTGTCGTGAAAATGTTATTTTTGCCGAAATATTATTTTCTTTTCTTTAGTACAATACTTTTGTCCCTGAAAAATAACAAGTTATAAATTGATGACGTTGCGAAACAATATTCTCAGATTGTTTGGTTAATTTTTCATAATTATTTGGAATCGTCCGAGACTGGTCCATTGTTTATCAGGACGTAGAGATGTTGTGCTCTTCGTTAGATTTTATGAAAAACGATGGTAATAAACGATCTTTTTGTCAAGAAATTATTGAGTATGACTTGCGTTTCTTTTCTGCCAAAATATAAATATTATATTGTTTCATAAAAAAAATTTCAACGCTTGTCCAAAGCCGTTAGTGTCAAAATAAGCACTTTATTTGCAATCTCATTGTATGCTGAATGACATTTGGAACGAAATATGCTATAATTTGAATAAAAATGAGATTATTCCAAAATAACTCTTCTTTATCATTGTTTTCTTTTTAGAGAAAAATCCTCAAATTTTGCTAATGCTGCTTTAAGAATAGGCCACTTGCATGGACTTCACAAAGACTTGGAAAAACTCGTGTGGGTAGATTTTTTTACTAAGATTACGAAAATGTTAGTAAAATTTTTTAGAAATGTACAGTTTTTTTTAATTTTAAATAAATAAATCCATTATTTGGGCCCGTGACGTCACTACATGAAAATGTCCCATCACCGAAAATGTTCCTATTAATTTTATAAAATTCCACACTAATTTATTTTTTTTATACGGCATCACTTTGATTTCAGGCTAATTTTTGAATTTGACATTTAACGTTCACTAGATTTATTGTTTGTTCTCTGCGAACGTATCATTTGGTTTGATTTTTTGACAGATGTTGAGAAGAGAACCCCGTACATTTTACGTTGTCCGTACGTGTTTTAGAGGTATAATGATAATGGTGCGGATTTTAACAAAAGAAAATTTTATTATATTCTTATTATTATTATAATTTACAAGTACAAGTATATTACATTTGATTTAGTAATACAGACGTTGAACATTATAATGATTTATGATCAATAAGATGGATCAAGGAAAAAAATATTTATAAGATTTAATGTTTTTGGTATATCTCGTTATTCTCCTGTGCCATTCGTGTGGAAAACGTTATTTTTTTTATAATGATTTTCGGCTATGTAATTATCATTTTTTCGCACCTATAAAATTATGTCCCGTCTTTCCGGTTTATAAAAAATGGTCTGATTTTTCGGATTGATATTTTCAAAAAATCGCCAGGGTTTCAAAAATACGATTAAAAAGAAACAAAAAATACAGGATGTCTTAGAATATTTGCCTAAACCGGAAAAAAAATTTAAAAAATGTGATGCAAGTGGCCTATTGTGTGTTTTTTCATGAAGTAATTTGGTTTATTATTATTATCTAAAATTACATTTAATGTATCCCCTCGACCAATAAATATTTGAAATGTGCTTACTGTGCAGAACAGCGTTTTGTCCAATAATTTTAAAAAGTTGGTTCATTTCGGATAGTCGGTCAAGCGATCCAAAACGTCGATTTCCAACGAACTCGACGCAAGTTCAATCTATGCTAACTATGTTCTCCTTCATTATATCATTCTTGGCATCCCAGGTACAATTTTTCCGTTTTAGAAATAATTTTAATATTTTCCAGGTATTCGTAACCTTGGAAATGTTTTTTTCCGTTATTTATTTTTTTGGGGGTTATGTCGTGTAGCTCTACCTCCTTCTTTAGCCAACGTTTCGGACAGCGTTACAGTGTCCATCATCAGGGCAAATGCAGTGATGATGGACACTGTAACGCTGTCCGAAACGTTGGCTATAGAAGGAGATAGCGCAACACGGCATAATACCCTAAAAACAAATAACGAAAATATTTTTGGCCGTGAAAATCTAAAAACGTACTTTGAAATGCTCACCTTTCTAAAAACGGTGGTTGGGTGATTACTGTCCTTGGCTACGATGGTTAGGTGAAAACGGTGGTTGGGTGCTTACTGTCCTTGGCTACGAATCCAGAGGTCGCGGGTTCAAATTCTGGCAATCGCAAGTAAATTTTATGTTTTTTTTTTTTAATTTTTGTTGTTATCATCACAATTATAGTGAGGATAACAACAACAAAAAATCTAGAACATATCCTCTAAAAATATTTCATCAGCATAACAAATTGAAAGCAAAGTACATACGCGTTATTTGTAGGCACCAAATTGTTACAACTTTATTATATGTACCTACTTTTACAATACTGTCAGCCCATCCATTTCAAATATCAATGTTTCTAAACCAACGCCATGCACCTATTACCTACTTATAATCTACCTATTGAGTAAATACATACGACTTGTCTTCATGTATATATTTTTTTTTAATATAAGTACTTGTAATAACATACTCTCTCTACCTACTCGCATTTTACAATGGCACTCTCCAAAATTCGAACACGAGAAATGTTTTTCTCTTTTGAATTGGGTAGTTTCGTTAAAAAGAAATGTATATATCGTAATTAGTTTTAAGAACCATATGTTTTACTCTAAATCTGTAAATGTATGTATTTTTTTAAATAAAAATAAAAAATTAGATAAATTTTGTGTTTTTTCCCTTTTATTCATCTAAAATAATATTATGGTAGGTAAACTTATTTGCGGCCAGTAAAAGTCCACCATTCAGAAACAAAATGTTTCTTAATATGGCTTTTGTCTTGTTTGGATCTGAATAGCCAGGTCCTTATCACCTTCCTCTTCCCCGATTCTTTCCCCTCCTCACTATCTTCAGCCTGAAAAATTGGCTACGGCACCCCAAATTGGTGATGCCACAGTACCTATCACCAGTTACGAGCAGTTAGAAATTCTTGTGCGATACTCAAATAAAAAACAAAAATAAAGAAAATGTTCATTATTTTAGTCCCAATGGAGCAATCCCTCATAATATGATTCCTAAATTGTAAAACATTTAACTAATGTTGACAGTATGAAAATTGTAAATATTCTGTACTGTGTGAATTCTCTAGATACCAGAAAAAACTCTAACTCTGCTCCGTGCAAAATCCATTATTCCGTCTGATAGATTCCGCTATTTTAACAAACAGAACACAGTCGACAACTGGTGGACACAGCCGGAAATGCTATGTATTTTTTGCTGGCATTTAAATTATTCAAATTCTGTGCAGGTTCAGGTGCTCTCTGCAACCGTCGTGCAATTTATCTGTGTCGTTCCTTAAGATACAAGAAACGAGAAAAAATGGATCATTTTACAAATTACTCTTCTGAAACAAAGAGTAAGCTTAAGAAGAATGGCTCCAATTCGGCCATTTCATAATAAAAAATAAAAAAAATAAAATAAAAACACATAGACATAAACACCATTGCAATACTCACTAATATATAAAACCTTTTAATTTCACTATCGGTTTATATGTATCTATCCTAATTATATAGTTTTATTCTATTGTTTTATTTTAGTGTTATTTTACTCTATTTTGTTTTGCTCTATTTTCTTTCTTTCAATTCTCATATGTTATTGTTGAGTCTCTTTTTTCTTTAGTTTTTATTTTATATGTATCTTAAATAAAAAAATTAAAAAAATCATATCAAACTGTAAAATGAGGTCCTCAGCACGGGTAAAGCACCCAGTGAGGCCCACATTAGTCAAATATGTAACACACATGTATAAATCAGGTGAATCAAATAAAATAAAAAAAAAACTCAATTTTAGATTTGAGGCCAAAATACCACACCAAACTGAATAATATTTTTTTATCCATTAGGTACGGATATGTGCTATTTTACATATTTTTGTTTTTGATGATCGTACACTGTTAATTAAAGAATAAATTCACGAATTTTGCTTAATTTTGAAGACAACTTTCTAATTATTAAAAAAAAATCTTTGTACTATATTAATATAACATAGGGCGTACTGTAAAGGGCCCGCAGATACTTTTAATAGTACACAACTGCTAACCCTGTACAAATCGCCCCACGCGTGAATTTGGAAAATGCGCCCCATGGTTGAATTTGGCAGCCACCTCTGGTCTGGAGCTCCAAAATACATAAAAAAAACCCTTGACTCTGTGCAGAAACGGACTGCAATCTTTAGAGCACAGGCGTCAGGTGGGAATGCTGTCCTTGTTCTACCGGTATTACAATGGAAGATGCTCCGAGGAACTAGCGTCATTGATCCCCTCGGCACCGGTGCATAGTCGGGAAACACGCCAAACACGCGCCCAACATTTGTACACGGTTGACATTAGTCACATGAGGACGGGTCGTTTCTATGACTCGTTCTTGAGTTCAACGACTCGGCTGTGGAACGGTTTGCCGGCCTCTGTGTTTCCTCCCTCCTACAACGTGTTCACTCCTTCCTTTCCTCAAAAAGACCCTCCACACAGCATATTCAAAGATGACATAGGCCCTGAGGGAAGTTATTTTCCTCAGGGCCTCCTGTGTGGAGTTAATGTAAAATAAAATATATATATATATAATGAAAAATAAAATAAAAAAAGTTAAACATCGTAAAGAATGCCTTTTTTCCTGTAGTAATTTTTATTTATTGACCACAAATTTGTGTTCTGACGTTAATGGGTCATTTGTAAATTAAGTTTACACCCTTTAAAATGCTTTCTTTTATTATACCATATTTTTATAATATTAATAATAATAAAAACTTTTATGCATCAATAGATTTTTTACAGTATTATACTTTTTGTTCTTTTATAATTGAGTCTATTGATAGCTACAATTCAGGATTTCTCCTCGAATGCAGCTGGTTTTCAGCAGTGCAATAAATAACGTAAAATTATTTTTTCAATATTTATCATTTTCTCACAAATAATTGCTCAATTTGCCTGCAAAAATCACGAAATATTTTAATATTTAACGGCCCATATTTTATAATTTAAAAAACAAATAAATCAAGTAGCACGTATCCAGATATTTAATAAATCTTTTGATAAAAAAACAAAAAAAAAACAGTTTGGTTGGGATTTCGGCATCAAATCCAAAATTAAGGTTTCTGTGAAACGGCCCAATACGAGCCGCGCATCTGTTCCCCAATTTCCCGCATTTCTACCGATTTATTAGATATTTTCCTTAAGCCGCCGCTACCCGAATTTCTACAGATTTCTAACATATCTCCCTTAAACATTTGAGGTTTTTAAGCTCTTAAAAAATATTATATCTTATTTTTGAAGATAATATCTAGACGCGTTCCACGCCGAAACGCAAATTATATGAAATTCCATCGAAAGAAAAAAATTGCAAAGTACCCTCCAAAAACTATTAGAAACACGTTTGTTTAAGTTATTTTACAAGTTACAGTTGTGAAAAAATTCACAATGTTTCTTTAAATGACACTTAAGAAGCCTTCCACGAGATTTTTGCTCTATTTTAAACGAATCGAGTTTTATTAAACCATTTTCGCATCGATTTTATCGCTTTAAATATTAGCGCGCTCCTCTAACATTCGTAATTACATATATCTCCATCTTCTTCTTTTTCGATTCGATGTCTTAAATACTTAAGTAAGTTTTAAACCTCTTAATAATTATATTATTATTCTTGAAAATAATATCTATACATTCCCTACGCCGAAATGGCAATTATATGAAATTCCCTCGAAAGAAAAAAATCGCCATTAATACTTCTATTTTTATTATCCTAAACATGTTTTTCAGTTATTTTACAAGTTGTTTATTTTAGACATTCCCCGCGAGATTTATTCTCTATTTTAAACGAGTCGTGTTGGTGACGGATGACACCATTCCACCAAAGTTCGAGAGAGTCCGGCTGGAGAGGTCAAAAGGCCTCAATTAAGTATTCTCTCTCGATCCAGACAGGTGGACAGACGCATCCGCCGCCAAGACCCGGACAAACCTCACCCCATGAACCCGGGCACCCCTGCTAAGTCACCAAAAGTAGCGAACCATTTGGGGTGACCTATGGCAGAGATCCTGGTTATCCAATAAATGGTTCCTAGGGTGGTGGTACCCATATCCGCCTACCAATTTGTAATGTGATTAAATTAACGTAATTTTACTATGAAAATTTAATTATCCACCAAAAATAAAAATCCGTCTTTTAACCACGAAACTTTTTATTTTCTTTCGTGCAATATTTTTTGGAAAAAGGTGAAGGATGTACCTGCCTAAAACAATACGTTTTAATAAAAGGTGATGGATGTACCTAGCTAAGACGGTATTCTTTTAAAAAAAGGTGATGAATGTACCAGTGGCGGTCCGTGAGTTTTCAGTGAGCTAGATTGATAAGATTGAAAAATACATTACTGATGTTGTTGTAGCTGATAAAGAATTTTTTTTTTTTTCAAAATTTCAACTTTTTGTATGAAAATCTTTCAGTATGTGGATGCGGCGCATCCCCCGACTGAAAGAATCCTGGAGATCTTCATACAAAATGTTTTAATTTTGAAAAAAATAAATTCAGCTACAATAACGTCAATAATTTTATACTTTTCAATCTTATGCGCAAACTACACGAGCGGTTCTCCCGCCGCGGGAAACCGCAGCAGACACAATTTACTATGAGCGTTGTATGAAGCAAACTACAGGAGCGGTTCTCCCGCCGCGGGAGCTCGCGGTTCACAGGCGGGAGAAATTCGCCGGAAACTGCCCGTGTAGTTTGAACTTGGCGGTTTCCCGCGATTGCATCATTTTGTGCGAGAGAATGTTGTTGATCGGTCATGCGCGTAAAGGATCGGGCGGTTTCCCGCGGCGGTAGAACCGCTCGTACAGCTTGGCGGAAAACCGCCACCCGTGTAGTTTGATATGTGCCGCCAGCTTTCTCGAGCGGTTTCCCGCGGCGGGAGAACCGCTCGTGTAGTTTAGGCCTTAGCGCTCTAGCTCACTGAAAACTCACGGCCCGCCCCTGGGATGTACCTACTTAAAACTTTTTTTTTAAAGGGGATGGATGTGAAATATATTTTATTTTTATTTTTTAAAAAGGTGATAGGTGTACCTACCTACCTAAAACAATATATTTTTTTAAATCTGATGGAAAAACTTAAAACAATATTTTTTAACTACTTATCAAGTATTTCCGCAAGTAGTAAAATGGCGACCTGATACAGTAGCCATTTGAATCGTGCAAGGAATTTAAAACTTTTACAGGTAACCTTGTGCACAAAACGTTCCTGTCCCCCCCAGATAGTCCTAGCAGTCTTAAACTTAAATTACAGAACAGGTGTACCTATGGTTTATTGCTCGTAAAAGTTTTGACTGGTCTGTCGGACGAAATCGCCAATATTTTGATTCTAATGAAAAAGTTAAAGGTTTTTCTATTTGGTTTACTTATTTTATGGCAGTATTGTTGAGGATTTTAAGTGATATATATATTGTGCGATCTTGATATAATCTTACCTTTATCTATTATTCGATGAAATCGTTCATCCAATTGATTAGACAGACATCTCCAAATCAGTGGCGTAGTGAGGGGGAGGGGGCGGTGGGGGCGGACCGCCCCGGGTGCCACCTGAAGGGGGGTGCCACTTGACCAAGATGTTGCATATACGTAACCAAGAAGATATGGCATGCACATGAACATGGTCTGTTATTTATATTTTCGTAACTCTATGGCTCCCCGAGGAGTCGGTCGGTCTGACCAATTTTATGAAGTCGAAATTAGCGTTTTTAAGTCAACTTTCATAGAGGGGGGGGGGGGGGTGGGACACTACGCCCCGGGGGGGTGACTTCCGCCCCGGGTGCCACCCATGCTAGCTACGTCACTGCTCCAAATACTAACAGATAATGAAGAAAGCAGTATTCGAATGCTAACCATAATACAAATGTCATTTTCACGTATGTGTGTTGAAAAAAAAAAATATCACGCTGAAAAAATATACCAGGTGGCATAAGGATTATGTACACCGCCGCCACGGGAACCTTTATTGGATAACCAACACCTCTGCCATAGGTCACCCTAAGTGGTTCACTACGTTTGGTGATTTAGAAGAGGTGCCCGTGTTTATGGGGTTAGGTTTTTCTAGGTCTTGGAGGTGGATGACCAGGACACACTCAACCCCAAAGTCCTACCCACCCCTTAAACCCTTTTCCCAAAACTCTCCTCTCCTTCCCTTAAAAAAAACCTCCACACAGCATCCCCAAAGATGACATAGAACCTGAGGGAAATCATTTTCCTCAGAACCTCCTGTGTGGAGCTCATGTAAAAAAAAGTGTCCCAGACAACATCAACATTTTGTTTAATTCTCTATACGTTTTTCTGCATTCAGTAATCTGAGTATTGTACTAAATGGAGGATATACTTTATATATATATATATATATATATATATATATATATATATATATATATATATATATATATATATATTATTGATAATTTTTTTGGTACATACATTGGTAATTTTACAATACATACAGGCTTTTTATATAAACATTTAAAAAGTAGAGAAAAATACAAATTAACACATTAACCAACAAAATCCCACATAGGCATCGCCAGTTCGTGGGTATAGGTACTTGTGTGTTTTTAAAACAGTTAAAATTTACTCATATACATAAGTACATTATATCTTTGAAGTGATTAAAAAAAAAAAAAAAATTACAAAAAATAAAATTAATGCATACTGAATTACAATTCAAACAACATTTTAAATTACATCAGGTCGATGTGACATTACAGCAAGTAAGTGTTTGCATCAACGGTATTTATCCAAGACTTTATAACATTTTTGTATTTGCTGTAGGAGGATATGTTTTTACAATCAATTTCTGTAGTCTTATAGAGAGAATTTTTTTTGAATTTTTTTGAATTTTTTTGAATAATTTTTTTTTCATTTTTGGCGTAATAAAATATGCATGTCTTTGCGCTAGCCTAGTTTTACACAGTGAAACTTCAAATACATTATTTAACCTATTTCTAAATCGGTTTTCGTTTTTTTGAAAAAGAGTATTTCGAGAAAATATATATTTTAAACATTGAATACAGTAAATTTTTCTTATCTCTTACAGTCCAGCTTCTTGGAATAATTGCAGGGAGGGGTAGCTCATATAGCTCATATATAGGGGTAGCTCACTTGAAAATAAAACCCAAGTAGATTCAATATATACAGACTTTGTCAAAGCGTTTGACAAAGTTAACCATGAAATTCTTCTCAACAAACTTAGTAAAATGGGAATTTTATTTTTATTTTTTTATTTTTTTTTATTTGATTCACCTGATTTATGCATGTGTGTTACATATTTGACTAATGTGGGCCTCACTGGGTGCTTTACCCGTGCTGAGGACCTCATTTTACAGTTTGATATGATTTATTTATTTTTTTTATTTTTATTTATGATACATATAAAATAAAAACTAAAGAAAAAAGAGACTCAATAACATATGAGAATTGAAAGAAGGAAAATAGAGCAAAACAAAATAGAGTAAAATAACACTAAAATAAAACAATAGAATAAAACTATATAAATAGGATAGATACATATAAACCGATAGTGAAATTAAAAGGTTTTATATATTAGTGAGTATTGCAATGGTGTTTATGTCTATGTGTTTTTATTTTTTTATTTTTTTATGTTGTGATTTTTTTGTAAAGTTGTCTTTTTTGGTCTTTAATCCATCTTTTAATTTTGAGTGTGAAAAGCTTTTTGTTTTCTTCTTTTTTTTAAATCGAGTGAAAGATGGTTGAATGCTTTTATTGCCTGGTATTTGTGATGTCTTTGTCCAAAGCTTGTGTTTATCGTCGGTGTTTTTAAGTTTTGTATGTATGCTTGTCTAACTGGTCTATTAATGGTTTGTGTTTGTTGGAGTTTGTGTTTTTGGTCAAAGATATAGTTAAGAAGTGTTTTTATGTATAATTGTCGTATATCAAGTCCGTCGAACATGTTGAATATTTGGTCTGTGTCAGTCATTCTGTGTTTTTTTAGTATAATCTTTAAGATGGTTCTCTAGAGGCTAAACTATTGGAATGGTTAAAGAGTTACTTAACCAATAGAATTCTCCAAGTAAAAAATAACTCTTACCTATCACACAAATTCATGGCTACTAGCGGTGTACCTCAAGGGTCACATTTAGGCCCAATACTGTTCCTACTTTTTATAAATGATATCATCACTGTTTTTGATAATAATGTTGAAGTGTTGCTTTTCGCCGACGACTTAAAACTATTTAAACTTATAAAAACAATAAATGACTGTATTCACATTCAATTAAATTTAAATAAACTACAAGACTGGTGTTAAACTAATAAACTTTATCTGAATATATGTAAATGCCAGATAATAAGGTTTTTCAGAACAAATCAACCCCTTAACTATCAATATAAAATTAATAATTTTTCCCTCACCTCTGTCAATGAGATTAATGATCTTGGCATTATTTTCGATTCCAAATTTAACTTTCTTCCACATATAACTACAGTAACCAATAAAGGATTAAAAATGCTAGGTTTCATTCTTCGAAATGGCAGAGACTTTCAAAATATTTCAACATTAAAAATCCTATATTCCTCTCTAGTTCGAAGTCAAGTCGAATATAATTCTTCTATTTGGTCCCCTCACTTCAAAATTCACTCCGATTCCATAGAAAAAATTCAGCATAAATTCTTAAGATTCATTAACTATAAACTTGGTCTACCAATAGAATCAATAAATTACAATCACTTAATGAAAGAATTAAACTAACTCAAACTTTCAGATAGAAGACTTATTTCCGACTTGACTTTTATTTTTAAAATTGTTTATGGTATTATAGACAGTCCTGATTTATAAAAACTAATTACCTTCCACATACCTACTAGGACTACTCAATCCAAAATTCTTTTTAATTGCAACAAAAATATCAGGACTGAGTCATTTAGATACTCGCTTATACCTAGATTGCATGCTGTTGGCAATGCTTTCTCAGAAGTAGTAGATGTGTTCAACTGCACCGAATATAGTTATAAGAAGGCTATAATATCATACCTCAATGACAATAATTAATGCTAGGTATAATAGTGTTCGTCTGCATGGCGTCTATATCATACTCTAATATAGATTCCAAACTGCTTGCTTCATTTATATTAACTATCAGACAGACTAGTTAAGTGATAGCTAATAATGTATAATTTTTGTTTTCAAAATTATTATTTTTAAACCAAAGATTTATTATTGATTCTCTAGCTGGCGGCCCTGAAAAGCTGAACTAATTAGCAGTACCTGTAGTAATTTTAAACTTCAGTCATTTCAACTGAAGGTAACAATAATGTCATTACTAAGTTAGTCCATTTTAGCCAATTCCTAGAATCCAAAAATACGTACAAATAAAAGTAAAGTAGGTATATTGTATACTTGATGTTGAGAATTTTTCTAAGAATTCACCTTTATTTACTTATGTTTATTCTGCATAAAAATGTGTATTTTGTATGAGCTCATATTCTTTTTTGTTTGTTATAAACATATTTGAATCCTATAACTAAATACTAGTTGTTATCATACATATGTACTTTGTTTAATGTACACTATTGTAATTACCCTCCTATGTACCACTGTGTATCATGTATCACAGGATGTAATAGCCATTTTATGGTGTTGAAGTAAATAAATATCTTTATGCAACATTATTTTTAGTATTAATTTTTATTTTTAGTTTTATTTATATATGCATACTCAACTCAAATTTCGACTTTTCGGAGATGTCTGACTAAATCAACTGGACAATCGGTATTTACTATAGGAAAGAAAATATAAATGAAAGATATTAAATAAATATTTCGTCTTCAAACTAATTAGTGGATAAAGGGGAGAGGAAAGGGAATACAAGATAAGGATGGGAAATGCTCCCGATACATTCCATTCTCACGTTAATTATGTCTATTACGTTCATTATTTATATTTCTTTTTTCTTTAGCTCCACACAGTATGCTCTAAGAAAAAAAGCTTATTTTGAGAGAAAAGAAGGAGATAAAGTTTTGCGAAGGAAAAAGGTATGAGGGTTGGATAGGAATTTAGGGGGTTAATGTGTCCAGGAGTGACGGACGTATGAATCTGGAACAGAGATTCTTGAAAGTCTGGGTTAGGACTCACTTAACCAGTTTCTCCCGATCCGACCCGCCACGCAGTAGGTGGACCAATTTGTGTTCGCCGCCAAGACCTAGACAAACCTCACCCCATGCTAAATCACTAAACTTAGCAAACCACCTGGGGTGACCTACATATGGCAGGGGTGCTGGTTGGTTATCCAAGAAATGAACCTATACCCACCTCTCAAATTGAATTACACCGTTAATAGGTACTCTTATTTTATTTTTGCAAAACACGCTAATGAATAATTGACATTTCAAATTATTGGTTTTTTGGTTTGATTTTCCGTGCTATTCATTTATTATATTTATTTATTTACTTTACTTTATTTATTGTACATCGCTTAGTTTTTTTGTGATGTTTCATCCGCCATGCTACGGATATCCCTGTGTTATGGCGGGTGAAACTTACAGATATGAAATTATACATTTGTAATGGTTGATAAATAAAATTAGAAGTTGTACAGATTAAATTAAATTGCAAAATTTTATATTATAATAATTAATTAATTTATAATAATTATAATAAGTTGATAATAATAATAAAAAGTAAAATAAGTTGATAATAATAATAGTTAGTTGATTTTTAAATATTTATATTGAGGGATCAGTAGGATTTATAGGTTCAATTAGGAATTCCACAGAGCCGAACCCTCTGATATGAAAATATCTGGAGTCGGTGAATTATTTTCCCATCTGGTTTCTGGTAGGTTGACATGTTGTTCTTGTATTGTTTTATAATAGTTATTAAAATATAACATGTAAGAAATTGTCATTTAATTATTTGTTAAATTAAGGAACATCGTTTCTAATCATCATTTCTAGTTGTAAGGATCCATTGTGATACATTTTTTTTAAAGGTGAGCGGTTTGGTTTCGGTTTTTAAGTTCTCAGGGAGAAGGTTAAATATTTTAGAAGCTAGGTCTTCGAAATGTCTTCGAGCTGTCGTGGTATGTAGTGTCGGTACATTGTAGTGTCGGTTGGTTATTGTTCTGGTAGTGTAATTATGATGAAAGAGAGTTTTTTTCTTATATTTGAACATGAAATGCGTTAAAGTTAATTTTAGATGGAGTTGCCGTATGTTTAGGACATTATATTCAGTGAAGAGTCGAGTGGAGGGGTATCTTGTCGGTCGCTTGTTGATAACACGTATTATCGTTTTTGGGGCTTTTTGTAGGAGATCAATAAATTTATGAGCACAGCCGCCCCAAATTATGATGCCATCATAGACATCCAAATAGATAGACAAGAAAATACAGATGAGGGGTAAAACCAAACTATGGAAGGGCGAAGAGGGGAAAGATGACTGTGATTCGTTAAAAAATCAATCTGACTGTATATAGGCATCTCGCATTATAATATCACCATTTAGTTCTTAAAAGCAAAATCTGCTTTTGAATGAATAGACCTTTTTACATGGGAGCGCGAATTGCCCCCCACGTTATTAACATATTTGCGTAGTTCAAAGGCGGGAAAGGAAAGTTCGTTACCTTTTTCATAGAGGAATATTTTGTTGCCGTATTTGACACTTTTACAAATGTTTCATAATTTACTTACCCCTGTAACCAGCGCGAGCTCACTGGAGAAACGCCCACATTCGCTATATTCACATATATTAGGGTATAATGTATAGCACAGGTTCTCATTTTTGTTCGTAAAATGTATGATGCATGCTCGGCGCTGGTCAGGAGAAGAATGATGACGTCACATTTTTTAGATGCAAGCGAGGCTCTCGTCGATCGGAGCTGGCTCCATGGAACCGTTATGGGGAGGGGGAAATAATACGCTTATATCACTTAGGGCAGGTCCAGATATATATATATATTTTTTTTTTATTTATTTATCTATAATAAAATATATTTACAATGGTTTTATTTGTATGCCTGTCTCACTAGGGTATACCTGTGTCGAGACAGGCGTACAGGTATATAAATGAATATGGTAGTTACAAGGATATTTCAGGTAAAATACATATTATGAATAGAATTAAAACAGAAGGGTGATTGGAAGGGTGGTAAATCTTTTAAAGAGAGTTATTTTATAAATGTTGGAGATGGAGTAATGAAATAAATTCATATGTCCATGGATGCCATATACTAATAGGGATTGGCAGATAGCATAGTAAACTGTTTTTAGTATTGTAGGAGTAAGGATAATTCTTAGAGTTCGAAAAACATAGGAGAGCTTGCTAATTCGGGGGGTTAGACTGACTAAATGCTGATTCCAACGAAGATGATGATCAATTAGGACCCCCAGGTATTTTATATGGGATACTTTTTCTTGGGCAAGTACAGGAAGAGTAAGGTCTTGGACAAGAGTGGATTGTTATTTTCTGGTTGTTAGTAGGTTGGGTAGCAGCAGTCAGACTAAATAATGGAGTTATGCATGTTAGTACGATCATCTCCAGAAAAGTTTCCACAAAAAAACTCTACAACACATAAACACGCTACAAGGTTTACAGAAAATTTGGTAATACTAAAAGCAAACAAAACAATTTTCCAAAAAGGACCCTTTTACATGGCCACTAAAGTATACAACAACCTTCCACATGATATTAAACAAATACAAGATACACTCAGATTTAAGTCATCACTAAAAACATTCCTTCTGAACAGGTCTCATTACACATTAAGTGAATACCTCACATAGGTACAACTGTTTTTATATTTATATAATAAATTAAAACAAATTCACTTTGTATTACACCACTTTTATATTTATATTTCATTTGTGTTCATATCTGCATAACATGTTAGGTTAACTGGAAGAAATAGGATATAGGTACCTATAAGTTATACCTTTTGTACTAAATGTAAATTTTGTACAATAAATGATTTTGATTTTGATTTATCATCTGCAAAGGATATTAGTTTTCCGGTTATGGGTAGGTTACAGAGTTTATTTATTGATGTATATGAGGAATAAAATTGGGTCTAGAACAATTCCTTCAACAATGATTTAGAGTGGAAATTAAGTTTATTCCGGCGATAAAAGAAACATATTTTCAGATGCATTCCATATTATGAACACATTTCACAAATATTTCAATAGGCACTTCTTTAGTCTGTTCGGTGGAATTTAAGTTCATTGGTTCACAGTTTTATGGTTTGAAGGTGAAGGTGAAATAATATCGACTTGAACAATTCAAACTAATTTTATTCATTCAAATATTTTTTCAACCATGGAACTGTACTTTCTGAACAATTAGATGCGTTATTGCATACCAATATGTCGTCTAAACGATACATGTTCCACTGTTAGAACGCGATAAGCGGTGCGCCTAGATCGGATGCGTCTGGGCGGCGTACGCGACTGCCCACCGGCTGCATGGCAGGCCGGATCGGGAGAAAGTAGTTGAGGGAGTCCCTTTGACCTCTCCAGCCGAACTCTCTCGAAACATCGCCTTGCACCGCGATACGTCCCCCATTCATACGTCCCTCACTTCTGGTCACACTGACACCCAGATTCCTACTTATCCCTCATGCGCTTTTCTTTCCCAGAACCTTCTCCCTTTTCTTACCTAAAAATAATCCCCATAAAGCATCCCCACAGATGAATATTTTAGGGGAATTATGTTCTTCAGGGCCTCCTGTGTGGAGCTAATGTAACAAAAACCGGTTTATAAATTTTAACAAGAAGAGACGTAGATAGAAAAATATTATAAAAGTAAAAAAAATTAGGTATTTTAATATTTTGCACCTATACAAAATTTTTTTCAGTGTTTTGATAAACTTTTTATTTTATAAAGTCGAAAAACAAATACAAAACATGCTTTATGCAAATAATGCATACTGAAAATTTTAATATATTTTCGAATTTGTTGAAATCTCCACCATCCTGTTCCATTTACAGTTTTGAAGGTGTCATTTGGAATAATCATATTGAAACTTTGTCTACTAATAAACGAGTGTGGTACAAAAAGCTCCAAAATAAACTGTTTAAAAGTCCATGGTTCACTGAGGGTAATCTGAAAAGTTCGGAAATAAGAATCATTTTTAAATTAAGATCCGGACATGCACTAATGGGAAAAATATTGTGTTTGATAGGCCTCTCTGATTCTCCAATGTGCTCGATGTATGAACAAATTATAGATGTCTATACACATATTATCGAAGTGCATTAAATATGAACGACAGAGAGTGACAATATTGATAACCCTGAAATCATCGGAAGTTCGGAATTTAATAGCCTCAACTGAGTTCCATGCCATACCGAGACTAATAAAATTTATTGGATCATGTTAACTGGAAGGTATTTGAAAGTGAATTCTTAAATATTGGACAAAATACATTTTAGAATATTAGAGATTATATTGATAATATATTAGGATTATAATTTTAAAACAGAAGAGGCAAAAAATGACAACATTATTTGAGTCAGAAGCCTCGATAATACACATGATTTGAAAAAGATGTTTAATTAAAATGAAGACAATATTAGAGAAACGCAATTGAAAATCTGGAAACAGAAAAATCATAAAAAGATATTGGCATCTCTGGGACTCGAACCCTGAACCTTCGGCTTTCCGAGCCGCGGTCTACCATCTGAGCTAAAGTGTCCCTGCGCGATTCGGTCATTTTTAACTGTATCATTTTTCGATTAAGTACCAACATTTTCTTCATTTTATTAACGCATATTTTATTGGCTGCTATCTTTATATATGAAGTTGGTAGAGTCGTTGCCCGTAAAGCCGAAGGTCTTGTGTTCGAGTCCCAGAGGTGCCAATATTTTTCCTGTTTTTTTGTTTCCAGATTAGGAACATTAGGAAATACATTAGGAATTCATATGTCATACTTTGGTTTATAAATGTGTAAATTCTAATTATGCAATTGTAAATATTCTCCAAAATGACCTGGAAAGAATCTCATACTTGTGATCTCCCGAAAGAAGCCATTCATTTGTTGTGAATGTAATTATTAATGTTCTCCAAAAAAGACCTTGAAAATAATTACATCTTTGCGATTCTTTCAAGAACATAAAGATCATCCCTTCGTTCCGAATGCAATTATTAATGTTCTTAGAAGTTGTCTTGACAGAATCTCATTCTTTTGATATCTTGAACGAAACCATTCGTTTGTTAAGAATATTATGAACTAAATATACAATGTGGCTGTCCTGAAACGGAAATCCTTCCCAGTTGGACAGACAAAGCATCATTTTGTAATGTATTGTATTGTGTTGTAATATATATAAAAATAAATAAAAAAAAAACACGTTTTGTAGGTACTACGTAATATTATTATTGAATATAAATAAGAGTAGTTCTGATATTTCGACTTGCCACCTAATACAGGGGGTCCCGTAATAATATACAAAAGTTTTGATATGGGTATTGTTATGAGAATTATTTCAGGCAATGCCATGAGAAGGGAAACGCCAGCTGCCGCCACAAATATAATAGAAAATTATTAATACTTCGATATCAAGTAATATATCATTATTTTGTGTAATATTTTATTCTGACGGCATGTAGACCGAGAATAAAATACAAAGGAACTGTTGTGGGTTGCTGAGGGAATTCTTTCTTTTGTTAAAGATGGTTCCGCTTTGTTTCTTCAACGTTTATGCTGGACTCATGTTCCGTGAGTTCGGTAAAAATTATCGCATCTTCTCGTTTCCACTGAGTTTTGACGATTCCATGACAACCCAGAATCAATTCAAAATCTGTTTGAAAAGACATCATGAGAAAGTCACCATAAAAAAAATTTAAAATAGCCCATCACCCATAGATTCTCAACCTTTTTTTGCCCACCGCCCACTTTGAGAATAATTTTAATTTCTAGCGCCCCCTAACTGGTGAATCCGAAAAAACGGCAATATACCACGACGAAGGGGGCGTATTGGGATACCACGACAGGATTACATTTGCCACAACGGATGGGGCGTAACCAGATACCACGACGGAGGGGGCTTAATGGGAAACCACGAGGGGGTTACATTTGCCACAACGAACGGGGCGTAATGGGATAGGGAAATTATTTTTGTGGGTGGATGGCCCCGAATGCGATGGAATGGGGTAAGATAGGATGGGGTGGGTTTCTCCGGGTCTCCTACCACCCCCCTGAAAGTCTGGAAAGCCCCCTAATTTTCTCCTGGTCTTCTACCGCCCCCTGAAGGTCTGAAACGCCCCCGAAGGGGCGTTATCGCCCACGTTGAGAACCTACAACGTAACCTAACTTACCGTAACTTATTAAACCATTTTTTTTCATTAAAAGTGACTTTACAAAGGAGATGTTGAGTTGAGTTCATTCTGAGTTGTCCGTTCACAGTTTTTACACTCATCGCCATAAAGATAGTTGTGTGAAAAGTGAGAGAGTCACGTTCTAATGCTGGCCATACGCAGTTTTTTGACCTGCGCAGACGACCGGCGCAAAACCGAAATTCAATTATTTTGAATGACAACGAACCGTGTACCCGTGTGTGTGTGCCTGTTCTCCGGTCGCCTGCGAAGATCACGTCAGTTGTTTTTGTCTGTCCATCGTCTGTGACGATGCGGTTGCTCGTGCGGTTGATCTGCGCAGCCAAGCCTGCACAGGTAACCTCTCCGGTAGACCGTAGCGTGTATGGATTACTTAAGACTCCAGATCCGTGTTAGGTTAGGTTAGGTTAGATAAGGTTTCAAATTTGAAAGCTGATAAGCAAATTAGAAAAACGAATTGGATGACTGACCACATTTTGAACTTAATGGATGAGAGACGTAAACACAAACATAATGAGACACAATATAAAAACTTACAAAGAACGATTAGACGTGAAATTAAAAAAGCCAAAGAAGAATGGATGAAGTCACAGTGTGAAGAACTAGAGTCGTACAGTCGTAGTCACAATGCATTCAATCTTCACAAAAAATTGAAGGAAATTACGGGCACTTCTAGAAGAACTACTCCATCATGTTTAGTTGACGATTCCAATAAATTAATATTGGATGAAAAAGATATTTTACAAACATGGTAAAAGTATATTCATGATACATTCAAAGATATTAGACCGGATATTAATATTCCTAATGATCAATTGCATGGACCATCGATTTTAAAATCAGAAATTCTTCATGCGATAAAGACTTCAGACAATAGAAAAGCGTGCGGACCAGACGATATTCCAGTTGAGGTGTTAAAGCTCTTTAATGATGAAAATGTTGACTACCTGTTGAGGTTATTTAACTCTATATATGACACAGGGAATATACCCTAAGATTGGCTAAAATCCACCTTCGTGACATTGCCTAAAAAACAATACCCTAAGAAGTGCAGTGACTATCGATTAATAAGCCCGATGAGTCATGTCCTTAAATTATTCCTTAAAATAATACAAACCAGGATACGCAATAAGTGCGAGCAGGACTTGGATGACACTCAGTTTGGCTTCAGAAATGCGTTCGGGACGCGTGAAGCATTATTGTCTATCGACGTACTATTGCAAAAGTGTCGTGACCAAAGAAAGGAAGTCTGTGCCTGTTTTATTGACTACGAAAAGGCATTTGACAGGGTAAAACATGCTGACCTAATGAAAATGCTTGCAGATTGTAACGTTGACACCAAAGACCAGAATTTCATTAAAAACCTGTATTGGTTCCAAACAGCAGAAATAAGACATGGGAATGAGAGATCTAATGCAATTGCCATTCAGCGTGGAGTACGACAAGGCTGTATCCTGTCGCCACTATTGTTTAATCTCTATTCCAACTATGTCTTTAAAAGAGCCCTAAGTAATACTGATAAGGGTCTGAAGATCAACGGAGTTGTCACTTATAACATAAGATACGCAGATGATACTGTATTACTAGCTGACTGTATCGATGACCTCCAAGACCTATTAAATGTTGTTAATAATGGGCCTAACAATCAACGTCAATAAAACTAAATGGATGACATTTGGACGACTAGATCACTCTGAATCAGTGATATAGTTAAATGGTTGCAATGTCGAAAAGGTGGAAAGATTTAGATACCTCGGCAGTATTCTCACGGAGACTCTTGACCCAGATGTGAAGGTTAGATGCAGAATTGAAGCAGCAAGAACTGCGTTCATTAAAATGAAATCCCTCTTCTGCAGAGACAATATCAGCTTAAAACTAAGGCAGAGAATGCTAAAATGTTATGTGTGGTCGGTCTTGCTCTATGCATGTGAAACATGGATCTTGAAAGTAAATACCATGAACAGGTTAGAGGTTTTTGAAATGTGGCTTCACCGGAGAATGCTTAAGGTCAAGGTGGTAGAGTGGACCGGCATTAGAAGTGTGGAGGAGCTATTTCGGGCAGCGCAAGACAGAGAGACATTCTCAAGAGTGATCGTCGGGGGGACCTGATACAGCAACGTCGGGGGGACCTGATACGGCACGCAAAGAAGAAGATAAGGTTACGTTTAGTTTCCTTACTATTTTAAAATCCTTTGCAGTATATTATTATGGAGGCGCGCTCACTTGCCTAAGTGACATTAGGCTGACTTTTTATGGATTTATTTAATTTTAACAACAATATTACCTTATTTATTAAAATTAGCTTTAATAAACTCAATTCTTTCATCAAACAATTGTAATTGGTGCTTTCAAGGGGAATACCGAATTAATATATAAATATATAATTTTTTTACTTTAGCTCCACATGGGAAAATTATTTTCCAAAGGGCCTATATCATTTTAGAGAAAGCTGTGTGAAGGGTATTTTAAGGAAAGAAAGAAGAAGAAATTCTGGGAAGGAAATAGGTATGAGGGGTGGGTAGGCATCTGGGGGTCAGTGTGTCTATGAGTGACGGACATATGGTTCGAACCGGCCCGCCACGCGGCAGGTGGGCAGACACATCGGCCGCTAAGACCTTGACAAACCTCACCCCATGAACCATTTTTTTTTACATTAGCTTTACATAGGAGGCCCTGAGGAAAACAATTTCTCTCAGGGCCTATGTCATCTAAGGGGATGCTGTGTGGAGGGTCTTTTTAAGGAAGGGAAGGATAGGAAGTTCTGGGAAGAAAAAGGTATGAGGGGTGGCTAGGTATCTGGGGGTCAGTGTGTCCAGGAGTGACGGACGTATGAGCCCATCTCTCCAATTGCGTTTCAAGGCGATGGGTCGAGTGAGTCCGGCCGTAAAGTTAAAAAAGTTAGTCTCTCTCGATCCGGCACGCCACGCAGCAGGTGGACAGACGCATCCGCCGCCAAGACCTGGACAAACCTCACCCATGAACCCGGGCACCCCTGCTAAGTCACCAAACGTAGCGAACAACTTGGGGTGTCCTAGGCAGAGCTTTTCGTTATCCAAAAAAATGTTACCCATACCCGCCTCCCAAATTGTAAATTTGTTAATGTTAATATTAATATGTCTTAGGGATGTACCTATGTTGATTTCAATACAGCGCGACGTCAAAATTTTTGCCGTGATAAAAGTCACTCTTACGCGCCAGTTACATGAGGGCCTCAATATGTAAGGAGGGTATCATTCGTGTATATTGAATACCGTCGTACAATAAGGGGCCAACGATCGAAATACCTCCCGCTGCTGAATGGATAACTTTGCTGAAGCCCTGAAGCTCAGAACTTCAATTAATTTATATGATTCGGTTTGGAGAATTACTGCTTTATAGTTAAGATTCTCATTTAAGTATTTTCTATCTCTGTGAGTTAATCAGTCACTTACCTATTTAATTTAGATGTGAGTTGCTTTGGAAAATCTAAGGTAGAATTTGAGTAGTAACTATTCAAATAAGCAGGTGCGGCTTAATCATACTAAGATTAAGGTTGGTTCAGATGGTGAGTGGATAAGCTGATCTCATCTCAAAGTTAATTAACAATTTTAAGCCTTAAAATATTAACGCTTAAAGTGTATTTGTTCGGTTCTCGGAACAACTCATATTTGTCTCATAGAATTCGTCGTGTCTCTTTTACTATCACAGTGAGAAATATGATTCAAACTGTCTTAAAAAGAAGAAAAAAAAACCAAGCTTCATATTAAAATATAAAAAATAACCACAAAATAAGTAATTAGGAAACCAATGTTTCGAATCGCATAATAAAATAAATTTTTGAAACTTTTTTTAATTATTTTTTAAAATTTTTTATATGGAACAACAAAAAAATTAAGATGACAATAACGTTTGTAATACTTTGGCTTATAAAACGTATGTGTGTTTTTTTTCATTATCAGCATAGACATATGAATATTACTAGACGTGCCCTAAGTGATAAAAGGGTATTATTTCCCCCTCCCCATACCGGTTCTATCTGAACCGGCTTGGATTGAGTATTGCTTCGCGTAAATCTAAAAAAATGTGACGTCATCATTCTTCTGCGAGCCAGCGTCGAGCGCTCATCGGTGCATTTTACGAAATAACTCCGCAAAAAACATGGTTTGTGTTTTGAAAATGTGTAAATATATACCATCACTCGAGATACATGGCGTGATCTCGTCGATGTTTACTGGGGTAAGTAAATTATGAAACATTTGTAAAAGTGTCCTAACTAAATACGGCAACAAAATATTGGAGTCTGAAAATAGGCGAACTTTACTTTGCCCATGTAAAAAGGTCTATTCATTCAAAAGCAGAGTTTACTTTTAAGAAATAAATGGTGATATTATAATGCGAGATGCCTATATACTGTCATATTGAGTTATTGACGAATCACATATCTCCAATGTCATCTTCCCGCTCCGCGCCCCGCTGTAGTTGTTGTCTACCCCTCATCTTTATGTTCTGGTCTAGTAATATTCATATGTCTATGGTTTTCAGTAATTTTAGTTAGAAAAAACGTAGAGAGGTCATTTTTAAAACTTTTGTATGTTTGTTTACGAAATTTTTCTATTCTCTAAATTATATGTTTTTTTAAATTTATAAAATTTGAAACTGAATTTTATCACCTGTCAAAAACAGTTTTTGTTTAACGGATACGTTAAAAAATATTCCATTTATATGGATTTTATTGTATAGCAAAAATATTTTGATCCTCTGAGAAAATGTCGTTAAACAGTGAAGGACTGATTTTTTAAGACCACGAAGCTAATGTTACTATGAAAATCCCAAAGGCATAATACCCCACAAGCCAAAAATGTATCTTTGAGATATAACACAGAATATTATGGACGTGAATGCCGTACGCCAGATGGTACAAAGCAATAATTTAGTTTCTCACTTTATTTTGTTTTGAGGTTTTCGTGAGGCGAATACGTCAAAGCTGGATATAAACCCATGAAATATGCATTGAATTTGTAGTAATTCAACGCTTATCTAAGATATTTGTAACAGAAAAATATGAAATAAAGTACATTACAGACGAACTTGGCACCAGCAAGTAGTTTGGAATTGTACCCAAGCTTCTGTTATTTCAACTTTTCACGTAACCAGACCCTTTCGTTCGTCTTAGTGTTGTAAATCTCCAAACTAAGCGTCCCTTTCTTAATAAGGAAGTTGAGTTCATTTAAAAAAAAAACGTTTTATCAATTTTCACATTCAAACTTACATATATACTCGTAACTACTAGTATTTTTTTTTCAAAGTTCGTTTTCATAATAAAATTAATTTTCCAAGTTAAAATTTTATTAAGCCCGCCAAAACGAGCGGAATCCGAGCGGTAAGAGGCGGGGTGTGTGTGTGACGTCATTTGGACTCTGATAAGCATTTTGTATGGAGATTTTTAAAATTCTTCAATATGGAAATCCAATACTTTTTTATCAATGTTAACCGTCTATCAGAATTAATGGTATTTCAAAAAATATATCAAGATTTCATTGTTAAATTAATTTTAAAAGTTAGAATTTTTGAATAACGACTCCCGCTCGAACCAATTCTGTCGAGATTTTGTAGAAAATCTTGAGCTCGCAACTAGCGCCACACGCTAGCCAGTAGCGATTATTATGACTCCCGTGCGAACTAATTCTGACAGTTACGAAACCAGCTGTTGGTGGGCCGCCATCTTCAGGCAAACGCTAGCAGGTAGCGAGCAAAGTTGACCACCTTTCAACACTTTTTTCGTAGATTGTCCACAATTTGCTAGTTAGCTTGAAATACGATTACACTGAGCGAGTTTACTAACAGATAGTGAATTTTCCAACTAGTAGCTTGTAAACTCGCTCAATGTCATCGAGGCTTTACTTAAACTAAAAAGACTCATAACAAGATAGCAAGTATATACCCATCTCATCATAAACAAACCATCTATCATGTAATAGAAAGAGATGCACGATCATGATTCCAATGATCGTACAAACCGGCGTACAGATGACGTCAGAATTCTTTCGACCAATCATGAATCGTTTTTAGTTTAAAGCTTTTTAATAATTTTTTAAGAACTTTTAATTAATTTTAAGAATAATAATATAGAAATTCTCGTATATTTATATTTTTAGAATCAATATTTTTTGATCTATGTGAACATATTTTTTATGAGTCAAAATATTTTTCACTCAACTTCCTTATTGCGTTGCGCTTTCTTATTGGATAGCACACTTGGTGATACAGTTATTTGTGGTTTTAACGTTTTTTTAGTTAAAGGGATCTCATTTCTGCTGCATTCAGTTTACTTTTGTCCTTCCAATGCAAAATTCACGTTGTGTCAAATATTAGGATAGGTACCATATCTTGTTTTAAACTGTCATATTAATCTTTATGAAATTATTTACTTTGTGATGGAATTTCGTGTGGTTTGAGGTAAGTTGACGTGAAAACGTCTTTTAAATAAATTTATAATCGACGTTGGGTGTTGGGAGACAATCGGGTCAATATGTGCGACATTTCTTATGGAGTAATTTCTAACTTTAATAATTCGGTTACAAATAGACACGGCGCCACCACATAGACAAGTTCCACCACTATAGACTTGCGCAAACTGTGCTGGCGTGAATGATTTTCGACTTTCCGGATTCGGCACGTCTCCATAAACAACAAAACATCCTACGTCTTTACCTGCCCCGTATTCAACCAATGTAGGTTTACAATGAATACAATCCACACCAAACTTTTATAATTTTAATACAAGTACTGTACACATCGACCTAGACTGTTTCCAATTACGTTTTCACTAAAATAACAGCGACAGTGTCCGACTCTGTCGATCTACAATTATTTTTTTATGTTCAGCAGCTTGCAAGGTAGAAATCAACCTTACGATTGCAAATCTCGAACAGGAGTGTTGTAAAGTGTTTTAACTCCAGGCCGTCTCACAAACACTTTAAACAAAAACTCCGGATTCAACAAAACACTTTGTTGGCGAAATTCTGGGTCTCGACCTTATCTAAGTCTCAATCACTACGTTATCGGCAGCTTTATTGATTTTAGCGCCATCTATGAGTAACCTCTTAAGATGGTACGAGAGATTTTTCAATATTTAATGGTTTTTTTGCGTTTTCGAAGTCGCCTACGTCCATAAATGTACGAACAAAAAAATTTTTTTCTTACTTTACAACCGTTTTAAAAATAGCTGTTTTCAACAAATCTCAATCGACCTGCAAATATTTTTCTTATGTGGTCATATACAAGAAGGAAAAAAAAGAAAAAAAAAATGTTTAGATAGAAAACATCTCAATCTATGCCTGCTCATTTTTACATTTTTTAATTGAAGAGCCTTTTTACCTAAATTACGATGTGATACTATTAAAAAAACTGCATAAATCAGTCAACTTTAAAATCGTTTTAATGTACCAAAAAACAGGTTAGTTAATAAAATAAAAATATGATCCAATTAAACGGTATTTTAAGTAAGTCAATTTAAAAAAATATTTATTTAATTCCAATGATTTACTTGGTTTACTTCGATATTCGTAAGTATATATAATGACCACTTTGATCAATCAATTTCATTGCGCGAACAGGCCTCGCCGAGAACAGTCGCCCCCGACGTTGTCCCGCGTGATTTAAGTAAAAACAGAATCACCAAAAAGATCAATCATTTACTAGACCTGAATACATTGTAAGAATTATTAAACTGACCTTTTTACAATGTTCTTTAATTTACCATCCACAATATTTGCGCGGGCGAATTCAGTCGGCGTTGGCCTCAGGGATATTCAACGCAAACATTTAATATTCTGTTTTTATGATAATAAAAAAACAATTGAAAATAATTACATAAATCTTTCTGATAATTACATAAGAAACTATAATATGATAAGCATAATTCGGTGTTAAATAAATACATATTAAAAAAAAATTTAATGTAATTTCGTTAAATTATTTACATAAAAATTATTCCTTACATCCTAGTTTTGTTCACTTTTAGAAATATTTATTTTTAAAATATTTCTTTTTTATAAAATATTTCTTTCATTACTAGTTTTGTCATTTTTGGTAAGGCTCTCGAATAGCGTTAAATTTTATTTGATTTTTTTATATTATTCCACAATTTACTAATTTTAAAATATTAGGTCCTTACATATGAAATTGGCGTTTTGTATGGGAGGAACATAAAGTCTTTTTTTTTTAAATATTATATATTTATTTAATCAAAGGTACCATTGCTATCTATGCACTTTTGCCATCTCATAGGTATTCATCGATCCCTTTACTAAAAAAACCATTCGGACGGGAATCAATAAAATCATTGATAGTCCAGTCAACCTGTGTCGTAGAACACCAGTTGAAGGAAATAAATAGTATAAAGCTAATTTTTTCCCCATCGACTACTACTATTTAGGCAAGTGTTTTGTCAAAAGTCCCCACCCCTACCACCCTTGCTCCACCCCCTGTGCCCCCCAAACATGAAAATTGTAAGGGTTTTGTAAATCGCGTCTATCTCAATTACTAAACAACACATCGGATTGAAACTTTTTTATTCTCTTTTTTATAATATTTTCTACAATTAATGTCCAGTAAATTTTCATCGTAACTTTTACCGTTTGTTTGTAATTTGAAATTTGAAAAGGTAAAAATTTGTATATTTTTTGGAACGAAATTTTACTTTTTGTCACAGAACTTTTCAGGCCGACATTTTATGAAAAAATGTTTCCTACAAAGGTTATAGCCCTTTCTATGAGCTATGAAATAATATATTTTAATGTATACTTTATGGCAAGAAAACACCAGATATCAACCGTGAATGCTTGGTGCGCACCATCTCTGCGGCGCTCCGCGGAAGCCGATTCATTGCCGCACTACTCATGTTTGTTTATACTTATTTATTGTATTTTTTGTCAATTGCTTTAAAATTTGGTTTTACTGAAGAAGTGAAATAATGCTTACTGGTATCAGTTCAAGATTTCAGTAATTAAAAATGCCAGAGTTGTTGCATGCAGAGTGAATCATGCCAAGGTCAGAGTCCAGAGAGAGGGTTGCGTCGCAAATGTCCGTGTTTCGCAGTGATTGTGTTTTACGGTTTGTGTTTGTTTTTGTGAACCAACATGGAGAACTTGTCTTGTGTTATTTGTTTTGCTTTTGTGCCAGTTTCACTACCTGGATGGTCTGGATACATGCGAAACTGTTTCGATGGTAGACAAAACTTTGAACCATCTTATGTACTAGCTTTGCCTTTCATAAACATAGATCCAGGAAATCTGACTGCTATTTATTCTGCCCTTAGTTACGTTTCTAAAGAAAGCAAGGTAGCTGACCAGCCGTATATTGTTGCATTTGACCAACCACTTTTCCTGAAAGCAGTTGACATTGTTGGAAGCTCCTCTAATTTGGTAGCCGTCTGTTGTGCAGTGTGTGGTCTAGCGTTGTCATGAAGCAGCAGTGGCCTAGAGCGATTAACCAGTCTCGGTTGTTTAGCAGCTAGCTTTTCCATCATGGTTTGCAGTTGCTGACAATAGACATCTGCCGTAATCGTCTGGCCAGATTTAAGAAAGCTGTAGTGAACGACACCAGCACTAGTCGACCAAACGCTCACAAGTAACTTTTTTGGAGTCAATTTTCGCTTGGGGCATGGTTTGGCTGGTTCGGCAGGGTTCAGCCATTGCGATGAGCAAACATACTTGACTTTATATATACTCTTACTTACACCAGCGCATTTGTACAAAAAATCTTCACTATATATAAATTCGTTTGATATTCATATCAACTTATTGTTATGGGTATTTTTGAAGTCGATTATACGTTTGAAGTGGAGGGTTTTTATGTAAACTAAGGAGAGAAATGTGTGAGACGTATGTGTGGTAAAACAATGTATGATCGTGCGAGAAATGTGGATATCCGCAAAGAATGTAAGGCTGATGTAAGCATAATGAGTAAGATTAAGAAAGGGACCCTCAGATGGTTCGGGCATGTAGAGCGAATGAACGAAGGAAGTAGTGTAAGAAGAATATACGACGCGAATGTGAATGGTAGAAGAAGTCGGGGACGCCCGAGGAAGACATGGCACGATCAAGTGAATCAGATACTTGAGTCGGGTCATGTCAAAAGTCAGAATAATAGAAGAGAATGTATGAGACGATGTATGAATGTGAGTGAGGCAAAGAGTGTATGCCAAGACCGAGTTGTTTGGCGGTCCGTCCTCTCTGCCTACCCCTGCGGGGAAACGGCGTGATGGTTAGTTAGTTAGTTAGTTAAGGAGAGAAAGTTTTAGGACGGAAAAGGATATGAGAGGTGATTAGAAATCAGGGAGTGTCCAGGAGTGATGGAAATATGAATCCATTCTGCGGTGAAAGGTAATGAATCGAGAAAATAGATGATCTGCCAGCAACGCACAAGCAACCGATTGAAAAAAAAATTATCCTTAAAAAATTTATAATGGGTTTTAAATCATCAAATATTTGAAGAAAATTTTCGAGTTCTGTGAAAGTTCTATTCAAGTTCTGTGATATTTAATTTTTATGATGCAACTGGCTTATAATGATATAATAACAGAACTTGAGTAGAACTCACACAAAACGTGGATATTATCTTAAAATATTTGATGAATTGTTAAAATTTTTTACAAATATTAAATAAAAAAGATTTAAAAAAAGGATTAATAAAAGTATTTACATAATCGTCTATTCAACCGTTATATTATTCACAATAAATATGTCCAGTTGTGAAAGAAAATCAAAGACAAAAAAAAAATTTCTTTGTGATAATTAATAACAAAAATAATTTTCGATTCATCAAAGTAATATTTACTAACCCCAAAATACATAATTTGAGATGAAAAAGGCATAATTTCCATTGAAAAATATTCCTTTCTGCCAAAACTCTAATAAAACTGATTTTATACCCCTGACAACGGTACATATTCTGTGAACATAATTACACACGAGTTTCACGGTAAAGTCGACGCCTTACAACTTGACGCGAGGAACAAATGCCGCGGAATTAGATTAAAAGAGGCGTTATGAAATTATTTACAAATTCGTCGAGGATTTTTCGTTGCCGAATTCAAGAAACGACACGGGCGACGTTAGATCAATGTCCGAAACTAAAATCACCGAATTTAAAAACAGTCGTAGCCCTGCTAAGCTCTTAAGCAAAGATATCACAGAAAGGACATTAGAATTAGAAGACGAATGTGGAATTTTCTTAAATTAAACAGTGTAATTTTGTATACTACTTCATTTAATTACGTTGTTAATTATAATAATAATATCTTTATTTGAAAAACAAACAGCTTTACAAATATACATAAAAAAAGAATGCTAAAATAAAACAGTAAGCCTAAAAACATGTTTTCGCTAATAAAATTTGATGATCTGATGAAATCATTGCAAAACTACACGTGAATTTTAATTTAGTTTTAATTATCATACTTTATCTTTGGCAAAGCCAATTTCCGAAATTAATTAAAAATTGAAAAGAACATTAGAAGACAAATGTGGATTTTTCTTAAATTAAACAGAGTAATTTTGTATACTACTTCATTTAATTATAGTGTTAATTATAACTGATCTAACGAAATCATTGTAGCCGCAAACATAGAACATGTGGATTTTAATTTAGTTATAATTATCATACTTTATCTTTGTCAAAGTCCATTTTCAAAATTAATTAAACATTGAAAAGAACATTAGAAGACGAATTTGGAATTTTCTTAAATTAAACAGTGTAATTTTGTATACTACTTTATTTAATTACAGTGTTAATTATAACTGATCTAACGAAATCATTGTAGCTGCGAAACTAGTTCACGTGGATTTTCATTTAGTTATAATTATCATACTTTATCTTTGTCAAAGCCCATTTCCGAAATTAATTAAACATTGTAGACATTCTACTCTCAATTCCCTCTTCAGCGAGCGTCATCACTTTCTCCGTCGATCTACTTCTAATTCCCTTTTTAAGTTAAATCGTGTCCTCTAGGATTACCGATAGCGATTGAGATCCGAAGCGAAGTGCTCCTCATTCTTCTCGTGTTCCTCCTTTCTACTTTGAAAGATAAAAAGCTTTTAAAAAACCTGATGAAACCTTTGATAGCAGCTAAAGCTCTTCCGAATCTGGGAAAATACGACGCGATGAATTTCGCGTATATTTTCTTACAAAGGAAAGTACAAATTAACAGAGTTTTTTCTGCCTCCACTGCATTGGGGATTACTCTTTAAGAGCTTATCGAGGGAATAAAATATTTTTACATCGAAACTTTTCAGTTACAAGCGCTTCACAAAGGACTGAAGGTTTTATGAAATGTTGGAAATTTTTGTGTGGTTTGTGTGTTATTATGAATTGCATACATATTTAAATGCTTGACAAAGAATTAGTAAAAGCTAGTAAGAACTAGTAAGAATTATATGCAGAGTTTTGTTTTTTTTTTTGCTATAGACATATTTAAAAATAATTCGATTAACTTATAATTTCTCGCATTTAAATGTACATCTGTTACTGGTTAGTGGCTTCTGATGGACACCCATAAATTTTCTCGCATTTAAATGTACATCTGTTACTGGTAAATAAGTAGCCTTACTAAAAAAAACCACAGCACGGCTGATAACCTGTGTTGCTACCGCAACATGAATAAAACAAAAATACACTAAAACACGAAATATTACAAATAAGATTTTCTAAAAACGTATTTTAAATCTGGCAACAATGTAATTTTTTATAGTGTACATCAGGGGTTCCCAACGTTTTTGTACTCTAGAGCACATTCTAAAATATCGGTAGGGTGGCGGGCGCCACCTCTTTTTAACCGACAAACTTCTTCCATAACTGATATTATTAACGTTTCGGACAGCGTTACAGTGTCCATCATCAGGGCAGATGTCTAAAAAAAAAACAACATTCTTCCATAACTTCTCATTTTCCCGTAATATTTTCTTATATTCATAATTTAATAAATAATACACAAAAATGTTTCAAAATAATAAAATTATTATTCAAATTGCACTACTTACTCAGAGTTACAAAACGTAAACGTCGTAAAACATAATAAACAAAAAACACAAATACAAAGAAAAAATTTTATAAAAAAATATACTATCAATATGTCAATGTGATCTTTGGCATTGCTTATCATTGGCCAGTGCCTCATAATTAGGAGAGTATGTCGATATTCCTGTTAGCAAACAATCATAAAGATGCTCATCGGTGAGTCGAGATCTATATTTTGAGCCTCGCCTCGGAGTTCAAAAACTCTGTCTCTGTCGAACAGTGGCGGGCGCATGCGAATCGCCCGCGGGCACAGGGTTGGGAACCCATGGTGTACATAATAAATTGTTTGTTTTCCTATATAACCGCTAGGTGGCGGCGCCCGCGCATTCGTCGTTCGTGCTGAAATCGCGAAAAAAAAATTCACTCCGCGGATGTGTGTGTAATATTACTCAAATGTGATAGTAATTTCTATTAATATAACTAATTCTCTCTTATAATTGATATATTTACCGTGTTTTTTGGTGGTTTTTAATAAGTTTTAGTCAAGTTATAATAATAATAATCATACTTTGAAAATTGAAATGTCAAAAAATATTTTATATATAACATGAAAATTCAAATTTACATTTAAAGGATTTTATTTTATGAGAATTTCATAAAAGTGTTTTTTTTTTTTTTAATATTAATATCTAATACATGTGTTCCTAAACGTACCAAAGAAATTAAAGTCTTTAGAGAGGCAAGAAATCTGTTATAAAAGTCGGTATTATTTTTTAGGTTAGTTTTTGGCAATAAAAAAACTTTGAAATTTTTTATTATTTTTTTATTGTATGCACGAGGAAAAAGTGAGGTGACAGTTTCGTTCCAAATTCATTATATAAAAGGACTTTTTTTTAAATTTTGTTTTTAATGTATTTCTCTACACTTTCAAAAAAAATGTTTTGGTGAAAAAAAAAAAAAAAATAAAATATAACACAGATTACGGAAATTATACTTCATTTCAACAATTATTACAAGAAACAACTATTTACGAACACAAAATAGGTTATTAGGTTCTTAGTTTAGGTAAATTAAGTAATTCATGCGTTTTTAGTTTAAAACGAAACTTCGCAAATGTCAAATCCATACAAAAAAACATGGCCGTAATGGAGATGGTGATTTTTAAACTATTAATTAAAATCGAATTTTAATGCATATCTTCCGTCTATCCCAACTGAAACCGATGATTCTTGAGGTAATTATGTTTAAAAGAAGTTTACTTTTCAAATTTTACGACAGTATTAAAAGTGGCTTGTCCATACTTTACCAAAAAAAAAAAACCATTTTTTCCGTGTTTGAATCTTAAAATATGGCAGTTTTTTTAAAATTAAAGTGTATGTCAAATACATAAATCTAAAAGGTAATTTTATCTAATTTTCATAAATGGTATTTGTTTTTATGACACCTTCAAAAATAAAAAAAATATACAGAACATTCAAAATACTTGGAAAAATTCCAAATTTAGTTCAGACATCATTAATAAAAGAGAGATAAACTACCCTCTCAAGCTGTGTAAACAATGTGTATTTTTTTCCATGAACAATTTTTAAATTAGTAATGTTTTCACATCCGCGGCCGTTTGTCAATTGAATAAAATTTTCACTGGATTTTTTAGTAAGGCTGATTATGTTTTATGTAGGTATTAATACCATCCTTCAATTTGGGAGGCGGAAGCGCCGCCCTGGATCCATTTATTGGATAACCAACACCCCTGCCGAAGTGGTTCGCTATCTTTAGTGACTTAGCAGGGGTCACTGTGTTCAAAGGTGACGGGGGGAAGGAGGGTGGGGTTTGTTGGTAATGGAGGGGGTGGGGGAGGGGGTAGGGAAGGTGGAGGAGGCGGAGTGGGAACTCCCTAATACTATGCGAGCGAAGCCGGGGGCAAAAGCTAGTAATATTATAAACGCGAAAGTTTGTATGGATGTATGTGTGTTTGAAACTCTTTAACGCAAAAACTGCTGAAAGAATTTTAATGAAACTTTACAATAACGGGAAAGGTGATTCAGGGAGAAACAATGCATTTCTTTGAATATGGCATTGCCACGCATTCCGGGAACCAGCTGGTTAAAAATAATATTAGAAATTTTTTCTGTAATTTGCAAAATATCACAAAAAATAACACGTTTTTGACACGAAAAGCCTTTTATGGGAAGGAAAACATAACCAAAATACATTCAGTAAAGCTCTGGAAAAATCGTCGAGTTTACAAAAACATTGCACGTTCAAAATAAACAGTCCTCAGAGTAATTACCTCCCACACAACACGAACTTACCTCCCACGCTCCCAGGAACGAATCTGTTTATGGGTGTACTATGTGTAAACTGTGTACTACAAGCCTTATCCCTTATCCCTAACCTTGCCAGATACGAATGGACCAGGGCTAAATATATGCCTAATAATAATAACAGTACATTTTTTATTTATAAAGCGAAGTTCAAAGATATTTTCATCTCATAGTTGCCAACAAATCCCACTTACCTACGAGTATAGCTTAAAAAAACATTTTTTTTTAAATATGTTGATGTTATCTATTTAGAAACACTAACAAAATATTTATTCAAAGAAACTATACCGTCCATTTACAATTGGCGTGTAAGAAAATATTTCTAACAAATGTGCTCGCAATAAAACGAATTGTTTAACTGAAAACAACAATTTTTATTATTTTCCAACTCAGAAACTCAGTTCATGCTACGAGATAGTAATACCATGATGGCAAAAAAGTTAATAAAAGCATTGTTGAAAACAGAACAAAATAGTTTAAAATTTGAAAACTGTTAAGTAAAATTTGAAGTGAAAACTTCTTTAGCACCGTTGTGATTTGAAACTCGATGAAACGAAAAAGCGACACTAAAAAGAGACAAACACATACATCTATAAGGTTTAGCCTGCGAGAGAATGAGATAGAATAATCGGTATACTCTTTGTACGATACTTCGTAAATAATCGGTCTTCTCTTTGTGCGGTGCTTTGTAGCCTCTCCACTCTTAACTACTTTAGTTTCTGAAGGTTTCACTTCTAACGCGTGTGAACTGCACACTTGTATATTTTGTCTCACGGCTACGTTTTATGACGGCACTTGTAACGTCAGAATCATGATTTGGTTCAAACGTATCTTAGTGATAGAACACAGCGAATAGAGATAAATAAAAAGTTAAGCAATGGTAAATCAATTTCTTTTGGAGTCCCTCAAGGTAGTGTACTGGAGCCAATATTGTTTCTAATTTGTATAGACGATTTATGTAGTGTATTCCTGGTAACTTTGTTAGTTTTGCAGATGATTAATATTTGTGAGTAAAACTTGAGATGAAACTTTAGACAAATGTGAAACAGGTTTTAGAGTGGTAAATAGTTGGCTGAATAAATGTATTTTACCTTTGAACCAACAAAAAACCAAATACATCACTTTAAGCGTTTCATTTGAAAGTCACTCATAACTCGATTGAGATTGAATGTTAAATGCTTATATTGCGTGAAATTTTTTACATCTTTGTGTAAAGTTTGTTTTAGGTAGGTATATTTTCAAATATTTTTGATATTGAAACTGCTGTATCGCGGTACATAACCTAATTTTTATCAACTAAAAAACGCAGCCTAACCACAAAAACCTATAAACTCCTTAGCTCACTAATGAATGTAAATAATAAATAACCATAACTAAATCTAAGAACGGCCATAATTGTTAGGGAGGCGTTTATGGGAACCGCCGCCCGGAAACCATTTTTTGGATCCCAACTCCTACCATAGGTCATCCCAAGTGACTCGCTATGTTTAGTGACTTAGCAGGGGTGCCCGAGATCATAATGTGTGGTTTATCTAAGTTGTGGATGCAAATGCGTTTGCCAACCCACTGCGTGGCAGACCGAATTGGGAGAGACTCGTTAAGGGAGACCTATCCTAGACCCCCCAGCCGAACCTTGATGACCTATCGCCTTGCAACACAATGGGAGTGATGGATTCATACGTCCGTCACTCCTGGCCACACTGGCCCCCAGATTCCTTCTCACCTTTTATACCTTTTTCCTTCCCAGAAAGACTCCACACAGCATCCCCAAATATGATACAGGCCCTGAGAGGAAATTATCCCCCTTTAACTGAATTAGCTTCTTGTGTGAAGCTAATATAAAAAAGCTTGCTAATAAATATAGGACGGCCATAACAGGCTGAATCCGGTTCGGCCTACCAATGAAAGGGGAAAGAAGTTGTATATTTCACTTTTTTTATAGTATTACCTCACAAGAGTCTCAGCTGCTCCCGTCTGGAGCCAGTGAGACTATGGCATCCCCAATTGGGGTATGTTTGTGAGGCAGAAGGTAGTGGGGAGGGGAAGGAGATAGGGAAGATGAAACGCAGCTAAAGCCATTTCAAGTAACGTTTCAATTCTGAATGGTGGTCTTACACAAGGGCGATACTGAGAGTATCTATCCACTCTGGAACGTGCCGCAAATATACTATATATTATTTTTAATGAATAAATTGTGAAATAACACAAATTAATCAAATAAAATTTATTTCCCACTCCGCGCCGGGATTCGATCCCGCGACCTTCGGAATGCTAGTCAAGAGCCTTACCGCTGGACTACGCCGGCCGTCAAATATAGAAATCACTCCTTCAATAATAGAAAATTCGGTTAGTCACATCATTTAAATGACCATTTCATTAAAACGGTGATTTAAATCAATTATATTTTTTCTAAATTAAATCAAAAATATCTATGATCTTCCCTCTCTGCCCGTTTCAGTCCTAATCCTGACCCTGTACTAAGCTTGTACTTGCTGTGCCCTATAGTAGTTATAGTTACAGAGTTGTATCGCGGGTATATGTAAGACACGACAATGCCTGGGCCAAAACAATACCCCGTTGAGTACGGTGAGAACTAAGTGTACTTGGGTAATAAAGCAACGAGATAATAATATCTGCCTGTTCTGTTATGAATTTATCTCCCTTCGTCTGAAAACAGTTGTAAAATCCTGACACAGGTATGCGTTCAATGTCTTCTAATACAACTGTGTATTTTATGATATATATTACTAAAATATAGTTACTAAAATATTAGAAAAATGAAACACTACAACTTTGTATAAACCACTTAAATAATGCGTAAATTCTACCGGTTTCGGAACCAACGTTCCTTCTTCGGGGAAAGCTTATACTAATTTGACAGTTTCGAACAATTTATTTATTTATTTATTTATTTTATGTGCATCTATATAAAAAGGTTTACATATATTTTTTTGGCCTTGCCTGTCTCACTAGGAAATCCTGTGTCGAGACAGACTAGTTTACAAATATTTTATAAATATTAAATAAAGTACACTTTTCAATACAGCAAAAATATTTGACAAAAATTTTCAGGTTGGTTAGTGGTAACAATAATGAGATAGAGGATTATATTTGGGTGAGGTGACTAATTATTGCACGACCTTTTTCGATGATCCATTGTTTGATCAGTATTTTGTATTTGTTAATATTATTCGATTGTCTTGTTTTGTCAGGTAGGTTATTGTATATTTTAGGCGCAATGTATTTGAAATTTCTTTGACCAAATGTTGTGTTTGTTTTAGGTGTTTGTATGAGTTCTTTGGTTTTGTGCCGTGTGTTTACAATATTTTGGGTATTTTCATAAAATGTACATGTTTTATTTTTAAACAGATGAGTTAAGATTGTTTTTGTGTAAATTTGTCGAATATCTAATACAGGGAATTTTTTGAATATATCTACAGTACTTGTTATTATGGGAACTTTAAGAATGACTTTCATAATTAATTTTTGTGCCTTCGATAATGAATCTATAGCTGATAGTGTTGCACCTCCCCATGCGATTATTCCATATTCAATGATTGATTGACAAAGAGAGTAATAAACAATTTTCATAGATTTGGAATCTAGTATGTTTCTAATGTTTTTGAAGAAATAAATATGTTTTCTTAGAATTAATTTTCTTTTCTTAACAATGTTTTATTATGGTAGGGGTGGAGCCGTTGCTAGTTATTAATGTAGATTGGGTGGGTAGATATTAATGTAGAGTGGGTGGGTAGGGGAACAAATCCACGATTGAGTTATAAGATAATATTTTTTGTTTATTGATAATAGATTCATTATTTTTAAGGGATTTTTTAATTTCCAAGGATTCTAAGTTATCCAAACGTTTTCCTTTGTGATAAATATGAAAAATATGATTAATATGTCAAATTAGTATAAGCTTTCCCTGAAGAAGGAACGTTTGTTCCGAAACCGGTAGGATTTACGCATTATATAAGTGGTTTATACAAAGTTGTATTGTTTCATTTTTCTATAATGGATAACCACAAAGTGATAGCTACATTCAAAAATACTAAAATATTATCTTACAAACTTAGTTGCTTGAGTAGTTTTGGTATAATTATGTTATTTTTGTATATCTTTGTTGTCGTCAAAACGTTAACAATTGTAAAAAAATATTTATCGAAACTTGGCTTAGATACAACGAAAAAGATACTAGCAATTTATAAAATTAATTTACCCTATCAACGAGTCATTCATATTTTACTAATTTATACTAATCAAAAATACAAGAGATTATGCTAACAACTCAAGGGCCAGTTGTTTTACAAATTTGAACCATTCGTCAAATTTCAAAGTAATTTTTCAAGTTTTCCGAAAGTTCCATTCGAGATATGTTTTATTTTTATTTCAGTTCACTGAAAAAACTGGCGCCTAATGATATATTAACAGAACTTGTTTTGAAAATAGATGAATTATTCAAATTCTGTTGAACCACTGTGGCTTTTGAGTTGTTAGCATAATCTCGTGTATTTTTTTGATTAACGTAAATTAGCATTTTTTATTTATTTCGTTGGCCTGGTAAATTAATACTATAGATGACTGTTGAGGCCTATTAACCAGCGGCCGAGAATTCAAATTTCGTCGAAAGATGGTCTTGCGACCCCCTGCAACTGTACATGAGAAAAATTGATTGTTCTCCGTACCAGCATAATGAACTAATAAGTCAGTCGATTTTATGCATCAAAAATTTGCTTTAATATTATACCTGCATTCAAGTTTGCAATAAAAAATGCTCAAATGCGTGATGTTAAAATTATGTACTTTTTGTAATTATTTTTTGTTCATCAGTATTTATAATTCATCAATACTTTAATAATGTCAATAATTTTTCAATATTTAATAATATCTAAGAAAAATAAGTATGTTCAAAAATCGGAAATTATTGGTATGTAAGACCGTAAATAAATAGACCAACTGAAGTATTTTCGTCGCACAACACGAACACGGTTTTTAATGATTTTATTTAAACTAAAATTAAAGTGCCGAAAATCAGCTTTCGTTGATTTTTTTATTAATTTATTTCACTATATGATTATATTATTTGAAATGTTTCCACAAATCGAATAATAAAAATAAATATTATTTTTCAAAATTAAAAAAAAAACTCTATTAGATTCGTTTTTAGATTATCACGACAAAAAGTATTTTCGATATTTGTTTTTGGGGTGTTATGCCGTATTGCGCTACCTTCTGCTTTAGCCAACTTTTCGGACAGCGTTGCAGTGTCCGTCATCTGCCAGATATGCCCTGATGATGACAGACACTGCAACGCTGTCCGAAAAGTTGGCTAAAGCAGAAGGTAGCGCAACACGGCATCAAACCCCAAAACCAAATAACGAAAATAACGCTATTACGTAAAATAACAACTTGTATTTTTTTGTAGAAAAGAGTCGAGACGTCTAGAATTTGAATTAAAAATCACGTATTTCTGGTTGTGTCTTCTTATTCCCAGTTATAGCATCCATTTCATTGTACTTTGACCAAGTTTAGATATATATTTTTTATTTTCATTCAAAATACTTAACTCTAAATTTGAGTGTTGCGAATTCCTGCAACTCATGAACTTACGAATACCGACAGTAACTACACGACAAAATACACTATTCTACTGTAGCATTCATAAGCGGAACTACATTGCCTACTCTCTTATACAACGATTTCACACTATGGGAAATCAGTACTTAGGTGATGTTGACATATTCAACATAAACTTGGCGAATTTTGTTGGTCTTGTAAAAAACTTATTCCGAAACTATTCCTAAACATATATATGTATTTTTGTAAACCTATGAAATCGCTGTATTTTTGTATTTTTATGTCTTGTGTGCTTTTTTATCTAATTTTATTTGTAATATTTCTTTATCTGTTTAAAAATCATCTGTCATGAATTAATTGTACTACCAAACATGTAAAAGCCCTTTGGGCGTTAAATAAATAAGTAAAAATATAGGAGTTAAGGTTTTGACGATAATAAAGAGTGCTATCACATACTTCCACCTTACTTTTTGAGATTAGTTTTTACGATAGTTTGAAAATAATCGTGCAAAAATAAAAATAAAGAGAAGCGTTGTATTTAATCCCCTCTTTCGATTCAAACTAATTGCCACTCCAATCAACATAAAAAGCATTTTTTTCCAATACTCTTATCAAGTACTCTAATTTGGATTCAAGATCAGTGTATGCAAAACAATGTGGCTATAAAGGATTATCTGCACCACTTACGCAAATTGATAGACAGTATAAAATAATTACGTATTTATGATGCATAATGGCAGTTTATTACGAGGCTGATAAGAGCTTGTTCATTATAATAATTGCATTATTCCATCACTAAAGGTGTGAGTATGACTAGTGCAAAAAATGGTTATGACGATAGGACAGAAACGAGAAGTGGGAAACATGGGAATGTTGTTACGACTGTCAAAAAAATCGCCGAGTTCGTATTTCCAATATATAGTTTTAAATTGGCTCACCTTTCTTATTTTCTAATTAAAATTATCGATACTGATGATGCGGTACTGATTTCTAACAGTATAGAAGATCTACAGTCTCTCGTGTCTAGGATGAACGAATTATGTATGAAGAATGAGTTAATGATGAATGTAAGTAAGTCTAAGGTCATGGTATTTGAAAGAGAGAGTATGGAAACAATGTGCAACATAGTTGTGAATGATGAGTATTTGGAGCAGGTGGATGAGTTTGTGTACTTGGGAAGTATGTTTACGAGAGATGGAAGGGCTGATAGGGTAAATGCAGGCAACTCTATTAATGGAGGACTGAACGCCGTTGGCGCCAACAAAAAGCCGTCCAAAGAAGCGAAGTTAGCCGTCCATAATGGAGTGCTGGAACCTACCCTGATGTATGGCAGTGAGGCATGGAACTGGCAGAGGAAAGATGAAAGTTGACTGAATGCTGTAGAAATGAGATCCCTGAGGCGTATGTGTGGTAAAACCATGTACGATCGTGTGAGAAAAGTGGAGATCCGCGAAGAATACAAGGCTGATGTAAGCGTGATGAGTAAGATTAAGAAAGGGACGCTCAGATGGTTTGGGCATGTAGAACGAATGAACGAGGAAAGGAGTGCAAAGAGAATATATGACGCAAATGTGAATGGAAGAAGAAATCGGGGACGCCCGAGGAAGACATGGCACGACCAAGTGAATATGATACTTGAGTCGGGCCATGTGAAGAGTCGGAATAATAGAAGAGCATGTATGAGACGATGTATGAATGTGAACGAGGCAAGGAGTGTGTGCCAAGATCGAGTTGTTTGGCGGTCCGTCCTCTCTGCCTACCCCTGCGGGGAAACGAGGTGATGGTTAGTTAGTTAGTTAGATAATAAATAAAAACACATATATTTTATTCATCATCATCACTATTGGCTCTACAACCCCTGGTGGGTCTTGGCCTCCTCAAGAGTCTTCCTCCACTCATCTCGGTTTAGTGCCACCTCTCTCCAGTTTAGAAGCTCCAAGATGGATATGTTTTTGAGGACGTTGTCGCTCCATCTTAGTCTTCGTCTTCCCTGGCTCCTTCGCCCTATTGATTGTAGTATTTCCAGGAGTTACGGACATATAAATCCATCCCTCCAACTGGTGTAAGGCGATGGGTCGAGAGATACTGGCTGGAGGAACAAACCTCACCTCATGAACCCGGGCACCGTTGGTTGGTCATACACAGTTGGTTCTGTTTAAATATTACCATGAATATTTTCGTTTTTTCCTAGGATAGGTTGCCTTTATATTATATAACTCATCACACCAACACAACGCTCGTCGTGCCGAGATACAGCACAACGCAGTAATACAATAATAATACGCTAGGGATGCAAAGACAGAGACAGACAGAGGCAGAGACGGACGCCCGCCTCTGGGAGCCACTAAATTCATTTGGGTGGAGGGATGCGGGGAAGTCACGTAAAATGAGGCGCGCCTCAAAAAAGGAACACTTCCGAACTAGAGTCGATCATTTACGATTAGCTCTAGCGATCTGGAGTCCCAGATTTGTTTAGTTTTGTGATTATTCGTAAAAGTTCACAACAATAGTTACCTCGGGATCACAGTTATTTGTATTAATTTAGTATATCGAATTTGCAGTTGACTGTCTATATTGTCCTTGCACATTATTATTATTAAGTAATAGTTCCATTAGTTTTGTTCTATGTTAGATATTATAGATATGTATAGCTATACATAATACTTTAAAAAAGTGTTTGTGACGCCCCACTTTTTGACCCTGCACACCGCCACTGAAAGTGATTGATCATATACACTTATATATCGGTTCATCTCCTCAGTGGTAAATGGGATATATGTGATTTTACTACCCTCTACACACGCCAGAAAAAACTGTATCATTTTATTATTGGCATCATCCTATTCATCGTACGACCCTTTTCGTACAGGTAAACTTATATTTACCATGAATATGCCACATAATGTGACACGGAAAATACACGAAGCTGAAGTTGGAACTCTCTCTTAAGTTTGCTATTGTGCAAAGACTTTATGGCTTCATTTATTCCCTTTATTCTCTTACTTGAAAGGAGGCCTAAACGTAGATTCTCTATTCAAAGAGAAGTTAACATATTTAAATTATTCTGTCAATTTTTTTCTTATTCACTCGCAATGGTTATGTAGGAACTTTTTCACCGGTGTGACTGATGCAAACAAAAGAGCCGCAACAAAACAGTCGCACCAAAGTTACAAAGTAAAACAACCCTTATTGACCCCAACTACTACAAAACAGCTTCCGCTGCTTAATATAAGCTGAGAATTCAATTGTTAATGAAATGCACTATATTTTATTTATGTATATGAGACTAATTGAACCTGCAAATTTGGGAGGTGAGTATGGGTACCGACCAACACCCCTACCATAGGTCACTCTACTACAAGTGGTTCGCTATGTTTGGTGACTTAGCAGGAGGTTTAAGTATTTTTTATCTAGGTTTTGGCAGCGATTGAGGGAGACCTACCTAGACATTTCCAGCCGGACTCTTTCGACCCATCGCCTTGCGCTGCAGTGGGAGGGATGGATTCATATTTCGTCATTTTTTTTTTTTTTACATGATCTCCACACAGGAGGCCCTGAGGAAAATAATTTCCCTCAGGGCCTATGTCATCTTTGAGGATGCTGTGTGGAGGGTTTTTTTTAAGGAAAAGGGAAGGAGAGGAGAGTTCTGGGAAGGAAAAGGGTTTAAGGGGTGGGTAGAAATCTGGGGTTCAGTATGTTCCGGTCATCCGCCTCCAAGACCTAGACAAACCTCACCCCATGAACCCGGGCACCCCTGCTAAATCACCAAACGTAGCGAACTACTTGGGGTGACCTATGGAAGAGGTGTTGGTTATCCAATAAAGGTTCCCGGGGCGGCGGTACCCATTCCCGCCTCCCAAATTGAAAATCATTCCCTGGACACATTGACCAGTAGATTCTACCCACTGCTCATACTATTTTCCTTCTTTTAACTCCCCCCTTCCTTCTTTATCCACACAGCAACCCCCAATATGATATAGGCCCCGAGGGACTTTTTCCTCAGGGCCTTCTGTGTGGAGCTAACGTAAAAAAACAGTTATAAATTCTTCGTTTTTCTTTAATACGCATATGTAAACTATCATTTCGTGCGATGATGTGTAGAGGATCATTTAAAGTAAAGGCACGATTGATGCAGATTCTGATGTTGAAGGAGAGAAGAAACAAAACCAAACAATACTTCTACTTTCCCATCTTATTCCCCTCCCTACTTTCTCCAGGCTCACAAAAAACTTCAACCTTAGGACAGCGTTACACTGGCTTAAGGCAGTTGGATATTTAGTCGGTGATCATAGTTATGAAAATTTAGAAAAAAATGTAACATGATTCTGTTTTGTCGAGGCTATTTTGCCACAAAGCTGTTTTGTATGAATCTCTTTTGAGTTCAGCAACTTTCAAACGTTGTTTAAGGCGGTTCGGTTGTCACGTCAGCCTCCGCGACCAAAGTAGCTACGCATGTTTCCAACTCTTCGTATAATATTATATCTAAATTATATTTCTGTGAAGCCGGCAGATCAAAAGTTGAAACTTTCGCTCGAATCCGCGTTTTGAAATTCAAATTGATATCAGTTTGTTGCGAATTTGCTCTTCCTTGTGTAAAAATAAAACACCGACAGGTTTTTTTTATACGACCTTTTTAAAGGGCAGTTTTATGATCCACGTAAAACCGCGTTATTCTAATGGGGTGTTTTAAATAAATTGTAGGTATGTTTAGCATTTTATGAACTCAATCTGAATTTAAAAATATGTATCTCACAACATTCCACCTCTTTCAAAAATTTACCAACTAGTCATATGTAAATATAGATATATACAATATATATATATATGTAAAACAATTTTCTCGGTTTACCCGCGTAACGTAGTCCTGAGAAGGACTTTTTAACTCCTGACGTTTCGGACAGATCACACTGTCCATCTTCAGAGGCCTTATGTCTTTAGTTTTTGTCTCAAACTGATAGCTTTCGCGGACTCTGGACCGAACAGACATGCGAAAGCTATCAGTTTGAGACAAAAACTAAAGACATAAGGTCTCTGAAGATGGATAGTGTGATCTGTCCGAAACGTCAGGAGTTAAAAAGTCCTTCCCAAGACTACGTTACGCGGGTAAACCGGGAAAATTGTTTTACATCTTACACCCGTGAAAACCTTAACCATAACAATATATATATTTTTTTTATTTTATTTTTTTTTTTTCTAAATAATCAATGTACAATAACCATTAAAATGTAAAAAAAAAGGAAAACAGAACTATAATTCTACAACAACACATAAATACTTGTACTTGTCACACTTAAGACTCTGCAACCGGGATCGAAAAGAAGAAGATGGAGAGATACGAAATTACGAATGTTAGAGGAGAGCGCTAGCATTTACAGCGACAAAATCGATGCGAAAATTGCGAAAATGTTTAATAAAACACGACTCGTTTAAAATAGATAAAAAAACTTGCGGGCATTATCTTAAACAGCATTTAAAGAAACACTGTGAATTTTTTCATACATATGACTTGTAAAATAACTGAAACAAACAATGTGAAATTTGTTCATTCATGACTTGTAAAACAACTGAAACAAACAATGTGAAATTTTATTTTTATTTTTAATTTTTAACTTAATGAGTAAAACCTCAAATTGTAATATTTAAATAAATGAAGACAATATAAGCGAAACTCAATCGAAAATCTGGAAACAGAAAAATCAGAAAAACATATTGACACCTCTGGGACTCGAACCCAGGACCTCTTGCTTTCCGGGCAAACGCGCTAACCACTGCGCCACGGTTGCGCGTTTGCCCGGAAAGCAAGAGGTCCTGGGTTCGAGTCCCAGAGGTGTCAATATGTTTTTCTGATTTTTCTGTTTCCAGATTTTCGATTGAGTTTCGCTTATATTGTCTTCAATAAAATGTGAAATTTGTTCATACATATGACTTGTAAAATAACTGAAACAAACAAAGTGTTTATTATAATTTTTGGAGCATACTTTGCGATGTTTTTCTATCGAGGGAATTTTATATAATTTGCGTTTCGGCGCGGGCAAAGTCTAGATATTATTTTTATGAATAACATATTATATTTTGTAAGAGCTTTAAAACTTACCGTGTTTAAGGGAAATATGTAATAAATCGGTAGAAATCCGGATTGCGGGCCCTTAATCATAAACACGTAAACACCTCGGCACAGGTTCTCCTAGTGAGGTGTTCACGAAACATACAATATTACCGACCAACAGTTTCACCTTCTCAAACCTACCGTACACCCAACATATAATATAATGTAATATGTAAAAATGTTTTCAAAATATATTATGTAAAAATGGTGAAAACTGAAATACATAGAAATAAATAAAATAGACTCACCTTTGTATTGGAAGGAACAGAAAAGAGGATTTTTTAATGTGAATTCCGCATAAGAATCCTAAATGTTCGCATCTATCTGGAGCCGGTGGGACTATTGCATTCCCAATTGGGGTATGTTGTGAGGCTGAATGGAGATAAAAACGAGACGAGAGACGAGAAAGAGGAAGTTTGGAAAGTACTTGGCTATTTAAAAATATATACATGAATTTTTTTTTTCATTCACAAACAAAATGAACATACGAGGCAGAATGCAATACCTTTCTTTATATTGCCTTTCCTCTCGCCCACACTACGTCAAGTATTATAAAGATATACGTACACCTAATAACGTCTTCGCCTTTTTGTGGTCGTACAGTATAGAAACTTGAAGTTTCATGATATTGGCGTTCAAAAAACGTATCATTATTGAACTATAGCCATTTGAGCCGGCAAACTTCTCAGCCGGCAGTTTGGCTTTCGTTGGAGAAGCGAAGTTGGCTTTTCTACCAGAATTCCCCATAGCAGGTGTCGGAGAGTATTCTCCACGAATTTGCCTAGGAATTTGTTCCCAACTTATTGGTTGTAGGGCAACATGCATTGCATCTTTATGTTAACAATATAATTTTTTTTAAACTTTTTTTAATCTTCTTCAAACACTGCAAATTCATTTTGTGGCTCCATATTAATTCAAAAATTAATAGATTACTTTGTTTTAACCACGTTTATTGTAAGAAAATGTTATGTTTTTTCTTCCAGTTTTAAAATAATCCTGATGAAGCATTGCTTATGAAACATGTCGGTTTTTTTAACAATAAATGTGGTTAAATCTGAGTTATCTTTTAATTTTGAATTTTTATACGAAATGTGCTATCAACAGGTTTAAATAATGTAATTTAATTTTTTATTTTATTTTATTTATTTTAGAGAAAGTTGGCAGCAAATCAGAGATTACAAAATAGTACAATAATAAGATGTTAATTATGCCAATTATGAACTTTCCACTGATGATAGTTAATATAAAGTGTGACATTGTAAGGGTATTTTCTTAATTAATTTATTTTTCAGTTACAATATATAAAAAAGGGGGGGGGGAGGAGGAACATAGGAATAGGATTAAGAGGCAAAGGACGGGAATATATAGGGATTGAACTTTCTAGTTTGAGTCATGTTGCTTGGTGAGTTTTCGTTTTATGTCACGTAAAGTCGAGTTAAAATGTCAATGTGGTAATAATTTAAGTTAAATGAGTGTGTGGATCTGTAGATAAATGAGTTCTATTTGTAGTTGGTCCTGCAAAGAGGGAGATTAAAGCTGACTGCCTGCTGTTGCGATTTGGAACATGGAATGATATATAGGCGTTGAAGAAGATCAGGACAATCGATCGGTTTTAGTGCATGCAATTTAAAAGAGTAAGTACATCTAAAACAATGCATGTGCTAGATGTACGTACGTAAAATTAAGTACTTACGTACGTACATTAATGTACGAGATACGTAAGATAAGTAAATTCGGTTATAGTGCACGCAATTTAACAGAGTAAGTACATCTAACACAATGCAAGTGGGTGCATCATAGAGTTTAAAATAATAATAATGTATTTGTATTGTAAAACGCATCTCAGGTCCGGCTATTGTCCGGCTATGTAGGCACCGCGATTATCATTGTATTTTGAGTAAAATGTAATCTTGACGCTGGCAACACTTGGCTGCGCAACAGAATGCGCAGACAGCGGAACTGAGCTCGCGAGTGGAACAAGCTTCGAGACCATTCCGTCTTGAACGTTCCTCTCGCTAGTAAACTATTTTTAATACGCAAATAAATGGTCACGGAATTTAGTTTGTAAATCATAACACTGATTGGTAGAGTTATATTTTATTTGGTAACAGAGGTGAGATAATACAAAGATTCTATCCGCGACAATAATTTGCGTATTAAAAATAGTTTACTAGCGAGAGGAACGTTCAAGACGGAATGGTCTCGAAGCTTGTTCCACTCGCGAGCTCAGTTCCGCTGTCTGCGCATTCTGTTGCGCAGCCAAGTGTTGCCAGCGTCAAGATTACATTTTACTCAAAATACAATGATAATCGCGGTGCCTACATACCTCCTCCCCAGCATTTTATGCGACCAACGCACATATGTAAAAAAAACTTAAAATTAAACAAAAATTACATATATCGTGTTCGATGCTGACTAAAGCAACCTAGTTTGAGTGTAAGTATTGTAATTAAATAATAATTATTAATTAATTAATAAATTTTTATAAGTTTCATAAGCTACGGAAAGGGGAAACCACATCGTGCTAATACAAAAATGTAACCTGTTGGCTAAGTTAAATTACTTCAAATCTATTTAAGATGAGTGACATCTGTCTTCATTATAATCATACAACTAGGGATAAAAATTAATAAGTGAAAATTTTACACAACTTATAAGTCAATATTACTTCAAATCTATTTAAGATGAGTGACAAGTATCTACATTATAAACATGTAACCAGAAATAAAAAATAAATATGTGAAAACTTCACACAACTTATAAGTCAAGAAAGAAAATACATAATGGGTATCACACTTCGTAGAGATAAGGAAAGGGGCAACCACGTCATATCTATATGAGGTATGATATTCACTGCATAAGTAGAATGGTATCATATACTTGAGTACTTTAAAATTAATAAAGTTCATTTTTTATGTATAGAACATCAGGAAACGTATATAAAAATATCAAACCTATATAAAAATAAGGTGAACCATATTAAGAAATGTGTTTAGACATCTGTCCCGTAAATCGTGGGATATCATAATGAAAAGTTGTAACCTATGCAGATCAAAATTTATGTGTAACTAAAATTACATACATACATCATACATTAACTAGTATGGAATACTACACGCCATAGTTGGTATTATAATTAGGTCATGCATTTAAGTGCATCTAAAATTACATCATGCCTTTATTAGCATGGGAAAACGAGTGCAATATAGCTTGTATTATTTTTAAATCATACATCTAATATTATATACATCATGCATTTATTAGCATGGAATAAAGAAATACAATAGTTTGTATTATTTTTAGATCATACATCTAATATTATATACATCATGCTTTTATCAGCATGGAATAAAGAATACAATAGTTTGTATTATTTTTAGATCTTATTATTTATGTTCATCTAACGTTACATACATCATGCATTTATTAGCATGGAAGAAAGAATAAATCTCAAGAAAAATCTTGGAAAGTTACTTCATGTTATAACATGGTATATCATTTTATGATAATAGTTGAAAAGATTTTTCCTATTTACATTTTGAAAATAGGTTGAAAATATTTTTCATGTTTTTACATTTTTATAAAAATAATTAATAATTAATTATAGAAAATTTTTTAATGCTTTAACAGGTGTACATGGGTGGTCTACGTCATACATTTATAAGTACGGAAAGAGCAGTACAAAATTTACCTATAAATACATGATAACAATATGCTTCACGTTTTGACAGGTGTGGGAAAGGTAAACAGTCATCACACACCTATCAAAATATGGTAATATAATAAGGAAATGGAGAAGGCAGTTCATTGTACCTTCTACACATACGTGAATTTTCATACTGAAAACGTATGGCAAAACTACATCATGTTTTCCCAGGTATTGTGGAATGATACATCACATACCTACAAAAACATGGAAAACACTCATCACACTTTTGTAAGTGGATGGAAAAATACATCATGCACTTAAAAAAGCGTGGAAAAAAACGAAACGACACATATTACATGGTATTTTGTTATGTATAAATATACATGTTGACATCATGTTCTACGAACATGAGATTTTTTAAAAACAACCCTTCCTTAAGACAGGATTATAGAATATATCAATTATGACGATGGTTAAACAAACCTAGAGTTCAATTTCTACCAAAAATTGTAGTCTCTAATTATTTTCATTATATAGTGAAATCATGTTCTATGAACATGGAGATTTAAAAATAACCCTTCCTTAAGACAAGGTTATCAAATATGTAAAAGAATAACATAGTTAAATAAACTTAGAGTTCCAACTTCCATCAAAAGTTGATGTCTCTAGTTATTTGTAGTTACAGTAATCTTTAAAAAATATACTACCAAAATTTATGTCAATAATGTGGATTTACTAATGAGATATATATCTGTGAATCGAATTTGGGAGTATATAGTGATTTTATATCGGAAAAAAATTTATATGGAAAAACTATGTCTCTGTCAGCCTTTTTTCTAAAGGGCCTGGTACCTGTCTGGAAAATGCACTCTTCTACCGGACCTTGTAGTAGTAATTTTGTCCGGGGTCTGTTCTGCGACAGGTTCTTCGATATTCAACTTCTCTTCGGAAGGAACGAAGGCTGGTTTCAAGCGATCAATAGAGACGCGCTTTGGTTTTCCATTGATGGTAATGACGTATGTCTTTTCGTTACGTTCTTCCACTTTGTAAGGTCCATCGTAAGGGAGTTGAAGCGATTTTCGTGCGGAATCAGTTCTCAGAAAAACGTGAGTAGAAGAAGGTAGGTCCTTATGTATGAAAAACTTTCCTGAACCGTGATTACTGGCAGGAGTAGATTTTATATTTTCAAATCTTCTTTGTAGTCGACCGACGTAAGTATCTGGCTCTTCGCGAGGCGTAGGAGTGAAGAAATCACATGGTAACCTCAGCGTTCTACCATAGGTAAGTTCAGCAGGCGAGCATTTTAAATCATCACGAACTGTTGACCTCAATCCAAGTAGTATAATAGGGAGAGTCTCCAACCAGTTCGGGTCGCCGTTAGCCATAAGTGCCGACTTGAGGGTTCTATGCCACCTTTCTATCATGCCATTAGCTTGAGGGTGGTAGGCGGTTGTCCGCGTATGCTTGATTCCGAATTTTTCTGTGAGTTTCTTGAAAAGACATGACTCAAACTGACGTCCCTGATCTGTCGTAATAGTTTCGGGGACACCATGCCTCGAAATCCAGTGAGTTGTCAGTGCTGTGGCGACTGTGTCTGCTGACATATTCTTTAAGGGAACTGCTTCGGGCCAGCGAGTGAATCTGTCAATCATGGTGAGCAGATATTGATAATCACTACAAGCGGGCAGGGGTCCAACCAAGTCGATGTGGACGTTCCGGAAACGGTCTTCAGACAGAACATACGTGGCTCTTGGCGCGACTGTATGTCTGGAGATTTTGGCCTTTTGACAATTTATGCAATGTTTGACAAAGAACTTTATATCCTTCGCCATGTTGGGCCAAACAAATCTCAATTTAATACTGTTGACAGTCCCATTAATGCCTGGATGACAAACATTATGTACATTTTCTATGACCTCTTTTCTCATATTAGATGGTACGAAGGGTCTTACATGACCGGTAGAGATATCACACCACAATGAAGAATTAGTTCCAGGAATCACCAATTGACGTAGGGAGAGGGAGGAGTCCTCAAGTGCCTTAGTAATTTCGTCGTCGTGACTCTGCTCTTGTCCCATTCTCTCATAGTCAATTGCAGAAGGGCTATTTATCTCTTCAATGCGAGAAAGAGTATCTGCAACTGTATTCTGGTGTCCGGAAATATGTTTGATGTTGGTGGTAAATTGAGATATATAATCTAATTGTCTCTCTTGACGAGGAGAACTTGAGGCACGTTTCTTGTTGAAAGCGAAAGTGATGGGCTTGTGGTCCGTGTAAATAGTAAAATTTCGACCTTCTAAGTTGCTCCTAAAATACTTTACTGCCTCGTAAACACCGGTTAATTCACGGTCAAACGTACTGTATTTACGCTGTGCCGGGGTAAATTTTCTTGAAAAAAATCCTAAAGGTTGCCAAGCTGTACCTTTATTTTGTTGCAATGATGCTCCCATAGCCAGGTTGGATGTGTCCACCATAACTGCTAATTCAGCGTTTGGGTCTGGATGTGCTAACAATGCGGCAGAAGCGAGATGTCGCTTGCATTGGTTAAAATCCTCCGTTAATTCCGGGGTCCAAGTAAGAATACGTTTGTCATTCTTTTTATATCCAGAAATGCAATCAAAAAGTGTTGTTTGGGCGCTGATAGTGTTGGGTAAAAATCTTCTATAATAATTGAGCATTCCCAAAAAACGTCTTAATCCTTTGGCTGTTTTGGGGAGAGGAAAATCAATAATAGTTTTCACTTTCTCTTTAATTGGAGTCATCCCTTCCGGTGAAATGGTATGACCTAGAAAATTAACAGTCGGGAGTCCAAATTGACATTTTTTAATGTTAATTACCAAACCATTATCTGCTAATCTTTTAAATAGAATATCCAAATGTTTTTTATGCTCCTCTTCATTGCTGGAGGCTATAAGGATATCATCAAGATAAACAAAGCAAAAATCCAGATCTCTGGTTACGGCATGCATGAAACGCTGGAAGCTTTGGGCAGCGTTGGATAATCCAAATTGCATAGTCGTAAATTCAAAAAGGCCAAATGGTGTTATAATAGCCGTTTTGGGTATATCTTCTGGTTCTACAGGGATCTGGTAGTATGCCCTCAGCATATCTATTGTTGTGAAGATTTTTGCTTTTGCGAGTTTATGGGAGAAGTCCTGGAGCTGCGGAATGGGGTATTTGTCGGGAATCGTTTTGGCGTTGAGACGACGATAATCACCGCACGGTCGCCATTCCCCATTAGGCTTCTTCACCATGTGTAAAGGGCTCGCCCAGTTACTCTTGGACGGCCTGCAAATGCCTTGCTCCATAAGGTAATTAAACTCCTTTTTGGCTGCTTCTAACAGTTTTGGTGCGAGTCTGCGAGCTCGTTCGGTTACGGGTGGTCCCTTGGTCTCTATGCAGTGCGTTACTGTATGTTTCTTGCTATTTAGAGCTTGCATATTCGGTCGCGTCAGGCTTGGAAATTTATTTAAAATCTCTCTGTATTTTTGTGATGAGGAAATACTGGAGATACCGGATGAGGGTCCATTGGATGTTGCGCCTCGAATCCGTAAGCCTGTAGACTGGTCTGTAAGTGTACCCTTTTTTAGGTTGACCGACAAGTTAAAATGATGGAGAAAATCAGCACCAAGTATGGCTCTATTCACATCAGCCACTATGAAACGCCATTTCATTGTTCTCCGGAGGCCGAACTTAAGTTCAATCGTCCTTGTGCCGTAGGTACGGATGGAATTCCCATTAGCTCCGTATAAAGTTGTGGGGCACTTGTCGGAGGTTATGTAATTCTTCGCTATTTTCGATGTCTTCGGGATCACAGAAATATCTGCGCCTGTGTCCACTAAAAACTTTTGGCTTGTTTCTTGGTCATAAAGGAAGAGACGACGAGTCTGAGTAGGAATTTCGCATGTCTCTACTGTGGAATTCCTTTCGTCGTTTCTCGACCTCTTCGAGCGGAAGGTACACGGTTGTTGGCATCGGTGGGCATTTTCACCGAACTTGGCATGTAATCTGCAGTACCCATTTGGTGTTCTGTTGGGCGATCTACCGCGGGACCTGGAACGTGGTCTTCTAGCAGGATTCTGATGATCACCTTGTCGAATATTGTTGCGACGTGGGCTCTGGCTTCTGTGCTCGCTGTAGGTAGATGGACGGTCACGATTATGGACCTGCGACATCTTCAAAAGTTTCACCTCGTGGGTAAGAGCTGCGATCTGCTCTAAAAGGCCTTGCATTGACGTATCATTACGTTCGGATCTTGAAGTTCCGGGTTTAGTGTCGTGGTCAACCGCGCCACATTCTGTTGTCTGGTACACATCAACTATCTTATCGGCAGCTAGTGCTAGTTGATTCAGGTTATTGTCCGGAAGTGCTGATAGTATAGCTTGTACATGCTGCGGAAGACGTTGGAGCCATAGTGTTTTTACGATAGCGCTCTCCGCTAGTGTTGGTCCAGCTAACTCGAGCATGTGTCGTAGAAGTCCTGTTGGTTTACGGTCTTCTAATTGCGATCCCGTCAATAATCGTGTTAACCGCTTCTGTTCGGAGTCTTGAAGTCTGTCTATCAGCGATGCCTTGAGTATGCAATATTTGTCCTTCACTGGCGGGTTTAACACTATGTCGCTAACGCATTGTAATGTTTCAGCGTCCAAGGCGGCGACTATGATGTTGTATTTAGTAAAATCTTCCTTGATGCGGGAGTTAGTAAACTGGGCCTCGGCCTGAGCGAACCATAACGCAATATTAGTTCTCCAACAGGCGGGTAACCTCACAGAAACGTGATGGATGGATGTTTCCGAAGAACAGCTCTCGTTGTTTGATTCCATGTTTGGTGTTGGATTTTCCTTGCGCAATATTTCTTCTGTTCCTATAGCTATGTCGCTTGGTTCAATGGAGGATGTCCCTCCGGTAGATGTCATTTAAGTGCAGACAATTAAGGCGAGACAAAAATATGGAATACCCGACAGTGAAATAAACTCCTTTGTGATAATAATAGTTAAAATTGAAATTCTCAATTTTTAAATTAAAAATAAAAATCCACACTAATGCCTTTTTTCTTTTCAAAATTTTTCAACAATAATTCTGATAAAAATAAGTGGGAATTATATACCTCCACTATTTATTAGTTGATTCGATAGTTGTTTAAAAAACTTTAAAAATCGTCAAAATTGCTAAAAATTTAAATTTATTAAAATTTTTGTTGTATAGAAAAACTCGTTTTAGATGATATTAAATAGTTTTAGATGATAAGAAAGAAACTTTAAAAATCGTAACAATATTTCAGAACATGTGCTATTTGCAACATTATTGTATTAATTTGACCTCAAGAAAAAATATGGCGTCATTGTCGTAAAAATATGTCGAACCAATTTTATCCGGCGACGATTCTCAGATGAATTCTGGCTGCTGGTCTCCCTGATGACGGATTCAGGATCCTGCGTTCTCTGGCGGAAATCTCAGGATTCTCGTTCCCTGGTGATGAACTCGGGATGCCTCGTTCCCTGGTGATGATCACCTACGGTCATCACTGCGCCATCCGTTCTCACTGAAATAGAGGGTAACACGCACTTATCATTCAGGAAGGAACAATTTATTTTAACAAAACATTTAGCGGGATAATAATGTAAAACGCACTTATTATTCTATAAAAAATGATTATGTTACTAAAACATTAGTGGGATGATGATGTTTCAATAGATAATTAGGTGTAAAACACGTGTTTGACAAGAACGTGTGACAATGCTATCGAAATAACACGGTCGTATATTTATTAAAAATTACTGGAACATTTATTTCAAAAGGGATTTTACGTTAAGTTATGCAATAAAACAATAGAATTTACTTACTTGCTGTCCAGGATTCCGGCTTGGAACGTTTCTTCCTCCCGCTAGTAAGTTAGTTCTTTAGTCGAAAGGTCACCAGTTTTAGTATATGCCGAATATCTCTGCTTACCTCATCAGAGATATCCGGGTACTCTAAATAAATGGTCACGGAATTTAGTTTGTAAATCATAACACTGATTGGTAGAGTTATATTTTATTTGGTAACAGAGGTGAGATAATACAAAGATTCTATCCGCGACAATAATTTGCGTATTAAAAATAGTTTACTAGCGAGAGGAACGTTCAAGACGGAATGGTCTCGAAGCTTGTTCCACTCGCGAGCTCAGTTCCGCTGTCTGCGCATTCTGTTGCGCAGCCAAGTGTTGCCAGCGTCAAGATTACATTTTACTCAAAATACAATGATAATCGCGGTGCCTACAATATTATTGTTCTGATGTTAATATAATTAGATATAGGTAGTTACCCATATTTAAGGTAAGAACTATTCATAAAATTAATTTAGTAGGTATTTTGGTAAAATTATTGTGAGATAAATGATTATACAATAATAAAATGAAAATTATACAATAATTTGCTTACCACCGCAGCAGAAAAGGCAATAGGTGTAATCGAAACCGTGATAGTCCTTCGAGTAGGTATGAGTGTAAAGCGTGTAGCAGGTAGTGGTCGCCAACAGGCGGTTATATGGTTTTCTAATTGGTTCTTGAAAAGTTTACTTGATTGGGTTAGAAATGAATTAGAAATTTTAAGGGAGAGGGAAAAATAGGAGAAGGGGGTTAGGTGTAAAAGGAGTAGATAATGGGAGGAGGGGAATGTGTGGGGAGATACATGACTGAATAAAAAATCTATTTTACGACGCTAAGAGTTAGGAAATTTTCTTGAGGTACTCTTCCTTGGCAATTGGTATGGAAGGCGAAGTAGGATTTTTCCTCACAAATATCCTGCTGTTTTTTAGCCACGTGAATTTGTACCCCTTTTCTTTCGCAAATCCCTTGGTCCGAAAAAGGAGGTTTTTGTTAAAGCTGGTCAGATGGTCGTTGACATAGATTTTTCTTTCGTCACCGGGGTTAATTTAAGTCCTTCGTGCTTATTCCCTTTCTTTGTCGAATTTCCGAGATGAATTCATTTTTACGTGAGTGGGAGGTGAATTTTACGATTATTGGTTTGATTAGTTTAGAATGAAGTGGGTCTTTCGCCGAGACTCTTTTGGCGAACTCAATTTCACTGGTTTTAAAGTTGTGAATACCAATTTTGTTTGCTATTTCTGATAGGATATTTGAAATGTTTTCGTTTTTATCTTGAGGTATTCCTTTTATTTTGATATTCTGAAGCCTCATCTATTGTTCCCTTTTGTTTGAATCTTCTTGCATTAATTTGACTGTCAATTAAAGAGAGGAAACGACTCGTTCAAGATTGTCTACTTTGTTCATCGATTGTTCAAATGCTTGGAATCGTTTAGTAAAATCATCTAATTTTGAATTATTGAAGTCGATGGATTTTTTAAGTTCAGACGTGTCTTCCTTTACTTGATTATTAAGTGTTTTGAGGGAGGCAAGTTCCGAGAATATTTTTTTTATTTCAACCATCACATCTTCTACAAGGTTGGTTGACGTAGCTGTTGATTGGGGTGAAGTTTTGCAGGTAATGTAGTTTCAGATGTCCTGGCTCCAGTGACCCGGTGTCTCATCAGACTGGCGAATCCATGGAGTCCTAATTCTGTGAACATTGTTGAAGCGCTGCTATACCTTCTTAATCCAAATATGATTCTGCACGCATCATTATATTGGATCCGTAGACGTTCCATTGAGCTTACTCGGTATTGACACCATGTTTCACACGTATACAGGCTAGTGCAGAATGCATTAAATAATGTAAATTAAATTAATTTAAATTAATTATAAAAATGTAAATTAAATTTATTTTTAATTAAGTTGCATGTTGCCTTTTTATTTATGAATTCATTCCCTGCGAGTTGGTTAATTTTCTAAGCGATGTGTTGCCGAAACATTTCGGCTGGAATATTAATTCAGAAGAGTTAATTGCATTGGAAAGTTAATCTCGGAACGAGTTCTAATATAGACGAGGGACGTTATTGAATTTAAAACTTAAACGGGAGAGATTTAATCCTATTACTGTTGATACGCCCTTAGACTTGGAGAGAAGGCTTTGTGTGAGAGAATTCGGCTCAGACAGATGAGAATTAGGACGAACAAAGAAATATTTTGCTAATCCTGTGTGGCATCTGAGAAAGGCCTGAAAGAAAGACATAGGTTTATTTAACTTGTTAAACTTTCAGTTTTTGTTTCACAAATAATGTTGTGTATATTTATGTGACAAGAAGTTTTAATGGAATAAAAGTTCCATTCCGTAGTCGTTGCCACCATTTGGATGTTTTAGCATAGCATAGCATGGCAGTAAGAATAGTGTTTATCCAGAATGTAATTTCAAATATAGTGGATATGCAGGGTGTCCCAAAAGAAAGTTGATATCTAGTGGATTGATTTAAAAAAAGTAAGGGTTCTTTCGAAAAGATATTTATTAAATACTAAAATACACAATTTGGGAATTTATTTCTGAAAAATAATATCGTCCAAATGTAAACCCTCACGTTCGCGGCATTCATTTAATCGAAGAGTAAAATTTCTTATGACAATTCGCCAGGTAGGCTTCGTGATGGCTGCCATTTCGTGACGGATATTTTCTTTTAATTGCATCAGGGAAGTCGGAGTTTTTGGCGTACACTTTAGATTTGAGATAACCCCACAGGAAAAAGTTCATAGGGGTTAGGTCAGGACCACGAGGAGGCCAATTTATGTCACCTCTCCTGGAGATCAATTTGCCAGGGAAAATTTCACGAACTTATGGCAGAGACGTATTGGACGTATGTAATGTTGCTCCGTCTTATTGGAACCATGTTCTTTGGTTATAGCCAGTAAGTTTATAGGGGCCCAGCATTAGGTATTTTTGCGAAATGCTGTTTAACGATGATCTATGCACATTTAAAGCACTTGCGCGCTTCCGAATCGAAAAGTTTGAGTCGTCACGAAAAGACTGATAAACACTCTCTACGTTTTCTACCGTTCTCGATGACCTTGTTCACCCAGATTTTGGTTTTGCCAGCGTTGTACCGATCTCTTCAAACTTTTTGACCCATTTTCGAACGAGAGGATTGCTTGGCGCATCATTGAATTGACAAAAACCTCAACTATTGCAGAATCTTCTACGCGCTATAGTCGCCGAATCACCATTTTTGTAAAACTCACGCACGCACAACGCGCGGTCGCTCCCGAGAAATGCTTCATAGCGACTAAATTCCCAAAAGCCAGACTACTGATTGACATACCCCCCGCGCCCCTTGGAAAAGTTGCGTTCACACAGATAGCAAAATAAATATCAACTTTCTTTTGGGACACCCTGTATTTAATTAACCTTTAAATAACTTTATTTTTTTTACTTAACTACATCTCATCTCATCTCAAGTCAGAACACGACCTCCGTAGTTCAGTGGGTAAGACTCTTGACTCACAATCCGGAGGTCGCGGGTTCGAACCCGGCATGCGCAAATAAATTTTATTTGATTAATTTGTGTTATTTCACAATTAATTCATTTAAAATAATATATAGTATATTTGCGGCATGTTCCAGAGTGGAAGATACTATCAGTATCGCCCTGGTGTAAGACCACCATTCAGAATTGAAACGTTGCTTGAAAATGGCTTAAGCCGTGTTTTGTGACCAGATCTGAATAGCCAGGTACTTCCCAACCTTCCTCTTCCCCTTTCCCCTCCCCACTACCTTCAGCCTCACAACATACCCCAATTGGGGATGCCATAGTCTCACTGGCTCCAGACAGGAGCAGTTGAGATTCTTGTGCGGTATTCACTGTAAAAAAAAAAAATGGCTCCAATCTTCTATATAATTCTGAAATATCCAGATGTTTTTTAATTATTTTTTTTACATTAACACCACTCAGGAGGCCCTGAGGAAAAATAAGTTCCCTTAGGGCCTATGTCATCTGAGATGCTATGTGGATGGTCTTTTTGAGGAGAGGAAGGAATGAACATTGGTCTTGAAGAGACCCATGTTTATTTATTTATTTATTTATTTATTTATTTATTTATTTATTTATTTATTTATTTATTTATTTATTTATTTATTTATGTATTTATTTATTTATTTATTTATTTATTTATTTATTTATTTATTTATTTATTTATTTATTTATTTATTTATTTATTTATTTATTTATTTATTTATTTATTTATTTATTTATTTATTTATTTATTTATTTATTTATTTATTTATTTATTTATTTATTTATTTATTTATTTATTTATTTATTTATTTATTTATTTATTTATTTATTTATTTATTTATTTATTTATTTATTTATTTATTTATTTATTTATTTATTTATTTATTTATTTATTTATTTATTTATTTATTTATTTATTTATTTATTTATTTATTTATTTATTTATTTATTTATTTATTTATTTATTTATTTATTTATTTATTTTTTTTTTTTTTTTTTTTTTTTTTTTTTATTTATTTATTTTTTTTTATTTTTTTTTTTTTTTTATTTAATACAAACGGCATAAGAATGCCATAAACATTAATTACATGTCACAAATTCATATTCAAAATATTAGTAATGGTAAAACAGTGTATGTATAACAGTTAATTGTGACGATACATTGGGAAGTGACACCAGAGATACATTTACATGCAAAAATCTATAATAGAAATAAAATTAATAGTGACTAAAAAAATATGATAGCATAGCCATCTTGTACCTCTGTTCCGTGCAGTTAAATAGATCTATCACATCTGCATATCTATTAGTAACTTCATGCAACCTAGGTAAAAGTGAGTGTTTCGTATACTCAGTCCGATTATTGTAACATTTAAAAAGGATTTTAGAACGAGTGGTTCTCGTGGGAATATGAAATTCAATGAGCTTAGTTAGATCAGGACTGTCTATTCTACCATTTACAATTTTGAACATTAATATTAAGTCGGATATAATTCTTCGATCTGACAGTCTTAGTAAATTTAATTCTTTCATCAAGTAATTATAATTTATGTTTTCAATGGGAATACCGAGGTTAAAATTAATGTGTCTTAAGAATTTGTGTTGAATTTTTTCGATTGAATCTGAATGTATTTTAAAATGGGGGGACCAGATCGAATTTTTATTAGTATATAAGTATTTCCCCAATAAATGTAGTCATAATTTGTCTCGACGCCATCTAGCGAGGGATTTAACACTTACAATGTCTCTCTCGCAAAAATAAAGTTGGTTGTTTTCAGGTGGAAAAAATATAATAAGCAGTAATTGTTGAATGAAACACTAGTATATATTGAATTATTTGGCGGGTATTTGATAAGCCCCCATAGCTCAGTGGTCAAGAGCAGCTGACCGGCAATCAGAAGGACACGGGTTCAAGTCCCGTTGGCGGCAAGTATCTTTTCTCGGAAGATTTTTCAATGTTGATGAGTGTTTCAGGCTGATAATTGTTGCTTATAATAATTGTTACCCTTTGTGCTATGCATAAAAATCTTGTCTAAAACGTTAGTTTATAAATTAAAAATAATAACTAGTGATAAATGAAAATATGTGTTTGCGCGCATTGCAATGAGTAAAAAAAAAGATTTCTTTTAAATGTTTGTGACAAGCAAACTTTTCTCACATCGGTAGGTATTATATTTGATAACCGTTTGACACTAGCGCCATTCCCCAATTTTAGTGTAATTTTTTGTACAGGTAATTTTGAATTACATAAAGCTGAGATTAAAATAATGTAGGTATGTGGCTTTTTTCCTTCTCTTTTCATCTCCAATAACATCGATATTTCCATCTCTCTCTATTAAAATGCGGAACGCATACGCTTTTAAAAATATTTTACATATCATTTTAGGTTACATTCATCATAACTTTGATATATCGTTAAGTTCATAGAATAATGGTCAATGCCAAGCTTGATACGGTCCATCCTATCAGCGGTAGTTAAACAGATTGATGATTTGTAGTATCTATCCCGGCAGCGTATTTCCTTTTCCGTGTTCAATACGAGGCAACCATTATTGCCTCGAAATCAACACGGGTTTGTAACGTCATTTCTACTCCAAACCCGTGTCCAGTAGAAGGCAAGCGGCTTACTGCCGACTGATGTAATATTTGATTTATTTTTTTATTTTTTTTTTTATTTTAACTTTATGAGTAAAACCTCAAATTTTAATATTTAATTAAATGAAGACAATATAAGCGAAACTCAATCGAAAATCTGAAAACAGAAAAATCAGAAAAAGATATTGACACATTGGTAAGCGAGAGGTCCTCGAGTCCCAGATGTGTCAATATCTTTTTCTGATTTTTCTGTTTTCAGATTTTCGATTGAGTTTCGCTTATATTGTCTTCATTTAATTAAATAATATTTGATTGTCTATTAGTTAAAAAAGGAATATTCCGTATTATCCGCGCATTGGACTTCGACAACACGAACGTTCCGTATTATCCGTGAGGTGGACTAAGTTCACTTTTACCAAAAAATTATTAAAAAATATAATATAAAATACTTTTTAAATTATACATACGTTTTATGTTTAAAAGATTATTTTTTAAAAATTTAATTAGTAAGCCTGTTTGCGTTTTATTGCACATACATTAAATTGTGCGTGTATGCACACTCTTCCTTTTTTGATGTTTGGTGTTTTAATCACGTTTGGAGGACGCGTGCCTCATACTGAACACGGGTTTGGAAAGGGAATCGGCGTTACAAACTCGTGCACAGTAGGATTCCGCTTGCCTTCTACTGGACACGGGTTTGGAGGAGAAATGGCGTTACAAACCCGTGTTGATTTTGAGGCATGATTGCCTCGTATTGAACACGGAAAAGGAAATACGCATCCCGGCATGAGCATTTTATTTGATTATTTGGGGTTATTTTACAATTCATTCATAAAATAACATTAGTATATTTGCGACGTTTCAGAGTAATAGACACTATCAGTATCGTTCTGGTGAAGGACTACTATTCTTTCCTTTATTGCTTGATATAGCTAGATCTAAAAAGCTACGTACTTCTCCACATTCTTCTTCCTCGTCCCCTTCCTTTCCCCGCTACTTCAACCATTCAATCAGCTCCAGACGATTGGGAACAATAATTGAGAATCAAGTGCAAAACTTTTTTTTTTAATAATACTTCTCAACAATTCCCATCTCCTTCTCTTCCCACTGCGTTCTGCCTCACAACATACTCCAATTGTGTTATTATCTGCCTCACAACATACTACAATTGTGATAATATCTGTCTCACAACATACTCCAATTGTGAAAATATCTGCCTCACAACATACTCCAATTGTGTTAATATGTGCCTCAGAATATACTCCAAATGTGTTAATATCTGCCTCACAATATACTACAATTGTGTTAATATCAGCCTTACAACATACTCCAATTGAGTTAATATCTGCCCCACAACATACTACAGTTGTGTTAATATCTGTCTCACAACATACTAAAATTGTGTCAATATCTGTCTCACAACATACTACAATTGTGTTAATATCAGCCTCACAACATACTAAAATTATGTAAATATCTGCCTCACAACATACTCCAATTGAGTCAATATCTGCCTCACTACTTAATTAAATTATTTAAATATCTGCCTCACAACATACTCCAATTGTATTAATATCTGCCTTACAGCATACTCCAATCGTGTTAATATCTGCCTCACAACATACTCGTACTCCAATTGTGGCAATAATCTTACTAGCCACTTGTGCGATACTCACATAAAAAACTTAAGATGAGGGAATAAATTACTTGTAAAATTAGGATAATCACCATTAAAAAGGTTCTTACTTAATTTCGTATCTTTACACATTATCTCAATTTCCTAGAAACTGATACATTAACATTTTATTTTAACATTAATTAAATTGTTTGAAAGATAGTTCTGAGTACAAAAAAAAAATTTAACGAAGGAGATGATCGTAATAACGGAAGATACAAGGAGAGCCTTTATGGGCGGGAAAACGATAATTTTTTTATTCCCTATAAATATAATAACGGAGCTCAGTTAATATTATCTTTGCGATGATAACATCTCCCTTAATAACAAGCTTTCAGAGAAAGAAGACATAAAAATCTTATAGTAGAAGCATTATTTACATAAAAAATATTATTATGACACTAGTCTAGATACTCGCAGTATCGCAATAGTGAGACATTCAATTTTATTTAATTAATTTGTGTTATTTCACAAATATACATAATTATGATAAACAATAATTATCACTATTTTTTTTTTGAATGTAGCTATTACTTTGTGGTTATCCATTATAGAAAAATGAAAAAAAAAACTTTGTATAAACCACTTATATAATGTGCAAATCCAACCGGTTTCGGAACAAACGTTCCTTCGTCAGGGAAAGCTTATACTAATTTGACAGTTTAGAACAATGTTTTATTATGGTAGGGGTGGAGCCGTTGTTAGTTAATAATGTAGATTGGGTGGGTAGGTATTAGTGTAGAGTGGGTGGGTAGGGGAACAAATCCATGATTGGGCTATATGACAATAGCTATATGTATATGCATGTATATAAGCTATATGTAATAACAAATCCATGATTGGGCTGTATGACAATAGCTATATGTCATATAGCCCAATCATGGATTCGTTATATGACAATAGCTATATGTATATGCATGTATATAAGCTATATGTAATAACAAATCCATGATTGGGCTGTATGACAATAGCTATATGTCATATAGCCCAATCATGGATTCGTTCCCCTACCCACCCACTCTACACTAATACCTACCCACCCAATCTACATTATTAACTAACAACGGCTTCACCCCTACCATAATAAAACATTGTTCTAAACTGTCAAATTAGTATAAGCTTTCCCTGACGAAGGAACGTTTGTTCCGAAACCGGTTGGATTTGCACATTATATAAGTGGTTTATACAAAGTTTTTTTTTTCATTTTTCTATAATGGATAACCACAAAGTAATAGCTACATTCAAAAAAAAAAATAGTGATAATTATTGTTTATCATAATTATGTATATTTGTGAAATAACACAAATTAATTAAATAAAATTGAATGTCTCACTATTGCGATACTGCGAGTATCTAGACTAAACTAAACTAAACTGTCAAATTAGTATCAGCTTTCCCTGACAAAGGAACGTTTGTTCCGAAACCGGTCGGATTTGCACATTATATAAGTGGTTTATACAAAGTTGTATTGTTTCATTTTTCAATAATTATCACGTTCGTTTCATAATAATTAATAATATAACACAAGATATTCCAACCAATCCAATTATATTATTCCAACAACAAAAACTTCAATGGCACAGTCCCAGTTTAACTTTCTTGCAGCTAAAATTTTTTATAACTTATCAATTGAAATAAAGTCTAAGGCTAAATATCTCACTTTCAGAAGGGCGCTTGCTGACCTTCTGATGAGTGACTATGACAGTGTTTTCAACTTGTTTCACATACTTAGATAGTGATAGAAATGTATTATTTATTCTTTTTTCTTCTTTATTATTTTATTTAAAACCGAGACGGCGCGTATGGCATGGCGTCAGTTATGCACTCGAAGCCGGGTTCTGAAATTCAGGCACGCAGTCGCTACCCTGTTGATACTGTTCGATTTAATAAATAATCTATACCTTTGGCATCATATAAAATTGACACTACAAGAATGAAGACCTCAAACCTACAGAACATCTCAAAATTAAATACATCTTTTGGATCTCTTGCACCTCGGAACAGATATGTGTGACTGTGAATAAACGGCTTTACGTTGTATTTTTAAAAAGTCATTAAAAAAAAGAAAAATAATAAAAATGCGGCCCGTTAATTATTCTCCGAAAATACTCCCAGTGTCCCCAGGTAAAAGATCACCATCCGGAATTGAAACGTTTCTTCTTCTTCTCATCGTTCCCTGCCTGTTCAACGGACGTTGGCTATAATGTTGGCTATGTGGACTTTGTTAACTGCGACCCGGAACAACTCTAGAGTAGACTGGCCAAATCACTGTCTCAGGTTTTTCGGCCATGATGTTCTCCTTCTTCCAGGGCCCCGTCTTTCGGCAATCTTTCCCTGAATTATGAGATGCAAGATGTTGTACTTCTCTGGATATCTCACATGTCCTAGATATTGAAGTTTTCGGATTTTTATTGTTTTTATAACTTATTTTTGTTTATTCATCCGAACCATAACATCTTCATTCGTAACTCTGTCCATCCAGCTTATTTATTTGAATAATTCACGAGTTGAAAATCTTATGATTTTTTTAAAATTTCTTATTTAAATGAGTCTTCTTTAGACTATTTAAGTGGGGTTAAGTTCAACTTCCCATCCCCTTAATTCAGTCTCATGGTGTTCCCTAAAATAGGAATGTAATAGTCCCTGGCAGCTGGGACCCTTGTACGGTAACATACAAAAATAAAATTCAGTAAAAATAGTACAAAAGTATGTGAATCTTAAGCTAAGAATGTTTCGGGGCAAAATATTTACCCGGAGTGCAGACGTTTATAGGGGAGCAAATGGCTATAGAAAATAATGTTAGAAATTTTGCATATACCTTTAACATCGTGAAGGTGGAAAATTTCCTCCATGGAAAGTAATTTCCTCTGACTCTAACATACATAAGATGAAAACTCGCTTTTTTTCCTAATCTCGTGTAGCTCAAATAAACGGAATTATAAAAAGCACTCGGCTTTAGTAACCCAGGAAAACGATTTCTCGGTTAAATCGCCGGTAAAATATTTAAATTGATGGTCTTGTTAGTAGGTTGTTTAGATGTTTTATTATTTTTGTTAATGCGCTTATTTCTCCGTCTGTTTTTCGTGTAAGCTCTTTTCTTTTCACATAATACACAGGGTGTTAAGGGACGTACTTGACTTACTTTAACCGTCGTCAAAAAAAGTCACCGTAGACCAAAATTTCATTTACAATTTGTGCTCCAAATAATGCCAGGAATCACTGGTTAAAGTAAGTCAAGTACGTCCCTTAACACCCTGTATATGTAAATAAGTTATATGTATATTTTTTTAATGCATTTCGCAAAAACAGTATAAAATACTATATACATTTCAAAAGCGATTAAAAATTTACAAAAACATTTGGTTTGCGTAAAAAATTATATGATTTTGTGTATCTACGTGTAATCATTTTGTAATTAAAGAATGATACTTCGTGCTCAAAGTTGTTGAAAGACACGTGGAAAGTATTCACATTTCCTGCCTGGCGGTTAATTAATCTAGTAAGTCTACTCAAGGTCATCACCATTGGTAAGTTAGTTCTATATCTGGTATGAATCAAAAGCCTGTGTTGGCGGCCTCGCATGAAATTTTCCAGGACATAGAATCCTATTTTGGCCAGAAAGTAGGATATCGACAATAAAGATAATACAAACTGTTAATAAACTAAATTCAATTTGATTTCCAATGTTAATACTTACATTTTTAATAATTTATTTAATTTTACATCTTGATTAATATTTTTTTTTTATATAAATGCAAATTTTACATATTTTAAAATAATTTTTATATTTCATGTGAGAATGGATTTAGTGGCACGCCTGCCTTTTCAAATATGTAAGAGCGAGACGGCAGAACTAGAGTATAAAAGGTGATGAATGTTCCTGCTCGCTCTCCTTACCTACAGACAGCTCCGTTAGCTAGCACGTAGCTAAAGACTTATATTGTGCAAATAAATGTTCATCTCGACCACGCGTCTATTATCATTAAGACACGCCTACACAAAAGTATAAATAACATTTCATTTTATTTAATTGATTTTTTATGATTCTTTAAGTATGCCAATAATATTTTTGTCCAAACTGTCTTTTGTTATTTTTATTAATGTTAATCTCGTCCCTATGAGGAAACCTTCGGTTTCAAAACATATTCTTAATTTAGATTAAATAGTGGTGTTTTATAAAGTTATTTGTTTTCATTTAAATAAACTAAAATCTATATTCAAAAAAATATTCTATATTCTTTACACCTGCTTTCAATTAATAACAATAATAATAATTAGATTATTTGTGCAGCGATGTTTTTTTTTTCTAAAAAATCACCTAAAGGGCGCTGAACAAATAATATGACTTTTAAGGTTTTATCTAATTTGGGTGTTTGCATGTACATTTGTATACACATCGCTACATCTTTGGATTAGTACTTGAATACTAAATAACGCTTCACGAGTACCCAACCCATTTCGAAAGCCAAATGTGTTACACCTATCTTTTCTTTTCTATCTGTCTATCACACATATTCAATAAAATAAAACTTATTCCATTATTTTGTTACAGGTCAAAATGGCGGCCGTGTAACAGATAAGTGACTAACCAATCAGGCAGCCGCCATAAAGTTTCGCGCGAACTTTCAACCAATCATGTTGTTTTGTTAGTCCAGTGACAGCTAGACAGGAACTTCCACGAGTACTTTATACTTCTACTTCGATCAAGATCTTCAACTGAGGACTGGTAAGTTTTAAACATTAATTCAGTATCCAACTCTTAATTATAAAATAAACAGACGTCAAAACTGAACCACCCTCCCTGAAACATTAACTTGCTAACAAACAACCACAGCGTTTCTCTGGAGAGGTACGCAGTGTGAACAAAATCGCCACATACTCGTAACTCTGCCAAACACACAATTTTCTTCATTTCTATTCATACATCGTCTTAAATACTTTTACTTTGACGGCCTCCGTGGTCCCGAGGTAAGACTCTCGACTCACAATCCGAAGGTCGCGTTCGAACCCGGCGGCGTATTTACAATCCCTACCGAGTTTAAGTCGCTTTAAATTTTCAATGTCAAAATTTAAATATTGAGAAATAAAAATTTTAATTTCAAATATACACATTGGAAAGATGATTTTATCTAGATTTTAGAAAAATTTTTGTTTTTGAAAAATGATAAAAAATTATCAATTTAGAGGTGTATTTACAATATACGGGAGTAATATTAAAATTTAAATATTTAGAAATAAAATTATTAATTTTGTAATATACACATTGGAAAGATTATTTTATCTAGATTTTAGAACAATTTTTGTTTTTGCAATGTGATAAAAAATAACCAATATAGAGGTATATTTAAAATGTTAAGTGTCGTTACCGCGGTTTTGTAAATCCTATACCGATTTAATAAATTTTATTTGATTAATTTGTGGTAGGTACTTCACAATTAATTAATTAAAAATAAAATAAGTATATAATACAATAATATAAAAGTAGCATAAGACCACCATTCAGAATTAAAACTTTGCTTGAAATAGCTTTAGCCGTGTTTGGTGACCAGATCTGAATAGCCAGCTACTTCCCCACCTTCCTCTTCCCCATCTCCTTCCCCTCTCCACTACCATCAGCCTCATAAAATACTCCAATTGGGGATGTCAAAGTCTCACCGGGACCCTTGTGCGGTATTCACATTAAAAACGGGCGTTTTCCCGAAGAGGTGGGCAGAGAGAATTGAGTGCCACACAACTCTGCCCCAATGCACACTCTTTGCTTCATTTGTATTCATACATCGTCTTTTATTATACTCTTCTGTTATTATGAATCTTGACAATACCTGACTTGTGACTGTATTATAATTCACTTCTTTATTTAACGCCTTCCTCAGGTGCCCCCGACTTCTTATACAATTTTCTTTCTCGGCATTTCACATGTCCAAATTATCTAAACGTCCCTTTCTTTCTTAATCTTATTCATAACGCTTAGGTACATCAGCCTTTCATTTTTTCCAATTTTTCACATTTGAATGTAACGCGGTCATGTACAATATACATGGTGTCCGGAAACTAGTATTTCAAAAGAGAAGCTGGTAAATCTGCATCACATTTTGTAGAATAACTTTTTTGGATTCGAGCTTACGTTTCTAATAAATTGAAATTGAAGTTGGAATTTTTTAGGTCAATATCAGTCGCTAGGAGGATACTGTTGCGGAAAGTTACAGAAAAAGTTAATATTTTTTTTAAATACTTACGCTTTTTTGGTTCTCTAAATTGAGATGTAGATTTACCAATAAACCATCGTGTATATTTATGGTTTTACGGCACAGAAGCCTCAGGGAGCTAAAATTTATAGCGGTTAGTCTACTTGCATCCTTCCTCTGCCAATTCAATGCCTCATTGGTGTATAACACTGTTATAATAACAGGGTTAGTATGAGCGCTCCACCGTGAACTGCAAGCCTCGCTTCTTTTAACAACGTTTCATTCTATTGACTACCGTATTTAATCTTCCGTTAATGATTTTTGTTATTTATTTTTGGGGTGTTATGGCGTGTTGCGCTTCTTCCTCCTTTAGCCAACGTTTCGGACAGCGTTACAGTTAAAGTTACCCCAAAAATAAATAACAAAAATACTTGTGACCGTGAAAATCTAGAATCATATCTTCCGTTAATGAAGATCACTCTGTGCATAACATTATTACTATTTTTCATCTAATACCTTATGGGAGGTTGGATACCATCGTATCAATCTCCAACCTGCTTATAAAATATTACTTATGGAGGTATAAATTTTACAGCTTCAAAGCAAAAAACACGTTCGGGTTTCAGCCGCTGAAGCCCAGTTGAAATTAACTCGTAAAATTTAAATTTCCTTTGCAATTCTAACTAATTTGATTGACACTTATACAAGCTTTTGGTGTTTTCTTAACTTATGTGAAATGAAATTTAATTAATAGTTTTTATTAGAAACTCCGCTTTGTATTGAATATTTACTTTGTCGGTAAATTAGAAAGGAAGCTGATTAATTACTTTCGAATAAAGTGTCAATTTCGTTGGAAACTAGGATAAAGTTTATATTGATTTCGATTCTGACCACTTAGAATGGGTTAATTAATGAAACAAGTTTTTGGCGCTAGAGCAACGATACTCAACCTGCGGCCCGCCAACCTTTTGTGTGCGGCCCTAACCACTTTACCATCAGGAACTTGATTTAAAAAAAACTATCATTCTAAATTTCGAATATTCGATTCGATTCGATTTATAATCTTGAGATTCGTTTCGACTTTGACGAACAGATAGTGACACCCGAAAAGGATTGTCATTATGGTCCACACGATCTGGTACTGTTTAGATATTCACGGCCAAAAGGTTTTTTTTGTTATTTGTTTTTGGGGTGTTATGCCGTGTTGCGCTACCTCCGTCTTTAGCCAACGTTTCGGACAGCGTTACAGTGTCAATCATCAGGGCAGATGTGTAAGAGTGTTGCTATTTACACACGCTAGATTTAATTCCAAAAAACAAATATTTGACACACAAGTACGCGCGCAAATCTATAATATAAATATGAATCTCTGAATGTGTTGCTAAGCGCATAACTTCCCAACGACTGCACCAAATTGGATAATTCTTTTTTTGTGTTCGTTATTGTCAGGACAAGGTTTGTATAAAACCACTGATGAGCTCTGGCGTTATGAAATTTGTATAAAAAAATTGAATAGGTGGCACACGAGCTATTTGAAAACTGAATGTACCGGGACTGAATGTATGGAGTGCGGGAGGGTTGGAGTGAAACCAGGGAAAGGGGAGGGGAATCTGGGAGGGGGGAGGTGAACTTGGGAGGGGGAGTCGCGGGACGGGGAAGGGGGGGAGTGGAGTGGGGAGAGGGAAGGTGGAGGAGGCGGAGTGGGAACGCGAGAGGGGAAGGGGACGCAGGAGAGAAAGGGGAGGCGGAAGGGGAAAGAGACGAATGGTAAAGGACACGCAGTGAGAAACTATTTCCTTATTAAACGGCATAGTAACGCATGCCATGTACCAGCTATTCATTTATAAATAAAAGTGCCACTTCTAAAAACAACCGCATCAATTATAATACATAAAAACTGTTAATGTCAATGGTTAGTCAGGTACCTACTAATTTTAAAAGCATTTCTTGCTGTCGTATTTTCTTATAATATAAATAGGCATAATTAGGTAATTTTTCACAAAAACAGCGCTCTACAAATTATCCAAATATTATTATTATTAATGGCAGAGTGTCTTCAAAATTAAATCGAAAAAATGTTGGGGGGGGAGGGGGGGTTGATGATTTTTTTTCGTCATACCAGTATAGTGTTGCGGCCCGCGTAACTTTACAAATACATGTATGTGGCCCGAAGAGAAAAAAGGTTGAGTATCGTTGCGCTAGAGCCATTAACCAGCGGCCGAGAATTTAAATTTCGTCGAACTATGATCTTGCAACTGTATAAGGCGGTTCCGATGAGAATGGTTAATTATTATCCATTATTATACAACCCCTGGTGGGTCTTGGCCTCCACAAGAGTCTTCCTCCACTCATCTCGGTTTTGTGCCAACTCTCATATTTTCAGCTAATTATTCTCCATACCAGCATTTTAACACAATAACTCAATAACTACAATCAAAAATACTCAAACTCGTGATGATAAAACTATTAAAATTAGGTACTTTTTGTAATTATTTTTTGATCATAAGTGTTTATAATTTTTAAGCAAAATAAGAACGTAAGTGTTTTTTTTTAAATATATTATTTGATAAGACCGTAAATAAATAGACTAATTGAAGTATTTTCGTCGGGATATTTTTTAATGATTTTATTTGGACTAATATTAAAATTCCGAATAAAAGCTTTCCTAAATAATTTATTGATTTATTTTACTGCATGATTATATGACTTGAAATTTATGTTGTGTAATACCAAATGTTGTTTGAAAATTTATCAAATCTGCCAACGACCTACGGTAAAACCTTATTGAAATAAAAATAAACATTTTTTCTCATAAAATATATCAATTTATATTTTTTGGTGAAAAAGAGTCAATACGTCTAAAATTTGATTTAAAAATGTATTTTTTTTTTGGTTTTGTCTGGTTATTCCCTCTAAATGTTTAATTTTTCTTTACGTTTGAACAATTCACACAAATTCCATAGAATGTGACGATATAGACATCTTTATATACAACCTCTCATATTTAAAAAAAAACATGTGCTGATTTTAATAGCTAAAAGCTAATATGACGTCATGGCAATTATTATGGTATTTGAACTAAAAGTTTTATAATTGGTTTATTACTCCTTCTTTGTACAGTAAATATACTTACTGTATGAGACCACTTATTTGTTCCATACAAATACTATAAACAATAGGGCGCTGGACTCCGATCGTCACTTCGGTTTCGGGAGATAATAACAACTCAGAGACTTCTTGGGTAATGATAAAATATTTATTTTTAGACGTTTTTTATACTAAATTTTGCGTATACCTGTTTTGAAGAAAAACGTAAACATGTTTTTCATTTCTGCACCTGTTTTTATCTTGAGTATTCCAGGTGTTCGAGGCAGGTGTCCTATATATTCGTTTGTTAAGTTTTGTTTAGAATAACAAACTGGTTTGGACATGCGTAGTGTTTTCTTGCAAGAGTTGACCTGATTTCTCCAGGTGGACGAACGCACCTGCTGTTTTTCTCCTAAAATGCAGAATTTATCATCAATAATAATGCAAGGCGTTTTGGTTGCTAAGTGCTTGGTGTTTGAATAACACGTGCAGTCTTTTATGTAACATTTCGCAAGAATCGACTTGTACAAATGTGATCAACATGTTGTTTACTCTTCGCTGAACCGGTGGTAAGCAATAATATTTTAAAGGAACACGTGCGGCGACCAGCTGCAATTTTTCACGTAAACAAGATCTGGCAATTGCATCAAGAGACGTCTGTTATACTTACAATGTCTTATATTCTATTTTGCTTACTATTGCTGTAATATCAGTAGTAACGTCCCCACCTTGAGTTACTTGAGAAGTTACCGAAAGTTGTCCTGTCAATCCTTAGCGTTCAACCATGCTAAGAGGCATAGTGTAGACATAGAAATACAATCTGAAATTCCAATATTTCGATCGTCCAGTTGATTAGTCGAACATCTCCGAAAAATCGAAATTAGAGTTGTGTATGCAGTTACATGTAAAAGTGCACACTCCATCTGGCGCAATACGCAAATTACTCATAAGCACCAGCAAATCAATTATATTGCAGAAAAACTTGTGGTGAAATAAACAATTAAAAATATTTTCATGGTTACTTGTAGGAAATTTCTAAATGTCATACTAATATACCGGCCCGTTTTGCTTCCCGATGTTATTTTATAGCATATTTAATGTGTAAAAAATATTATGTATTTATATTTTTAAGTTAACCTCACAAAGGAGGCCCTGAGATAAAAATAATTTTCTTTAGGGCCTATGTCATCTTAGGAGATGCTGTGTGGAGGATCTTTTTAAGGAAAGGAAGAAGAGGAAGTTCTGGAAAGGAAAAAGGAATGAGGGGTGGGTAGGAATATGGGGGTGTCCAGGAGTGGCAGACTTATGAATCCATCCCTTCAATTGCAGTGCAAGACGATGGGCTGAGAGAGTCCGGCTGGAGAAGTCAAAAAGCTTCCCTCAACCAGTCTCTCTAGATCTAGCTCGCCACGCAGCAAGTGTGCAGACGCATCTGCCGCCACCGGACAAACCCCATCCCATGAACACCCATGGACACCCCTGCTAAGTCACTAAACGTAGCGAACGACTGGGGATGACCTATGGCAGAGGTGTTGGTTATCCAATTAATGGCTCCCGGAGGTCACCCCAAATTGTAAAATTGTTTGATTCATGGTGAGCATTTGAATATTATTTCCTCATTATCTCAGTCTGATTAATCAACTGAACGATATATATATATATATAAAATTGTAACCTTTACAAAGCTAGTGTCCTTGCTGTACTAATTCAGGTAATATCTCAGGAGATACGTGCAGCTATTGGGAGTGGAAAGCACCAATAGATGTAGAAAATGTGAAGAGGATGAAGAGACTCCCATTCACTGGTGGTGCCAATGTCTTGCCCTGGTGGGAACTAGGCTCAGATGCCTGGGGAGACACATTTTAGAACCAGAAGACTTAGCCACATATCCAATGACAACTCTGTTGAACTTTATTAAAGGGACTGGGTTATTGTTAAAGGATTGAGGTAAAATGGGAGAAAGTACAATGGGCCCATGGTTTAAGTATTCACGGGAACTAATTGTAAACCGTCTCCGCTTCAAGTAATATAAACAAAATGTTTCAAAAAGAAGTGTACTACACTATTTTCCACAGAAAAATGATTTCCGTAACCAAGCGCCAAAAGTAATATCGCCCATATCCGGTGTCCAGCAGTGCTTTTTCAAAAGGTACGGCAAAAAGCTCCCAGAGATAATGGGTCATAACTCAAATAATCTGATTTGGAGCATGCTTGTTCCGGAGCTTTAAAAGCGCGAAGGGGTTATTCAGTCGAGAGCACACAGCCTCCCCGAGAGCCTCTTCCATTGCAATTTGAGCGAACAATTAACTTTTACTTTGTCACTTTTCAAGTGGCCTTAATGTGACCTCATAGATTTTTGTGTAACCAGGTGTGCAAAGTGGAAATAATATTTTTTTTCATTTGGAGGAAATTTAAATGGTATACGTCTTGTAGCAGAAGGTTTAAAATTCATTTAAATTTTTTTTTAATGAAAAACTAACTTCCCCTGAAGAAACCAAAAGACTTTGCGTTATTTTATATATATACATATTTTTTTATATAATGTTTTATTTTTAATATTATGTTTTAGATGGTGTGGTAATTATAGATCTCAGGTTTTTTTTAACTACCCTTCCATTGAAAGCATGTGCTTGTGTATGAAAGGGGAGTGTACATTAATGTTATTTGTACTAACTAACTATTTAAGTACTAACTAATTAATGTATCTTTAATTATTATCATTAATTTATCTTTTTAATATTAATTTTTGATGGACATAGCATAATGTAATTGTATGATATTTTAAACACTGGAATTCTATGACAAGATCGTTTTTTTACATAGGAGGCCCTGAAGAAAATAATTTCCCTCGGGGCCTATGTTGAAATGCTGTGTGGAGGGTCCTTTTGAGGAGAGTGTAACAAACGTAATGCCTTTACAAGAACTGTAAAAAAGGGACCGGTCTCGTGCACGCCTTCCAGAGGTACAGGCTGATGATGATGATTAGAGCTGGCTGGCCTCCCTACATCCAGTGGGTAGTGGTCCTGGATGCGCCTAGTTTCTGCCTGAGCGGTGCCTTGGCAGTGCCCAGAGTTAGGGCCGACTGCAGCGGTAGGCACCAGGTACTCGTTCAGGCAGAACTTCAGCAGGAGGCAGCAGGTCGAAGATTTCCAGAGGTAGGAAAGAGTAATAAAACGATTTAAGTAGAATTAAACAGTTGAACTGAACATTGAGCATGATTTATTTGGGAAAATCGTCGTATTTATTTAGTTAGTTGAACCCGACGGCGATCGGGCATTGTTTTACACAAAATGTGGAGGGGATTCTGGCCTCGCTCCTCATTTATAAATAGGGCGAAATTTCTGTGGCGTCCTTATTTTGGTGGTGTCGCCCATGAAAGTGGTCGATTTAAATTGTAAGTTAATAATAATTATACAGGGTACATTTGATATATAAAGATAAATTACTTAAGTCTAACATATTTTGGAAGCTAAGTTTTATCCGAGGATTTTTAGTTTGATGAATTTGCCATGAGCTTAAGGTATTTTTGTAATTTGTAAAAGGTATTTGCCGTTTGGCTAGCTACGTTAAGTTTAAAGGAGAATCTAGTATTTTTCCCAGGTTCCCCGTAAGACTAGCTACTGAAACCTGTTTGTTTCATTGTCTTACGAGGTCCCTGGATTTTTAAAATGGGAAAAAAATGAATTCTTGCAAAAATATTTTCTAAGTGTTTTTTAACGGGAAAAAACGCCCTAGTTTTGTAAATTTAAGACTCAAATTCTCTTTTCCCGGACGCCCTGCAGGACTCTGGAATGAAATGTATTTGTTTCATTGTCCTGCAGGGTGTCTAAGTTAAAACAATAAATTGACAAAATACATTTAAGGTTTGCCTCCTGGGTTCGCCGCCTGGAGGCAAAGGAGTTGCCTTTCCCAGTGGGAAAGGCGCCTGCCTCCTGGGGCGACGGAGTTGCCTTGCTCAGTGGGAAAGGCGCTTGCGTCCTGGGGGCAAAGGAGTCACCTTGCTCAGTGGGAAAGGCGCTTGCGTCCTGGGGGCAAAGGAGTCACCTTGCTCAGTGGGAAAGGCGCTTGCGTCCTGGGGGCAAAGGAGTCACCTTGCTCGGTGGGAAAGGCGCTTGCGTCCTGGGGGCAAAGGAGTCACCTTGCTCAGTGGGAAAGGCGCTTGCGTCCTGGGGGCAAAGGAGTCACCTTGCTCAGTGGGAAAGGCGCTTGCGTCCTGGGGGCAAAGGAGTCACCTTGCCCAGTGGGAAAGGGGTAGTTTGAGGAGTAGGAGACTCCGGTTTGCTTTCCCTGGATGCCTTGTAGGATTCTTAAGTGAGACTATAAATGTCATTATCCTACAAGGCTTGCAGGATTTAAAACAATAGAATAACAAATATAAGTTTAGAAATAATTATAAAATGTCCCCGGTGGCAACCTGCAACAGGTAGAGTTTTTTTGTCGAACCGGGAACATGCACATTGTTAGGAAAACATTTAATTTACATAATGTTATAAAATAAGTATTAGGTAATTTATACCTAAAGAAACAAATATCTTTTTACCAAAATTAGTCGTTGGCGGCACGGTACATTAGCATTTCGAGGCCCGAAATTTCAGCAAAATTTCCAAGAAATTATCTCAAAAATGTAGAGGATGCCACCAGCGATGAACTTTGATGAAAGATGATTTGAGGGTGCGAACACGTCCGTTACAGAGAGGAAGGAATGAACATTGGTCTTGAAGAAACCCATTTGTAGGAAGGAGGAACTACAAAGGCCGGCAAATCGTTCCACAGCCGAGCTGTTGAACACAAGAACGAGTCGAAGAAGCGACCCGTTCGCATGTGAAAAATGTCAACCGTGTACATATGTTGGGTACGCGTTTGGCGTGTTTCCCGTCTATGCACCGGTATCGAGGGGATCAATGACGCTAGTTCCTCGGAGTATCTTCTATTAAAATACCGGTAGAACAAGGATAGCATTTCCACGCTATGCCGTGCTCTAAAAATTACGTTTGTTAAATTAGGAGAATATATCAGACGGACCGCCCGTTTCTGCATAGAGTCGAGGGTTTTTTTCAGGTATTTTGGGGCTCCAGACTAGAGGTGGCTGCCAAATTCAACTGTTGGACTCTCTTGTGATTTGTACAGGGTTAGCAATTTTGTACTATTAAAATATCTGCGGGTCCTGTACAGTACGCCAAGTTTTTGAGAGGCAAACTTTACTCTGGCTGCGATGGAGCCCCCATACCTAAGCTGGTCACTTAAAGTTACACCGAGCATATCAATGGAGAGCCTGTTCGAAACATTGCTTCCATTGAAGGAGACTAGATTTTCATTTCGAATTTCATGTCTAGACCAGGCATGCTCAACCTGCTGCCCAAATAATAAAGAAGAAATCGTTAAAAAATTATCACGTTTTCGTCATATTTTGTGAAATTCAACACTTATTGTTATTAGACCTCGGACTCTCGATGGAGATTTTGATTTAATGCTTGAAAAGTGCCAGGTCCATGGCCGCACTAGGAATTTATTTTCGCAATCAATTCCAACACGTATATTTTTTCCGCACACTTATAGGAAGATTGACTATAATGCGACTGACCTGATTTTATTAAGTGAAGAGTGAGTGCAAATGACACACATAGGCGCGTGTATTGTCAGTTTATGCCTTCCAGCATTGAAGGTTGCGGTTTAACAATAACAGCATTTTTTAACACCGAATTGCCGGTAAAAATTAACGGTAGTACCCACCGTTTACCTATATTCATTGGTGTCTGTAGCTTAAGGCATGCTCAATGGGCACATTTGCGATTCTGATGTTCTGAAACTTATTACGCTTTATGTCTCCCATGACTTCACTAGAGCTACACAAAACAGGCTTTTTGAAGTAAAAATTTTTTACGCACGCTCGACTTGGGGGTAAGCTGGTGAATGCGTTACGAAAAGTGGTGATGTGTTATGAAAAGTGATGATGTGTTACGAAATGTGTGATGTTACGAAAAGTGTGATGTTACGAAAAGTGTGATGTTACGAAAAGTGTGATGTTACGAAAAGTGTGATGTTACGAAAAGTGTGATGTTACGAAAAGTGTGACGCGAACGGTGATCGTTGGCGAGGCGAACGGTCGGGCCTATACGCGCACTTGACTTGAGGAGTGATAAGGATAAGAATAAGGATAAGAATAAGAATAAGGATAAGGATAAGGATAAGGATGAGGATGAGGATGAGGATGAGGATGAGGATGAGGATGAGGATGAGGATGAGGATGAGGATGAGGATGAGGATGAGGATGAGGATGAGGATGAGGATGAGGATGAGGATGAGGATGAGGATGAGGATGAGGATGAGGATGAGGATTAGGATGAGGATGAGGATGAGGATGAGGATGAGGATGAGGATGAGGATGAGGATGAGGATGAGGATGAGGATGAGGATGAGGATGAGGATGAGGATGAGGATGAGGATGAGGATGAGGATGAGGATTAGGATGAGGATGAGGATGAGGATGAGGATGAGGATGAGGATGAGGATGAGGATGAGGATGAGGATGAGGATGAGGATGAGGATGAGGATGAGGATGAGGATGAGGATGAGGATGAGGATGAGGATGAGGATGAGGATGAGGATGAGGATGAGGATGAGGATGAGGATGAGGATGAGGATGAGGATGAGGATGAGGATGAGGATGAGGATGAGGATGAGGATGAGGATGAGGATGAGGATGAGGATGAGGATGAGGATGAGGATGAGGATGAGGATGAGGATGAGGATGAGGATGAGGATGAGGATGAGGATGAGGATGAGGATGAGGATGAGGATGAGGATGAGGATGAGGATGAGGATGAGGATGAGGATGAGGATGAGGATGAGGATGAGGATGAGGATGAGGATGAGGATGAGGATGAGGATGAGGATGAGGATGAGGATGAGGATGAGGATGAGGATGAGGATGAGGATGAGGATGAGGATGAGGATGAGGATGAGGATGAGGATGAGGATGAGGATGAGGATGAGGATGAGGATGAGGATGAGGATGAGGATGAGGATGAGGATGAGGATGAGGATGAGGATGAGGATGAGGATGAGGATGAGGATGAGGATGAGGATGAGGATGAGGATGAGGATGAGGATGAGGATGAGGATGAGGATGAGGATGAGGATGAGGATGAGGATGAGGATGAGGATGAGGATGAGGATGAGGATGAGGATGAGGATGAGGATGAGGATGAGGATGAGGATGAGGATGAGGATGAGGATGAGGATGGGGATGGGGATGGGGATGGGGATGGGGATGGGGATGGGGATGGGGATGGGGATGGGGATGGGGATGGGGATGGGGATGGGGATGGGGATGGGGATGGGGATGGGGATGGGGATGGGGATGGGGATGGGGATGGGGATGGGGATGGGGATGGGGATGGGGATGGGGATGGGGATGGGGATGGGGATGGGGATGGGGATGGGGATGGGGATGGGGATGGGGATGGGGATGGGGATGGGGATGGGGATGGGGATGGGGATGGGGATGGGGATGGGGATGGGGATGGGGATGGGGATGGGGATGGGGATGGGGATGGGGATGGGGATGGGGATGGGGATGGGGATGGGGATGGGGATGGGGATGGGGATGGGGATGGGGATGGGGATGGGGATGGGGATGGGGATGGGGATGGGGATGGGGATGGGGATGGGGATGGGGATGGGGATGGGGATGGGGATGGGGATGGGGATGGGGATGGGGATGGGGATGGGGATGGGGATGGGGATGGGGATGGGGATGGGGATGGGGATGGGGATGGGGATGGGGATGGGGATGGGGATGGGGATGGGGATGGGGATGGGGATGGGGATGGGGATGAGGATGAGGATGAGGATGAGGATGAGGATGAGGATGAGGATGAGGATGAGGATGAGGATGAGGATGAGGATGAGGATGAGGATGAGGATGAGGATAAGGATAAGGATAAGGATTAGGATAAGGATAAGGATAAGGATAAGGATAAGGATAAGGATTGTCACCCAAGGTCGTAGGTCACCCCAAGGTCGTAGGTCACCCCATAGTCATAGGTCACCCTAGGGTCATAGGTCACCCCATGGTCAATGGTCATATATCATCCCAATGTCATATGACATCCCAATATGTCATGTGTTATTTTACAAGTTAGTGAAGTTTTACTTCAGTCGTGTGGTCTAAAGCACACTCGTTTTTTTTATTTGTCCAACACTCAAAACCAAACTACCGATGATCATGCGTTTGCCTAGAATGACTACGATTTCAAACCATATTTCTTCTGAGGTTGACATTTATCAGTAAAACTTTGGACCTCCATTCACAGTTGAAATGTTGCTTTAAATGGCTTTAGCCATGTTTGGTGACCAGATCTTTCCCAATAGCCAGGTACTTTCTCAATTTACACTTCCCCATCTCCTTTCTATCCCCACTACCTTGTGATGTTTGTCTTTTCTCTCTCTTGTATTTACTTCTCGTATTTTATTTACTCCTTGGCACTTGGCACCAGTCGTAATGTTTCGTCTTATATGCATCTTATTTAACTCTCCTTTCATCGGCAAGACAGTTGTAATATTCTCGCCTTTTCTCTTGGCTCTGATCGATATTTAAATTCTTAAGGCTTTGCATATGTGTGGTAGGGGTGGAAAATTCCTCCCCTACGTCACACAAGCCTTTATAAAATTGGACCCTTATTTCCTCTGATAACTACAGAAAGCTACTTAAAGCTCCCTTGTACTACATACCTTTAGCGATATATGTACTTAACTAATAAATACGTTATTAACGACTTTGAACGTAAATATTTTCGTATTTAGGTTGTAATTAAACTCCATCAAACGTTGTGTAATTTTTTGATTTATGATATAGGATTTTAATTACTTTAAATTTTGTGGTAACCCTCTTGATTCTAAACAGAGTGTTGAATTTCAAAACTGTATTGGTCTCTCTCTTGCAAATTTAACCTTAAGTATTTCTCTAAATGAACTAACTTCCCTTGACGTTTATTATGATTCTCTACATCCTAATGAATTCTTGAATAAGCAATACTAATCGAAACTACACATGACTAATTGAACAGATAATTAAATATAACTCAAATGGTTAAATGTTAGTAAATTTGATTATGATTGTAACTCGTATCTGCTGGGCGCCCCTCCGTTTAGATTCAGCTGCTATAAGGTACATATAAGGATGGATTTAGTAGGTTAATGTAATTAGTTAATTGCATATTTGACGAACTCAGAATAACCCCTTTTCTGGCAAAATTTGGCTCCGGCCTCCATCAAGTAAGCAGGGTGATTAGAAGTCAACCCAAAATTCGCACAGTCTTTTGGCACGGTTCAATTGATTGATACCTAAGTTATCGCGTCCCAATTGACCTTCCTTTCGCCATCATGCACTGCCTTCAGGTCTTCCTCCAAGCCCAGATACCTCCAAATTCCTACTCCTCCAAAGTTTACTATTTACTTAGGGCGAACCGGTTTCGTCCTATATGCAATCATATACTCACGGGTTTGTGTGGAGTTACGGGTCGTGAATCCTCCCTCCACGTTCAAGAAATGAGACGAGAGTGACCCGACAGGCCTAAAGCACTAATTGTAAGTGAGTTCGTTTCATTCAATGAACAGTACATAAAAAGATATATATGTAAACATACGTTTTGGGAAGGTTTATAACTCGCAATGCGAAACTACTTGCAACGCATCCCGAGCTCGGATCTCGCCCATCAATTCTGTGAAATTTTCAGATTGATACCGAATAGATACATAAGAATAGTGGGTGACATATAAATATATACTAGTACAATAAGATCTTATCTGGCGATGTGTTCTGGAGATTCGCCATAACTCCAAGCTTTTGTTTGGTTTTGTTGACGGTTTTGTTTGAGAGATCCGCCATCTCTATGGTTTGATTAATGGTCCTTGTTACAGAAGCGAACACTGCCTTCTGTTGGTTGAACTGTATTTTTTTTTTTTCTTTCCCTCCCCTCCAATGTTCAACTTTTGATAAACTCTTGCTATCCCGTGATTCTCAATTGAATCATGTAAATCCTCATTACCCCTTATTAAGCTATCCCGTGATTTTTCAACTGTTTCATGTAAATCTTCAATACACCCTTTTGAACTGCTATAATAAATCTGTTAATTTTCAATTGCTTAGGTCTGTAGATACCTCGTTACGTTCAAATTAAAAATAGTGTTTAAATTTTTTTTTTTTTCTTTTTGCTCCTAATAATTGCGCAATATAATAATTTTATCCCGTTCCTAGAAGTTAATACCTAAGTACGATATCCATTAATCAAGGTCATTCTTTTTTCTTTTTACTGTATTCGAACTAGTGACCCAGTGACCGATATATTTTGTAAACAATTTGAGCTTTGTAAACATTCTCGACGGCCTTGTGACCTAGATTCAAGCGTATGAGGTATGTTTACTTTAGACATTCCGGAGACGTGTGAGTTGACTCTAAAATTTTTTCTTTGTTTGATAATGATGTACTTAGCGCAATTGTCTAGTCTGATACCCGATTACGTATACATATTTATTCATTTATATATATTTTGCCTCAATAAATAATTTATAATATTAATATGTATAATTATATTATGATTGGAATATTTTCTAATATCATAACTTATTTCAAATGCTCTGGATTTTCTGAAATCATATTAATACATACATAAAATAAATAAAAATATTGATTTGTAAATTTATCACACATAACTACTTTTAATAGTTATTGATGAATTCAGAGGTAGGAATCGATACCCTTTTCCTCTTTTTATATAAGTGTTTATTTTTTTTTTTTTTGATTAAGATTTTTCTTGGGAACAATAAATTACAAATATATATGTTTATATACATACATATATAAATATATAAAATATACTTATTATATTTATAATATTTTAATATAGTTACATATCACATATTAAGCGAGTAATATCTTGGTCAAATAATTAATCCAAATACCAATGTTTGCTGCGTTCCGCCTTCTCCTTGGAATCTGTAAAATTTTATAACGGAAAAGACTTACCCCTACCAAGGGTTTTTTCCGACCGGGAAATACACGGTAACCTTGCTGCGATTTTCCTAAATTAATTTTTTATTTTCCTAAATTTAATTAAATCTTTTTGACTTCAAATTTTTTTTTTTTCAATTAATCTAATTAATTAAAATGATGTATGAACTCTATCGTTCTAAACTGTATTTTATTTCAAAACTCGTTGGTTAGATAACTCTTTAAATGATAGTTACTTCACGATTAATTTAGAGATGGTAAATTGTTGTTAAATTAAATTTTTATCCCTCCGAACTTTTATGTATTAATAAAATATTATTTTGTTTTATTATTATTATTTAAGATAATTAATTTAAATATTTATTATTTGTTAGAACACTTTCACTTAGATTGAACACACGTATTTAATTATAACTCCTTCACGCTAAATTATCACATCACTTCAGTTATTTATTGCACTAATATTAAACGCGAAATTTCTAAGTTTAAAAACACGATATTAAGTGATTATAAAATCCGAATTTTCCACTAAACAAATTGTATTTATCACGAGCACTTTTATTTTCCACAAGTAATTAATGCGTTGGCTTTATTCTTATTTCACTGATTCTAACTGCAAAGTATTTTTTCCTGTATATCACTGGCTAGAATGTGAAATTTTTCTAAGTATCAAAATAATTATCACTTAGAATTTTTCAAATTTAAATCACCCACCGTTTCGTCACGTTCCGCGAAGTTAAAACCTTTTCGACCGCGACCGTAGACTGTCCTCAACTGGCATTTGTCTAGACCTTTATACCCCTCTCAGGTCCAAAAGATCGTATCTGAATCTCCTATAATAAACCAATCTAATTACTATCAACTCGTAATTTCTTGAAACCTCCCCATTATTGTCGAATGTGGTCTCTTAGTACGTTTTGCGTTTGATACATTAAATTTTGTCTCGTACTCCCATACTTACAAGATCCGGATTTAGTAAGATCCATGTTTAATGGCCCAACTTCCTTTGTCCTGTTGTTCATACAAAACTAGCTTGAATTTAATAATTTTAAAGTTCTATTTTCATATATTCCGTAACATGTCCGTGCGTACGGCATCTACCATATGTTCCAAATCTGTCCCCAAATTCGCCTATCAGAGATATCTTCATGTCGAAGTCTTTCTCGCAAATTGTTCATTCTTATTTTATTATTTTTCCTCGAGTTTTTCTGTATTCTATATGAACCTTTCCATTTAAAACCGAATTTTCTCTATTTACGTCGTATATTTGAATTTTCCATTTTTTTTCCGAATTTTCTTTTATTCACGACACTCTTTCCATGAATTTCCTTATTTATTCTTACGCTATTGTTCATATCTCTATAGATTTTTATATTTCAAGCCGTATTTATTTTATTCACTGTTAATCTAAGATTTCCTTTGTTTTTCTCTGTCGTATCTCCTTTCCCCTCGCTTCCCCGTACTTCCCTGATATAACCATATCGTTTTTTTGATGTTTGCTGCCTCTTGGAAAATTTCATTTTCTATTTGTTATTAATAAATATATCATTTTTAACATTTTTATAGGAGATACCCCCACTTCGGCCCTTAAATTCCTGTCATTTTTATCGCTTCATAGAGATCGTCCCCCAAATTTTGTCCCGTTCTTACGAAAAATCCCATAAACCATATGTCTTGACAGCTGTATACATTAGTTCTTGTACCCACCTGGCAATAAATCCTTTTTTATTTCAGTGTCGTTAACTTTTATGAGAATTCTTTAATATAAATATCTCATAAGACCCATGATAATTTTTATTACCTTTTTAACGGCTAATCGTTCTTATCTAAACAATTTCCATGTTCGAATATTCCTTGTTTATCACAACAAAATACATCTGAAATCGGCAACCATTGTAATGCCTCATCTTTATCTGCAATCGCGTACTATGCTAATCTATAAACTCCATTTTAATTACGTAAAATGACTCCTTTTCCTGAGTTTTTCTATCGCAATGTTTTCAGCATTTTCCACTCCCCTCCGTACTGCACTCTATCTTCTTCTCTAACACTTGTTACTGCTCTAGACATCTGAAATATACCCTCGCCTATTCTTTAAAACTCTCATTTTTTTTTGACGTTTCCTCCCTAAATCTTTCATCGTAATATCCTAGCTCCGTCTAAAATTGATAACAATAATTTTCCATTGTTTTTTCAACATTTCCATTTCCTTTAGCACGTTTTCCCTCGAATCGATCATCTCCGGTCGTCACAAACAATCGTATTATAGATGAAAATCTCCCTAACATCTTACAATACGTTTTCGTCACTTGCTTTGCAATCTTTCACTTAAACTTTTGCATCGTGTTTACGTGTATCCTTTTTTTTCGCACCTGATATGTTTTAATGCGTTCGAGAACTAGGGTTTCTGATCCCTGGAATGTACCGGTTAATGATAACATTTCTTGGGGTCACCGTACTTTCGTCCCTGAACAGATTATTTCTTCCCATGGAGTTTATTCACCTCTCGGTTTGGTGGGAACGTCAAACTCATTAATCACATTACTAATTGCTAAGTACAAAGGTCGTTCCTTTGTTCTAAAAATGGGTTCGGCCCTCTTCCCGTTGATAGGCTAACTCGGTTTTTAATCGTTTTTGCTGTAATTCAATTGGCTGTCAATATATCACGGCCTAAATTATACCGGGAGTCCCTGTCTTTGATTATTTGTTGATACCATCTGTGATCCTTTCATCAATACTCGTCTCACTTTGTCTAATTATAGATCCCTACCGTAAATATGAATTCACTTTACTCTAATCCGATAGATGTCGTAGACGTGTCCGTTTTATAAGTAATTGATATTTTCTTTTTAAATTAAAGTGGGAAGCTACGATATTTCCTAATTTTCACTGTTGATCAATGCAATTCATCACAGTTCCCTCCTCTGAACTCAATTTGCTGTGGCTAACGTTGTATTTTATTTTAATGTCCTATTCTTTTTTTTTTTTTTTTTTTTTTTTTTTTTTTTTTTTTTTTTTTTTTTTTTTTTTTTTTTTTTTTTTTTTTCCGTTAGACACCGAAATTGTGTTCAAATTTAGACTAGCTATCTTCCCCTCCTCATTTGGTTATCCCCTATCTCTACTCCGTGTCATATTACTTCCTATCTCCCCCTCCTCATTTTGTTATCCCCTATCTTTTTTCCGTATCCTATTACTTCCTATCTCCCCCTCCTCATTCTGTTATCCCCTATCTCTTCTCCGCATCCTATTCCTTCCTATCTCCCTCTTCTCTTTTGCTCGGATTGTTAACAATCTTGAATTTGAATCTCATTGTATTCTTTATTTTCTTTTCGCGTAGATTTTACTTTATGAAATTTTCTTTAATTTTGATAGATTCAAAATTAATTTCTTTTTGCTGGAACACGCCCCTCGACTCGCGTGTTTTGGTGGTCCCCAACCAAATTGGACTAAGACCTCCCTTACAATGATTTAAGTAAAGATTGTTTACAATCTCGCGGCCTTTCGAACAACTGAAAAGCGGGTGGTCTCTTGGTGTGCAATTAATTGTTTTTTGTTTTGTAAATATGAATATTTTTTGTGAAATGTGTGTTTTCGCACGACCTCACCCAATCCGACAATCAGTGGTATACATGTTTCATATAAATTTTCCAGCATGTTTTTTTTTCTTTATTTATTTAAACTTTATTTTATAATTCTTAATTTCTAATTGTAATTTCTTAATTCATCCAAAGTTGTTCTAGCCTAAGTGTTGTCCACTCTAATATTTAAATTTTTATAAATGTTCTTTATTATCCTCAAATTGGTTCAGCGTTCCCTTTTTTTTCCTTTTTTTTTTTTTTTGAAATCTAAACTATTTATACCTTAATTCAAATGTTACCTTTTTATCTCTATACTTAATGTCTACCCTATATCTATAGATAAACTTTCTTATTTCAATATTTCAAAAAAAAAATCCCTAAGCATTGTTTATTTTTTTTTCAAAATGTCCCTTTTGTGTGCCATATAATATCTCTAATTCTCTCCTTTTGAGTGTTCTTACGTATCTAACATTTTTTTTTTTTTTTTTTTTTTTTCTCACTAACACATAAAAAAAAGTAAAAAATTTTTTTTTTTCAACTAGAAAATCAAAATTAACGAATTTATTTGCCTTACTCTATTTCAATAATTGAATATGATTGTCGCTTATTAAGAACTTGTCCACTCACCCTCAAAGACTTGACGACGATCCGCCCCTCGCAAGCAATCTGATAATCTAATATTTTAGTAATTTTCTTTCTTCCCCCTCCCCAATTATAATGTACCCTAACACAATTTTATTTGTATTTCTCAATCGTTTATTTATTTATTAACATTTACAAATATTTGTAAACTTCGCACTCTATCCGTTGATTTCCACTAACTGTAAACCTGATTTTTGTTTCTTATTACTTGTGTAATATCTAGCTAAATGTAAAGCGCTATAATCTCCTTTTATCTCCCGAGTTGGCTGCGACCATTAGCTCCTTCCCGGCTGTAGTTATTGTAGAATTTTCTTTTGGTGAACTGTTAACTTCGGTGCACTTGCTGCAACTAGCGTTTTCGCCCACACTTTCAATTGCGTGTATCCTCCTTTTTATGGCGTGGTAACGGTCACGGTATTTGTCCTTCTTGCTGGATTCCTCCCCACTCCTCTTCTTCATGTTCCGTTCTTCTGGTGCACATACCATTGTATCTAGTTTTCGTAGAAACTCAGCGGCGACAATCTCATCTCCTGATTGCCCCGAAAACCATAGCGATTGAATTTCCTTCGGATAATGTCTCATAATCTCGTCAACTATGCCCAACGGTGTGTCAGTAATCTTTAAAGCCTTCGCTAGCTCCCAATAGTTTGCGAAATGAGTAAGCATGGATATATTTTTCTTGGCATCATATACCCCTTCTGCAAGACGACGGCGAACTTCATTTTTCTTTATGTCTCCCCAATAGGTAGCTAAAAAATCTCGTTCGAAATTTAACATAGTCTCCTATCGTTTATTGTACAATTTTGCCCACGATTTAGCTTCCCCTTTCAAATTTTCCCGTACGACGACTAAAGGATCCGTTCGTTTCACTTTTCTAGTGTATTCTTTTAAATCTTCCAGGAAACTAATGGGATTTTGATTTCCACCGGAGAATGATGGTCGTTCCTGCTGTGGTAACATTTCCACTACTTGGAGAACGCTTTTCGGCGCACTATCCTCTCCTATCACCGCCACTGTTGCTGGGCTTTCCAATTGTTTCTCGAGTTCTTGCATCTTATTGACGAGCGGTGCCAAAGCTGCCTGAATTATTGTAGTTATATCTCCTATGTTTATTGTTGAAGTCTCGGTTGTGACATTTTCCCCGATTGCTGTCACTAAAGCCTGGGCTCGCCTACTTGTCCCACGTTTCCCAACCATTTTCTTTATTTTCCGAGTGTCGCCTGGTTAATGTTTATATTTTTATCTTATTAAGCGACAACCTTATAATCTCTATTTTAATTTCCTAAATTACCTCATGTAAATTATGTTGCCTTCCTTATTCTATTTATTTACTTATTTTTTTTTTTTTCAATTATCTCGTTTTTCTATATTTTTTATTTTATTTTTTTTTTTTTTTTTTTCCTTTTACTTCGTTAACTTTTCTTGTTCCTTTTCCTCGGGTTTTTCCTGTAACATATCATGTGTGAGTCTCTCTTCACACTCTCGCTTATTTTCGCCCTGTTCCTCCGATTTTGTGTCGGTCTCCCCCTCTGGCTGAACGACTTCTATCATATCCTCGACTCGTAACTTAGACCTCTTTGAACGTCTAAATATCTCCCGTAATTCATCTCCCGACGGTATTTCTTTAGCTTCTAATTCCGTCGCAACCACTTTCCTTTTTTCCGCCATTTTTTGTTTAAAAATTTTTTAATGAATTTAACTCAATACCAACTATTTATTATAAATATACCTATATATATTTATAATTTATTTTATTTTATTTTATTTTTTTTTTGGAACCTGTCCCCCTATAAAACACAATATTTTTAATTATTTATATTTGTTTGCATGATGATTGTAACCCAAATTAGATCAACTCTACCATCACTCTTCATTTCAAATAAATGTAGGTAATTGCAGAAAAAACGGAATGAATATTGTTACTCCAATGTTAATGAATATCCCGTGATCTTCGTTCAACCAATAATTACTTATTGTTTAGAATGCCAACCATTCCTTCAAGTTCCGCAATACCTACGATATTTTCGCAAAATCTATTTAGAGTTCGCAATACCTATCTTGATGTTATTTCGTCAAATCCCCTCCTTTTTTTGGTCCGAATGATCAAATGTTCCCTTAAATAGGTATATACCTATAAAACATTCGTCTGTGATATTAAAGCTCTCAACTCGACACTATCCCCAATCAAATATTTTATGTTATTTTTATTTTATGTTCCTTATCTTTTATGTTATGACTTTTTATGTGATAATCCTCACATACAAACCCACAACATTAACTATAAACAAAGGGTCACTTTATGTAGGTAAGTTCCCCCGTTTTTATCTGTAAAGTCTGTTTATTTTTCCGTAACCGAGTGTTGATATCATTTTCGAGTTTGTTTATTCTACAATCTCTTAAAGCGATGCGCGTTACCCCCGATATCGCCTACTTCAAAATTTTTCGATGTTTTGTTATCACTTTCGATGCTTACAAACACCGCGGCATCTCGCATCAGATTGTTTACATTACGGTCATTAACATTCTGGATTCAGGAATGTCAATACCATTATTCTGTTAAATTATGGCCTGCCTTGAATAAACTGTTTACGCTTGTATCTGACCTACATTCTTTGTTACGATATTTATAATCTCATAAGCAATCAACAAATTCATGGTCACTTGATTTAAACTTTATCGACACTTTTATAAATTATTTTAAAACATGTAGAGTTTATTCGTTAACACTTTTTTTTATATTTAAATGTATTGTTTATATATTTATTTTCGTATATTTATTTATTTATTTATATATTATTTTCGTGTTTATTTAACGGCGCACTGTTCTGATTTTTATTTTATTTTTATTATCACTTCATTTAACATAACGTCCTACTTATTATTATTATTATTTTTTTTTCACTTTTTTTTTTTTTGCAATAGATTGACCAATAAAAGTTTTTTTTTTTTTTTTTTCTAAAACAACTTGTAAAACTCTGATCTCCTGTCACGGCTGTGCAGTTGTGATGTTCTGTCTTTTCTACTGGCTCTGATCGATATTTAAATTCTTAAGGCTTTGCATATGTGTGGTAGGGGTGGAAAATTCCTCCCCTACGTCACACAAGCCTTTATAAAATTGGACCCTTATTTCCTCTGATAACTACAGAAAGCTACTTAAAGCTCCCTTGTACTACATACCTTTAGCGATATATGTACTTAACTAATAAATACGTTATTAACGACTTTGAACGTAAATATTTTCGTATTTAGGTTGTAATTAAACTCCATCAAACGTTGTGTAATTTTTTGATTTATGATATAGGATTTTAATTACTTTAAATTTTGTGGTAACCCTCTTGATTCTAAACAGAGTGTTGAATTTCAAAACTGTATTGGTCTCTCTCTTGCAAATTTAACCTTAAGTATTTCTCTAAATGAACTAACTTCCCTTGACGTTTATTATGATTCTCTACATCCTAATGAATTCTTGAATAAGCAATACTAATCGAAACTACACATGACTAATTGAACAGATAATTAAATATAACTCAAATGGTTAAATGTTAGTAAATTTGATTATGATTGTAACTCGTATCTGCTGGGCGCCCCTCCGTTTAGATTCAGCTGCTATAAGGTACATATAAGGATGGATTTAGTAGGTTAATGTAATTAGTTAATTGCATATTTGACGAACTCAGAATAACCCCTTTTCTGGCAAAATTTGGCTCCGGCCTCCATCAAGTAAGCAGGGTGATTAGAAGTCAACCCAAAATTCGCACAGTCTTTTGGCACGGTTCAATTGATTGATACCTAAGTTATCGCGTCCCAATTGACCTTCCTTTCGCCATCATGCACTGCCTTCAGGTCTTCCTCCAAGCCCAGATACCTCCAAATTCCTACTCCTCCAAAGTTTACTATTTACTTAGGGCGAACCGGTTTCGTCCTATATGCAATCATATACTCACGGGTTTGTGTGGAGTTACGGGTCGTGAATCCTCCCTCCACGTTCAAGAAATGAGACGAGAGTGACCCGACAGGCCTAAAGCACTAATTGTAAGTGAGTTCGTTTCATTCAATGAACAGTACATAAAAAGATATATATGTAAACATACGTTTTGGGAAGGTTTATAACTCGCAATGCGAAACTACTTGCAACGCATCCCGAGCTCGGATCTCGCCCATCAATTCTGTGAAATTTTCAGATTGATACCGAATAGATACATAAGAATAGTGGGTGACATATAAATATATACTAGTACAATAAGATCTTATCTGGCGATGTGTTCTGGAGATTCGCCATAACTCCAAGCTTTTGTTTGGTTTTGTTGACGGTTTTGTTTGAGAGATCCGCCATCTCTATGGTTTGATTAATGGTCCTTGTTACAGAAGCGAACACTGCCTTCTGTTGGTTGAACTGTATTTTTTTTTTTTCTTTCCCTCCCCTCCAATGTTCAACTTTTGATAAACTCTTGCTATCCCGTGATTCTCAATTGAATCATGTAAATCCTCATTACCCCTTATTAAGCTATCCCGTGATTTTTCAACTGTTTCATGTAAATCTTCAATACACCCTTTTGAACTGCTATAATAAATCTGTTAATTTTCAATTGCTTAGGTCTGTAGATACCTCGTTACGTTCAAATTAAAAATAGTGTTTAAATTTTTTTTTTTTTCTTTTTGCTCCTAATAATTGCGCAATATAATAATTTTATCCCGTTCCTAGAAGTTAATACCTAAGTACGATATCCATTAATCAAGGTCATTCTTTTTTCTTTTTACTGTATTCGAACTAGTGACCCAGTGACCGATATATTTTGTAAACAATTTGAGCTTTGTAAACATTCTCGACGGCCTTGTGACCTAGATTCAAGCGTATGAGGTATGTTTACTTTAGACATTCCGGAGACGTGTGAGTTGACTCTAAAATTTTTTCTTTGTTTGATAATGATGTACTTAGCGCAATTGTCTAGTCTGATACCCGATTACGTATACATATTTATTCATTTATATATATTTTGCCTCAATAAATAATTTATAATATTAATATGTATAATTATATTATGATTGGAATATTTTCTAATATCATAACTTATTTCAAATGCTCTGGATTTTCTGAAATCATATTAATACATACATAAAATAAATAAAAATATTGATTTGTAAATTTATCACACATAACTACTTTTAATAGTTATTGATGAATTCAGAGGTAGGAATCGATACCCTTTTCCTCTTTTTATATAAGTGTTTATTTTTTTTTTTTTTGATTAAGATTTTTCTTGGGAACAATAAATTACAAATATATATGTTTATATACATACATATATAAATATATAAAATATACTTATTATATTTATAATATTTTAATATAGTTACATATCACATATTAAGCGAGTAATATCTTGGTCAAATAATTAATCCAAATACCAATGTTTGCTGCGTTCCGCCTTCTCCTTGGAATCTGTAAAATTTTATAACGGAAAAGACTTACCCCTACCAAGGGTTTTTTCCGACCGGGAAATACACGGTAACCTTGCTGCGATTTTCCTAAATTAATTTTTTATTTTCCTAAATTTAATTAAATCTTTTTGACTTCAAATTTTTTTTTTTTCAATTAATCTAATTAATTAAAATGATGTATGAACTCTATCGTTCTAAACTGTATTTTATTTCAAAACTCGTTGGTTAGATAACTCTTTAAATGATAGTTACTTCACGATTAATTTAGAGATGGTAAATTGTTGTTAAATTAAATTTTTATCCCTCCGAACTTTTATGTATTAATAAAATATTATTTTGTTTTATTATTATTATTTAAGATAATTAATTTAAATATTTATTATTTGTTAGAACACTTTCACTTAGATTGAACACACGTATTTAATTATAACTCCTTCACGCTAAATTATCACATCACTTCAGTTATTTATTGCACTAATATTAAACGCGAAATTTCTAAGTTTAAAAACACGATATTAAGTGATTATAAAATCCGAATTTTCCACTAAACAAATTGTATTTATCACGAGCACTTTTATTTTCCACAAGTAATTAATGCGTTGGCTTTATTCTTATTTCACTGATTCTAACTGCAAAGTATTTTTTCCTGTATATCACTGGCTAGAATGTGAAATTTTTCTAAGTATCAAAATAATTATCACTTAGAATTTTTCAAATTTAAATCACCCACCGTTTCGTCACGTTCCGCGAAGTTAAAACCTTTTCGACCGCGACCGTAGACTGTCCTCAACTGGCATTTGTCTAGACCTTTATACCCCTCTCAGGTCCAAAAGATCGTATCTGAATCTCCTATAATAAACCAATCTAATTACTATCAACTCGTAATTTCTTGAAACCTCCCCATTATTGTCGAATGTGGTCTCTTAGTACGTTTTGCGTTTGATACATTAAATTTTGTCTCGTACTCCCATACTTACAAGATCCGGATTTAGTAAGATCCATGTTTAATGGCCCAACTTCCTTTGTCCTGTTGTTCATACAAAACTAGCTTGAATTTAATAATTTTAAAGTTCTATTTTCATATATTCCGTAACATGTCCGTGCGTACGGCATCTACCATATGTTCCAAATCTGTCCCCAAATTCGCCTATCAGAGATATCTTCATGTCGAAGTCTTTCTCGCAAATTGTTCATTCTTATTTTATTATTTTTCCTCGAGTTTTTCTGTATTCTATATGAACCTTTCCATTTAAAACCGAATTTTCTCTATTTACGTCGTATATTTGAATTTTCCATTTTTTTTCCGAATTTTCTTTTATTCACGACACTCTTTCCATGAATTTCCTTATTTATTCTTACGCTATTGTTCATATCTCTATAGATTTTTATATTTCAAGCCGTATTTATTTTATTCACTGTTAATCTAAGATTTCCTTTGTTTTTCTCTGTCGTATCTCCTTTCCCCTCGCTTCCCCGTACTTCCCTGATATAACCATATCGTTTTTTTGATGTTTGCTGCCTCTTGGAAAATTTCATTTTCTATTTGTTATTAATAAATATATCATTTTTAACATTTTTATAGGAGATACCCCCACTTCGGCCCTTAAATTCCTGTCATTTTTATCGCTTCATAGAGATCGTCCCCCAAATTTTGTCCCGTTCTTACGAAAAATCCCATAAACCATATGTCTTGACAGCTGTATACATTAGTTCTTGTACCCACCTGGCAATAAATCCTTTTTTATTTCAGTGTCGTTAACTTTTATGAGAATTCTTTAATATAAATATCTCATAAGACCCATGATAATTTTTATTACCTTTTTAACGGCTAATCGTTCTTATCTAAACAATTTCCATGTTCGAATATTCCTTGTTTATCACAACAAAATACATCTGAAATCGGCAACCATTGTAATGCCTCATCTTTATCTGCAATCGCGTACTATGCTAATCTATAAACTCCATTTTAATTACGTAAAATGACTCCTTTTCCTGAGTTTTTCTATCGCAATGTTTTCAGCATTTTCCACTCCCCTCCGTACTGCACTCTATCTTCTTCTCTAACACTTGTTACTGCTCTAGACATCTGAAATATACCCTCGCCTATTCTTTAAAACTCTCATTTTTTTTTGACGTTTCCTCCCTAAATCTTTCATCGTAATATCCTAGCTCCGTCTAAAATTGATAACAATAATTTTCCATTGTTTTTTCAACATTTCCATTTCCTTTAGCACGTTTTCCCTCGAATCGATCATCTCCGGTCGTCACAAACAATCGTATTATAGATGAAAATCTCCCTAACATCTTACAATACGTTTTCGTCACTTGCTTTGCAATCTTTCACTTAAACTTTTGCATCGTGTTTACGTGTATCCTTTTTTTTCGCACCTGATATGTTTTAATGCGTTCGAGAACTAGGGTTTCTGATCCCTGGAATGTACCGGTTAATGATAACATTTCTTGGGGTCACCGTACTTTCGTCCCTGAACAGATTATTTCTTCCCATGGAGTTTATTCACCTCTCGGTTTGGTGGGAACGTCAAACTCATTAATCACATTACTAATTGCTAAGTACAAAGGTCGTTCCTTTGTTCTAAAAATGGGTTCGGCCCTCTTCCCGTTGATAGGCTAACTCGGTTTTTAATCGTTTTTGCTGTAATTCAATTGGCTGTCAATATATCACGGCCTAAATTATACCGGGAGTCCCTGTCTTTGATTATTTGTTGATACCATCTGTGATCCTTTCATCAATACTCGTCTCACTTTGTCTAATTATAGATCCCTACCGTAAATATGAATTCACTTTACTCTAATCCGATAGATGTCGTAGACGTGTCCGTTTTATAAGTAATTGATATTTTCTTTTTAAATTAAAGTGGGAAGCTACGATATTTCCTAATTTTCACTGTTGATCAATGCAATTCATCACAACCTTCAGCCTCACAAAATACCCCAATTGAGGATGCGTTAGTTTTACTGGCTCCAGACGGGAGCAGTTGAGACTTCTGTGCGGTATTCACATCAAAAATAGTTGTTTCAAAGCATTCCTGACATCTTATATATGTTTGTTATAATGGTAAGACTCTATTTTAATTTAATTTAATTCCATTTGTTAATCCTAAAATAAACTCCGCACAGGGAATAAAATAGCTTGCTGAATATTCAGCGGTGAATAAAAATATGAAAGTTTATAATGAAAATTTGGAAATTACATAGGGTAATATATAAGTAAAACTGTGAAGTGAATCAGGTAGAATTTAAAATAATTTATAGCAATATGTAATGTTTCAACATTTATAATTTCTGTATTATATTATCTACATCAAAAATAAGAAAATTTGGATTGAAAAAAGTAAGGTTGATGAAGAAATTCAGTTACTACCTAAGTATATGTGTTTTAAACAAAATAAAATTTTATCTTTCGTATAAAGCGCCCCTGAGGTGATTTTCTCACGAAAACGGCGCTATAGAAATTATCCAAACATTATTACTATTTATTATTAAAGTTGGGCATGTTCCAGAAGATACTCTATCAGATAGCGGAATCGTTCAGTTATAAGACCACCCATTCAGAAATGAAACATTGCTTGGAATGGCTGTATCCGTGTTTGGTGATCAAGTCTGAATAGCCATGTTCTTCCCCACCTTCCTCTTCCACACCTCCTTTTTTCCCCACTACCTTTCGCGTCACAACATATTCTAATCGAGGATTACTGGCTTCAGACGGTTGAGAGCAGCAGGACTCGTGCGGTAAGTTTTTACATAAAAAAAAATAAGTATATATCCACTAAAATGGATAGGATTTGGTTATAGTTTCTTTACAAAATAAAATAAATTGAATCCAGGCTAATGGGTAAATAATTTGTAAAAAAATTGCTCTTGCAGAATTATATTCAACCAATCGTTTTCAACCAAATTATATTCAACACTTTTTATATGAATTCCTCACAAGAGTCTCAGCTGCTCACGACTGGACCCGGTGAGCCAATGCATCCCCTATTGGGGTATGTTGTGAGGCTGAAGGTAGTAGGGAGGGGAAGGAGATGGGGGAGAGGAAGGTGGGGAAGTATTTAGCTATTTAGATCTGGTCACCAAACACGGCTAAAGTCATTTCAAGCAACGTTTCCATTCTGAATGGTGGTCTTACACCAGGGCGATGCTGATGCTACCATCACACCGTAGATACCCTTCCAACTCCGAACTCCAAAATGGCAGACGTCAAACAGCTGTTTCGGCGCTGCATCTTATCAGTTGCCTACAAATTTGCAGGTGATGATTCGGTTTCCATAATATTGTTTTTAATTTGTAAAGCTAAAAGATAATAATTTAAAACAATTTTTATACCACTCTCCCGTAATAATATTGCGCAGACTGATGTGTTAGACCAATTTGCACGAACCAGCAATCATCGATCCCGGCCAACTCGAACTCCAACCTCCGTCCTTACTGGAGTACGCTGTTCTAAGGTCACATTTTACATGTTTTTGTGTTTGAAATAATATATAATTTATTTTCCCACGCCGGGATTTGATCCCGCGACCTCCGGATTGCGAGTCAAGAGCCTTACCCCTAGATTATACCGGTCGCTTTGTCTGAGTACGAGTTTTATTTCACATGTACATTTGTTACTTCATTTTTTAGTTTTCTGCTAGTGTTTTAAGATTGCCAGTGAATAACACGGATATGTCGAAAGCGGTAACAGATAAATAAAAAATAAGTTACAAATGTGAAATAAAACCTCAAAAAAAATGTCTAGAATATGTTACATAGTTAATGAAACATTTTAATAAATAATAAATAAAACAAGAAAATTTTGGTGACTTGTCGTAATTTTTATTAATTTAACAGACATTAAAAACTTTTTACTATCTATCTATCGTGCTTTCTTAAAAATTTAATCTAAGAAAACAGATTGTTTGAGATATCTACTTAGTGTGTTTGAGTCCAATTTCAACTATGAAATTACTCTTGAAAAAAACGAGCAACTTCTCGGTTCCTATTCAATCTTGGCACAGATGCACTTCTTATAATGAAGTGAAAAGCTTCCTGTTTTCATTATTTATACTCAATGTTCTGTGTCTGGCGTTTGACTTTATCCGCCAAAAGCCATGCTGTAAAGTAGCGTAAACTTTAAAGAAAAACAGACACCTAAGTCAACAGTGGTTGACGTTTCCTGGAGACGGAAAATTATTTTAATTAGGACGTTTAAATGATGGAATTATTTACTTTATGATTAATTGCTATTAAAAGGTGCGTCATTTTTTGTTCAAAGTAGTGAACCCCTTTCTACTTTTGTTTTGTGCACTGTTGCTATGCACTGTTTCCAAGATCTTTTAAAGTCATAATAAGTGATGGCTTACTTTGATTTGTTTGTGTGACTCTCATAGAATAAGAAAAGTCTTGTAAATCAGACCTTAAATTTCCAATACAAAACCATATCTCATCATCATTATGAAATTCAAATTTGATGACGATATACTATGTCAGGTAATTGTAAGCAAGACAAAATGCCTGCTAAATTCCTAAATGAGTTAAAATCAAAAGGTTAAGTGGCGACTTGATTGATTTCCATTCAAATCTACTTGAAAGGCATTGTGCAGTGTGCATTTTCAATTCAGTTCGAGGTCTTTATCATTATCACCTGCTTGGATGACATTGTGATTGTGAGGCACCCCACAGTGGGTTGCCTTTATTGATATTGGAGCTCTTGATGCAACAAGGTTCTACATGATATTGTGGGCAAAACTATGCACATAGTTTCGTAGAAGGTTATCGATGTTTTAGAAGCCGTATCTAAAAGAGCCCAACTTTTATATATGGAAGTTCAATTGCAATCCGTTATGTGTATAAATTTCAAGTGTTATTTTACTAGGAATTCAAACTATGGGTAATTTATGGGTACCGTCGCCCCGGGAACCATTTATTAGATAAGTGACCTCCTTGCCATAGTTCAGCCGAAGTGGTTTGCTACGTTTGGTGACTATAGCAGGGATGCCCGGGTTCACAGGATGACGTTTGTTTGATTCTTGAAGGAGTCCTTTTGACCTCTCCAGCTGAACTCTCTCGACCGATCATTTTGCGCTGCCGAGAGAGGAATGGATTCATACGTCCATCACTCCCAGACACAGTGAACCCCAGATTCCTAACCATCCATCATACCTTTTTTTCCTTCCCAGAACTTACGTTCCCTCAAAAGATCCTCCACATAGCATCCTCAAAGATGACGAAGGCCCCGAGAGATATTGTATTCCTCAGGGACTCCTGTGTGGAGATAATATAAAAATAATTTTAAAAATTTCAATTACATATCAAAGGCTGATAAAACCTTATTGTTCCAATGAAACGTACTCTCTCTCTCAACTATTTTATAAAACATCTCATTTTATCACGCAATTGTCAACTCTGAAAAGCTTTCCAATGAAAATATTTAATGTAGATAAACGTAAATTTGTAAAAATGCCAAATGCTTCTTTTTTGTTTAGCATCTTGCCAATTTGAAAAGTAAAATGATTATTCGGAACACGCCCGAGGCAGGCCACATCAGGACATGATTACCGGAGATGTCAGAAAAGCGAAAATTGGACAGCCTTCACACCAAATTTAATTACGTCTGAAGGGTGTATTCGTACTGCGGGAATGCGGTCTATAGTGCAAACCTACCCTTATTTACGGTGGCAAAGCTTCTAGCTTTATCATCCCAACTTTGAACTTTATCAGATTAGGCAGGGATTAAAAAAATGTTTAAATAAAGGTGTTAAACTTAATTGGGGATTATAATACGTTTAATTTTGTATTTAAAATACATCTTCAAACAAAAAGACATCAAAGTGTTTTTTGGAGAAAAATACTATCTTGTTTTTGTTTCTTGTTTGGAAAATCTTTCCAGCGAACTCTATTTTCAAGATATAAATAACTTAAAAACAAAACAACATTTTATTACGTGAATTTCAGGTTAAAAGCAATCTGCACATCTTTATTTAAATATTTTCATTCAGGGGGTACTTCAACATTATCTTGATAGCTTATGCATAGGATAACGTGTATAAAAAAATACTAGTGAACTCTCAAATAGGTATTAAACTCGGCTAACTTATTCAGTACATGGCCACTATTCATAGGTTCGAGTTCCGAAAAGCAAACTCGGACTGGATAAATCCAGTCAAAATAATATCATAATATCTATCTTACGTAGACCATAATAAAGATTTACCAGTTGGCTTTCTTGTAAGAATGTATTTTATTTCAGCAAAGAGTTACATTTTTTAAATTCCAAAAAAACGCGGAAGATTGTGCAGTCGGTTGGATTTTCACCAACAAATTACATGCATTGATAAATCTGAGTTGTGAAAAGTAAACCGTTTATTTGGCTACAGTTAATGGTACGTAGTTTTAACTCTAAAAGGAATATTCACTAATCTTCGTTCACACAACTTCATCAAATAATTTTAAAATACACGCGTTTAATACGCTTACGAAAAATTCGAACGACTCGGAAAAAATCTAAGTAATTTAGTTTTGGCGAACATCTTGGCATATGCAACTCCGACAGGCGAAATTTTAAAAACATAAACACAAATTTATTTATTTAATTAAAAAAAAACGTATCTGAATATTTCACTGCCCAAAATAAACAACACTCAACTAGGGTAATAAGACAAAATATTTTGGTTATTCCCAGTTTGAATACATTTTTGGACAGATAAATATTAAATTTTGTGCTACGGAAATATATAATGCTCTATCAAATCACACAAAAAAATAACAGAAATTTATATATTTCAAACTAAATTATATACATGGCTGAGAGAGAAGATCGATAATCCACTAGCAAACCTTATGAAATCGATGTAAAGACAACTGGAAACTTAACAAATACAAACTGTGAAAACTATAGGCCGTCTCAGTACAGGCAACCCTAGTGTAACAGACGTCTTGATGCATTAGATCTTGTTTACGTGAAGTTTTTGCAGCTGGTCGCCACAACTGTTCCTTAAAAATATTATTGCCTACAAGAGAACAGTAAACAACTTATTGACAAGTCGATTCTTGCGAAATGTTACATGAAAAAACTACACGTGTTATTCAAAAACCAAAACACCTCGCATTATTACAAACAACAGGTGCGAAATGCGGTCAACCCATGCAAGAAAACACTTCGTGTCTAAACTAGTTTGTTTACGTGAAAAATCACAGCTGGCTGCCGCACGTGTCCCCTTAAAATATTATCGCCTACTACCTATTCAGAGAAGAGTAAACAATATATTAATCAAGTCGATTCTTGCGAAATGTTACACAAAAGGCTGCACGTGTTATTCAGAACTAAAGCACTTAGCAACCAAAACGCCTTGCATTATATTGATGATAAATCCTGCATTTAAAGCAGGTGCGTTCTTCCACCTGGGGAAATCAGGTCAACTCAGGCAAGAAAACAATAAACATGTCCAAACCAGTTTGTTATTCAAACGAAACTTTGGGTTCATGGGATGAGGTTTGTCTAGGTCTTGGAGGCGGATGACCAAGACACACTGAACCCCAGATTTCTACCCACCCCTTAAACCCTTTTCCTTCCCAGAACTCTCCTCTCCTTCCTTTTCCTAAAAAAACCCTCCACACAGCATCCCCAAAGATGACATAGGCCCTGAGAAAAATTATTTTCCTCAGCGCCTCCTGTGTGGAGCTCATGTAAAAAAAAAATTAAGATAAACAACAGATGCAGAAATGCAAAACATGTTTACGTTTTTCTTCAAAACAGGTGTAGGCAAAATTTAGTATAAAAACCATCTGAAAATAAATATTTATATTCATTACCCAAGAAGTCTCTGAGTTATTATTATCTCCCGAAACCGAAGTGACGATCGGAGTCCAGCGCCCTATTGTTTATAGTATTTGTATGGAACAAATAAGTGGTCTCATACAACTAGTGAGGAGGCTGTGAAAACTTTGATTTTATTCTTTTATGCTTGCATCATGTACAAACTGCCAGAAATAATAAATAAAATCATATTTCAAGGGAAATCTATATTTAAGCTCTTAGGGAATTGAAACTATATTAACAGTGACCAAACATAACAACCTTTCTAAAGATCATAGAGTCATGAAAAGTGATGAAAAAACCAAAATAATCTTATATGGATTAAAATGATAGAACATTGGCGGATGATAAAAATGTCTCAAAATTGCTAACAGAAGATCATAAACAACAACGGGTTGAAGCAGCCCGCGAATTCCTGGAGTCCTACGACATCGATGACGAAGAATTCTTGGACTCAGTTGTGACTGGGGATGAGACCTGGATACACTACACGACACCAGAGACAAAGGAACAATCCCAGCGGCGTCATTCAGATTCACCGAAGCAAAGTTTAAAAACGAATTACAGTGCGTAACTCACACCTGGCGGATGCGGCGAGTGGAAGCTCCACCGCGAACGGAAAAAACGAAAAGGCTGCCACGCCGAGACTAAGCATCACGGGGAAAAATTGTTCCTAGCGACCGCAGCACCTTGGAGAACTTATTTTACGACAGCCCTCGTAGTTTACAGGAATTGATAAATAAAATATTAGAGTGTTGTATTTGAACAAAGTTTGTAATATTTTTGTTTTTTTTTTGGGGTGTTATGCCGTGTTACGCTACCTCCTCCTTTAGCCAACGTTTCGGATAGCGTTACAGTGTCCATCAACAGGGCAGATGTGTAAATGTTAGTGGTAAAATGTGTGCTTAAGTACTTCGAAGCAATACCGTGTTGCCAGCTCCACTCCACTGCGAGCTGGAATTACAGTATACTTGAAGACGGTTTTCTGCATTTAGCTTTGGTGTAGCCGTCAATTACCGGATACCAAGAACTATTGAGCTTAGCTCCGTCGTCTTTATTAATGTTAATAGGATTTTTATGAATTTAAATTGCATCTGTAATTAGGCGGAGACCAGATCTTAAGAGGCAGGTACTTTTACTACCCTTCCCCACCGCATTAAGTCTCAAATCATTCATGCCCCTATTAAGATTCCAGACAGTGGGGACTAAAACATATTAAACGAGTCTTATAAAAACATACTTAACTGCGGTGGATACGATATCCATTCATGTATTCAAATTCTCCGAAGCGTTAACAATGTGTCAACATTACACTCGGTTCATTTTTATCTAACACGCAATGACACAAGCCATGCGAAAGATTTGCCAAAACTCTTTCTTTTGTTTATGGCGTATCGTTCAAAATCTGTTGCTTCAATCATACAGAAAATTTCGAATGAGAGCATCTCCTTACCAGTAAAATGTATTTCTTCAAGAAGCAATGTACAACAACTTTTCACAAACAAAAGCCCGTCTTGATCAAAAAGCATAACAGTAATACCAAGATTCCACTTTTAAATCAGTATAACAATGTCTGCATACCAGTATTCCCGTCTGGTATCGCCTTTCCCAGCGCGGTGAGACTGGGAGGGACCGAGTGTCGGGTGAGATGGAAGGAATTGGAGTGGTGGAAAGGTGGGAAAGGGAGAAAGGAGGGATATTGACGTAAGGGGGACAAATCTGATTTGCAAAGCAGCCGCTTGAGGTCGAAGTGTTCCCAAAGCGAGACGAAGAACATATTATTATCTCGTCCAATTTCACAGAGTTTGGGTTAGATTTTTAACTCGAGTTCTTTTTAATTCATTAAAAATTATATTATTTCATCAAGATTTTGTATTGCACCTACTTCAAAATAAGGTTTTATGGATCTTCAAACATTTTCATTTGGAAAATTTACCTTTCCATTTATTGCCTGGAAAGACATCTCTCTTTGATTTATATTAACCTCACCTCGAACATAAATAGGACATATCCTATTGATACTGTATCATCATCATCACTCTTGGCTCTACAACCCCTGGTGTGTCTTGGCCTTCTCAAGAGTCTTCCTCCACTCATCACGGTTTTGTGCCAGCTCTCTCCAGTTTACAATCTCCAAGGTGGATATATCTTTGAGGACGTTGTCGCTCCATCCTAAACTTGGTACGTTGATACTGTAAATCTTGGCCTAAAACGATTACCTATTGTAACCATTCCTCATAGTTTTTTTTACAGATTACACAATTTATCTAATTTATTATTTTATTATTACTTACACTGGATTTAATTCTGATGATGGTCGTAGTAAAATGAAACAGATCTTTTTCCTCCTTCATATAATGCTGACCCCTTCACAACCCTCATCAATAAATCCCTTTCTATAAACCCTGCCTTAACTCGCCTCCCAACGCTGCTCAACCGGGTGGCTATATAGTTCCCCTGCATTTACAATGTACAGATAGTGGCTCTCGTGTGAAGATTCACGAAAAAAAAAATTGCACCATCCACTCAGTCCTGCTGGATAACCTTAAATACAAGTAAATTATATCTGGCTGTTATTAATACCCTAGCGACTGCACTGTTGAAATTTAAGAATCTGACTCAGAGTACAACTCTGACGCCGCGCCATACGAAACCATATATGAATGTGAAGTTTGTGACTTAAGCTACTATCGTAATATAAGCGAATAAAAGCAAGTAGCTAATATTTCCAAAGGTTGGCGCCACTTACGTTAACGTCGGCTGGCAGGCGTAAGTACTCGTGGATTTGCAATTTCCTTAATCTCTCCAATCTGGATAAGGATGATAGTTTGTGGCTAAGATACTACTTAGTATCCCGCCGCCCGCAGGGCCTAGCAGCAAAAACCTACGGAGCGGGTTCTTAACTGCTAGCTATAATAACGCAGGTACGCCCCATACATCATACGTATATCTAGTAATGTTACATTGTCGTGTAAACAATATTGTGGGTCCGAGTGCTTCTTTTTTTACATTAGATCCATACAGAAGACCTTGAGGAATATAATTTCCCTCAGGGCCTTTGTCATCTTAGGGGATTCTTTTTTGAGGAGAAGAAGTTCTGGGAAAATAGGTGTGATGGGTGTAGGATAAGAATCTGCCGGTCAGTGCGTCCAGGAATGACAGATGTGTGAATTCATCCCTCCAACTGCGGTGTAAGGCGATGGGTCGAGAGATTCTGGCGGATAAAAGACCTCCCTCAACCACCCGACCTCTCTCTCGATCCTGCCCACCACGCAGCATGTGGGCAGACGCATCGGCTGCCAAAACTTTCACAGATCTCATCCCATGAACCCGGGCACCTCTGCTAAGTCACCGAACGTAGCGAACCACTTGGTTAAACCACAATTGAAAAACCCAAGAAAGCACCCACTATAAATTCAGTCAGCTGACGTGAACATGAATGAAGGAACAAAACAAAAGCGGATCTGATAATTAAACTTAATTGTTTATCCTGGCGTCTCCTCTTAACTTGTCTACCCGACAGGCGAGATTATAATTTCATTTCTGTTCTACCCTTTGAACTCTGAATGCAATATCTACTGCGGGCAGAGGGCAGAGGGCGGAGGCGGTTAAGGGTAGGGGATGTACTATGCAAACAACTTTCTACCCAGTAACGTAATTAATGGGCTGTATGTGGTATTTTGGCAGGAGACGTTAAATAAGATTTATTATTTTGTTTTGAACTTTTGTACTTGAGAGATTAATTATTGTCTTAGAGTTATGATAAACGAAAGGGCCGAGTTCTAATGTTTTCATGATTGTTTTCTCACATAACAAATAGTTTTAGTACCATAATATGCATTATTCTTAGTTTTTTTTTTTTTGTCTTGAATTAATTTATAAATAATTCAATATTATTCTAAAAATAAACCGCTAACCGATTTGTTAAATTTTCAAACAATTTTTTTATTATATAACATACATTTCAACTCATATAATCATGCAGTAAAATAAATCAAATCATATAATCATGCAGTAAAATAAATCAATACATTATTTGGAAAAGCTGCTTTTTAGCATTTTAATTTTAGTTCAAAAAAATAAAGATAAAATATCCGTGCCCTTGTTTTGTGACGAAAATACTTAATTTTCTCTATTTATTTACGGTCTTACTAACTAATATATAAAAAATAAAAAAAAAACATTCTTATTTTGTTTAGACGTTACTGAAAAATTATAAAAACCTACTTATGATAAAAAAAAATGATTACAAAAAGTACCTAATTTTAATAGTTTTATTATCACGAGCTTGAGCATTTTTGAATGTAGGTATTTATCGAAGCAAATTTTGAATGAAATAAAATCGAAATTTAGTTATTATGTTAAAATGCTGGTATGGAGAATAATTAATCTTTCTCATCGGAACCGCCCTGTACAGTGCAATGGTACGATCGCAATATCATCTTTCGACGAAATTTAAATTCTCGACCGCTGGTTAATGACTCTTAATCATGTAGCACTGGCCTCTTGAAATTTGTATCGCTTTTAGTGCCTGAAATTTCTAAATTTACTATCTTTAGTTCTCATCAGAAAATAAGACAGGTCATGTAATTCAAAATGGTTGTTTGAAACTAAGGCAAAATTGATTAATAGATATCAATCAAATTAAATCGTTTGGTTTTGTGAAGTGTAACTGACCTCAAAGCAACGCCAAATTCAAATATCTCATTAAAATTCTCCATTCACTATCAGCAAATTGAAATGTATATTAATCCTTTCCATTGGGACCCCTTCTTTTCTATTGGTGACTGATTTGTTTGATGGGAACTTCGCCAGATCGAATTGTAACTCAATTCATCTTCTACTGCTTCAAGGGAAACTCCGATCTCTTTTACTGGCAGATTTATCCGCTAACCAACATATATATACTGGGGTGTTAGATGACGTACTTGACTTTCTTTAATCAGTGTGATTTCTGACATTATTTGAAGTAAAAATGTAAATGAAATTTTGGTCTACGCTGGCAGTTTTGGTGTTTTTTTCCTAATAAATAAAAAAACATCAGTAGGTATTGGACAGTTAGGGGAAGGGTGAGGGGTTGGTTTGTTACACGCTGAGTAACCAGTGACAATACGTGAAGGAAAAAATGTTTGATTTTAAAGATTTTAATAAAAAACAATTTGAGAGGTGGGAATGCGAACTACCGCCTGGGAACCATTTATTGGATAACCAACACATCTGCCATAGGTCACCCCAAAAGATTCGCTATGTTTGATGATTTAGCAGGAGTGCCCGGGTTCGTGGGTTTAGGTTTGTCTAGGTCTTGGCGGCGGATGACGAGGACACAGATCCCCGGATTTCTCCCACCCCTTAAACCTTTTTCCTTCCCAGAACTTCCTCTCCTTCATTTCCTTAAAAAAACCATCCACACAGCATCTTCAAAGACAACATAGGCCCTGAGGGAAATTATTTTCCTCATGGCCTCCTGTGTGGAGCTCTTGCAAAAAAAACGTTTTTTTAAAAGCAAGTTCTGTTGGGAAACACACATTAATTAATGAATAAACGAGTTTAACCGGGTTTTTTAAATTATGCTTTAAAAGTTTTTGTGTTTGTGATACATAATCTTTTCCACTGTAACAACCACTAACTTATTCATCATTCACCGCTAATGTCATTTCAATAAACTGCTAATCATACGCGGACTTTTTCTATATTTTCAAAACCTCTCCATCCTACATCAAAGCAAATATAATTATTTTTGTTCGTATGAAGCAGATACTTTGTGATGTGACATTATAATTTAAAATTAAACAATAACTTTGTAAATACCACTTTTATTTTTCATTCTTTATGCCGACCGGGTTTCGGGTAGAGTATTAGCCCTGGCGCAAATTGAGCCCAGTCCACGCATGTCCACGCACAGCACCGCGTGACCGAAACCCAGCCTACCTACACGTTTTTTTTAATAGTAGCGCATATTTAACACAGCCCATACCCACACTATACCCACCCACTTCTCGCAGTATGCAAGATGGCAGCAAGGCAACAACTTCTTGTCGATTTACAATCTGAGTCTGAGGATGACGAAAGATTCATATTGCACCTACTCAGCAAAAAAAGAAAAAAAAGTAAAACAAATGAGTATTTACGAAAAAGAGAGGGTCATGGGGAGTTTAAGTTATCCAGTGAAGTTACAGATGGTGTGTTTAAAGAATCGTTTAGGTTAAGCAGAAGTCAGTTTAGTGAGGTTCATGAAATAATTAAAATAGTGCGTTTTGAGGAGGATTTCGTAATTTTATCGTAAAAATAATGATGCCATTGGATTCCTTGGTCTTGTATTAGTCTGACTGCATATATAAACTCAATTTAGCCCATTTTGGAAAAAGTCAATTTGCATTATCACCCAACAATAGGGACAAAACTAGGGACACACGATCCACGAAACTGTGTCGAAAGCACAACACGCCCACGCGCGACGAAGCTTGGGACTAGACTGGCCGTGGAATGTGTTTAATATGCCCCGCTCCAACAGAAACCATGTTCTACAAAATAACCACGCGTGTGCTGTGCGAGAACTGTGCGTGGACTGGGCTCAATTTGCGCCGGGCCTTATACTGCCCTGAAGAAGCCACGGTTATAGCGAAACCCGGTCGGCATAAAGTATTAAAAAAATAAAAGTGGTGTTTACAAAGTTATTGTTTTATTTCTAATATAACTGTGAATATAACTGATTAGATTATGTTCGTAATTATTGAATTGATATGTATTATATATATTTACTGATACGTTTTATATATGTACTGATGAGTTTTTCTGTCTAATATTTGTAAATGTTCAACATACGAGGGCGTGCAGCCTGGTTTCCCCTTGCCAAATCCTCACAAAGTTACACCCTCTGGAACGCTTAGTCTCGGCGTGGCAGCCGTTCGCGATGGAGCTTCCACTCGCCGCACCCGCCAGGTGTCAGTTATGCTCTGCAATTCGTTTTTAAACTTTGCTTCAGTGAATCCGAATAACGCCACTGAGATTATTCCTTTGTCTCTGGTATCATGTAATGTATCCGGGTCTCGTCCCCAATCACAGTTGAGTCCAAGAATTCTTCACCTTCGATGTCATAGCACTCAACCCGTTTGTTTGTGATCTTCGGTGAGCGTTTTGAGACCCACCTCGGGCAGACTTTGTGGTCTCTCAACAAAATCATGTCAATAGTGGTCTTACTGACATTAGAGATCATATCACAGAGCTTCCGAACCGTCAACCATCGATCTGCAATTATCTTTTGTCCACTTTGGCAATTTTTTCGTCTGAAACCGATGGCCGACCGGCGCGCTTTTAAATTCTCTGCAGCATTTGCGCACGTTTTCGCACTGGTTTCAGTACACTTCAAATAGCTGAGAATGAATTTCTACCTGGGTTATATTCTTTGCACAAAAAAACTAATTACAGAGGGTAATTCACACCTAGCGGGTGCAGCCAGCGGAAGCTCCATCGCAAACGGCTGCCACACCGAGACTAAATATTACAGAGAGTGCAGCGTGGTGGGGATTTGGCGTAGGGAAACCAGGCTACACGCCAGTGTTGCCAGATCTCACGTAAAAATTTTCCTTGCGACCGCAGCATCTTGGAGACCTTATTTTACGGAGGGCCCTCGTTTATTACGTCTCCAAAAGCCGTTCGGGCGTTTAACAAAATTGATAAAAAATAATGGCTTGGTTATTGTAAGGTATTTTTTCGGAAACGAAAAGCTGCTTTAATGATTTTAGCGATTAGATTTGAATATCCAGGTATTTTATCGTCCCCATATCCACCCCACCCCCTTCAGGTACACAATATGCCACAATTGGCCTGAGTCCAACCAGCTTCAGGCAGTAAAAGGCTTGTTGATCAAGAAGTTAGTCAAGTAGCGAGTATACTTACTACTTAACTCGCCGAAAACCTTTCGCATTACTTTCAAGTAGACAATATTAGTGCCCGTAGCAAGATAACGGGTGTACACGGGATGGCTACACAACAAAGTAAATTATTTTGGATGAAAAACTAAGTTTCGCCAATCATATCCACCAAATCGTAAACAAAGGTATCAAAACACTAGGCTTTGTATTAAGAACAACCAAAAACTTTAATTCCTCACAAGCCATTAAATTATTATATGTATATCTAGTTAGAAGCCTAATGAAATATAACTAGGTAGTTTGGTCTCCATCTTACAAAATTGACATTAATAACATTGAGCGAATACAAAAAAAAATTCTGCGTTTTATAAATTTTAAATTAAATATCCCACTAGAAGACTTAAAATATAAACTGCAAATCATAAACTTACGAATACCGACAGTAACTACACGGCAAAATACACTATTCTACTGTAGCATTCATAAGCGGAACTACATTGCCCACTCTCTGATACAATGATTTCACACTATGGGAAATCAGTACTTAGGTGATGTTGACATATTTAACATTAACTTGGCGAATTTTGTTGATCTTGTAAAAAACTTATTCCAAAACTATTCCTAAACATATCTGTTTTTCTGTAAACCTATGAAATCGCTGTATTTTTGTATTTTTATGACTTGTGTGCTTTTTTATCTAATTTTATTTTTATTATTTCACTATCAAACATGTAAAAGCCCTTTGGGCGTTAAATAAATAAATAAATATGCATGTTGTAATGCTTAGAAGAAGGAGCAATTGTAAATCGTAAGCGGTAATCATATTTAATGAATGCAGTAACTTTGGTCGCGTCCGTATACATCCATGTAAGCATGCTAACCGATTTTGGCACAACTTGTTCATATAAACTTATATAGTATGCATGTGTACACAGTATGAATAAACATCAATGCGGTATTCCGTTATGACAGCTCCGTTTGAACCTCTATAAAAATATAAAGATACCTTTAACATAAAGGGTAGTTGGGAAGTGAAAATGTATATTATACAGTTGCTTATTCTTTCAATACTTGTCGTTAGTATAGATTTTGATGTGACTCAACAGGTTACGCCCGAACGGTTACGAAGATAGCCGATAATATCCAATCGAAAGGTGGGCATCAGATCAACACAGAGAATCTATTAGAACGGACCTTAAGTTCAGTTAAATATTTATTGTAAATAAGACGATAATAAACACGACTCGAAACCTGGCGAACCGAAGTGTCATTGAAACTCACGAACATCCGAGAAGTATTTTTCATCAAAGAAAATAATAGTACTCGTACATCGCAGTTAAGTTGGTTAGGGCCGTAAAAAGTAATCAGAAAGGGGTAAAAATAAGCAATATCTGAGATTGGTTGCGCCGAAATCGTTTTGTATGTTGCAGTGTCTTATTTATATAACGTTGCACGAAGTAATTATTTTTTACAGCTGACTAAAATAATTATTTACTCGTACTTTATTAAAAGACCTCTGGCTTTCAACTTTGCTATAATAATATCACATAACCATATTTGCGATCCTCCGCGGCGGCGGCGATATTATATGGAGTCCTTCAAAAGGTTTCGAGTGAGTTTCAGAAATACGATTATTCCTGCGAAATGGCAAACCCTCCAAACGAAATCTTTCCTAATATTAAATTTTGGAAATTAATATCCATTTGATTTTTTGCATAATGAAAACCTTACCAGGAAATCTAAACATTATGATAAATACCGCTTGACGAACATAATGTATATTTTATATTATAGAAGCAATCCACCCACTTCAAAATTGTTTACGTAGGTTTTGTTAATTGTATTGAATTCATTCAGTTCAATACAATTACGAAAACCTTCTGATTTATTGAATAGATAATCTCTAGCAGCCTTACCAAAACAAAATCACTTCCCAACCGTTAAACGGTGTTTTAATTACACATTGTACAAAGACCGTGCAATTATGGATTCGATCTGTTACTAATAAAAAAATTAGAAATTTATTATTCAATCGGGCAACACAGGAGAGAGCCATGAACATGGTACCTTTGGTACCCATCGATGTTTGGTTATAGCTGTTTAAATCCGTAATATCTTCGAGAATATAGTTTTTATTCCGTAAAATAGTCAATTTATTATAATATTTGCAAAGCTCAAAAGATTTAAAACTTATTTGTATAAATTTTCGTTAGTTTTATTAACCACTCATTTTACTCACGGTATTTTACCATTGTGCAGGTTTTTTGTCTTAAACAAACTGTCAGATTTATAAAAACTTTGTGTGTTTTCCGTTTCGATAATTAAAACTCTATAAATGAAAGATTTTTGAACGTAGCCGAATATTAGAAACTGGTTTTGGAAGGTTATGAAATAAGCTTTCAAATTCTTTTATTACAAATAATAATAATAAAAAATCAGTCATTTCAAATACACGTAGGATTACAAAAGATTTTTTAAATATTTATATTGAGGGATCAGTAGGATTCATAGGTTCAATTAGGAATTTCACAGAGCCGAACCCTCTGATATGAAAATATCTGGAGTCGGTGAATTATTTTCCCATTTGGTCTCTGGTAGGTTGACATGTTGTTCTTGTATTGTTTTGTATTTATAATACTTATATAGTGCAATTGCATAGCGTGGATTGACTACATCAGTGATTCCCAAATCCCCAGGGGTCCACGGGAGTCGGTCTACTTTGGCGTTATAAAAAAATGGGGGTCCACAAGTTGTATGTGGGGGTCCACGAAAATTTATCTGGTTTCGATAGTAAAGAACAAAAATGTTGGCTTGGCTTTACCTATCAATGTAGGCAAATAATACACAACTCAAAAATAAATTAGGGAGCAAAAAAAATCTAAATTTTGCGGTGATTTTTGACAGGCTCTATTTCGGCGAAAAATGGTCGTATTGACACTTTAATAAAAGAATTTTGAAGCTTTAACTACATTTTGAACTACGGTTCTCATGCAATCCTAATAGATAGTGCGAAAAAATAATTTTGCAAATTTTTTGGTCCACGGGCTTTAAATTTTTTTAAAGTTAATTTTAAATAATTTTTTTTTAAATAAAAACATTTTTTTGAGTCATGTTTCCCCCGAAGTCTGTATTATTTTATGTCTGTATTATTACTATTATTTTAATAAATAGAACACAAGAAAATAAACTGTTTTTCTTTTTATTTATACCTCTCCAGGGTTGGAACTAGCCGCGATGCAATTTTCCATCGTTAGATCTACTCTTCACATTATTTGACGAGTTTTGGGAATGTGGTAGAAATGTAGCAGTAGGGGGTCCACCGAAATCAGTAAATTTTTGAAAGGGGTCTACGAGAAAAATAAGTTTGGGAACCTCTGGACTAGATGATCATTTGGGGAAGTGTGTGAAAGGGTATAGTTTTTCCCGTGGGGAAAATTTAACCCGGACATTTTAAATCTGGTGCGTAATAAATTATAAATTATAAATATTATAAATTAAAGTTTCCCGCGTCGTCTGTCTGTCTATTCGCGATAAACTCGAAAACTACTAAACGGATTTTCGTGCGGTTTTCACCAATATATAGAGTATTTTGTGAGGAAGGTTTAGGTATGTAATTTGTCAAGGATTTGTGTAAATTGGTTGAAACATAACGATAATTAAAATAATATATATATATAAATACGTTAGCTTTTTTTTTTTTTATTATTAAGTTAAAAGAAACATAGTATTTCGCTTTCTTAACTTAAATACAGAGCATATATATATAGTATAGTAGTAAGAATAATATTTTTAATTTTGTTCCAACATTTTGAGTTTAAATAGTTTTTTTTTAAAGGTTTTTATGTTATTTTCCGTTTTTAGGCTGTCTGGAAGGAGATTATATATATGAACTCCCTCGTGACCAATACTTCTCTTGCCACTTTCAGTCTTGACAGTATTTGTGTACAATTTATTGTGATGTTTTTATAAATGTTGTGTTTGTGTGTATAAGTCCATTTTGTATTTTGTAGATTAAAAGACATATGTTATATTCGTACAATGTTCTTATTTTGAAAAGGTTCATTTCCTGGTATAGTTTTTTTGTGGGAGTGTCTGGGTTATAGTTGAAGAGTTTTTTAATAACTTTGTTCTGTATTATTTGTAAGTCGTTTAAGTACGTAATGTATGTGTTTCCCCATATTTCTATTAAATAATTTAGGTGGGACTGGATTAAGCTAAAGTATAAGCCCCTCTTTACCTCTGTTGGTAGAAGATGAGCAATTCTACCAAATACACCAATTAATGGGATGATTTTTTTTTTTTTGTTTTTCTACGTGTTGTTTAAATGTTAAATGTTTATCATTATATATGCCCAGTAATTTTTCGCTCTCTAGGATATGTAGGTCTCTTTCTTCTATTTGTAATGGTTTATGCGATAGTATTATTCTTTTAGGTGAGCTTAAGATCATGTAACCGGTTTTATTAATATTTATTGTTAATATATTTTGTGTTAGCCAATCGTTTAGTACATTAATATCCGTTTGAGATTGTTCTAATAGACTTTCTAAGTTTTTGCCGAAGTAAAAAATTGCCATGTCATCTGCGTATAAGAAAATTTCACCATGTAGTTTTAGCTGACAGATGTCATTTATGTATATTTGGAATAAAAGAGGCCCCAGTATTGATCCTTGTGGAACTCCGTAGTTTATACTCTCGAGTTGACTGTTTTTATCTCCTATGTTAACACATTGTTTTCTGTTGGACAGATAGGATTTTATTAGTTTAATAGCTGGACCGGTTACACCTCTTTTTTCTATTTTTTTAATCAGTATTTCATGACTTACGGTGTCAAAGGCTTTTTGAACGTCTACGAGAATTGCTATGACATAGTTTTTATTATCTATGCTAGTTCTAAGTTTATTTATGAGATCATTAGTTGCAGATAGAGTATTACATTTTTTTCTGAAACCGTATTGTTTGGCATAAAGAAATGATTTTTTTTTCAGAAAGTTGTCTAGCCTATCGTATATTACTCTTTCATATATTTTTGATAGAATCGGTAGGACAGAAATGGGCCTATAGTTAGATGTTTGAGTTTTCAAGCTCCCTTTATATATTGGAATAACCCTTGCAATTTTACAACTGTCTGGAAATTGACATTCTTTCAGGCTCAGGTTAATCAGTTTAGTTAGTGTAGGAGTTAGTAGTGGGGCAAGTTTTTGTACTGTTGTACATTTTAGTTGATCATGTCCAGCACTCGCGTTTGATTTTAGGGATTTTATGATAGCTAATATTTCGGGTTCAGTTGTGGGTTGCAAGTATATTGATTCCGCACTTTCATACTTTAATGTAATTTTATCATCCAGTTTATGTCTGTATTTGTTGATTATATTATCAGCCAAAGAAGCGCCAATATTACAAAAGTAGTTATTAAAGAATTCGCATATCTTGATGTCTTCTGTGATGATTTCATTACCGTTCTTTAATTTTGTACATGGTTTACTTTGCGTGTTTGTTTGGTTCTTGATGATGCTGTTTATTACGTTCCAAGTCTTTTTGGTATTATTTTCACATTTTTTAAATAGGCTACTGTAGTATTGTTTTTTTAAGTTCCGTTTTTTTATAGTTATGTCGTTACGTATTTTAGTAAATTCTGTTTTTAGTAATAGGTTACAGGGTTGTTTTTTAATTTTTAGGTGCAGTTTATTTCTTTTTTTAATCATTTTTAATAAGTCCTTTGTTATCCAATCAGGAAGAGAGGTTTTATTTGTTTTTATTGTTATTGAACTGTTGCAATTAATTTTGTTTATCAGATAGTTTACAAAGTTATTGTAGTTCAGTTCCGAGTCCTCATTATTGTTTATAGAAAAGGGGTTTTGTCGGATATCCTCCTCTAGTTTATCATATTCAATTTTTGTATATTTGTAAGAGGATTTTTGCGAGTTTTTTTTAGTGTACCTATGAAGTATGTCAAGAATCAGTAGTTTGTGATCAGATATTGAGGTGTCACAGTTTGTTATAGTATACGAAAGGTTGCTACCCCAAGCATTTCATGTACATTATTATAATCTTTCACACCATCTCTATGTATTATAAATTAAAGTCCTCCGCGGCATCTGTCTGTCTCTTCGCGATAAACTCAAAGACGGCGGTGGTTATAAAGGTTGGATAACCATCCAGTTGGTGACCTTGTGTTTTATTAGCTAGTTTATTAAATAAGATAACATTATAAACACCCTTTTTGGACGCGAGGTCTACTGTTCATAGAACTTCTAGTGCAAAGCTAAATTACCAATTATGTACGTATGTACCTACATGTTTTTCTACTTGTGAAAACCTTTACACAACAAACAATGTCTAATTACGTAATGACTTATGATCAAATGCTACCACCAGCACATCAATCAACGATAGAAAATTAAATAAACCACGTAGGTACCTACATGATTAATGAGTGTGAGTTTGTACGCGATAAGCCACAATATATTCGTGTAAGTTATTTATATTATAATACACAGATTGGTAATTGAATGATGAATGGATGATGTATTACACGATAATAGTTGTGTAAAACCTTTCTATTTTTATCGTTAATTTTGTGTTGAAATCCAATGCAATTTTTTGACTAAGCATTGTCATTCCCCTCGAGATAATTTGTTCGCTTTTCGGAACAACTCAAGTAGGTCTCATAGAAATCGTCGTGATTCCCTTACAATTTTTTTGAAAGCAACGTTTCTAACCGCAATTTGAAAATAAAAAAGAAATTTTTTGAATTTTTTATTAATTATTTTTATATGAATGACAAAAAATGAGGTGATATTAAATAAGGTTTATAATACATAGCAGTCCCGGCCACGCGTTGCTGTGGTTAACGAAACACAATACCATGCCATTACCCAACCTTTATAACCAAAGCCATCTGTTAAATAAAATCCACTCCGCCCGCTTGCCAGCCCGCTCCCTTACTTTATATATTTCAACCAATTTACAGAAAACCTTGACAAATTATATACTTAACTTAACCTTCTTCATGAATCACTCCTGTTGGTGAAAACCGCATGAAAATCCGTTGCGTAGTGTTTTTATTTTTTTCGTTAAGAGTAATTTTAGTTAAAAAAGTAAGGTGTGCCATTTTTTAAAAATTTTATGTTTGCATTCATTAGAAAGTGTATTTTATCACTTTTCTAAAACAGTTTTTAGTTTTCGTATACGAATGTTTAATTTATTTCGATTTTATTGCGCAGCGGAAATATTCCGACCTACTGACAAAAGAGTGTAAGAATCTGGGGGTGCATCTAGGAGTGACGGATGTATTAATCTATCCCTCCCACTAAGGTGCAAAGAGCTGGGTAGAGATAGTCCTGCAGGAGGGATCCAAAGGTCTCTAGACCCTCTAGATCCAATCCAGCCTGCAGGTGGTGAAATCCAAGCAGTTGATGGGCAGAAGCATCCGCCACGAAGACCTGGACACAACTCACTCTATGAACCCGGGCACCCTTTCCAAGTTTCCAAATGTAACGAACCTATAGTGACCAGAGGTGTCGGTTATTCAATAGTAAACCCGCCTTCCTAATTGAAAATTGATGGGTAGAAGTTAGAGAGAAGAACGTTGCATGTAGTGATTGCTTATATCAAAATTTCTCACGAAAAAGTGTTAAACCTTTCTCACACAAAAGAGTAGAATTTTTACAGCCTACTTTAAAAAGATTTATTGATCCCTTCGACATTTTGAATATCGCTATTTAATCTCATTTTGATTTATGGTAATACCGTCTTATCACAAAGTAAAAAGTTTAACACTTAATTTAGGAAAATTTCCCTTTGTTCGCCCTTCGTTCCTGCAAAAGCAATTAGCATTATCTCCACGGAATATTGATTGCCTTTATTGTGTTGGAAATAAAATGTTTGGCTTTCTGAAAAATGTTATTGTTGGAGTTTTTTTTATTTTTTCGGTTGTGATAAAGTTTTTATTCAGTTAATTACCGTAATTTAATCGTGAATTTATTTTATAAATTTCGTTTCAGAGAGCTTTTTAAGGTAGAGAAAATTAAATTTAATTTGCCAATTAATATTCATTTATGGGGTAACTTGTTGAGATTTCAAATGCCTAATAACGTTTGAGTGGTTTTATTAAATATCAAAATTTGAAAAAATGAGGAAAGAAAATTGAAACCGCTGATTTTATTCATTTCTGAAGCTGCAAATACTCTCAAACGGTGAGGTTTGGCATTGTGAAATTTGCACAGTTTTTTCCAGTACTTTGTCAAAGCAACTATTTTCATATCACGTAAATTTGGAATAAAAGTCCAACATTACTTAATTTATTGATATGAAAATTTGTCTTTAAATATATTAAGACCTCGACGATTTGAATTCTTTAGGCATTTTCTGCCTAATATAACTTTATTTCTGCATTTTAAGGTGAATATGGGAATATGACAATGTTGTAGGCGGGTATGGGTACCACCGCCCCGATTACCAACACCTCTGCCATAGGTTACCCCAAGGGGTTCACTACGTTTGGTGACTTGGCATGGGTGCCTGGCTTCGCGGGGTAATTTGTGTCCGGTTTTTGGCGGCGAATGCGTCCGCCCATCAATTGCGTGTTAGGCTGGATCGGGAAAGACTGGTTAAGGAGACCATGATCTCTCCCGCGTGACTCTCTGGGAATATCGGTTTGCACCGTAGTGGGAGGGATAGACTGTTACGTCCGTCACTCCTGGACGCACTGCCCCCCAGATTCTTACCGACTCCTCAAACCCTTTCACTTCCCAAAACTTGCTCTCCTTCCTTATCCTCTACCCTCCAGAGAGCATCCCAAAAGATGACATAGGCCCTGAGGGAAATTATTTTCCTCGAGATCTCCTGTGTGGAACTATTGCAAAAAAAAAAGATTTTTTTACCATTTCCCGGGCAAAGCCGGGTAGTTAAATAAATTTTAAGCTGTATTTGTTCACTTTATCTCTATTCATTTACGTTCGTCCTATTTTAAAGATATACGTTTTCTTAGAAAGACAAGAGAAGATTTTTCATTATCTTTATTAGTTTTGATCTTGTTTCCTTCTTTTTAGCTTACGCCGGTTTCCTCCAAGTAATATTAACCGCAGAAACACCAAGGCTAAAGGTATCAAGTTAAGGAATAATGAATTTATATCCTAACTCTTGACTATTGGAAAATGTTTCCTGAACGCTCCTGAACGAAGGTCATTTAATATTTCCATTATTTATTTTGTACAGCTTGGATCATGATCACGAATACAAATATCTTTATAGCTGGAATCCCAAATGCCGAAATCTCAATGACGAAATTCTGAATGGCGAAATTCTGAATGCCGAAATCAGTGCGGAATTCCTGAATGCCAAAATCTGAAATCCTGAACTACGTCTTACAAAAACAGGATTCATAACTAAAAAGAGTACAAAAAATCTCATATCTATCGAACACACCGCTGCAAATTACTTACTTCTCCACTCAATTTAGATTGCGGTTCATCGATTTTACCATGGACATATAAATATATCTGGACCTGCGTATTATTTCCCCCTCCCCATACCGGTTCCATGGAGCCGGCTGGGCTTACGAGAGCCTCGCTTGAATCTAAAAAATGTGACGTCATCATTCTTGTCCTGACCAACATCATTCTTGTCTTCTCCTCAAAAAGACCCTCCACACAGCATCCCAGATGACATAGGCCCTGAGGGAAATTATTTTCCTCAAGGCCTCCTGTGTGGAGTAAATGTAAAAAAAAAAAAAAAAGAGCCCAGCTCATATCATACATTTTACGAAATAAGACTGCAAAATGTGAGCTTGTGCTATACATGCTATACCCTAAAATATGTGAACATAGCGAATGTGGGCGGTTCTCAAGTGAGCTCGTCGCTGGTTACAGGGGTAAGTAAATTACGAAACATTTGTAAAAGTGTCTTAACTAAATACGACATCAAAATATTCCTCTGTGAAAATCGACGAACTTCACTTTGCCGCATTTGGATTTCGCAAATATGTTAATAACGTGGCGAGTAATTCGCGCTCCCATGTAAAAAAGGTCTATTCATTCAAAAGCAGATTTTGCTTTTAAGAACTAAATGGTGATATTACAATGCGAGATGCCCATATACTGTCAGATTGATTTTTTAACGAATCACAGTCATCTTTCCCCCCTTCCCCCCCATAGTTTGGTTTTACCCCTCATCTATATCTTCTCGTCTATTGAATTTGGATGTCTATGGATTTTAACTATTTACAAGCGATTCAAAAATTCTCACGCTCATGCAGTTGAGCTTGTTGGTCGGGAGATCGGCTATTGGTTTTCAGATGGTTGGTTATTATTTTTGATATTGTTCATTAGGGATTTTACTTTGGCTTTCCGGCTTTCGGAGAGTTTACCCTCGGTATATTGTCCAGCACCTGTTTATTTCTCGTCACGATTGTGTGATTTTATTTTACTTCAAAACTTAGGAAAGCAATCAAAGCGCATTTGACTTAGACCAAATAATAAAACACTTATAAAAATTATTTCCACTTAATTTATTTTTGACCGTAACCGGTTACAGCCTTTAGTTAAAACCATCTTCAGATTGGTACAAGTAATTAATAACCTACAGTTTATATACATAACATATGGGGTAGAGGGAAGAGGGTAGCCTACAAGGATTTCATTCAATTGATATGTTTTTTCCATATTTCCTTTTTGAAGTGAAACTTCCTTAGAGTGCTCTGAAATTCGGATGAAACGGAAAAGACGCACTACGGCATCTGCGAAGCATCAAACTGCGCTCAAGGCTCCTATTGGTTGAGATATAAAACGGAAACGACGATAGGTCTGCTCTCATTGGCCGCTTTGTTTTTTTTACGGATCATCGGACTATAATGCATAAATTTGCGCCTCGCCAAGCACGTCCCATAGCGGAATAATAGTGCGTCGGAAATCTCAGCGGCCAGAGAAATCCAGCGGACGGAGGTTCGAATCCTACGAAATCGAAAAAAATAAACATTTATGTTTTTGGAAATCAATATCCAATCTTCAAACCACTTTAAAATAAACAGGCAAAAGAAAGCGACATCTTGGGACTTTCTAGTTTCACTTCTATCGCGTGTACACACTCTAATTTTTAAAATGTATTTCTATAATTGTTGCCATGTCGTCTTTGACATTTAGATTTTTAATTATTTGACTTCTAGCAGGACATATAATTATCTCGGGCTTATAGATTACTTTAATGTTGTCTGGGGAATACCGTAGGTACTAATGGTAATATGAATTATTAACAACCCATATTATTGTTGCCATGTCTAAGGGCTATTAAAATGCTATTATGTTTATGGAATTCTGTAATTTAAAAAAAATATACACGTGTTTATTACATCATCATTAATTTTATATGTATTAATTTTATGTCATATTATTATTTTATTAACGTTATTCCATCACGAATTGTCAGCATCAAAACAGAAAAATATATTTTTGAGATATTCTTCCATTTTCCCAAATCTTCATATGAATCCACAAAAGTAATTAATACAATTATTCGAGGCATATGTAACAAAAAACAAACTTCTTTTCACTGCCTTCAAGGTAATTCAGTATTGATAAATGAAACAATTTAACTTTGTTCGAATCACTTTTATATTTGAGTAAATCCGACCGGTTTCAGAACGAACGTTCCTTCTTCAGGGCAAATGTATACTGATTTGACAGTTTTGAAATATGGATGGGAACAATCTATTATTATGGTAGGGGTGGAGCTGTTGCTAGGTATTAATGAAGAATGGGTGGGAGGGGAACATATCCATGATTGGGCTATAAGACAATATTTTTTGTTTGTTGATAATAGATTCATTATTTTTAAGGGATTTTTTTTTTATTTCCAAGGCTTCTAAGTTATCTAAACGTTTTTCTTTATTATTATAAGCAATAATTGTCAGCCTGAAACACTCATTTACATTGAAAAATCTTCCGAGTAAAGATACTTGCCGCCAACGGGAATTGAAACCGTGTTCTTCTGATTGCCGGTCGGATGCTCTGACCACTGAGCTATGGGGGCTTATCAAATACCCGCCAAATAATTCAATATACACTAGTGTTTCATTCAACAATTACTGCTAGTTATATTTTTTTTTCCTTTATGATTAATATGAAGAATATTTATCCCCGTATTTTTTTCAAAACTATGGTTATTTTCAATGATATGGTTAGTGAACTCAGAAAAATTATTATTATTAAGACACCTTAAATGTTCTTTGATTCTAATTTAAAAATTACGAGTTAGTTTTCCAATATAAAATGAGGGACAATCAAAGTTAAATTGTTTCATTTATCTATAATGGATAACCACAAAGTTATAGCTACATTCAAAAGTATAATACAGTATTATTTTACCTTCGCCGTTTAACTGCAGGTCGCAAAGAAACTGTCAACCTTTCTTCATATCTTTTATTACGTGATTTGAATTGTTGGTTTTAAAATTGTTTGAGCTCATAGAAAATTAATGATTATCGATAAATTGTAAAAGTAATTGATTAAGCAAGCGAAATTAATTGGAAAATCGGTTAATCTGGAATCGGAAAAATAATTCACAGATATCATCATGAATGTAATAAATTCAAAAATGTGTAACATAGAAGAACAAATAAAACATGTAAAAGCTTACACACACTTGGCACGAGGTTTGGTACGGCTGGATTCGCAAGTTTCTACTAGATTTTGTTGGATCTCGCGGCGGAAGTTGAGACAAAATTGAGAACTTCGCGGTGAAATTGAACTCCAATTAAGGTGACTGGCTCTCTACCAAATAAATGTAGAATTTATTTATTTTGGCTTTGTGGTGATAATTAAGTAGCACGAATTATGGTTCAGCATATATTTATATCTCGATCCCGAAAAGGTTCCAGGTACAGAGACTACAGAGTATCATCTGTGTGAAAACTAGGATTTTTCCAATGCTGTAAATAAGGATAGAATATTGTATTGTTTTTATCACTGGCAGCAATCCTTAAATGCCTCTAGGAAATAAAACTACTATTATAGGTTTCCCATGTTTCCTTCCAGTTCCTATAAATAAATATTATTCTTTAAAATTTTCATCGCTAAATGTCTCCTTTCCAGGAACCTATTATGGATGACCGATTAAACACCATATTAATCCGATATTGACTAAATCCATCACCTACGGTCAGTTACCAATATTAACTAGCACGGTCAACAATAGAGAATACCAAACTATAATAAACAATAGTAAATATATAATATAAAGCCTCCTGAGTGTCAGACAAGCTGGCAATATAAAAAATAAAAAAAATACATTTTAAATAAAGTCGCTCGATATGCAAAGTAAGTGGCTACGAATGGAGGTGAACTAGCGAATCTCTTAGATTTGAAAGAAATCGATCCATCATCATTTATTTATTAGAGATAATATATTACAAAATTATTACATAAAATTTATAATACATTACTCCCAATGAGTTTAATGAAACTCATTTCGGGAAGGACAACATTATACATCTAAAGGAAAATTATTTTTACATAAGAACACGGAAATCAATGAACAATGCATAGATTTTTAAATGGACTAGACACACTTGATACAGGTAATTGAAAATATACAAGAGTTACAAAGGAAGACAGATAAATTCGTCATTGGTTAATAAAGTTGCTGAGAAAATATCCTTTTAGAGCCTTTGCTAATATTTTTTTGTTTGATTCTGGTAGTTTTAGGACATTAGGTAATGCGTTGTATTGCGTATGTGCGATGTATTGTAAGGAGTTAATTCCAAATTTAGTTGTGTCTGTAGATGACGATAGGTGTATTTGATTTTGTGATCGTGTTTTGTGCTGGTGTATATCGGAATTAAAGGCTGGTTTAGTGGTGGTGTGTGACGAGTGTTGAATTATTTGTAGGATGGCAGTGGTGATGCTATATTTTGGCAGAATGGTAAAGGGAAGAATTTGTGTCAGTGAGTATATGTCTTTGACATGAGTATCCCATGGTTGATGGTATATATTTCTTATGGCTCTATTTTGGATTACTTGTATTTCTGATATTTGTTTCTTAGTAATGGTGCCCCAGATACTAACCAGATAACTTAGGTGAGAGTGGATCAGAGCATAATATGTGGCACGCAGTAAAGCTGTGGGGAGCACATCTTGAAGTCGATAGAGTACACCAGTTATCGGGGAAATTTTGGATTTAACATATTCAACATGGGAGTTCCACGATAGGTTAGAATCTATGAATAATCCTAAATATTCCGTTACTTGTACATTTTGGAGCTTTTCATTTCCAAGAGTAATATTCATTGTCATATAATCTTTTTTCCCGAAAGTGAGATAGTGAGTTTTTTTGACATTGAGGCTTAATTTATTTATCCGCAACCATTTAGCTAGCTTTGCGAGATCTTTATTTATTAGAGATTCAAGTTTCCTCAGATTTTTACAACGATAATAAATCACAGTATCATCAGCGTAAAGTTGAAGTTTTCCCAAGATGCCGCATTTAGTTATATCATTGATGTATAGTAAGAAAAGTAGGGGTCCTAGAATCGAGCCCTGTGGCACTCCACATGTGATTTTTCCAAAGCCGCTTAGGTTCCCTTCTATGTCGACAAGGCAATATCTATCAGATAGGTAACTTCGGAGGAGCTTTAAAGATTTTCCGACTATACCCAAATGTTCCATTTTTTGTAGGAGTATTTCATGATCTACTGTATCAAAGGCTTTTTTTAGATCTATAAAAATAGCTGCTACATACTACATATTCGCCCTGGTCTATGTACTGCTGAATGTTCGAGATGAAATCGAAGGTGGCACATTGGGTACTGGAGTTTTTTCGAGAGCCATATTGCTGTGGTGTTAGGATATTGTTGTTAGAGATGTATTTTAGATGTCTATCCTTGATAATAGTCTCGAACACCTTTGAAAATACTGATAAAACCGATATTGGGCGATAGTTAGAAATACATTTTTTGCAGCCTTCTTTATAAATTGGTATAATTTTTGCTAGCTTTAATTGATTTGGGAATACTCCCGCTATCATCATCATAGCTCTTGGCTCCATAACCCCGGGTAGGTCTTGGCTTCCTCCACTCATCTCAGTTTTGTGCCAGCTCTCTCCAGTTTAGAAGCTCCAAGGTAGATATATTTTTGAGGACGTTGTGACTCCATCTTAATCTTGGTATTCCTAGGCTTCTTCGTCCTATCGGTCTTGAGTTCAGCAGGGACTGCCACCGAAGTCTTAGTGATCCGTAGACTTATTGAGACAATCGGTTCAAATATGACTAAAACCCAATTAACTAATTAACTTCCGTTTTTTCTCAAAAAGAGCAAACTTAGCGCTAATATATGTTGAATTTAGTATTTAAATTAGAAATTGTCAATTTCTTAATATTTATTTTTTCGTTTGACAAGACGTTTGACATTTACTTATGTAAATCCATAGACAGTTCCGCCAGTGTTGCCATCGCACCCCATCAACCTGAGGTGATTTTCACGAAAATAGCGCTATTTAAATCAGCCATATTAATTATCATTATTAATATTAATGCATACTGATTTATTATTTATTACCTGTGAATATCGGTCTGGCTACCGACATTTCTGCCGTGCTCGAGATAACGATATAAAATCATATGCAGTTACGCCTATCGATCCGATATTGTTAAGTTATCGATTTTAATATGCTAGACCCCCAGAATATCGATTTTGAAAGAAGATACTGCAGATAATCGAGACGTAGGTAGGTACTTCATATTTACAATGCAAATTTATATCTCCGTTTTATATTTATAGTTCTGTTGACAGGGAAACTAAAGCACGAGCAATAACTCCCACCCTTAAAATATTCCAACACTAACATAATGACTGTTTGGCCCGGGTCCAAACTGCTTACTCCCGCGAACCTGCGAACTACACGGCGCGATAAATTAAATGTGAAAAGGGTAGTCGCTAGGGGTAGAAACGGTCGCGGTGTGCGGCGAACACTATACCTCGTGAAAACTATTTTTAAATCTGAAATCCCGGGAAACGGGTTGATAAACAACAAAGTTTTAATGGGGCGTCTAAAATTTAATATCTTTTATTATGTTTCACGTTATTACTAGAACTAATATATATTTTTAACGTCACTGCATGGCGGGCTGATAACGTAACATAACTTCGCACAACCCTCTAATAAACCCTTATCATGTTAAGATAACACACTACGTCGCCTCCGCTTTATACTGAAATTCTATTCTTTCGTAAAAATATATTAAAGTTTGCTTGATTCTTTTAGTATGGCCCTTTGAAAGTGTGCGATTCGTAATCAAAACGGTGCTTTATTTATAAACAGAAACAAACAGTACATTAGTTACATTGTTTAAAAAAAATTTACAATTAACAAGTATTTTTCATAATGGGTAGGTACCTATTATGTGTTTCATTGTAGTGTCTTATTTATGGTAAGCATATTAAGTAATTACCGAGTGATGTATGAAGTGGGAAGGTGTATGTCTGTGTGTGTGAGAGTATGTGTGTATTTATGTATGTATGTATGCGCATTGAAAAATTTATATTATTGACATGATGCTCTTTTTAAATTTGGGCAGTGAATCGGAGAAAATCTCGATGTTAGAATTTAGACCAATATTAATGAACATACATTTTACATCATACGCCGACGATACAGTTTTAATAATAAGTGAAAATACTTGGGAAAATGTAGAATTACAGGCCACAGGACATCAATACGCTTAAGAATTTTTTCGACACTAATTTACTATCACTAAATAGTGAAAAGACATTTATAATTCCATTTGCAATCCATCCAAACGACGCTCCCAAAAATTTTAACATTGTCATACACGATAACACTAAAATTCACAGCCAACATTATTGCAAATCAAACTGTAAAATATTAAAAACAACAAATAAAATTAAATATCTCGGCGTAATTATCGATAAAAATCTGAAATGGAAGAAACAAATATGTCAAGTAGTAAACAAAATCAGAAAATTAATATATATATTTTTAAGAATTAGAAATTTTCTGTCGATAAAAAATCTATATTTTATCTACTATGCCTCAGTTCAATCCACTCTACAAAACGCTATTATTAGCTGGGGATCCGCGTATAAATGTAACCTTCTTCCAATAGAAATTGTACAAAGAACAATTATTAAAAATTATACTAAAAGAATCCTTAGACTACCCAACAGAACGCCTGTTTGAAGAATTTCAAATACCCACATTTTAAGATTTACATATTAAAAATTCATTAATTCAAATAATAAAAGAAAAAGATAAATATCCATTTTTAAATGAAAACAGAACTCGACTTAAACATGTTTTTCTATGCCCAAAACTAAATACGTTTTTTGCACAGCATCATTATACTTACCAGGGAAGAACTTTTTTCAATCGTCTACCAGAAGAAATCAGAAGCATCAATGATAAAACCCGAATACTGCTCTCTGTCAAGAGACATTTAAAAAATATTCTTAAGAAAAAAACTACTGTCAATTAATCTTACAAATATCTTAGTTCTCCATAAAATTCTTTCTTTTAAAAAAAAACATACCATTATCAAATAAATACTGCAGCTCACATATATTTATGTACAATTAATTATTTAAGTACTAACTTATACCTAACTAATAACTAATAGCATTTATGTACACTCCCCTTCCATACACAAGCAAATGCTTTTAATGGAAGGGTAGTAAAAAAAAAACCTGAAAAAAAATATTTTTTTATAAAATTGTAATTATAATAAATGTTTCAAAAAATAATTAAAAAAAAAATTTAAAAAAATATAATATGAAGAGCACGATTGATTGGCGAAATAAAACCTGTAATCGTGTTAAATTTCAAGATATGAATACATAGATTCCTCCCAATCTTTCCATTCACCATCTGCTTCCCCTTTTGGTTTACTTTTGGTTTTGTAATACGTAACACAAGAACTTTTCATAACGTTGAGCTAATGGAACTACTTTACTGTTCTCTTGTGAGATCGCAGCTAGAATATGCATCTCCTGTATGGGTTCCTATTTATTTTTGTAACTTACACTGCTTGGAGAAAGTGAATTTTTTTGATATGTTCAATTCAAATTGAGACAATCTTTTTTTTAAATTATGAATACCTCACAAGAGTCTCAGCTGCTCCCGTCGGGAGCCAGTGATACTATGGCATCCCCAATTGGGGTATGTTGTGAGGCTGAAGGTAGTGGGGAGGGGAAGGAGGTAGGGAAGGGGAAGGTGAGGAAGTACCTGGCTATTCAGATCTGGTCACCAAACACGGCTAAATTCATTTCAAGCAACGTTTCAATTCTGAATGGTGGTCTTACACCAGGGCGATACTGAGAGTATCTTCCACTCTGGAACGTGCCGCCAATACACTATATTTTATTTTAAATGAATTAATTGTGAAATAACACAAATTAATCAAATAAAATTTATTTGCTCACGCCGGGATTTGATCCCGCGAACTTCCGATTGCAAGTCAAAAGCCTTATCGCTAGACTATGCCGGCCAACAAATTCTCTTTGTATAATTGATATCTGCTACAATTCATTTTAAAGTCTCATCAAAAACGACCGCTACTTTCTACGGAGACATTGATACATTAATGATATTTTTATACTTTTTAAATTACTGAATAACCTCATAGATTGCCCTCAAATATTTAGTTTTATTCCTATTAAATCTACTTGATTCCACCATCTTTTCCACTGTTACAACCACTATCCATTTCACTCAACCGCTAGTACGATTTCTCCGAACTGCCAAGACATTTACAGGCCTTTTAGATAGTATCAAAACCTCTCCATCTTGCATCAAAGTAAAAAAAATTAGTTGTGAATAAAACAGAACTGATATGTTTATGTTATGGCCGATCCACCTTAAAATATTTTTCTTGTTTAATTTTACCGACTGGTATCACCGTTCCAATGCATGACATTGCAAAATCATTCCGATTTCCGCGTTCGTTCCGTTCGGCAGTTATAATAATAATGATTTATTGTTTTCTTTTCTTAGTAGTAACATGTGGAGAAAATGATATCCTCACTGGGATCTCACGGGCTGAGGATTTCATTTACATATTATAATTTAATTATTAGAAATTAATATAAATTAGTTATACACATATATCATGTAGTATTTTTTTAATAATAAGATAGTGTTTTTTTATATAATTCAGTTCACTAGATTCGGTTTTAGTCTGTATTTGATGTCAGTATATTTTCTATTTCTAATCTCCCTATTTTTAGTATTCAGCTGTTTATTTGAGATTTAAATGTTATAATGTTGAAGTTTTTGAGTGAGAGTGGTATTTTATTGTAGAGTTTAATACCATAATATAAGAAGCTTTTTTGGCCAAATGTTGTGTTAGTAGTTACTTGTTGGATATGTTTTTGACCCTGAGATCTAGTGCTTCTAATATTGTTTTAACAATGTACCAAGTTTATTGTAAAATAACATTTTTCCTGTAAATATATTTGACTCGCATAATCAAGAGTTCTTATTGAAAATCTGTGAACTGTAAAAATCCAACCAGGATTAAATTCCTAAAAATACTTCTTACCAAAATGTATTATGTTTTTTTTAATGTTCGACGTACGTTGTCTGCAAAATCCCTAAGGGCACTTAATAAATAAAATAGTGAGTTGATTACGTCATTGGTTTTACTTATTAGATTTTATTAGTGAGTTTAGAATGTATGATGCATCGATACAGAAGTTTTATGATTAGTTCATAGTAGTTCTCCAATTATCAGATTCCCTGTAAGGTTATTTTGTAGTACGCAGGTAACCTATACGTACCAGGGTTGTCCCGCGCGGGTAAATGATGAAGGTTCTAATTAAGGATGGCGAGTCTTTGTGTAACGTAATTCATGACTGTTTTAGAGAAAGCGCCAAGTTAACTGCCGAGGTGAAGGGGATGGGGTTGGGTTAGGTACTTGTCCTCGCATCGAGTTAATATTAGGCACTAAACAATATATGACTCTTGTAGTGTGCTTCCTTGTTTACGGCTTCTTCACTCTAACTTTAACGGAGCTTTCGACAGTAAATCTGTGATTTTCTTTGTTTACGGTTTCTATCCTTGTATTGGTTGGAAAAACTGAAGAAATATACCAACTAAAACCGTTCATGTGCCCAAATTTAGCCCATTTTTTCCCAACTTAAAACAATTGATCAAACAACTTCAAATATCTTATTTATTTCCTGAAGGAATAATCCATTTCACCGACCTAAAGGGTGATTCTATATCTCTTGTGTTGTCTTTTGGGTTAAGACATCGAGACAATGAGACAAAATGGTAAAATTCCTCGAATATAGAAAAGCGTAAAATTTCCATGATTTTCTTTAGCTTTCAAAGGCTTATTCATACCTGTCGTTTGTTAAATGGTTTAATTACCGACTTAAAAACAAGAATAACTGTTTATTAGTTATTAATTATTAACTTACTTAAGTCTAATAGGTGTTCATAAATTCTACTCTAAATTAAACTTTATATCCCATATAAACTCAATCTATAAAAAAGAAATCAAAATGCTTGGCTTCATTCTTAGAAATTCCAGAGGTTTCAGGAATCTTTAGTACGTAGTCAAATCGAATATAACTCCTCGATCTGGTCCCCCCATTTTAAAATATATTCAGATTCAATCGAAAAAATTCAACACAAATTCCTAAGACACATTAATTTTAAAATATGTATTCCCATTTAAAACATAAATTATAATTACACGATGAAAGAATTAAATTTATTAAGACTCTCAGATCGAAGATTAGTCCCGCAAAATGTCTGCAGGATCTCGGTATTTCGGGATCCCGGTTTACCGGGATTGCATTCCCTATGCAGATGTGATAGATCTATTTAACTGCACGGAACGTAGGTACAAGAAGCCTATGCTATCACATTTTTTAAAATCTATATTAATTTTATTTGTATTATAGATTTTTGCATGTAAATATATCTCTGGTGTCACTTCCCAATGTAACGCCACAATTAACTGTTGTACAACACTTTTCTTATTATTACTAATATTTTTCATATGAATTTGTGACCTATAATTAGTGTTTATGGCATACTTACGCCGTTTTTTTATTAAATAAATAAATGATTATCCGTTTCTCGTAATGTTCGTACGCGATGACATTCGATTCCAAAAATTTTCTCGACGTAACGCGCCGTCATCTCTAGCGTTAGGGAAACTACTTACAAGAGTTGGTGTCTTAACAGAAGCACAGTATTTAGCTCGTTAGTGCGATACGGAATAGCGCATTTAGAAAACTGTCAAATGGTGTCGTATACGGCCGATTTAACACGCGTTACGCTATTGCAAAAGATGCACAATCACCCTTCTGATCTGGGCCTAGAAGACGAAAAGTCTTCTACCGGATCTGCCCTGATGATGGACACTGCAACGATATCCGAAACGTTGGCTAAAGAAGGAGGTAGCGCAACACGGCATAACACCGAAAACACGGAAAAGTCTTATTGAAATTGGCGACGTAAGTTTTCTATCAATCGGTGTAGATCTAACATCTTGGGTTTGTCTGCTTTAATGAAGAAAATTTAATAATGAAATAAAACAATTATTTTGCTTACAACCACGATTTAATTATTAAATTTTTTTTATAGCGACCGGGTTAAAAGCCAGTTAAAAGTCAGGCCATTTCACGAAAATCACGTAACAATGCATCACTTTGAATTTTGAATTGAATGTTTTGCGGATTCATTTTGAGCTACCGTATATTTTCTTGACCGAAAAACATTCCTAGAACAATAAACTATGTACCAAAACAACATTACTAGCGTCAATTACGTAAATTGATAGGTTTTACGATGTTTTTGTCGAGTAACACGCATCGGATTTTGACAGAAAGAATTGCGGCAAATTTGACAATTCGATACCACAGATAAAATCATTTAAAAATATTCTGGGATTGCAAGGTGAATGAAATTTTTCCCTATATCCTAGCCAAATATTGGCGCAAGCGATTCTGACCTTGTACTTCATACGAATTCTGTACATAGAAGGGTCAAAATCGCAGACAAACATATATATTTTTATTTTTTTCCGCGCGCATGCGCACAAACTGCGCGTGGATTCGTGTCTCCGGCCAATAAGAGGTTAACACCAGCATCATCAGAGTATAAACTAAAGTGTTCAAAAAATGCATTGTGTGAGCTTATATATACATACAGAAAGAGACAAAACATAAAATAACGACTCTTGTACATTTCACATAAAAGAGAACGGGAAAATAAAATAATATAATTTGAATGTATCTAGTGTACTTTTTAGTCGTGTACGTACTCTAACTTTTTCGTGTATTTTTTGCTGGTTTTCCATTGGGTACCAAATTTGGGAAAGTAGTATTTGACTCCAGATAAAGTGATAGGCTTGATTGGAAAATCCGTTACCGGCAAAATTCAATCACTCAGCAATAGTTGACCTAGATATATCATTCGCTATCCATTACAAGTACTATGCCAAAATCTAGATAACCGAAGAAAAAAAATATGTCGATTAGGTTAGGTTAGGTTAGGTTAGGTTAGATTAGTCGATGGTATAATATTGTTGTGATTGTTGTTGTTCATCCTTTGAAAATAATTTCCCTCGGGGCCTATGTCATCTTTGGGGGTGCTGTGTGGAGGGTTTTTTAAGGAAAGAAAGGAGAGGAGAGTTTTTGGGAGGAAAAGAGTTTAAGGGGTGGGTAGGAATCTGGGGTTCAGTGTGTTCTGGTCATCCGCCTCCAAGACCTAAACAAAGCTCACCCCATTAACCCGGGCACCCCTGCTAAATCACTAAACGTAGCGAACCACTTGAGGTGACCTATGGCGGTACCCATTCCCGCATCTCAAATTCCACACAGAAGGCCCAGAAGAAATTAATTTACTAAGGTAAATTAAGGACCTATGCCATCTTTGGGGACGCTGTGTAGACGGTCTTTTTAAGGAACGGAAGGGGTGGAGGTTCCGGGAAGGCAAAATGTATGAGAGGTGAGAAGGAACCTGGAACAACGGTCAATGGGTATGTTAGGAGTGACGGACGTGTGAATTCATCCCTCCCACTGCATTGCATGGCGACAGATCGAGAGAGACCTGCTGCAGAGTTCGAAAATCCTGCTAGAGATTTGTGTCTGATCCGTGATTAAGAGGGAATAACCAGACACAACCGAAAATATGTCATTTATCCATTAAATAAAATTCTATCCCAATTGACTCTTTTCAACAAAAAAATGTATAAATTGATTTGAAAAGATTGTTCTTTTATCCAGTAAAGTTATGTTTTAAATTATAAGAAAATAAGTTTTCGTTTTATTAGGTTATACCTTGGGTCGTTGGCAGATTTGTAAAATTTTTAAACAAAATTTCGTATTACACAATACACAATTCAAATCAATCATGTAATGGTGTAATCATTCGTAAAATAAATCAATAAATTATCTTGAAAAGCTACTTTTCGGAATCTTTATTTTAGTTTAAATAAAATCTTTAAAAAAAGATCTGCGGACGTGTTTTGTGACGAAAATACTTTAACAATTATTATAAGCAATAATTATCAGCCTGAAACACTCATCCACATTGAAAAATCTTCCGAGAAAAGATACATGACGCCAACGGAACTTGAACCCGTGCCCTTCTGATTGCCGGTCAGCTGCTCTCCCAATTGAGCTATGGCGGCTTGTCTTATACCCGCCAAATGATTCATCATATATTGAAAAGATACATGACGCCAACGGGACTTGAACCCGTGCTCTTCTGATTGCCGGTCAGCTGCTCTCCCAATTGAGCTATGGCGGCTTATCTTATACCTGCCAAATGATTCAATATATGATGAATCATTTGGCGGGTATAAGATAAGCCGCCATAGCTCAATTGAGAGAGCAGCTGACTGGCAATCAAAAGGGCACGGGTTCAAGTCCCGTTGGCGTCATGTATCTTTTCTCGAAAGATTTTTCAATGTGGATGAGTGTTTCAGGCTGATAATTATTGCTTATAATAATTGATACCCTTTGTGCTATGCATAAAAAATCTTGTCTTAAACGTTAGTTTAACAATTAAAAAAATAATAATGAAAATACTTTACTTTGTCTATTTAATTACGATCTTACAAACTAATATATTTAATATTTTTTTTACATTCTTATTTTGCTTAGACATTATTGACAAATTATAAAGACTTATGATAAAAAAATAATTACAAAAAGTAATTTAAATAGTTTTATCATTTCGCCTTTTGAATGTAGGTATAAATTAAAACCCAATTTTGAATGAAATAAAATCGATATTGAGTTATTATTTAAAAAGTTGGTACGGAGAATAGTTAATCTTTCTCATTGGAACCGCCCTGTATGATCGTAAGAACATCTTTAAACGAAATATGAATTCTCGGCTGCTGGTTGGTTAATTTTTATTGACATTTTCCCTCTTTTGTTAAAGAATGCCAATCGTTACCGGGTTACCAATAATCTGGCAATGTTTGTAATGTCCTACACCCATCATCACAAGTTTAAATTGTTGATTGTTCAATGATGGACGACTTAGCTTACCGAGATGAGAGGATTAAAACTGCTCCGCGTAAGAGCAAACCCCAATCGACCACAAACCATTCTTTAAAACCCATCTGCATGTTTGGGAATAAATACATCCTGATACACGTAATTGCGTTATACTTTCATTAGACCAAAAACGTCCCGAGCGACCTTATATTTTAAAAGCTATATATCTCTCTTCCTCTTGTTAAGCACTCCTGCCTGAGGTGCCTACCTTCTGCCGACAGACCAGCTCAGAATTAATTCGGTCAGCAGAGCGGGGGAGACCATCATCACCAGGGTTGTAGGATCTCTGAGGCGTTAGTGTGGCATCCCTGAAATAAACTCTATCCTACGGGCCGGGGAGGCAATGAAACAATTCAGCTGCGGTAAATATCAGGTGTATTGGAAAGAATCCGTACATGAGACAACAATGGTACATAACACAGTCAAAGGTTAGAACAAGGAAGCATCAATAATCCTATCTAATTCAGGGGTAATTGGGCCTAACATCTCTCTGCTTCGTGTCTCTCTCTGGGGCGGTTATTAATCTACACGTAGAATTTAAGATGGAACACACGCAAAAAAAGGGATTAATGGCTCGAGTACTCACTGCCGCAGGCTGGTGCTGGGAGATCGGTGAGGTGAGAGGTGTTCCCTGGGGGTTGGCGTCCCCCAAAGGAACTTTGATGGGCGAACTTTGCCGTGTGTTTCCATGGAGTGTTCCAGAACAAAATCCGTGGGACCGTTGTCGTTCGCCGCTGGCGCGCCGGCCGCGTGCGGGGAGGAGGGGGAAACCGTTTGCAAACACAGTGGTGTAGCCTAGTGATCTGCAAGGGTGTATTCCGGCGTATCGTAACACTCTCATGCAAACATATGTATTTTTCTTTTAACCAGAAAGAGAACGAAATAATATTTCTTATTGTCTTTGAAATATGAAATCTATCTTGCGTAGATATTTTACAATCTCGTTCCAAAATGACGGTTTCAGAATTTACGTGCGAAACCGAGGCTTCCGGATTGTGAGGCGCAAATATATTTAACCAAGCAGACGGGTTAATTATTGTATTTTTGCTTTATTGTAGCTTATTCTCTTAGCGTATATTTGTTTCTTACATACTCATACTATCTGGTCCATCGGTAGTACCATTGGATGTTCCACAGCCGTTATTTCGAGTTCATGTTTACGGTTCATGGTCTAAATCAATGGCAGTTCAAAACTAAAGCGACTTTAAAAAGGATAGAATCTCGGCATTCTGCGAGCACCTTTTCTTTTTCATCGAATATAATGGAATCACGTCATTTCGAAAGTTGGCGTGTAGAGGTAGGCGTTAAATATAATAGGTATGATTTTAAGATAGCCACAGGTATTAGGGTAATGTGAGAAAAAGTATAAGTTAATATTTGTCACAGGATTTCAACAATTTAACTAAAAAAAATAACTAAAAAAGGCAGACAAAAATTACACTTTTTTTTATGCGAAAACTTCAAAAAAATAAAATTTTATTATGAATCAACTTTTTCAAAACATAAATAACAAAAAAAATTCGAGTGCAGTTAACACGCGGTAGAAGTGAAACTTTACCAAATCAATCTCAAACTATGTATTAAGAACCAAGGAGCCTTGAAAAGTGAGGTCATAATCAAAGCGCAGTGAGCAGGCCAATGAGCGCAGACCTCGCGTCGTTTCCGTTTTATATCTCAACCAATAGGAGCCTCGATAGGATTATAATGCTTCGCAGGTATTGTACGCGTCATTTCTGTTTCATCCAAATTCCGAATCGCTAACGGGGCGATTTTTTTACAAAAGTTCCACAAAAAAAAAAAAGATCAATACTTAGCATTCACACGGTGAAACTGCAAGAAACACTCAAAAGAAGAAAAAAATATTGGACGCCTTATTTATTTCGCTTAAAATCCAGGTTTTTTCAGGTGCGTTCGGGAATCCGCACCCATTTGTTTCTGTTGGAGGTTTTTCTTTTACTGTGAAGTCTTGGCGCGGTTTTTATTGGTACGGGCAAATATGGTGGACTAGTGGTGTGCTGTTATAACGGCAGTAATATTATAATCTAAGTAGTCTAGTTCTTCTTTGAGAGTTGACTGCATTACTACAACAACTACCGGTTTGACAACATCACATATTAAAGTGTCAAAGTTCTTAGCAAGTTTAAAAATATAAATCTGTACTTCCAAGTGATATATTGTGTGCAAACAATTACCTTAACAGTTATTCCGTGTACTGAACATTGAATTTGGTGGAATCAAGTGACAGGACATTATAAAATTAAAATTGAAGGACTTAATTATCATCGCAAATAATATTTATTGTTACCCACCATGAGTTCTACCTGCAACCAATGTAGCAAGTCAGTACAAACAGCTGACTGTATGAAGTGTATAAGTTGCAAAAACCTAATGCATCTCAGTTGTGCCAAAATTACCTCTGCAGTTTTTAAGAAGATGTCTGAGGAGACCAAAGAGTCATGGATATGCGCTAAATGTAAAACAGGACAATCACCGCTCTCCAGCAATCTCAACTCTAACGACTCGACAATTCTTCTCAGCGAAATAAAGAAACTCTCCTCACAACTGCACTCGATGAATTCAAAACTGGTTTCTTTTGAACAAACAATCGTCTACAATAACAGCACAATTGAAGACTACACCAATAAAATTCTGGTATTGGAAGAAAAACTAAAAAAAATGGACAAACTTGAAGCCGAAGTAATTGAATTAAAAAAGATCGTTACATATCTGGACAAAACAAACAACGATAGAGAACAACAGTCGCTCATCAATAACATTGAAATCTTCGGTCTGATCGAAAAGCAAGATGAAAACCTATTTTCCACTCTAACTAAAATTGCTTCAAATGTCGGCCTAATTATTAAGGAAGAGGACATTGAATTTATCACCAGAGCCAAACCACGCCTACATCCTGAAGAGCGAATAGCAGCGGCTCCCCGTGACGCCCGCCCTCGGAACGTGGTGGCTAAATTTGTCAACAAAAGGAAGAAGGATGAGCTGCTGGCGGCCATTAAGAAGAAAAAAGGAATCACTACCAAGAGCGTCGGAATGGCTGGAGCTGATCAGAGGATTTTCGTTAACGACCATCTCACGCGGAAGAATAAATCTATACTGAGGTTCGCCAAAGGCTTTAAAAATGAACACATGTATCAGTTTTTATGGGTAAGAAGCGGAAAAATCGTCACTTCACCTCCCATACATGTCTCATGCGAATCGCAGCTAGAAAACCTTATATAATCACCATTACCATGTTAAATCATCTATCGTGTAACCACTATTTTTCTCCTGATTTTTTTCTTCATTTTATAAATATCACCCTTTTTACAATAACCCAACCTGCTCATTACTCACTAATGCTAAATCACTTAATTAATTTCTTAAATATCACCCTTTTTACATTAACCCAACCTGCTCATTGCTCACTAATGCATTCTATAATGTACTCACGCACTTTAATTGATAGTTGTATGTTTTGCTTTGCCCAGTGGACTTATGACTGTGAACATAATTCATGAATATGATGTTCTTCAAAAATATTTTACAGAAAACAAGGTTAAATGAGTAATTAACAATACTTCTCAATGCTTGATTCTTTAACAATTTTTTATCAAAATGCAAGAGGTTTGCGCTCAAAAACGTTGGAATTTCATCAGAATGTGCTGCTCAATAATTATGACTTGATTTTTATTACCGAAAGTTGGTTGGTTGATAGCATCCTAGATGAGGAATTATTTGATAACCGCTATTCTGTTTACAGAAATGATAGGGATATCCATCGAACTGGTAAATCAACTGGTGGAGGCGTAATCATAGGTATTAAAAAAGATTTTTTGTTACCCCCCGCTCTTGGAATTCAGACGCTGAAGATATTTGGATAACTGTCAATTCATCAAAATCAAATCATCATTGTTATAACATCCATATGTGCTGCGTGTACTTACCTAGTGTCGGTCCAAAATTAACGTTTTCAGAAAGATTAGCATTATTTACCAGTCATACAAATACTATTTCTGACTTAACAATTCGTTTTCCCAATGACCAGTTTCTAATCATAGGCGACTATAATATGCCAAATTTTAAATGGAATAATCAACAAATGTCATCTAACAGAGACCAATGTTCACTCACGTTACTTAACTGCTTATATTTTGCAAATTTAACCCAATTTAACAATTTACCTAATAACTATGGACGAATTTTGGACCTCGTTTTCTGTAACACTCCAGCTAAGGTGTCGCTTGCCGATCACCCTTTAGTTAAAGAGGATGCTCATCATAAATCATTGGTTATAGAGCTAGAATTTCCATCCACTAATGCAACCCTCTCAACTCCTCGAACAATAAAATTATTCCATAAAGCAGATTACACCGAGATTAATGAGAAACTGAATGAGACCAACTGGTCTACCGTTATAAATGCACCGGATGTAAATACAGCGTTACATTCATTTTACGTTATAATTGAACAAATTGTCGATGTGTTTATTCCCAAGAAAGTTGTGAAATCTGGAAAATATCCACTATGGTACACGGCAGCCTTAATAAAAATAACTAATGAAAAATTAAAATTCTTTAGAGCATGGAAGCGTCACCGGAACCCTCTTGATTATCTGTCATTTTCTTTGCTTCGCAAAAGACAAAAACCGGTTGCTTCAGCGGCTTACAAAACCTACATTTCTACGATAGAATCCGGCATACAGCATAATGTTAGAAAAATATGGTCCTATGTCAATTCTCAAAGAAAATCTCCTACAATCCCCGATCATATGATTTATGGTGAAAAAACTGCTAATGACAGTAAAGGAGTAGCCAATTTATTTTCCGAGTATTTCGGTTCTGTATTTTCGAATGTTCAACCTGCTCATACAAGCAATGCCAGTGACTGTTTAAATTCAAATAGCGTTATTAGCTCAATCGAGATCAATGAAGACATAACTTTCAAATACCTTAAGTCCATCGATATCAAAAAGGGACCGGGGAACGACCAACTTCCAGGAATCTTTATAAATTATTGTAGTAAACAACTGACACCCCCCATTTTTGCCATTTTCAAACTATCGCTATCTGAAGGAACATTTCCTGACAAGTGGAAAACAGCCTTGATTACCCCAATCTTTAAAAATGGTAGTAAAAATGATGTCTCCAACTATCGACCTATATCCAAAGTTTTGGAAAAAATTGTTTACGATCAATTATATTCTACCATCTCACCTTCACTCTTAACTAATCAACATGGCTTTATGAGAAATCGCTCCACAACCTCGAATCTTGTGTCTTTTATAAATTTTCTTCATGCTCAAATGGATATGCGATGCCAGGTAGATGCCATCTATACTGATTATTCCAAAGCAGATTTAGCCTGGGAGAGAATGAGGTAGTATCAAAGATATTCAAATACAAAAGAGATATGCAATGATGTCCGCGCGACAGTGGGCAGACTAATACCTAATCGGAGAAGTTTGCATTCGAAAGGAGTTAATTCTTTCATTGATTTTTTGAAGGTGTGCATTAGTATTGGTTTACAATATAGTTTGAATACGGAAAGAATTCTTTAATTTAGTTTAACGTTCGTTTAGTTTATTCGTTAATTATTCGTTCATTTAGATTCTTCGTTAATTAGTAAACAATATCGGCGACACCCGGAAGCGCAGTCTCACCTAGTAAAAACTGCGGATAGCACATCTCTTATATTTAAATATCTTTGGGTAGTATAATCGGTCTCCTCTTTGTGCTTCGTAGCCTCCCCACTCTTGTCTACTTTAGGTTTCTGAAGGTTTCACTTCCACCGCGTGTGAATTACACACTCAGATTTTTAAAAATTCATTCATGAACCTATTTATTTTTTAATAAATTTTATAAAAATCCATTTTTAGTGATTTTCACAACGACCGTACTATAGACTCATACCCGTGTTATGGTAGATACCTATATATAAAAACTAACTAACCATCATGCCGTTTCCCCGGAGGGATAGGCGGAGAGGATGGACCGCCAAACAACTCGGTCTTGGCATACACTCTTTGCCTCATTCACATTCATACATCATCTCATACATTCTCTTCTATTATTCTATTTCTTGACATGGCTCGACTCAAGTATCCGATTCACTTGATCGTGCTATGTCTTTCTCGGGCATCCCCGATTTCTCCTTCCATTCACATTTGCGTCGTATAATATTCTTACACATACCTAGACTCCAACAAACGAGAATAATAGCACAGAGGAGATCCAGAAGCGCATAGTGAACGCAAGTCGCTGTTATTACCGCCTACGAAACCAAATAAAATCCAGACTGCTGTCCAGAAACACGAAGATATTAGTGTACTAAACACTTATCAGACCAGTACCTACTCACATACGCAGCTGAGACTTGGGTACTAACTAAGAGGAATCAGCGAGCACTGGATGTTTTTGAAAGGAAAATTTTGAGGCGTATATATGGATCGGTTTCAGAAAATGGATTTTGACGCAAACGTTATAACAATGAGCTATATACTCTGTCTATCTAAACGTCACAAAATTTATAAAACTGAGAAGATTTCGGTGGCTGGGTCATGTAGAGAGAATGACCGAGCATCTAGCACAAAACTCCCTGTTGAACTCCAGACAGACAGGGCGAAGGAGCCTGGGAAGACCAAATTTAACATGGAGCGACAACGATATATCCACCTTGGAGATTGTAAACTGGAGAGAGCTGGCACAAAACCGCGATGAGTGGAGGAAGACTCTTGAGGAGGCCAAGACCCACCACGTGTTGTAGAGCCAAGATGATGATGAATATTCTTACCCTCCTTTCTTCGCTCATTTGCTCTACATTTCCAAACCATCTGAGGATCCCTTTCTTAATCTTACTCATTACGCTGACTTCAGCCTTGCATTCTTTGCGGATCTCCACATTTCTCACACGATCATACATGGTTTTACCACATATAATAAAATACAATGTAAGAACTAGAAAAGAATATTTTGTAAAAACAAATAATAAAATGGAAAAAAAATTGTGAAAAATAAAACAAAATACATTTACTCAATTTAAAAATGGAATGAATACTAGATATGTTTTAAAGAACAGAGAAATAAACATTAAAAAGTGACGTTAGAATACGTGTACAATTGTACCAACTATTTTCAGAAAGATAAAAATGTTAATGCAGGTCCATCTCGGTAGATATCTACTGGTCTAGAAGTTTACATTGTTGTGGGGACATTGTCACATTTGAAATTAGTGATATGAAAAAATGAAAAAGAATGTGTAAGAGTATGTAATTTATTATTTTTTAACATTATTAGGAACTTTCCGTTAGGAAAGAATGTGTTCCTGAAAAAAGGTCGTTCACTTTCAAATTTTCAGTGTTGGACACGTATAGTAAAAGGCGATAAAGGGGTTTTTGATTTTATATCGGTGCTCAATGCATTGTATATTTTAGGAACGATGAACCAGAATAATTGTTGTTGAACCAATGTGGTTCTAGTTGTAGAGACTAAAAGCGAGTGTAGTAATAACTAGAAGAAAACATAATGAAAAACTATAATGGTGCAGTGGCAAACATCCAGTGAAGCGTCCATTGAACAGCTAACTCCGTCAACAAATTACAGAAAAGTTCTCACAACGGACAACGGGGCAATAAAGACAAAGCGTTTGTTCAAAGCATGCCATTATTTTTGAAAGGATCCTTTTGTTTTAAACGATGCTCGTTAAATGGTGGTTGCACTTGTTGAGTGTTTCCTATGACTTTGGTTATTCGGACAGGAGCTTAAGTTGGTTGCAACAATTGGTAAACTTCTTTGAAGCGCTACAATATGGAGGGGGGCCGATATAGAACTCGTAAAATGGCATTATTTTAATGCGTTAAATGTGGATCCGAATGAATTGCAAAATAATACGTATGTACAGAGTGACTAATTATTTCAGGGACTCTTCATTAAGCTGTCAAAATTGTATCACATTTATAAAAAAAATGTAATTTCTTGACCACATGATGAGAGGCCGCAAATACAAGGTAAACAAAGAAAAGATTGATGAAATATGAAATGTTAAGTTATACCATTATATAATTCTGACAAGTTATGTTGTGTAACAGCAATTAACAAAAAGGTTAAATACTTAAGTGTTGGTTTTATTAAAAAAAAACTGTAACGGTAAGGGCCATTAGTTATAGGTTTGTCTAGTTTGTAGTTAGACGTAAGATTGTAGAAATGTATTATAAGTTTGTACAGCGCCCTTGAGGTGATTTTTCACAGAAACGGCGCTATACAAGTAATCCAAATATTATTAAGTACACAGCAGAACTTGTTTACAAGTGGTATTCACACGCACGCAATTTTCCGAAAATGGATTATATTATGTATTAAAATTTCCAACAATTAATATGCGAAATAAATTTCGGTACCATCCAATTGGGATTTGCCTGAGGTGTTAGCGGTTTTCATAGATAGTCCTTGGGGGGAAAATGTTCAATTCTCAGAAAAACAAAAAAATAATTATTTTTCCTTTGAAATTGGCTACTAGCTGGCCCTAGAGATGGCGCAACCAGAAAATTGAAAATAGATGTATTATAGCAAAAAATTGTTTTGACGGGTTGTTTTTTTATTTAAAAAAATGAATAATTATAATATTCAACACATAAAAGAAAAATTTTAAATTAAAATAATGCACCACAAACTAAACTTGATAACAATAAATAAAGATGAGACAGAAAAAAGACGTCGTCCCTCATGATTTCGAAACTCACAGTTCCATTATTTTTAATTGTTAAACTAACGTTTAAGACAAGATTTTTATGCATAGCACAAAGGGTAACAATTATTATAAGCAATAATTATCAGCCTGAAACACTCATCTACATTGAAAAATCTTCCGAGAAAAGATACATGACGCCAACGGGACTTGAACCCGTGCCCTTCTGATTGCCGTCTGACAACCAACTTTGTTTTCAGGTGGAAAAAAAATAATATAATAAGCAGTAATTGTTGAATGAAACACTAGTATATATTGAATCATTTGGCGTATAACATAAGCCGCCATAGCTCAATTGGGAGAGCAGCTGACCGGCAATCAGAAGGGCACGGGTTCAAGTCCCGTTGGCGTCATATATATTCTCGGAAGATTTTTCAATGTGGATGAGTGTTTCAGGCTGATAATTATTGCTTATAATAATTGTCACAGTTCCATTTTAAATAGACTATTATATAAAAAACGCTATCGATATGGCTGGGCTTTCAATTAATTTTTTCGTCGATTAACAAAATTATCTCAACAAATTTCTCACTGCTGTTAAAATCATGACTCTTAAGAACCTTATGTATTAAGATTATATTTTGCTCTTTCTTACCATGCATTAAATTGCAAGTATGTGATTAACTACTAATGTATTGCTGTTTTTATGTTGTTCAACTTTATCATGATATTTAAAAAATATATATATGTATACTTTCCTATTCCACATCACAATATTGGTAGGTATGTTATATGTGTATGTTATGTGGATGTGTATATGTGTATGTTGTTGCTACGCTAATGGGTTAATGATTATTTAATGTGTGGTTGTAACTAATCTGTGGAACTAATCTCCTGCTGACATGCTACTTGCAGTAGCTTAGCGGGTAATAAATTCCAATAGAGAACTCCAGTTAATTTTTTAATTTTTTTTAATGAATAACGATCTTCTAACTTAAATAACTGAATTTTTATTTTTATTTTTAGAGATAGTTTTAATAGTTAAAATTATTGTCAAAGTTTTAATTTTTCAAGACCCCCCGAAAACCACCGTATTTATGATAAATCGTGTGACGTCATCACTCTTGAAAAAGTACTATAGAATCGGGCAATCAGCTGATCAACTACCGCCATTTTGAATTCCGTTGTTCGAAGTTTTCTCCCTAGAAGAAGCATTACTATTTTTTTGTGCAGTTATTTTTGAATATTTTCAATAATAGAGATAAACTAATAAGAGATACCTTTACTTTTGAAACATTATTTAGGCCTAAATAATGTTTCAATAAACACAACAACTAAATATCTATAAACAGTATGTAAATAAACGCATAAATTAATACGATGGCTTGTGTCATATCATACAATCCCATACAATGACTTTACGGTGACGTCACGACACGTTGAACAGTGACGTCACCACTAAGATTTCAATAATGCCAACTTGTCAGCGTATTTTTACGACCCGATTAAAAATTGACTTTTTTAAAAATTTTTAAAAACTTTGCGTTTTATATTATTATTAAATAGAACGTATATATTCAAAATCAGCGTTTATTGGTCTATATGAACTTTTTTTTTAAAGCCATAATATTTTTCACTGGAGTTCCTTATTGTATGCAATTTTTATACATTAAAAAATCTTTGTTATGAGTTTTTTGAGCAGTTAATTTCCTTGCCGAAGCGCAACAGTTTTAAATGAAATAATAAAAACAATGGAGGAATTAGGCTGGAAAAAAAAAACAATTCTACCTCCAATACGAGATAATACAAAACAAGAAGATTGCATTGAAGAAACAAGGACTAGTTAGCTAAGAAAATACTTAACGAATTCTCTGCTATCGGTCTTACAAACTAACTATTGAATTAAATAGAAAATCTACCGAATTTCCACAGTAGCCAGGACGAACAAAACATTATACGACATATTAAAAACGATAAAGAAATCCATTTAGAAAAGATTTGAATTTACATGGATGAATTAACATAATTCTGATTCCTGAAACAGATTGCCACCAAACATGGCGTGATCAGATAACACAGACTGGAAAATTGCCAAGGACTTTCAAATGTCGATAAGCATATCCCTACCCGACCCTATTCATACCGCTTCCTACATAGGAGGAATTATTATATTAAGCAAAGTCGTTGGGAAATTGTACACAAGATGAGCGCTCGCACAATGGCAGTTAATGCGCTTGGCACATTTATCTGTATCTCAGGAATTGAAATATTGTTGTAGTTATTACCTAAATCGATGGGCGTCAGAGATACCAGTAAATTTTGTAGTAGATACTTTGTATTCCTTTGATTAAAATATAATTCAATTTGGGAGGCGGGAATGGGTACCGCCGCCCCCGGAACTTTTAATGGATAACCAACACCCCTGCCTTAGGTCACCCCAAGCGTTTCGCTACGTTTGGTGATTTAGCAAAGGTGCCCGGGTTCATGGCGTGAGGTTTGTCTAGGTCTTGGAGGCGGATGACCAGGACACACTGAACCCCAGTTTCCTGCCCACCTCTTAAACCCTTTTCCTTCCCAAAACTCTCCTCTCCTTTCTTTCATTAAAAAAAACCCTCCACACAGCATCCCCAAAGATGATATAGGCCCTGAGGGAAATTATTTTCCTCAGGGCCTTCTGTGTGGAGCTCATGAAAAAAAAAATTAATTAAAATAATAATAATTTGAAGCACCGTTGTGATTTGAAACTCGATTAAAACGGAAATGAGTGACACAAAAAAGAGACAAATACGTCCATCTATAGGATTTAGCCTACAAGATAATGCGATAGAATGAAACCTTACCCACGTACAGTTATCTACGAAACGTTGCGCTCTGTCAAGCTGTATTGGCCGCTTTAGTTATGACATCACTTTTCAGCGTTCCTATTGGTTGAGATTGTTTTCGTGAAGTTTCGCTTCTATCGCGTGTGAACTGCACTCGATTTTTTTATTATTAATTATACGTTTGACATGTTGAATAACGGATATGAAAGAGATAAAGAGAAGTTTACTTGAAATGACAACAATTTTATTGCTAAAATAGAAATTTCCTTCATAACGACATCTAAATCGTCGATGTCCGAAGTATACTTATTACTTTTAAACTTTTTTGAAGTGAAAACTTCTTTAGCACCGTTGCAATTTGAAACTCGATGTAACAAAAAATAGCGACACTAAAAAATGACACATACATCTACAGTATTTAGCCTGCGAGAGAATGAGATAGCAATAAATTTTTTATTATTTTTTTTTTAATTAAATGAAGACAATATAAGCGAAACTCAATCGAAAATCTGAAAACAGAAAAATCAGAAAAAGATATTGACACATCTGGGACACGAACCCAGGACCTCTCGCTTACCGGGCGCTTACCTCTCGCTTTTCTTAGTCGAAGTATGATACAGTTAAAAGTGACCGAATTGGATATCGACACGGTGGCGCAGTGGTTAGCGCGTTCGCCCGGTAAGCGAGAGGTCCTGGGTTCGTGTCCCAGATGTGTCAATATCTTTTTCTGATTTTTCTGTTTTCAGATTTTCGATTGAGTTTCGCTTATATTGTCTTCATTTAATTAAATATTACAATTTGAGGTTTTACTCATAAAGTTAAAATAAAAATAAAAATATTCATCCTAGACTTGCAGAAAAGTCAATAGATGTCGCATATTAAATAAAATGGATAAAGATTTATCCAGACACTATCTAGAGAGCATTTAGTTCGGGTTTGAATCTTGCAATCATACATAAAGATAGCAGCCAATAGTATATGCGTTAAGAAAAATGAAGATAGTGTGGGTGGTTCTTAGTCGAAGTATGATACAGTTAAAAGTGACCGAATTGGATATCGACACGGTGGCGCAGTGGTTAGCGCGTTCGCCCGGTAAGCGAGAGGTCCTGGGTTCGTGTCCCAGATGTGTCAATATCTTTTTCTGATTTTTCTGTTTTCAGATTTTCGATTGAGTTTCGCTTATATTGTCTTCATTTAATTAAATATTACAATTTGAGGTTTTACTCATAAAGTTAAAATAAAAATAAAAATATTCATCCTAGACTTGCAGAAAAGTCAATAGATGTCGCATATTAAATAAAATGGATAAAGATTTATCCAGACACTATCTAGAGAGCATTTAGTTCGGGTTTGAACTTGCAATCATACATAAAGATAGCAGCCAATAGTATATGCGTTAAGAAAAATGAAGATAGTGTGGGTGGTTCTTAGTCGAAGTATGATACAGTTAAAAGTGACCGAATTGGATATCGACACGGTGGCGCAGTGGTTAGCGCGTTCGCCCGGTAAGCGAGAGGTCCTGGGTTCGTGTCCCAGATGTGTCAATATCTTTTTCTGATTTTTCTGTTTTCAGATTTTCGATTGAGTTTCGCTTATATTGTCTTCATTTAATTAAATATTACAATTTGAGGTTTTACTCATAAAGTTAAAATAAAAATAATTTTTTTTTTTTTATTTATTTCACGTGTACTCAGTTTCAATATAATATGATAAATCTATGGTCCCATGCAAGTCTCTTCAGGTCAAGTGGTATGAAACGCCTGTCAAACCTTAGTGGCCAGACATTCAGCAGACGGAGGGTCAAATCTTACGAAATCCAAAAAAAGTATTTTTATTTTTGTAAAATCAATATCCAATCTTCAAACCACTCCTAAATTAACAGGCAAAGAAAACGCAAAAGAAAGCGACATCTAGCTACTCTGAAGAAGAAAACACAATTACTAATAAGATGGGAAATGTATAGAAAAGGGTGTACTGGAATTCGACTGAAATCATCCTACACATATATAAATTTCTTCAGAGTCTCCCCACTCTCGTCTACTTTAGTTTTTTTTTAAGGTTTCACTTCTACCGCGTATGAATTGCACAATCTGATTTTTTTTATAATCAAGTAAATAACGTCAATCGACGTATAAATTAAAAATTTAGAATGTGAGAAATTGAATTTAATAAATTTATATATATTTTTTAAATTTTGTTTTAAAGAAAGACAAACATTCCCGGGTTACGAATATCCCAACAATGTTTGAAAATCTCCTACTACCACCAAAGAAAGCCGAAAATGATGCTTGTGTTGTGATGGAGGACTTAGCCAGCCGAGGAATCGAACACGCGACGCCCGGGTGGAACCCAAGCGCTATGCCCACTCAACCACTGGCCGGTCAAATAAAAAAAAAAACGGTTAAATATTACATTTTTGCATTTTATTAAAGCACACACTTTTTAATCAGATTTAACTGTTTCGGAGAAGAAAAATTTGATCATCACAGAAATAGATATACCAATTTGTTTCATTTTCTAACTAAAGTGTTGATTACAGCTTTTTGAAGTAGCAAAATTCACGAACAAGCTCTCGTCAAATTTGCTTTTTTGATTCTGGAATTTCTGGATCAAATAAACTGTTTTCATTTCGTAATAAGATTTTCAGCAGATGTGGACCTTCAAAATATTAATATAATCATCAAAACATAAGTCATAAATTTAGAACCCCTCCGCAACGTAAGCAGATATAAGCGTTAAAAATAGGACAGCAGTCAAGTACAATAAGCGTGTTTATACGTCAGCGCGTGTGTTTCCATAGAAATCGTTATAACTCCGTTATTGTTTTAGTTACATCCCTAAAACAAAAAGTAAAAGGTCGATAGTAGATAAGCTGCACATTTCTATCAAGTTGTCTATGGAAATACATAACAGGAATCAGCTGTCAGTCGTGTAGTTGACAAAAATATTTACCCGCGCAAATTTGCTACCGGCAGCTCCACCGCGCTCTACATTTTAAATTTATATTAAATATTTTTATATGAAATGATAAAAAAGTGAGGTTACAAAAGTGTTTATTATACATAAATACAATAGAATAAGTATTGTTGTTTGCATAATCTGTGATTTTAGTACCGTTTTCACATAAAAATATCACGTGAGTCATTTTTACCTATTTTTAATGTTTGCGTTCTAAATTTGAATATTTACAAATGCTAATATTTATTTGTAATATAATAATTTGAAAGCCTATTTTGTAACCTTTCTAAAACAGTTTTTACTATTCGGCTACGTTTAGAAATGTTTCATTTATAGAGCTTTAATTGTGAAGCAGTAATAACTTAATAAAAGTTTTCGTAAAATGTCATTTCGTTTAAGACACCAAATGCTAATATTCTCGAAAATTCGGAGCGACTATATAAACTTTGTTAGATTTTATATATAATTCGTCATGGTTAAAATTAAGTTTAAAAAATCATGTTTACAGAATGTTAGTGTATGTGTTAGACCAATCCTGCTTTATCCGAGTCAATGGTAAAAGCAAATAATATAATATATTATTATTTGTACTTGTAGCAAGGATCGAAAGCCAATACCACAAATTATTTGGGGGCTAATAAATACGTGTTGGGGTAAAATAAGCCTATCGCATATCTGTGATTTATGAAGGTGCGTATCTTCAAATAAATTCCCATATTTCCACATACAATATCATGTATTCCAATATTATATTTAATTTGCAGGTTTTTATTTTAATTGAGGAGATGATATTACAACTGGCTTCTTTTGAAAAAATAAATAATATTTTTTAAACTGAAAAATAAAATTGAGAGCTTTAAAATGCAACACATACCAACCTAGCCTATTTATTATTAGAAGTGAAAAATATAAATATTTTATGAAGTTTTTTTAATGGAGGCCCTGAGAAACAAAAATTCCTTCGGGACCTATGTCATATTTGGGAATGCTTTTACAAAAAAGTGGTGGATCTTTTTAGGGAAACGAAGGAGAGGAAATTTTGAGAAGGAAAAATGCATGATTGATGGCCTCGAGTGACAGGCGTATGAATCCATCCCCCCCCCCCACCGCGATGCAAGGCTTTGGGTCGAGAGAGTCCGCCTGGAGAGGTTTAGGTAAAGTCTCTCTCAACCAGTTTCTCCTGATCCGGCTCAAAGTAGGTAGTCAAACGCATTCGTCGCCAAAACTTAGACGAGCCTCACCCTATGAACCCGGGCCCCCCTGCTAAGTCACCAAATGTAGCTAGTCACCACTGGGGGTGAGCCATGGCAGGGATTTTGGTTATCCAATAAATGGTTCCCGGGGCGGCGATACCCATATCCGCCTCCCAAATTGAAGAGATATAAGTTGTTAAGTTTCATGATTTTTTTTGTAAGCCAAAAAGGCTGCAAAAATACTTTGTTTATCAAAAGAAGTGGATGAGATTTTAGAAACGTTTACCGTCATTTAATAAAATCATATATAATAGGTAATTTAAAATTTATGAGGAAATCAAAGAAAACATTTACTTTCATAGAAAGGATTTTTCGCAACCAATCTGCATTGCATTTTAATTCGAAAATAATTGCATTTGGATTTTTTTTTCATTTTAAAAGGTTGCGCGTTTTGCGCTCAGTTCTTTGCTTAAGTATAAATATTCAAGTTTTTATTATCTCTAATAACCTGATGTTATGTACGTTTATTACACAACTGCCAGAGTTAAAGCAATCAAACTCATCCGGCATTGCTAGAGTTAAAGTAATCAAACTCTGATGAGTTGTGGTGGAATTTCGTGGGCCTAATCGTCTTGATAATAAAAGAAAGCTTCGGTAGACCAATGGCTGGCCTTGTATTTGTTTTTGTTTTTTTAAATTATTATTTGCCTTCCAAGATATACTTACAAATTATATAACGCATGCTTAGTCGTGCCAATTCATTAGTGGCGTGCATTTTATAAAAGCTTTGCTTGCCCCAAGATTTGACCTTTCGGATCCGCCGCGGCGCCGCCGCCCCGAAAACCAACAACTCTGCCATAAGTCACCCATAGCGGTTTGCTACATTTAGCAGAGGTGCCCGGGTTTAAGGGTGAGGTTTATCAGGGCTTTGGTGGTAGATGCATCTGCCCACCAGCTGCGTGGCAGACTGGATCGGGAGAGACACAGCCTTGCACACACTGACCCTGAGATTCCTCGTACTCACCACTCATACCTTTTCCAGAGCTTAATCTCCTTCCTATCCTCAAAAATCTTCATGGGAACCTTTATTGGATAACCAAAAACTCTGTCATAGTCACCTCAAGTGTTTCGCTACGTTTGGTGATTTAGCAGGGGTGCCCGGGTTCTTGAGGTGAGGTTGGTCTAGGTCTTGGAGGCGGATGACCAGGACACACTGAACCTATTTATTTAACACATTATTTTCCTACCCACCCCTTAAATCTTTTTCCTTCCCAGAACTATCCTATCCTTACTTTCCTAAAAAAGACCCTCCGCACAGCACCACCAAAAATGGCACATGCCCTTAGAGGAATTATCTTCCTGCGGGCCTTCTGTACGGAGTTAATTGAAAAAAAAATAATTACGATATCTTAAAAGAAAAACCTTTTTGTTCCGAGGCAAATATATTTTTCAAAATAATAGATTTCTTAGTTTTAACCACGTTTATTGTTAAAAAAATCGACATGTTTCGTAAGCAAAGCTTACTTCATCAGGATTATTTTAAAACTATTTACAACCATAGACAAAGACTTATTCAGATGAAATAAGCATTGCTTACGATACATATCGGTTATAACAATAAACGTCGTTAAAACTAAGTAAACTATTAATTTTGAATTAAAATGGTGCAAAAAAATTTTTTCTGTGTTCGAGGAAGGGAAATATATTTTTTATATTTTTATAAATTCAGCTTCACAAATAATCGTAATAATAATATCCCGTGATTTTTCACGGCTCTGGTTAGTATTGACATAAAATTACGCGAAGAACGTTACTTCTCCAACTACTGATAGTATATAAGGGGATCGTTTTAAGTAGGTAATATTGTGATTTGCTTACCAAAGCGGTAACAGAGTGGCCTACACCAGCAATATAATAAAGTGTCTGCTTATGGCTTTTCAGAACATTTCAGCGAGGCTTGGCCTGCCCGACCACTTTGCAATAAATTAAATCTTTTGACGGCATTCGGGGTGCAGGGTACTTTCAGTATCGCCTTGACTTAATGCCACCATTCAGTATCGGAATATTGCTCGATAATGGCTTGGATACGACTCAATTATTGAAATACGTCTTGGATTGAAATTGGCTTGGTTTTATTATATTAAGCAGTCAAGAAAAAACAATTGAAATTATGAATGGATACTTTCAAAGTGATAAACTGAATTAATATTCAGATACGTTTTAAAATTATCACGGCCAAAATTATTTTCGTTATTTGTTTTTGGGGTGTTATGCCGTGTTGCGCTACCTCCTTATTTAGCCAACGTTTCGGACAGCGTTGCAGTGTCCATCATCAGGGCAGATCCGGCAGATCTGCAACGCTAACCGAAACGTTGGCTAAAGAAGGAGGTAGCGCAACACGGCCTAACACCCCAAAAACAAATAACGAAAATGAATTTATATTCATTTTTATGCAAGTTAAGCTTATATTCAATAAAATTATACGAGATTGATTTTTTTATGATGGTGAACCCGTCTTTTGCAATATAAAAATAATAAATTTTAACTTCCGTAATAATTTTCTGTTTTCGCTGTTTTAAGATACGAGTTCAATTTGGGAGGCAAGGATTTATTGGATAACCAACACCTCAGCCACAGGTCAACCCATGTGTTTCGCTACGTTTGGTGGTGAGTTTTTCCCGGGTCTTGGTGGCGGATGCGTCTGCCCACCAGCTGCATGGCAGGCCAGATTGGGAGAGAATGGTTGAGGGAGTCCCTTTGACTTCTCCAGCCGTACTCTCTCGGAACATCGCCTTGCACCGCAGTGGGAGGGATGGATTCATACGTTCGTCACTCCTGGACACACTGACCCCAGATTCCTACCCACTTCTTATACCCTTTTCCTTCCCAGAACTTCCTTTCCTAAAAAGACCCTCTACACAGCATCCTCAAAGATGACATAGGCCCTGAGGAGAATCACTTTCCTCAGGGCCTCCCGTGTGGAGCTGAAGTAAAACAAAAAGTTCATTGTAAAAGTTGAGCTAGGAAATCATTCCTAAAAACGACACGTTTTTTACTTGAATTTCACAATATTATATTACTCTATTTTAAGTCAAGTACATACAACAATCTCGTCAGTTGAAGAACTGGAGAATTTAGTAAAATCTTGATCTGGAATCATTTATTTTTTTACATTAGCTCCTGAGGAAAATAATTCCCCTCAGGGCCTCTATCATCTTTGGGAATGCTGTGAATGAATGAGTGGAGGGTCTTTTTAGAAAAATAAAGTTCTCGGAAGGAAAAAAGGTATAAGATATTTTTTAAAATGTCAACAATTTTTTTACCTACTTCTTATTCGCTTGTACCTGTATTTTTACTATGATCTTTTTTATTGTTATCAAGTTTAATTTGTAGAACTCTTTAAATTGTATGTAACAGCAGAACTTGTTAGGGATTTTTATTTAATTAAATGAAGACAATATTAGCGAAACTCAATCGAAAACCTGAGACAGAAAAATCAGAAAAGATATTGGCTCCGCTATTTATTTATTATTTCGTTATACGATAAAAATCACACAAAGTTAATCCGCCAATTAAAAATTATAACATACAACGTCAACACCCTGTCATCATACGACCGAATATATAACTGGAAGAATGTTTAAGTAAAATTATAACATACAACGGCAACACCCTGTCATCATACGACCGAATATATAACTGGAAGAATGTTTAAGTAAAATTATAACATACAACGTCAACACCCTGTCATCATACGACCAAATATATAACTGGAAGAATGTTTAAGTAAAATTATAACAAACAACGTCAACACCCTGTCATCATACGACCAAATATATAACTGGAAGAATGTTTAAGTAAAATTATAACATACAACGTCAACATCCTGTCATCATACGACCGAATATATAACTGGAAGAATGTTTAAGTAAAATTATAACATACAACGTCAACACCCTGTCATCATACGACCGAATATATAACTGGAAGAATGTTTAAGTAAAATTATAACATACAACGTCAACACCCTGTCATCATACGACCGAATATATAACTGGAAGAATGTTTAAGTAAAATTATAACATACAACGTCAACACCCTGTCATCATACGACCGAATATATAACTGGAAGAATGTTTAAGTAAAATTATAACATACAACGTCAACACCCTGTCATCATACGACCGAATATATAACTGGAAGAATGTTTAAGTAAAATTATAACATACAACGTCAACACCCTGTCATCATACGACCAAATATATAACTGGAAGAATGTTTAAGTAAAATTATAACATACAACGTCAACACCCTGTAATCATACGACTGAATATATAACTGGAAGAATTTTTAAGTAAAATTAACTAAGAAATTATGGAAAATTTAGGAAGTTAGACGACAGGGCAACAAAAATAGAAGAACACAACACCTTTATACTTTGCTACGGAAAGGATCTACTGGCATAAACTGGTACTCCATAGCACAAGACAGACAAAAATGGACATCTTTGGAGGAGGCCTTTACCCAAACCGGGGTTCTTGTTAATTCATAAATATTTTTAAAAACATATATATTTACTTATATTACTAACATAATCTAAGCAAACTTAGTAAAAAAAATCAAATCTGACTTTATTGTAATATTGTTACTAGCAACTATTGTAAAACAAGAAATAAACAGGCTTATTATTATTAAAGGATAGGTATTATTATTTGGAACGCTGCCAGAAGGCCATGGAGAGAAGTTTGACAGGAATAAGGAAATAGGACAGAGTGAGATGTAGCATAATAGAGTTGCCGATATAGTTACCCAAATAGACCAACAAAAGTGGAGATGGACAGGTCACATGATCCGCGATCCACAAGAGAAATGGTGCAAAAATGTCACTGACTGCTATCCCAGAGATGGCAAGAGAAGTAGAGGACGTCAACAAATAAGATGGGAAGATGACCTAAAACTCACTGCTGGGCATCATCGGAGAAGAGTAGCGTGTGACGGGTCCCACAACAGGCCTGTGTACAACAGGCAAACTGAGCTTCGGGATGTATGTATTATAACAAATAAGAACATGCCTAGTATTCATACCAAGTCCATTAAAAGGCTTATTATTATTAATTATTATTTTTAATTTATAAACTAACGTTTAAGACAAGATTTTTATGCATAGCACAAAGGGTAACAATTATTATAAGCAATAATTGTCAGCCTGAAACACTCATTTACATTGAAAAATCTTCCGAGAAAAGATCAAGGCAAGTATCTTTTCTCGGAACTTTTTCAATGTAAATGAGTGTTCCAGGCTGACCATTATTGCTTATAATAATTGTCAGCCTGAAATTATTATTTGCAATTCAATTTTAAACTTACTAGGGCAAGCCGTGTTGAGGTTAATAATTTTATCTTAAATATAAAAATCTCGTGTCACGGTGTTTGTGGTCGCACTCATCCGAAACAGCTTGACCGATTTTTATGATTTCTTTTTTAAAGTATATTTCATACCGCTAGGTGATTAGGATGTCCCTACCCAGAAAAAAAAGTTATTTAATTTTAATTTTTTTTTATTGAGGCATCTAAAAATACCTATAACCCCAAATTTTAACCCTCCTACCCCAACCCTCCCATTTTTTAATCGCGATTTTAGTATTTTTGTATGAACAAATTAAACCGTCGTTCATATTTCAAACAGAACGAAATTATTTATGTTGTTGAATGACAGATGGCGCTACGTCCGCCTCATCGAATTCGTTTGTTATTTTTTTATTATTTAACAAACGAAATATTCACTAGAAATAATTTATATGGCAGAACAACGTTTGCTTGTTCAGCTAGTAATTTTATAAAATTACTAAACATAACAAAATAATACTGGTATTGAAAAAACAACATTGATACATGAATGTTTCTTACAGGTAATGGGTACCTACTAAGCTGAAGGAAGCTAATATATTATAATGTAAACATGTAAGATGGTCGTATGTTGAAATTTGATTTGAGGTGATACACAAAAATCAACATTTCAACTGTTTTCACTGTAAAAATCTATCGATTGAAAAAAACTTGAAAATCACATTTGAAATGCAATACATTCGACTTACAACTCTTGAGAAAGTAGCTCCTCAAATTTCCTAACACCGTACATATTTACATCAAACTTTACTCCCTACTGCAAGTAGAAGAACGTCTGCTCGTTCAGTCCCCGTCCTGAATAAGGTAAAACTAAAAGGATTTTAAAGGATAACGACGAACGGTATGTTTCCAGGATTTATTCTAGACGGGTCGCTCTTGCCTTAACTTGTAAGTAGGAAAGTAAGTGCATGCAATGGAACCAAGAAATTCTTACAGTGGTGTTCTTGATATTCTCTTTGTTACACTTTATTTTTCTCTGGTAATGCTAAGAACATCTTAGTTGCCTTGAATGTGACCCACATAATAGGTATATCTATTTGAAATTTATTCAAAATTTTACTATTTGTTTGTGGGGTTGTATAAAATTCCTATTTTACAGACGCCAATCAAGTGAAAAAGATACAGTCACACCTAGACATCGAACCCGGGACCTTTATAATGCCTTACTTGGGCGCAGCAAATAGCATCGTAATTAAATATTACAATTTCAGGTTTTACTCATTAAGTTAAAAATAAAATTAAATATTCATCCTATACTTGGAGAAAACTCAATAGATGTCGCATATTATTAGACAGTCGACAGATGTCGCAGACACTATCTAGATAGCATTCAATTCGGGTTTAAATCTTGCAATCACACATAAAGATAGCAGCCAATAAAAATATGCGTTAAGAAATTAATAAAATACCAATATTATCTTCATTTTCTAAACGCATATGATAGCATTTAATTCGGGTTATATCTTGAAATCGCACATAAAGATAGCAGCCAACAAAAACATGCGTTAAAAAAATGAAGTATGGGACTTGAACCCGTGCCCTTATGATTGCCGGTCAGCTGCTCTCCCAATTGAGCTATGGCGGCTTATCTTAACGGGTTCAAGTCCCGTTGGCGTCATGTATCTTGTCTCGGAAGATTTTTCAATGTGGATGAGTGTTTCAGGCTGATAATTATTGCTTATAATAATTGTTACCCTTTGTGCTATGCATAAAAATCTTGTCTTAAACGTTAGTTTAACAATTAAAAATAATAACTAACATATTTGCTTGAAGCAACGATATTATGTTCATTAATGGGCAAGCCAATCCGAATAGCGAAATAAATATCTACAATAAAACTCCCTTATAAACGTAGCTGCGTAGAAACCAATCACTTTGCAAAACAACCTTTATTAAATCCGTGAATTTCCAACGCAAACGTTCGGCGGTAACTAGATTTTTTCTAATTTCCTGAATGAAGCCTTCTGTTCACACGTGATTATTGGTTACACTTCACAGGGAAGGTTTTACTGGTTCTAAACACCACACGAGGGGAAGTTTCTTAATGGAGGCAAACACGCAAAATTCACCACCCCTATTCCGACTTCGGTCACGAAATATTCCAACAAAAGGCTAATGTTAGGGCTTTCTCGCAAATTGAGTATTGCACTTAACAATAATAATTTTATTTTTATACAATCGCCGAATCGATTGCGGATTTGAGGTGGTTTTTTTCCTTCTATTTCTTTTGATTCTGGTGATAGGACCGAGGCTTTGTAGTGTTGCGTGGAACATTTATATAAAAGCTGTTATGTACGTTGATTTTTCAACTCAACCCATATAGAATGATCCACACAAGCGAGAACTAGTATCAATTCATTAATAAACTTTGTTTTACCACTTGCCTGAGAAATGGTTTATTGAAGTGAAAAATTCTCTGTGCAAAAAATTCTCATGCACCGTTGTAATTTGAAACGAGGGATAGAATAAAAATAGACAAACAAGTATATCTATAGGATTAAGCCTTCGAGAGAAAGAGATAACAATAAAACATTTATTTCTTTCACGGGTACTCGATTTCAATATAACACGATAAATCCACGGTCCCACGCATGTCTCTTTTGTTCTTGTTATATAAAGGGCCTGACAAAACTTAGCGGTCAGATATTTAGCGGACCAAGGGTAGAATTCTACGAAATTAAAATTGTTAAATCAATATCTATTCTTCAAATCATTCCAAAATGAACAGGCAAAAAATATACAAAAGAAAGCGACTCCGAAGAAGAAAACACAAATAGGTACTAATAAGATAACCAAATGTATCGGAAAAGGCGTTCTGGAATTCGACGACAAAAATATAGAAAAAAAACATTCTTTACATTGATAAAAAAAAGTGCTTCGTAGTCTCCCCACTCTTGTATACTTTAGTTTTCTGAAGGTTTCACTTCTACCGCGTGTGAATTACACATTCTGATTTTTTTATATGCGCATAACGATATTTCTTATCTATAACGAAACCAATTATTCGGATAGTGAGAATTTTTAATCGCTAATTTAGAATTCCTGTGGCTGGGAGATATTAAATATTGATAACTGCTATCGCCGACCTAATTTTTACAATAATAGACCAATTAATTTGTTCTTTGTAGTGTAAGGGCACCACAATTTTTAAGTCCTTTGGCAAGGGATTTTAATTGCTTCTTTGTTATATTGGAAGCAGACCACTGAGTTGTTGATGTTTAAATGATCGCTGTACAAAACACCCAAGATAACACCCCACGCATACTAAATTACAAAGATTGGGTAGTCGAAAGATTTTAAACAATGTCCTTTTTCACCGACAGCTACATCTTCACAGGCAGCTACACCTTTACTATCACTAACCTTTAGTGGTAGTAAATTAGAAGTAACTGGTGAATCGGACGTGTCTGTTGGCGTACAGTAAACACTAAGCTTGTTTGCACCGGTAGTTCGTTAAATAGAAACATTGACACGACTGCGGTTAATAAGTTATGTATTATCATAAAGGTTTGTACAGCATTTTTAAAAACACTTTCTTTATTTGGATAACGATGGTTACAATATTGTTAAACATATTTATCTTGTCTCTCTGAAAATAGATCCCTTGTCAAGATTAGACTCAGTTGTTGCATAAATATATTTTTTTCTTCTTCTTCTTCTTGTGCCTTGTCCGTTCAACGGACATTGGCTATCATGTTGGCTATGCGGACTTTGTTTACTGCGGCCCGGAACAGCTCTACGGTAGACTGCCTAAACCACTGTCTCAGGTTATTCAGCCATGAGGTTCTCCTTCTTCCAGGGCCCCGTCTTCAGGCAATCTTTTCCTGCATTATGAGATGCAGGATCTCATACTTCTCTGGATGTCTCATCACATGTCCAAGATATTGAAGTTTTAGGATTTTTATAGTTTTAATTACTTCCTTTTCTTTATTCATCTGAAACATAACATCTTCATTTGTAACTTGCAACCCTGTCCATCCAGCTTATTTTAATTATTCTTCTGCAGATCTACATCTCGAATGCCTCAAGTCACCTAATTAGTTCTTCAGTAAGCTTTCATTCCATAAAATAATATCGAAAACACGTAGCATCTGACCATTCACATTCGTAATCCAAGGTTGAGATCATGATTGCAAAACATTTTTTTCATGCGGATAAAGGTTGCACGAGCTTTGATTTCAACCGAAGGATCCCATCTATCATTTAGATTGCAGCCCAAGTATACTCTGGGTATATACTAGTAATAATCTGTACCTTCTCTAGTTTTGTTCGTTTAACGTAGTTATAATGATAATAATTCTACATATATAAAAATCGACAACATAAAATTTTCAAATCAACCGTCTTATCGCCTAGCATGAATTTAAGACCATTGTTCTTTGTCAACATAGACTTGTAAACCACTTACATGTTATTCTTACATACATTTGTGATTTATTCATTATACTACATCTTCTAAAATCCATTAAATTGGACTATCTGCTAAACATTAAAACATCCTACGAGATAACATTTTTAACTGTACTTTGAAAACACATAAAATCAAGGTGACTGAATCTATCTCTCGGTGTAAAAACATTGATATTTTTATAATTATTGTTTGAACTGTTCTTAATGTTCACCTTTTGTGTAAATTGTAGTATGTAGGTACATTGATCGAAAATCGATGAGTAAGGTATATTTATTTGTTTACACACATGTGGACAATTTATGGAACCTTTGGTTTATTAGGATCACAATGGCATTATTATTAACGCAAAAAAAAAACAAATATTATATGCTTGTACACTCGCACTCACTACATGCAAGTTGTCGGGATAAGGAATTGCATGTAAAAAGTCATTCATATGATTGTTAATTTAATATGATTGTTACTGCGGTTTAAGAGTTCCGTTTGCGGTTTGATTACTAAAACTGTAAAAGCGGTACGGTTCCTAGGACTTGTGTCCCTTGCGGCGAGGCGAATTTAACTGAACTGTTGAGGCGGAGGGCACACAAGGTATTTTAGAAAGAACCACATGCAACAATAAAGACGCGAACAATTAGTAATTTATAATAATTAGTATTTTATAATAATTAGTATTTTAATAGTAAGTAATTACTATGTAAAATTTTAAAGTATATAGTATTAATTAAATAGGAAAAATGAGAGATTTCTATAATCAAACTGATTGATCAGTTTTATAAGATTTGTAAGATAAAATATTGTAAAATTAAAAACTGAATAAATATATTTAAAAAAAGGAAAAATATTATAAATACCTAACTGTTTTAATTTTTTTTTTTTTTTTTACATTAACTCCACACAGGAGGCCCTGAGGAAAATAATTTCCCTCAGGGCCTATGTCATCTGGGATGCTGTGTGGAGGGTCTTTTTGAGGAGAGGAAGGAATGAACATTGGTCTTGAAGAGACCCATGTTGTAGGAAGGAGGAAACACAGAGGCCGGCAAATCATTCCACAGCCGAGCTGTTGAACACAAGAACGAGTCGAAGAAACGACCCGTTCTCATGTGACAAATTTCAACTGTGTACAAATGTTGGGCACGCGTTTGGCGTGTTTCCCGACTATGCACCTAATTCCTAAACATAATGAAATAAAATACCTAAAGTGTTGAAAAGACTTTGAAAAAGTATTTGTCAGTTTAATATTACCTATAATAAGTAAATATTGAGAAAGTAAAATAAGATAAACGCAAAAGATAAAAAGTTAAGTATTAACTTGTTTTATTGATATATAGGATGTCTTATGCATAATAAACTATCAAGTTCTGTGGATCGTGTGTAGGTTAGGTATATAATAAGAGTAAACACATACAAATATATTTTTTAATGGTTTGCAATCGTGGGACAACATACTTTAACGATACAATTTTTTATTACTTAAAATTAATTTACAAATCAATAACAAATGAAATAAGTGTCTTAATTAATATAGAACTTTGTTTGATGATGAATGTAATCTTTCTTAGAACATTTTTAAAATAAAGGGTCACATTGAGATATCCAGATTCATCTTATTTTAGAAGTCGAATCTATTTTGTAATTGACACCTAAATCTTAATTTGTCATTGTCAATTAGAGTGGGTTGTTCAGTTTTCTCTATTACTCTATTCTAATGAATAAAAGAGACAAACAACATTACTGACACAAAAGATAAAAGCTTTCAAAATATGGGCTGCCCCATAGAATCATTGTCAAAACAGCTTGAAGAGTAAAGGACAAATGTAGAGGTCGTAGACGAATTTGTACAAATCGCAAATATGTTAATATTTCGTCTACACCACAAAGGACACCAAATGTAAGGTCACACTTCGGTAAGTTGTAATGCTATAATCCTATACGAGTATTGGTGGAAGGCAACGTCGAGGAAGATCTCCGTTCTTACAATTTTTTTTTTATTCTTTATTTTTAAAAGAAAGACCCACATTCCCGGGATACGAATAACCCAACAATGTTTGAAAATCTCCTGCTACCATCATAGAAAGCCGAAAATGTTGCTTCTGTTGTGACGGAGGACTTCGCCAGCCGAGGAATCGAACACGCAACGCCCAGGTGGGACCCAAATGCTATGCCCACTCAACCACTGACCGATCGAAAAAATGAAAGCATTTCACATTTACTGATTTCACGATGAAGTTTATCACAAAAAATTAAGATTTTGAACAATGAGAACTGTTCGCAATGAACAATGATAACTTTATTGTTACATGTGATTCTTTGGAAATACCTCTTGTGTGCCCTCCGCCTCAACAGTTCAGTTGAATTTACCTCGCCGCACAGGACACAAGTCCTAAAAACCGCCCCGCTTTTACAGTTGTAAATAATCAAACCGCAAACAGAACTTTTAAATCTCGCAGCTATTCGCAAGTACCATCGCCACGCGTCATCCATTCTTGCTTATTATTTCGCGATCAAACGTTCATTCCCAATCGCCATTCCTTTCCAAAATCTCTCCCAAACTAACATACCTACCTTTCCAGTGAACACTGAACGAAGAGGGAAGAATTCTGGGTAAGTGCGATTAAAATATAATAAAATAAGTAAATAAGAACCGCATACAGTATACAGTCCACAACATCCACGCAGCATTTGATCCCTCGATCTTGAGAGGGATCATTTGCTATCCGCCGCAACATGTATGTATTATTGATTGATTGATCATGTATGATTTTAGATTTTCACGGCCAAAAGTATTTTTGTTGTTTATTTTTGGGGTGTGCAACATATCCGCCCTGATGATGGACACTGGACAGTGTAACGATATCCAAAACGGTGGCTAAAGGAGGAGGTAGCGCAACACAGCATAATACCCCAAAAATAAACAACAAAAATGATAACCATGATTTTTTAAAAATTATTTTGACGATACAGAAGAGTCTAGTAATCTGAGTATAGACAGTATAAGATAAAACAAAAGACAGAGATGAGGAAACTTGAAAAAATCTTACTGTGATGATCTATTGGCAAGACCGACTACAATGTAAGTCTTCGCGCGACGCGCAACGGTTTTTAAGGTATCACGTGATCAAGTTCGAAAATGGCGGCGATTGCTGTTGATACTCGTTACTGTTACTCGTGTGTGTTGTTTTACCACAAGCATTTTTTTTTAAATTTTCTTTTTTCATTGCTTTGAATGGTTACATGATTTGTGGATTTTTCGACCATCTTGCTAGGATCATGCCCGCGTTATGGTGGTCGATGATGTTAATGAACAGAGTGATTTAATTATTTTAATCAGCGATGTGTAACACAATGACTACGTAGTTTGACCGACGCGCGCCCATTCCTATACTCAAATCGGCCTAATCTAATGATTACATTCGTCAATTACGCCATCAAATGGCGAAGAAAGTGAATTACATGTTGTCTACATAAAATATCTAAATTAATAAAACAACTTTTTCACTTCGACGGGATTATTACTGTCTATAAAACCGAGCTTGAGAATGCACCTGAAAGCTTTTATTCTCATAACATAAAGCATAGAAAAATGATGAACAGTATCATAATATCTCTCCGCGGATGAAGGAATGACGTTGGATGCATTTTCTATGGTATACTTTCAAAGGGCTGCATTCAAATATTATACAGAAAAAGTTATCTTTTAACTCTGAAAAATGTATGAAAGTCGATTCTGAAGATTTTGCTGGCTTTATTGCAGCTCAAAGTATTCATAAAAGGCAAAAGAATAAACTAATTTAAAGTAAGTTTCTAGAACAATATAACAAGTTATTTTAGCTTTCTGAGAATCTATGAAAGCTGTCTTGACAGGTTTGAGGGAAACTTTATGAACACGAGCGTGGACATGCAGAAACCTTCAGGTTTAGTAATACCTTCGATCAACTCTCAGAACAAACTGCAAACTTGTGTTCATCGACGAAATTAATGATCAGTATGGAACACCTAATTAGCACATGTAATCTATTACAAGCTCCATACATCTACCATGTTCGTTAGCAAATCACAATTTCTAATAGTCACGTCAGTAACTTCTAATAGTCACGTCTGAAGAGGCAGGCTTTCCATTGCACAAAAAAAATTGTAAAAAAAACTGTAGAATTTAAAAACAATTCGTTATTTAGCGTCTAAAGGAAATGTTACAATCTTTTGATTTTACTAAACACCGAATATAAAGTACGTGGAGTCGCACTTCAAAGTATTATATTTTCAATTTGAGAGGCAGGTATGGGTACCGCCACCCTGGAAACTGTTAATTGGATACCCAACACCTCTGCCAAAGGTCACACCAAGTGGATCGGATATTTAGCGGGGTGCCTGGGTTCACGGAGGCAGGCTTGTCCGGGTTTTAGCGGCGAATGTGTTTGCCCACCAACCGGTAGCAGACGCATCCCAAAATTGAAAGAGACCTTTTGATCTCTACAGCAGGATCTCTCGGAACACCGCCTTGCACCTCAGTGGAAGGGTTGGATTCATACTTAGGGACACACGAATCCCAAGATTCTTACGCATACCTTTTTTCTTCCTGGAACTTCATCTCCTTCTTTTAGTAAAAAGACCATCCACGCAGCATCCCCAAAAATGATATAGGCCCCGAGGGGAATTATTTTCCTGAGGGCTTCCTTCAGGGAGCGAATGTAAAAAAAAAATATGCAGATTAAGCTGGTTTTCTAATTTTTATTAATATAGATTATTGATGAAAGTCTTCAGCGGTTGTTTTGAAAGGCTTCAAGATTTTATTGATAACTAGCTTTTTCCCGCGGCTTCACTCGCATGGTGTAAGGGGTGTTCCCACACCACCTCCTCCGCCTCCCCCTTTCCCTCCTCCCCCCTCCCACCCCTCCCCCTATCTCCATCCCTCCCCGCTTTCCATACATTCAGTTTTCAAACCTCGCGTGCCACCAACAGAATTTTTTTTATAGAAACTTCATAATGCCAGAGCTCACCGGAAATTTTATAAAAATCTTTTCCTGACAACAACAAACACACAAAAAAAAGAATTATCCAATTTGGTGCAGTCATTCGAAAGTTATGCGCTTAGCAACAAAATTATCGTTTTCGTCATTTGTTTTTTTCGAAAATTAATACAAGAGTGTGGAACGCATCGGGAGCATTTCCTATCCTTGTCCTATATTTCCCTTCCTAAGATACTTTATTTATTTGACTTCAGTTAACTTAATATATACATTTATCTCTTTATTTTATATATAAGCTGTTTGTATCTTGAAAAAAAAAATGATCCAGAATCTGTGGTGGTCAACATGACGTATTGGAAATGACTCCATCTGAGCTTATGTTCAAAGCACTGCATTTAAGACTTCTGTATGAGTATAAAATGTATAATTGTATCGATCGACAAAAACAAACGTAATTTTTTAAAAGGATAACTTCATTTCTTCGCCTCAGCAATTTTGATCATAATCTTAATTTACATCAACATAGAATGATCGCTTTTCGTATTTTCTTTCTTCGCTAATGCCTCGCACGGACTTTATATTACTTTGTTGGTTATTTCCTCCCTCGCCTTCCACATTCTACACCTTGGTAATTTATCGCCTTTGTCCGCCAACAAAAAAAGTACAAGGACGAAGATATAAGAATGATTACTTGCGAAAAGGCCACATTAAGGGTTGAGCTTGGATCGAGTAAAAGCTAGGCCTACTTCCGAGGACACATTACGAAGATCAAATAATTATATAAAAAAAACATTTTTTCGGAATGGAATTTTGAACTTTTTGATTATATTTGTGTTCAGGACTTTTAGCCAAAATGAAAGCCTCTCTGCGTTTGAAAATTCTCTTGATCCACGACATATCAAACAGTATTAATAGACTAGCATCTGCGTGGTTGAATGTCAGAACCCCGCCACGAGTGCATGTCGGACGCCATGCTTAACGGCTGCGCCTCAAATAAGATCTGTGAACGTGGAATTTCACACCAAGCTACTGTTATAATTCAGTTTCAAATTCAAAAATTCGACACAAGATGTCACTACTTCCGTCAGTAGCTCGCATATGAATGTTCCCCCTAGGTTAAGTGATACGGATTTTTATAATTCCAGATTTAGAAAGATTGACGGCAATACTTGACGAAGTTATTATAAAATACATATAACGTCATTGCGTGTCACGGTTACTTTGCCTCTGATACTTTGTTTCGGTGAGTCGCCGACGGTGACCACCTGTCAACGGATCACAGTGGATCCGAGGAACTGGGTATTTTAGGAACCAGTTCCTATTTCCTATCGGATTTACAAACACTCAAACCGAGTGAAGCCGAACTAAAAGCCGCCCGCAATAACCTGCGGAGTGGGTTTTTAACTGCTAGTTGATTATAGTTACTCCTTTTCTAGGATGGTAGGGGGTCAGAGGGGGATATCTACGTCTGCAAGCCAGTCTTGGCCCTTAGGCATTACTTTGTGGACCTCATTATTTTGGGGAAAGAATGGAGAAGGCATTCGTTGACCACATGTTTGGTAGTCTGCACCCAAGGGCGGATCCAGGGGGGAGGGGTCATGGGGGTCATGACCCCCTCCTGGGCTGGGTCCAGGACCTAGGTGGACCTACTTTTCACTTGTATATATTATTATCAAAATTAAATTACAACTTCTTGTGACTTGACCATGACTATGTGACCCCCCCCTGGCGCTATGTGACCCCCCCCCCCCTGGCGTCAAAGCTGGATCCGCCCTTGTTGCACCGCACCGCATTCGTACTGATTCAACTCTTTAAGGCCCTGAGGGAGCGGGCCATTCGGCAGAGACGGGACGAGAAATAAAAGGCGTCAGTCGATGTATGAGTCAGTCGTTTATTGGGCTACGTAGCGAGGTCGGTAAAACAGTAACATGATGTAATGCGGAGTGCCGTAGATGAGATGCTGCAGGTGCTCGGAGGAGATGGAGATGGTGTGGTGAAGGTCAGCGAGTTGCTCAACACCTTGGCGGTGGAGATGACCTATCTTCCAGGCCGTTGCTCGACGCTTTGAGTCGCAGAGATGAACGGTGAGTGGCTCAGTGAGCTGAGCCACCAGCAGGTAGTCCTGGCGAGGCGGAGCGTGTTTCCATGGCAGCGAAGCACGGTGGGGCTTCGGGGTGCCATGAAATGATGCGCTGATCCCTGGACTGAAGGTGACGCAAGCCTTGTAAGTCGCGGGATGTAGCTGATCTCAGGAGCTGAAGACACGATGGGCCTTATAGCTGAGACGTGGTGATGGACCTCGGGAAGCTGCCCTGGATGTGTGTTGATGCCATGCAGGAGCACTTGTGCGGAGATCGTTACATGCTGAGATGTTGGCCGACTGTTAGTGTGAGACTGACTGAGCGAGCGCCGAGTTTAGTCGCTTTATATATACCAGCGCGACCGGTGGAGTAATGTTCCATTCGCCGGCAATGTGTATACTATAAGGTACTCGAACATACCCGGTGCTGAATATTCAGGCGGCTTATAAACTCCAGACCTTTCTAGGTGGTGGCGATATTATCATTCATCGAGACGGCCGCGGCAGGTGAGCAAAGTACATCGGCATGTACGGTAGGTACCTAGGTAAGTGCTGGCGCCGCGCGAATATTAGATGTTTCTCGTATCTTCTTTTGATGGCGAAGTTGATAATGATGTGTCGCCACAGCCCCAACTAGGCATCATGTGGGCACAGCGGTTTCATGAGTATTATGGAGGACCAGAATTACCAGGCAGTGACAACGGTCAGGCTCTCAGTGGGGTTGTGTACGATATGGGCGTTTCCCACGTTAGCCGTTTGCCATTCAAATTTCCACCTGACTGAGGGGTAATCGGAAGAGCCTCTCTCCTTCTATCCAGATTTCTTTTTGATTGTAGTGATAATGATTCTAGTTATGCGAAGTAGTTTCCCATGATATATTATGATTATATTATATCTCCACCATCATCAACACGGAGCCGTTCCGCAGGATGGGATTTGTCCTTCATAGGTTTTCTCCATCGACTCCGGTTACAATCCATTATTTTTCAATCGTCATATCTTTCCATTCAGCTTCAATATTCTTCCAAGAAGGCAGACCACCTCTTTCTCGGTCTGCCTCTTGGACTCCTTCACTGTGGTATCTGCTAATCTTTGATTTTTGATGTACGGTTCTTCAGTATTCTTGCTGGATGGTATTTTTTATGTTGTGAGAGTGGATTTGTGTTTGTGTCAAAGAATGACTGGCGAAGGACCTTGATTTTGTGTTACTATCACTGCTTAAAAATGATAAAAACACTTGTTGCATAGAAAGGACAGGACTCACCGGAAAAGTATAAAACTTGTAGGCTGGCAATGCACTTGTATGATTTCTTTCCCATCCAAGAGGCACGATCACAATAGGAGTGAATGTTCGTTTAGTTTTATAGTACACAGCGGAGTTATTTATAGCGGATTAACCGAGAGCGGAAGCACAAAAATGGCTATATGCGGCGGGAGTATATTGCAGACTGAATAATATTGTGGGTAAGACAAATAGGGATGGGTAGGAAAAGGAACTTGCAACAATATTAATACCAATTCCAAACAGTGATAGTATGTATGCGTGCTATGTAAGTGTGTGTATGTATAGGTATGTGTATGGGCGTAACCACTTGCCAAATGACAATTCATGGTCTTTGAATCCTGCAGAACCTTGAAATGGTTTCAAAGACAATTAGATGTTTTGGTTTTCACATTTAAAAAATTTCCATTATTTGTGGATCACAAATAAAAATGACATAATTTTTAGTATTTCATGCTTTTCATTTTATGGAAAGGCTTCAATATTTTTCACATCTTTCTGCTCCACTGATTGTGGACACCATTGAAGAAGTTGTTCCGGTTTTACTTATGGATAAGAATAAGGAACTCCAGTGAAAAATATTATGGCTTTAAAAAAATATGTTCATATAGACCAAGAAACGCTGATTCTGAATATATAAGTTTTATTTCATAATATTAAATGCAGAGTTTTTAATAAATTATTAAAAAGTGCATTTTTAAACCTCTTCCCAAAACACAGCGTTAAGTTGGCATTACTGAAATGGTTAACGGTGACGTCACAGTTAACCTGTCACCTGTGTATTGTATTGTATTGACATTTGAAATGACTTGAAGTGCACACGTACCTATGCAATTCAACATTTCGTGTTTTTGGTTTATTTTCATACTGTTTATAGAGATTTAGATAAATAATAGTTATTGTGTTTATTGAAACATAATTTAGGCCCTCAACAATTTACGAAAAGGGCTATATTTGCGGACAATCTGCAATAAATTTTGTCTATTTGAGGTTAAAGTCGTGTCATATTTTGACATTATTTGGTTATGTATTATCAAATTGTTTTTAGTATAGGGCTTTTTATACAAGTTGTTACACACTCGTCATGATCAGTGTATTATAAATACCAGTGTTTCTGTATGTATTATACATAAAACAATGTACCTACAAAGTAACGCCTGACACAAAACACGATGTCACATGTATTTGCAATGAAAGAGATGATTTATATTGCACTTTGATTAAATACAATAACAGTAGCGGTGAAATGTGGACATTTTACCAATGTTTTTCTATATTAAAAGCAGTTAATCTTGAATAAAAAACACACCTCACACCTAAAAGTCATTACAAAGCATTCCGCCATGATTATTCTGGGTTCTTCACAGTGTTGCCAACAGTTAGAAGTGAAATTTCCCTAGAATTTCACATTTACGCAATTACCTACGTAGCCACCTGATTGTGTAACACTTATCCTGTTATATGTTAATTAATATGATAATTAATTGGAAAGATATCGGAACTTGGTAAATATACTAATAATACCGTGATTTTCCAAATAAAACACTTTTTGCTACGTGAAGTAATAATTTAAAAGTACGAATACACTCACCACTGAATTAGAAACTGAATTCCAAATTTAAAAAAAAAACACTTTGCAAAATAAAAATCATAAGCAACCCGCCGCTCATTTGTACCAAGCGTGGTATTTTGAAGACCCCCCCCCCCCGAACGTGTCACGTTATGGGTACGTTCCCTAATATCATTTTGAGTTGTCAGTGTTAAAAATAACATGGCATGTAAGTACATGAAAAATAATTAAGATTCATAGGAATTCCAAAAAATATATATACGTATATATATAAATAATACCAGTAATACTGTCATATGTAATAAAATTTTTGCGAGAGTTCGAAATTTCCCTAGATTTTGTCCTGATTTCCCTTATCCCTAAAAAAATATTTTTCTCCCCTAGATCTAGGGAAATTTCCCTCGACATAACATCACTGATTCAAAATGACAACTTAAAAAGTAAAAAAATTATCGGTGGGTGAAGACCACCATAGATACGGTGCGTTTCTGGGATTCTTTAAAAATTAAAACTTTGACAATTATTTTAACTATTAAAACTAACTATAAAAATAAAAATAAAAATGCAGTTATTTAAGTTTGAAGGTCTTTATTCATTAAAAAAAATAAAAAAAAATTGGACTGGAGTTCTCTATTGTCCAGAACCTAAAACTTAACAACCTTTTCGCTGTCATCCGAGAGAATTTGAATCGCAGTTAATGTAAAAGTCGTAGTTATATTTTAAGGTTAAGGACTATTTCTTATCCCTAAGTAGTACCGAAATCTCCCTTTTTGTCTAGTAAATAGTTCAAAGACTTTCATTGTCTTCCGCATTTCTCATTCCCTTTGACCACAGTGGCTATTTAAATCGTTTTATAGTGTCATTACAGAGAACCGTTATCTGAAAGACTTGAAAACTTAAACACAAAACAATTCTAATTTATACGAACTATAAGTGGTAGTTGACATATCATTGATAGTTATTTCGTCGTGGGCTAAGCCGAAAATGCGGGAGCTGAATTCGTTTCCACCACGTCATAATGAGCTGGGGAGCTTTGTACGCCATCTCAGATTTGCTGACTATTGTGGGTTCGTTTAGCTTAATCTCCTTAAGCAACATATGGACACAAAGTAAGAGATGTTTACAAATATTCAACCATACCGTAATGGTTTTCACAAAATATACAAGAAATATATTACTTTTATTCATTTTACTCTGCATTATTATTTTTCTTTACATTAGCCTCATCTCCGGGGATGCTGTGTGGACTGTCTTTTTAGGGAAAGCAAGGATAGGAAGTTCTGGGAAGAAAAACGGTATGAGGGGAGGGTAGAATCTGGGGGTCAATGTGTCTTGGTGTGACGGACTTTTGAATCCATCCTTTCTATTACGGTGCAAGGCGATGGGCCGAGAGAGTCAGGCTGAAAAGGTCTAGGTTAGGTCTCTTCTCCGGCATTTGCCACCAATACCAAGACAAACCTCCACTCATGGACCCGGGCACCTCTGCTAAGTCGCTAAACAGGTTTCAGGTGGTAAAATTGCATAATCTTCGAAAGATGATTCTGAATGAGAATAGAACAAGAATAAAAGATGATATCAAAAATTGATTTTTTTTTCTTCATAAAAATGTCATACCTACTAATTTTTTGATAATTTGTAATGACCGGCCAGTGACTGAGTTGACATCGCGTCTAGTTTCCACCCAGGCGTCATGTTTTCTATTCCTTAGCTGGCTAAGTCCTCCATCACGACACAAGCAACATTTTACAATCACTTCTTTTTTTTTTTTTTTACAGTGAATACCGCACAAGAATCTCAACTGCTCCCGTCTGGAGCCAGTGAGACTATGGCATCCCCAATTGGGGTATGTTGTGAGGCTGAGGGTAGTGGGGAGAGGAAGGAGGTGGGGAAGAGGAAGGTTGGGAAGTACCTGGCTATTCAGATCTGGTCACCAAACACGGCTAAAGCCATTTTCAAGCAACGTTTCAATTCTGAATGGTGGTCTTACACCAGGGCGATACTAATAGTATCTTCCACTCTGGAACATGCCGCAAATATACTTTATATTATTTTAAATGAATTAATTGTGAAATAACACAAATTAATCAAATAAAATTTATTTGCGCATGCCGGGTTCGAACCTGCGACCTCCGGATTGTGAGTCAAGAGTCTTACCCACTGGACTACGGAGGTCGTCACTGCGATGGTATTAGGGAATTTTTCTGATTATTCGTAACCGGGGAATGTTTGTCTTTCTCAAAAATAATCACTCGATCTTGTTCAACAAATAAAAAAAAATCAGAGTGTGCAATTCACACGCGATATAAGTGAAACTAGAAAGTCTCGCTGGATGTCTGTCTCTCTGGCCGCTGAGACTTGTCGAGTGGCTTACCCACTGCGCTCTCGGATTCTCTACCGCATTATATTAGAACCGAGGACCCGCCAAATAATAAATTGTAGTCAATCAAAGAAGTTTCACTTCAAAAAAACTATTCTCCTTCTGGACCAACCATCTGGCGTCTTGTTAGTTTAAATTAAATAATCAGACAGACTGATTATTTAATTTTTATTATTGGATATATAAATTTCTTTAGCTTATGATGCTGTAGGCTTGCAAACCTTACATTACCTGCATCCCCTTGTGAAGTATCACCCTGGCGGAAGACCACCATACAAAATCGAAACGTGACTTGAGATGGCTTTAGCTGTGTTTGGTGACCAAATGTGAATAGCCAGGTACTCCCCCACCGTCATCTCCTTCCCAACTCCTTCCCCTCTCTTCTCTTCTTATCTTATAATTATACTGCAAAATGTGAATCACGTAAAATTACGTTAAAAAAAATCTATTAATATAGAAAAAACCGTTTCGCCTTATCTCAGCAAATCAACAAATCGCTATTTTTTATTTATTTATTTATTGCTTCTTCACAATTTAATACGTTTTTAGCATGTAATTATTAACCCCTCCAGGGTTCGCCTGTATCGGGGTCAATAATTTCACTATTTTTTTTATTTTTTTATTTTATTTATTTATCTATAATAAAATATATTTACAATGGTTTTATTTGTATGCCTGTCTCACTAGGGTATACCTGTGTCGAGACAGGCGTACAGGTATATAAATGAATATAGTAGTTACAAGGATATTTCAGGTAAAATACATATTATGAATAGAATTAAAACAGAAGGGTGATTGGAAGGGTGGTAAATCTTTTAAAGAGAGTTATTTTATAAATGTTGGAGACGGAATAATGAAATAAAGTCTGCCTAATCTATTTATAGGTTAAATTTGACAGGATTCCATTATTTTAATTTATTTTATATGGGTTAGGTTGTATGTGAATAGTTATTTCTGTCTATGTGTGATTTATTTTACAGATATTTATGATAGTGTGGCGTCCAATACTTATAATCCATTTTTTAATATCTTGTTTGAATTTTGTAAAAGAGTCACTTTGTCTGATCGTAGTTGGTAGTGTATTGTATAGTTTGCAAGCTATGTATTTAGAGTGTCTTTGCCCGAAGGTGGTTTTGAAAAAAGGAGATTAAAAGTAACACACATAAATATCTGTCATTTCATAAGTACAAGCAAAATGTAATTAAAAAAATAAAAAATAAAATGAAAATGAAAAAAATAGGAAATTTGTAGAAAAAATAATATATTAACTAACAACCATTTTCAACAATAGAGAAAATTAAAAAATATACTCGTTTATTCTTATGGTTTATAAAAATATAAATAAATAAAAAAATTAAAAAAACAAAGATTTTATTACACGTTATAAACCAATATTAAAGTAAGTAAGTATCAAATAATTTTGAAATAAATATGAAAGAAACCTTTTTGATCTGAATTGAGAGAGTACAGCGTAAGTTAGCATAAGTAGGGCATAATATAGTTTTCATTCCATTGAAGTGTCATTATTTAAGTTTAAATTTTTAAACTCCCTTAGACTTGGATACGTTTTAAGATTTCCACGGCCAAAAGTACTTTCGTTATTTGTTTTTGGGGTGTTATGCCGTGTTGCGCTACCTCGCTTTCGGACAGCGTTACAGTGTCCATCATCTGTCCGAAACGTTGGCTCAAGAAGGAGGTAGCGCAACACGGCATAACACCCCAAAAACAAATAACGAAAATCACTTAGACTTGGTTAACGATTTTATAAAGTACCTACGTAATTGATGTCAGAGTCCCACTGGATCCAGACGGTGGGGAGCAGTTGGAACTATTGTGCGGTATTCACATAAAAAAATATCAAATTGAACACCTTTTCACTACTTTCTCTGACATTACCAACCTCGCGTCAATAAACTTAAATCTTCTAATTCTCGATAGATGTCACAACGATTTCGTGAGATCCTTTTAAATATTTATACTTTAATATTTCCAAGGTTCTCAGCTTTGAAGCTATTGAAGATGAGCCAATTTCATTTCACGAAGTAATTGGTTTGACATAAAATTTTTTTGAGTTGACAGTGAAAAAATTCTAAAACCCTGCTCCAAGAAAAGATGTAGTGAAAATTTGACGACATTGGGCTGTCAAAAGTTGGCTAAAGCAGCCTGGCTTAATGTCCTTTTTTAACTTAGAGGGGATCTAATAAAAAAGTCACTTTTTTCACGCTTTTGTTCTGCTCGGCGTTTTCAGAATTGAAAATTAAGAACCTTTGTGAAAATAATAGATTAAAAAATGAAAATACCTTACAACGACTGCCGTACATAAATTCTTTGTTAATAGGTTTTTTAACAATCTAATCAAAGTGAAATACCTTCAGTATTTTAAATAGAATACTAGACAAAATATAACATTCTTTTGCAACACATACACAACTAACTATCATTCACACTCACTTACCAATAGGATGCATTATTTAGGCAACAAGTTTGGTGGTATAGTAGATGTATTCGCTGATTCCCTTTACATTCTAAAATGCAATTTAAACCAACACTTTGTGGAATCCTACAAATCATTGTAACATGGGTATAAAATATTTAACGATTTGATTTGTTATTGTAATGTTTATATTATATTTTGTTCTATGTTATTGTTAAATATTACATTGTTTAAAATATTTCAGGGTTTTCCACAAGATTATGCAAGTGTTTTTTTTTCTTTAAAAACTACTTGTATATTCTTAAAAGTTTTTTCACTTTTATAACTTTTGGTATAAATTCTATGTATGTGTAATCCTCGATATCTTAAATATTATTTTCTAATCTATGTAAAAGCCCCTACGGGCGTATAACAACAATAAATAAATATCAATTTCGGTTGTGCCTCTGTAACTTCGGATCAATGAACTACAGAACTTTTGCTTTGCATTTCATGTTCAAAATTGGAAGTTTTGTTTGGAGAATCCAGATAAGGGATAATGTACTTATGATCCAGGCCAGGCTAGTATTTTAGTCGAGTAGCAAGTATTTTAGTAACTAAACGAGTCCGAACACCATACATTTAGTAGTTAGTAGTAGCAGTTTGGTCAGTCAAGTAACGAGTAGCGAGTATACTCGTTACTCGACTAACTACTCGTACTTGCCAATGCGAACAAACCTACGGGAGGGGTGGGATGGAACCCCTGAGGGGGGAGGAGAACCTGGGAGGGGTGAGGGGAACTCGGGAGGGGGGTTAGCGGGACAAGCGAAGGGGTGGAGAGAGGGAAGGGAGAGGAAGGGGAGGCGGAAAGGGAACGGGACGAATGGGTAAGGACACGCAGAAAAAAATAAATTCTTTATTTAATGGCATATCAACGCATGCCGGGTACCAGCTAGTATACCTATAACATTTTTATAATATTATATTTTGTAAATAAAATTGTTTGCCATTTTAAAAACAGGAACTGGTTTGCCCCAGTGATGTATTATATTTCTAAAGGATAACAATTATTAAGCAATAATTATCAGCCTGAAACACTCATCCACATTGAAAAATCTTCCGAGAAAAGATACATGACGCCAACGGGACCAACTAAAAATAATAATTATTATATTTATACTTTTCGTTTCGTTTTCCACGATTTCTGATTTGAACACTAACACCGTACGACCGGAAATACCGATCCCCGCGCTCCGCTACTCGCGTGACAATAGTAGTTCACTAGATCACAATCGAAATGAACTTGAAATTGTTTTAACCGTGTTTAGTAACCAGCTCTCAATTGTTATGTAGGTTTTTTTAACCTTTCAAACTTCTTCTTACCATTCTTCTATCTCTCTATTCAAATGCTTCGTACCTATCTCTTTCCCTTCTCCACTGTCTTCAGCTTCACAAAATATACAAATTCAGGATGCCATAGTGAGGTGTTAGTGTTAACACCACTCAAGATTCCCATAATGGGAATCTTGAGTGGTGTACACACAAATGAAAGTGATTGATTTTTTATCGATGCGATGTAAAGTTGGCGCGAACTAAAACGGCGCCCCTGCAATCCTTCCATAAGACCGGGCCGGTTGGGAAAGGATTGTATTTCCACCTCACCAAAGGGGAAGAAGTCATTTTTAAACATAATCAGCCTTACTAAAAAAAAACCACAGCACGGCCGATAACCTGTGTTGCAGCAGCAACATGAATAAATCCAAAATACACTAAAACACGATAACATTACTAACTGTATTTTAAGTCTGGCAACAACGCAATTTTTCATACTGTACATAATTTTATTGTTTGTTTTCCTACAAAACCGCTAGATGGCAGCGCCTTCGCATTCGTTATTCGCGTTGAAACCGCCAAAAAAACTTCGCGGGTGTGTGTGAAATATTACACAAATCTGATCGTAATATCTATTAATATGACTAATTCACTATTAAATTCGCATAACTGATATATTTACCGTGTTTTTTGTGGTTTTTAATAGGTTTTAGTCAAGTTATAATAACCATAATCATACTTTGAAAATTGAAATGTCAATAAGTATTTTATGTAAAACATGAAAATTCAAATTTTCATTTAAAGTATTTTATTTTTTGTGAATTTCATAAAAGTGGTGTTTTTTAAAATATTAATATCTAATACATGTGTTCCTAAACTTATCAATGAAATTAACGTCTTTAGAGTAGTAAGAAATCTGTTATAAAAGTCGGTCTTATTTTTTTAGGTTAGTTTTTTGGCAATTAAAAACTTTGAAATTCTTTATCATTTTTTTATTGTATGCACGAGGAAAATGTGAGGTGACAGTTTCGTTCCAAATTCATTATATAAAAGGTCCGTATTTTTGAAATTTGTTTTATTTTTGTAAATTTCTGTACACTTTCATCAAATATGTTTTGGTAAAAAAAAATTCCATTTTTTTCGCATTTGAATCTTAATATATGGCAGTTTTTAAAAACTAAAGTGTATTTCAATTACACAAATCTAAAAGGTAATTTTATCTAGTTTTCATAAATGGTATTTGTTTTTACAACACCTTCAAAAATAAGAATATATAGAACATTCAAAATACTTTGGAAAAATTTCAACTTTTGTTCAGATATCATTACTAAAACAGAGATAAACTACCCTCTCAGGCCGTGTAAACCAAGTGTATTTTTTTCATGAACAATATTTTAATTAGTAATATTTTCACATACGCGGCCGTTTGTCAATTGAATACAATTTTCACTGGGTTTTTTAGTTGAAATTTTTTATCATTTTTTTATTGTATGCACGAGGAAAATGTGAGGTGACAGTTTCGTTCCAAATTCATTATATAAAAGGTCCGTATTTTTGAAATTTGTTTTTTTTTGTAAATTTCTGTACACTTTCATCAAATATGTTTTGGTAAAAAAAAAATCCATTTTTTTCGCATTTGAATCTTAATATATGGCAGTTTTTAAAAACTAAAGTGTATTTCAATTACACAAATCTAAAAGGTAATTTTATCTAGTTTTCATAAATGGTATTTGTTTTTACGACACCTTCAAAAATAAGAAATATATAGAACATTCAAAATACTTTGGAAAAATTTCAAATTTTGTTCAGATATCATTACTAAAACAGAGATAAACTACCCTCTCAGGCCGTGTAAACCAAGTGTATTTTTTTCCATGAACAATTTTTTAATTAGTAATATTTTCACATCCGCGGCCGTTTGTCAATTGAATACAATTTTCACTGGGTTTTTTAGTAAGGCTGTATATATGTAACTAAGTGATGTTAGTATTTTTTCATGGTGACTCATGCTGTACGAAATTCTTTTAATTGTGGGCTTAAATATGGTTATGAAAATAGAGTTTTCAGTATGTATTGGTACCTCTATACAGAGAAAAGCGAAGGCTATGAAGCAAATTTAACAACCAGTTAAGAATGGGAAAGATTACACAGCTCAACAAAAAATGTTATTTTTTTTGTTGCCCTGGATATCTCTGCGTATTTTTATACTTTCAAGTACCCAGTTTACGGATGTATTCATGAAAGTACTGAATTGGCTCTGGTTTTTATTTTTTTGGCGTATTTTATATCATCATTACATAGTATAAAGTAAAGTCGCTCCCGCTGTCTGTATGCTTAGATCTTTTTAACTACGCAACCGATTTTCATGCAGTTTTCATCAACAGATAGAGTGATTCATGAGGAAGGTTTTTAGGCATATAACTTGTCAAGGTTTTGTGTAAATTGGTTAAAATATGCGACAGCGGCAGCGGGCTACGGGCTGTGGGCAGCGGGCTGGCATTCGGGCGATGTGGATTTGATATGTATGCAAATTAACAGATGGCGTTGGTTATAAAGGTTGGATAATGGTCTTGTCAGTAGATGGCGTTGTGTTTCGTTAGACGCAGCAATGTGTGGCTGGGTCTGCTAGTTTAAAATAATTAATATTGTAAGTTGGCTCTTCAGAACTAAAGTTATTCGTATATGAAACAGTTGGTTAAAGCGTTCGACAAAGAAGGAGAATGATTTAAATACATTTGTAAAACATTTCCTAATCTGAGTATGGAAAAATTAAAAACCAGAATATTCGATAATCCTCAAATTCGTACGATAATGAAAGATACAAATTTAATAGAAGTTGTGACTGATTTTGAAGGTGTTTGAAGCTTGGAGGAGTTTTGTGTTGGTGGTGGATTTTTTTTTTGAGGAACAGGGAGAGCGCTTCCACCAGGACTTAAAAGTGCTAACTTAACATAACTTCCAAATTAATAAAAAAAATGTCACAATTTATTTTATTTTATATTAAACCTTACACGAACTCCCTGTCATTGTTTAGGGACCCCCAACTCAATTTTATTTTTCCACAGACCACCTGAATGATCCTGAGGACCCCTGGGGGTCCGTACGACCACTTTGGGAACCACTGGGTTAGACAGATAACGTAAGCTGGTAAATTTGAATGACTGACAAAACATAGTAATGAGTGCATTTAAAAATGTCGTATTTATATTAAATTTTCTTCGTTTTTTTTACAATATGTCTTTTACTGACTGTGCAATTCGCTTGGTTGTATACTGGAACCTACTAATAAAAGCCTTCATTTCGTGGGGTTCCTTTCATCCACGATCTGTTGCGGGAAAATCGCCGGACATAATGAGATTTTAACATAACGAGAAGGGCGTATGTACTATGTAGGGTTTCCATTGCAGTTTTACTGAAACCGGTACGAAACGTTATTTGATGAATTGAGGTATACGTGAAAACTTCAGCCATTTATTTATTTATTTATTTATTTATTTTCCATGTTCTCCGTAAAACGGTTATTCACCAATACATTATGGAGAAGATTACAAATTAGACAAAAAGTATAGCAAAACACATAAAAAGGTCAGTTTCACTACTTTGTGACATACGTCAAAAGATAATTGTTAAACTGCCTGTAGGTTACGTTAAAAATGTCGATGGTCAATGCAGACTCGTTGAGCAGTTCAGTCGCTCTGTTCACTGGCGCGTTCTGATAGGCAGAAGTCCTCGCTTTTGGAGCATAAAAAAGGGTGTGGGACCTTCCACGAGTATACTTGTCTGGGACATATAAGTTAATCTCTTTCAAAATAGGTGGATTATGGATAGTTCCAGAGATTATCTTAAAAAAATGTTTTCCTAAAAATATTTTTCGGCGGGCTTCTAATGTATTAAGATCGAGCATTCCTGCTAAGAATAAGGATGAATACAGGAAAGGGTAGTACATATATTCCCTCTTATATAGGTAATGCATGAATCTCTTTTGTACTTTTTCTATTTCGAGAATATGGTTTTGCTCAGAAGGGGCCCAAATAATGGAGCTATATTCCAAGATACTGCGAACAAGTGCTTCATACGTTCTTCGGATTGCCATAGTTGTCATCACGACATCTTCAAGATACTACACGGCATAACAGATTTTTTTCTACATTAGGTAGAATTTTTTTTGACTTATTTATGTAACAATTTTTTAAAATTGCGAATTGCGTGAACAATAAAATTAGTGCTTTAAAGATATTATTTATGCTTATGCAACATACACAGTTATTGTTCATCAGTGTGTGAGATATAATTTACAATTTAATTAACATTTCATAATTTTTTTATCGGTATACTGCACAAAAGTTCCAACTGCTCCCAACCGCCTGTGCCAGTGAGTCCATGGCATCCCTGTTTTGGGTATGCTGTGAGGCTAATGGTAGTTGGTAGGGAAAAAAGATCTAAAGGGGGAAGGTGGGGATGGTTGGAAGCCCATGACGCGTATGAGAGTGGATAAAATCGGCGGTGCCCCATGAAGGCAGGGCATGGTCAAGTGAATAAAATACTTGGTTCGAGTCGTGTCAAAACCAATCACAGATTTTAAAAAAATTCTTGGATGTGAAAATCTTGGGTTTGTTTCACAGAATTTGAACAATTATTCATCAAATTTCAAAGTTAAAATTCGAGTACTGTGAAACACCTGGCTCATGATTAAATAATAACAGTGTTGAAATATAACTTTCACACAACTTGAATTTTAACTTTGAAATTTGATGAATTGTTGAATTTTTGTGAAACAACTGCTCTTAGAAGGTAATCGAATATCGTTAACCATTTTCTTTTCCGACACGATGTATGAATGTAAACGAGGAAAGGATTGTGTGCCAAGACCGAGTTGTTGGCGGTCCGTCGACTTTGCCTACCCCTGCCCGGCGTGATGGTTAGTTAGTTAATCTAAAATAATCTAAAAAAAAACTATTGTGCTTTAGACCACACGAATGAAGTACAACTTCAAGACAAACCTTGCCCAATGAACCCAGGTATCCCTGCTAAGTTACCAAACGTAGCGAACGGGGTAACCTGTGACCAAGGGTGACATATTATATTGGGGTGAAATATGACCATGGGGTGACCTACGACCTTGGGGTGACCTACGACCTTGGGGTGACCTACGACCTTGGGGTGACCTATGACCTTGGGATGACCTACGACTTTGGGGTGACCTACGACCTTGGGGTGACCTACGACTTGGGGTGACCTACGACCTTGGGGTGACCTACGACCTTGGGGTGACCTATGACCTTGGGATGACCTACGACCTTGGGGTGACCTATAACCTTGGGGTGAGCTATGACCTTGGGGTGACCTACGACTTGGGGTGACCATCCTTATCCTTATCACTCCCCAAGTCAAGGGTGCGTAAAGGCTCGACCGTTCGCCTAACAATCGATCACCGTTCGCATCGATTACCGTTCGTAATGACATTTTTCGTAAAAATCACCACATTCCATAACGCATTCACCAGCTTACCCCCCCAAGTCGAGCGTGGGTAAAGAAGATTTACTTCAAAAATGTTTTGTCTATTAATAGTTGAAAGCCCTGAACCGGATATTACGATATTTTCGGGTCATTACGCCCTGCATTGTTTGGTTTGGGAAGGGTGCAGGTGAGAGTAGCTACCAGGGAGATAGAGGGCCGAGAAGTGGTGCAACTGCGAGGGCTAAATCCCATTAAGATTATTGGAGTTGTAGGCGGTACAAATGAGACCAGTATTGTATTGATCTATAACCGCTTTCATGGAACGCATTTCGTTGCCGCATTCTCTCCTTGCAAAGTCAGTATTATTTTAAGTCTAGATGTTCTCTTATAATGTGAGATGCAGTTCCTGTATATGACGTAGTGGGAGCAACATTATCAATAGATTAGGTATATTTTTTTACATGAATACCGCACAAGAGTCCCAACTGCTCCCGTCTCGAACCAATGAGACTATGGCATCCCTAATTGGGGTATGTTGTGAAGCTGAAGGTAGTAGGAAGGGGAAGGAAATAGGGAAGAGGAAGGTGGGAAAATACTTGGCTGTACAGATCTGGTCACCAAACACGGCTAAAGCCATTTCAAGCATCGTTTCAATTCTGAATGCTGATCTTACACCAGGGGTACAATGAGAGTATCTTCCACTCTGGAACGTGGCGCAAATATACTATATATTATTTTAAACTAGCTGACCCGGCCACGCGTTGCTGTGGCTAATAAAACACAATGTCATCTACTGGATGGTTATCCAACCTTTGTAACCAACGCCGTCTTTGAGTTTATCGCGAAGAGATAGACAGATGCCGCGTAGGTCTTTAATTTATAATACGTAGAGATGGTGTGAAAGATTATAATAATGTGCATGAAATGCTTGGGGTAACTAACGTATTTAAGTTAATAAGGATTAATACTGTATCCGTCTAAATAACTTTTCAATTGCCGCAATGTACGTGACCATTTTTTTAGAATGGTATAGTAAGCTATCCGTAAAAGTTAGATATATACCTTCGCGGACTTTTTTGTAGATCTATAAAAGAGGAATATCCCACCATGAATTGTTTTGTTATATCCCAAAAGCATTAGGCAGCGTTTTTTATGAAAGCTACCAGGCGGCTCGATTTTTTCCGACACTTCGAACAATTATCATGATGTTTCAACCAATTTACAAAAATCCTTAACAAATTACATACCTAAACCTTTCCCACGAAACACTCTATCTATTGGTGAAAACCGCATGAAAATCCGTTCAGTAGTTTTCGAGTTTATCGCGAACAGACAGACAGGCAGACGACGCGGGGGACTTAAATTTATAATATGTAGAGATGTAGAGAAGAGAAGATAGAGATGAACAAATTGTGAAATAACAGAATTTAACCAAATAAAATTTATTTGCCACGCCGGGATTCGATCACTGCGACCTTCAAATTGCGAGTCAAGAGCCTTACCGCTGGACTACGCCGGCCGTCAATCCTGGTATTATTACATATTATGTATTCAATGTAAAAAGTTTGATAGGCAATATTTTTAAACTCCGTTTAAAAATGGCCTAGTAAGCCGAAACAGCTGTCATAAAAATAAAAATTATAAGACTTACAGAACTTGATAATGACATTATTAAATTTAATTCTAATTAAATTTTAAAAGTCTATTATTTCAATGAAATCGGAGTGGTTTTTAAATTGAGGGGACCAGATAGAGGTATTATATTCGACTTTACTTCGATCTAGAGAAGAAAATAAGTATAAGATATTGAAATGTTTAAGTGTATGCCAGAATGAAGCCCAGAATTTTAAAATATTTATTTGTTATTGTACTGATGTGTGAAAACAATTAAATCATTACGTAAAGTCTACCGAATTCGCTCGGGTTTCAAATGCCTTTTTGTAAATATTTAGAACCACAAGATAAAAGACAAAATACAATTATATATACATACCTAGCTAATCAAATAAGTTATAATAAATACGTTGTAAATTTAATTGTACAAATGGCTAAATAATATTGAACATTTAAAAAAGTGACAGAAAAATGGCGCATCGTGATATAATTCGACAGTAAAAATGACATTCCGAGGTTCCGTAGCTTACGATGAAAATCACATTGTTAGCTGAATATGGCTGCTTCCAAATACCTTTTAGACAGAAAAAACTGTGAATTTTTAATGACGCCAAGTTTTCTTTCTGAATGTTTTACGGCATCAGAAATAAAGAGTTTCATGTTTTATTCCTACGAACTTTGTATTTGCCATCTCTGAATCAATGCTCTATATATCTGTATTATAAAGGGTGTTGTATTTAATCAAGCTAAACACCGGATTCTATCAGTTGTCACCCATTTAGGGTGTGCGTTGTGCGCTGTCACGAGGCGTATGATTTGGCTAAATGACGTCAGCTGGAAGTGTGTTAGAGATCATGCATAATCTATGGGATGCGAAGTGTTGTTTGTCTATTCGTCTGTTTGTGCTGACGCGATGAGATTGCAGTGGGGATCGTCATTTAGTTAACACTGAGTGACGTATTGTAGAATGAAGCTAGACTATAAGCTGGTATTATACAAGGCTTTATTGTGTTTATCGCATTAAATATGAAAGATTATTTGTGGAATACATGGCATACCCACAACGCAATCAATACCATCGGCACCATTCAGAATCGAAAATTTGTTTTAAAAAGGCTTTAGGCATTTTAAAACAGCGTACTGTGCAGGGCCTGCAGATACTTTAATAGTACATAACTGCTAACCCTGTACAAATCAAAAGTGCGCCCCACTGTTGAATTTGGCAGCCACCTCTGGTCTGGAGCTACCTGAAAAATACCCTCGACTCTGTGCAGAAACAGGCGGTCCGTTTAATAGATTCTCCCATCTTAACAGACGGATTGCAATCTTATAGCACAGGCGTCGGGTGGGAATGCTATCCTTGTTCTACCGGTATTTCAATGGAAGATGCTCCGAGGAACTAGCATCATTGATCCCTTCGGCACCGTTGCATAGTCGGGAAACACGCCAAACACGTGCCCAACATTTATACACGGTTGACATTTGTCACATGAGAACGGGTTGTTTCTTCGACTCGTTCTTGTGTTCAACAGCTCGGCCTCTGTGTTTCCTCCTTCCTACAACATGGGTCTCTTCAAGACCAATGTTCATTCCTTCCTCTCCTCAAAAAGACCCTCCACACAGCATCTCAGATGACATAGGCCCTGAGGGAAATAGTTAACGTTAACAATTAAGTAACGTTAAGAATTTTTCTAATATATTCAATTTCTAACTATTTTTTTGGTTTTGTTTATCATTCGGGTCGGAATGCTCTCAAGGCGGTTCTACCACTGTAGCGACGATGTCAGAAAATTACTCTTCAAGACTTCTACTGCACTGCCCTGTACACATCTGAACTGTGGACACAATACCCAGCAGCGCAATGGGACAAACTGAGGGTGTGCTACAACAATGCATACAGGCAACTTATGCAACTACCGAGGTTCTGCAGTGCCTCCACGATGTTCACAAGGGAGGGTGCACTCATTACCAGCCTTACTTCGCCACCGACTAGCCAGCTTCTGGAGCAGGACACGGACTTAAACCAACATCATTGTCGTGGCTGCATCCGAGTAGCTCAGTTTCCCACTAAATGAGCGATGGATGCAGATGATGAGGCAACCTCCCTGATTGACAATCCTAAAATATATTTTTATTTTTAATTCTGTTTAATTATTATTTATTTTAATTTTATGCTTATTTTTTTGTTATTTGCGTGATGAATTTTGTTTTCATTTTATCTTTTAATTAGGTACCTACCTAATATGTAAACATTTTTTTAATAGTTTATAGTAGTTTATGTAATGGCAGACTGGGATTGCACTACCCTCCCAGTCCTGCTGGAATAAAAACTTAAAAAAAAAAAAAAATACACAGCGAATACTTGTAGCTCGACGTGTATTATTTAAGCATCGTGGTTTATTCTATTATCTTACAATTTTTCCAGCGAAATTCCCATAAATATTTCAATTTACAAAGGAGCCACACGCTGACCTGTAGGTACTACGTGCTCAAACAGATTGCCTTCTTCGGAACTTTTGCACTCCTTTTGGAACTCCGACAGGATAATATACCAACACAAAGTGATACACCTACCTAAGGTGCATTATTATTGAGATAAGTTTTAGATAAGTTTTAAGATTTTCACGGCCAAAAGCATTTTCGTTATTTGTTTTTGGGGTGTTATGCCGTGTTGCGCTACCTCCTTCTTTAGCCAACGTTTCGGACATCGTTGCAGTGTCCATCATCAGGGCAGATCCTGCAGATCCGGTAGATGTGTAATTTTTAGTCGTGAAGTGTGTGCTTATTTACTACCTGTCACGATTATTTTGTACTGGTGAAAGTTAACCATTGTAATTTTTATTTATTTTATTTTATTTTTTCTTAAATTCTTACCATTGTGATTTCTAATTTTAGATTTCATTAAGAGATGGAGCCACTTCCGTCGGCGTCTCGCAAACGGACTTGCCCCTGGCTAGCATAAATACCACGTTTTAATTAACTTTCTATTCCGTTCCGCGGCGATGACGCCACTGCTTGTCACGATTATTTTGTACTGGTGAAAGTTAGTGGTGCTGGCGGCACGGTATCGCTTCGAAGTAAATAAGCACACACTTCACGACTAAAAATTACACATCTACCGGATCTGCCGGATCTGCCCTGATGATGGACACTGCAACGATGTCCGAAACGTTGGCTAAAGAAGGAGGTAGCGCAACACGGCATAACACCCCAAAAACAAATAACGAAAATGCATTATTATTAGATACCTATCATTTTATATCTTTTCGAGATCAATCCTTACTCCGCATTATTTCAATAAATATTTATCTCTAAAATATACATAGACACGCAAATAGGTATTGTATTGTGTATTTTGAAAATATCAACCAATATTTGGTTGCACTTTTTAATATTTCTGTTCATGGTGGAATTCCATTATAATATTGTAATAAAACACATATTAAACTTATTTGCACCTTTTTTTTACCGTAACCAATTTTAGCAAGTTAAAGCCATCTTCAGCCCTCCCTCTCCCCAAAAAATAAATAAGTTTTGGATGTGTTTTATTATATTATCAATAAAGTGTGTTTTAGGCATGTTCGTGGGCCCAAAGAAAGGTCAATTTGAGTCAAAGCTTCAATTGGAGTTGATCAATCATTTTCATTTAAATGCCCTCGGTGGTCGAGCGATTAATTCTAGTTGGCGTATGGAAGGAAGTTGGGCTACGTAAATTACGTCTGTCTATAATACCAGTGACAATTTAAAAAATAAAAGTCATGTTGGAAACAAGTCTTCTGTTAGTTTTAATAATTTGAATTTTTTCATCAACGATTTGTAATTTATCTTAAATGGTTTCTACGGGTAAACTGAGTTCACAGTTAATATATCTTAGAAATATATGTTGAATATTTTCAAAGGAATTGGAGTGTATTATAAAATGAGGGGACCAAATAGAAGAATTATATATTTATAATAATACTAGCTGACACGGCCATGCGTTGCTGTGGCTAATAAAAACACTTTGTAAAATCCAACCTTTGTAACCACCGCCCGCGCCGTCTTCACCGCAGAGTTTATAGCGAATAGATAATAATGTGAATGAAATGCTTGGGGTAACTAACGTATTTAAGTTAATAAGGATTAATTCTTTATCCGTCTAACTGTACTTTCCAATTATCCCATTGTACCTGACCATTTTTTTAGAAGAATAGGTATCGTAAGCTATCAGTAAAAGATAGATATATGCCTTCGCGGACTTTTTTGTAGATCTATAAATGAGGAATATCCCACCATTAATTGTTTTTTTATATCCCAAAAGGATTAGGCAGCGTTTTCGATGAAAGCTACCAGGCGGCTGGACTTTTTTCCGACACTTCTAACAATTATCGTTATGTTTAAACCAATTTACACAAATCCTTGACAAATTGACCATAACATAACACAGTGATTTAAAACTATAACATATTTATGACAATTGTTATTTATGGTACAATGGATGTTAGGTACGTTTCATGGTATGTGTTATGTTTATTTCTAATCATTCCTAAGAATGGATATATTGTTTTCGGTAAATTATAACACCCCGTAGATCCTTGGTATCTACCTAAAAAAATCCCAGCTGGTCTCTGGTTAGAACCTCACACATCTTTCGTGGGTTCTTAATGGAGTGTCGTTTTTTACCTCCGAGCAGAAACCTTGCCAACTTTCGGAGTTTTTGGGGTTCATCGTGGATGTAGAAAAAAGGACGAGAAAATGTATTAGAACAAAAAAGGTGTGTGGGTTTATTAAAAAAGCTTTATTGTGAATTGAAAGGATAAACCTTGTGTGTTTATATAATTATCCACAAAGAGATCAAATATAAGAGATAAGAGGTAAAATCTGGATGCATATTTATAGGCATTATATTAAACCACCTTTGTAGAAGAGTCGTAAGCTCCTTGGTTCTGAAAGTAGATAGCACGGGTTCGAAGCTCAGTGGCAGCAAACCGTAAAAAAGGACGACTATTTACAACCATAAGAAGAATACTCAAGCCAAAAATGTGTATATTAAAATGTGTTTTATGTGGATATATACGATGGACTTGTAATTCCCAGATACGTAAATAAATACGTAAAAGAACTCTATAATGCCTTGTTCCAATAATTTACAACATGTTACCCAACTCAATAAAAAGCTGTGAATTGAATTTCAAAGGAAATGTACTCTAAAAAAATGGATTTTTTGTACTAATCTGTGTTTTTCCGCTTTTCGTTATTATTTTCTCTTTTTTTTTTCTTTTTTTTTTCATTTTTTCTGTTCTTTATTTCTTATAAATTTTATTAATTTTTTTTCCAAAACATATGATTTTATGCATATATATAATAATGTGTAAATTTTATGTAGGTACCTGTCTCAATTTAAAAAAAGTAAATGTCAAAAGAACCCGTAGACAAACTGATATCAATCAGTCTAACGGGACTAAATTTAAAAATGTAAAAAAATAATAAAGGAATTTATTCTTAGTGTGCCATAAAACACCTCTAATGTAGGTAACAATACAAAAATCGCTTTGCAAACGGCCGATTTTAGCAACAAAGTGATTTTATTTATTTTGTGAATAATTTTATAACTTGGCCATAAAAGTTTTCTAAAAGTCTACTTACATTTCGTTTGAAAAAAGTGCATTCTTTAGTAGTCTATTATTAATTATATTAATTATTTTTTTTTTTAATTTATAAACTAACGTTACAGAAGGACACGGGTTCAAGTCCCGTTGGCGGCAAGTATCTTTTCTCGGAAGATTTTTCAATGTAAATGAGTGTTTCAGGCTGACAATTATTGCTTGTAATAATTATTAATTATATTATTATATATTTATAACCAATTAGATAAGCCGCCAAGGGTATTAGATAAGCCGCCATAGCTCAGTGGTCAGAACATCCGACCGGCAGTCAGATGGACACCGGTTCAAGTCCCGTTGGCGGCAAGTATCTTTTCTCGGAAATTATCTTTTCTTTTTCGCAAGTATCTTTTCTTTTTTCTTTCTTTTCTGCTATGCATAAAAATCTCTTCTTAAACGTTAGTTTATAAATAAAAAATAATAATTAATATTTAAAAAGTTAAAAGTATTTCACCAAAAAATGTAGACATAATTTGTCTCGACGCCACCTAGCGCGAGATTTAGTACTAACAATACCTCCCTCACAAAAATAAAGTTGGTTGTTTTCAGGTGGAAAAATGTATAATCAGTAATTGTTGAAAGAAACACCAGTATATATTGAATTATTTGGCAGGTATTAGATAAGCCGCCATAGCTCAGTGATCAGAGCATCCGACCGGCAATCAGAAGGACACGGGTTCAAGTCCCGTTGGCGACAAGTATCTTTTCTCGGAAGATTTTTCAATGTATGTGTTTCATGGGATTGGTCATCAACGAGGGGAAGACAAAATATATGCCCGTACATGGACGCCAGAAACCACCAAGTATACAGATAGATAATTATACATTTGAAACTGTCAACGAGTTTGTATATCTCGGTACTATGGTGACAAATGACAACAAAGTATCCAGCGAAATCAAAAGAAGAATAGTAGCTGCAAATCGATACTACTTTGGGCTACAGAAGCATATGAAATCTCGCCACCTTACCAGAAGAACTAAAGTCCTGCTTTACAAGACCCTTATACGACCTGTTCTTATGTATGGTTCGGAATGCTGGACAATCAGTAAGGGTGATGAAGGAGCCCTAGAAAGCTTTGAAAGGAAGGTGCTGCGAAGGATTTACGGCCCAGTTTGTGATAATGGAGAATGGCGTATCAGATACAACCAGGAGCTATACGATCTTTACGAGGACCCTAATATCTCCAAGGAAATCAAAACTGGAAGACTCAGGTGGGCTGGACATATCCAGAGAATGAGCGAAGGAGATATTCCAAAGCGAATTATGGATGGTGCACCTGGGGGTCGGAGAAGAGTTGGAAGACCAAAGCTTCGATGGCTGGATGGAGTGGTGAAGGATGCAAGCACCATCGGCATCCGAAACTGGCGCAACGCAGCACAACACCGACAGTCATGGAGGCAGGCTCTGCTGGAGGCCAAGACCCGACCTGGGTTGTAGAGCCACAGATGATGATGATGATGATGTGTTTCATGCTGACAATTATTGCTTATAATAATTAATTATATTTTTTATTAAGTACATAAAAAACTATTTTATTTTATTTCTACTCGGCAGAAACGATAGAAAAAGCCTCAATTTATCTAATTCATATATTTTTTATTCATAATGTAAACCGATTAGTAGTAAAGGTAACGATAAATCGAAAATAGTGATCTGCAATAAGCTGTGTCTTAACATATTTAAAATACCCAACTTCTATTTAGCACCTCTGAAGATACTCTCAGTATCGCTATGGTGAATGTATACAGTTTAATATCAATACTAGTTTAAATTAATCTAGTCTAATACTAGTTTTAATTAATTTTTAATATTAATCTAGTCTCTTTCAACGGAAGCAATCTTCCGAACAGGCCCTCCATTGATATGCTTGGTGTAACCCTAAGTGACCAGCTCAGGTATGGGGGCTCCATCGAAGCCAGAGTAAAGTTAGCCTCCCAAAAACTGGGCGTACTGTACAGGGCCCGCAGATACTTTAATAGTACACAACTGCTAACCCTGTACAAATCGCAAGTGCGCCCCACGGTTGAATTTGGCAGCCACCTCTGGTCTGGAGCTCCAAAATACCTGAAAAATACCCTCGAGTCTGTGCAGAAACGGGCGGTCCGTTTGATAGATTCTCCCATCTTAACAGACGGATTGCAATCTTTAGAGCACAGGCGTCGGGTGGGAATGCTATCCTTGTTCTACCGGTATTACAATGGAAGATGCTCCGAGGAACTAGCATCATTGATCCCTTCGGCACCGGTGCATAGTCGGGAAACACGCCAAACGCGTGCCCAACATTTGTACACAGTTGACATTTGTCACATGAGAACGGGTCGTTTCTTCGACTCGTTCTTGTGTTCAACAGCTCGGCTGTGGAATGATTTGCCGGCCTCTGTGTTTCCTCCTTCCTACAACATGGGTCTCTTCAAGACCAATGTTCATTCCTTCTTCTCCTCAAAAAGACCCTCCACACAGGATCCCAGATGACATAGGCCCTTTGCCAAATGCTTCATTTTAAATTTCTCTTTTATAAATTTCAGTTTTATTGATTGAATGAATGTATTAATAAAATGGAATCTTGGAAGAGAAAATTAACCCGCTTCCCGAAATCATCGATCACGAAATCACGCACACACACACACGGACGGACATTACAGCATTCGAAATAAATATCGATCTAATCCGATCGGGATTTGACTCAATCGGTAGCATGATTTACTACATGTAATTAAGTTTGACTGATTAATACGGAAAGGATATTAAGGTGCAATTTGTTATCAAGGCAATTTAAAAAAAATAATAATAATAATTCACCACACTTTCAATTTGGGAGGCGGTTATGGGTACCGCTGCCTGGAAACCACTTATTAGATAACCAACACCTCTGCCGTAGGTCATCCCAAGTGGTTCACTACGTTTGGTGACTTTTGGCGGAGGATGCGTCTGCCCTCCAGCTGCATGGCAGGCAGGATCGAGAGAGAATGGTCGAGGGAGTCCATTTGACTTCTCCAGCTGTACTTTCTCGGAACATCGCCTTGTACCGCATATGTTCGTCACTCCTGGACACACTGACCCCAGATTCCTACCCATCCCTAGTACCTTTTTCCTTCCTAGAACTCCTCTCTTTCCTTCCCTTAAAAGATTCGCCACACAGCATTCCCAAAAGATGACATAGGCCCTGAGGGGTATTATTTTCTGCAGGGCCTCCCGTGTGGAGCTAATGTAAAAAAAACAATGGAACTGTCTGTTAAAAGACATTTGAAAATAGATGTATTTTTTAAGATTTATATATTTTTACGGTTTGATTTTTTTATTGTTCTAAGTAAAGATATTCAACGAACAACTTTCTTAACATGATAATAATAATTTTAAAATGACTTCTGAATTACGTAACTAACTTCTGACGTTTAATTGACCAGCTGTAATTTGAACGTCTGCAACAATAATTACGTACATCACAATAATGAGAGTACATTCACTTATCGTGACGTAGGCAATCTGAAAGTACACTACTATTTGGCGATGCTACACAAGCATCGGTGGTTCAGTGGTAGAATGCTCGCCTGCCACGCGGGCGGCCCGGGTTCGATTCCCGGCCGATGCAACTTTTTTTTTCTTCAAACATAACGTATTTCTATTTTTTTTATTAATGGAAGTCATTTTTAGAAAATAAATCAATTCTTAACTTTATTTAATACCTAAAAAAGGTCTGAAGTACCTATAAAGCACCAAAGATGTCATTGGGTACTTTTATTTTATTTATTTGGTACGGTTTTCCATTTTACTTACCTTGTGTACATATTTTTTTTGTTTTTTATTCCATTCAGAACACAAAATCCTATAAGCTAAACCCTTTGTATGGGATATATTTTTGGAACGAAAAATGGATTTAGAATTTGAATTTAGAATGTAAATTTGAGCTTGATCCGATTGTGCCACTGGTGGAAATAAAATGGATCAAGGAATTCATAAAAAATACAATTACCTATAAATATTTATTCAGTGTTTCAGACTAAACCGGTTTATGGTGGATACAAAATACAATTTTTCTTCTAAATAATATATTATTTTGGTATTAAATCTACACATTTTATTAAGTAATGAAAGACCCTTAAAGTAATGTTATCGAAAGATATATTTATTTTTTCAACTTTTTAAAGTTTTTACTTAAGTACTTGCGCAGAAACGGGGGGAAATACGGAATATTCTGAATTCTAGATAAATACAAACCAATTTTTAAAACGACAAAACATAACACTCTGTTCAAAATATTATATTATATCATTGAAGAAGAAGATAACACTAATAATTTAAACGAAAATATGAAAGAGAACAAGACACAGAAAAATCAAAAGATAAAGATCGCATCTGAGACAGGAATATACGGAAAAAAAATAGTCGAAGATAATATTGTTAATACTAAAATTTTAAAGATGAGATTGACAAACATGACGGTGTGATAGGAGGTGGCAGTAGCCGAATTGGTAGAGGCGTTTGTCCCGGTAAGACGAGAGGTTGTCTGGGTTGGTGTCAGAGATGCGACCGTTATCTTTTTATTTTTCCGAGTCTTGTTCTCTTTCAAAAGTATATATTATAAATAGTCAGGTATTTTTTGCTTTTCTTGATTCGTCACACAATCAGTTCCAAATTTGATAACGACACTAAAATTCAAAGCAAATCCGAGTCCATTTTTTTTACATTAACTGCACAAAGGAGGCCCTGAGGAAAAAAAAATCCGCAGGGCCTATGTCATCCGAGTTGCTGAGTAGGAAGGAATGAACGTTGGTCTTGACGAGACCCATGTTGTAGGAAGGAGGAAACACAGAGGCCGGCAAATCGTTCCACAGCCGAGCCGTTGAACACAAGAACGAGTCGAAGAAGCGAAGATTGAACCAGAGTTACACAGATAGAACCAAAGATAACAGAATACACGAGATATGCTATCAACCGTTTCTACTGGGGATTCTAGTGTCGCCGGTTTTGTTAAACTGCTATTCGTTTTTATTATTTATTATTATTATTACTATACTATTCTATTCTATTATATTATTATTGGACTGAACCAAAATCGAAATATTTGTATTTTTTTTAATTTTCGAATATTTCTTTGACAAACGTTTATCGAATGAATAAAGTGATTTTATCATTTTGCAAGCGTTTCGCCGTTGTATTTCCAAAAATAATAATTACGAATCTCTCTGTTTTTGAAATCCACAAAGTCATTTTCATCAATCAAAGTTTTAATATTGTATATTTCAAACTAACGGTGCGCATCCATCACGTTTTCACGCTGGGCCATGTCAGAAATGAGTATTTTTATTGTATATTTATTACCTTTGAGAGTAAAATATGGAAATAAAATACGGTTTTTGAAAATGATGCAGGAACGGATTTAACTCAAACAGCGGTGTTAATATGACGGGAATGTATCCAGCGAAATAATATAATATGTACATGGTAAGCGCTTTATTGTAGGTTTTATGGATTTTGTGGGCAGGGTTGCGCCGTAAAATATTATCGGAGGCATTCAGAATCACATCCTTATTTAATTGAAGGCATACATTTCCTTCTGTTTTCATTGACTTAAAACACACTTTAATAAGAAGAACACCCCATCAGAATCACATCCTTATTTAATTGAAGGTAAGCATTTTCTTTTGTTTTCATTGACTTAAAACACACTTTAATAAGAACACCCCATCAGAATCACATCCTTATTTAATTGAAGGCAAGCATTTTCTTTTGTTTTCATTGACTTAAAACACACTTTAATAAGAACACCCCATCAGAATCACATCCTTATTTAATTGAAGGCAAGCATTTTCTTTTGTTTTCATTGACTTAAAACACACTTTAATAAGAACACCCCATCAGAATCACATCCTTGTTTAATTGAAGGCAAGCATTTTCTTTTGTTTTCATTGACTTAAAACACACTTTAATAAGAACACCCCATAAGAATCACATCCTTATTTAATTGAAGGCAAGCATTTTCTTTTGTTTTCATTGACTTAAAACACACTTTAATAAGAACACCCCATCAGAATCACATCCTTATTTAATTGAAGGCAAGCATTTACTTTTGTTTTCATTGACTTAAAACACACTTTAATAAGAACACCCCATCAGAATCACATCCTTATTTAATTGAAGGCAAGCATTTTCTTTTGTTTTCATTGACTTAAAACACACTATAATAAGAACACCCCATCAGAATCACATCCTTATTTAATTGAAGGCAAGCATTTTCTTTTGTTTTCATTGACTTAAAACACACTTTAATAAGAACACCCCATCAGAATCACATCCTTGTTTAATTGAAGGCAAGCATTTTCTTTTGTTTTCATTGACTTAAAACACACTTTAATAAGAACACCCCATCAGAATCACATCCTTATTTAATTGAAGGCAAGCATTTTCTTTTGTTTTCATTGACTTAAAACACACTTTAATAAGAACACCCCATCAGAATCACATCCTTGTTTAATTGAAGGCAAGCATTTTCTTTTGTTTTCATTGACTTAAAACACACTTTAATAAGAACACCCCATCACAATCACATCCTTGTTTAATTGAAGGCATATATTTCATTATGTTTTCATTTACTTAGAACACTCTTTCAAAAGAAGAACACCCCATTAGAATTACATCCTTATTTAGTTGAAGGCATACATTTCCTTCTGTTTTCATTGACTTGAACACACTTTAATAATAAAAACACCCCATCAGAATCACATCCTTATTGTAGATATACATTTCCATCTGTGTTCACATCCTAAAAGAACACACCTCAGCAAGAAGAACACCACATCAGAATCACATCCTTATTTAATTGAAGGCATACATTTCCTTCCGTTTTTTGCACTGAAAAAATTCTGTTATCCATCAGGCATCATCAATCTCACCATAATCACTCAGCACAATGTTTCATTAGAACAATGCACTGTTCCCTTGTTTTCTCTTTCAAATTCCGTCACTGTCGACATGCAAAACATTTTTAACACAACAAACCGTTTTTAATCCGCAAACACAAAGGATAAAAAAAAATACGGGAATATCCCAACGGTATTGAACGGGGGAACGGGTATGGAAATCAGTTGATGAAAAAGTTTCATAAAAAACAAAAGGATCTCCTAAACAAAAGTAAAGGGAATAAACAAGTTGGTATGAATAAAAATAATATTCAAATTAGTTTCACTCTTTAAAAGATCCTTTACTGATACTTTTATGGAGGTCATGTCATCCATCCACACGCAAGTGTGTGAGTGTCCGTTCACATCATTGGCTGGACGATAGCAGGCAGCAGTGCGTGTGTTCAAATCTTGTCCAAACGGCCACATTTTGACCAAAACTATGGCCTGGTATGTCACTTGGTTATAAGCTCGGCTTGATTGGAATGTCGAGTTTAGCACAGCTTAAAACATTATCCGTATATAGGTCGAAAGCCTAGATGTCACCAATATTACGTGTGTGGTCTACGCGTTAAAAAGTGGAACGTGTTTCTTTTTTCTTTGAAAAACAAATCTACTGTCTACAGTCTACATGAATGGTATTTATTTCCATACTCTCTTCTGTCATCTTCATCGAAACATCTCTACGCGCCGGAAAATCGCGATGTTATGACCGCAATGTTTCAAAAACGACGGCAGTTGATATATTTTTAGACAAGCTTTATTTACGAGTTATTTTTGATAAAGTTCACCTATATGCAATACACTAATTTTAATTAGCATTTGTTTCGCTAGAGTCAGTGCACTATTAAAGAAGACTGAAAACAAACTGTCCCGACGTTGAACTTTTAAAATCACTTTTCAGACTCTTTTTGATTGATTTTATCAATTAATGACATCGTCATTCCTCATCGCTCGATGAATACGTATAATAAATAATCTATTCTTGTAAAATTGGGCAATTTACCTAAATTTCGGTGGGAAGTATTCAAATATTATTTACGTAAATGTCAGATTTGGCATAATATGACTGCCAGCCCTCCTGCATCTAAAATAGAAACTCTTCTGCGGCTTATCAAAACTTGAGCGACAGATTTACTCTAAGAGTATGGATATTAGAGAGACGGCATGTAAAGTGCGCCCACCCTCCCAAAGTATGCCTTTTCAAAAATTTTACCTAACGGTTTTTAGATGGCTGACATTGGCTTTTACACCTCGGTCGCGCATAGAGCTCCCAGAAAAACGTTCATAAAACATAGAAAAATGGTCCACCGCGCCGTAAACTTGTGTAAAAGTAGTTCTATGAAGACCTTTAAGAAGAAAGACGGTCTTACCTTTCACAGGAAAGTGTTTAAACATAGCTTAAATATACATTTTATAATTTTTGGCGTGTTCATTTCAACCGCCATCGCCATGGGCCCGATGTTATCACGTGAACTCCGACTGCCGATGGGCCGAATCAGTCAACTTAAATTATAATAATTAAAAATTACCAAAAAACTTTTATGTTTTTATTAATCATAACGCACAAATATAAAGTTGTGATTTACACATGTCATAGGTATGTGTTTTTTATCATTTGGTTATTAATTTTTAAACATTTTTACTTTGTCTTTTTTGCACTGTTATTTTTAGTTTTTTTTTTCCTACTAATTTAACACTCCTTTTAAATATGTTTACAATGTTAATTCAAAGTTTATAATCACTGTATTGTCATGTAAAAGTCACATTGACATGCCCTCGTGGTCGAGGGGTAAAGCTCTTGACTAGCAATCCGGAGGTCGCGGGTTCAAATCCCGGTGCGCGCAGATAAATTTTATTCGATTGATCTGTGTTTTCAAAATTTAATAATTAAAAATAATATAAGTTAGGTACATTTCCGGCCGTATTGCCGCTTCCTTTAAATCGGGACACGAACCCAAGAACTTCGGCTTTCCGGGCCCGCAACTCTGCCAACTGAGTTAATGTGTCCCTATCCGATTCGGTCATTTTTAACTGTATCATACTTTGACTAAGAACTACCGACATTATCTTCATTTTCTTGACGCGTATTTAATTGGCTGCTATCTACATGTATGATTGCAAGATTCAAACCCGAACTAAATGCTATCTAGAAAGGGCCTGGATATATTTTTAACCATTTTATTTTTAATATACGACATCTATTGACTTTTCTGCAAGTCTAGGATATATTTTATTTTTAACTTTGTCAGTAAAACCTTCCAGTTATGCCCATATTTTTTTCAGATTTTTTTTGTTTTCAGATTTTCTATTGAGTTTCGTTAATATTGTCTTCATTTAATTTATCTTTTAAATAAGTAAACCCTGAGGAAGTGAGCATTGCTCACGAAATATGCCGGTTTTTTATAAACAATAAAAGTGGTTAAAAGTAAGTAACTATTAATTTTGATAAAGAAATTCGTTCAGCAAATAATACACAACGGGTAATTATATTTTGTGCCTAAAATATGAAAAAAAAAACTGACAAAAGTTTTTTTTTTATTAAAAAATAAATTAAATAATGTTAATCCCATTACCAGTTCGGCCCTTTTCTGTAGAACGCTCACCCTGCCCCCGCGCGCTGGGCGGTAACCCCGTTTCTATCCCCTCTTCACGCCGGCCAAAAATGGAGATAGCTACACAGGTTTTGACGGTTTAGTACGTTCTGAAATGCCTATACCGCTTCCATGCAATCCTAGTTCCATGGATTTACTTAACTTGGTGCGAAGAATGTCGAACATAGCAAGGATACGGACTGACTGATATACCGGACCTATAGGAAGTTAAAATAAACCATCCTGTGTCCGAAAATCTTATAATGGTGAAATTATTATGCCTATTCATCTCATTATGTTCACCCTCTTTTTCATATTAAATAAATTTTGATCTAATTTATCGAATAATTTTTGCGCCATTTAGTAAAAAACATCACCTCTTAAGACGATTAATGCTAAACCACTATTTTCGATTAATCTCTTATAATAAGCACAAAAAAAATCTTTTGGACATATTGAAGCATTTTTTACCGTTTTCATTGAGTTGAATTTAGGTGAAAATCAATCACTAAAGACAATTTTTTTTACATAACTCCACACAGAAGGCCTTGAGGAAAATAATTTCCTTCGGGGCCTGTGTCATCTGATATGCTGTGTGGAGGGTCTTTTTGAGGAAAGAAAGGAATGAAGAGACCCATGTTGGAGGAAGGAAGAAACACAGAGGCAGGCAAATCGTTCCACAGCTGAGCTGTTGAACACAAGAACGAGACGAAGAAGCGACCCATTCTCACGTGACAAAAGTCAGCCGTGTGCATATGTTGGGCACGCGTTTGGCGTGTTTCCTGACTATGGACCGGTGCCGTAGGGATCAATGATGCTAGTTCCTCGGAGCATCTTCCATTGTAATACCAAAATTATAACAGAAAAAGATTCGGTCACATCTACTAATTAAATCCAAGATCTTAGCCTTCCTCTATCACTGAGCTAATGGAACACTATCCCCATCAGTCATATTTAACTGAATCGTACTTTAACTAAGAACTCACAACATTATCTTCGTTTTAATAACGCATATTTTTATTGTCTGCTATTTTTATGTACGACGTTTTATTCAAGAGACCTCTTTGAGGTTTTACTCATTAAGTTAAAATAAAAATTAATAAAATGAAATCGCTATTACTTTGTAAAAAATGTGAACATAACTACCGAAAAATATGTTTCTTCATCAGAAATGTACGAACGCATATAATAAACAAATTTAAAAAAACATGATATCATGGCTAAAATTATCTGTGACAGTTTCCATTGATTAAATATTTTTCTTTCTTATAAAATTATTCATAAAATAAATAAAAAGCGCCTTTATGCTTGGAATAAGGAACTCCAGTGAAAAATATTATGGCTTTAAAAAAATATGTTCATATAGACCAAGAAACGCTGATTCTGAATATATAAGTTTTATTTCATAATATTAAACGCAGAGTTTTTAAAAAATTATTAAAAAGTGCATTTTTAAACCTCTTCTCAAAACACAGCGTTAAGTTGGCATTACTGAAATGGTTAACGGTGACGTCACTCTTAACCTGTCACCTGGTGATAGTGTGTATTGTATTGACATTTGAAATGACTTGAAGTGCACACGTACCTATGCAATTCAACATTTCGTGTTTTTGGTTTATTTTCATACTGTTTATAGAGATTTAGATAAATAACAGTTATTGTGTTTATTGAAACATAATTTAGGCCCTCAACAATTTGCGAAAAGGGCTATATTTGCGGACAATCTGCAATAAATTTTGTCTATTTGAGGTTAAAGTCGTGTCCTATTTTGACATTTGCTTATGTATTTTCAAATTGTTTTTAGTATAGGGCTTTTTATATAAGTTGTTACACACTCGTCATGATCAGTGTATTATAAATACCAGTGTTTCTGTATGTATTATACATAAAACAAGGTACCTACGAAGTAACGCCTGACACAAAACACGATGTCACATGTATTTGCAATGAAAGAGATGATTTATTGTTTTTATATTGCACTTTGATTAAATACAATAACAGTAGCGGTGAAATGTGGACATTTTACGAATGTTTTTCTATATTAAAAGCAGTTAATCTTGAATAAAAAACACACCTCACACCTAAAAGTCATTACAAAGCATTCCGCCATGACCGCAAACAGGGATGTTCTGCCCAAAAAAATTATTTCCCTAGATTTCGAAGTGAAATTTCCCTAGAATTTCACATTTACGCAATTACCTACGTAGCCACCTGATTGTGTAACACTAATCCTGTTATATGTTAATTAATATGATAATTAATTGGAAAGATATCGGAACTTGGTAAATATACTAATAATACCGTGATTTTCCAAATAAAACCCTTTTTGCTACGTGAAGTAATATTTTAAAAGTACGAATACACTCACCACTGAATTAGAAACTAAATTCAAAATTTAAAAAAAAACACTTTGCAAAATAAAAATCATAAGCAACCCGCCGCTCATTTGTACCAAGCGTGGTATTTTGAAGACCCCCCCCCCCCCCCGAACGTGTCACGTAGTATGGGTACGTCCCCTAATATCATTTTGAGTTGTCAGTGTTAAAAATAACATGGCATCTAAGTAAATGAACAATAATTAAGATTCATAGGAATTCCAAAAAATATATATATAAATAATACCAGTAATATTGTCATATGTAATAAAATTTTTGCCAGAGTTCGAAATTTCCCTAGATTTTGTCTGATTTCCCTTATCCCTAAAAAATATTTTTCTCCCCTAGATCTAGGGAAATTTCCCTCGACATGACATCACTGATTCAAAATGACAACTTAAAAAGTAAAAAAAACTAACGGTGGGTGAAGACCACCATAGATACGGTGCGTTTCTGGGAGTCTTTAAAAATTAAAACTTTGACAACTATTTTAACTATTAAAACTAACTATAAAAATAAAAATAAAAATAAAAATGCAGTTATTTAAGTTTGAAGGTCTTTATTCATTAAAAAAAATTAAAAAATTGGACTGGAGTTCTCTATTGTGACCTATAGATTCGCCAAGCGATTTTTATGCCTATTTTCTATATTTGTTGCGATATAAGGCACACTAAGAATACACATATATTTTTATTTTGGGAGGCGGGTATGGATACCGCCGCCCCGGGAACCATTTATTTGATAACCAACACCTCTGCCAAAGGTCACCCCAAGTGGTTCGCTACGTTTGGTGACATAGCAGGGGTGCCCAGGTTCCTGGGGTTAGGTTTGTCTAGATCTTAGTGGCGGACGCGCCTGCGCATCAACTGCGTGGAAGGCCGTATCGGGAGAGACTGGTTGAGGGAGATCTTTTGGCCTCTCCAGCAGGACTCTCTCAGAACATTGCCTTGCAGTGGGAGGTGGGAGGAATAGATTCATACGTCCGTCACCCCTGGACACACTGACCCCAGATTCCGACCCATCCCTTGTACCTTTTTCCTTTCGTATCCTTCCTTTCCTTAAAAATACACTCCACATAGCATCTCCAAAGATGACAAAGGGGAATTATTTTCCTCAGGGCCTTCCGTGTGGAGCTGAAGTAAAAAAAAACACACACACATTCTTGGCTTTCTCATAATATTACTTTGATAGTAATTATTTTTTTGATTCTCTGAAGAATTGTGAAAAATGGGTGTACCCACACAGATGTATATTTTGTACGGTTGGTATAAAAGTCACTTTATGCGTATTAATTTTCCAATAGTAAATAGGTCGGCAGTGTAAAATTATTAAATATTTTAGACAAAAAGTTATCGGGGACCCGTTGGGTCGTTTCCTCTATTTTTCATGTTGCATTTTTTATGATGTAAAATATCGGCGACTCTTCCGGCTTAGTACCGGAAGAGAGAGAATTTCTCAGAACACTCGATTTCAGGACTGTGCCATTTATTGGCAGAAAAGAATGACTTAAAGTTGTTTTGCCTCTATGTGCCAAATAATGAATCACAAATAACAATAGTCACAAAAGACGATTAAAATTTTAGGAGACCCGACGGTTGGTACACCGATAGTAGGCCCCCGAAATTATCTCTACATATTATAAATTAAAGTCCACCGCGTCGTCTGTCTGTCTGTCTGTTCGCGATAAACTCGAAAACTACTGAACTGATTTTCATGCGGTTTTCACTAATAGATAGAGTGTTTCGTGAGGAAGGTTTAGGTATGTAATTTGTCAAGGATTTGTGTAAACTGGTTGAAACATAACGATAATTGTTAGAAGTGTCGGAAAAAGTCAAGCCGCCTGGTAGCTTTCATCGAAAACGCTGCCTAATCCTTTTGGGATATAACAAAACAATGCATAGTGGGATATTCCTCTTTTATAGATCTACAAAAAAGTCCGCGAAGGCATGTATCAATCTTTTACGGATAGCTTACTATACCCATTCTATCTTCTAAAAAAATGGTCACGTACATTGCGATAATTGATAAGTTATTTAGACGGATACAGTATTAATCCTTATTAACTTAAATACGTTAGTTACCACAAGCATTTCATGCAAATTATTATAATCTTTCACACCATCTCTACATATTATAAATTAAAGTCCTCCGCGGCATCTGACTGTCTCTTCGCGATAAACTCAAAGACGGCGGTGGTTATAAAGGTTGGATAACCATCCAGTCGGTGACGTTGTGTTTTATTAGCCACAGCAATGTGTGGCCGGGTCAGCTAGTAATTGTATGAAATTATACAGCGCTCTTGAGGCGATTTTTCGCAAAAACAGCGCTATATAAGTTGTCCAAATTTATTATTATTATTAAATATAATTTTTTGTGTGTTATTTAACAATTTCAAACCTAAAATCGGCTTCAAAAACAGCTATGGTAATAAACGAATTTAATTAGTGTCGTTTTTTGTACTGATACCTATGTTAATAGCTGGTATGTACAGTATATAGAAAAGTAGTTTTATCTTTGATGCATTTTACTGAAAACCTGTTTTATGCTTTTTTTTGTTATTTTGCGGTATATCTTCTCTGCGCACCCCTTCAGAGATACTTAGTTATATTTTGTGTTAGTAGGTAAACCGTAATTTCCCTAAACCGACTACATATCTATATATATATACAGGGTGTTAAGGGACGTACTTGACTTACTTTAACCAGTGATTCCTGACATTATTTGGAGTAAAAAATGTAAATGAAATTTTGGTCTCCGGTGACATTTTAGATGTTTTTTTTATTTATTTTTTCTACAAAAACATAAAAAAATGGTAGTTGTTGAACAGTTGGAGGCGGGTTAAGGGGTTCGTCAGACACCCGGCTGAGTGACCAGTGACGATGTGCGGAAGAAATTTTTTTTTGTTTGATTTTGAAGAAAAAAATTTTGAAAAAAAAAAAAAGTCGTCAAAAAAAGTCACCGGAGACCAAAATTTCATTTACATTTTTTACTCCAAATAATGTCAGGAATCACTGGTTAAAGTAAGTCAAGTACGTCCCTTAACACCCTGTATATATAAATGAATTCCTGTTTCCCTTAGTCACGCCGTAACTTAAGAAAGACTTTACCTATTTCATTAATCTTTTTTTAAAGTCTTCTAATACTCTGTAAAAGGTTCTTACGGAAAGAAAAATTAAGACAATTGCACAAAAAATTGGATAATTTCAGAAAACTTGACTACTTTTTTAACTTCGCACATTTGACAGTTCGCGCGTTTGATGAAATTAAATTTAGCAGGCAGATGTTTTTTTTGTTTGTCCATGGATTTTTTAAATTATAGATATTTTAAATAGGTACCTATATTACGTACCAAATTGGATTGATTGTTATACATACAATATATTATTATTCTTATAATATACAAAAATGAATATTCGTAAAATACGAAAAATTAAAATTTTGTAATAGATGGCACGCGAGCTGTTTGAAAACTGAATGTACTGGGACTGAATAGATGGAACGCGAGAGGGTAGGGGATGCGGGAGGGGAACGGGACGCACGTGAAAGGACATGCAGGGAGAAACAATTTATTTCTTTGAATACGGCATTGCAACGCATGTCATGGAATCAAAATGTTCTCCCAACTTTTTCCTTAATTCTGCTGACACGTTACTTTTAACATGAAATAATTCAGTAAATTTAGTTACTTAGATTTTTTTTTTCAAATTGTTAACTCTCAGTAAAATGCATCTTTTGCTTTTAAATATCTTATTGAATAATTGAAAATGTGGAATAAAACGTTATGGCATCATACAACTGAGGACAGTGACGTTGACCTATAAAATTTTCAGATCAAAAAGCTGTGAAGATTTCATGATGCCATGCATCAGAGCCATAATTGAGTATTTTTACGGCTTCATAAGCAGATTTTCTGCGTAATTCAGGAATTTGAAAATCAAATTGCAACGGCAACATCATTATACAAAATAAAGAATAATGTTTTTAATATGTTTTATATATTTTATTTTTGACGACCTCCGTAGTCCAGTGGGTAAGACTCTTGACTCACAATCCGGAGGTCACGGGTTCGAACCCGGCATGCGCAAATAAATTTTATTTGATTAATTTGTGTTATTTCACAATTAATTCATTTAAAATAATATATAGTATATTTGCGGCATGTTCCAGAGTGGAAGATACTATCAGTATCGCCCTGGTGTAAGACCACCATTCAGAATTGAAACGTTGCTTGAAAATGGCTTTAGCCGTGTTTGGTGACCAGATCTGAATAGCCAGGTACTTCCCAACCCTCCTCTTCCCCACCTACTTCCCCTCCCCACTACCTTCAGCCTCACAACATACCCCAATTGGGGATGCCATAGTCTCACTGGATCCAGATGGGAGCAGTTGAGATTCTTGTGCGGTATTCACTGTAAAAAAAAAAAAAATACGTGTATTAGCGCAGACCCATGATAAATCACGGGCTAGTATGAATTATTTACCAATCAGTTCCAATTCTGAAAATTAAATGGTTTAAACTTTTATAAGACCAAAAAGCGAGCGAGCGACCTTACATTTTAAAAGCTATATCTCTTAAAAGCTATAGCTCTTCCTCTCATGCAAACATATGAATTTTTCTTTTAACCAGGAAGAGAACGAAATAATGCTTCTTATTGTCTTTGAAATATGTAAGCTATACGATCCAAAGTGACGGTTTCAGAATTTACGCGTGAAACTGAGGCTTCCGGATTGTGAGGTGCGATTATATTGAACCAAGCTGACGGGTTAAAAAAAATCTAAATATTATGTTCTAGGTAGGTAGATACTTTATTGTTTTACTGAATTTTTCACGCAATCATTTCCAATTTTGAAAATGACCCCAAAATTCAATGCAAATTTGAGTAAATTGAACCAGAGTTACGCAGGACACACATACAATCAAAATTAGTATTTTTGGTAATCTTAATAAATAAAAATGAATGTTTCTTTGTTTGTTCTTTTGCGTTTCTAAACCATTCATTTGATTGCGATGAAACTTTGGGGATTTGATGTGCACATTTCCGGGATGGTTTAGATATGTAAAAGTGAGCTCTGGGTTATGAAATTTTTCTCATATTATTATCTGATTTGGTGAGTTGTTGTGCGCACGCCCACGAAGGTTTCTATATATATATATAGGGGCAATACGTGTTCCTCTGGACATTTCCCAGTTTTTAGTAAACTTTATTATTTTTCTTCTAAACTATTTGCAATTTATTTTTTTAAATTACATATTTTGGAGGTCAGGTAAATGATCTATTGTAATCTGATTTTTTATTTGCTACTTTTTTTGTATATTGCGAAATAAACGCAACTGAAATAAAACTTGTTTTTTGTTCAGAGGAACAATACCCTGTATTTTCCTCTGGTCACTGTGTAATGTTCCTCTGGACAGTACTTGTTCCTCTGTACAGTGAACAATAAATGTTTTTTTTTATTGGTGCCCTTTTTTACTCATTTAAAGTACGCTCTAGCGTGTTTAAATCGCACTTTATGGAACGCGCGTTTTTTTTAAGTTACCATGGCAACATCAACAAATCAACAAAATGTGAAGTCTAAATGTCAACTTTTAACTATAAATCTGACAGGAATATTTTAACGCCTTCTTAGCAACTTCATCCTTGCTAATTGCCTTAATGAATGCATGCACTTTAACAAATGATTTTAAATCAACCCCTTTATTTATCCTCAACAGACATTGCAATTTCGAATGTATGGCCCACATAGTCGATGCTTTGTACTGTTCCGACATTTTCTGAAGGTAAGCAAGCACAACTCGTTCATCTACATCTACTACGTTTTGCTCCTCCATCCATGTTATGAACCTTTCATATTCTTTTTTATAAACGTCTTTGGATTTTTCAGGTATTAACCGCGATTCTGCTTTGGTATTTAATTTATCAATGTTAGAACTCATTTTACAACACACAATAACTAGTAAAAACTGTGATGTCAACTATTAATCTTATGTGACAGATTGCAAATTAATGTTTGTGTTTTTCATTTCCATGACAACAAGATATTGTGATGTCACATCACGAATTCATTAATAGTTCTTATTTCCAAATTTTTAATAATAATATCAATATTTATGTTTTCAAAGTGTACCAATAAAAAAAATAGCGTAAAGTATTCGTGGATAACTGGTCTTTAAAACACTTGCTTTATTTCGAGCACTCGGCTACGCCGTCGTACTCGAAAAATCGCGCGTGTTTTAAAGACCTGTTTATCCGCTTATATTTTAATATACTATTTTAAGTTATACACACAATAAAACAATAACAGGAATAAATAGTTTATTTAAATAATAGAACAGTTGCTATAGTCAAGAATATTTTTCTTGCCATAATTTTTTCTGTCATCTTAGGTTGGTAAAACATATTTTAGAGTCATGTATTTTTTTATATAGGTGACAAAATATTCACAAAAAGGACTACTGGGGTAAAATGAATGGCTTATTAGTCACGTGCCAAAGTATTTTTCCTGATTTTTGCCTACACAATTCCGCTAACCATAACAAAACAATATTTTATTGTAAAAAAGATACATTTATTTATGCGGCATTTTCTAATAAATCGTGGTTAAGGAGGTGTTCCCTCGTTCTTCCCAATTTACTGAGCGGCACTAAAATATTAATTTACATTTAAAAATCCTCAATATTAATATATTCTAAATAAGCTGTACATAAGAATGTTGTAAATTGTTCCTCTGGACATGTCTAGAGGAACAAGCAAAAAAATGTCCAAAAGATTCTAATTTTGAAGTCAAGTTATTAGAAAGATAAATACCCTCGCGGTTTCTTGGAAAAACAAGCATTCCAAAGTGGAGTTTAAATAATACAGACTTTTAAGTCTTCACAACATAAAGTCACTCAATAAAAACCAAAAAAAAAAACTTTTTCGGCGAAAAAAATATAATCGTCATCTCTCACTTTAGCTTTGACAGGAGAGAATGGAAATGTTATCAACTTTAAAATGCGCATTTGTTGGCGGTACTAAATTAATACAAAAATTGATAGTTTATGAAATAACACTACTGTCCAGAGGAACAATCGTCCAGAGGAACAATCGTCCAGAGGAACACGTATTGCCCCTACTGGTGAAATCTGGCGTTACGAATTTTGAATAAAAATTTTGCAATAAGTGGCGCGCGAGTTGTTTGAAAATGGGAAATGACACGCAGTGACATTTCTTTATTTAAGTGAAATTTCAACGCATGCCGGGAAGTCGCTAGTTATAAATAAATTTAAATGTCTTTATAAATGTAACCAGCCAAATTATTTTTGTAGTAAAACTTCTTTAAGCACACTTGACTTGGGGAGTAAGCTGGTGAATGCGTGATGACAGCGTTAAGAAATGTGTGATCGGGCGAGGCGAACGGTCGGGCCTTTACGCATGATTGACTTGGGGAGTAAGCTGGTGAACGCGTGACGAGAGTGTTATGAAAAGTGTGATCGGGCGAGGCTAACGGCTGGGCGAGGCGAACGGAAGTTGAGAGGGAGATATAAGTTAGTGAAGTTTTACTTCAGAAAGCACACTCGTTTTTTTTTATAAATTCTTCTTATCATCTCAATTACCTAAGAAGTCTCATTTTATTTCCAAAATGCTTTCAATATCAAAGAATAGGTCAAACAATTAGGAATACATATGAAAAAAAAAACATTTCAGTAAGACAGTATTCATGGTTCAATTCGTTCTTCGGTGATATTTTTAGCAAATGTAAAACAAATGGAATAGTCTTTCGCAATTTTTTTCAAAGATTACTTGGCTGTCCTCACGAATTATTATATTTTTCCTGGCGGCAATCCAATATTTCTGGTAGCATATTATGCTTTATTAGATTTTGGAACCGGGCGAATCTCGGCAACGTACGAAAACACATACATTTTTTTATGTTACCTAGTACGGAAAAGCAATACCACTGATTTTAGAGCCCAACACGTTGCGCTGTTTTGTTGGCTTATTCGTAATATAGGTAATGGTGTTCCGCAATTCACTTTTCACTTCCAACATGCCTTTTGGGATTTATTATCTTTTTTAGAGAAATCTATATTGAACTTTGTGTGTGGAATTGGTAAAATAGCGTCATTTTTCATTCGTCAGCGACCTGAGGTAAAAACTTTCCTTCGGGCCTATATCATCTTAGGGGATGTTGTGTGGAGGGTATTTTCGTGGAAAGGAAGTTGTGAAAATTCTGGGAAGGAAAAAGGAATCGGGGGTCAGTTTCTCCAGGAGCGATGGACGTATGAATCAGTGGCGGTTCGTGAGTTTTCTGTGAATCAGAGTGCTAAGGTTGAAAAATATGACGTTATTGATGTTTTTGTAGCTGTAAATTTTTTTTCAGCTGCAAAAACATAAGTTATGTCGTATTTTTCAATCTTAGCACTCTAGCTCACTGAAAACTCACCGACCGATACTGGTACGCCACGCAGTGGGCAGATGCATCCATCGCCAAGACGTAGGCAAATCTCTCCCCATGAACCCGGGCACATCTGCTTAAATCTCCAAGCAAACTACTTGGGGTGACCTATGGAAGAGGTGTTGGTTATCCATTAAATGGTTCCCGGGATGGTGGTAACCATACTGCTGAGATTGTTCATTTAAATATTTTGACTTTTACATTAATATATAAGTCTTTCTTTTACATAAATATAACCTACTACTCACCATGTTTTTTAACATATTTATTGCTTACGTGTTTCACTTCAATCTAGACTTCCTCAAGACAGTATCTATCATTCTATACCATGTACAGTAAAACGCGTATAATTTTCCAATTGCAGCTTTTGCAAATTTTGTGATATCTTCGAATTATTTTAGATAGGCAGGATTGCATGTTCTTAACTTTTCTTTCATTCTTCTTATCGCCCTTCTTAAAGAGACCACAAGACGAAAAAGATGTAGCAGGTTAATTGTCGCCACTCCACCAAGGAGTAAGAAGGGGGTAGTGTCGCCATTAAAAATTACTGCAATGCGCGACGTTGCTCGTCCGGAGCCTCGGGCGCACTAAACGGAGATGATTTACGTTTATACAAGACGTGGAAATATTTAAAGCCATCTCGCTGAGACGTCTCCCACGTAGAGGGTGGAGCATGACTCTAGAAATGAATAGTGCATAAAAAATGATTTTATTTCGGCGTGCAGACATTAAAAATCTACTTTGCGCTGATGACTTTAATATCGCTGCTATGAAAGCTAAAAAATGCCCACCGCTCATTTTTTACTCTCTCCTCCTGTTCGTCCTAAGTGCAGCGAAAACCTATATTTTTCTGACTATATATCACTGTCTATTCGAGCATCGCGGCTAGGGTTGCCATCTTCTAAAATAAAAAAAAGCCTGACTCTGCGCTGTATTAGGCCGGACATTTTGCCCTAAAAGCCGGACATACATATGTAATTTTGAACATAACTTTTATACATAATAATAAAAAATTTTTTACAAGTTATAGTTGTTAATTAATCACACATTAGACAGTTTAATAACAACAATCACTTATTCTTCTCATCATTTGGCATTTATATAGAATATGTAACAAAATGTAACAACATATAACAAAATAAATAATATTAAGTCTTCTGTCTGTAGACATAACATAATAAACTTATAAAACAAACAAACAAAACGTAACTCTTTTTCTGGTTAAACAGTTAACTAAAAAATTGCACCAAACAAATATACGAGTATAATGAAACTCATCTGTCTTTGTGAACAAAAACGAAAAAAATAAATTAAAATCTCGACTTCTCCAAATTATTCAAAAATTACAAAAATCTACAATTTTGCATATTTGGCCTTTTCACCTACTTTATCCAAAGCGTCATTTTCTTTGGGAATATTTTCATAAAATTCTTGACACGTCATTTTTAAATTACACAATGTTAATTATTAACACAACATCATCTTAGCAATTGTTTTTGTAATTTATTGCATTCCTTGGTCCACTGAGCGCGTATTAAAGAGAAAACTCTTTCAGCATTGGCGCCATGGCCTGGAATCGCAAAGTTCTGCCATTGGTCAAAAAGTTTACTGTCATAAATTTTTGATATACATAAAAGAGCCGACTAAAGATAAAACCCTCTCGAACCAAGAATAGCCACTGTCGCCCACTCCCTCCTCGTCCGTAACACGTTGCGCCCTGCGTAGCTTGCGTTGGGTTCGTTCTGCAGGCGCTGCGTGCACCGCGTTACATTAACAAAAAGCCTAACAAAAGCCGTACAGGCCTGACATATAAATATTTAGCCGGACACGACCTAAAAAAACCAAACATGTCTGGCTAAAGCCAGACAGATGATGGCAACCCTAATCGCGGCGATTGGTTGCTGACTGCACAGTCAACCGCACATCATAAATGGTAGAATTTACAAAGAAAGGAAAACCTACTTGTGTTTGTGTTAATATTATTTGTTTTGAATTTTATTATTATTTGCTCTTTGAATTATTTGATTTTATTTTAGTTGAATTTCAATTTCATTTTATATATTTATTATAATATTATTGAACTACAATTCGTTTGAATTTATTGAATAAAACATTTGTGTTGCTCTGTAAAAACAAAGGAACAACATTTAAATTTGTTAAGTAAATTTCCTTTTATGAAGAATCTAACTGATGTTTATAATAAATAAATAAACAAGTGACGTTTACATTTTAACTGTGAAACACTACGCTGAACGCTACAAAATTTAACCCATCTAATCACGGGAGACCCAAGTTGTCCCAAAATATCGTATGCCGTTATAATATCAGGAGACCCAGATTGTCCCAGAGCGACCGTACATTATTAAAAGTTAGATATCTCTCTTCCTGTTTTTTTTGTTGTTGTTTGTTTGTTTTTGGGGTATTATGCCGTATTACGCTACCTCCTCCTTTAGCAATTTGGGAGGCGGGAATGGGTACCGCCGCCCCGGGAACCTTTATTGGATAACCAACACCTCTGCCATAGGTCACCCCAAGTGGTTCGCTACGTTTGGTGATTTAGCAGGGGTGCCCGGGTTCATGGGGTGAGGTTTGTCTAGGTCTTGGAGGCGGATGACCTACCCACCCCTTAAACCCTTTTCCTTCCCAGAACTCTCCTCTCCTTCTTTTCCTTAAAAAAAACCCTCTACACAGCATCCCCAAAGATGACATAGGCCCTGATGAAAATTATTTTCCTCAGGGCCTCCTGCGTGGAGCTCATGTAAAAAAAAAAAAAAAAAAAAAAAAAAAAAAAAAAAAAAAAAAAAAAAAAAAAAAAAAAAAAAAAAAGCCAACGTTTCGGATAGCGTTACAGTGTCCATCATCAGATCAGGGCAGATGTGTAAATGTTAGTGGTAAAATGTGTGCTTAAGTACTTCGAAGCAATACCGTGTTGCCAGCTCCACTCCACTGCGAGCTGGAATTACAGTAAACTAGAAGATGGTTTTCTGTATTTAGCTTTGGTGTAGCCGTCAATTACCGGATACCAAGAACTATTGAGCTTAGCTCCGTCGTCTCTATTAATGTTAATAGGATTTTTATGAATTTCAATTGCCTCTGTAATTAGGCGTGCTCTATAAGTTTGGGTCTTCCCAGAACTTCAGGAACAAATCCAAAGTAATGGCCGGTTTCAATTAAATGCTCGGCGATTGCCGATTTGTCAGGGTTTCCAAGTTTACACGCTCGAAAGTGTTCCGATATTGTTTGGCCCACATAGACCTTATCGCATCCGGAACAGCTGAGTTTATATACTCCATCTGTTTCTAGAGGAAACTTGGTCTTTGCAGTCCTCAAAAAGTCTCGTATTTTTGTAGTGGTTCCGAAGACAGTCTTGATGCTTTCTTTTTTCAAAAGCCTGGCAATCCTGTCTGTCACATTGTGAACGTAAGGCAGGAAAGCGCAGCCCTTTGACTTTTGTTCAATTCTGTCTTCGTTTGGTGCAGATTTGGCTCTTATGATTTGCCTTGTCTGCCTTGCCGGGTAACCATTACGCTCGCGCTCCAGTGCATCGGTGAGCTTTGTAAGTTCCGCTCCGATTTTCGTTTCTTCATATATTCTGGTCGCTCGGGTTACCAACGTGTGGATAAGTCCTCTCTTCTGCGCTGGGTGGTGATGCGAATCGGCATGTAGATACCGATTTGTATGAGTTGGTTTCCTATACACTGTGTGTCCTAGGCTACCATCTCCTTTTCGCATCACTTCCACATCTAGAAAAGGCAGGATTTTGTGGTTATTTTCCAGCGGCATTGTGAACTTAATTTTACTGTGAAGTGAATTAAGATGGTCTACGAATTCGTTCAGTTTCTCTGTTCCATGAGGCCAAATGGCGAAGACATCATCGACATAACGCCACCATACCTTTGGAACAGCCGAAGCTGTGTCGAGTGCCACTTCTTCAAACTTCTCCACAAAGAAGTTAGCTAGAACTGGCGACAACGGACTGCCACTGACTGATCAGTAAACTTAAGAAGGTTAAGACTGACAAAAGGGATATTCTTGTCAGTTTTGACGTAGTTTCTCTTTTTACGAATGTGCCTCTAGAAGACTCCATGACAATGCTCAGGGAGATATATGAGGAAGACATTTGCAAACTTTATGAACACTGTCTCAAAACAGGATATTTTGCATTTCAGGGTGAACTTTTTGAGCAAGTGGAAGGAGTTGCGATAGGCAGTCCGTTGTCGCCAATTCTAGCTAATTTCTTTATGGAGAAGTTTGAAGAAGTGGTACTCGTAGTGGACACTGTAACGCTGTGCGAAACGTTGGCTAAAGGAGGAGGTAGCGTTACACGGCATAACACCCCAAAAACAAACAACAAAAATACTTTTGGCCGTGAAAATCTAAAATCATATCTCTATTCCTGTCTTGCAAACATTTTTGATTTCTTTTATGTTAGAAAGCGAAAGAAATAATGCTTCTTATTGCCGTAGGAATAAATTAGCTACATTGTTCAGATATTTTACAAACCCGATCATAAGTGACGATTTTATTTTGCGCCAATTTGTGACGTAACAAACACTTAATTTTAAAATAAAATTGTATGACTGTGATAAAAAGAGAAGTGACAGTTTTTACACATTTTCTTTAGAAAAGTCATCTGTGCTTACAATTTTAAGTTTATTCTGTTTTAAGTACCTACTTTAATTCGAATGTTAGCAGGTACGTATTTTTAATCCCAATTTACATTTCCGATATCAAAATTTAAAAAATGTTGATTTCTAATAAACAGTTCGAAAAGATTATTTTATCTAGATTTTGGAACAATTTTTGTTTTTGCAAAAGGGTAAAAAAAACATTTAAAATGCGTGGGAAGAACCAGGAATTTTGCACGCAAACCTTGACGGGCAAAAGTTCATAGATATTATTTTCTTATTTACAATACAACGAATACATTACCTTTACACACACATGTAAATGTAAATTATATTAGAGGCTCTGCTGAAAAACAGCTGCTTTTCAGGAGATATCGTGAATGTATATCGGAGCAATGAACAATTTGTCAATAGAATGTCAAATGTTACAAAAACAGATATATGCGTTTGCAAAAATCTATTGACAAATAAATGTTTTTTATTGTTATTATTATTTGAAACTTGCTTTATTCTTGTTTAAATTTTTGACGGATTTCGTAAAATTTAATCGTACTAAGTGTGCACTTCAAAGGTAAATTCATGATCATTATTTCGTCAATAAAAAATATTATTATATTATATCACCATCTTGCCGCACTCTGTATATGTACACTTAGAGTATCATCTGACACTTCATTATCACATTGTTCCCTAAAGAGTTGTCTATGACTATGATTACATCTCCGTACCTCCTCCCTCAACGTATAATCAGCTCTGCTTTCCGCCACGGGTAACGATGTTCACGTTTCAGGTAAGACATCGTTAAGGGATCAACCATAGTGAACCACTTCTACTGCTCCACCGTCTAAAGAGAATAATAAATAATTAAACTAGTCCCACCGAGAGTTCGTACATACGTCATCGACGACGGTCCTCTTCCTTTTCACAGGTCATGTATGAAAACGAATAAGTTAGAAATTCCAGAACGGTGACGACATGTACGACCTCTCGCTGGGAATAGTGTACATGGCTTCATCTTGGCAAGGCACAGCGGTTTAGGTAATTTTTAATGGGGGTTTAGAGGGGAAATTTCAAAGTTTAGATAGGAAAATTAGAATCACCATTCACAAAAAATCTCTTAATTTTTTTTCTACTTTCTACTTGAAAAATTGATAAAATATCCGAAAATAATTTTTTACCAATAATGCAAAAATATTTTGTGCATCACATGTCATGACATTTTTCGAAAGTGACATCTGTCGAATTGTTTAAACGTTATTTATGGTGGACGGTGCGTCGCGACAATATACGAATATTTTGGCCCTGGTTATAGGGAGGTAAGTACCTCGAGAGACAAACTCTTTACGAGGCAGAATATTGTTCGTATGAAATATTTCAAAATAATTATCTGTTCATAGGGTGCGTTCTGAATTCCGCTCCTATGAACGGATTTTAACACCGAGCGAATTTATGAGTAAAATGGCGTGGCTTAAAGTGTACAAATATCATAATGATTTGTGGTAGCCTTTTAGACTTTGCTGCTGTTTGGGAGTTCACTGCACGGTGCACAGTGCACATACGCTCCTTAAGAGAGTTTTCTGGCAGCTTTCGCCACTGTGCAAATAGTTAGTAAATGTTGTTATATTAAATTATGTTTCATTCGAGCGATGTAATAACTACTCTAGCGAAATGAATAAATTTAACAATGTTCTGCTTAACATCGGCTCAAGTTGCATTAACTGTCTTGACCTTTGATTCTTTGAATTTTCCGTTGTAAATAATATCTAATAAGTATTTTATCTGTCATTAGCTTAAATTGTTGTAATAAGTTGCAATGGTAATCGCTCCATGGATAAAAATAATTAGAATTGACTTGTTATGTACAAGATATGTAAAAGAAGAATTGACCTGTTATATAGAGATATCTGCAACAAGAATTGACTTGTTATGTACAAGATATGTAAAAGAAGAATTGACCTGTTATGTAGAGATATCTGCAACAAGAATTGACTTGTTATGTACAAGATATGTATAAGAAGAATTGACCTGTTATGTAGAGATATCTGTAACAAGAATTGACTTGTTATGTACAAGATATGTATAAGAAGAATTGACCTGTTATGTAGAGATATCTGTAACAAGAATTGACTTGTTATGTACAAGATATGTATAAGAAGAATTGACCTGTTATGTAGAGATATCTGTAACAAGAATTGACTTGTTATGCACAAGATATGTATAAGAAGAATTCACCTGTTATGTAGAGATATCTGTAACAAGAATTGACTTGTTATGCACAAGATATGTATAAGAAGAATTGACCTGTTATGTAGAGATATCTGTAACAAGAATTGACTTGTTATGTACAATATATGTATAAGAAGAATTGACCTGTTATGTAGTGATATCTGTAACAAGAAATGACTTGTTATGTACCAGATATGTAAAACAAGAATTGACTTGTTTTATAGAAGATACTAGCAGACCCAGCCACACGTTACTGTGGCTAATGAAACACAACGCCATTACCCAACCTTTATAACAAACGCCACATTCCACACCGTCCGCTTGCCAGCTGCACGCTGCCTGAATTGAATCTTTGAAATTCTTGACTTTTCTCTACTATAATATACTTGAATTATACATATAAAGTTTCTTCTTGAATCACTCTATCTATTGGTGAAAAACGCACGATAATCCGTTGCGGAGTTTAAAAGATCTAAACGCACATACAACGGGAGCCACTTCATTTTATACTTAGTAAAGATAAAGATAAAGACGTATAACAAGAATTGAGAGAGTGTTAGATACTTTCACTTTCAGTGTAGCCCTAGTGAAAAATTCGCATTTGAAAGTTGCTTGAAAAGATTTTAGTTCTATTTGGAGTTTTCTTATTAGATTAATTATTTTTTAGTTTAGTTCTATATCCTTCCCTCTCCCATACCATTCAGACTCAGAACAATCCCAAATCGGGGATTCCATACTCCGGAAAGTAGGGACCCGATAGACTTGTCGATGACAATGAATTCCTGCGCCGACATGTAAAGGTTGCAAAAATAAGGCAGAAAGAGATAGAGAGAGAGCCCTGGGGAAGTGATTTACCTCAGGACCTCCTTTGAGGAGCTAATGCAAAACAAATAAAAAGAACTTTACATTTGATTTGTACATTTTTTTAAATAATAGAACAAAGAAAGAAATAAAATGATTCGTACGAAAATTCAATATTCAATCTAACATAAATATGGCACTTGCGGGTTGTTTAAAAATATTTGAAGAATTCATTTAATGTTTGAAATTAATTGTCACATTCTGTGTAAGTTCTGTTATTATATCATTATATACCGGTTGCTTCAAAAAACTAAAATAATCACAGAACTTAGTAGAATTTATAATATTTAATAAAATGAAGATAATATTAGCGAAATTCAATCGAAGATCTGGAGACAGAAAAATTAGAAAAAAATATTGGCACCTCTGTATCTATCAATCAATATCTTTTTCTGATTTTTCTGTAGGTATCCAGATTTTCAATTGAGTTTCGCTAATATTGTATTTATTTAAATAAGTTTTATAATTTGAGATTTTACTCATAAAGTTAAACATAAACATTAATAGAATTTACCCAGAACGTAAAAAAAATCTAGTGCAATTCACACGCGGTGAAGTGAAACCTTCACCACACAATCTCAACTAATAGGAGCCTTGAAAAGTGAGCTTATATCAAAGCTGTCAATGCGATAAGGTTTCATTCTATCTCATTCTCTCACAGGATAAATCCTATAGCTGTTTGTCTCTTTTTGTTGTAGTTTCCGGTTCATAGAGTTTCAAATCACAACAGTGCTAAATATGCTTAATTTAAAAAACATGTGTGCAGTTCACGCGCTGAAAGTGAAACCTTCTGAAAACTAAAGTAGACAAGTAGAGTGGGGAGGCTACGAAGCACCGCACAAATAGGAGACCGATTATTCTTATAGTTGTTTGTGTTTGTCTCTTTGTAGTGTCACTTTTTCTTTTCATCGAGTTTCAAAAAGTTTTCACTTCAAAAATTAACTTCAAATATTTGATGAACTATCGGATCTGCCCTGATGATGGACACTGCAACGATGTCCAAAACGTTGGCTAAAGAAGGAGGTAGCGCAACACGGCATAACACCCCAAAAACAAATAACTAAAATTTGATGAATTGTTCAAATTTATTTGATATATCCTAAACTTGAAAGAATTAATACAAACATCGCTGTTGTAGTTTTATATAAATATTGAAACTTGACTGAAAATATCATGGAGCTACGAAACCCGCCAAGTAGAATATATTATTCATTCAGTTTCCGCGTTTCGTTTCGCATTCAGTTTCCATGTGCTAATAAATAATGTTACGTAGTTTGCAGTAAATTTCACTTTGAACACGTACTTTGTTCCGTGTTTCAATTATATTATTAATATTTTTCAGTTATTGAATTTGCTAGCAATTTTAAAGAAGGTTTATTTTTGCTACTTGGTTATAAGAAGGTTAATAATTAAGAGCCCTTGATCATGTTTTACTTGCATTCATAGATTATTACGTTTTAAACAAATCCGTTTAGTTATGAGTTAAAATTTATAACTGTAAAAATTCCGGAGTACTGAAGGACGAAAAGTCAAACGGTGTGAAATTGATAATTTTTTTGATATTTTACTAACTAGCCCATATTTTGCCATTTTTGAATATTTCTCAACGTTTATGTTGTTTGTTTTTGGGGTGTTATGCCGTGTTACGCTACCTCCCCCTTTAGCCAACACATCTGCCCTAATGATGGACACTGTAACGCTGTCCGAAACGTTGGCTAAAGGAGTAGGTAGCGTAACACGGCATAACACCCCAAAAACAAACAACAAAAATACTTTTGGCCGTGAAAATCTAAAATCATATCATTTCTCAACGTGTTCGAAAACTAAAAAAACTCTTTTTTAAAAGTGCTGAAATCCGCTTTCAAATTTTATAATTCGAAATAATTTTTTAATAAAAAAAAACTTTTAAAACGTTTCACTTCATTTAATTAAATATTATAATTTGAGATTTTACTCATAAAGTTTAAAAAATTTAAATATTTATTCACTTTATTTTTTTGTATCGTCACTTAACTTTTTTGTGGTTTCATGTGAAAAAAAATCCCAAAGTCTCAAACTAGTTACAAATTAAACTTTGTTAAAGCTGATTTTACAAAAATTTATGAATTGCTTTCCTCGACAGATTGGTCATTTTTGAGCTTAAATGATAACGTTAATTTGTCAGTAGAAATATTTTATGATATTTTTTATAATGCAATTGATTTACAAGTTCCCATGACAAAAGTTATGTTAATAAATACTAAATGGTTTAGAAACGATCTTGTTGGAGTTATTTCTCAAAAGAAAATTAGTCACAAAATTTATAAAACAACTAGGAATATAGATGACTGCAATAAATTTCGAGGTCTGCGGTCTAAATCTAAAATAATGTCAAAAATGTGCTATGTGAACTACATGGATAAATTTTAACAGTTAGCAATTGTGAATTCACTAACTGCTTTCAAATTATCTGAGACTCTTAATAGTAAAGAATCAGGATTTCCTTCCACAATGTATTATAAACACCAAATAGCTGATAACTCTTGAGATATAGTCAACTTGTTTGCTGATTTCTTTGGTGAAGTCTATGACAATAAACCTGATTCTCCATTACATGATTTTACATTTGACGATTGTATTGATTTCTTTAACAGTTCAAAACAAAATAAATCCGCAGGCCCTGATAACGTTCCTCCAATATTTTTATTAAAATGGGTATCAATATTAACAATTCAACTAATGAAAATTTTTAACCTCTCTTTTTCCTCTTTTTATGGTAGGGGTGGAGCCGTTGTTAGTTAATAAAACATTGTTCTAAACTGTCAAATTAGTATAAGCTTTCCCTGACGAAGGAACGTTTGTTCCGAAACCGGTCGGATTTGCACATTTTATAAGTGGTTTATACAAAGTTGCATTGTTTCATTTTATTATAATGGATAACCACAAAGTAATAGCTACATTCAAAAATATATAATGAACTATTTTTAAATATTGATAAATATCAATTTACATCTTTCTGTAGAAACAAAAATCCTGTTATGTCTCATCACGGCATCAATAATATTTCTCTTAAAAAGATGTCTCATATCAAGGATCTCTGGGTATCGTATTTGATGAAAAATTAACATTTGTTCCACACATTAATGAAGGTTCTAATAAGGCTATGAAATGTTTGGGATTTATTTTAAGAACAGAAAAAGATTTTACATCACTTTATTCATTTAAAATTCTCTTCACTGCTTTAGTAAGAAGTAATTTAGAATACAATTCCACTATTTGGTCCCCATACTATATAGCACATCAAATAAAAATTAAGGAAGTTCAAGATAAATTTTTAAGGTTCATTAATTTCAAACTCTCCATACCCATTGAACATATTAATAATGTTAACTTAATGAAAATACTAAATTTAACTGACCTATCGTGTAGAGTGTAGAAGACCAAGAGCGATTTGGTTCTTTTATTCAAATTAGTCAATGAATCACTTGACGCACCTGACTTAACAAAATTAATAACATTCTGAGTACCAAATCGTGACACGAGACTTCCAGAGCTGTTCTTTGTTTATCCGTCTAAAACTAACTAGTTAATTAACTCCCCAATCCAAAGACTATGAAGGCTAGGAAATAAATTCAGTTCTGTTGATATTTTCATTTATTCCTTCTTCTTCTTTGCAATGCACTCTCGTATATTACGCAGCCAAGACATTTGTCTCCTACCAGGCCCTCGGCGACACTCTATCTTGCCTTTCAATATCAAATGGAGCAAGTGATACTTCTCCCCTCGAAGTATATGACCCAGATATGAAATTTTCCTGATTTTTATTCATGTAAGCAGTTCTCTATCTGCTCTAGCCCGCCTTAGAATTTCTGTGTTGGTGATCATGTCGGTACATGGGACCTTGAGCATTCTCCGGTGAAGCCTTTTATTTCTTACCTAAATTTATATCAAAGATTTATAAAATTCTGTTGTAAATGTTATTATTATTAGTCTCATATTATTTTGGTTGTTATTTCTTAATCTTCTATTAGTGTAAAGGAAAAGAAATAATACTATAAAATAATTGGTATTTCATTGTTTCTATTTCTATTATTACTGTTACACGATATATGTAAATGCTCCAAGGGCGTAAATAAATAAATAATCTTTTCTTTAAATTCCTATCGGTAACTTTAGTTTCATAAAGTTGAACATTTTAAGTATTTTGTGGACTTTTAGATTTGAATATAAAGCGTGGTACTTTCTTTATCTAATTCAGTTTAGATTATATTTCTCTCCATGATAGAAAGTGAAAATTAGGAATAGTTGGTGGAATGTGATATTTGTACAAGAAAAATTCGAATTATATTCATGTTTGTCGATGGTGTATTCGAATGCTTTAGAATTTTCCAATGAATTATTCGTAATTAACTGCAACTCATTCTAGTGTGTAATACTGTAGGTATATAACATAATGTTATGTTAGAATGAGTTGCAGTGAATTGCATATTGCATCTTTAAAATTATTGATCGCATTTTTATTGACTCACCTTTGGTGCAACTCATCCGGTTTAACATTCCTTGCCGTAGACTCAGAAATCTATCTATCTATCTATCTATCTATCTATCTATCTATCTATATATCAATCTATCTATATATCTATCTTCTATCTATCTATCTATGTAAATAAAAATGATTTGCTGAAATGACGGCACCAAATTGGATAATTTTTTTTGTGTTCGTTATTGTCAGGACAGGGTTTGTATATAACTACTGATGAGTTCTGGCATTACGAAATTTGTATTAAAAAATTGCAATAGGTGGCACGCGAGCTGTTCGAAAACTGAATGTACAGGGACTGAATGTGTGGAATGCGGAAGGGGGGAGGGTGGAAGGGAAATCGGGTAGGGGTTTCGTTGGAGGGGGGAGAGGAACCCGGGAGGGGGGGAGGAAACTCGGGAGGAGTTGCAAGGTGGGGAATCGAATGCGGAGAGGGAAGGTGGAGGAGGGGGAGTGTGAACGCGAGAGGGAAAGGAGACGCGGGAGATGTAGGGGAGGCGGAAGAGGAATGGGACGAATTGAAAAGGACACGCAGGGAGAAACACTTTCTTTATTAAATGGCATAGCAACGCATGCCGGGAACCAGCAAGTAATTAATAAAATTGCTTTTCCTCAATCAACACTACTCTTAAAGTTATGAGTAAGTGGTACTCGTATATATCATACTGCACTATCAAGAACGTCGAGACTTGTTAAATCAAAGCCTTGACATTTTTATTGGCAATCCAAAGGATTTTTGTCGGTATATGCGGAAAGAAACAAAGAAGGATTTTGTGGTATTTGGGGAATTCATGTAGCTTCAACATCCTTCAACAGATGTTTTTAGAATAGATAGTTATATGTAGTTTTGAGGTGTCTCAACAGATTTAAGTACTCATGTCTAAAGTACGAACGGTTTCGGAAATAGTCGATGATACACGGAAGACAGCTGGGCTTCCGCAGTGTCGGGTTCTCTATTCAATATATTGCTGTATTTAAATTCAATCTTCTTTACATAGTATTGTTAAGTTATGTATTTGGTATGGAAAACACTGTTATTATTTTATTAAAGACTTTTTATTGAAGAGGTGTTTACACCATTGACATTGATTGACATTAGTTCTCAATAGATAAAACCACAGATGACAATAATTATAAGAAGTAGTTCATCACTAGTGATGTGCAACATACAGCAATAGTGATGTGACAAGTATAAAATGAAGTCGCTCCCGCTGTATGTGCGCTTAGATCTTTTAAACTACACAGCGGATTTTCATGTGGTTTTCACCAATAAACTTCAGCTACTAGTTATTAAACTACTTTATGTGCAGATACCGTCGTTGTTCAGTAAAAGGTGCTTGAGCTACTACAACTAAACTTTAATAATAGTTTTTTTTTTAAATTTTTAATATAAGTATACTACATCTTAACAGTTATGTTTTTCTAACCAAACACTACAAAATGGTTTAGATATAAAATACACAACAACAGCTTAGGTAACACAACTTATCACAGAAAGCTGTCTGAACCGTTTAGTTTAGCTAGAATATCTGAATCGTTAAGCTGTCATAAATTTATTTATTTTATTTATTTATTTACTATAGATATATACAAAAGTACAAAGCACATATTAGGAAGCTTTGCCTGTCCAACTAGGAAAGTTTTCCGTACCAGGACAGACAAATTTACAGGTTTAGTTCATATTATACATACATAATTACATAACAAAAAAAATAGAAAAAGAACCTGGTAGCATAAAGTATATTCGGATTTGCGGAATTAACCTGATAACATAACATAATAAACTGCTGTTTAGCAAACAGTTGCTAAAAGTTCAGCAGTCGCCACAGCAACTAAACTGTTAAGTAGATAATTACTGAAAATTTTGTAAATAGTACCTAAACATTTCTTTCAGTGTAGAGTGATTCAAGAGGAAGGTTTATATGTATGCAAATTAACAGATGGCGTTGGTATAAAGGTTGGGTAAGCCACAGCAACGTGTGGCCGGATCTGCTAGTTTATTTATATAACGATAGGTACTTCTCTACCCGCAAATAATTTAACGATACTAACTTCTCTACCCAAATCATGTAAAATCTTTTTTTTATTTCGTTAATAATAAAGCTGTCTACTGAGCTCGAGGCCCTCATGTGATTTTTCACAAATTGGTGAAATACAAACAACGATTATTTTTATTATCATTCCATTTCACCAGTGGAAAATGTGGTAGCATTTTTCTCATGGAAAATAAACCAATCGCTTATCACGAGCATACAATTTGCAAACTTGCCAAAAACGTGTAGTTCATAATACAGTGGCAAGCATCCAGTAAAAATAAGCGCTGTTAATAAAGTCTGCATTGGTTGCCCAACGTTATTTCCAACAATAAAGTAAGAACAAAATACTATTAAAAATTAAGTTTGACATTGTTTCCTTTGCTGTCTGGAAGATATCGGTTATTTTTCGTTACGCTAGTATTACGATCAGTGGCCAAATGTAGCTATAATTGCGAAAAAAGATATGAAAGGTACTGTATGTAGGGGCTTTAAATGCCTAGAAATAACGTGGAAAAAAACAGTGTGTGTTCAATTAACATGCGGTAGAGGTGAAAACTTAAAAAAACTAAAATAGACAAGAGAGGGTAGGCTATGAAGCACCGCACAAAGAGGAGACCGATAACACCATATCATTCTCTCTTAGGCTAAATATTTTATGTTTTAAATAAATTAAACAATTTAACTTTGTTTGAACCACTTATATAATGAGATAAGTTTTAAGATTTTCACGGCCAAAAGCATTTTCGTTATTTGTTTTTGGGGTGTTATGCTGTGTTGCGCTACCTCCTTCTTTAGCCAACGTTTCACGATTATTGTACTGATTGATTATTTTGTACTGGTGAAAGTTAGTGGTGCTGGCGGCACGGTATCGCTTCGAAGTAAATAAGCACACACTTCACGACTAAAAATTACACATCTACCGGATCTGCCGGATCTGCCCTGATGATGGACACTGCAACGATGTCCGAAACGTTGGCTAAAGAAGGAGGTAGTGCAACACGGCATAACACCCCAAAAACAAATAACGAAAACACTTATATAATGAATGAAAATCACTCTTATTTATAAATGTTAACCTCAATACAGGCTGTTAGTCCTAGTGAGGTTAATTTTTTTTGTATGTAAAAATAAAAAATAAGAACAATAATTGTAATAAGAACATATAGGTGAGAAGTTAAAAATAAATGAGTAAATACGACCGGTTTCGGAACAACTGTTCCTTCTTCAGGGAAAGCGTATACTAATTTCACAGTTTCGAAATATGGATGGGAACAATGTTTTATTATGGTAGGGGTGGAGCCGTTGCTAGATATTAATGTAGAGTGGGTGGGTAGGGGAACAAATCCATGATTGGACTATAAGACAATATTTTTTGTTTGTTGATAAAATAGATTCATTATTTTAAAGGGTTTTTTTTTATTTCCAAGGCATCTAAGTTATCTAAAAGTCTTCCTTTATGATTAATATGAAGAATGTTTATCCCTGTATTTTTTTCAAAACTATGGTTATTTTCAATGATATGGTTAGCGAACTCAGAAAAATTATTATTATTAAGACACCTTAAATGTTCTTTGATTCTGATTTCAAAATTACGAGTTGTTTTTCCAATATAAAATGAGGGACAATCATTACATTTGAGTTTATATATTCCGGAATTAGTCAATTTATGGTCTTTATCTTTAGCGTTTCTCAAAAAATTACCGATATTATTTTTTGTATAAAAAGCTGGTTTAATATTAGAAGGGAGATTTTTGGAACATTGAACTGAAAAATTATTAATAGACAAAATTTTACGCCCTTCTTTATCATTAATATTTATTTATTTATTTATTTACGCCCATTTAGGCTTTTACATACATATATACACTTAACAATATGTACGAAATTATACTAGTAAATAGTGCAGGAAATGACTGTTTACATCACTTGCACATAAACAAATATATAGCAAAAATACTATTGAATTTGATCCACCAGTAAGCAGGCATAAAATATAAAAACAAAAAACATACAAAAATAGCTCTCTCCTTCAGCCGACAAAACACCACCTAGTCAAATCAAATAGTTTCATCAACACATTCCCCTACTTGATGAAAAAAACTTCAATAAGGTATGCTTATATATTGAAATTGATGTATTAAATATATCAACAACATCGGAGTATTTGTTTCCAAGCTGTTGAATCCGTCGCATAGGAGTATAATATTGGCATGTTGACTTAGAATTGCTACAATAATATGGTAGGTACTGTCTTGTGACTGACCTGCCTGGAGTATGAAAGGAGATTACATATAATAAATCAGGGGTGTCAAACATTGAATTAATGATTTTATACAAACAGGTTAAATCTAAAATGATTCTACGATCAGATAATTTTATTAAATTTAATGTACGAAGTAGGTTATCGTAATTTAGGCATTCACTAGAAAAGCCCATTTTAAAATTTACATATCTTTAAATTTATTTTGGATTCTTTCAATAGAGAACTCCAGTCCATTTTTTTTATTTTTTTTAATGAATAAAGACCTTCAAACTTAAATAACTGCATTTTTATTTTTATTTTTATAGTTAGTTTTAATAGTTAAAATAATTGTCAAAGTTTTAATTTTTAAAGACTCCCAGAAACGCACCGTATCTATGGTGGTCTTCACCCACCGTCCCCACCGTTAGTTTTTTACTTTTTAAGTTGTCATTTTGAATCAGTGATGTCATGTCGAGGGAAATTTCCCAAGATCTAGGGGAGAAAAATATTTTTTAGGGATAAGGGAAATCAGGACAAAATCTAGGGAAATTTCGAACTCTGGCAAAAAATTTGGTAATTATCGGTTCGGACTGGCCACGCTTATTACGAATAATTTTTAGAAAAAAACTTTAGATTCGCCTTAATTACTATAAAAGGAAACTTTTTGGCTTTGGGGCGGCGGAAAATAATGCATTTTAATTTTCAATTGCATAAAACCAAAATTCACTTCGCGAACCGACGCAGCGAAAATCCGCGGCCGTAGCTGTCACTTGCTGTCACTGTTATGGACTGTAGCTGACTTCGTGGGATACCTACATGAAATAACCATGTTACACAAACCTAGCGTAGCCGCTAAGCCACTGGAAAACTGGGATGTTTTTCTTGCCTTGACGCGAGTAGGCGTTATAAAGGGGCACTTTATTTTGTATCACAAACCATGTTACACAAACAAACCCGCTAGACAAATTTCATAATTACGCGCCTTATCCCACGAAGTCGGCTACAGTCGTATTAGCTCTTGTTAATTTATCAAGGATACCAACATCACAGTGACATGTACGGCCGCGGATTTTCGCTGTGTCAGTCGCGAAGCGAATTTTGGTTTTATGCAATTGAAAATTAAAATGCATTATTTTCCGCCGCCCCAAAGCCAAAAAGTTTCCTTTTATAGTAATTAAGGCGAATCTAAAGTTTTTTTCTAAAAATTATTCGTAATAAGCGTGGCCAGTCCGAACCGATATTTACCAAAATTTTATTACATATGACAGTATTACTGGTATTATTTATATATATACGTATATATATTTTTTGGAATTCCTATGAATCTTAATTATTTTTCATGTACTTACATGCCATGTTATTTTTAACACTGACAACTCAAAATGATATTAGGGAACGTACCCATACTACGTGACACGTTCGGGGGGGGGGGGGGGGGTCTTCAAAATACCACGCTTGGTACAAATGAGCGGCGGGTTGCTTATGATTTTTATTTTGCAAAGTGTTTTTTTTTAAATTTGGAATTCAGTTTCTAATTCACTGGTGAGTGTATTCGTACTTTTAAATTATTACTTCACGTAGCAAAAAGTGTTTTATTTGGAAAATCACGGTATTATTAGTATATTTACCAAGTTCCGATATCTTTCCAATTAATTATCACATTAATTAACATATAACAGGATTAGTGTTACACAATCAGGTGGCTACGTAGGTAATTGCGTAAATGTGAAATTCTAGGGAAATTTCACTTCTTACTGTTGGCAACACTGTGAAGAACCCAGAATAATCATGGCGGAATGCTTTGTAATGATTTTTAGGTGTGTGGTGTGTTTTTTATTCAAGATTAACTGCTTTTAATATAGAAAAACATTAATAAAATGTTCACATATCACCGCTACTGTTATTGTATTTAATCAAAGTGCAATATAAACAATAAATCATCTCTTTCATTGCAAATACATGTGACGTCGTGTTTTGTGTCAGGCGTTACTTTGTAGATGCATTGTTTTATGTATAATACATACAGAAACACTGGTATTTATAATACACTGATCATGACGAGTGTGTAACAACTTGTATAAAAAGCCCTACACTAAAAACAATTTGAAAATACATAACTAAATGTCAAAACATGACATGACTTTAACCTCAAATAGACAAAATTTATTGCAGATTGTCCGCAAATATAGCCCTTTTCATAAATTGTTGAGGGCCTAAATTATGTTTCAATAAACACAATAACTATTATTTATCTAAATCTCTATAAACAGTATGGAAATAAACCAAAAACACGAAATGTTGAATTGCATAGGTACGTGTGCACTTCAAGTCATTTCAAATGTCAATACAATACAATACACAAGTGACAGGTTAACTGTGACGTCACAGTTAACCATTTCAGTAATGCCAACTTAACGCTGTGTTTTGGGAAGAGGTTTAAAAATGCACTTTTTAATAATTTATTAAAAACTCTGCATTTAATATTATGAAATAAAACTTATATATTCAGAATCAGCGTTTCTTGGTCTATATGAACATATTTTTTTAAAGCCATAATATTTTTCACTGGAGTTCCTTATTGCATGTGAATGAATCTCATAATTTGGGGACCAGACCGTGGAATTATATTTTATATGACTCCTTACTAGTGACATATATAAAGTTTTTACAGTATTGACAATATTGACAATATTATTAGAATTGTATTGATATTTATTTTTTGAAATTTTGCAAAGTTTTTTATTTAGGATGTTATCAATTAAACTTGGTTCATATCCGTTATTTACAGCAATTTGTTTTATTAAAGAAAGTTCAGAAAGGAAATTATTATTAGACATTGGGACATTTATATTTTATGTTTTATTTTATGTGCTAAAGAAATTTTCACTTTAACGAAGTTACAAAATGTCTGTAGATATTGCCACACGGTAGGAAAGCTCACATTTATAATTATGCCAAATAAATATTATGATAACAAAATGCAAATTTATTTGTGGTATGCTTACAATACCAAGGCGCAGTATTTCTCAGAAATTCAAATATAACATTGTCATCAAATGACCAATTAGTGCCACTTTATTTTTGTGACATTCGAAAGGTCCCCGTTAAACGCCGATTCTAGATGCTTTTCAGCTTTCTATCAAATCGTAATAAGCTGACAAACTTAACAACATGAACTGTAAAAAAAAACTATAAACTTCTTTTTTACATTAGATCCACATGGGAAGCCCTGAGGAAAATAATGCCCCTCAGGGCGTATGTCACCTTTGGGTATGCTGTGTGGACGGTATTTTTAGGAAAGGAAGTAGAGGAAGTTCTGGGAAGGAAAAGGGTATTAGGGGTGGGTAGGAATCTGGGGGTCAGTGTGTCCAGGAGTGACGGACGTATGAATCCATCCCTCCCACTGCGGTGCAAGGCGATGTTCCTAGAGAGTGCGGCTGGAGAAGTCAAAGGAACTCCTTCAACCATTCTCTCCCGATCCGGCCTGCCATGCAGCTGGTGGGCAGACTCATCCGCCGCCAAGATCCAGCCAAAACTTCCCCCAATCTATTTCTACTTGTATAAAAATTTCGAAAATTTAAAGATTTGGAACATAAGCTAGAATTGCAAGTTGATTGAATTACCTTAGATTATGAGCAGATTCGATTAAAAAACGCTCGCAGTAAAGATACATAAAAAAGGTCGAATTTACCAAATCTAAATTTATGCTGAAGCACTTTCAATTGAACGATTCCTTGACCCTCATTACTTCAGGATCTTTTCCCCAAAACTTGAAAGCTTCGGCAAATTACCGACTAAAAGCTTTAAATATTGGAAAATTGGGTAGCGGAATTAAGTGCCGTCGGTCTGCTCCAGTGATGTGAATTTGTTAGGGATAAACGCAAATATCCTTGGAGCAAAATAATGGTGATTAAATAGATACATTAAAGCTACCTGTGATCTATTGCTCAATAAACCGACTGCGGTCTTCCTTGTGGAAATATTAGCTTCATTTACACGGGCAGGGGAAGATTATAGTTTGAATGGATAGATTTAAACATCAGAAATTCGAATCAATTTACTTGTCAACTTAAAACTATTGAAAATACTTTTAAAGTGTTGGTGTTTGACTGAGGGACGAGAATTAAAAAAAGTGCGTAAATTATCTTCATGAGTTTTGCTCAAATATTGGAATGAAAACTATGTATTTGCTTTTTTGCAATTGTTTACCAGTAAATATTACTAACTAGCATTTACCCGCGGCTTCGGTCGCACGGTATTAGGAGGAAATTACTGTATAAAGAATTTTTCCACAGGAATGAAATGTTTTTTCAGGGATAAAAAGTAGCCTATGTCATTTCCCAGTCCTCCAATTATCTCTTGTTTAAAAAAGATCACGCCGATCGGTCGCTCCATTTATATTATTACAGTGAGTTCCCGGTATGCGTTGCTATGCCACTTAATAAAGTTCTCCCCTCCTCCCTCCCGGGTTCCCTTCTACCCTCCCGCATTCCATTCATTCAGTCCCAGTACATTCATTTTTCAAACATCTCGCGTGCTACCTAATTCAATATTTTTATACAAATTTCATAATGCCAGAACTCACGAGTGTAAACATTCACTGGCATGCACCTATCAAATCCCCAAAGTTTGAATGAAATTGGTAAAGTTTTTCGGAAGTTATGCGCGTACATATGTACATTTAGGCGATTTATGTTGATTTATATAGAATAGATAGATAGAAGATAGAAGATAGAAGATTGAAGATGGAAGATAGAAGATGGAAGATGGAAGATTGAAGATTGAAGATGGAAGATGGAAGATGGAAGATGGAAGATGGAAGATGGAAGATGGAAGATGGAAGATGGAAGATGGAAGATGGAAGATGGAAGATGGAAGATGGAAGATGGAAGATGGAAGATGGAAGATGGAAGATGGAAGATGGAAGATGGAAGATGGAAGATGGAAGATGGAAGATGGAAGATGGAAGATGGAAGATGGAAGATGGAAGATGGAAGATGGAAGATGGAAGATGGAAGATGGAAGATGGAAGATGGAAGATGGAAGATGGAAGATGGAAGATGGAAGATGGAAGATGGAAGATGGAAGATGGAAGATGGAAGATGGAAGATGGAAGATGGAAGATGGAAGATGGAAGATGGAAGATGGAAGATGGAAGATGGAAGATGGAAGATGGAAGATGGAAGATGGAAGATGGAAGATGGAAGATGGAAGATGGAAGATGGAAGATGGAAGATGGAAGATGGAAGATGGAAGATGGAAGATGGAATATGGAAGATGGAAGATGGAAGATGGAAGATGGAAGATGGAAGATGGAAGATGGAAGATGGAAGATGGAAGATGGAAGATAGAAGATAGAAGATAGAAGATAGAAGATAGAAGATAGAAGATAGAAGATAGAAGATAGAAGATAGAAGATAGAAGATAGAAGATAGAAGATAGAAGATAGAAGATAGAAGATAGAAGATAGAAGATAGAAGATAGAAGATAGAAGATAGAAGATAGAAGATAGAAGATAGAAGATAGAAGATAGAAGATAGAAGATAGAAGATAGAAGATAGAAGATAGAAGATAGAAGATAGAAGATAGAAGATAGAAGATAGAAGATAGAAGATAGAAGATAGAAGACAGAAGATAGAAGATGTTTGTAAGACCTGCATTAATAAATCCCTTCCTACAGAATCTACTTTAACCCGTTTCAGAACTCTGTTCAACGACCGAATGGCGATATATTTCCCTGTTTTTTATATTGTGCGGACAGGGATGCTATTGTGTGGTGTGACATTCACATAATTTAAAATATATCCGTAACGCAGGATAAGCAACAGGTATTTCTGAAGCTTGAACTGGTGACACCCCTTTCTGAAATGCCCCTTAAGTTCTTCGGGAGTGCCTATTTTGATATGTTTTTCTTGTCGTTCGATATCCGATTCTTCAATGTCGACATACACAAACCTGATTTAGAAGTCTGTGTGAAGTACGAGTACTTGCAAATTGGGAGGGTATGGGTACCACCGCTTATTGAATCACCAACACCTCTGCCATAAGTCATCCCAAGTGGTTCGCTAGCATGGGTGCTCGGGTTCATGGGGTGAGGTTGGTCCGGATCTCGGCGGCGGATGCGTCTGCCCACCAACTTCGTGGCAGGCCGGATTGGAAGAAACTGGTTGAGGGGAACCTTTTGACTTCTCAGGACTCTCTCGGAACATCGAACCCCAGATACCTCTTTCAGAATTTTTTCTCCGTCCTTATCTATGAACACCCTCCACACATCACCCACAAACACGACATAAGTCGTGAGGGCAATTATTTTCTTCAGGATCTCCTGTGTGGAGCTAGTGTGAAAAAAAATAATGTTGAATTTATGTCAAAACATCATCATCGCGGTTTCCGAGGCCCAACGTTTTTGTTTAATTAATGAAATATAAGTATTTCGCTTTCTAACTAATTCCGATAAGAAAAGACACGTAGACTCCATTTCTATGCCTCAATAAACAATTCTACGAAATAGCAAATAAGTTCTTTCTATGCCTATTATATGCAAGTATTTTTTTTAATCTATTTATCTATAAAAAAAGTATTTGTACATTGGGTTTTTTTGATGACTGCCTCACTGGGATATACCTGTGTCGAGACAAGTATATAAATGAATATCGTAGTAACAAGAGTATTTGGTAAAATACATATTAATTTGAATCGAAATTAAAACAGAAAGGAAGGGTGGGTAAATCTTTTAAAGAGAGTTATCTTATAATTGTTGGAGGAGATGCAGTAAAGAAGTAAATTCTGTCTAATCTATTTATGGAGTTAAATTTGACCGGATTCTATCATTTTCCTCTATTTTATATGGGTTAGGTCGTATGTGAATAGTTATTTCTGTCTATGTGTGATTTATTTTACAGATGTTTGTAATAGTGTGGCGTCCAATACATATAATCCATTTTTTATATCTTGTACGCACAATCAGTGTTAGGTTTATTATGCGTGAAAGTTGATGATGACGTGATGTAAAAAGGAATTCACTCGCGTGTACTCGCGTTTAAATCTCGCGGACCTCATTTTTTTTCTGACATTCAAATTGCCTATGTTGACATGGAACCTCTAGGGTTCTATATAGACCACTTTGGTAACCTCTGCTTTAATGTTTCAAAGACTTGTTTTCTTAATATTATTAGCTTTTACATTTATTCCAACCGAAATGAAAAACACATTAGGTCTGCGGTCTTTTTCGGAATACACCAGTAAAAAATGTAATAAAATAAGCATCATAATCTAGGAGGAGAAGAGCTTAAAGGATGTTTGTGTAAAGCTGTTTTAACGAATATTTCTTTTGTAATTTAGTAAGCTCTTAATGAAGCTTATTTATTCAGGTAATTTGAATAAAATAATACAAAATGGTCTTCACTATTTACTGAAAGGTTGGAGAGCTATTTATGAATATTAAATATTTTACTCTACAAGTAATTTGTAATCCTCTTACCAATGCTAAAGCAAACAGTTTTAAGTACCCGTCTAATAATGAGGTTTTTGGATTACAAAGCTCTGGAAATGGTAGCGTTATGATGAAAGTATATTTGATGCACGTGAAAAACGAAAAGAGACCATTTACTGATGTTGAAACTGATTTGCTTGTAACGAATCCTTTTAAGTTTTGTTAGTTTCCGTTCTTTGCTTGCATTCATATTCTGTAATGCAAGCTATCAACATTGAAAACATTATTTGCAAGCTAGAGTACTAAGATTGAAAAATACGACATTATTGTAGTTATTGTATATAATATCTCTGAATATTCTGTCCTAAGAATTCATTATATATCAGTACTGGGACCAGTATTCTCCAGTACTATATAATATGCTTATAACTTAGGTTCTTGAGATCCCGGTTATTGTTTATTTTTTACTTAACATAATTTATAAATAAAGTTTGGGAGGGTTAATGTCCTTACTAACTGGAAGCTAGATTTTGTCTGCTGAACTCTGGCATTGTAACGACCGTGCACACCTGCCTTCGGTTACCTTCGGCACATCTAGTAAACGAGACCATGTGACCCGATTAGCCCATAGACAACTAAAGCAATGTGATAACTAACCATAGACAAATTTTGATACTCGTACATTACATCGTAGCAATTTTTTTTAAATTTTTTTTTTTTGTTTGAAGATTCTTTAGTTTGGGAAAGCAAATCTAAAAGTTTTTTGGATTGAAATTGTTGTAAATATTATAATTAATCATATACAAATATTTTACATAAAAACATTACTTTTTTATTTATTTTATATATTTAATAATATTATTATTCATTGTATAAAAACAGTTTATTATAAGCAAGTTCGGCTTCTGCTTATAATAAACTGTTTTTATACATTTAATAATAATATTATTAAATATATAAAATAAATAAAAAAATTAAATGGAGTTATACAAAATAAACTAAATAAAAAAAAATAAAAATAAATGAAATAATTAAAAAAAAAACATTATATTTCATATCGCTATTTCACTTATAAACGTACTTTAAGAAAACTAGTATAAGCACATCCCTTCGGGAGAATTTAAATCTGGGAGCTTACACAGGAAGGTGTCTTCAGCTTCTAAGCGCAATCCGTACCCACTTACCCAGTGGCCAAGTGCGATGTAAATTTACAAAAAAAATATCATCTTAAAAATATCATTAAATAACAACTGCAAATATTCCCAGGAATCGATGCAATCCTTAAGTATATTATGAGAATGATAAATAAATTATTTATCATTCTTTAGTGTCCGACCGAAACTAGTTTTTACGGCCGAAACCGAAACCGAAACTGAAACTTCCATATAAGTTCATGTTTTAGTGGAAAAAAATAGTCAATTTTAATCAATCAGCCTTTTTTTAAAAATCATATATCATTCAGTCTCTGATATTTGTAATAAAAATAAAGATAACATAATTATCACTCCACATTTCAAATAAATTATTTACGTTTTTTGAAATCGTAATCGTACATCGCTTCGTAAATGATATTTAAAAAAATGAATAGTAGGTATTACCCATTTGAACATTTTGAATAAATAACAAAATAAAAAGTAGAAAACAAAATACTCTTTCATCTTAAGGACAAAATAATTTGAGGTGCGGGAATGGGTACTGCCGCCCCGGGAAACTTTATTGGATAACCAACACCTCTGCCGTAGGTCACCCCAAGTGGTTCGCTACGTTTGGTGATTTAGCAGGGGTGCCCGGGTTTATGGGATGAGGTTTGTCTAGGTCTTAAAGATGGATGACCAGGACACACTGAACCCCAGATTCCTACCCACCCCCTTTTCTCCCAGAACTCTCCTCTCCTTCCTTTCCCTAAAAAAACCCTCCACGCGGCATCCCCAAAGATGATATAGGCCCACAGGGAAATTATTTTCCTCAGGGCAATCATGAGCTAAATCATTTCAATAGCGAAATAAAACTTACCTATTTCGAAATAATGACAAGTATAAACATCTCCAATTTCACAACAAACAAACCAAACTATCGCAAAGTTCACGGAGCGAACACAAACAAATGAATCAAGTCCTGACACAACTATGAGCGCGGACGCTGCAAAATGACATTTCGTGACTCGCAGTTCAGTGCACCGAACATGTCCGATCGCAGAACGAAACCTCCCAAATTCAGTTTCGGTTTCGGCCTTAGTTTCGGCCGGATGGCGGCCGAAACCGAAACTAAGCCGAAACTCGATTTTTGGCCGAAACTCGGCCGAAACCGAAAGTTCGGTCAGACACTATAAAATAATACATTAATTTGTGTTAACCTTTTTGTATTTCGCCGAAAGAAACTTATTATGAATTTAACACAAAACGGCGGTATAAATTTTAACGTTGACCATTTTTGTTTACTCATGTTTAGTGTAAAGTTACTAAATTCCTCAACACATATTAATATTTTTTGTTGGGACAGTCAATATGTGCTCCACTAAACAGTAGCCTTTTTGATAATATTTTGACGCACTCTCCTTAATTCTTAAGGCGCCGAACGAGTCCACAATACCGTATAATATTTAAATGAAATAAACATTTCATTTAAATTTCCTTTCGGGCCGCTTAAAGGATATGCCCCCAATTTATATTTTTGATCTCCTAATCTAGTTTTGCTAATGGTGAAATACGTTAGGTAAATTTGGGGAAAAATATGGTTCACCTTAAATAAGGCACATTAACGGAACTCCATCGCGATAAGGCCTATAAAATAAATTTAATGAAAACCTCGCTACGAATTTATTACGACTCAGATGGGAGGCACTATTGCAAAGCTTTCGCACGCGTTGTTAAGATCGAGGGATTAAAGCTTATTAGAAACAAAATAAAATTATTTCGATCAATTTGTATCATAATATTACTTTCTTATGTATATATATTATCACCCTTACAACCTGTTGTGATCACGTGAAGATATATTATATCTCCCTGTACATCACTAAATCAGTTCGACGTCTGGTTGCTCGGAACTGATTTCTATGGCAGTTGGCAGTTAAAAATTAGTAGGGATTCATTGGAGCGATTTTTGCCATATATTGGTGCCATTTTAAATGTCTCTGATTGCTTTTCGGATAAAAAAGGCAATTATCTTTAGATTCGGCAAATAAATTTTAAAAAATATTTGTTTCTCCTACGTTTGTTATTTTAGACTTAAAATGAAGCCATTGAAATGATTTAATCTATTATGACCATAGATATTGAATATCCTAACTTCTAAGACTATTTTATAACGACGTTAAAAAAAAATTCACGCAGATTTTCTGATCAGCTGTTACCGGTTAAAATTAAGTTTCATTTTTATAGATATGCGCCCTTTATTATCAAGTATACCACAGACAATATACAGAAAACGAAAATATTCTATGTTGACTCGAATGAGTACCTCTCACGGCAGTTTCAAGGTAACAAACACGCAGGATTTGTGCGGTTATAAATTTAGCGATTTTTTAAATATATTTTTTTATAAATCCTACAAATATGAGATAAACGGTAAAATACTGGTTAATTCATTGGCTATATTGCACTATAATGAGTTTTTCTGTCTCCGTGTTAAAATTCCAAGGTGAGATTTTTTTATGTTGCCGACTAATTAAAAAAAATATCTTCTGAAAGTCTCGAGCAAACGGAGAAAACGTTCGAAGCACGTAACCAAAATCATATCACAATGGTACTTATTTAGTACCTTTCAATTATTGGTTAAAAAAAATAAATTAAATACTTGGTTGTTGAAATGACCTGACGTCTTACATTCTTAGCCTCTTACTTATTATTAGATCATTTTGTAACAACGTGACATTTGATTTAATATTTTATTCAGGCCCTGATAAAATATTAAAATAATACAGTCACTAGTCCAATCCAGTCCAAACTGGGACTCGAACCCAGAATCTATCGTCTATCCAGGATGTACTTATTTTATTTTATTTTAGTTTATTTAGGAAACAAAAAGTTATACATATTTTATAAGAAAGTAACATATTACATGATTGCATTAACCAGCGAAGTTTCCGCTACAATTTATAATATATAAACATGGATTAAAACATTAAAGAAAACATAAAGTGGTAGAAAAAAAAAAAAAATATATATATATACAACAGAAATGAAAGAAAAAAAACACACTCACAAATTAAAGCATATGGGATATATAAATCATCCAAATATTATTATTATAATAAAAAGAAGGAAAACCAACATAATGAGAATGAAAAAAATAACATGCAGCAGGGGTGGAGAGTTCGTAATTAACAATTTGTTTTAATTTTTTCTATTATGGATTTAATAAATTGGCCTGAGGACAAATGGAAAATATCAGCGTCGTAAAAGATATCATTGTATTTTGTGCACGCCCTTCGGAGAAATGAATGTTGTGTGTATTTTTTTTTTTTTTTTTTTTTTTTTTTTTTTTTTTTTTTTTTTTTTTTTTTTTTTTTTTTTTTTTTTTTTTTTTTTTTTTTTGTGTATTACAGACTGTGTCCATTTACAATACACATGTAACATTAACTACATATATATGATACAAATAATACAAGTTATAGATTAATAGCATTAACATGCCTCTTGAATTCTTCAAGACTACTATTAAAAATATCGATAGTCTTGGAGGCGTTGTTTAACAGCGCCATACCTCGTGTCATGCTATGCCGAGCCAGTACGTCCGTTCTGCCACGTGGGATACAAAGCAGATCATGGTGACGTCCCTGGCTGTAGTTATTCGGTACGAACAACTTATAGCATTCCAGAAGGTATGGGCTATCTATTAAATTATTAATAATTTTGTACGCCGTTACTGCAAGAGCCCCACTCCTCCTCGAGTGGAGACTTTGGTAGCGCGTTTCGGCAAGCAAATCTTCGTGATGCATGAATCGCGGATACTCTCCGTGCATTCTCAAATACATGTATCTCAAAAACTTTTTTTGAATCTGTTCTAGTTTTTCAATATATTTTTGTTGGTATGGGGCCCATACAGCAGAGGCGTATTCGATTTTAGACCTTATAATGCAGCTGTACAAAGTCATCATTGCCTCGGGATTGGAAAATTGTTTGCAGAGTCTTATGACAAATCCGAGAAGCTTGTAGCATGATGTCGTCAACTGCAATATATGGTCCGAAAACGTAAGTTTGGGATCAAAGACTACCCCAAGGTCCTTGATGGATTTTACTTTTGACAATATATCATTTTTGATGCAATAATCGAATTTGATAGGGTTTCTCGAACGTGTATACGACATAGCGACACATTTTTTTGTATTAAAAAATAATTTATTTTCATCAGCCCATGATGAAATTGAATCTAAATCAGTTTGCAATTTGACACAATCTTGACCATCACAAATTTTCTTAAGTAATTTTAGATCGTCAGCAAAAAGCAGGCAAGTGGAATGTTTGATGCATTCTTGAATGTCATCAATTAAGATTATAAATAGTAGAGGACCTAGGTTTGACCCCTGTGGCACTCCAGAGAATGCAGAGAATTCTCTAGACCTGTATCCGTCGATGCAAACATATTGTTTCCTATTCCTTAAATACGTGACAAAAAAATTTAGGAGGGGTTTGTCGAAGCCAATTCTATGTATTTTTCGTAGCAGTACGTCATGATCAACTCGGTCGAACGCCTTGGCGAAATCAGTGTAGATCACATCAGTTTGATGTTGAGCATCTAATCCTCTTGCTACTCTCTGTGAGAGTTCTAGAAGATTAGAGACGGTGGACTTATTTGATAGAAATCCGTGTTGGTTTCCCTGAAGAAACGGTTTAATTTGTTTGTTTAGCTTTTCGCAAATTATTGTTTCAAATATTTTTGGGAGTATTGACAGAACTGCTACTGGTCTATAGTTCTGGACTTCCGTGACTGTGTAATTTGTTTTTGAGTGTGGGATGTGGAATAGTTGGTTTGACCTTGTGTTTCTTATTGGACAGTGGAAATTAATGTGTTCTAGAAGATAGTTGTTGTCAACAACGTTGTTAATGATTTTGAATAAAAATTTTTGGTCGGATATATTTCTTCTATCTTCTAAAGTTGATAAATTATGGAATGTTAATGAGTCTTTTAGGTTTTCTGAAGTTCGAAAGGATTTAAAGTCTAGGTGTTTCAATATCTTTTTTTGAATTCTTTCTAACCTTTCAATATTTACTTTGTATTGGGGATTCCATATGACTGATCCGAATTCTAATATTGAGCGAACAAAAGAGACGTACAGTATTTTGATTACGTGTGTATATATATTTTGTACGTTTACTAATGTCGCCATTGCCACCTATTATCAAACAATCATATTAGTCAATCTCATATTTCAAAATATAGAATGAACAATATTAATTATCTTCAACTAATTTTTTTTCCATATTATAGGCACCTACCCTTTTTATTGGAAACAATCATTCTAAGAATTGGTTTGTAACCCGACTATTGACTATTGACTTTGTAAAAGTCTAAATGAATATTCAATTTTTTTTTTTTTAATTGTAAGATAATTTTAAATATGAGATTTACTAATATGACGGTTTGACAGTAGGTAGCAATGGCGAAATTGATAAACGCACGTCGCGGATAGACTAGAGGTTCTGGGTTCGAGTCCCAGTTGCGACCATTATCTCTTCTTAGTCTTCTTACATTTTTGTTTAGATTATTATTGTTATCTTCTTCTTCAATGGTATATTACATTGATGGGAATAACCTTCAAACGTTATAAAAAGAGAATTTTTCTTATAAAAAATTGAAACTTATATTATTTAAACGTAAACCTTCTTTCATTTATAGGAATGACATTTCAAACATGCTATTTTTAAATAAACTCTTATTTACTTGAGCATCTTCTTTTTGTTACACCCTTCCTTTCTTTTAGTATCGTAGCAAATATTATCTTTGCTATACGGCTTTTAAATAACCTCTCTGCTGAAAACATGAAAGTCAGAAAGCCTATAAAGTTGTTGAAGATATATTTATCTTTTTCTGCTTCTAAATTATCGTGAATATTCTCAGAACTAAAATCAAGAGTTAGCGCTAGAGCTGAAATTCGTATCTGTTGTAGTCCAGAATTATGTTCAAACTTTAGAACTCCAGAACATAAATTGAGAAATCCAAAACTGAAATTCAGACCTAGTGCCATTATCTTTAAATCTTCCTCAATCTACATTGGTAAAAAGTTGTCGCATTCAATAAAAATAAACTAGCATTTCTTATAACAGAGGACCACACGTCCAAAAAAGGAAAATTTCAATAATTTTTTTTTTCAGTTTTAATAAATCAAAATAATTATTTCTTCTGAAATCATAAAATTTGTGTAGGGATCAGTAGGATTTATAGGTTCAATTAGGAATTCCACAGAGCCGAACCCTCTGATATGAAAATATCTGGAGTCGGTGAATTATTTTCCCATCTGGTCTCTGGTAGGTTGACATGTTGTTCTTGTATTGTTTTGTAATTATAATGCATATAGTGCAATTGCATAACGTGGATTGACCAGATGATCATTTGGGAAGTGTGTGAAAGGGTTTAGTTTTTCCTGTGGGGAAAATTAAACCCGGACATTTAAATCTGGTGCGTAATAAAAAAGTTAACCACTTAAATATCTAGATAGGTAGGAACTGAATTATAAAAGATATGTTTTACGTTACATTTTTTTATAATTCAAATAAGTGTTTTGCAATTTGTTTAAAGAAAAGTCACTAAATCAACGACAGTTATTTTTTTCAAACATTCTTCAGGTAAATGGGTACGTACCATAATATTGAAAAATTAGGATAAGGAAGATACGATTTTAGATTTTCACGGCCAAAAATTATTTTGTTATTAGTTTTTGGGGTATTATGCCGTGTTGCGCTACCTCCTTCTTTAGCCAACGTTGATGTGCCCTGTGCCAAATGTGCCCTGATGATGGACATCTACCCTGATGATGGACACTGCAACGCTGTGTCCGAAACGTTGGCTAAAGAAGGAGGTAGCGCAACACGGCATAATACCCCAAAAACTAACAACAAAATAGTATAAGAAAGTTCAAATCAACACGAAGATATGAATATTTGAAAAAATGATTTTTACTGAATCTTTAAAACGGCCAAATCTTGAACCGGAAACTGAATTTACAAACAAATTTACAGGCGGACGAAATGCAAAACGAACGAGTTAAAACATGACTTCGCTACGGTCAGACAATAATTTGATTCGTATTGTATTATCATACTCTCATTAATTGATTGTTTGACGATAAAAGATCGGTTCGCGGTAATACCCAAATGAAGCAAACATTCACTCCAGCACACAGTCTCACAGACTTCTTTTGACGTTGTACATAATAGGGAAAAATTGTAATGCGTCGGAATAAACCAAAGAGTATTTCATCAACATGCGTACATATTTTCGAGTAGTTGTTTCCAAAAATATATCCCATATTACTTATTTGTGTATTCTTGGAATTGAGCACATTTTATACACAAGTTCTCGAGGTTTTAACATTTAAATGATCGGAATCCGGATGGACTTGTTAGTTTACGAGTCCGCCAAAACTTTCTAGGCTTTAACGGTGTCTCTGAGGAAAATATCCCCCTTTCGAGACCTTCAACTCGCTTAACCGACGTAAATAAAATTAAACATAATTTCAGATAAACAATCTTAAGCCGGACGAATAAATCCGCTGATGGAAATTATGAACAGGGTATTTTTAATGCTTGGAATAAAATACAAAATCGTTTTAAATAATGTTTCTAGGGGAACTGAAGGCAAGCAATTTAAAATATAAAATAACATTAAATAAACGTATTTTATAATCCCTGCCATGAAACTGTGTTAAAAATATGTTACAGCGGTCATCGAAATTGTTTTCAATAATTTTTACAATCGCTAAATAGTTTAAAAATATTTTTTATTTTTTTATTTTTTATTAGCAAAGTTTTTCCTGTTTTTATTCTAAATATTCAGAAAGACTCCACATTTTAGAAGCTGATTGAATTACAGAAAAAACTTATTCAGTTCCAAATTATTTTTTATCCAGATTTTAACATTTTTTTTAAGTACGTTCAGATTTTGATCCTTGCTGATGGAGTGGGGTATGGAATTGAATAGTTTTGGGGCAATGTAGGTAATGTGTCTTTGGGCCAGTCTGGTTTTGCAGTGAGGCACTGTGTACACGCACGTGTTATATCTCTGGCTAGAACGATATGTGTTTTTATTGAAATTGTTTGGACGTGTAAAAATATATTTGAGACATTGGATACAGTAGATCCGCCTTAGTTCTAGTATTTCAGTTTCTTGAAATAGCTGATTGGTAGGATACATCTTGGACTTCTGAATATAAAATGAACATTAATTATACAAGGCCGTAAAAGGTAAATCTTTGGGCAGGTATTGTAGGAAATTTCTTTAAAAAAGTAACATATGGAGAAGACCGAAAAAGCTTAAGACTACACTATACCCTAAAATATATTCAGAATCTTAACGACGTAAGTAAAGAAGTCGTATATACAAATTGCGACAGGCGACCCGTATATTGGACGGACCTACTGTCGAATTTGCCCTATCAAAGAAAAGAAGAAAAATAATCTGGGAATCTTAACGACGTAAGTGAAGAAAGCCTGTAAACAAATATGCGCCCGCGGCACGGCGTACTGGACGGGCGTACAATAGTCGAATTCATCCTAGCAGGCTTGGAGATTCGACCTTTCCGCCGGGATCATTTTAATTAATTCTGAAGAACGTGTTACTAATATTTAACATGTTTTTAAATGAATACCTCCCGAAGTTATTAATTCATCGTCTAGAAAAATAAAATCTGATGCTCACAGCTAACTTTAGTTGTACAACGTATTACATTTTTTTAAAGACGTTGTACGATAAAAAAATTATGGCAATATACTTTTTTTATTAATCTAGAATATAAATAACTCACATCCCTTGTGAGGCACGGAAATGAAAATGATAATTCATTTACGAATTTGCCGAAATAAATTAATATGTGAGCTCGGGCAAACCCCGATAAACGTGGTTATGCCTCGCCTCAATAACCGGTCAGTCACCGATTCGGCACAGCATCTCCGTTGATGCTACTATGTACAATGTATACCTACCTTCCTCCATACAACCTTTCCATGTGCCAATATTACCTACGTGTGATACTTTGGAACAATAACTCCAAGAAACGATCAGTCAGTCTATCGAAGTAACCCATATAATTATCCTCTAGTATCTCGGTCAGTGGGTGGTTTGGTATATTTATGCTCGGTCACTTAAATATCGATTCTTACGGAAACTTGGGCAGTGTTTAACCCGTGCCGTTATATCGAACCTCACAATAATGTGCTGTGTGAAATTAAGGTAAGTCAGATATTCCTTCCCAGTATCCATCGTTTACCAAGCTATTACCATAGTTATGTCATTGTAGAGAACGATACTCAACAGCCGAATAATTGGGTTTTATACGCGGGCAACTCATATTTATTCGTCTTTCTAAAAAAGGAAAACAAAAACAATTCTTGTATGTGCATTTAATTATAATAAAATTTAGTATCGTTAAAATGATCAAATAATTGATCAACTTCTATGCACACATGACAGTTGTTTTGTTGTATTAAATTGTTGTAAAAAACTCATAATTTTTTATTACTCCGGCGTCCTCGTCATGAGTTCAAGGCTTCAGCCTCCATCATCACGCTTGCTGTGATGATAGTAGGACATTTTCAATTTTGTCAGGTTATGCGAACCGCCGGAATGTTTATCTTTCTTTCCAAATTAAAAAAAGGTAAATATGCAGTTCGTGTTGTCGAAGTTTGATGCAGGTACAAACTTGTCAATAAAGCATTCACTTTGTTTTACGCAAAAATATTCTTTCTATGATTGGCAGCATTGATGAAATGTCTATGAAGATGTGATGTATCGTAAAAGCTTCCGACTGGTAGCGACAGATGGCGGTGACATCAGCTATCGGTATAATCCGCTAGATGGCAGGCAGCGTAGTGCCTAAGCTCTCCGGCAGGGGATCGGGGAAGCGGAGAAGGTGTGTTTGAATTATCACTGGCCAGAACCAATTTAGCCAACTCCTAGTTAGGTTGATAACCGAATTCCTTTGTATACGCGAAGTATAAATAAACGCAGATAACGAACCAGATTCTATTTATTCCTAAAGTTATCTCCATCCAAAGTGTGTTGGAGAATCTGCTAGTGTCTATCAAATAACAGAACACTACAGAAATATTTTGAAAAAAACCCTTTGATTCACCATAATTACTATAAAAGCCAACTTTTTGCATTCGGGCGATGGAAATTATTGCATTGAAATTTTGAATGCAGTATTTTCTATCACTCCAAATGCAAATAGTTGTCTTTTAGATAAATATGCAGTTAGTCCACCTCATGAATAATACGGAACGTTCGTGTTGTCGAAGTTTGATGCACTGATAATACGGAATGTTCCTTTTTTTACAAATAGACTATCAAATATGACATTTGTCAGAAGTCTTACCAAGTAACCAATCTTATAAAAAAGTCAGAACCAATCTTATAAAATAAATTCTCTAAAATAAACTAGCATTTCATCATAATTTAAAAAAAACATCCCAGGTTTTGAAAGGTTTGTTTGGCAAAGCAGGGTTTGTCTAGCGGGTTTGTGTAATTATTCTAATACATTTCTTTCCATGTTCTACTGTTATAAATGTGGTGAACGTATGTCTTGTTGTATGAAAGAGACATGCGTGTATGAGTGAGACAGCATGAGTAACGTATAAAAGGTTGTGAATGTTGTCCGTTCGTTCTCTTTGCATCAGACTTCCTACGAAGCACTACTGTACCAAATTCGGAATAAACCACAATAGTCTACCCACGACTTATTATTGTCAACCTCACCCTGTACTGAGACCATCACCATGGGAATCTGGGTTCATACAACGGAGTCCAGAAAGTAATGTAGATAACCGGCCACGGTCATCACATTTGGCGCAGCCGGTAAAGGACTAATTTAGGCAGCAGCAATCACATTTGGCGCAGCCGATAAAGGACCGGATTTACGCAGCAGCCAAATTGACATTTGGCAGATTTACGCGTATTAAGGCTACAGTGGTCAACAGGTGATCGGGCAGAGAAAGGGCCAGATCACGACTCCACATCATTGCGGAGCAGGAAGAGCAAGAGCAGCAGAATCGGCATCCTAAAGAACATCAAGGCGCTGGATAAGGTTATTCAGTGCCGAGAACCTGGAGGAGCATACACGTAAGGCGTGGATGGAGAAGTCCGGGTCTTCAGGAGAAGATCAGAGACCAGGTGCAGACCTCACGGAAGGCGTGCCGGGGCATTAGAAGGACGACCAGGGTTCAGGAGCCAGGAGACGGTCCGCGGAAGGGCGAGATCGGAGCAGCATTATCATGTTGAGTCGAGAGCTGAGTCCTGTCTTCATTGACTCATCTGTGTGTCCGAGGTCGTAATTGGTCTTTCCAGTTTCCCGACGCCGACGTGGAAGCCACCGGTTCACTGGAGCTGGAAGTAAAAGGAGAAGTACCCATTAGAATGTCATCCGGCACAAAGCTGGAGACATCGTAGTTATTATACGACCGTCTCCTTGTCTCAGACGCGATATAATTATCATGGTCATTATCCCTAGCTACACATAGCTTTGACAACTGATCAAAATGTCTTTTCCAGTACATAATTTTACCATACGAATTTACCTCAATTAAATAACCTTTTTTACCTAATTATTTGTATACCTTCCCTGGTACCCATTTATCCTTATTTTTATCCTTAAAATCCCTTACCATTACATTTTGATCAATTGAAAACCCCTTGGATCGTTTATTATTTCTCTTGTAATAATATTTCTGATTTTCCTGACACTTATCTCTCCCCCCTCTCGGTACAAAATTGTTTAAATTTGACCTTAATTTCCTTCCAAATTCAAAAGTTATATTGGTCGGATTGCAGAATTTTGGTTCCGCATTCCCATTTAATTTTAATTGCACTTTACTTTTATTAAAACTACCCACTTTCTCCGAAAAAACCTCCTGGAATTTTCGAATTTTTTTATTCACTTTACTACTACCATTCTCAAATACACTGAGAGAAAAAATTTCACTACCCTCCTGGGATGAAATTGATTGTAACCCCATGAATCCAATATTAAATTAATTTATAAAGTCACGACCTAGAACCGTAGTTGTTCCATTTTTAACTACACAAAATTCTAACATTTCTCTATAACCGTTATAATCAACTAATAATGAAATACAACCCAATAAATTCAACTTACAATAAAACTTACTTACTTAAACAAGCGTAACCCATCAAGGTTAAATCCTTTGGTTTTGAATCCAAATGTTTGAAGTGTTTAACATAATCTATGTCTGTCAATATCGAAATTGTCGATCCTGTATCCAAGAATCCGTTAAAAATCACATTGTTCACTAGGATTTTGCACATAATTATGTCACAGTTCACAGCATGTACCACTAACTTCTTCTTACTTCCCTGCGTATTCACAAACACAGAAGAAATAACCTTTTTACTAAACCCGCGACATATTTTACTAATGTGACCTTTGCCTTTACACTTAAAACAAATTCGTTAAATTTACAGTTTATCGACTCATGATAACTGCCGCAATGTTTACATCTAGTTTGGTTCCTAAATGTAACATTCTTATTCGTAGGTCTAGAAAAATGTTTACCCGCCGAATTTTGTTTTTGTGACAAATTGTTCAGTCTATTTTTAAAAACTATATCTACACTTTCCGTTTTAATTTGCTTATTAATTACCTCGAACGAATCCATGGCAATAGCACATTCTATAACTTTTTTCAATGAAAAACTTTCAGCCTTGATAAATAATTTCTCCTTAATACGACCAACTCGAAGACCGGTGATAAAAACATCTTTTAAATTATTTTCAAGTCTGTCTTCGAATTTGCAAAATCTAACAAGATTTCGTAAACGTGCTATGAAATCGTTCACAGATTCTGTCTCTTTCTGTCTCGCAGCAAAAAAAAATTCCCGTTCCTTGAACACATTTCTTTTAATTCCTACATGATTCTCTAACAATAACAATAAATTTACGACCGTCAAATCTGTAATTTTTTTTGGAAAACATAAATCAATTAATAAATTTATTGTCTTTGTGTGCAAATGGGATATTAAGACCGCTCTCTTTTTCTCAACCGAATTAATTTTGTCATCATTGACAAAGATGAACTGTTCGTATTGCAACACGAATGTCTCCAGTTTGTCCCTCAAATGACAAAACCTGGGCCTTCAAAAATCTTCACACAGATGCAATCAATAAAAACAGAAAAAAATTAACAAACAGCACTCAACTCATGACTCTGTTGACTTGATGCTGCTCAACATGATAATGTATTGTAAATAATATAATGTATGTATTGTAAATATTATTATAATCATCATGTTGTGTAACTGTCTTCGGATTTAAGTGTGGAGGGATGTGGTGAACGTATGTCTTGTTGTATGAAAGAGACATGCGTGTATGAGTGAGACAGCATGAGTAACGTATAAAAGGTTGTGAATGTTGTCCATTCGTTCTCTTTGCATCAGACTTCCTACGAAGCACTACTGTACCAAATTCGGAATAAACCACAATAATCTACCCATGACTTATTATTGTCAACCTCACCCTGTACTGAGACCATCACCATGGGAATCTGGATTCATACAACGGAGTCCAGAAAGTAATGTAGATAACCGGCCACGGTCATCACAATAAATACAGGTACAAACTTGTCAAAAATGCATTTACTTTGTTTTACGCAAAAATATTTTTTCTATGATGGGCAGCATTGATGAAATGTCTATGAAATGTTAAAATAAAAACGATGAATAAACATGGCGTTACCGCGCGAGTGAATTAATTTTAACAAAATTAAAATGTTAAATGCATATTTTTTGCATGTTTTTTGGTCTCCCCCGACATAAATACTCACTTTTAGTAATAATAAAGCTAAATCTAACTGTTTGGATAAAAAGTATTTCGTATTAACGAGTAAGCGGTTAAATGCATAAATAATATAAAAAAATATATAGGTATATAATAATAAAAAGAATGTAGGGATGTTTTCACAAATCCCACACATCTATAAATATAAACATGGTAAAATATGAGTGAATGATAAAATAAGAGTGACCGGACAACTCAGAATAAAACCTACTTAGAACCTCCCTTGAAAAGTCATTAAAAGTCATGAAAAAAAATTGGTTACGTTAGGTCAGGTCTTGGGTTGTTTTAAAATTATTTTTTTTATAGACTTTTAAAACAGGTGTTACGGTGTCTTGATTCTGAGTTGGCATGGAACCAAAATAAGTTGGGGTCACTCGAGGGAGACATGACACGATCAAGTGAATCAGACACTTGAGTTAGGCCATGTAAGGATTCAGAATAATAGAAGGGTACGTATGAGACGATGTGATTGCCAAGATCGAGTTCCATGGCGGTCCGCCCTCTCTGCATATCCCTGCGGGGAAATGGCGTGACGGCGCGTCGTTAGTTAGGTTAGGATATATCAAGGCTGATCAAGGCTAATTAAATCACTGTTCACCACTACTGATACCCCATCCCCAAATTTTTTTTACGTATCGTATAACAGTTTAAGGATAAAATATTTCACTCGGAAGTTAGCCGTGATAGGCTGAAACCGGTAGCGGTTAAAAAAATACAAGTATACAATTCACACGCGGTAAAAGTGAAACCTTCAGAAAACTAAAGTAGACAAGGGGAGGTACAAAGCACCGTGCAAAGAGAAAACCTTTTATTCTATCTCATTCTCTTGCAGGCTAAATCCTTTAGATGCATGTGTTTGTCTCTTTTTAGTGTCACTATTTTTCGTTTCACCGTGTTTCAAATCACAACGTTGCTAAAGAAATTTTCTCTTCAAAAAGTGGATTAAAGTTTAAAATTATTGATCAATATCAAAAATAGAAAAGTCTGATTTCCTTTCATAATTTTACATAAATTAACAATAATTTAAAATATTGCTTGAACTTCGTATTATTTTCAAGAAAATTTTATGGCATTGTAGAGAATGACAGCGAATCCATTTTACAGCCATATAAATTATTTTTGTATAAGGGTATCCCTGATATCTGACAGCGCGTGCGGGCCGGAATAAACCGGCGGGTATTTTCATTCCCTTACTTGCGCCCTCTTGAGTCGCTCGCTAGCGTTCGCTGGCGTTCTCGCCATTTTCTAAAAATCCTTCTGAAACAATTTTATCGTGTCATGTTTTAAGTATCCGATGTATAAATAATATTCAATAAACATAGAGTCTTTGAACCTCAACCTCTGTATTGCATTTTCGCTGACACATCTTGGCTATCCCATTGGTAATGGGTAAGTATGAAGAGGCTAAACTGGTAAATGCCAAAGTATCATGAAATCACACTAGAACGTTCCGGAATCCGCGCAATGGACTTCTTAGTTACCTATTAAAAAGAGAGGCGAATAAAACTTTTAAGCTCACTTCATTATCACAGAAGATTTTTGGCAAGCGTTCGTGCATTTTTGCGTCCAGAAAATTCTTCTCAAGAATATCGTCCCCTGAATTGGAAGGCTAACCAGTTAACCACACTAGGAGTAAGTTTTCCGACAAGATTATAAAACTGCACAAAAAGACCGAGCCTGAATATCAAAGTTGTTGCAAAACTACCCGATAAATTTTGGGCATTCATATAAAAATATTTTTATCATGAGGAATATTCCTGTTATATTTGTTTTTGTATTTCTAATTAGCACATGAGTTATATATTTTTAAACAGACCCAAACTACAAGAGCATGGGCGTCAAGTTTGTATGCTGTCCTTGTTCAAACGATATTTCAATGGAAGATGTTCCGAGGAACCAGCGGTTTTAGTCCTTTCGGCACCGGTGCCGCGGTACATAGTTGGGAAACACGCCAATTTTTTAAAAATTATTTTTTTTACATTAACTCCACACATGTTATCTGGGATGCCGTGTGGAGGGTCTTTTTGAGGAGAGGAAGGAATGAACACTGGTCTTGAAGAGACCCATGTAGTAGGAAGGAGGCAAATCATTCCACAGCCGAGCTGTTGAACACAAGAACGAGTCGAAGAAACGACCCGTTCTCATGTGACAAATGTCAACCGTGTACAAATGTTGGGCACGTGTTTGGCGTGTTTCCTGACTATGCACCGGTGCCGAAGGGATCAATGAGCTAGTTCCTCGGAGTATCTTCCATTGTAATACCGGTAGAACAAGGATAGCATTCCCACCCGACGCCTGTGGGCTAAAGATTGCAATCTGACTGTTAAGATATAGCGCGTCCAACAAATCGAAGCCTCAGTTCTTATTTGTCCGACAGACCATTTTAGTTTTTGTTCAATCTCCATTTTAAAATTAAAAATAAAGTAAAAAATGATACTTAAACACTTAAATAAAAATTATTTAGACTAATAAGACCTAAAAAGCTTTATCTTAAAGACCTATCATAATGTTTCATTAAAATAATGAAAAAAAACCTTCTCTTCCTGTAAAATTTTCTAATGGTCTGTTGGACAAATACAAACTAAGGTGACGAAATGTACACTGTTGTCATTTGTCACGTGAGAACTGTTCGCTTCTACGACTCGTTATTGAGTTCATTAGCTCGGCCTTCTGTGTGGAGTTAATGTGAAAAATAAAATTAAAAAAAACTGTTTAACTTGTAAAGGTAAGTTGTTCGAAGGAATTTCACCTCACATATCGTCACATAATAATATCCACATCGGCTAACAATTTCCCTTTCCCAAATCGTCCTGGGCTGCTTTTATGACGTCAGAATTCGCCGGGAGCGTTTTCACTAATAATTTATTTTTTTAGCCGATTTATTAATCTACGTGAAGGTAACCATATAAAATTGATTGGTGATTAATTTGTGTTATTTCACAATTAGTTAATTTAAAATATCGTCGCATTAGTTTGTATAATGCGTAACCACCAAATGTCAAATTTTACAGGAGGCACAAAAAACCTCGTAGTGAAAAAAAATGAAAGACGGGTAATTGTTTTTATTTATGTTCCGAACTTATAAAATATTTCGAAATTTATTTTCAATCATTTAATTTTTGTAAGTTTAGGCTTTCTATTTCAAATCTGAGTTAGGAAGTTTGCATAAAAACCTAGAATGGAGATACATATTTTTGTACACTAGCAAAAGACTTGGGAGATAGGAATTTTATATTAAAAAAATAAAACAACACTACAGAACTGCGATATTTATTTTATGAATTACTCAGTAACATCCTAATTGATTTTAGTATTTAGTCTCAGTATGTAAGAATAACAGGATAAATATAATAGTACTAAGAACACAAAGCATAACAGCACAATACTAATACCTACTACTACGAATAATTTTGAAGTTAAATAATAAAACCTGAAATGGTTAATAAAATAAAGTATGTGGAATTAAAGAGTTTCGAAGTATTCACGAGTAAAAATGGCATGGTGTTACGCAGTTTCCTAATTTGTGTTTATCTAAAAAAAATTTTTTTTTTTAAATTTGCGAGTTTTACTAGTCGACGCAGGACTAGTTTTAACACCAGAGTACCTAGCATGGACGATCGATATAGATTTTATCGAAAATGTCGGTAACTTGTCGTCGCTCCCGAGCACGACTGCAGGTCGCTAACGAACAAATAACAGTTCACCTCAAATAAATAAGGACACCTTAGTCGTTGTAAACTGTTGTTTTTTCGTTAGCAGCCTGCAGTCGTGCTCGGGAGCGATGACAAGTTACCAACATTTTCGATAAAACCTATATCGATCGACCATGCTAGATACCCAGAAGGCATTAAAAAAGTATTTTCGAAAAATTTGGAGTTACGCAGTCTACGAATTAATGCGACAATATGTAGATACAGGTAGTATATTTGCGCCACGTTCCAGTGTGAAAGATACTCTCAGTATCGCCCTGATGTAAGGCCACAGTTCAGAATTGAAACATCGCTTGAAATGGCATAAACCTTGTTTGGTCGTTTGGTGACCGTGCCAGATACTTAGAATATTATGAAAAAAATAAATAAAAGGTATACAGCAATTACATAGATATATAAAGAAGTAATTAGGTACCACGAAAGTAGTTAGCAGAGCAGTGGGTATTAATTTCTTTGCTGTTAACAATTTGAAACATTTAAGAAATTTTATATAGGTAAGTTTGTTATTATTATGAGAAAAAAAATGAAAGGTACACAGCAATTACATATATAAATAAGTAAGTAGATACTATGGAAGTAGTTACAGAGCAGTGGGTATTAAATTTGTTACTGTTAACAAACTGGAACACTTAAGGATTTTTGAATCTGCATACATAGGTATGCGTTTTTTAAAAGAAGCGATGTTTTTATAAAAAAATATGTCAACAATGTATAAGAATTTTAATATTTTTTATTGAATTACCTTATGATAATATCTATGATAACTAATGATTAGCAAACAATCTCGCATTCTGAACATTAATTAATAGCATTAGGCCTGGCATTATTAGATTTCGCGGGTCGAAAGCACTAAAACATACGCTTTGTGTTTGTGTCAACACTGTTTAACTCTGAGTGGTCAAACGGCTCTTGGAATTAGGAATCTAGCCCCACGTTATGTCATTTACGACGTATGCCGTTTATAATAATTACGAGGAATGAATCTGCAAATCTGTAAAGTATAATGAATCTGCAGAGTGATCAATGTTCACTCTAAGTTATGGCTATACCAATTGCGTTCCTCATTACAATATCATATGGATCTATTCATAAGAACTCAGAGAAAGATATTTTAGTAACATACGTCGTACATACGTGATGTGAATTAATCGTTTTGTCCATAAACAAACTCAAATCTCAAGAAAGGCTAACGAAATTTGAAAAACATTATTTAATAAAATAGAAAATTAATTAAACTACCAACAGAAATCAGAAGCATTAAAGACAATATACAATAAGGAACTCCAGTGAAAAATATTATGGTTTTAAAAAAATATGTTCATATTGACCAAGAAACGCTGATTCTGAATATATAAGTTTTATTTAATAATATTAAACGCAGAGTTTTAAAAAAATATATTATAAAGTCCATTTTTAATCGGGTCGTAAAAACATTATATATTTACATCTGCAAATGAAAATGTATAATGTTAACAATGTTATAATTTACCACTGTTTTTAATGTTGATAATACTTTGAAAAATTCATAAGCTGTTCTTTTATGGATGACGCGAGTTTAATTATTTTAAGAAATCACACTTTTTGCAAGATAATAATAAAAATATTTGGTTGATTTACATTTAATGTAAATATATAATGTACACTTCTTCAATAAACGCAAATTCACTTTTTGGCGTCATTTTAGATAAATGCTCAGTATACCTAAGCACTGAAGCATTAAAAAAAACTCATCTCTACACCCTGGTGGGGTGTTTTTCAGTATTCGGAAGTGCAAATATGGAGTCACTACTTGAATCAGCGCAGACGGGTCTAAAAGGTAACTGATAATAGGGAATTTTTTTAAAAAAGAAAGACAAATATTTCCGGATTACGAATAACTCAACAATATTTGAAAATCTCCTACTTCCATTACAGAAAGCGGAAAATTTTGCTCGTGTTGTGATGGAGGACTTAACCAGCCAATATGATTCGAACACGCGACGCGCGGGTGGCACCCAAACCCGATGCCAACTCAGCCATTGACCAGTCGATCGGTTTTCTACTTGTTTCATTCACGCACTTCCGAATTCTTTAAGCCTCGATGACACACGGCGAGTTACAAGTTATCTACTAAGTTTTAAAAGCGGGTAAACCGGCGATTGAGATTGTCATGATGACACACAAAACTGTCCACTCGCTCAGAAGCGTACGAAACTGAGGTCGCTTTTAGCGCCAGTAACAAGAATAACGACGCCTGCGTGAACTAATTCTTCAAATTTTTGACAGTCGAAATCAGCTGTTTATCGGAAGCCATGTTGGAAACGTAAATAAACCAATCACGAGCAAGCGGAGCAAGCGTGTAGGCGAGTAAAGTTGACGACCTTTCAAATTTTTTTCGTAGATTGTCAACAATCTGCTAGTTGCTGCTAGTTACAAGCAAGTGACACGATGACAATGGGCGAGTTTACTAACAGATAGTGAATTTCCCAGATAGTAGCTTGTAAACTAGCCCTGTGTCATCGACGCTTTAGGCCCAATTTTTGGATCATAAGATGCACATCATCAGTGACTGCACCGAGTGCATTTAAGACTGTTCCAAATCATAAATACATTAAAGTAGGTACAAATTAAAAGTAATCTGAAAACACAAAAAAATATTACTGTTAAAATACAAATAGTATCACGAATGGAAGAAATGTGCAGGTAGATACATTTCACACATAAAATAAATTGGGCCGTGTTGTGAGAATCCTTAGCAAGTAACACATGGTTCGTACTAATTTAGTTTTTCATCCCCAGCTACTCGTAAGGGGTGGGTTTTTGCTTGATCTTAATCCCGCAAAAAGGTCGGACCGAGTCAAATGAAGTCTTCGGACTAATCAACCTATCGCTCTCTGTCGCCGCACCCTCGATCAACCGGGGGTACTTTTTACCCGAGAAGTATTTTAGCAACTGAGGGTAGGTTTTACCCGAGAAGCATTATAGGATTTACCTGTTTTTGTGACGTATTATCGCATGGAATTCAGGATTACTTTCAGAACACTACGATTAACGGATACATCCGTCCGGAATGAAATAAAGAGAAAAAGTTGGGGTTATTAATGAAATGGGCTCTGATTAGTACGTTGACTGACACGTGACCGAGCCAATATAAATGCCTAACCTATTTCCAGAAAATTACTAACTTTGCTGTCACCAGAGGGCGTAGAATCTCAGTGCCAATTTATTTATTGAAAGGTTCCATTGATCGTTAAGTAAGAAGTTCTTAGCTATTTTGGGATATTTTTGATTAGATTGCAGATAAATTGAGTGAAGTAAGCGAATAAAAAAATGCGTTCTGATTTCGCGAGAGCTTGTTTATCCCCGATAGTCTAATAGTTCCAATACCATTTTACCAACTTTAAAAAAACTCTTGTGTTTTATAACAATTAATTTACTTTTTATCACATTGTTTTTGTAAGGTGGTTGTAAAGAACTCAGGGCCTATGTCATCTTTGGAGTTGCTGTATGTAGAATCTTTTTAGGGAAAGGAAAGAGTGGAAGTTCCGGGAAGGGAAAAGATTCAAGGGGTTGGTAGGAATCTGGGGGTAAATGTGTCCAGAAGTGACGAATGTACGAATTCATCCCTCTCACCGCGGTGCACGGCGATGGATTGAGGGAGTCCGGCTAGAGAGTTCAAAAGGTGTTCCTCAATCAGTCTCTCCCGATCCAGCCTGCCATGCGGTAGGTGGGCAAACGCAAAAGCCGCGCCGAAAAGACCTAGACAATCTTGAAAAAATAATCTTTACTGAATCATTAAAATACCCAACATCTTAAAACAGAAACAGAACGTATACATGAACTTACAGACAGACAAAATACAAAATGTCCTCCAGTCATTTACCTGTGTATTTTAATCATATTTTTACATTTGTAAAAAAGTTTTATTAATTAGTATAGATGTGCATTTCTACCTCTACATACCTATTACATATTAAAGTCCTCCGCTGCGTCTGCCTGTCTGTCTATTCGCGATAAACTCAAAAACTACTGAACGGATTTTCATGCGGCTTTCACCAATAGATAGAGTGATTCATGAGGAAGGTTTAGGTATATAATTTGTGAAGGTTTTGTGTATTTTGGTTGAAATATATAATATTCTTTATATATTATAAATTAAAGTCCTCCACCGCGTCTGTCTGTCTGTCTGTTCACGATAAACTCAAAAACTACAGAACTTATGAGGAAGGTTTATGTTAGGTTAGGTTATTGCCGCGAACACCTGCGCGCTGTGAATTCTAGCCGCGTAGTCATATGTTAAATTTATCTCGGAACTGAAAGCGATATTGCTGAGCTTGTAAACAAGATTACCGACTACATAATATATCAAGTGACTGAATGACATTACTCACTTAGATTTAAATATTTTTGGACAATCATCATTATTACAGTTGACCCTTCATGCATAAGCTTATAATGTACTATATGAACAACTCCTTATAGATACTTTATAGTTTTGTAGATCATAACTATTATACGACAAGAGACAAGACTTAGATCAGAGTTTAAGATGCCATAATATGTTTCACCTGAATACATTTAAAAATAATATCGCCTATTACTTATTATCCCTCTGACCCTTTTTAGTCTTTTATCTTACTTCTATTTAATTGTCATTTGAGTAAACTTTTTATTTTTATAATTTTCTATTTCTAACCATTTTTTGTTTTATTTTAGCTAATTTTTATTTAAACTGTTTCAAAATTTAACCATTTTATAACTTGGCTGATTGATAATATAAATTTTTACCTATTTGTATAATTAACTAAGTTTTTATAACTGGGTTGTTCTCACATGTGTGAGACCAATCGGTAAAAACAGTATAAATAAATAAATAAATCAGAACAAAGGGTGATACCAAAAGTGACACCAATACCAAAGTAGATACAAAAAATTAATACATCCTTTGAACAACGATTTCATATCTTCCTAGCTTCCTAAGGTATTTAACGGATTCAACCAGTAATAATACAGTAGGCATAAACAGACCCCCTTAAAACGTGAATTTACAGTATTATGGCAGATGAAAAGTGGCAAAAGCTTCCTGAATAAAATCATTGTCTGACTGAAGACAGAAACACTGTGAAAGAATCACTGTGGGAAAATATAATGACCCTGACCTTAATGATGTGTACTATTTTTTATCCTTAGATTTATATTAGATCCACAAGTATTTGGACTAAGCACGTTACGTTACGTTTTGAAGGAAGTAAGTCATATCATATAATATTATCGTAGAAGAGTTGCTTATGTTTATAGCATGCTATTTAAAAACAATTTATGCTTCTATTTGATTAATATTTCTTTGCATCGGATCCTTAAGAATAGGTTTTAATAGGCCTGATAATTGTAGTATTTGAAGTATATTTGTAGGATTCTTCAATCGTTTCGGACGAAAATTGTGGTAATTTTTTAAACCATCCCCTCCAAGCCGCCACAATTTATGACCGCTATCTTACAAAGCTTCCCCCCGGCCGACCATAATTTATACTCCTGAATAGATCATTGAAATAAATCATGACTATTTATTTATAGAACCTTCATAAATGGCATTATTTCTTGGAGTTGATCAATGTCAATATTAAAAAATAAAATAAAATTAATCATACAAAAAACAAATAAGTTATGGCACTTTAACTACATCAACGTGTTTTAAGTTTTAAAATGTGTATTCCAGCAATTTCGGTGAGCTAGGACACTGTTTTAGTATGTTTAAATTTTTGAACAGAATACTTTAACTAACTTGACATCTTCTTATATATAAAAATGAATCGCAAATCTCGAGAGCAGCTGAACCGATTTCGCTAATTCTTTTTTTAGAATATTCCCTGAAGTTCTTACATATAAAAATGAATCGCTGAATGTGTTGCTAAGCGCAAATCTCGAGAGCAGCTGAACCGATTTCGCTAATTCTTTTTTTAGAATATTCCTTGAAGTACGAGGATGGTTCTTACGGAGAGAAAAATTAAGAAAATTGCGCAGAAAATTGGATAATTTAAAAAAAATCCAACGACTATCGCACGTTTGACAGTTCGCGTGTTTGAGAATGTGATTTTAAATCAGGATTCTATTTTTGAAAATCTTTAAGTTGATAAATTTATTCAAAGTAGGTACTCCCCTAATAGTTTGAATCGAATCAAGAATTTTAGATATTTGAAATAGGTACCTATGTTAGGTACCAAATTTAATATACATGAAAAATGGAAATTTGAATAAAAATTGTAAAAGGTGGCACGCGGGCTGTTTAAAAACTGAATGTACTGGTATTGAATATATGGAAAGCGGGAGGGAGGAAGAGATGGGGGGGGGGAGGTGGAGGAGGCGGAGTGGGAACCCCCCTTACACCATGCGAGCGAAGCCGTGGGAAAAAGCTAGTTTCTATATAAAATTCTAAATCTTCTGCTATTGATATTCCAGAATTTTTTTATTTATTTTTTTTTATTTAAAAAAAATACATACGTATACAGATTCATAGTAAAACATTTGGTTCTTAAGGCTAATAACAATATGTAAATTTCTTTTTAATGAAACTTCACCATTCAAAAGAGAAAATATTTCTCGTGCTTGAATTTTGGAGTGCCATTGTAAAATGCATGGTTACACAGAGTATGTTATAACAAGTACTTATATTAATAAAATATATATTCATGAAGACAAGTGGACATAATAACTGACAGTATTGTCAGAGTAGGTACATATAATAAAGTTGTAACAATTTGGTGCCTGCAAATAATGCGTATGTACTTGCTTTCAATTTGATATGGTGATGAAATATTTTTAGAGATTATGTTCTAGTTTATTTTTTTTGTTGTTATTATTGTGATGATGAATTTAAAACTTATAATTAGTGTCGGGTTGGTCTATTAGTGTTTTTATTTGGGATTTAAAAACTTTATAATTTTTTTCAGACTTGATTTTATATGGGAGAGCATTGAAAATTTTTATACCTTGATAAGCATAATGGTGTTGGGAAGCACTCGTTTTAAATTTTGGAATTTCTAAATTGCCCTGTGATCGTGGTCGGTTGTTTATGTTTGTGATTGTTATTGTTGATGAATTGAAATGATCTTTATGAGTTTGCAATAATGAGTTCTTTTTGAAAATTTTATTAAGACTGAGAACCCTAAAAGAGTCAAATAGCTGTGTTGTTGGAAATACAGATGGTTTTCGTAAGATGACTTTCAAAATCAACCTCTGTACCCTTTTTACAGGTAAGAGGTTTGTTTTGAAAGTCCCACCCCACCCGATTATACCATATTGTAGTATAGATTGGGCAAGAGAGAAATAGATAGTTTTGATCATATTGGATGATAAGATGTTTCTCAGTCTAATAAATATGTATATAAGTTTTCTTATTCTGGTTACTGTATTTTGGACTTGTTCTTTCCATTTTAAGTGTCTATCTACTATGACACTCAGATACTTTATACTATTTTTGCAAGTTATTGGTAGGCAATTTTCATCGTTGTATTCCTTTTTATTTTCACACTGTGATGAATGGATTTTAATAGTTATATTGTTCTCGACATTTTTTTCTTTCAAAGAAAAAGGAATAAAATAAGTTTTCTCCGTATTAAGTGAGAGACAATTTAGGTCAAACCATGTTTTGAGTATGTTTATATTGATATTTGCTATACTCATTGTTTCCTCCCATGATTTCCCTTTAGTGATAACTACAGTATCGTCTGCATAAGATATGATATCTCCAACTATGGGAAGAGTGAACATTTGATTTACATATATAATAAAAAGGATAGGATCGATGACAGTTCCTTGTGGTATACCAAATGATGAGGTTTTAGGTTCACTTAGTGTATTATTTATTTTGACGTATTGTAATCTCTCTTTTAGATAACTTTGGAACCATGACAGTACTGTTCCGTCCAATCCAATTTGCATGAATTTCTCATTTAGTTTGGAGTGTGATATGCTATCAAATGCCTTGCGTAAGTCGATGAATATACCAAGACACTTTTCTCCATTATCTAATTTTTGTATTATTGTTGAAGTTAATTTAGCAATTGCATCTTGAGTGCTGAGATTGTCCCTAAACCCAAATTGGTTTGGGCTCATTATCTTTTTTTCTTTTATGTAATTGTTGAGTTGTTTTTTTAACAATTTTTTCATAGATTTTTGCAATGTTTGATGTGAGTGCTATGGGACGATAGTTGGAGATATTTTTTTCATCTCCAGATTTATAAACAGGGGTGACAATAGTCTTCTTATAGTTGTTCGGGAATACACCCTTCTTTAGACTTACATTTATTATATGAGCAATCGGTTTGCTGATTATCTCATGAACGGCTTTTAATGTTTTTACGGTTATATTGTCATAGCCAGGGCTTGCTGATCCTCGCAAACCCATTACAGCGCTTTCGACTTCCTTATCAGTTACTGAAGCAAATGTGTAGAAACCTTCTTCAATAGTTGAGTTGTGCTCTGGTTGTTGTGTTTGTTTGTTGTCTAGGATAATATTACGAGCAAGATTAGGGCCGACATTAGCAAAATATTCATTATAAATGTTACCACACAGTTTTGGATTTTTTTCGGCGTCAGTGTTGATTCCGTGATGAGTAATTTCTTTAGGTAACTTTTTTTTCGTGCTTTTGTTGGTTATTGTATTGATGATTTTTCAAAACTCTTTGCTGTCTTGACCAGCATTTTTTTATTTTATTACGAAAATACTTTTCTTTTGTCAGTCTAATTAAAAGCGCAAGTTTGTTACGGTATTTCTTGTAGAAGGTGTTGATTTTTTCATCATTAGGGAATTTTCTATACTGGTGGTAGTATTTTTCTTTATTTCTGATTGAAATTACTAGTCCATGGGTTATCCATGGCTTTATCAATCTGTGTTTAGATTTTGGTTTAGAAACAATTATTTGTGTGGATAGGTTTATGTGATTTTGGATAACTGTTTCGAAATTCTCAGCACAGGTGTTTGGATTTTCCGATTCAAATATTGATGCCCAGGTTTCCGTTTTAAGATTTGTTCTTAAAATTTCCATATTAAAATTTTTTTTTTCATATTTTTTCTTGTCAATTTTGTTAGAGTTGGAACTTATTTTATCAATGTTGGTAACAAATATACAGGTATAGTGATCGGTTATGCTGGTTTTCCATAATATTGACATGTTTTTTTCATTGTTATTTGAGTTGCACCATATGTGATCGATGCAGGAAGGAGTTTGTCCACTGACATTCCGTGTTGCATTATTTATAAATGATTTATAGTTTAGCGATGTCATTACATTTATATAATCTTCCTTTATCTTACCTTTTGCCTCATTCAAAATGTTCACGTTAAAGTCGCCTGTGACAACGTTACAAGTACCCTTTAGTTGTAGCAATAACTGTTCCAACTCTATAATAAAACTGTTAGGGTTCGATCCGTGTGTGCGGTAGATAGCTATGATATTGTATATAACTTCATTCACTTTTAAGTTCAGTTTTAGACAGTTAGCAAGCTTCATGTTGATTTCAGTGATTGTGACGTTATTGTGTTTGTTTAAGATGAAAACGGCAATACCACAGTTCTTATTAATATGTGTTGTAGACGAATAATATGTATAGTCAGGGATCTCGTACAGTGCGGTAGCATTATTTATATTTAAGTGTGCTTCTGTTAAAACAATGAGGTCCGGTAAAGTTTCAAGGAGATTTAATGTTGGTACAAATTCTTCGAAATTTTTTTGCAAACTTCTGATGTTTTGGTGCAGAACAATGAATGCATTTGGAACGTTGTTTAATAGTTTATTACATTGTTTTGAGTCTTCGCAAGTGTATTGTGAAACATCTGTTAATTTATCAATTTCCTCGGTTAGAAAATCATCCATAACTTATTCATAATCGATTATTTGCTGTGCTATGATAGACATTCTTTTCCGGTAAGTACATATTTCACTATTTGCACTATGTTGGGTATTGTTTTTTGTTCCGAATAATTTGTTGTTATTGTCACAGTTGTAGCATTTGACACTATCTTTACTTTTTTCGCATTCGCTAAATTTGTGGTTTTTTGAGCAATGTATGCATCTGGGCTTATTCATTTTATTTAGGCATTTAATGGATGTGTGTCCGAAACCAACGCAATGATAGCACTGCATCAAAGGGTCGCAATCCTCTATGTGCGCCCGGACAAAGCCTATATTGATTCTTTGTTTATGTAGTAGCATTTTCCGAATAGGGCCTGTTGTTTCAATTATTATATTACGGAGTTGATCATTTTTTCTATTTTTCAATATTTTCGTTACTTTAATGGATTCATTTGTAATATCACTAAGTTCACTGTTTTGTAGAATAAGATCGTTTAAGAAATTATCTTCGTTATACTCCCCACCGACACCTTTAATAATCATGCACGGTCTCTTCTTTTTTAATTCCGTTGCTGATATTCCATTTTTATTTTTATTTATTTCTGCCTTCAGTTTTTCAGCATCTTCTTTATTTGAGCAGGTCATAATTATTTTATTATTTGTTGCTTTTTTTATTCCACTTATTCCAATTCCTAGGTTAGGCACTTTTATTGTTTTTGTGATAATACTCTTTCTGTCTTAAGATGTTTCTTTGCCTTCAGCGGTGATTAAGACAGCAAATTTGGGTTCTTCGATTGGAATCATCCTTTCTTTTAGAATAGGATTTTTGTTCATTATTTTTTTCGAGCTTGATGTTTACTTTTTTTTGAAGTTCAATAATTTGTTCTTGGAAATGGTTTTTTTCCCGTTTCCATGCTTCTTCTAGTAGTTGAATCGTTTGTTCCAGATTATTTCTAATTTTTGTGTCCTTTACGGTCGATATGTTTTTTAGTTCACTTTTAATGTTTTCTATTAATGTTAGTACATCCATTTTTTATTAAACTTGAGTTGTCACTCCAGGTCGAACTACAATCGAGTACTGAAAATTGCTCGTATTGACCAATTGTTGGAACTAACTAGGTAACATATGTATAAATTTTTTTTTAAATTGTTCCATATGAGGGGGCCTTGACGAAAAAATTCCCCTCAGGGCCTATGTTGCGGCGGGTAGCAAATGATCCCTCTCAAGATCGAGGGATCAAATGCTGCGTGGATGTTGTGGACTGCATACTGTATGCGGTTCTTATTTACCTATTTTATTATATTTTAATCGCACTTACCCAGAATGCTTCCCTCTTCGCTCAGTTTTCACTGGAAAGGTAGGTATGTTAGTTTGGGAGAGATTTTGGAAGGGAATGGCGATTGGGAATGAACGTTTGATCGCGAAATAATAAGCGAGAATGGACGACGCTTGGCGATGGTACTTGCGAATAGCTGCGGTTTAAGAGTTCTGTTTGCGGTTTGATTACTAAAAACTGTAAAAGCGGTGCGGTTTTTAGGACTTGTGTCCTGTGCGGCGAGGTGAATTCAACTGAGGCAGAGGGCACCAAATAGGTAGTTTCAAAAGGCAACATGTAACAATAAAGGCGCAAACAGCCTATGTCATCTTTGGGGATGCTGTGTAGAGGGGTTTTTAGGAAAAGAAAGAGAGGAAGTTCTGCGGTCGAAAAAGATATAGGAAGTTCCGTGAATCTGGGGGTCAGTATGTTCAGGAATGACGGATGAGTCTATCCCTCCTAGTGGTAAGGCGATGTTCCGAGAGAGTCCAGCTGGAGAGATCAAAAGGTCTCCCTCAACCAGTCTCTCCCGATCAAGCAGTAGTTGTAATAACCACGCAGTTGGTGGGCAGACCAAACTCAGCAAACCACTTGGGGTGACCTATGGTAGAGGTGTTGTTTATCCAATAAATGGTTCCCGGGGCGGCGGTACCCATACCCGCCTCCCAAATTGACTTCCAATGGAGACAAACAATAATTATATGTAGAGTCAGTGGACATTTTTATTTTACCACCAATTAAATACAAAAATTGTTTCTGATGCAGTTCAGTTATATGTTAAAAGTAAGAAGCTATTTTATGGCCTTTAAAACGGATGTTAATAACCACTGGAGTGACTTTCCCTCGATTGCTCGCGATTTCCCAGAAGATAATTTTTTTATTTTTCACCAACATTAAAAAAATAATACCTTCGAATTTTAACATGGCAATATAAAACTTATTAAAGTGCTATATACATCCAATGAATATTAACCAGTATTTTACTGTTTATCTCATATTTGTAGGAAAAATAAATAAATTGAAAATTCATAAAGTTTATAACCGCGCGAATCCTGCATGTTACTTTGAAACTGCTGTGGGGGGTACTTATTCAAGTCAACATAGATTTTTTTCGATATCTGTATGTTGTCTGTGGTATAATTGATAATGAAAGGTGCATATCTATGGAAAAAGGACTTAATTTTAACCGTAAACAGCTGATCAAAAATCCGATATGAATTTTTTTTTTAACATCCTTCTGAAATAGTCTACTAAGTTTGGATTTGCGACATATATGGTCATAATGGATAAAGCATTTCAATTGCTTTGTTTTAAAATAAATGGCTGGCCGGGAAAATGTTTTAAATAATTACAGTAAATGTTTTACGAAAGGTAGGAAAGTGTGGTCCAATTTTGGATGGCTATCAATTGCAGAAAAATAAAAGTGATCCAGCTTTCGACCATAATCGTTCCAGTGCTAAAATAAATAAATAATCAATAAATTTAAGATAAAATTGTCCAAGAATTAAATCAGTTTCTGTGGTAATTTCCAGTCAAAATAACTTCGGATGGGACAGTTAAAAATTATGTCCCAACTCTCAGATGGTACCGCAGCACTGAGCGAAATGAGATATAATAATTTAATAAATAAAGTTTATGGTACTGTAATGCAAAGAACCGTTGTAAAACCTATAACGCGATGCCCGTAAGAAATGTTAATAAATGCAAACAGCTCTTAGACAACACGAGAAAGTCGACAATGGGAAACTTTTGGCGTAAAATTCGTGACATAATCCACCGACAAACAAAGATATCTTGACATTGGGTAAGTCATAATATAAAGTCGTGAAATGTGCCACGCAAATTATCACTTTATCTGCGAAGCCATGAATACTAAATGATATCGTAGCAACACGAGGACGCAAATAAACACGTGTGGCGTTATTTTTAACAGGTGTACATAACAAATCCGTCCTTTCCTCAATGGTTGTTCAGGATCTGTACTTCCGCTCTCCTGACAGAGCAATCCGGCGTGGTAACACCAGATTCCAACGGGAAGTGTGGCTGGAGTAACTCTTCAATAATAACTCCAGCTCTTGAATAATTGGTCTTTATTCACACAATAAAAAGACCCGTAGGGTAGCTCATGTAGGGTGAGCTCAATGATGCTATCTCTCTCCGCGGTTTTATAACCCACATGAAGTGAAAACCTGGCAGCAGACGTTTTGCCAAAAACGACCCGCCCAAGACGGATGGTAACAAGAGAAGAAGGAATTAAAATCCGTGGCAATACAAACTCGCCCTGGCAATTGCCAACACAAAAGAATGTTGCCACAACCATTAGGGTGACAATCACAAATATTAATATTTCAGTACCTGAAATCTTAACATATTCCCGCCCAAAAACGAGTATTAAGGAATAGTTGTTTTTCATACAATAATATAAGAAGAGATTGCAACATTGGTACCCAGAATTTACCCAACGAGTTCACATACAAAAATAAACAATATTCAATATATGGATATCAAAATAATAACAAAAAAACTTATAACTAAGTATATAACCCTATGTCAGACTTGACATTAAAAAATAAAGTTTAATAACGTAGAACCTTCTGGTGCGCTGCACCCACTTATGAGTGGGTGTTTAACACTTGGCACTGATGAGTTTAACACTTGGCACTGATGAGCCTGACGGCACTTTGATTTACACATCACATCACTTTTAGCGTTGTAATTGGTTCTTAATCCAGGTTGGAGGAAGGATCCTCCATGGGAAGTAGACAGAGCTGTGTCACGGCTCTTTTGGTGACACCTCTGGCCGTCCTCAAGGAGACGACGCGGACGCGTCCGTCTTGGCCAGGGTGGATCTCCGTCACTCGCGCCATCCTCCAGTACTGCGGAGGTAGTTGGTTGTCTTTGATGATGACCATGTCACCAGGCTGTAAACTGCGTTGACGTCCTTCTTGCCATTTGACTCGGTTCTGCAATTCTGCTAGGTATTCCCGGCTCCATCTGTGCCAAAAAGATTGAACAACGGTAGACATCTTTTGGTAAATATTAAGCCTGTTTGTAGGCAGATGGTGGATATCAAGCTCAGGCAATGCTAACAGGTTGTCGCCAATAAGGAAGTGTGACGGAGTGAGTGCGTTTAAGTCATTTGGATCTGATGTTAATGGAGTCAGAGGACGGGAATTTAAACAAGCCTCAATCTGTATTAGTATGGTATTCATGCCTTCGTATGTCAAAACAGTTGACCGCATTGCTTTTTTTAAATGTAACTTGGTCATTTTAACTGCACTTTCCCAAAGTCCCCCGTGATGCGGTGAGCGGGGAGGCAAGAAACTCCAGCTAATATTCTGCTGGGCCAAAAAATTATGGATTTCTTTATCAGATGCCTTCAAAAAATCAAATAGTTCAGTAAGTTCCCTATAACTACCTGTAAAGTTAGTTCCATTATCAGTAAAGAGTCGTGAGGGTTTACCCCTCCTAGCTATAAATCTTTTCAATCCATTCATAAATGCCATTGAAGTTAAATTAGTCACTAATTCTAGGTGAATTGCCTTCGTTGAAAACCAAATAAATAAACATATGTAAGATTTTACACTCTTAGCATTTCTGGCTAAACCAGACTTAATTAAAATTGGACCTGCAAAATCTATGCCGGTTACATAAAATGGTCTTTGGATTCGGAATCGGTCAGCAGGAAGGTCACCCATGAGCTGGCGACACTCGCGCGGACGGACTCGGAAACATACAATACATTTATGCAGTGCTCGCTTCACTGCGTTTTTACCATATATTGGCCAAAAACGTAAACGCAGTAATGCGAGCAGAGCATTACATCCTAAATGTAAATTCTCATAATGCAGATGGGTTATTATTAAGTCAGTCAACTTATGATTTTGTGGTAACAAAATTGGATGTTTTTGAGAGAGCGAGGTAATATCGGATTGTGATAGTCGACCTCCAACACTCAACAACCCATCCTGCATAAAAGGATTTAGTGCCTTTACCTTGCTCCGCCTAGATACAAATCTTCCATTACTCACAGACGCTGGTAACGATAAATTTTTTAGTGGGGCTACACGAGATTTAGCGCATATTAACTGTGATTGGTGAATGCCGTGTTCATCAGTAGATCTTAAATACAGACAAGCCCCATATGCTCCTTGAGATGCATCGCAAAAACCGTGTAAGCTAAAAGATTTTTTATTAAAGCAGAAAATTTTCCTCGGTACACGAATATGATTTGCTTTACTGAGACTCAGCGTGTAAGTCTGCCAGGCCAATAAAAGGTCATTGGGTAGCTTGTCATCCCAGGATGTTTTTAGCTTCCACAATCTTTGCATAATTATCTTACCGACAATGATTACTGGGCCTACCAGTCCTAAAGGGTCAAACACTTTTGACATTAATGATAAAACTTGACGTTTTGTTACTTCTAACTTTGCGTCTATGCTTTCTACCTGATAGGTAAACTCATCAAGTTTGGTGTCCCATATTAATCCGAGAATCTTAGCTTCATTGGATTCATTTGGCAATAATTCTAAATTATCTTTAGAATCATTAATCGAGGGCGCATTAGACCTCCATTTTCTAATCTCCATGCCTGCTGTAGCAAGCGCATTAATGATTTGTGATTTAAGCAAGTGACAAGTATCAATGGAGTCACTACCAGAAAGAAAATCATCTACATAAAAATTTTCCTTAAGGGATTTACTAGCTAATGGATGAGTAAATGAAACGTCATTACCTAGCTGATGCAGACAACGTATTGCTAAATAAGGCGAAGGAGCCAAACCATATGTCACCGTGTTTAGCGTATAGTGTTTCGAACAATCCTCCGCATCCTTTCTCCATAATATACGTTGGTAATTTCTGTGTTCCGGGTTGATATTAATTTGGCGGTACATCTTTGCAATATCTGCGGTGACTGCATATTGATGTTTTCTGAAAAATACCAAGTGACAAAATATATCATTTTGAATGGTGGGCCCAATCATTAGAGCGCGATTCAAAGAAATCCCTCGAGCGGGTTTAGCCGACCCGTCAAAAACAACACGAATTTTAGTAGTTGTGCTTGATTCTTTAAATACAGCGTGATGTGGTAAATAATAAGTAGTTTCATCGCGTTTTGGAGGTTCACATTCAGTCATGTGACCTAATGCAAGATACTCATCAATAAATTCCGAGTATTGTTCCTTTAAACTAGGTTGTCTTAAGAATTTTCTTTCCATTGACACTAATCTACCTTTAGCAATACTAAATGAATCTCCTAATTGAGATAGGTTAGATTTAAATGGTAAGTTGACTACAAATCTACCATTTGCATCGCGTTTATGCGTGCCTTTGAAAATCTTTTCACATTCACTATCTTCCAGAGAGTGATGCTTACTATTTTCATATTCTTCAACCTTCCAAAACCTTTCTATTTGATTCTGCAAAGAATTTAATGAAATATGACAAACTTTAACTGGCCTCGAATTATGACGCCTCTGTACAGCTCCTGATATTATCCAGCCTAGCTCCGTTCGATGCAATGAAGGTTTATCCTTTCCTAACTGTATCTGATCCGTACGAACCACCTGCCAGAATATCTCTGCTCCGATCAGCATATCAATAGAAGCTGGCTGGTAAAACTGCGGATCAGCTAACTGGATACCGTCTGGAATGTTCAACATTTTTGGATTAATCAAGGTCTGCGGAAGATTGCAAGAAATCTCATCTAATACCAAACAAGATATTTCATCCCGGTATTGAGAACATAATGATTTAAATTTAATGTCAACTGTTTCCTTTACATGAATTAAATTATTATGCAAACCTGAAACAGGTATATTCAACTTTGTACAATGCAAATTTAATCTTTTACAAGTATCCTTTGTAATAAAATTAGACATTGAACCCGAATCCAAAAGTGCGCGTATTTTGTGTGTTCCACCATACGCGTCTTCTATTTTTACTATTACGGTAGATAGTAAAATTTCCCGCCCGTTCATGTCACTATGACATGTTAAATTTACTGGTGCCTCCGACTGACCCTTGCCAGCTGAAGTACCCGCTTGTACATTATCAGTATTGATATGTAACAGAGTGTGATGTTTTCGATCACAAACACTGCATTTTTCCTTCCACCTGCACACCTTTGAAGGGTGCCCCGGTTTTAGGCAATTATAACATAAATTGTTCTCTGATACGAGCTTTCTTCGTGCCGCTGGTTCTTTGTTAACAAATATTTTGCACGAATAAATGAAATGACTGTCATTACACAGCATACAATTAACGTTGCCCGACGCTAACATAACCTTGTTTGTAGAATTCCTTTCCTTAAAATTAAAAAACCTTGGTTTTGTTGCAACTGGTTCCGATTTCTGTTGCATTCCACCAATGTCACCTTGGATAGTTTCCAGGATCTGAGACCTTTGTGAAATAAAATTGCTAAACTGCACGAATGTAGGATAAATTTTGTCGCACTCTATTGATTCCCAAAGGCTACGTGTGTGATTATCTAACTTTGAGGTTAGAATATGTATGATTAATGTATCCCAATGTTCTGTTGGTAGCTTTAAGTTGTGTAAAGCTCTCAAATGAATGTTTGCTTGATCAATTAAATTCCGTAATTCATGATGATTCTGTCGTTTTAACGGTGTAAAATTAAATAAGAAATTCAAATGTCTATTCGCTATAAGTCGGACATTTTCGTATCTCGAAATAAGCATTGTCCAAGCTGCACTATAATTATCCCCGGTTATTTCTAGAGAACTAATCAAATCAAGTGCCTCTCCGGACACATAACTAATAAGGTAATGAAATTTCTGAACATTATTTAATTTACTGTTATCATGAATTAAGGCAATGAACGAATTTTTAAAAGTCAACCATTTATGGTTGTCACCTGAAAACACTGGAATAGAGATTGGTGGTAAATTTACTGAGATATTTGGGACATTTTCAATCTTCTTAAATTTTGATAACATTTCCTGTCCTAATGCAATTATATTAAAATATGTACCTTCAAAATTATCCCTCGCGTCATTATCTTCTGATTTGTTCAATAAATCAATCTCCAGCTGAATTTTGGAGAATTCTATCAGAGAAGGCTTGATGGCGTCTAACCTCGATGACAATACGCCAGGTGTAATATCATTTTCGTTGCTTAAATAGGTTTCGAATCTCGTTAATGAACCTTTCAAAACCCCGCGCCGTTTAATCAACCTGTCGAGTTCCATTTTTTAACGAACTAACACTAACTTGATTTAAAAACTGAAAACACAATACGGCAGTTTGACGCGGTTTGACATAAACAAAAATGATTGATACTATAGATCATAGAGAACCCAATCACAATACTATGGCATACAAAGACGAAACTTGCAAACGCGTGGCTAGAAATGTAGGTAGGCAAAGCAAAGTTATTCGGCAGACTGAATACAACAATAAAAATTATTATCACCAATAAATTTATGCTATATTGAAAGCATCTGATTATGAACATCCGAATGTAATTCGATATAATCAATACGAAATAATGTGGCATCTACACAGATTTTTAGCTTTTTAAATGGAATTTGAAAGGACAATGAAAGGAAGGCTACAACCTGATTTTCTGTGCATGCGAGCGTCGTGATGAGGCTCGCTTGATCAATCCAATGATGGTGATGAGGACGCCGACTGGACCACTCCCGATGATGATGAGGCCTGACTGGGCCACTCCAAATAATGATCTTCCGTCTCAAATGGATCAATCCAAATAATGATCACCCAGCTTGAATGAATCAATCCAAATAATGATCACCCGGCTCGAATGGATCAATCCAAATAATGATCACCCGGCTCGAATGGATCAATCCAAATAATGATCACCCGGCTCGAATGGATCAATGTTCAGGATCTGTACTTCCGCTCTCCTGACAGAGCAATCCGGCGTGGTAACACCAGATTCCAACGGGAAGTGTGGCTGGAGTAACTCTTCAATAATAACTCCAGCTCTTGAATAATTGGTCTTTATTCACACAATAAAAAGACCCGTAGGGTAGCTCATGTAGGGTGAGCTCAATGATGCTATCTCTCTCCGCGGTTTTATAACCCACATGAAGTGAAAACCTGGCAGCAGACGTTTTGCCAAAAACGACCCGCCCAAGACGGATGGTAACAAGAGAAGAAGGAATTAAAATCCGTGGCAATACAAACTCGCCCTGGCAATTGCCAACACAAAAGAATGTTGCCACAACCATTAGGGTGACAATCACAAATATTAATATTTCAGTACCTGAAATCTTAACAATGGTGTTTTCCAATTTTATATAAATGGGTTTCCAATGGTTAAAAAATCATAAACAGAAGGGGGTGCAGTGTGGAGGGTTATACAAGGTCAGCAGTTGTGTACCATTAAAGTATCTGCGGGCCCTGTACAACATACCCTTCAGTATAGCTTTTGAGAGACTGTCTTTGATAGAGCCCCCCGTGCCTGAGCTGGTCACTTAGAGTTACACCAAACATATCAGTGGGAGGCATGTTGGGAAGAATAGATACACTTCAGACGTAACCACAACACGGGCATGTGCCTAGCATGGTGGACTAAAAATCCTCAATTCATGAAACAAACAATTCAATGAATGAATAAAAAAAAAATATATGTAATTTTGCTTTGTCCTAAAATAAAAAAAAATTCGTAAGTCGAGGTTCATCTGCATATAAATTTAATTTTCTAAAATTTAAACTTTGAATGAAGCTAATCGGATGAAAATTCATTCGATGAGCTACGGTTCCAGCCATCTTGAAAAACATGGTTTCGAGAAAAACGCGTTTAAAGATTTCGCTTGTAACCGGGCCGCTCCGTTTTCCGGTTTACCTACTAGGCGCGCACCACTCCTAACTATATTGAAAGGTCGAACTTGGTGCTACAACTTTGGGAATATCCACAGATGTATTGGAATATTTTTAGGCAACAATAAACAATTTTTTAATTTTTACCAAACGGTTTTCGAAATCTCTTCCAATGGATCCAGGAGGAGCATTATGGCTAGGGAATGCAATCTCGACTCGAGATCGCAAATTCGAGATCTCGCGAGATTAGAAATCACAATCTCGCGAGATCACGGAATTTTCGGGATCTCGTTAATTAAAAGAAAATATTATTTGAAAGAAAACAAAAACCTTTATTCTTTCATATTAGTTACTAAATAATTAACAGATTTTTTTTTTAAATTAAAATAATCAAAAAAAAGGATATAGCTTAAGGAGATTAGGAAGTAATTACGGATGATTTTGAAAGTAACTTCTTAAAAAAACAAAGTGTATCAAAGGTGCTATCTGCTGAACGCCATCTAATGTCTGTTGCAATGTACCCAGCTGTAGACGCTGACGACATCGAAGGTACTGATAAATTATCGATAACACCAGGCTCAGTAGTACTTGGTGTTCTTCCGACTCCCCCATTCAATGATTTTGTATCAATTCTGTGGATTGACATCATATGGACGTGTAAATCTTTTGTAGACCTAGATGTGGTTTTGAGAACAGCTTTACATAACTTGAATTGAGCAGTCAAATTATTAACTGCTCTCTTGAAGTATCTCCATACCAAACGACTGCTAAACTCAACATACACTTGATCTGGATTATTTTTCGACATTTTAAGGTATTAACAACGTAAAAATCCAAAAATTATGTTTATTTAACTCACATAAATAATAAAAAATGCATAATTTTAGAAAAAGTAATGACTAATGACCATATCTGCACAACTAAGACAAACAAATGGCAGCCTGCACGCACGCAAGTATCTCTTTCTCACTCACTCGACACAGTTTTATATTATCTGTCCCGCTCGTCATCCGTCGCTAATATTCGTAAATAGTCGAGATAGTTTTTTTTATTCGATCGACACTCCCGCCCGACCGTCAGTCAGTCAGCGCACCACTCGTGCCCCGAGTGGACGTGTGTAGCGTCGCTGACTAATGCCGCCCAATCTCGTCGATCTCGAACGGGATCTCGTCATATTATGCTTCAGGATTGATCCCGAAAAATGTCACGAGATCCCGCGAGATCGGGATTGTATTCCCTAATTATTGCAGTCTAAGGCCTCTCCGATAATTAATCACAGGGCACAACGTCTAATTGAAAACAGATTTACCCGAAAATTGTGTATTACAAAAAACGGTTTCCGAAATCCCTTGGATGATGCGTACGTATAAAAAGACTATGAAAGTAATATTTATTTTCATTAAAAGTTGATTGTTATTTAAGGCTCAGAAAACAAACATGAAAAGAGTGCGTGCGTTCAAATATTCAGGTTATATCCGGGGAAACAGATGTCAGAACGCGTTAGTAAAAAAATACTTATTGTTTGAACACGTGTTCCTAGGTCGGGTTATGATATTTGCTGAATCTGACTTTCTGAGAAAAGCCACATAAATGAACGGTTAATTTAGTTGAATCAACACTGTTAACTTTTATATTATTTTTTCCAAGAAATAACCAAAATAATTTAACGCAAGTACCTGGTTTTATCGAAGTATTAATAAATAAGTTCTATTTTATATGAAATTTTGTGTAAACTGTTTTTCAGGATATAGGTAGCTAAGGTTTTTGTTATTTGGGAAATATGTTTACGAGAAGTTAGAAGCCTGATAGAGGTATTAAAAGAAGGGAAATGCATGTAACTCCATTAATGTAGGACTGAATATGGTTGGCGCTAACAAAAACTGTCCCAAGAAGCGAAACTAGCACTCCACAAGTACTCGTACCTACCCTGATGTATGGTAGTAAAACGCCCAACTGGCAGAGGAAGAATGAAAGTAGACTGAATGCTGTAGAAAACAGATCCTTGAAGCATACTCGTATGTGTGAGAAAATCATGTTGATCGTGTGAGAAATGTGGAGATCCGCAAAAAAAGCAAAGGCTGATATGAATAAGAGCGTAATGAATAATATTAATAATAATAATAATAATTTTTATTTTTATTTTTTCGTTAGAGTCCTTTCCGATAGTAAAATGAGATTAAAAGAATTTGGCATTCTCAGACTATAAAAATATTAACATTTGTTATTTCGGCTACTGGCATTATACCTAGGTCTCTCATTCAAAATTTAGGCATATTAGATTTGTCAAAGAATTTATACTTAAAAATGCAAAAATGAGTCATTTTAAATACATGTAGGATTACAAAAGATTTTTTAAATATCTATATTGAGGGATCAGTAGGATTTATAGGTTCAATTAGAAATTCCACAGAGCCGAACCCTCTGATATGAAAATATCTGGAGTCGGTGAATTATTTTCCCATCTGGTCTCTGGTAGGTTGACATGTTGTTCTTGTATTGTTTTGTATTTATAATACTTATATAGTGCAATTGCATAGCGTGGTTTGGGGAAGTGTGTGAAAGGGTTTAGTTTTTCCTGTGGGAAAAATTAAACCCGGACATTTAAATCTGTAATTTGTACATTTAAGTTTACAAATTTCTAATTAATTATAATATTTCATATTCACTATATTTTTTCAAGTTTCATGTAGCTCCTACAATACATCTTGAACTTTCCAATTGGTGTGGACTTTAAAGTTTCTGGTAGTGTGTTATATAACTTCATTCCCTTGTACAGTAGACTGTTCTGCGTATTCGCTTTCTCCTTTTTTGTAGCCTAATTTCCTTGCACGTCCTTGTGTTATATCTGTGAATGTCCTTGTTGTATACAATTTTATTTGAGAAGTATTTTGGTAACGTGTTGTTCAATATTTTGTGGATAAATACCATCGTGTTTAAGGTCAGCATCTGTTTCACGGTTAAGAAAGTCTGTTTTATTAAGAAAGGGGCGTCCAGTTGGTTTGGGCATCTAGAATGAATGAACGAAGAAAGGATTGTAAGGAGAATACTTATAGCCTAAATGTGAATGATAAACGATGTTCACGATGAAGTGCTTCAGATACTTGAGTCGAGCTATGTCAAGAGTCAGAATAATAGAAGACTAGGTATGTTCACGATGTACGAATGTGAATGTTTTTTTTTTACATTACAGGAGGCCCTAAGAAAAAAATCATATTTGGTTGTGTGGAGGGTGTTTTATGGAAAGGAACGAGAAGAAGTTCTGGGAAGGAAAAAGGTATCAGAGGTGGGTAGGAATCTGAGCTTCAATGTGTCCAGGAGTAACGGATGTACAAATTCACCCTTCCACTGCGGTGTAAGGAGATGGGCCGAGAAAGTCCGGCTCGAAAAGTTTCCCTCAACCAGTCCTAGACAAACCTAGCCCATTGAACCCGGGCATCCCTGCCAAGCTATCAAACTTAGCGAACCATTAACATAGTGACCTACAGATACCTATGGCGGGGTGTTAGTTATTCAATAAATAGTTCCTTCAGCAGCAGTACCCATGCCCGCTTTTCAAACTGAACGGTTTAAAAAAAAAAAAAAAACAAAAATGTATAAAACCTGTGTACGCCATTAAACAAAACCTTATAATAAATTACTTCCACACACCTGCTGCACTTACCATATATATTACAAGTTAGTAGTATGAGCTTAGTTACTTTGAAGAGAAGGAAGCCTCTCGTACCTCACTGTCCACTGGCTGCTAGCTGCTCTGCGGTATGGAAAAACGGACGCGCCAGATGTTCCGACTTCACTTTTAATTGCCGCACATAAACAATCCAAACGTGAAACACACTCCGCTTTTATCTGCATTTTTTCATAGCTTTTTATCCAGGAAAGAGCTGCTTTGGAAACAAAGAAAAGAACAAACCGCAGAGCGAAAATAATGTACTAGTTTTGCGGAGGAAAAACTTTTCCATGTATTTTTTGTGGCGTAGTAATGTTTATACGGGAAGTATATTATTTTTGTAATTTTTTATACATTGTTTTGGTTTGTTTAGAAGTCGCGGCAGCATCCGTGGTTAATCCGTGATCCTCGTCTACGACTCCAGAGTTCGGGGGTTCAGATCCCACTGTGCGCAAGTAAATTTTATGTGATAAATTTATGTTATTTCACACATCATTAATTAAAAATATTAATTCGTTTATTTGCTGTAAATTTTAGAGTGGAAGATACTCTCAATATCGTTTTATTGAAAGTCCACAATTCGGGATCGAAGTTGCTTAACGGCCGAATCTGGTAATGTTTTATTAAATGAAGACAATATTACCGAAACTCAATCGAAAATGTGGAGACAGAAAAATCAGAAATAGATATTGGCACCTCTGGGACTCAAACCCAGGGCCCTTTGCTTACATGGCAAGTGCTCTGCCAACTGGGCTAAGTTGTCGATATCAAATTTGGTCACTTTTAACTGTACCATACTTCGACTAAGAACTACCAACATTATCTTCGTTTTCTTAACGCACGTATTATTTTCGATTGAGTTTCGCTAATATTGTCTTCATTTAATTAAATATTATCATAAAGTTAAAATTACTCATAAAGTTAAAATTTAAAAATAAAATATTCATCTAAATAGACTTGCAGAAAAGTCAACAGATGTCGCATATTAAAAATAAAATGGATACAAAATTATCCAGACACTATCTAGATAACATTTAGTTCGGGTTGAATCTTGCAATCATACATGAAGATAGCAGCCAATAATATGTGCGTTAAGAAAATGAAGTTAATGTTGGTAGTTCTTAGTCGAAGTGTGATACAGTTAAAAGTGACCGGATTTGATATCGACATCTTAGCTCAGTTGGTAGATCACTTGCCATGTAAGCAGAGGGTCCTGGAATCGAGTCCCAGAGGTGCCAATATCTTTTTCTGATTTCTCTGTCTCCACATTTTCTTTTGACTTTCGCTAATATTGTCAATTAAATATTATAATTTGAGATTTTACTCAAAAAGTTAAAAATTATTTTTAACTTAACGAGTATTTTTAAATTATTTATTTTTAAAAGATAGGTAATTCTTCACCTTCCTCCGTCCCATCTCTTTTCGCACAACATTCTTCAATTGAGGATGCCATAATCTCTCCAGATGGTTGGGAGCAATTGCGCCTTTTTTTAGGTAGGTAGGTACTCACATAAAAAATTCAGTTTGAGTTATGAATACAGTTTACTGAATATGTTTTAAAGTTGTAAAAAAGTTAACCGAAAAGCTTCATAACAGTATTTGCTGTGCGGTAAGCCATTTTTCATTTATATTCATTTATTTCAACACATACGGCACAACATGTGTCAACATAATTAAATTTATCTTACTAATATTACGAAAATTTTTATGGATTTATGTTTGTGTGTTTGTTACTCTTTCACGCAAAAACTACTGAACGGGTTTTAATGAAACTTTACAATAATATAGCTCATACATCAGAATTAAAAATAGGCTTTATAATAATGGTTGTTGGCCTATTTTTAAGTTCTGGCGTTATGAAATTATAAATATTATATTTATTATACGTTTATTGTCAAAAGCAAAACAAATCGTTGTTGGCGGAAATTTTATTTCGGGCGCCGTAGTTAAAAATGAATCCCCGAAATGTATGTAAGCGCATAACTTCCAAATGACTGCAGTAAATTGTATTTTTTTTTGTGATCGTTATTGTCAGGACAATGTTTGTATAAAACTACTGGTAAGCTCTGGAATTATGAAATTTGTATAAAAAATGCAAAAGTTGGCACGCGAGCTGTTTGAAAACTGAATGTACCGGGAATGAATGTATGGAATTCGGGAGGGGAGAGGGGAACCTGGAAGGGGGGGAGGGGAACTCGGGAGGGGGGTTCGCGGGACGGGGGAAGGGGGGGAAGTGGGAGAAGGTAGAGTGGAAAGGCGTGAGGAGAAGGGGACGCGGGAGAGGTAGTAACAATATAAATGTATGTAGATAAATGTAAAGTTAAATCTTAAAACAAAAGGTAAAAAAGGAATTAACGAGTTAATTGTACGATATTGTAGGAATAATTAAGTGAATACGCTATTAAAAACAATCTCAAAAATTCCCAAAAATTCAATACCAAAATATGTTTAAAAATGCTGTATTTTCTGTAATGCTTTAAGTTCAGTTGCCGTCAAAGTAATTTTGCCAGGCTTATACTTAGAACTCTATCTACTTACGCGGTAAGCGAATGAGAAAGTTCTCATTCACTTACAGCACGAACATAATATCGAAAGAAATTGCATAACATAAGTGCAGCCGTCTTGCTATTTTAACTTTTAATATTACTATCGTATATTGTTCTATATTCTCCACTTTTATAAAACTAGCTATGAACGAACGCTACTGAAATAAACACTTCTTTCCGCGGGAGCGATTTCTATTTACTTTGTTTTCCGAAGTTACGAATGTTTTAAAACAAAAAAAGATATTTGGTAGGTAGTATTTTGGTACTACATATTCTCTTCTTGAAAATGTATACTTCTCAGGGCTCTAAATACAACTGCTTCCTCTACTAGGTAGTCCTCTACATCATCTTCCTTCTCAACCTCTTTCTTTGCTAGGTCTTTATCACATCGTACTGCCATTTCTTTATTGTACGTGTTTCTCTATAAAGTTTTCCCGTTTTACCTATTTTTCTCCAACATCTTTCTATCCTATTCTAGAACGTCCTTCTCTCCAACATCTTCTACTATGGCTTCCACCACATCGTCTTTATCTTCTGCTGAACACTCCGCAACCACTCTGCTACGGGTTCATCTTCAAGGTGTTTTACTACAACTTCCTTTAGTACTTTTGTTCGGGAAATGTGGACACTAGACTGAGTAAAAAAAGTAATTATTTTTGTTTCGAACCGCTAGAGTATGGAATAGTTGCCTCTTATTATAAAGAAGAAAAATGATGTTTTTTTCGGTTGACAGGTTTCGGTCGCGCATCGTACTAAAAGTTTATAGAAATGTAATTTTTTTCGTATTTTTAAAAATATTTCTTGAAATTCTATAATCGACACGCTAAAGTTATTTATTATGTAATGATTCAATGAAGTTAGATACGTTAATGAAGTTAAATGTTTTCCGGTTACGCAGTTTTGTCAGATCAAAACGATACAAAATTCCCCACGAAGAGGTAACTGTACAACGCCCAACATCCACCTACACCCCATCCATTTTACCCAACCAACAATGTTGTGGTGTTATTTACGTTATATTTTGCGACTATTTACAAAAAAATCTCTAAGATTCAATGGTATACTGTGGTTCACTGTTACCACTGATAAATTACCAATGCATTTGAACTAGATAGAGGACATTTAAAATATATATATAAATATAATATATATATATATATATATATATATATATATATATATATTTCACGACGCACAAGTTCCACCATACTTTCTCCATTCTACCCAACCAACCATTAAAAGTAGGGGTGTGTTGTTTACTTTATGTTTTTTTGGAGCACACAGGAGGCCCTGGGGGAAAACATTTCCCTCAGGGTCTATGTCATCTTTGGGGATGATGTGTGGAGGTTTTTTTTAAGGAAAGAAAAGAGAGGAAGTTCTGGGGTATGACGGGTGGGTAGAGGAAGGTATGAGGGGTGGGTAAGAATCTGGGGTCAATGTGTCTAGGAGTATTGGACGTGTGAATTCATCTGTCCCACTGCAATACAAGGCGATGATGGGTCGAGAGAGTCCGGCAGAAAAGATCTAGATTAAGTCTCCGGATGTTTATTTATTAAAAACCCGAAAGATTTTTGCAGACATAATTTATGTCAAACATTTACAAACACTATTATTTACAAATATAACAGTTTATACGTATAATACATAAAAATACTATAAATATTTAGCATTTTACAAACGTAATTCATAAAAAATATCACAATTCATATTCACAATTAATTATTTTTTAATGAAATAAAACAATAACTTAGTTTGTAACCACAATTTACAAATACCATTTAAATCGTGGTTACAAACTAAGTTATTGTTTTATTCCAATCAATATGTCAAACCACAAAGTAACTGCTTTCTATCAAATTATTTTTTACTTTGATGGATAGTTTTTTTGGTTTTCGTTATTTGTTTTTGGGGTGTTATGCCGTGTTGCGCTACCTCCTTCTTTAACCAACGTTTCGGACATCGTTGCAGTGTCCATCATCAGGGCAGATCCGGTAGATCCGGTAGATGTGAATAACGAAATAACGAAAATGCTTTTGGCCGTGAAAATCTTAAAACTTATCAGTTTTTTTTTGGTTGTTTGTTTTTGGGGTGTTATGCCGTGTTACGCTACCTCCTCCTTCTTTAGCCAACGTTTCGGACAGCGTTACAGTGTCCATCATGTAACGCTGTCCGAAACGTTGGCTAAAGAAGGAGGCGGTAGCGTAACACGGCATAACACCCGAAAAACAAACAACCAAAATACTTTTGGCCGTGAAAATCTAAAATCATATCTTTGATGGATAGGTTTTGAAAATGTCGGAAATGTAATGGCAATTCGCTGAAATCTCATTAGCGATGAATGATTTCTATAGTTAGTGCTATAGTTGTAGTAAAAAAGATGGTAGGATAGATGGTATTCGAGTAGGTTGGGAGAAGAATAATCACAACTCTTGACATATCTTTACTCATACCTAATTTGGAAATAAAATAAAAGTTTTTGTTCAGTATTATTATCACGGTTGGTTAAAAAGCACGGTGCGCCACTTATTGTCTGAGTTCACCCCAAGTGTTGTTATAAATATAGTTGTACTACGGACTAACACCTGCAGACCTACCCCACGCGCAGGTAACCAGAAATGGGGGGCTATACCGGCGCCAGGCGCCTCCCAACCACCCACAACCCCCTCCCGTAATAACCCCACCCCTTTGCCAATTCCGGCGCTTGGCTAAAGTTGCGCCAATTGTATTTTGTAAAGATTTTATTATTTAATTATACGTGATGCAATTGTCTGTCTGGACTAAAGTATTTTCTGTCGAGGATATTTTGAAAGAAAACTTACTCGAATGTACTTAGGTCATGTTGTAGTCGCAACGTCGTTCAACAGATGTTTATACGTAGTTTTGTGTTGTCTCAACAGCTGTCAGAAGTAGTACATTAGAACAATATCATCGAAGGCACGTGGCAGACGGTTGGACTTCATCAGTGTTGCGAGTCAAAGGGTGCCCACCTCATAAGAAGTGTGTTCGATAATAATATGAAAGAAAACTAATAAAATGTCCTTTTTTAGTTTTTGAAATATTGGCAAACAGAGCTCCGGGCCAAAAAGGTCCCTTTCTCGTTCATCATGATAATATAATGAATTTCTTTGAATTATCGTATTTTGCGCAAAGCTATCTCACGAAATAAGAAGTATTATGCAGTCTCTATTTAGCTTTTGTTACGCATTGCAATTTATTTATTTAGCGTTCTGTAACCAACTTCATCATCATCACTCTTGGCTCTACAATCCCTGGTGGGTCTTGGTCTCCTCAAGAGTCTTCCTCCACTCATCTCGATTTAGTGCCAGCTCTCTCCAGTTTAAAAGCTCCAAGGTAGAAATGTCTTTGAGGACATTGTCGCTCCATCTTAATCTTGGCCTTTCCATGCTCCTTCTCCCTATCGGTCTTCAGTTCAGCAGGTACTTTGGTGATTAATTCTCGGTCATTTTCTCTATATGACCCAGCCACCGAATTCTTACCAGTTTTATTAATTTTGTGACATTTAGCTCCTTAAACAGAGTATATAGCTCATTCTTGTAACGTCTGCGCCAAAATCCATTTTTTAGAACGGGTCCGAAAATTTTCCTTTAAAAAAACGTCTAATGCTCGCGCAGTCCTCTTAGTTAGGTTAGTACCCACGTCTCAAATGCGTACGTGAGTACTGGTCTGATAAGTGTTTTGTACACTAATATCTTCCCGTGTTTCTGGACAGCAGTCTGGAGTTTATTTGGTTTTGTAGGCGGAAATAATAGCGATTTGCGGTCACTGTGCGCTTCTGGGTCTCCTGTGTATCCAACTACATGTGAATAAACTGAATAATGTAATATAGTATATTATTATAAATATTATTAGAAGCACTTGATAATGCTTTTGTGGTACTTTTTTAACAGTGTTAAAATCGCATTATTCAGTAATATTAATAATATATGTTAAAACGGGCTGTTAAGAAGGACTGTTAAAACGAACAGCTTTCGTCTAAGTTAAATCGGTCGTTCACCTAATATTTTTTGTGTGGATTTATGACACCCAGAAGGATATCTAAAGTTCGGCTGGCGGTTTTATTTATCTCTTGAGTGCCATATTGTGTATATTGACCAGATAATTGGAACCCGGGAAGCAATATATCTCTACAATATGAACCCATTTGTTTGAAACTACTTTATTTTAATAATTTTTGGTCTACCGATTTCGGAATTGGCGTTATGAGAATATTAAAACCAACATAAGATTTTTTTTAATTTGTGGGTTCTTTCTTAATCCTCTTAATTAATAGCTGTGGGCTTATAACGAATACCCTTTCACATGTCTAACTAACACCGTGTCTAATCACCATCTGACGGTTATCCGCAAGTAGTTCGTTACGTTTAGTGACTTAGGGGGCATTGGAGGTTGCCCACCACTTTCCCACGGCGTTCTAAGGAAACAGATGGTTTCCTCCTTCACCGTACTCGTCAGGACTCGAATTTTTTAATTATAAAGAAGCTACTTTTTATTTAAAACGACTCTAGACCCCCAATGTCCGGGCATACATTGTTAGCAGGCAGTATGCGAGTGCGTAAATGTTGTTAGTTATTTATTTCACAGTATCACGTCTCATCTCCGCCACCTGATGTAGCTGAAATAAAAGTTTGTTAATATGCAGAATAAAAAATAAAAAATACATATTATGATGACATTGTTTAACTTAACCAAAGCAGCTGAGCAGTCCCGCCGAGAATAAGCGGAGCCATCAGTCCAGTCGCAAGCGAGACTCGGTGTCCACGCCCCTAAGCCGGCTTCCCGGTAGGCCCTCGAAGAAAATGTTGGGATTAAGGGCAGAAAGACCTGAAGACACTAGGGATAAAAGAGAGCATCGGGTCACCGGAGGCAGGGCGGAAGGGCACCGGTCCGCTACGGTTGGTCTTCTGGCCCGCTCATGGCGACGGGGGAGGCGCGGGCGGGTTTTGCAGCGGCTACCTTGGGAGTCATCTCCTCGGTTATTGCACGGACATAGATCTAGTCCACCCCCTTGATGGGGTGTAGGACAATACAAAAATGAGATTGTAGTTCAGTTCAGACTTAGGGGGCAAGTTTGTCTAGGTCTTGGCGGCCCACCTTCTGCGTGCGGACCGGATCGAGAGCGACTGGTGAAGGGAATCCTTTTGACCTCTCCAGCCGAACTATGTATCTCTACCTATCCCCTTGGAGCGATTGGAGCGATGGATTCATATGTCCGTCGTCACTGGAGCACACACTGACCTCCAAATTCCTACCCACCACTAATACCCTTTTCCTTTCTACAACATCCTCTCATACCTTTCCCTACCACTCTCTACTCCTTAAGATGACAGATATAATTTCCCCCGAGGTAAATTATTTTTCTCAGGGCATCCTGCGTGGAGATAATGGAAAAAAAAACTTCTAGCTATACATATATTGAGTGGGTGGTCAAGGGGAAGGGGTAATTAGGCGGATTAGGAAGAGAAAATAACGGTTTGCCGGAAATTTGAAAAAAACAACTAAAAGATAAATTGAATTGATTCAACATACCCACCAAAATTTTTATTTAGTGATTTTCAGATTTAAAATGCTTCTTAGTTATCATTTGTTTGCCTTTGTCATTACGGTTAAATATTTGATACCCTATGTTTTTATTGAATGTATGAAAGACTGAAAAATTAACAATCCAAATTTCATGATTTTTTAAGTTAGAAAATGATCATTTTACGGTTAAGTGTTTCAGCACTGTTTTAAAGCTATTTTTAAACCGTGGTTTTTCTCCAAGGTGATACTGAAAGTATCTTTCAATTTTGATAGAAGCATTAATATATTATCTGCACTTGATCGGGCGAAAATCATGAACCTTACCAGTCTGCAAAGTTATACAAAAATTATGAAAACTGTAAGAAAATAAAAAGCGAGAAAAGTTCACATTCAACCCTGACTGCACATGCAAACTGCATATACTTGCATCTACGTAAAATAGTACGGTAATAAAACACATCGGAACATAAATATATATTGCAAACTTTACATACCTCCCCTACAGAAAACCTTCGTAGAGGATTAAAGCCTCCGTTTTACACCTTGTTTGGGGTGGCTGGCTTCATCAGACCAAAGGGTGGAAGACAAATCTTGTTCACGAGTAGCAAGGGATTATTCAATTTCTTGGGAGATTAACTCGTGTTTACTGAAACAGTTTTAGAGTTCAATGAAGTGCCTCTTGGGTAATTTACAAGGTAGAATTTCAATGGTCTACAGAAGACGAGGGTACAGTTCAATACAAGAACTTTCTCTTCTCGCAATTGAATTTAAAACTAAAAATAATTTAATCTGCTTCTTAATAGCAGTGAAAGCGAATCTTACAATCTCTATTTATAAACTTGCAATATGGCATGAGTTTGCAAATATTTTACACTGGTTTGAAGGAAAAATATATTTTTTCAACTTTACCCTTTAAAAGTTTATATTTCTAATTCGGCAAAACTTTTTTGAAGTAGGTAAAATAAATGCAATATTTATTTATTTATTATTCATACCCATTATAAAGGCTTTAACGTAGTATACATTTATATAGTTTATAAAATACACCAATAAAAAGTGCAGTAGATTGGTAAGTATGCCTATCTGGTCAAACAATATTAAAGCCATTTCAACCAACTTTTTAATTCTGAATGTATGTTTTATACCAGTGCATTACTGGAAATATCTTTCACTCTGTAATGTGCCGCAAATATACTATATATTATTTTTAATTAATAAATTGTGAAATAACACAAATCATTCAAATAAAATTTACTTGCCCATGCCGGGTTTAGACCCGCGACCTCCAGATCGCTAGTCGATAGCCTTGCCCCTCGACCACGGATGGCATACCTACTAATCTACTGCATTGTTTATGAGTATATTTTATAGTAAACCTCTGCATGTTTTCTAATAGCTTAAACAAACTAATATAAAATATTTAATTAAATGATCGATTGAGCTACGGAACCCATAGACTTGCATATAGGTAGCAGCCAATAATATGTGCGTTAAGAAAATGAAGATAATGTTGGTAGTTCTTAGTCGAAGTATGATACAGTTAAAACTGACCGAATTTCATATGGGTTCCGTAGCTCAATCGGTAGAGCTCTTGCCATGTAAGCCAATATCTTTTCTGATTTTTCTGTCTCGGATTTTTGATTGAGTTTCGCTAATATTGTCTTCATTTAATTAAATATTATAATTTGTGATTTTACTCATAAAGTTTAAAAAATTAAAATAATATAAAATTTGTTCCCCTACCCACCCACTCTACACTAATACCTACCCACCCAATCTACATTATTAACTAACAACGGCTCCACCCCTACCACAATAAAACATTGTTCTAAACTGTCAAATTAGTATAAGCTTTCCCTGACGAAGGAACGTTTGTTCCGAAACCGGTCGGATTTGCACATCATATAAGTGGTTTAAACAAAGTTGTATTGTTTCATTTTTCTAATATAAAATAGTTATGAACACTGGTATGGTAATAATATCATTTTGCAAACAAAAAAATCAATTTTACGCTATCTTTTGTGTTTGCTTGACTGATCAATAACGTTTCATAACGATGATACCTAAAAGGCAATGAATTCAATTTCAATTGTCGAATTTCGTTCACGTTTCTTTTGTTTATTTTAACCCTTTACAATTCGTTTTTGTTGACTTTATCAATCCAATTTCGACGAAACTCTCAGTTTTAAAATTTTCCAGCATTATTCGCAATGCACCAACCAAATCGTTCGTCTTTTTTATAACGGCTGCAAATGTTGTGCTTTGTGGAAAATAAATCACAGTGCAGTAGAAACTCCGAACAGAGATTTATGATTTAATCCGTTCCTAATCCCATTTCTGATTTAAATGGGATTGTAAAAATTGGAGGTCTTCACTCAGGAGAATTTCTTTGGGTAGACTGGTTTTTTATAAATGAAGCACTTTTTGGTTTTAACTTTAAGTTCTTGATTTTTTATTGTTATGATTTGAATATTTACAAACTGACGACAATAACTTTCTCCACCCAACGGACAAGGGTTCAGTAGTATTTTAAATTCTTAGTGCAAGTTTTCGTAAAGAAGTAAGTTAATTTTACCGATGCAAGCCTTTTTATAAAGGTTTCGTACATCTATATTTACCTTGTTTGTTGTGTGAGAAAGGGACAAAAATAAAATGATTCTATCGACATCTAACGAACAAATCAGACAACTCTTGGATCGCAATCCAACCTTTGATGGTAACTCAACTCCATAATTGGTTTGAGTCCTGGGTTTAAATCTAAACAGGGATTATATTACGAGTACATCAGAGAACAAGGGATATTTTGATAATCATCTTGATGTTCAGAAAACCATATTCATAAAGTCAGAAACCTTACACCTTCACAGCCCACAAACGTAAATTACTTTTGATAATTAAATACATTTTTTAAGCTTTTCAAAAGATCAATTTATGAAAATTCACCAGTAATAAATGACTCGCAATCCGAAGGTCGCGGGATAGAATCCCGGTGTGGGAAAATAAATTTTATTTGATTAATTTGTTTTATTTCACAATAAATTCATTTAAAATAATATATAGTGTATTAGCGGCACGTTCCAGAGTGGAAGATACTCTCAGTATCGCCCTGGTGTAAGACCACCATTCAGAATTGAAACGTTGCTTGAAATGGCTTTAGCCATCTTTAATGACCAGATTTGAATAGTCAGGTACTTCCTCACCTTGCTCTTCCACATCTCATTCCCCTTCCCACCCCTTTAAAAAACACCATATCTATTTTTGCCACTAATCTTCTAATAAATTTAATATCAAAATTAGAAGTTTTTTTTGTTTTTCTGAAGTTACCTGCCAGGTAAGTGCTCATGTTTTCTGGCTTATAGTCTGTCAAATAAGAGTAGAAAATTTAAAAACTTGAACTACTAAATTTGTAGACTGGCAACACTAATATAACTGTCAAATATTTTTTTGAAGTACAATTACACTGAATGTATAGAACACAGTAAACCACATTTAAAAAAAATAAATTATTCATGACATAAATTTTATTAATAGGTGATGTATAAAGCGATTTGCTTTAATTTAATTTAACATTAATTTGAATTTAACAATAGATAGAAAGGAAGAATCACTAATGGTGAGTTTAGTTACACTACTTTTAGATCTGAATGAGTTAAATATATTCAGATCTAAAATTAGAGACATGATCTAAAGCCCAGGCAACGCTAGGTACTTTATCTAATATTAAATAAATGTGAGCAATTTCTAAACTGTGCTTTATATTTTATTACATTATAGTTATTCTTCATTACGTTAACACAAAATTGCAAAGGTAAAATAATAATATATCTTTACGCAATTCTAATTTTGAGATCGGCGGGTATCTACACTGCAATGAAAAAATATTTTTTCCACTATTATGCCTTTTTAATTTTTTATAAAAATGTAGGTTACATAGCTTTACTTTAACACCTTGAGTTATGTGTTTAGTTTTGCCATTTGATCAACAGTGGCGCCCTCATATATTTTCTACTCTTATTTGACAAACTGAACGTTTGTATTTAATTAAATAGAGCCTACAGAGAGTCAAATTTGTATAGCGCCTTTGAGGTTTCTTACATAAATGGCGAAATACAAATTATCCACATATTATTATTATTATTGATGATAATAATTGAAATTCATTGATCGTCATCACATATTTTGACATAAAAAATGTGTAAACAGTAATAATACAAATAGATTGTCGGAAGTGGTTTCACCATAGTTTGATAATACCTTCGGAAGGCGAAACAGTTGTCATGCGTATATCCAGCAGAACTTGTTTATAAATAAACCACTTTTTAAACATGAAATAAAAAAGAAATTTATTTAAAATTTTTTTCTTATTCAATCCTCATTCTCATCTCAAATTCTTCTTTCCCCATTCGTCCTCTTCATGTGCGTATTTTTAATGAATTTGGACTTAGCCTTTTTTTAATACTTACCTAGACAGAACATTATTAATGATGTCGTGAAATTAGATAATTTATGTACTTTTTTGATGTAAACGGAGTTGAGGCAGTATATTGTATATTCAACGCGGTCCTTTTTGGAAGATAGTTTTATTTGTTTAGGTCAGGATTTGCGTTTATCTTGTTTACTGTTTATGTAGAGAGTGAAATTTTCGGCGAAAATTTGCTTGTAATTGACCGCACCATTAGGCATAATCCATTATGTATTATGTCAGTATTACAACTTAGAAAATACTGTTTTATTGGAATAATCTGATCCTCGTTAAATTTAAGGGTGTGTTTGAACAAAGTAGGCAGGAGTAGTAGATAAAGACATTTACATTTTGAAAGCCGGGTACGGAGTATCGCCGCCCCGGGAACCATTTATTGGATAACCAACACCCTTGCCATAGGTCATCCCAAGTGGTTCATTACGTTTGGTGAATTAGCAGGGGCGCCCATGGGGTGAGATTTGTCTAAGGTTTGGCGGTAGATGCGTTTAGATACCTTTTGCGTGGCGGGCCAGATCGGGAGAGACTTATTGAGGGATACCTCTTGACCTCTCCAGTCGGACTCTTTCGACCCGTCATCTTTCTGTTTTTGGATGAGATGGATTCATACGTCCGTCACTCCTGGACACATTAACCCACAGATTCCTACCCATCACTCATACCTTTTTCCTTTCCAGAACTTCCTCTCCTTCCTTTCCTAAAAAGACCTACCACACAGAATCCCCAATGATGATATAGACCCCGAGGGTTTTTTTTCCTCAGGGTTGCCTGTGTGGAGTTAATGTAAAAAAAAGTTTGGGAATGGGGCTAGCTAAACTGCCAGTTTCAGTATTTGGTTACCAGATCTGATTTTCAATGCACTACCCGATTTTACTCTTCTCCAACTTCTTCCTTCTCCAACTAACTTCAACAACGTACCCCAATTATGACAGCCATAATCTCACTGGCCATTGGGAATCTTGTGAATTTAACATTTAAAAATATAAACCGAACAATACGAACTTATAATTAAGGCGCCGCTACCCGAATTTCTACCGATTTCTTACATACCTCCCTTAAACATTTGAAGTTTTTAAGCTCTTAAAAAAATATGTGTTATTTTTTAAGACAATTATATAAAATTCCTTCGATAGAAAAAAAATCGCAAAGTATGCTCCAAAAATTATTATAAACACATTTGTTTCAGTTATTTTACAAGTTATATGTATGAAAAAATTTACAGTGTTTTTTTTTTAAATGCTGTTTAAGATAATGCCCGCGAGATTTTTGCTCTATTTTAAACGAGTCGTGTTTTATTAAACATTTTCGCAATTTTCGCATCGATTATGTCGCTGTAAATGTTAGCGCTCTCCTCTAACATTCGTAATTTCGTTCTCTCCATCTTCTTCTTTTCGAGTCCGGTTGCAGAGCCTTACGTTATTTTAAAAACTTTGACCGTCGAACCGAAGACGTTAGCCCGGGCGTCTACTCTTAAAGGTGACCGGAAACCCGCTCTTGCGTCCAAAACCAAAAACCTCTTCCGCCCTACCAGCGTTGAGGAAAGAAACTATAATAAGCAAAATATTGTCATTATCATAACACGTTGAACAGGAACTCACCACAATACAAGAAAAAATCAAGTTTTAACTTGACTTTCGGTGAAAGGTACAATGGTGTAGTTTCACGTGAATTTTCACGTGTACGTGATATAAAATTTAGTGGCCAAGAATTTGAGGGCTGTTGCTAATGGCAACAAGGAACAAGGTAATTACGAGCTCAGGATTCATGTCTGGTTTTCGTAAAATAGGGTATCTGTTTTCTGAAAACCCTTACGCTAACACTCCGTGGGTGAGGTTCGCAGTGGCGTACATAAACGGACATATTCAAATTAAGTATGTATATAAAAATACTCTTCCACAACTTAAAAAGACTCCAGATACTAATATCTACAGCCTGTATGTCGGACGATTATCTACAGCTCATATGTTGAACTAATATCTACGAACTTCAGAGTGTGGACTAATATCTACAGAGCTAAGGTCGGACGAATATCTATGGCGGTCCCAGTGTTGACTAATATCTAGAGAGCATAGGTTGGACTAATCAGCTAAATGTGTCCAATAGTCCGATATTAGGCATTTTTACATACATACTTACATAAATTAAGTTTTTTAAACTGCATACGCAATATTACGTTATTCCAGTATGCTATACATAATTGCAAATCCAACCTCTGCCAGTGCTGTAGATATTCGTCAACACTTTGGTTCTCATAGATATTAGTCAACAGTTTGAGCTGTAGATATTCGTCAACACTTTGGTTCTCATAGATATTAGTTCGATTTTTTCAGTTTTTGGAATTCCTGTAGATATTAGTAGACGCCTCCCTTAAAAATTATAGGTTATTGTTATACTACGAAGAATAAAAAAATGCTGAACACCTCTATTTTTAAACAAATCACTTTGTATATGTCGGCGGCCGATCGTAAAATCAGGCGGATCATGATGCGCCTAGCCACATCGTGATCTGCCGCCATTTCACAATGTGCCGGGACACATCACGAAAAGGCAGATTTACAACCAGGCGTATCGATTGAAGTTAAACGTTCCACATTCCGCCTTGCTATTCGCTTAGGCACATTCAAATAGGAGTTGTAAAATGGGTTCCATGACAGTTCATCCTGCGACAATTCATCCGGCGACAGTTCATCCTGCGACAGTTCATCCGGCCGACAGTTCATCCTGCCTACAGTTCATCCTGCCGACAGTTCATCCCGCCGACAATTCATCCGGCGACAATTCATCCTGACAATTCAACCTAACCTAACCTAACCTAACTTAACCTAACCTATAAGTATAAGTATGTCGTATTTTGTTATTCACGCATGCTTCTTCGGAGAGTCGAAATTATTGTTAGTAAGAATATTTTTACAGCGGATTTCCACTCAAGATGCCTTCAGATATAAGTATATCGATTTTGGTTGTACAGCCGTATATCCTCTTTGCATACTTACTTAATAAAAATCTTCTAAATGATCAGGCAGGATGAATTGTCGCCGGATGAACTGTCAGCAGGATGAACTGTCGGCAGGATGAACTGTCGGCCGGATGAACTGTCGGCCGGATGAACTGTCGCAGGATGAACTGTCGCCGGATGAATTGTCGCAGGACGAATTGTCGGGTCACCGTAAAACACAGGCATCGCCTCTATTGCTTTGTTATATTATTCTAAATCATTCTCTCGCAGGCTAAATTCTAAAGATGTTTGTGTTTGTCTCTTTTTAATGTAACTATTTTTCGTTTCATCGAGTTTCAAATCACAATGGTGCTAAAGAAGTTTTAACTTCAATAATAATTTTTGAAAAGGTTCCAACAAAACATTCGATGTCCCGCAACTGTGTAGGGAGGTATGTTTCGCGTTTCACACTTGAATCTGAATCAACCAGCTCTCGTTTGCCGTAGACAGTTTGCTTAGCAATTCCACACATCGGCAATTTCCTATCAAGCCTGTACGTCCAATATTGACGCGGGACTTGTTTGCACAGTATGGTCCGGGGCTATAGTAAACGCGGCATGGAGAATCTGATATCGGGTATTGCGCCGATCCAATGTTGATGTGAACGGAAAAACTTCCTGCGAATCCGTATTGACCCAATATTACGTAAACATTGATGGATATTAAGCCAAAACTAATATACCGGATATATGAAGCTCGCTCAAACATTAGAACTGCATTTTAAAAGCATTAATTCAGTTCGTATGCAGGCATCCTCATATTTATTGCAAGCAAACATTGTCCGGAACTAGCGCTCATTTCCTAGAGTAATAATAATAATTATTATGATTTTTTTATTCTCCCATAAACAAATTTAATATTAATTATTATTTTTAATTTATAAACTAACGTCTAGGCAAGATTTTTATGCATAGCACAAAGGGTAACAATTATTATAAGCAATAATTATCAGCCTAGGGATTTAACACTTACAATGTCTCTCTCGCAAAAATAAAGTTGGTTGTTTTCAGGTGGAAAAAATATAATAAGCAGTAATTGTTGAATGAAACACTAGTATATATTGAAGTATTTGGCGGGTATTTGATAAGCCCCCATAGCTCAGTGGTCAAGAGCAGCTGACCGGCAATCAGAAGGACACGGGTTCAAGTCCCGTTGGCGGCAAGTATCTTTTCTCGGAAGATTTTTCAATGTTGATGAGTGTTTCAGGCTGATAATTATTGCTTATAATAAATTTATTATTATTAAGAGATTTTTTTTTTCATTAGCCCCACACAGGAGGCCATGTGGAAAATGATTTCCGTCAGGACCTACGACATCTTAGGGGATGCTTTGTGGAGGCTCTTTTTAAGGGAAAGAAAAAGAGTGGGTAAGAGTCTGGGAGCAATGCTCCGAAGGCTGCGAGTTCAAATCCCTGCATGGACAGATTTTTTTTGTTTACATGAGCTCCACACAGGAGGCCCTGAGGAAAATAATTTCACTCAGGGCCTATTTCATTTTTGGGGATGCTGTGTGGAGGGTTTTTTAAGGAAAGGAAGGAGAGGAGAGTTCTGGGAAGGAAAAGGGTTTAAGGGGTGGGTAGGAATCTGGAATTCAGTGTGTCTTGGTCATCCGCCTCCAAGACCTAGACAAACCTCACCCCATGAACCCGGGCACCCCTGCTAAACCACCAAACGTAGCGAACCACTTGGGGTGACCTATGCAGAGGTGTTGGTTATCCAATAAAGGTTCCCGGGGCGGCGGTATCCATTCCCGCCTCCAAAATTGTGAGATAAATGTTGTTTCACAATTTAATCATTTAAAATAATATATGGTACATTTACAGTACGTACGAGAGTGGAAAATACTCTCATTATCGTCCAGCTGTTTGACCATCATTCAAACGAATTATAACGTTGTTTAAAATTGATTTATCCATGTTTGGTGATCAGATCTGAATAGCCAGGTAAATTTCCACCTTTCCTTTTCCCATCTCCTTCCTCTCCCCACCACCATCAGCCTCATAACATACCTTAATTGAGGATGCCAGTCTCACTGGCTTCAGGGGGTTGGGAGCACTTGGGACTCTTGTGCCATATAAAAAAAAATCGTATGAACTATATAGGTGTGATCGGCCAGTGAATGTGTTGGCATCGTTTTTGGCCCCACACAGGCGTTGCGTGTTCGCTTCCTTGGCTGGTTGATTCCATCCATCATGACACACGCAACATTTTGCGCTTTATGTGGTGGTAGTAGGAAATTTTCAAATATTGTCAGGTTATTCGTTAGCCGGGAATGTTTGTATAACTTTAAAGAAAAAAGAATTTTACGATATTAAAAATTGGCGCGTACGTCAATCATACAGTTGATAAGTCAGACGTCACTAGTAGGATATTTCAAAATTTAATTATCAAATCTCAGATTCCTCGAGATTTTTTGATAATCATTTTGAATGTTATCGGTCCACATTAAAAAAAAAAAATCATCCCTCCGAATTTTAATACGAAGACATACAAAATGATTATTTATTTTTTCAGGTTCCCCATAAAACAGTTATACACCAAATTATTACGGAGAAGATTACAAAATATAAGAAAAAAAAATCCAAGGGGGCAGTTTCACTATGTTGAGACGTATGTCAAAAGATATTTACTGAACTCTCTATAGATAACATTGAAGATGTCGATGCTCAATGCAGAATCGTTAAGCAGTTGAATTGCTCTGTTTAATGGCGCATTCTGAAAGGAATAAGTTCTCGCTTTCGGAGCATAAAAAAGTGCGTGGGATCTCCCACGAGTAAACGCGTTAGGGACATATACGTTAATCTCCTTCAACATAGGTGGATTCCAAAGATATTGAAATATAAGTAGATGTGCTATCTGCTGTTTTTACTATGTGGGTCTGCGCTTCCGGGTGTCGCCGATATTGTTTACCAATTAACAAATAAACTAAGAGAACAAATAATTAACGAATAAACCAAACGAACGTTAAACTAAATGAACAAAATCTTTCCTTATTCAAAATATATTGTTAACCAATATTAATGCACGTTTTCAAAAAATCAACGTAATGAAAAAATTCTTTTTGTATGAAAACCACGCTAATTATGGCGTAGTCCGGCGACAGTTGCGCGGACACCATAGCATATCTCTTCTGTATTTGAATATTGAATATCTTTGGTGGATTCAGTACAGTACCGGAGATCAGCTTAGAAAAATGTTTCCCCAAAAATATTTTTCGTCGGGCTTCTAAGGTATTAAGATCGAGCATTCCTGTTAAGAACAACGATGGATACAGGAATGGGTAGTATGTATATTCCATCATATACAGATAATGCATAAACCTTTTTTGTACTCTTTCTATTTCTAGGATATGGTTTTGTTCAGAGGGGGCCCAAATAATGGAGCTGTATTCCAGGATGCTGCGGACAAGTGCTTCATATGTTCTTCGTATTGGAATGCAATTAGTAAATGATCTCGCATTACGAAGAACAAATCCGAGCATTTTGTTGGCGCGGGAGACAATCTCTGAAAGTGAGATTTGAAAGAGATTTGCTTAAAAAATCACGTCTAGGTCTCAAATCGTGTTCTTGCGTGTTAGTATAATTTTATTAATGTGGTATGGGAATAGAAACGTGTCTTGGGATCTTTATTATAGTTCTATATAGTCAATGAATTCACTTATCTTTTATCGATTATCACATATTCGTAAGATTTATAAAAAATAATTATAAAATCATAAATTTCTACTTAATAACTTAAAAATAAGGGAAAATTTGCCAAAATTGGTAGCAAAGCAATCCCAGGTATTTTAAATAGTGCCATATTGAGGCAAAAGGCGCTCCAGTGGCTAATGGACCGGACCATTATTATTTTATAGCATATTTAATATGAAGAACAAAGACATAGTGTAAATAATATTTGATTTATGGAGAGCATTCGAATATTGCTTTCAGCATTATCTCAGAACTTAATATTTGGAGATGTCTCACTTATCAACTGGACGATCGATATATAACCAACAGAGATTTTAATTTGTGTTGCGTTTAGACATTTGATTAGTTGCACGACTTTTCCTTAATCTAAGAAATTTCATACATTCTACGGGCTGGGGAGTGAATTTTCAATAATCTACCTTTCCAGCCTTCCTCCATCCAATATACTTTCCATACCATACCCATCATATCTGACAATATGTGCTAATATTACCTACATTTGTGGAACAATAACTCCCAAGGAGTAATCAGTTTGTTAAAGTAACTAGTGCAGTTATTTCCTCCTATGATACCTCGGTTCTTTCATATTGATTCGTTTGACTTGTGGATGTGCTCAGCCAAGTGATTTTTCTGTGCCATAATAACAAGAACGTAATAACATAATAACACAACAAGAATGTGCTTAATGGCCATAAGGTGAGTCAGATTCCCTTCCAGTGTCCACTGTTCAAATATTCACATATTTGTGTCATTTAAAAAAGCAATATTTTTTAATACAGTCTATATTATTTATAGTCCAATTAATTCGCAATCAATTTGCAACTACTCCATAGACATAATATTCCTAGACCAGAACATAAAGGTGAGGGGGAGAAACCAACTACAGCGGGGCGCAGAGCGGGAAGATGAATTTGGTGATATGTGATTCGTCAATAACTCAATCTGAGAGTATATGGGCATCTCGCATTATAATATCACCATTTAGTTCTTAAAAGTAAACTCTGCTTTTGAATGAATAGACCTTTTTACATGGGAGCGCGAATTGCTCGCCGTGTAATGAACAAATTTGCGAATTCCAAATATGGCAAAATAAAGTTCTCCTATGTTCATAGTCCAATATTTTGTTGACGTATTTAGTTAAGACAGTTTTATAAATGTTTCATAATTTACTTACCCCACTAAACAGCGACGAGCACACGCCATGTATCTTGAGTGAGATAGTATGTGTTACAAAAACGACCATATTATGTGATCTGAATAAGCTTAAAATAAAGTAAAATAATGTTTGCCTATGGAATATAATACGACAATTGGGTTTATTCTCTTTTTTACTTTATTTTTACACGTTTTTAAAACTCAAGCCACTATTTTTGCCGTTTTATTTCGCAAAATGCACCTATAAGTGCTCAACCCTGGCTCGCAGAAGAATGGTGACGTCACATTTTTTAGATTCACGCGAAGCCATACTCGATCCCAGCCGGTTCCAATCGAACCAGTATGGGGAGGGGAAATAATACGCTTTTATAGCTTAGGGCAGGTCTAGTAATATTCATATGCCTATGAACTACACGCATTAAAATAATTATAAATATTTATGCTCGACGCAAATAAACCATTCTAATTTTAATAATTTTTACAACCAAGCGACCTGAGGGACTGTTTGTCCAGAGTAAATGTGCTTACTTAATTTATTCTACAATATAAATTTATATGACCTCATACCATAAAGGTACACTTTGCAATAAATAACATCCAGCTCATAAATACTTGGTAACTGGACACACGGGAATTTACATGAAATATTTCAAAAATGTTAATTTAGTTATTATTTTAGTCTTCACAAGTTTTCGCATGGGGGTTATGCTAATAAAAAATAATATCTCTTCGGAGGTTGTGCTGTAAATCAACCCTCTGGGAAGGTTCTGCCGATCATTTTAGATCTAGGGAGAAACGTGAAGATTCATCCCTTATAAATAATATAATAATCTTCCATCTCGGGATTTACTTAAAATAGTGATTTTCACTGAAAAAATATAGTACTTTTAAGTAATGATTATATACAATTGACGTCTTGTGTTATTTTTTGCAGTTTGGTAGCTGTTCAAATTTAATTTATATATTTAATTTATATTTATATATCTTCTTTCTTTGCATGCCGTATCAGGTCCCCCCGACGTTGGCGATCACTCTTGAGAATGTCTCTCTGTCTTGCGCTGCCCGGAACAGCTCTTCCACACTTCTAATGCCAGTCCACTCTCGTATATTACGCAGCCAAGACATTTGTCTCCTACCAGGCCCTCGGCGACCCTCTATCTTGCCTTTCAATATCAAATGGAGCAAGTGATACTTCTCCCCTTGAAGTATATGATCCAGATATGAAATTTTCCTGATTTTTATTAATGTAATCAGTTCTCCATCTGCTCTAGCCCGCCTGAAAATTTCTGTGTTGGTGATCATGTCGGTCCATGGGACCTTGAGCATATTTATATATAATAGGAGTCAATTTCAGTATGGGCGAGTGGTTCGCTACGTTTGGTGATATAGCAAGGGTGCCTGGGTTTTTGATTTGGCATCGGACGCGATTGCCCAGCTAATGTGCGGCGTGTCGGATCTGGAGAGACTGGTTGAGGGAGAACTTTTGACCTTTCCAGTTGGACTCTTGAACCATCGCTGTTACAAGGATGGATTAACTCGTCCGTATCTCCTGGACACACTGATCCCAAGATTCCTGCCCACACCACATTCCTTTTTCCTTCCTAGAACTTGCTCTCCTTTCTTACCCTAAAAATACATTCCACACGAAGATGACATAGGCCTCGAGGGAAATTATTTTCCTCGGGGCTTTGTGTGTGGAGATAAAGTTTAAAAAAAAATCTGATTTTACTTTAGCTTTTGTTGAAAATTCAATGTAAGTATGTTTGAAAACTCCTTAGTTCATGAAATAAATGCGGTTCCGACAAGGGAACTTTCTCATTGATGAAGTGTTCAATTTTCATTACCCTAGACCCTAGAGAATTTGAGAATGGTTGAAGGTCAAAACGGGTGAAAAAATGCCAGCTAATAATTTGCTCTGACAGGTTTTTAAGGTTTACAAAGCAATAAATTGTCTAAAAACTGTACTGAAAATTATCAAAATTACTTCTCCATTCAAATAAGATAAAACTTGAGTTTGCGAAATAAGATGTTGTACCATCAAAGTTTTAGAATTCTGTGATAAACTGACAACGAGATAAATAAAAATAAAAACACGAAAGAGCCAAAAGTTTTAAATAGTTCAAATAGAAAAGAACTCTGAATTTATTTATAAAGGGCTTGTTATTAAAAAGTTTTTTTTCTCAGTAAAATAATTAAAATAAATATCAATAAGTTCAAAATCATATCCTTCTATAGATCAAAAAACCCATTGTTTACCAATACAAACTAAATAATATTTAATAAAATAAAATACTTTTTGTTTAAAACCACGAGATTTATTAATTTATGAACCGACCGGTTTCGCTTTATTCAAGCATCTTCAGGGTACAAATTAATACTAAACAAGAAGTACATACTGTGTTCTAATATATAGGTAACAAAATATAGAGGGAGACAACATGATACAAATATAACAAACACATAGACAGCCATAACATACATTAGCATAAGTACTCAACTAATGGGAAAAACCGAAAGATGTAGACTAATTCAATTCAGTGCCGGCAACCCGGGCGTTTATTTATTATTAGTTATGTACAACATGATTTTTTTTCCTTACCCTCCTCACTAGACAAAGTCTGTTCTGAGGCTGGTAACTAACAATTTCTAATTACATAAAAAACAAATAAGTGGTAAAACAAAGAAAAAAAGAAACATATATATTATAGTAAAAATAATAATAAAAAATAAGAGGAAAATCAGAGAATTTAAAAACAGAGTAGAAAATAGAAAATATTAGATATTAAGAATATTACTTATCTCTCTTCTTTCCTTGACATTCAACCAGTTTAAAAATCTTTTGAAAACCCAGTTCAAATTATTAGATGCGACGTAGGTCTTTGTTTGGGCTACAAACTTATTGAATATATATGGTGCCAAGTAAGATTCATGTTTTTTTGCAAAATTTGATTTGATATATGGTACTTGTAGTTGATTGTGTGTGTTTGCTCTTGTGTATTGCGAGTGAGTTATGAAGTGTGGTGATATTTTTATGCAGTTTTTGTAGATGATCTTCTTTATGAATAGTTTATTTATGTCTAATAGGTTATTGTTGATCATTATCTGTTCTGTCGGATGTTGATAAGGCTTTCTAAACATAATTCTGATTATTGTTTTATGATTACTTTTAAGTGATTTGAGGTGAGTCTCTGCAGCTGCTCCCCATACTGAAATACCATACATTAGAATACTTTGACAGAGTGCGTAATATATATTTTTTAGCTGAGGTAGTGACATAATGTTTCGAATTGTTTTGAAGATGTAAGAGAGTTTCCGTATTTTTTTTGTAATTAGGTTAATTTGGAGATCCCATTTTAAGTTATTGTCAACAGTTAAACCGAGATATTTAATATTTTGCGCACAATCAATCTTGTCACCAACACAGCGTGAGTTAGTTAATGAGGTAACTGTGCAGGGGTGAAGATGTAGTTGTGGGCGACTATCTGGCTGACCAGCTAATGTTTTACTGAAAGTTAAGTATTTTGTTTTAGAAATATTTAGTGTCAGCTTAGCCATTTATTTACTTCAGTCATCCCTGCTTCCGTGTTTTTGAATACTTTTTCCCATGATTGGGCTTTGAATAAAATTACAGTGTCATCTGCATAACTGATAACTTTGTACTCTATGTTCCCTAGGCTTATCTCAGTTAGACTGTTAATGTAGATGAGAAACAGTATGGGACCTAAGACGCTGCCTTGGGGTACTCCATACCTGTTGCCTACTTTGTCACTTTCTTGATTATTGATTTTTACAATTTGTTGTCTATTTTCAATGTAGCTGATGAACCATTTTAGTGGTGGACCTATTATGCCAATGTTTTTGAGTTTTTGTTGGAGTAATTTGTGTGAGATGGTGTCGAAAGCTTTTGATAGGTCTAAGAACACTCCTAACACCTTTGAACCGCCATCTAGGTTTTTTACTATGTAGGTGGTTAGTTCCGATAAGGCGTCTTCTGTTCCCATTTTCGCCCGAAACCCGAATTGACGGGTGGAGATCAGTTTGTGTTTGTCAAGGTATGCGAGCAGTCTTTTTTTCATAGTTTTTTCTAGAAGTTTCGATAGCGAATTTAGGAGAGTGATTGGTCTGTAATTTAAGATCAGCGTTTTGTCTCCCGATTTATGTATTGGAGTAATACAACCTATTTTTAGATGATCGGGGACAAAACCGAGGCTGAAACTTTGGTTGAAAATATGTTGAAGTGGTATAAGTATATGTTCTCGGAGACTAATCAGTATATGATTGGAGAGGTTATCTGGGCCCACAGCGCAATTTGGTTTGAGAGAAATAATTAAATCCGATATTTCCTTTGTACCTATTTTGTGAGCGTAAAACGAATGATTTGGTTGCATGGTAGAGGATAGTTTGGTTAAAAAGTCTTCTGTTGTGCCGTTTTTTAAAAGAATTTTTTCAGCCAAGTTAGATCCAACTTTTGCAAATTGGGAGTTAATAAAATTTGCTCTTTTACCAGGTTCATTTTTTGTAAGGGTTTTGTTTCCATTTATTAACAGTACTTTGATCTTCGAGTCTTTTTTCGTATTGGAGAAAGTAATATCTTTGACGATTTTCCATATTTTTTTGGGGTCATTTTTGGCGGATTTTATTTCTTTTTTGTAGTACTTGTATTTGGCTTGTTTGATTAATTTATTACAAAGGTTTCTATATAGCAGGTAATTATTTTTTAGTTTGTCATCATATGGGTTTTTGCGTACTTGCATGTGCATTGTGTCTCTTTTATGAATGCTGTTTACTAATGGGTTATGATAATAAATTTGGAGAAACAAAGCATTGACTGGCATGGTGGTAAGGAGTACTTGGGAATTTTATTTTTAAGGGTTTATTGGAAACAGACCTAATATTGGACTACTTGATATATCTAATTGATCATTAAGTATATGACTTTTGGTTTATACAGCTTTTTTATTTCTAGCGCCTCTAAATTGTTTAGTCTGTTACCATGCCCGTTTTATGTAAGATGTGAGCACCGGTGCTATGACAGAACGTATGATCTTTATCGATCAAATGATTGGCGAATTCTGAAAAACCGTTATTATTTAAAAAAATAGCGGTAAATAATGGCTATGAATCACATTTTATAGATTTAATTTTAAATAAAAAAAACTAAAACAAATAGCCATTAATCGCTTCTTATTCGCTAGTCCTTGTCCTCAAATCAATGATAATAATATTAATCATCAATGGCGGCGAATTTTATTCATTAATAATTTTTCTACCTTATGGGTGGGTTTCTCCATTTACCGAGAATGCTAAATGCAATGCTAATTGTAAAAGTAAATGGTAAAATGCATAAAAATGGGTTTTTTCATTTGACATTTACCGTTTACTTTCACCTTACATTTTACAGGCCCACAATGGTGCTGCAAATGCGAAAGGAAAGGTAACCAAAATGGCGGCCGTTGTCTAAATGTCACTTTGGTGACAGTTCAGAGATTTTCTTGCTATCTATTTTACGGTATTTGCTAGTATTTTATCATTATGTTCGCAACAAGTGATGGTTCATCAGGTTCTGATGATGAACTAATAATTAATTATATGACACGACGTTTAAAGCGACATAATAAATGCAGGAATTTCTATCTAATGGAAGACGTAGATTTTGTGTTAATAAAGAAACTGCTCGACTTTTGACTACATTAATTGCAGATATGATATGATATGTTATTCGAAAGAATTACTCATTGCTAATAATTTTATTACAATTTAAAACATGATCCCTGAGACGTATGTGTGGTAAAACAATGTACGATCGTGTGAGAAATGTGGATATCCGCAAAGAATGTAAGGCTGATGTAAGCATAATGCGTAAGATTAAGAAAGGGACCCTCAGATGGTTTGGGAATGTAGAGCGAATGAACGAAGAAAGTAGTGTAAGAAGAATACACGACGCGAATGTGAATGGTAGAAGTCGGAGATGCCCGAGAAAGACAAGGCACGATCAAGTGAATCAGATACTTGAGTCGGGCATTTCAAAAGTCAGAATAATACAAGAGAATGTATGAGACGATGTATGAATGTGAGTGAGGCAAAGAGTGTGTGCCAAGACCGAGTTGTTTGGCGGTCCGTCCTCTCTGCCTACCCCTGCGGGGAAACGGCGTGATGGTTAGTTAGTTAGTTAAAACGTGAAACAAATAACAACGCAACCATAGATGAATCAATTCGCACACAATGTTTGACATTTATTGTGTGGGTTGCCATATGAAAAAAATATTTACACAGTTCCCAGTACGAAAATGTGGGGATTAGGTTAGTTTTTATGCTGTCATCCCTATTTACTTTTACCTAAGCAGTTGGCATCGTGAAAAAACCCATTTTGCCGTAAATGTCAAATGCACTGCAAAAGGAACTGTAAACTGCTAAGCTAAAGTAGAGTGTAAATGAAGAAACCAACCCTAAGTGTAAAAAACCTTCCTTCTGAAGTCAGACCGGCCTTTTATACCAATAACAATCTAGGCAAATTTCTAATTAATTCTAAAGATAAGGACGACATATTAAGTCATTCTGGAATTTATAAATTAAATTGTAATAATTGTTCGGCTTTCTATATCGGTAAGACCACACGTAATGTCAATGTTAGGAAAAAGGAACATCTCCGTTGCCTCAATAATAACGGTTTTTCAGAATTCGCCAATCATTTGATCGATAAAGATCACACGTTCTGTTATAGCACCGGTGCTAACATCTTACATAAAAACGGGCATGGTAACAGACTAAACAATCTAGAGGCGCTAAAAATCAAGAAAGCTGTAAAAACCAAAAGTCATATACTTAATAATCAATTAGACATATCAAGTAGTCCTATATTAGGTCTGTTTCCAATAAACCCTTAAAAATAAAAATTCCCAGTGCTCCTTGCCACCATGTCAGTTGCTTTGTTTCTCCAAATTTATTATTATAACCCATTAGTCTACATAATTATCTTTCGGTTTTTCCCAGTACTTGAGTACTTATACTAATGTATTTTTTGGCCGTCTATGTGTTAGTTATATTTGTATCATGTTGTCTCGCTCTATATTTTGTTATATATAAGCACACATTATGTACTTCTTGTTTAGTATTTATTTGTACCCTGATGAAGCTTTAATACAGCGAAACCGGTCGGTTCATAAATTAATAAATCTCGTGGTTTTAAACAAAAAAGTATTTTATTTTATTAAATATGTCAAACCACAAAGTGATTGCTTTCTACAATAATACCCTTAGAACTCTTTACTGCTCCTTGGTTCGCCCTCATCTTGAAAATGGTTGTGTCGTTTGGTCTCCTTTTTATACTATCCATATTCATCATATTGAATCCGTTCAACATCGGTTCCTAAGAGGGATTGCTAGGAGGCTAGGATTAGAAAGAGGTAATTACTCAATTTGGTGAAATTGAACTAACTCTAAGCCTTTCTCCTTTAGAAGATCGTCGAAAAAAATTGATCTCATTTTTTTCTTCAAAATTATCAATTGTATTATTGATTCCTTACTACAAATAGTTCCTTATAAAACACCTTCTCGTAGACTCAAAAATAACGAACTGCTTTTCCTCGATCAACCTTTAATTTTATAATTCACTTTTTTTTTAAATCCGTCTCATTTTATTGTGAATTGGAGTTAATTAAAAATAAATCTATGTACAAAAAAATGAAAATATGTGTGGGGATTACTGAGATGTCTATGCGTTACTAAACCATTCATCCGATTTCGATGAAACTTTGGGAATTTGATGTGCGCATGCCCACGATGGTTTCTATATGCAATAGTGAAGTATGGTGTCACAAAATTATGCGTTGCTAACCATTCATCCGATTGCGATGAAACTGAGGATTTGATGTGTGGATGCCCTCGGTGGTTTCTACATATACTGGTGAGCTCTGGCATTATGAAATTTGTATAAAAAATTGCAATAGGTGGCACGCGAGCTGTTTGAAAACTGACTGTACCAGGACTGGAGGGGGGAGGTAACTAGGGAGGAGGGTTCGCGGGACGGGGGAAGCGGGAGAGAAAAGGCGGAGAAGGCGGAGTGGGTAAACGCTTGAGTGGAAGGGGTCGCTGGAGCGGAAGGGGAGGCGGAAGGGTAACGGGACAAATGGGAAACTCGCCAGTAAATAAATATAGTAATAAATACAAATATCAGATAAATTGAATAAAGTATTATATACCTTTTATGATTGCAGATTAAAAAAGTGATCGTAAAATTGTAAACACAGACTAATGATTCAATGAATCATTGAATATTGAATTTCACGGTCAATTAACCATCCGTAAATCCATCATTTATTCATTCAAACATTAATAACTAGTGATTTGCACGTTTTTCCACATATGGAGTGATTATCAAAATCGAAATAATACCTCTCTCGAAATATTTATCTCCAATTAAGCTGTATTTTAAAAACCATAAATCATTTTCATGAATTAATAAATTTACTTCAATAGGAAAAATAAATTTTGTCGTAATTTTCATTGCGTGCTATGTACAATACGTTGTATAAAAATATTGAACTTTGACATCAAACATAACAGTTTGACAAGTTAAGATATCGATGTTTTGCTATGAGACCGGACTACTCAACAAAGTGCAACATCATCACTCCTTTAAAATTCAATAAAAGTGATGAAAAAAACTTGGTTTCATGTTAGGTTACGGGCTATTTTTTCGTAATTTCATCACGTTAAATTACTTTTCGTATGGGTGTTGAAATGCCCCATTGTTGAATTGTCTTTTTTTTACATGAATACCGCACAAGAGTCCCAACTGCTCATGTCTAGAGCCAGTGGGACTACGGCATCCCCAATCGGGTTATGTTATGAGGCTGAAGGTAATGAGGAAGGGAAGGAGATGGGGTAGAGGGAGGTGGGGAAGTACCTGGCTATTCAGATCTGGTCACCAAACACGGCTAACGCCATTTCAAGCAACGTTTCAATTCAATTCTGGAATTCAATTTTTCAATTCTGAAAACTGAATGCTGTTGAAATGAGATCTGTATGTGTGGTAAAACCATGTATGATCGTGTTAGAAATGTGGATATCCGCAAAGAATGTAAGGCTGATGTAAGTATAATGAGCAAAATTAAGAAAGGGACCCTCAGATGGTTTGGGCACGTAGAGCGAATGAACGAAGAAAGCAGTGTTAAAAGAATATATAATGCAAATGTGAATGGTAGAAGAAGTCGGGGACGCCCGAGGAAGACATGGCACGATCAAGTAAATCAGATACTTGAGACGGGCCATGTCAAAAGTCAGAATAATAGAAGAGTATGTATGAGACGATGTATGAATGTGAGTGAGGCAAAGAGTGTGTGCCAAGACCGAGTTGTTTGGCGGTCCGTCCTCTCTGCCTACCCCTGCGGGGAAACGGCGTGATGGTTAGTTAGTTAGTTAGTTTCAATTCTGAATAGTGGTCTTACACCAGCGCGATACTGCGAGTATCTTCCACTCTGGAACATGCCGCAAATATACTATATATTATTTTAAATGAATAAATTGTGAAGTAACACAAATTAATCAAATAAAACTTATTTGCACGCTGCGCCGGGATTCGATCCCTCGACCGTCGGAGTGCTAGTCAAGAGCCTTACCGCTGGACTACGCCTGCCGTTAAAACGTCCCTGGAACCGTTTAGCTAAAATCCTTCAAGACACATTTTTTGGGACTTTTTTTTTTCAATGGTTTCAGGTTCAATAGTTTTCAAAGTACAAGAATGTCATGAATTTTTGCTGTTTAAATTATGCCTACTATATTTTGGTTATTTCTAGAAAACCGTGGAAGAAATTACTCACTAATTAAATCTCTCATAATTATAAATAAATTTGTATTACAGTGATCTATTTTTGGGGTATAATCCCGTGTTGCGCTACCTCTTTATTTCGACAACGTTTCGAACATCATTACGGTGTCAATGATTACAAATGTGCCCTATCGAAAGAAGGAGGTAGCGCAACACGGCATAATACTCCAAAAATAAAAAAAATCCTTTGTTAAATCTCAAATCATATCAGAATTGTATTATTTTACATAAATATCTTGAAAAACGAGTAACCAATGGAACCAATGTCATACAAACATCAAGATTTTTAATTAGTTTTATAAATTTGAAATCGTTCGTTCGTCTGCTGTAAAATTCTCTATTATATGTGCAGGTGATTATCAAAACACGATATTAATAATGCGGTTGGCCAATAGACAAACTAATGAAGGTATGAACCAAAGTTGTAGATACTCTCAGTATCACCTGGTGAAAGATGTTCGCTTTGCTTAAAATTGTTTGTTTGTTTATCTGGTCACCAAGGGATCTGGTCGCAGCATTTTATGCACCAAAACAAAAACCTGCCCAAAATGCTGTTTCGCTCAAATATTTACAAAAAAATATTTCATTTTGGGAGGCGGTAATGGTTACCGCCGCCCCAGGAACCATTATTGGATAACTAACCCCCCTGCCATAAGTCACCCCAAATGGTGCGCTACATTTGGTGACTTAGCAAGGTAGGCCGGGTTCATAGAGTGAGGTTTGTCTAGGTCTTGGCGGCGGATGTGTCTGCCCACCTGCTGCGTGGCGGGCCGGATCAAGAGAGACTGATTGACGGAGGAATTTTGACCTCTCCAGCCGGACTCTCTTGACCCGTCAATTGCACCGTAGTTGAAAAGATAGATTCATACGTCACTCCTGGACACTGACCCCCAGATTCCTAACCACCCCTCATACCCTTTTCTTTCCCAGAACTTCCTCTCCTTCCTTTCCTTAAAAAGAACCTCCACGAACCATCCCCTAAGATGACAAAGGCCTTGAGGGAAATTATTTTCCTCAGGGCCTCACGTATGGAGCTAATTAAAAAAAGAAAGATTGAATTGTGTATTAATTATCCAGTATATTATGTACCACCTTTTCTTTATTTTTGTTCCACACATCATAATACCTGGTATCCAGAATAAACTTTTGTCCCTATTTGATATTTTTAGAATTAAAATCTGATCAATAATTTTTTTTAAATTTAAATACCCCTTTTTGAGTTATGAAGTATTCCTTGAAGCCAATCAACGTGAAACAAAGATGGCGGTTTTTTGTAAAGTTTAGTAGCAAACACAGCAAGTTCCAATGCTGTAAGATGCAAAAGCAGTAATATCCAACACTTGGTAGCAAAAGCAACAATCTCCCGATTAAAAAGTCTTTTATTTTTTTATAGACTTGTATTAAACAAAAACCGAGGATGCCATTAATCCCTGACATCAAAATACTATTTTGTGTAATATTTTTAGCTTCTCACGAAATCCCATTTAATATTTAGAAGTTTTATGCTTTTTTCCCAAAAACACTAAAGTGGGAGGATTGCTGCCTTTGCATCTACAAGCCTCATAAAGTCATATTCCCTGGTACTTCTGCGCCATAATTTTTCCATCTACATCCTTCCTCACTTGCTTCAGTCTTACAGCATCGGGGATGCCTTAATTCCATTGGCTTCGAACAGTTGGGACTCTTGTGCGTATTCAAATAAAAGAGTTTTTTTAAATCTTAAATTACACGATATAATGTGCTTGGGGCAGTTTTCGATGAAGGATGATTACTAATAAATTTGTTTTTTTTTTCAGATATATCCCGAATCGGTGAACCTCTTTCAATGTAAATAGGTGAGTGAGTTTTATAAATTTTCACATATGAGTAATAGTTGATTGGTTATATTTGCAATTAAATTATTTATTAAGCAGCTTCGAACAAACTTTTCATCATAATTGGGTTGTTTGCGTGGCTAATAAAACGATTTAAACAAGAATCGAATGGATTGACTCTTTTATTAAAATCTTTATAAAGTGTTATTTTTTCTCAATAATATTGTTATTTAATTTAGAACGGGGTATCTTTAATAAAGCTCGTGGGGCGTCGAGATTACTTACTTTATTATTTAATTGTATCAAACGTTCGCTCCAGCTGGAACTTGACACTGAAGCTGCGCAACTAATGATCGGACATCATCGGCTATTTCCGAAACAGTTCGGGTATAAGACACGAAGGCAACAGTTGTCACTCTTCTAATGATTACTGACATCTATTGAGACACCTCGCAACTACGTATAACTACCTACGCTAACCTTTTTACTTGAAATAAAAAATAAATAAACAATATTATCTCTTCAACAATAAAGTTGGCATGTTTATGAGAGCAAACATTACTTGTGGTATATAATAAAGAAAAATGTATTTTGGTGGATACTGGGGTACCCATTCTAATACTTTTATTATATGCTTTTAACTCTCCCGATTTGAATCATCGTTACTGTTCCCATGGGGAGTAATACAATTGCATGAAAAGATAAATTCCCACATAAAGTAAACACCTCCTATAAGAACAATATTTTTTTCGTAGTACGGATATTACGTTGGTACGTACGTTGTATTTTATAAAATAGATTCTTTTCGTTTGGAAAATAAGCTGAGCTATAAGGTCATTACATATGAAATTGGCGTTTTGCCGTACTGGCAACTTTGATCTCAAATATCTTCTCTTTGGTTAGGAATTCCAAATTCAAATTTATACAGCTATTTACTCATGTATTTGTGTTTCGAAAATTATAATTCATTTGTTTTTTCCTTAATTGCTTTTTTTTGCGTCACTTAGTTTACAAAATGGAAAACTTTAAATATCGCGTTGCTAACGAGTACGAGTTCCACCGTGGCACCAGTGGTGCAGAAACGGCTCGAAGGATTAATGATGTGTATGACGACGGTGCCGCAAAAGAAAACACAGTTGTGTTTTTTTTGTGTCATTCACTACAGCTTTCTTAAATCTGGCAAGACGATTACGGCAGATGTCTATTTTCAGCAACTGCAAACCATGATGGAAAAGCTAACTGCTAAACAACCGAGGCTGGTTAATCGCTCAAGGCCACTGCTGCTTCATGACAACGCTAGACCTCACACTGCACAACAGACGGCTACCAAATTAGAGAGCTTCAATTGGACATCCACCGTACTCTCCGGACCTTGCCCCAACAGCTAACATTTTTTTTTTGAAATTTGGATAACTTCTTGCAAGGGTAAAAATTCATCTCCGATGGGGCAGTCCAAACCGCCTTCAAAGATTTGATTGATTCCCGTCCGAATGGTTTTTTTAGTAAGGGATCAATGAACTACCTATGAGATGGCAAAAGTGCATAGATAGCAATGGTACATACTTTGATTAAATAAATATTTTATATAAAAAAAATCGACTTTTTGTTCCTCCCATACAAAACGCCAATTTCATATGTAAGGACCTAATATTTAAAATAGGAACAAAACATAGACTAGGATTCTACTGCGATTTCTAGTCGAAAAATAAAACTCTTTGATTAATTAAAACAAATAACTTTGTAAATAGTGTTGTGTGTTGTATTATGCTATATCAAATATTTAAAATCATTTAGCACTTTACATTTTATAATTTTTCTATATTTCCATGTATAGCCTCTTTTACTCACTATTCAGACGTATGTGGCACCTTTACTAAATATTTCGATGCATTTTATGTCTACACACTCTTTTGTCTGTGGTCATCTGACAGCTTTCTCTTTTCACGTTTTAAATAGCTTGTTTTCGTTCTTGCTAATTCATTCTACAAATCACTACAAATTAAAGACCCAGTGTTCAGATTAGAACCTAAACCCTATAAAACCTACCATTCAACTGAATAATAAAAGTAACAATAATATTCAAGAAATTCACAAGTGTTTTTACTTACAAAAAGGTTACCTCGCAAATCATAACCTCTCTCTGTACGTCAACCTTGGCGTGGAAATCGAAGAAGTCTACTTCACCTGTTCACCTTACAACTGACAGGAGACTGTTTGGAGACCATACCCTGGAAAGCTACAAACACCACTATATTATTAACATTATTGACATGTTTCAAAAACAATGTTTTCTTCGTCAGGATAAGAGATTAATCATTCAAAATGTTATTTGTTTTTAACCAGCCAGTGCCAGCGGCCGAAAATCCACATTTCGTCGAAAGTTGTTCTTACGATCGTGCAGGGCGGTTACAATGAGAAAGATTAATAATTATTCTCCGTACCAGTTTTTTAAAATTATAACTAAATGTCGATTTGATTTCATTTCAAATTTGCTTTAATTTATACCTACATCCAAAAATGCTGAAAGGAGTGATGATAAAACTATTAAAATAAAGTCCTTTTTTATTATTTTTTAATTATAAGTATTCATAATTTTTTAATAATGTCTAAGTTAAATATGAATTTTAAAAAAAATCTGAAATATATTAGTTTGTAAGTGCGCAAATAAATACACAAACGGACCAATTTTCGTCAAGATGCACACGTACGTATATATTTTTAATGATTTTATTTAAACTAAAATAAAAATTCTAAAATATGCGATTCCCAGATAATGTATTTATTTATTTAACTGCATGATAATATGATTTTAAATGGGTGTGGTAGAATACAAAATCTTTTTTGAAAATTTAACAAATCTGCCAACGACCCACGGTATAACCTTATTATACTAAAAATAAACATTTTTCTCAAAATTTAAAACATGCGAATGCTAAATAAAAGAACAATCTTTCGAAATCCATTTATAATGACATATTTCTGGTTTTCTCTGGTAATACCCTCAATAATGACGCCACAAAGTGTATTTGCGATATTTGAAGAAGTAAAACGCTTTGCTTCAAATACATGCGACTCGCACTACATTTTCAGTCGCCACGATTAGAAGAGACCTATCGTTTCCTGCAAGCCTTCAATTTTTAAATATAAGTACTAAGGCTACTGCTTATTTTGCAATAAACTATATACATCCTACATTTGCCTACCATTAATAAATAAAAATTATAGAAAAATGAAACAATACAACTTTGTATAAACCACTTATATAATGTGCAAATCCGACCGGTTTCGGAACAAACGTTTGTTCGGAACAAACGTTTGTTCCGAAACCGGTCGGATTTGCACATTATATAAGTGGTTTATACAAAGTTGTATTGTTTCATTTTTTCTATAATGGATAACCACAAAGAAATAGCTACATTCAAAAATATTTAAAAAAAAAAAAAAATTATGGTTCGTTTTCATACTTCTTTCGAAAGCAATGTGCACGAAAGAATAATGGAACACGTAAAATTTAAGTAAACATCGTTAATTCTGATTAACATTTAAAAAAAAAAACTTTTTAAAATTAACCCCTGAGTCTAATTTGTTCGCTTTTGAATACAGCTTAAATACATGGGTCTCATATAAATCGTTTTATTTCTCTTCCCGACTCAACGGTGTTAGAAAGAGAAGAAGATGTTAACCACAGAAGAATTAAAATGTGCACCTACATGTATTTATTAATTACTAGCTGACCCGGCCACGCGTTGCTGCGGCTAATAAAACACAACGTCATCTACTGGAAGATTATCCAACCTTTATAACCACCGCCGTCTTTGAGTTTACGCGAAGAGACAGACAGATTCCGCGGAGAACTTTAATTTATAATACGCTGTGAGATGGTGTGAAAGATTAAAGTAATGTGCCTGAAATGCTTGGGGTAACTAACGTATTTAAGTTAATAAGGATTAATACTGTATCCGTCTATATAACTTTTCAACTACCGCAATGTACGAAGATAGAATGGGTATAGTAAGCTATCCGTAAAAGACAGATATATGCCTTGACGGACTTTTTTGTAGATCTATAAAAGAGGAATATCCCACCATGCATTGTTTTGTTATATCCCAAAAGGATTAGGCAGCGTTTTCGATGAAAGCTACCAGGCCGCTTGTCTTTTTCCGACACTTCTAACAATTATCGTTATGTTTCAACCTATTTACACAAATCCTTGACAAATTACATACCTAAACCTTCCTCACAAAACACTCTATCTATTGGTAAAAACCGCATGAAAATCCGTTCAGTAGTTTTCAAGTTTATCGCGAACAGACAGACAGACAGACAGACGACGTGGGGGACTTTAATTTATAATAATATGTAGAGATCCTTGATAAATTACATACCTAAACCTTCCTCACGAAACACTCTATCTATTGGTGAAAACCGTATGAAAATCCGTTCAGTAGTTTTCACGTTTATCGCGAACAGACAGACAGACACACGACGCTGGGCACTTTAATTTATAATATGTAGAGATTGTAGGACTTTTATTTATAATATGTAGATATTATTATTAGAAACGGCAAAAATGTAGTGTGACCATGGACATATGAATATAAAGTCTATGAGTGTGACGAGTGTGACATTAATGCTTATAATACTTGAATAGAACCTTTACAGAACTGGGAAATTTTCTTCTAATTTTTTGATGAATTCTTCAAATTCTGTGAAACATTTCGTTATTTAGTTGCATCCTCATTTTAACCGACGCTCCGGGTTGCACGACAACTCAGAATCATTCAATTTCGACACTGCCTTGAAAAATCATTTAAAGTTATGAAAAAAAATAGCCCATAAACTAACCTAACAATTTGTAACCTATTTAAACGTTTTTTCATCACTTTTAATGACGATTCTGAGTGGTCCGGATACTCTCGCTCCGTGTTTTTCTTTTTTTTTATGCGAATACCTCACTAGAGTCCCAGCTGCTCCCATCTGGAGCCAGTGAGACTATGGCGTCCCCAATTGGGATGTAATGATGCTGAATGTAGTGGGAAGGAGAATGAGATAAGGAAGAGGAAGGTGGGAAAGTTAAGGTTATTCTGATCTGATCACCAAACACGGGTGAAGCCATTTCAAGCAACGTTTCAATTCTGAATTGTGGTCTTACACCAGGGCAATCCTGAGAGTATCTTCCACTCTGGAGCATGCCGCAAATGTACTATATATTATTTTAAACTAGCAGACCCGGACACACGTTGCTGTGGCTATAACCAACGCCATCTGTTAAATCAAATCCACACCACGCTGCCCGCTGCCGCTTGGCCAGATGTATTATGTATTTCAACCAATTGACACAAAACCTTGACAAATTATATACCTATAAACCTTCCTCGTGAATCACTTTATCTATTGGTGAAAACCGCATGAAAATCCGTTGCGTAGTGTACAAGATCTAAGTGCACGTACGGCGCGAGCGACTTCATTTTATACTTAGTAATAAAGATGAATTAATTGTGAAATAACACAAATTAATCAAATAAAATCTATTTGCCACGCCGGGATTCGACCCCGCTAGTCAAAAGCCTTACCCCTAGACCACGTTAGTCGCCATGTGGTCTTACACCGTCGACAGACTTACTTATAAATACTCTCTTATAAATATTCTGCTTTACTCACATTCTTTTCTCTGATAATCTAAAAATATTGAATTATCATTGAATTTTACCAAGAACCTTTGAATTTACTTCAACTTTTAGAAGTATCCAAATAGATGTCAAAGAGGTCACCGTTCTGGAGGCGATCAATGCAATTGGTAGCAATGGTTACGTCAATTTACCCAATCTATGCGATTAATTAATTAACAACAAATTAATTAACAATTTCTAATTGTTCGTTAAAAGACGTTGAAGCGATTCAGATTCGCGATTTCCTATTGACTGGAGAATAATTGTTATTTTGATTGAATACATAGACAAGTGCAATTGACGAATCGGAAGGATCATTTCGCTGTGCGATCACAACCATTCCTTCAATTGCTCTATCTATCGAGCCTTTCTAAATTCCGTTCCATTGGGGAACAAGATTTTGTTTAGCTTTGTAATTGCATTATATCACAATTTTCCAGAGGTATGGACATTAAAATCATAGTTTATTAGTGTATTCGCATACTGTAGGTGTAGGTGATATTTCTGCAGAGGTCCACAAAACAACTGGGGCGAAAATATTGTCGGTTCGATTACAGTTTTATCAATTGTACAATTAATAATTATTATAAGCAATAATTATCAGCCTGAAACACTCATCCACATTGAAAAAATCTTCCGAGAAAAGATACAAGACGCCAACGGGACTTGAACCCGTGCCCTTCGGATTGCCGGTCAGCTGCTTTCCCAATTGAGCTATGGATTTAACACTAACAGTGTCTCTCTCGCAAAAACTAAAGTTCTCCATAGCTCAATTGGGAGAGCAGCTGACCGGCAATCAGAAGAGCACGGGTTCAAGTCCCGTTGGCGTCATGTATCTTTTCTCGGAAGATTTTTTCAATGTGGATGAGTGTTTCAGGCTGATAATTATTGCTTATAATAATTGTTACCCTTTGTGCTATCCATAAAAATGTTGTCTTAAACGTTAGTTTAAGAATTAAAAATAATAATTAATATTTGGCAAGTTTAAGTATTTCCCCAATAAATGAAGACATAATTTGTCTCGACGCCACCTAGCGAGGGATTTAACACTAACAGTGTCTCTCTCGCAAAAACTAAAGTTGGTTGTTTTCAGGTGGAAAAAATATAATAAGCAATAATTGTTGAATGAAACACTAGTATATATTGAATCATTTGGCGGGTATAAGATAAGCCGCCATAGTTCAAGTCCCGTTGGCGTCATGTATCTTTTCTCGGAAGATTTTTTCAATGTGGATGAGTATTTCAGGCTGATAATTGTTGCTTATAATAATTGTTACCCTTTGTGCTATGCATAAAAATCTTGTCTTAAACGTTAGTTTAAAAATTAAAAATAATAATTGTACAATTAATTCGGCCCCTTAGGGTCAAAAAAACGTATCTCGTTTTTTTCTACTTTACAGGAGAGCAAAAAAACATAGTTCTCAATCAATCAATGTTGTCTACTTTTAAACAAATAGAACGTATTAATAATTTCTTCTCGTTTAGTTAAAGGGTGGTATTTTGTGCTTCTAAATCATCTTTTAAATAGTAATTCATTTTCATCTGTTTTTTTAAATTTAAGTGCAGCTATATCTCAGTTACGTTTCTTTGATCCTAACCAAAGTGAAAATTGCAATCACTGAACTCAAATTACGAAAAACTTCCTTCGATATTTGACTTTTTTTGCACCCGAAAATTTGTAAAGATGATTTTTAGGAATTAGGATAGTGGTGGAACAGTAATAAAAATATTTCAAGTCTAGAAATTTTTGTTGAAAAACTTATTTAAAACAGAAAAACATATAAAATATTTATGTAACTATTTTCCAACTGATACTATTGTAAAAAAAAAACTTAATATGCTACATAATATTGTAACTTGCTTAAAAAACTGGAATCTTACCTGACTAACTTACTAAATACCTAACTAACCATCACGCCGTTTCTCCGCAGGGGTAGGCAGAGAGGATGAACCGCCAAACAACTCAGTCTTAGCACACACTCTTTGCTTCACTCACTTTACTTCAACCAACACCTCTTCCATAGGTCACTCCAAAAGGTTCGCTACGTTTGGTGATTTAGAAGGTGTGCCCTGGTTCATGGGGTGAGGTTTTTATAGGTCAAGACCTAGAAAAACCTAAGGAGGCGGATGACCAGGAGACACTGAACCCTAGATTCCTACCCACCCCTAAAACCCTTTTCCTTCCCAGAATTCTCCTCTCCTTTATTTCCTAAAAAAACCCTCCTCACAGCATCCCCAAAGATGAAATAGGCCCTGAGGTAAATTATTTTCCTCAGGGCCTCCTGTGTGGAGCGCATGTAAAAAAATAAGTTCAGCTCGTTGCCTTATTTTAGGAACTTAATAAATATGGACAGGATCTTCTTTTGAATGTGATTTTTAACTGTAGTTTACATACATGCCATTTTTCTGTCTTTTTGTTTTTAATTAATTGTTTCCTCAAGGTGATGAAAGTGAAGAAATACTCTTGTCCCATCTCAATGACATCATATTTGGATTTTCTGGAAGCTAATCTAACTGCTGGGTACCACCATGAAGGATCAAATATATTTATTTTCTTTGTAGAAGTTTTGATATATCAACAGGTATCACTCATCAGAATGAACTTTTTTCCATTAGCATTAGCTACCAAATACTTATACATACATGAAGCGATTTCATCTGAGCCACGACCAGCCACTCATTCATATCACATGTAATTTCTAGCTTCATTGCTCCGAACATTAAAAAAAGTTAAATTACAAACTGCCAGGCGTCGTCTATAAAAAATTATCTTCGAACGTATTCTAAATTAAACTCGATGAAATTAACAGTGGATTCAGAAGCAAGGGTTTTAGATTGGATTTTACAATTCACTGTGGCGATCATACTCATCCAAAAGAGATATTTTTCTTCCGTATTAGCATTTTCGTATTTAACACACGAGTCGCACATATCTTCGCGTGGTTGTTGAAACTATAGGTTACAGGTGTTAAATATGTTTCGGTTTAACCATGTTTTTTCAGGAACATCATTTGTATCCTTACACAAGTCAACATACATAGTGTACATTACGTATGTGTAATGTCAAATCGGCGGCTAAATATTTAAATGAAGTGTTCGCCCTACAGTAATGTGACGGTACTATTGGAAAAGACATAATGTGGTCCTTAATGATTTTTTTAGATTCTTCAGGTCTTTTATCTCCAGGTAAATGTTTTCCCCTTTTGTTTTGGAGAACTTTTCCATTTTCCAAGCTATTATTGATTATATTTCTAAAAAAGATTTCAGTAATATCCAAAGTAGTCAAAAAAAATTCTTGGCATTCTTGGATTCTCGAATCGCTCTAAAAGAAGAAGAACTCTTGACTTTTGGCATCGTGACTCCTGATTTTCTGCTATTTTTATTTTGGTAGAAGTTGTAGTAACATCAATTTCGTTTTTGGGGATGCTATGTAGAGAGTCTTTTTAGGGGAAAGAAGGATAAGAAATTCTTAGAAGGAATAAGGTATAAGGGGTGGTTAGGAATTTGGGGGCCAGTGTGACGGACGAATGAATCCATTCTCTCCACTGCGATGCAAGAGAATGTTCCGAGAGAGTCCTGCTGGAGAGGTCAAAAGATCTCCCTCAGTCTCTCCCGACCCGGCCTGCCACGCTGTTGATGGCAGACACATCTGCCGCCAAGATCCGGACAAACCTGACCCCATAAACCCTGGTACCCCTGCTAAGTCACCAAACGTTATCCAATAAATGATTCCCGGGGCGGCGGTACCCATACCCGCCTCTGAAATAAGATATTTTTGGCACTTGAAGAATCTTCCTTATTATTCAACAATGCCACTTCCATTATTCACTGAATCCGTGTTTTGTGTGTTTTCCTTTCCATATTCGATTTATATTGAATCAAAATACAAAAAAATAACCAAACTAATATTCAAACCACTCGTTAAAATAAAAAATGCCGCAAACACAACTGCCAAATCGTAAATGAATGACGCGTAAGTGACATTTCAGTAAAACAGTTGCATAATCTATGCGGGTGAATCGAACGTAACTAAAGATGCGTTTCTTTGACTCGCAAGCAAATATCTTTTTATTCAAGTTTAAAAAACGCAAGTAACGATACACTCTACTGACATTAACAATAAATGGTTTTCTGTAGATACGCAACGATGTAAATTTGTAACCGTTGAACCTATAGATACGTGTCTTTGTCACTTAATGTAATGTGTTATTTTGTGTCTAGTACCATCCGTAACTCAAAATCGATAAAAATTGAGATACGTTTCTTTGACTCTAAGGGGCCGAATTGCAAAGGGCAATTGCTTAGGTAAACACATTAACAATGACATTGATCGTCTCCGGAGGTCTTTGTGTTTTGATTGTTGTGGGATAAGTGTGAGAAATTTATTCAAATTTTCAAATTCCGTATTTGCCATCGGTATAAAAACAAACAACATTCTTCAGTTTTTTTCCGAAATAACCATTAGACTAGTTTTTAGGACAAATGTTTATTTTAATTTACATATATTGAAATCCTAATTTTGGAAAAACAAAATTTCTTTCCCTCTGGATGGAAAGAAGTAAGAAATTTTTTTTTTACTCATTTATTGGTAGACTTCCAACCATTAATTGTTAGGTTATAACCAGAATTTACTGCGCCAAAGGTATCGATGTTAGTCAATTATCCGTTGTTATATTTCGAACTGTATTGTTTGAAATTGCATTCATTTTGTATTTTGCAGTCAAAGGAATTCCAAATAGGTTTCATTACTTTTCTGGTGGAAGAAATTGCATCCACTACAACACAGAGGCATAACTTTAGGACACATTATATGTTTGATATTGGATGGCGAAGGCAATAATAAGTTATACAACTACAAAACTTGTTTACACTGGTCCATTACATTGATGCTCTACGTGTATTAATCGATTGCAGGAATCAATACGAATTGAATGATTACTAAATACGTACTACTTAATAATCAATAAGTATTGTAAAAGAAAGTGTACAATGTGCGTGCCGCTAAAACTCGGAAATAAGTCACAGTACGATCAAGGGAGTTACGTCATGGCGCAGCCCTCTATCTCGCATCCATGAATAAGATTCCCGTTTTTACCTGAAGGGCGTGGTTTTGAAGATAAAAGGGCTTTAAATATCTCCCTCTAGAAATTTATAAAACAGTCCAGTACACTGTAGAGTATTCGAGAGCATTCCACAACATTTCAGAACATCCCGGAACATGCTGGAATGTTGTGGAACATTCGAAAATAATCTGAAACGTTCGGCAACATCCCAGGATAACCCAGATCATTGTGGAATATTCCAGATCACTCTCGAATGTTGTGCAATGTTTTGGAATATTGTAAACTAGTCGAAGCTTTTTTTGTATGGGTGGGGTTACCCATTGGAGGAAGACATGTGGCGATCAAATGAACCAAATACTTAGATAAGTTTTAAGATTTTCACGGCCAAAAGCATTTTCGTTATTTGTTTTTGGGGTGTTATGCCGTGTTGCGCTACCTCCTTCTTTAGCCAACGTTTTGGACATCGTTGCAGTGTCCATCATCAGGGCAGATCCGGTAGATGTGTAATTTTTAGTCGTGAAGTGTGTGCTTATTTACTTCGAAGCGATACCGTGTCGCCAGCACCAATAACTTTCACCAGTACAAAATAATCGTGACAAGCAGTGGCGTCATCGCCGTGGAACAGAATAGAAAGTTCATTAAAACGTGGTATTTATGCTAGTCAGGGGCAAGTCCGTTTGCGAGACGCCGACCACAGTGGCTCCATCTCTTAATAAATTCTAAAATTAGAAATCACAATGGTAAGAATTTAACGAAATAGAATTACAATGGTTACAGCGAATTTAGTCAATATAAATCAAAATCGTTTACCACAAGCTGGCATTACTGTATACTTAGACATGGTTTTTTTGCTCTATTAATATTAAATGAATTTTACTAGAATTAAAATTACACTGGTTAAAGCGAATTTAGTTAATATAAAGTTATAATACAAAATGGTTCACCACGAGCTGGCATTACTGTACACTTAGACATGTTTTTTGCATTTAGCTTTGGTGTAGCCGTCAATCACCGGATACCAAGAGCTATTGAGCTTAGCTCCGTCGTCTCTATTAATATTACAAGGATTTTTGTAGATTTCAATTGCCTCCGTAATTAGACGTGCTCTATAAGTTTTGGGTCTTCCCAAGACCTCAGGAACAAATCCAAAGTAATGGCCGGTTTGGATTAAGTGCTCAGCGATTGCCGATTTATCAGGGTGGCCGAGTTTGCAAGCACGAAAGTGTTCTGCTATCCTTTTGGAGATCGTCCGCTCTGTTTGGCCTACATAAACCTTGTCACAACCGGAACAGCTGAGTTTATACACTCCATCTGCTTCCAGAGGAAACTTAGTCTTTGCAGACCTCAGTAGGTCTTGAATTTTAGTTGTGGCACCGAAGACAGTCTTGATGCTATCTTTTCTCAACAGCCTGAATTTCTGAATCATCTTTTGCTACTATCAGTTTTTGCTACTAGTCCGTGCGGGCGGCGGGCGACACGGCATTAGCTCAGTCACAAACTTCACGTATATTTTATCCAGAAATTCATGAAAAATGATTTTTATAAAAATGGAAATCCAAGAGTACGCCTGTCATCCGACATTCCTCGTGCTAGATGTGAACGTTAGTGGCGCCATCTTTGGGCATTATTAGCTACTTGCTTTAATTCGGTTTTATTAAAATAGTAGCTTAATCACTAACTTCACGTTCACAGACGGTTTCCATATGGCGCAGCGTCAGAGTTCTCCTTAGAGTCGGATTCCTAAATTTCAAACATACAGTCGCTTGGGTATTAATACCGTCAGATATTTTTTTTATTAAAGATCTGTAAATAAGAATTTCAAAGTCGGATCGCAATAAATTTGACACCAATTGATCACTGATTAAACGATTAATTTCTTCCAGACCTGCCGACATCATTCTAATACAATATTATATCGGCATTCTCCGACTGTTCTGAGAGGGTCAAATTACGAGGTACAGACTTTACGACCTTTTAGCATCATGGTGTCATCTTCTATCAACAGATCTTCTTCAGCACAAGGTTTTTAGTATCAGTAACGGAGTTAGGTAGGAAAAATAAAAGGTTCTCAGTAACTGCTAGAGGGCAATACTAAACAGGTTTCGAATGTTTTCCAAATAGAGTGGACGGTTATCTTGTCTTCAGCATCATTCGTAACTTGCTTAGTTTCAAGAATATGAATTCTAATTATTTATAGAGAACCTTAAGAGCTTTTAACCAGCCAGCGGCCGAAAACCCACATTTCGTCGAAAGATGTTCTTACGATCGTACGGGGCGGTTCCAATGAGAAAGGTCAATTATTCTACGTACCAGCTTTTTAAATTTATTTTTTTATTTATTATACGCCCAGAGGGCTTTTACATACCTAAATAAATAAATGCATTTTTAACATGAGAAGGAAATAATATAAATAAAATCACAATAGAAATAAAAAAAGTACATAAATTAAATAAAAATATCAGCAACAAAAAATTAAAGTAAAGTGAGATATAATAACGATAAGTTACGATAAAAAAATACATTATAACTCAATATCAATTTTATTTCATTCCAATTTTGCTTTAATTTTTACCTACATCCAAAAATGCTGAAAGCCGTGATGATAAAACTATTAAAATGATGTACTTTTTGTAATTATTTTTTATCAAAAGTATTTATAATATTTCAATAATGTTTACGTAGAACATTACAAATTTTAAAATTTTAATGCGTTTTTATAATATATATATATATATATATATATATAATTTTTTTTTTAACTTTATTTATTCCCATTTTTTGTACATATAATGTATAAAAGCAAATATTATATAATAACATAATATATAATAACAATTATGAGCAAGAAATGAAAACCCACTAAGGCACTGCCTGAGTGTGGGTAATATTAAAATAAAATACTATATTTCTAAGTACCCAAAGTATAAATTAGACTTAAAAAAACATATTAAATATAAAGATAGTATAAAAAAAAATTAGTATTACATAGGTAGAATAAGTGAAAAGGGTTTTTTCAGCTATTATAAAAATAAAATAAAAATATGGAGAAAAACATACAATTTTTTTTTTTTTTAGTTATTATAAAATAAAAATAATAAAATAAACAGAAAACATATTGTACTACAGTTAAGAAGTTACAGCAAATGAGTTGTAGAAGGATGGATAAATTTATAGAAAAAGCGTTTCAATATCTACATTATTCAACCATAATTTTACCTCTTTTACATATTTTATCATTTTATTTATCATTTGAGTTTGTAGTGGTAGAAGGTTAAATGTACGAGGACCAATGAAACTGCTATGTGTCTGTAATAATTTAGTATTGGTTTGTGGGGTATAAAATATATTATTTATTCTTTTGCTCGTTCTGTTTTCATTTATTTCGAAATTATTTTTGTTTTTAAACACATATTTCAAAGTTTGTAATATAAATAATTTACGTATATTAAATATTTTAGTTTCTTTGTATAATAAGTTGGTCGAGAATGTTTTATTTTTGTTATATATGACTTTAATTATGCGTTTTTGAATTATTTGTAGAGGCTTCATAAATTTATCAAGTGCACCACCCCATCCTATAATGCCATAAGTGATTGATGATTGCACCAGGGAAAAGTAGATCATTTTCAATTTTTCAATGTTTAGTACTTCCTTAAGTCTCTAAAATATGTAGGTCAGATATCTTAATTTAGAAGTGATTTGATTAATATGTGATTTCCAATTAAGATTTATATCTATTGATACTCCTAAATATTTTATATTTTCGACATCAGTGAGTTCGTTGCACATGAAGCACATTTCTTGATTGCAACTAGTATTATGGATTCTAATTTTAAGGTTGTCTTTAGGTTTATTTTTAATAGTTTTATAAAAAGGTAAGTAAAATGTTTTGCTATAGTTTAAAACGAGTTTGTTGTATTTTAGCCACGTTGAAACCAATGAAATACAATCAGTTGCTTTCGAAAAAGTTTCTGTAATATAGTATTTGTAACAGTATTACATTAAACATAAATATAAAAGGTAGCCAAAAAAACTATATAAGCATTAATTATTGAGCTTGCCTTTTAAAAGCAGCTTCAATGACGCTAAATACGTCGATATCCGAATTAATTCTGTTCAACAGTAAGATTAAACAGTCTATGCTGTCAACGGGAGATAAAACAGTCTATGCTGTCGATGACGGAGATAACCATCGGGAACATAGAAACTAATTCTCTCCATGATAGCCGAGTTTTCGAACCTTCCACGAATCAGTCTGAAGAAATGTGTTACATTGAGCGCATCCCCTCTGACCCGTAGAAGGTTCATACCAAGCATGGCCAAGAGAAAGTGGGTAGGGTAGAGCCACGGATAGTAGCCCTACTTCATCAGGTAAAGAAATCTCAGAAATTTCTTCTGAACCCTCTCCAACATGAGAGAATACTTCACTTGGTGTGGGCTCCAAACCACCGATATTTACAAACTCCAAGGTGGATATACCTTTGAGGACGTTGTCGCTCCATCTTAAACTTGGTCTTCCCAGGCTCCTTCGCCCTGTCAGTCTTGAGTTCAGCAGGGGCTTTGGTGCTTGATGCTCGGTCATTCTCTCTGCATGACCCAGCCACCGAAGTTTTCCCAGTTTTTTTTTAAGTTTGTGACGTTTAGATCTTTAAACAGAGTATATAGCTCATTGTTATAACATCTGCGCAAAAATCCATTTTCTCAAACCGGTCGGAAGATGCGCCTAAAAGTTTTCCTTTCAAAAACATCCAGTGCTCGCTCATTCCTCTTAGTGCCCAAGTTTCAGCTGCGTATGTGAGTACTGGTCTGATAAATGTTGTGTACGCTAATATCTTGGTGTTTCTATTTGTTATTGTAGGCGATATTAACATCGATTTGCATTCACTATACGCTTCTGGATCTCCTAAATAAGAATAAATAAATAAGACCGTAAGTAGATAGACAAAATAGAGAAATTTTCGTTATAAATAAGTGTTCGGATATGTTTTTAAATGGTTTTATTTGAACTAAAATTAAAATTTTGAAACATGCGTTTACTAGATAACATATTGATTTACAATAATGTATGATTAAATGAAATGAAATATGCCTTGTGAAATATAATTTTTTGTTTGAAAATTTAACAAATCATCCAACGACCTATGGTATAACCTTATTATATTAAAAATAAACATTTTTTCTCAAAATTTAAAACATGCGTTTACTAGATAAAAGATCAATCCTTCGAAATAAATTTACAATTTTTTTGTGGAAAAGAGTCAATACGTCTAAAATTTTATTTAAAAAATGACGAAAGAGAATCTATAGTAATATCATAATGTTGGATTAAAAAATACATTGTAGGTGCGTTTGTAGAAAATACCATTTCATAATTATTATTTTAAATTTTTTTTTTAAATTTATAAACTAACGTTTAGACAAGATTTTTATGCATAGCGCAAACGGTAACAATTATTATAAGCAATAATCATCAGCCTGAAACACTCATCAACATTGAAAAATCTTCCGAGAAAAGATACTTGCCGCCAACGGGACTTGAACCCGTGCCCTTCTGATTGCCGGTCAGCTGCTCTTGACCACTGAGCTATGGGGGCTTATCAAATACCCGCCAAATAATTCAATATATACTAGTGTTTCATTCAACAATTACTGCTTATTATATTTTTTCCCCCTGAAAACAACCAACTTTATTTTTAACGCCACCTAGCGAGGGATTTAACACTTACAATGTCTCTCTTGCAAAAATAAAGTTGGTTGTTTTCAGGGAGGAAAAAATATAATAAGCAGTAATTGTTGAATGAAACACTAGTATATATTGAATTATTTGGCGGGTATTTGATAAGCCCCCATAGCTCAGTGGTCAAGAGCAGCTGACCGGCAATCAGAAGGACATGGGTTCAAGTCCCGTTGGCGGCAAGTATCTTTTCTCGGAAGATTTTTCAATGTTGATGAGTGTTTCAGGCTGATGATTATTGCTTATAATAATTGTTACCATTTCATAAGTTCTTATATTTAAATTGCGTACGTTAAAAATACGTTTAATGTACGTTTTTTATCACGTTATGCGCTTTCATAAGTAGTGAACATTGGTATTATTATGAAATTTTGAAAGAGGGTTTTGACATGATATAATACATATTCCGGGAGTAACAGCACGTACCCGAAGGATTTTAAGCGTATATGGAGTACAAAAAGGAATTATTCGTAGAATTACGATATTCAATCACATAAATATTTACGATTTTCAATCATAATGGGACCGACTCTGTTCTTACTGTATATTAACAACTTTTGCAACCTTGAAAGTCAAGGACACATTGTTAGCTTTGCAGACGATACCGTCTTATTATTCGAAGACAATAATTGGTCAGCTGTATTTAAAAAAGCTGAAGAAAATATTAACTTCATTAAAGAATGGCTAGATATAAACACACTTACCCTTAACACGAAGAAAACTAAATATGTTACTTCAAGCATCAATACTACAGGCCAACCTAATGATGATTACTCCATAAAAATTCATAGCTGTACGAATTCCAATGAATGTAGTGAGTGCCCCAGTATAGAGCGCACTTCACAGATAAAGTACCTCGGCCTCACCATTGACCAATACCTCAAATGGAACCTACATACCCAGATCATTGCAAATAAAATTAGAAAAACAATACACTTCTTCAGATCCATAAGGAACTTTCTTAACTTACAACTCTTAAAAACGATTTATTTTGAAATCACCCAATCTATCATTGAGTATGGTATCATTGCATGGGGAGGGGGCACTTCATCAGCTCTAGATCCTGTCGAAAAGGCACAGAAAACAATTATGAAAATTATTCTCAAACTTCCTCTAACTGCAGACAGTGACCTTATATTCAAAATAATGAGAGTATTTGATGTTCGACAGATCTATGTAAAAACTATCCTCATGCATCTCTTTAAAAACAAACATGTGCTTTACGAAAAAAAAATAAACTTAAGGTTTACACGTAACTCCAACAAAGACATATTGCAAGTTCCAGCACTCTCTTCCACCTTTGGTCAACGTAGCTTTAGATACTTTGCCACAAAAATATTCAACATTCTCCCAGAAAACATCAAACTGAGTCAAACACAGAGAGAGTTTAAAAAATATGTTAAAATATGGATACATTCTAATGATCGAGCCTATACTGGTGCCCTCACCCAAACGCCCAGTCATTGACAGTTGTTATTGTAGTAATAACCTTGCAGTTTATGAATTGTGTAGGTATATGCACACAATAATGTTAACTAAAATAAAGTTTTTGCTGTATGGAAACCTACTTTACACATTTATAAAAAAACCATAGATAATATTGCGAGAAACAATTAACAAAATTTCTGCCTCAATACAGGTTCACCTAGTGAGGCAGGCAATGCACAACTAAAAATACTGTATAACTATACTACTCCTGTGTAACCTTTCTTACATTACTTTCTGTTTGTTAATTTTTCTGTACTGATTGATGTAATCTATTTGTAAACTACATTGAGTATGTAATTTTTTTTTTTTTTTAGTTATATTGTTGTTATTTCATTGAATAAAGATTATTAAAAAAAAAAAAAAAATAATAATAATAAAATAATGTTTTTACTCATTGAATAGTTTCATAGCTTCTTCCATATAATATTCATACAAAATGACAATACCTGTTGAAAATAAAACAAGCCTTTGGTGAGTGATGACGTCACACTATTCACCATCCATACGATGGTTTTCGGAGGATCTTGAAAAATTAAAACTTTGACAATTATTTTAACTATTAAAACTAACTCTAAAAATAAATATACAGTAAATTAAGTTAAAAGGTCATTATTCATTAAAAAAAAAATTAAAATTGAGCCGGAGTGCCTTATTTCAGCTCCACAAATTCTTTAATCGTAATACCCAGTGATATTTCAGGGGTCTGCGCTGGTACTGATAATAACTAATGCAATGTGCATTTTGAAATATTAAGATTCAGTATAAATGTACTGTGCTTGTCATGTCGTTATATTTTCCCATTACAGTGACTCTAAGTGCAATAAAGTGCTATGATTCCGTAAAGCACGCTTTAGCATGCAGAAATAGCACGAATTTGCATACTTCGGTAAGCAGGTGCTTTTCGCATCCCCTTACCTTCTCCTAACCTGTATAGTTCTCCAAAAGATAGCTCATATGTGATTGAACCCTTAAATGTACTAAATTTCTATATTTTATTTAGTTCCTGTAATGTTATTTAATCTCAGTGATTGGGATTACTTGATACCTATGTGTTCAGAAATCTTCAATAAATCACGGGGTTCGTCGAGAATACAAGTTTCTTTATATACGTTGTCGAGTGGTTTACAGTGAATATTCATTTGAACCAAACGTACGTTCTATTGGATGCTCTGAGTAATTCTGAAGCCAGTGAACTCGAAACTAAGGTTACACAGATTTCGATCGTATATCATCAGCTATTTCCGTAACCGTTCGTGCGTTAGACACGAACGGCGATAGTTGCCACACTACTAAGATACTACTTAATTGACATATATTGAGACACCTCAAAACTACAATAACTACCTGTACTAACGACAACTGTTGAATTATAGTGAAACTATTAAGTTCTAGCGTAATCCTACACACCATGTTCTCTTCGAAGAACATGGTGTGCATATCTAATGAAAGCGTATTTTACAAATATGAAAATATTCGTGAAAATTAAAACTTTTTCACTCGACCTTCTTTACTGAGAGTAGATGGTTGTTAACCTATTTTTAAATTTTAAATTATATAAAATTATTTTTTTGAACATTAGTACTTGTAACAAAGTCAATTAAATGCAATTTTTTATCGTTGCTATAATTCCTTCTGTATCCAAAGTTATAGGTTTATGACCGTGCGGCTTGTACCAAACTTATAACATTTTCAGAACATAAATATTCCATAGACCGGTAAACATATTGGTTCTACGTCAAGAAATCGCGGGTTCAACTCGCAGTTTACTCGCAGTAAAACACATGTTTTTCTTAATCAGTTTTTCTTAATTAGTGGAATTAATAAATGCTATTAATAAATGCTAAAAAAAAACAAAAGTAATGCATATAAGATCACCTAATGCCATATTTCAATTTAATCCTAATATTATTTCTCATGATTTTAATTGCATCCATAAAAATATTCCAACTAATTGTAAATGTGAAAGCTTAGAATTAGTTTCGGAATACGTGTATCTTGGTGTTACAGTAGATTGTTTTTTTTAAATGGGACAAACATATAAAAAAAAACCTGTAAAAGACTCAGATCGATTGCTGGCAGAATGTACACATTAAATTTTTTCCTATCAATTGAAACACTTAAAATAATTTATATGTCACTAGCAGAATCTATTATAAGATATGGATTAACAATATGGGAAAATACTACTAAAACCAATCTGAAACAAGTGCAAGTTGTACAAAACGCAATTGTAAAATTATTGGTCGTCCCTAATATTTTCAAACAGAGACAAAATAAACCGTTGCTGTTTCAGAGTGCCAAAATTTTACCTGTTAAGGCAATACTTTGGCACAAAATTATAATTCAGCATATATTTACCCCGCAGCATAAAGAGAAATTAGAACATAAATACAGCACTAGATTCACGCGTAACGACGGGTTAATAGTTCCGAAATTTAACAATAAGTACGGACAGAGAATGTTTGAATACATCATACCGAAGATATTTAATTTATTACCCGACACTATAAAGCAATGTAATTCTATGAATAAGGTTAAATATATGGTGAAAAATTGGCTATCGGAAAAAAAAGATTTATATTGATTTTGATATGTATGAAAAAATGTTGAATCTGTAGATATAAGATGTAAATTTTAAATTTTAAAAATGTATAAATATGTAACTAAAATATAAGCACTTGTTGACAAGCCGATTCAATTGGCTTAGTAGGACTTGTTTGTTGATTATATTATGTATTATCTATAATTTCAATAAAAATAAAAAAAATCACGTTTATAATTGACATAAACGAAAAATATATTTTTTTATTATTATAGTCTGGAGCCAGTGGGACTATGGCATCCAAAATTGGGGTATGTTGTGAGGCTGAAGGTAGTGGGGAGGGGAAGGAGATAGGGAAGAGGAAGGTGGGGAAGTACCTGGCTATTCAGATCTGGTCACCAAACACGGCAGAAGCCATTTCAAGCAACGTTTCAATTCTGAATGGTGGTCTTACACCAGGGCGATACTGAGAGTATCTTCCACTCTGGAACGTGCCGCAAATATACTATATATTATTTTAAATGAATAAATTGTGAAATACACAAATTAATCAAATAAAATTTATTTGCCACGCCGGGATTCGATCCCGCGACCTTCGGAATGCTAGTCAAGCGCTTTACCGCTGCACTACGCCGGCCGTCAAATAAAATAAATAATTCAAATCAAATACCTACTTACTCTAGGACATCTATTTTCCAATGTTTTCCGTAGAACGAATTTCAAAAGTGACGATGGTACGGCCCGCCAGCCGTTTTAAATCACACAAAAATATGTTTTCTTTAAATTTCTCGGCTTTTCTCTAATATAATTTACAGGTATACATATAAACATTCCTATTCAATCACTCTATCTATTGGTGAAAACCGTATGAAAATCCGTTGCGTAGTTTAAAAGATTAACGCGCTCATACATTTTGAGCCACTTCAGTTTATACTATGTAATGATTAAATATTTTATTATTTTGGAACCTAGCTCCCCCGTTGGCAGGACTATGCAGGCATATCTATATGTCACATAAGGTATACACTAACACATTATAAATATATATATAATAGGCATATAGGTATGCTTCTATGTGGCAACAGAAGTCATAACTCTTGTCCAGAGCGGGGCTCAAATAGAGATTTCACGTGATAAATAAATTTACCTTACTTTGACATTTTCCTGTGTAAAAGAAAAAGCGGAATTACGAAGAAACACAAAATAAAATAAATCTTTTACCTCTGCGGTATTTGTGGATTGAAATATTATTTATTTTCTTTTTTCCAGTAATGGTTGTTTTTGTAAACCTTAAGAAACAGAATTAAATTTTCTGGGAAAATTGGAAAGCGTATAGGTTCTTAACAGGTTCTTAACCCGTCCTACGATGTCATTAGATGAGTATGTTTTTAAAAAATATATTACTTCTTTAAACACAACAAACTTATTTTGTGGAACCATTTTAATTCGAGATTAGAGATTAATTAGTTGTAACCAATTAATTTTGGGAGGCGGATGTGATGCCCCGGGTATCATTTATTGGATAATCAATACCTCTGCCATAGGTCACCCTGAGTGGTTTTCTACTTTTGATGACATAGCAGGTATGCCGGGTTTACGTGGTGAGGTTTGTCCGGGTCTTGGTGGTGGATGCATCTGCCCATCAACTGCCTTTTTTGCCTTAGAGACATTTTGACTTCTCCAGCACGACTTTCTTGGAATATCACCTTGCTTCGCAGTGGGAGGGATGGATTCATATGTCCGTCATGCCAGGACTCCACACTGACCCCCAGCTTCCTACTCACCCCTCATACCTTTTCCCTTCCCAGAACTTCCTTTCCTAAAAAATACCCTTCACCTAGCTTCCCCAAAGATGATATAGACCATGAGGGGTATTATATTCTTCGAGGTCTCTTGTGTGGAGCAAACGTAAAAAAAACTCAAATCTATGTGGTAATAAGTATTTCTGGTGAGTAAAATTAAATCATTACTTTTATAAAATACCCCAGAGAAATGTGCTTATTTGACAATAATTATTACTATTTTACAAAAATAACACGAAGAGAAAGATTTTAACGAGTTTTCCTAAACTCAAATTAATGTAAACTTTGATATTTTTCTATTCCCATAGCAATTTTCAGAACTTTAATTCCCTCAATGCAAAGGTAGGGACTTTTCCCGGGACGTTGACAAACTTTTTTAGCAGGTCATTAAGCCTTACACTTCCCACAGGATTCCTAATAAGACCTACCTAATTAAATTCGACGTCTATCAAAAGCTGATAAAAAACTTTCCATAATGTGAAACAAGAAATCCCGAGAGTTATTAAAATTAGACAATATTATAAAAGATTGAAAAGATATTTTGGGCGATTCGGTTATTAGTTCAAAGTAAAAATCTCTAAGATAAGCCCGCAGTACTACCTGTATTTAATTTTTAGCTTGATAGTCTCAGAGAAAGGTAAATGGTACATTTTAATAAGCAATTACGTACCACCAATTATCCAATTAAAAATTAGCTTGGGATGTAAAGTTTTTAAACAGTTAACATTTTATTAATAATAATGAAAGGAATCAACCATTTTCATAATTACACACTTCAGATTATTACCTTTTTTATTGCCTACTAATTTTTATTCGGTTAAAAAAGTTTTATATTCAAATTTATATATTTTTTGTGTAAAACCTCAGAATAGCGGGGTCTGGGTAAATTGACCGAATTGCAATTTTTTCGAAATCAATTTTTCGAACTTCAATTTTTCGAAAACGTATTTTTCGAATTGATATAAGTAAGTATATAGAACGTACAAGAGTACTTTATTATAGAATGGAAAATATCAACTTACCTAACCTAACCTAACAGTATCTCAAGCAATAAGCGAGTGAAATATATATTTTAAAAGTTGATTAACAAATTCGAAAAATATGTCTTTCTGCCAATTGCTGTTCGAAAAATTAGTCTTTCGAAAAACTGAAATTCGAACAACTGATTTCGAAAAATTGATTTCGATAAATTGAATTCGAAAAATTCAGTACGTTAAGTGTAAAGGCAAGGGCACTATGTCGCCATCCGGTTGGGCAGAGTTATGAGGCTGGTAAAGGGAGGGGCTATAGCCGTGGTCGTCAAACTGCGGCCCGCGGCGCATGTTTGTGCGGCCCGCTCAAATATCTGGCGTTTTCTTTTTAAATATTTTTTTTTTCACATACAATTATACTTTCCGTTTTTATGCGGCCCTCACAAATATCTGCCGTTTATTTTTAAACATATATTTTTTCATGTACTTACATTTATACTTTCCGTTTTTGGCTTCCCACTCAAATTTCTGCTGTTTACTTTTAAAATATGTTTTTTTTTTCATGCACAATTATACTGATAAGTTTCAAGATTTTCACGGCCAAAAGCATTTTCGTTATTTGTTTTTGGGGTGTTATGCCGTGTTGCGCTACCTCCTTCTTTAGCCAACGTTTCGGACATCGTTGCAGTGTCCATCATCAGGGCAGATCCGGTAGATGTGTAATTTTTAGTCGTGAAGTGTGTGCTTATTTACTTCGAAGCGATACCGTGCCGCCAGCACCACTAACTTTCACCAGTACAAAATAATCGTGACAAGCAGTGGCGTCATCGCCGCGGAACGGAATAGAAAGTTCATTAAAACGTGGTATTTATGCTAGCCAGGGGCAAGTCCGTTTGCGAGACGCCGACGGAAGTGGCTCCATCTCTTAATGAAATCTAAAATTAGAAATCACAATGGTAAGAATTTAAGAAAAAATAAAATAAATAAAAATTACAATGGTTAACTTTCACCAGTACAAAATAATCGTGACAAGTAGTGGCATCATCGCCGCGGAACGGAATAGAAAGCTCATTAAAACGTGGTATTTATGCTAGTCAGGGGCAAGTCCGTTTGCGAGACGCCGACCGAAGTGGCTCCATCTCTTAATGAATTCTAAAATTAGAAATCACAATGGTAAGAACTTAACGAAATAGAATTACAATGGTTAAAGCGAATTTAGTCAATATAAATCAAAATGGTTTACCACAAGCTGGCATTACTGTATACTTAGACATGGTTTTTTGCTCTATTAATATTAAATCAATTTTACTAGAATTAAAATCACACTGGTTAAAGCGAATTTAGTTAATATAAAGTTATAACACAAAATGGTTCACCACGAGCTGGCATTACTGTATACTTAGACATGTTTTTTTGCGTTTAGTTTTGGTGTAGCCGTCAATCACCGGATACCAAGAGCTATTGAGCTTAGCTCCGTCGTCTCTATTAATATTACAAGGATTTTTGTAGATTTCAATTGCCTCCGTAATTAGGCGTGCTCTGTAAGTTTTGGGTCTTCCCAAGACCTCAGGAACAAATCCAAAGTAATGGCCGGTTTCGATTAAGTGCTCAGCGATTGCCGATTTATCAGGGTGGCCGAGTTTGCAAGCACGAAAGTGTTCTGCTATCCTTTTGGTGATCGTCCGCTCTGTTTGGCCTACATAAACCTTGTCACATCCGGAACAGCTGAGTTTATACACTCCATCTGCTTCCAGAGGAAACTTAGTCTTTGCAGACCTCAGTAGGTCTTGAATTTTAGTTGTGGCACCGAAGACAGTCTTGATGCTTTCTTTTCTCAACAGCCTGGCGATTCTGTCTGTCACATTGTGAACGTAAGGCAGGAAAGCGCAGCCTTTTAACTCTTGTTTAGCTCTGTCTTCGTTTGATGTAGATTTGGCTCTTATGATTTGCCATGTCTGACTTGCTGGGTAACCGTTGCGTTCCAGTGCATCGGTCAGCTTTGTAAGTTCTACTCCAATTTTATTTTCTTCACATATTCTGGTCGCTCGCGTCACCAACGTATGGATAAGTCCTCTCTTCTGTGCTGGGTGGTGATGCGAATCGGCATGTAGATACCGATTTGTGTGCGTTGGTTTTCTATATACAGTGTGTCCTAGATTACCATCTTCTTTTCGCATCACCTCCACATCTAGAAAAGGCACAATTATACTATCCGTTTTTATGCGGCCCGCACAAATATCTGCTGTTTTCTTTTTAAGTATATTTTTTTTATTATCGAACGAAGCAAATACTTTGTGGTGAGACATTATATATTAAATGAAAAAACACACTTTGTAAAACACCACTTTTTATTAGAATTGATATTTAACAGCCAACCAGGTTTCGCTCATCTCGAGCTTCATCAGGGCTTATTATAACAACTAAAGATAATTGTCTACAGACATACATATATAAAGGAAATTAAGAGAATGAGTGAAAGAGTTAGGAACAGAATAGGCAACACCCCATTGGTGCCAGAAAGCGATACAAATAGATAGGAGGGAGACAAAAATAATTACAGGATGGGTAAGTAAAGGGGGGAGGGAGAGGGAGGGAATTGTTTAAGAAGAGATTAACGGAATAAATTAAAAACGGAACTATCAGATAAATTGATTTCGTTATTAATAATGTTTGATTTATTATTGACGGCTTTTTTGATTTCGAGAGCTTCTAGACTGTTTAACCTAATTCCAATTCCATTTTTATGTAATATTTTAGTCCCGGAGGTTTTATCAAATGAGTGGTTAGTTTCTATTAGATGTTTTACGAATTCTGCAAAAGCGTTACTATTTAAACATCTTAGATGTTCTTTAATTCTTATGTTTTCGTTCCGGGCCGTTTTTCCGATATAAAATGCAGAACAATCATTACAATTTAGTTTATATACGCCAGAGTGGCTAAATTTATCGTCAATATCTTTAGTGTTAATTAGGTGTTTACCTAAGTTATTATTAGTATAAAAGGTGGGTTTTATTTCCGGAGGGAATTTTTTTACGCTTAAAGAAGAAAAGTTATTCGTATACAGTACTCTGGAGTACATTGAATCTAAATTGAACTGAAAGATTCCATTACGTGCATTATTATTATTAAGAATTGACATTACATTACGAACACAAGAAGGAAGGAGGTAGCAACCTGGTACTTAAATACAAAAAAATGCTTTTTTAACTTGCTAAAAAAAAGGTACAACACCCCCCGCGGCCCGCGGTGATAACTCACATTATCCTATGTGGCCCTTGACCAGAAAAGTGTGACGACCACTGGGCTACAGGCAGGGATTTATAAAGAGTGAATATATTATGGCCCAATCAACATTATTGCTTGTTCCAAGAAACAAATTGTACGCAAAATTACAGTTTATTTCTCGTGTATCTACTATTTGTTTATATTAATTATTTTAAAAATTAATACAAATATTATAATCATTAAAATGTATAACTATATGGGACTTGTGGGATTGCACCATCCTCCCCACATCCTAAAATTAAACATTATTATTATTTTCGGTATTTTTTCTTGGAGTGTTACGCCGTGTTGCGTTACCTTCTTCTTTAGCCAACGTGAAGTACACTGTAGTACCAGTTCGTAGTGGAGTAGTTCTGGCAACACGGTATCGCTTCCAAGTAAATAAGCACACATTTCACCACTAACACTTAAACATCTGCCCTGATGATGGACACCGCAATGCTGTCCGAAACGTTGGCTAAAGAAGGAGGTAGCGCAGCACGGCATAAAACCCCAAAAACCAATAACGATAATACTTTTGGCCACGAAAATCTAAAAACGTATTATTATTGTTATAAATAAAAAGTTTTTTTTTTAAATTAGACCGTTGAGAACTCCTTCACACCATCGACTTTAAAATAGCAAATCGAGCAACTAGGCAAAATATAATATTATTCTGCACCACTAATTCCGGGACCAACTACCTACTTGCACAAATTCTTCGCTTTTACACATTGACCTATAATATCACATCAATGCTTTCACACCCTTGGAAACAAATTCACCTCAAATAGTTACATATTTAACAGTTGACGTTTTTTTTACGTATACTCTGACATGAGGGCCTGGCAGCCTGTTACTTTAAATGTTTATATATTTGAGATCCATGAAAATTTTGGGGCAATTTAAATATATTTAAATAAAATACTTTTTTTTGTTAAGTAACTTAATATTTGACATTTTCAATATTACATATATAATAATTTTTCGCAAAAATCAGTCTATATTATCTATTATAGTAAATAAAAACAATGAACTCACTTTTATTATAATATTTCAAAAGTAATTCTTGAATAAACTATATACATAAAACTTTAGTAAAGTTGTTAATGTTTATTTTTATGTAGTAAAAATCAACTCTAAAAAACTTAACTTTTTTTTACGTAAACTCTAACGTGGGGGCCTAGGCGGCCTGTTATTTTAAATATTTATATATTAGAGATCCATGAAAATTTTGAGACAATTTAAATAAAATGAATTAAAATACTTTTTTTCTTAAGTAACTTAATATTTGACATTTTGTAATACCGAAAATACCGAACTGCAGTACCGGCCACAAAATTGTCCTCCAGTACTGGCCACTTACTGGCAAGCGTTTGTTTTCAGGAAAAGATGTTGCCAAAAATAGTACAAAAAACAAAAAAAGTGTTGACAGCCTCCCAATACACCAACTAAAGAAGATATAGTCGGCCCATTGTGTCTAGAGTCTCATGACGAAGACTGGATTCATTGGAAATTGTAAGATCTGGATACACGAGGCCTGCGCAATGTTTCAGAGACATCAGCTATATATATTTGCGATTATTGTCTTGGTTAAATTTAATGTTTCATTTTTTTGCTGTTATTTTTTATGTTTAGCGATTATTACCTTGGATAAATATTGAATTATTAGCTGGCCGGTACTGGAGGCCAATTTTTTAAATATCGTTTTTTCATGTTCTGACAATTTTAATAATAAAGTTGACTGTTTCTAAATATATCGATATTTTATTATTTCTATTTATAGTAAAAGTGTTCCTTTACACATTTCACTAGGTATTTTGCGCACAAGCGAAAGGATTTTTATTTTATTACAAATAAACCTTAAGGTGACGGTTCTAGAGGACCTCCCCCTAATAAATAATTTCATAACGCCAGAGCTTACCATTATATATAGCCTCACAAAAATGTAGTATATATATATTGTACTCGCAAATAATGTAGCTTTCTATTAGTGGAAGAATTTTTATAATCCATTCAGTAGTTTTTGCGTGAAAGAGTATCAAATATACATACATTCATACATCCAGACATCCATACATTCATACAAACTTTCGCCTTTATAATATTAATAGAATATAAATATTGTTCTCTGTATCATAATCCTGTGTCTCGTAATGTAAAAGTCCATCAGAACGTTTAAAATTAATAAATAAAAAATGTAAAAAAATAAAAGAAGCAAAGAATCAACGGTATTCCCACTTTGGATTGTGAGGTAGAAGAACATATAAAAAGAAAGAGTAAAGTTGAAAAGGAAGGATAAATGTGTAAAGAGGAAGATTGGAAAAGATCTCACCCTTCAGATCTACTAATCAAACATTACTAAAGCCATTTCCCTCAACGCCAACACTTTGAGTATTTATTCATAAAATATTAATACTTTCTCCTTTCATATCACCGCACACTGTCATAATAAAACGTCACGTCTTGTAACAAAACGAATTTGAAACCACAAACATGTCTTGTAACCTGTCACACACAAAAAATAAGCCTTTGATTTATAAATTAAATTCACCTGTACGGCGTTACTCACAGTTGGACAGCTATAAAACAATATTATTTTGAAGGCACAAGGAAGCTCGTAGTTTCTTTCAGAGGTAATTTGAAAGCCTTTCTCGTAGTTTTTTACTATCAATAATACTTGAAAGTGCCTTCTTTTCTGTTAACTGAAGCATTGCATATTTTTATAATTCCGTCTACTTTGTACAATGTACATGGCAAAACTGAGATGAAAAGAACTGAAAAGTATAGAAATTTTCAAAGAGAGAATAATGAGAATACATGGCATTGCTAATAAAGAGAACAACGAAATGAGTGAATAAAAATAATACAGGTCATATTTTTTTTTTGTGTGAATAACGCAAAGTGTCCCAACTGCTCCCGTCTAGAGCCAGTGATACTATGGCATCACCAATTGGGGTGTGTTGTGAGACTGAAGGTATTGGGGAGGAGAAGGAGATGGGAATGGGAATGAAGAAGTTTCAATTCTGAATGACGGTCTTACACCAGGACGATACTGATAGTATATTCCACTATGGAACGTGCTACAATTACCGTATATATTATTTTTAATTATTTTTTTTTGTGAAATAACACAATTAATCAAATAAAATACATTTCCGCAAGTCGGATTTGAACCCACGACCTTCGGATTGGCAGTCGAAAGCCTTGCCCGTCGACGACGTAGGTCATCTAAAATTGAAATTATTTAATTAAATGCAGACAATAATTAGCGAAACTCAATCGAACATCTGGAAACAGAAAAATCAGAAAAGGAGATTTGCACCTCTGGGACTCGAACCCAGGACCTTTCGCTTTCCGGGCAAATGCGCTAAACGCATAGCGCATATCTTAATTTAATTAAATTTCACAATTTGAGGTTTTACTCATAAAGTTAAAAAAATAAAAATTAAATTATTTACTTCAACCATAGATTAATAATTAGACTACCTCAATTCTTCAGTAAGAAAATTATGATTAAAGTAAAAATTTATTCTTCAGTATATAAATTTTTGTTATTAAACAATATAAAATCATTTAAAAATTTACTCAAATTTTCACGCTTTACAAGGACCGCGGGTCAAATCTAGCCCGCAGCCTAATTTGATCCGGATAATTCATAATTCAGCCTCTCAACATACCCCATGGGACTCTTGTGCGGAATTCACATAAAAAAATAAAAATTGTGACGACAGCATCTGATAACGATGTTGTTATTGTTAGATTGAGCGTAACGAAACATTATTTCATTTACTGCTTCCCAAATTGAAATATGTTACACCTTTATATTTATGATATTCTACGATGTAATAGATTTGTAAGGAATAATACATTTTTATCCAATCTTGCGGGATCTTTCTACCATCCATTGTACTTACTGATATTGTTTTTGAAACTGAATGCAAGGAATGAATAATGGCCAAATGTTGGCAGCATTGTAAAATGAGATAAATGTTAGGTATATTCTTTTGTTGAACATTTTAATATACAATGTATTTTCATGTTCATTTCATTTTATCATGTTGGCGTTTATTTAAGCTTATTGAATACGGGAAATGTTCACATTTATTGAAAATTGTATTTAATATTTTATGAATTTTATGAAAAATATAATATAAGTAATGCAACATAATGGTTCCTTGGCACCATTTTTTTATTCAGAGCATGAGAAACTCCCTCAGGATGGTGGGAAGGGAGAATGCAGTTTTTCCTCCGGTAAGGCTAGGGGAATAAAAGAGTTTATCCAGTAATAATTACAACTATATTTAAACCTTCAATACAACGGTGCCCTTCAAGGGACCGGGATTCATTTCCCAAATTAAACATAACCTGTTCTGAAATTTAAGAGGCAATTAACTAAAATAAAGAAATAGCGTACCTGCGGACCATGGTTCTAAACAAATTACTTCTAAATTCACGCGAACACTTTATTCGACTTCACACAGCGTGCTGAGGAAGCACGGGCTGTAGTCTCGCTCCATCTCCAGTTCGGGCACCGAGAAAAGACCCCAAGGAAAGCCTCCAAGTAACCAGACGATTCGCCAGGGTGCAAGATCCAAGCTCCCGATCAGAACCAGTGCTCCGGTTTGAGCACACCAAGGAGCGCTGGGTAGAAGCCCATTTCGATCAGCATGCTTCATCCGAAGATGAGCGCCAGGAATCCATCCATCGGCGGATATCGCGACAAATATGGTACCGTCACGACCGTAGCTATTTACCGGGCTTTATTTACGCCAAGCCATCGACTGCGCTCGCCCCGATTTCTCAGATATTTCACACTCAATTTTGTACACGGCGGTGTGTAAACCTTAAAACATGGCGATCTCTCGTCGCTTCGGGACAATTCAAAAAGAATGCGATCCACACACTCAGCTATATACGAATCACGGTTAGAATTAGTGTCATTAAAATTAGGCGACGATTCGAATTCACGTCGGGTTCCCGAACGGCGAGAATCCAAAAAAAGTAACGCTGGAAGTTTAACAATACCGTTGCCAATCGAAAAAATCCAAAATACGGCAATACAACAATTAAAGTAAGCGGCCAGGTGAAGGTTTATTAAGTCAGGAAAATAATTATTATTAAGTAATAATTATTATCGTGGCAGTAATTATATCAGACACTCGAAAAAGTAATGAATGTATTAAATTTCTCTCTTTTAATTGGTCCCTCTTTTACATTGTATTATTCCTATTATAATGTATTGTATAAATATATGAAATAAATAGTTATATTTGAAGAAAGGCAGTTTTTTTCTTTGTTTTCTAAATTACCAAATTTAGGGGGTATGAATAAATGGTAAGCAAGTAGAGAGAATGGACGGACAACTTTTGCATCGATTTTATCGCTTTAAATGTTAGCGCGCTCCTCTAACATTCTTAATTACATATCTCTTCATATTATTCTTTTGAGCGCGGATGCGGTGCGCGCCTTGAAAGAACACGTGGCACACAAGAGAATAAACTGAAAGTCGAGCACCAAGTAAATGAAATTTTTGAGCCCGGTCATGACAACAAGTGAATTCTGGCCAGTCTCAACTGCTCCCAACCGCCTGGAGCCAGTGAGACTATGACATCTCCATTGGAGTATGTTGTGAGGCTGGTGGTAGTGGGGTGGGAAATAATATGGGAAGAGAAAGGTGGGGATGTTCTTGGCTATTCAGTTCTGGTCACAAAAAGCTAAAGGCTAAAGCCATTTCAAGCAACGTTTCAATTCTGAATGGTGGTTTTATACAAAAGCGATACTGAGAGTATCTTACAATCTGGAACTTTTTTTTTTACAGTGAATACCGCACAAGAATCTCAACTGCTCCCGTCTGGAGCCAGTGAGACTATGCGACTATGACTATCCCCAATTGGGGTATGTTGTGAGGCTGAAGGTAGTGGGGAGGGGAAGGAGGTGGGGAAGAGGAAGGTTGGGAAGTACCTGGCTATTCAGATCTGGTCACCAAACACGGCTAAAGCCATTTTCAAGCAACGTTTCAATTCTGAATGGTGGTCTTACGCCAGGGCGATACTAATAGTATCTTCCACTCTGGAACATGCCTCAAATATACTATATATTATTTTAAATGAATTAATTGTGAAATAACACAAAATAATCAAATAAAATTTATTTGCGCATGCCGGTTCGAACCCGCGACCTCCGGATTGTGAGTCAAGAGTAAAGGAACTGCCGCAGATATACCTTATGTTATTTTAAATGAATAAATTGTTTAATAAAAATTATTTGACAAGCCGGGATTTGAATCCGCTACCCCTCAAGCACGGAGGCCCTCAAATATGTGGAAGTCAGCCTAGATCACCCCGAGTAGTTCGCTATGTTTGGTGATTCAGCAGAGTTGCGCGGGTTCATAGGGTGAGGTTTGTCTAGGTCTTGGCTGCGAATGCATTTTCGGGTGAGACTGGATTAGAGAGACCTAACCAAGACCATCTACCTACCCATCTATCCGACCCTCATAACCATTTTCTTCCCGGGACTTACTCCCCCTAAAAAGACCCCTCCACACATCATCCCCAAAGATGACATGAGATATCCTTGATGGATTTTTTTTCCTCAGGGCCTTCTGTGAGGAGCTAAAAAGTAAATAGCACAAGAGGAGAACATGAACAATTTTTAGTGACTTTTCTCTAAATTCTACTGGTTGGGTAGTAAGTAAAAGGCATTATAATTTACCTCTTCTCTTGGCCCGGCGTCGTTGGGTGGAAATTTTTTACAAGGACGTGGGGGATGGGTCACCATGACCCACGTATTCAACACCAGATATTTCATTATTTTTATGGATAAAATACAAAATTTAGCTCATTCCACTTTATATCAACAAAAATATTCTAATTATTTTTTTTTTTAACTAATAAACACACCAAATAAGCTTCCTCTAGCTTAGTCTTAGTGAACACTCGTTTTTAATCATTCCTTTAATTTAAATGGCACTTTAGGAATTACTAATCTTTGGTAAAAAATAAAAAATAAATAATTCGAATCATTATTATTAATGCAGTCGGCGTAAAAAGGTACTACAGGAAGGGTCATATTTACCTATTCTAAGGATTCTAGCCTGTTTAGTTTATGATATTTATGACAAGTGTGGAAAACTTTAAAGTCTCTATCTTTTAAGCTTTCGGCACCTGTAACTCGCATAGCGATCGCCATCCGACTGATTTCTCATTAAAAATGTTTAAAGAAAGTCAACGCCTCTAGCTACTAAAAAGATCGTCAATGCCACGCCCGTAGTTTTAAAACCACAAGCAATTTAAAACATGGCGGGTCATTTGGACCCATCCCTCATGACGCCGCGCTGCGTTAAATATGACGTGTTTAGAATTCTGTACTATCATCAGTTTTCAGAGAATAATAGGAAAAGTAAAATAATAACAACATCACACGAATTAATTCCAAATAATTTCATAACACCTTTCCCTAAATTGCGAAGACTTAGTGACAATTAATTAATCAAGTTATTCAGAATAGATTAGGAAATGTATTGAGATATGTAAATGAACATTATATATTCCTAGGTGCTGTTACATTAACATAACACATCTCGATTAATCAACAGCACGAACACAATCATCCTTAATATTGAATCAATGGTTGATATTATCAATAACCGCTTGATTTACTAGTGCATAACATTATGTAAGCGTTGTATATATTAATATATTCAGTTTACACGAGCCAAGTCAAGATTTACCTAGACTGGAGTGTTTATAGAGTTGATGCTTATTTACAGAGGTGGCACGGCAGTTGAATGAGTTAATGTTTGAGTTATTCTTAATTCATTATTTTGATGAGATATTATTCTGCGTCACAAATAATAATATTATTTATTAATTGATGACAATATTAGCGACTCTCAAATAAAAATTTGAAACATCTAGGTCGCATCTAGAAATTTAACCCAGGACCAGGACTTGCCAGGACTATAACATATAGATATATAGCATATAGACTATAGATCTCACTCACTTTTTTATGCTCCAAAAGCGAGAACTTCTTTCTTTCAGCATGCGCCATTAAACAGAGCAATTAAACTGCTTAACGATTCTGCATTGAGCATCGACATCTTCAATGTTACCTTTAGAGAGTTCAGTAACTATCTTTTGACATACGTCACAACATAGTGAAACTGTCCTCATTGACTGTTTTTTTTTTCTTCTTTTAAATTTAGTAATCTTCTCTGTAATAATTTGGTGTATAACTGTTTTATGGAGAACCTGAAAATAAATAATTAGCATCGCTCCGGCAAGGCTAAAGTCCTGGATTCAATTCCTAGATGTGACCGTATGTTTTTTATAATTTGTCTGTTGCAAATAATTGATTTTGTGGCTATAAATATTATCATACCAGACATATGCATAATGTGTGAGGTGTACCTGCCTTTTTAAGTAAAAACTTCAAACTGTAATATTTAATTAAATTAAGACAATATTAGCGAAACTAAGAAAAAAATATCTACGGTCACAGGTAGGACTATCTTTTTCTGATTTTCGATTGAGTTTCGCTAATACGATCTTCAATTATTACAATTTGAGATTTTACTCATTAAGTTTTTGTAATATTGTTTTAGTAAGTGATTTTACTAACATTATCTTCATTTATTACAATTTGAGATTTTATTATTAAAAATAAATATCCGTCCTAGACTTGCACAAAAGTCAATAGATGTTGCATTTTAAAAAAAAATGAATAAAATTTATCCGTGACACTATCTAGTTAGCATTTAGTTCGGGTTTGAATCTTGCAATCATACACAAAGATAACAGCCAATAAAAGTATGCGTTCTTAGTTGAAGTATAAAACACTTAAATATTACTGAAGGTGATAGGGTCCCATTAGCTCAGTGGTAGAGCAGCGCCCCGGCAAGTCCTTGGGTTCAATTCCTAGGTGTGACCTATCTTTTTCTGATTTTTTGTTTCAAATATTCGATTTTGAGTAGCTAATATTGTCTTCAGTGATTAAATATACCATTTTGAAGTTTTAATCATTAAGTTAAAATAAAAATAAATAATAGTATATAAGGGAACGTACCCACACTACGTGACCTGTTCAGGGGAGGGGGGTCTTCAAAATACCACGCTTGGTACAAATGGGTTGCTTAGGTTTTTGGTCACCGGGAGGGGGGGGGGGGGGGGTTAAAAATTGGAAAAAGTTGGTTACGTAGTATGGGTACGTTCCCTAACAGCTGTTCTTTTATACATTAAAGTATTTAATTATACAATTTGCAGGCGTCTTGAGTGGAAATCCGACATACAAATATGTGTCTACCAATAATGCCGTGTCTCCGAAGGAGTATGCAGAGATGATGTAATGCCAAATAACAAAATATGCCACATTTATATGTGCATTTGGCTTAGGGAAAACCTTATATTCCTACCTATAATATAACTAAGTGTCACTGAAGGGGTACGCAGACACAATAGAAAGCAAAAATTAAAATTAAAACTTAGGTAGGTAGATACCTATACGTACAGTCGGCTCAGGGAAAATGCGCTGTAGGTACCTATGCACATATAATATAACAATGTAGTTTTTAATTTTTTTTTAAAGTGAATACCGCACGTAAGTCCAGACTGCTTCGAACCGCCTGTAGCCAGTAAGACTATGGCATCTTCAATTGCGAGGGGGGAGGGGTTAAAGAGATGGGGAAGAGGAAGAGGGTCTAAAAACTTAGAAAATACTACCACATGAAATAAGACTGATAAATGTCTCAGCAGAATTCCGAGAAACTTAAAACTTATCTTTTCAGAAAGTCAAGACCATAAGTAAATAACAGTGTTGCCCAGGTTCAATAATATAATATTTGAACAATTGTTCAAATTTAAAGCTAATTTGCTTTTTTCATTCTTGACAGCTCATCTTATATTTCAACAAGTCTAAACCTTTTCACAGTCCAAGCCTTTAATAAGTTTCATGAAGTCTGGTTTATTTCCAGAAATTTTAAGAATTATTTCGCTATTATGTATACATAGTTTTAAGTTGCTTTTTTGATTTTTTAAGGACTCCTGAAAGAAAAGGTTTGTAAACCTAGCCAAGAATTCTTTAAGGCCCAGTAGTAACCGTTTAAAAAGAAGAAGAAGGGTAGATATGTAAAGACGAAAGTTAGATGGAGCGCGCTTATATTAAAAACGATAATAAGTATGTGAACATTATGAAAATGTTTAATAAAACACGATTCGTTTAAAATAGAGCAAAGGTCTCGTGGAAAATGTCTTAAGTAACTTTTAAAGAAACAATGTAATTTTTTTCGTACATATCATATATCTTGTAAAATAACAAAAAAACATAATAATTTTCGGAGAATCGAGTAAATTTCATATAATTATTACAAGTAGCTTAGCAGAGGTGCCCGAGTGATTGAGGTGAGGTTAGTCTATGTCTGGTCGGCGTTTGCTCACTTACTGCGTGGCGGGCAGGATTGGGGTCTGGATGGTTGGGCAGACCTCTCCAGCCGGACTCTCTCTCTACCCATCGCTTTGCCCTGCAGTGGGATGTATGGGTTCATGCGTCCGTCACTCCTGAACACATTGATTCCAGATACCTACCCAACCCTCATACCTTTTTTTCTAATAGCTTCTTCTCTTTCCTTTCACTAAAAATACCCTCCATAAACCATCCTTAAAGATGTCAAAATCTGGAATTTTTTTCCTCAGGACCTCCTGTGTGTATCTAATGCAAAAAAATGCCATTTCTGTGCGTACATTGTGTTGTCATACGTACTTAATGTAAATGGTAACCATGTTTTTACCATAAATAAATATGAAGGCTCTATGATCGCTTAAAAACACATCATTTCGTTCGGGGTCCGCATTTGAAAAATACGCCTGATTTACGCTAAACGTTTTTAAAATGCTTTTTTACGACTCTCAAAAGCACAAAGCTAACGACTTTCTCTGACCATCTTGTGCTTTACCTCAAAGGTACAAATCTTGAATAACAGAGACCCTGTTCGACCCTCTCCCTCCATATTGCTAGCTGCGCATTTATTCCTAAGCCTACCCTTTTGGATTGGTCCTTCACTCCGGGGTCTGGGCCCTCTGGGGTGGCCTCGCGACCCCGGGTATTTTATAAGGGGGTGTCAATAGGACGTTGAGTTATTTACGTATGATTGATGGTGGACATACTTGGTAAAAAAATCGTTATTTTTATAAATGTTTTTATTTCATTCAACCTTGGGAAAATATAGCCAAATATTTAATGCTTGTTATTCTTAAAAACAACGAGCCTTAAACCATTACTCCTTAAACGAACTTAAATTAATAAAGTAAGGAAAATTATTTATTTCCCACGCCTTAGTATATTTACATAACCTAAACAATATAACGCACTTAAATGAGTCATAGCATTAACGTCATTATTAAACAATTAAGAAAACCTAAAAATTTACTGCAGGGAAAACAAATTCCGAATTACCCCTCATAATAGTGCCCACTGTTTCAATTAGTTTGTCAGCAATGGTTTAACCGGTAATAAATCAATTTACACAAAATTGTATAAATAAGTAGTCTCAAAGTGGTTTAACCACAGATAAGTTTTAAGATTTTCACGGCCAAAAGCATTTTCGTTATTTGTTTTTGGGGTGTTATGCCGTGTTGCGCTACCTCCTTCTTTAGCCAACGTTTCGGACATCGTTGCAGTGTCCATCATCAGGGCAGATCCGGCAGATCCGGTAGATGCACATCTACCGGATCTGCCGGATCTGCCCTGATGATGGACACTGCAACGATGTCCGAAACGTTGGCTAAAGAAGGAGGTAGCGCAACACGGCATAACACCCCAAAAACAAATAACGAAAATGGTTTAACCACAGTTTGAAAATGCTTTTTAAGCTGAAAGAGCTGTAACAAAAATACTTACAGAACTTGATAATAACATTAAAATTAAATTAAATTTTATTTTAAATTAATTCGGTATATTTATGTAATCTCTGAAAATATACGGATTGTGAATTTTGGAATTTTAGAATTTTAAGTATAGATACACAACCGATAATATGTATATATTAATTATCCTAGAGCAGCTCCCTTAAAAATTACGGATATATATTTTTTTTAATAATTATAATTTTAAAAGAACCAAACCCCGTTAACTGCTTGCAAGGCAACTGTGCTGACTTTAATACCACCGTGCCACCGTAATAACGGTGGCATTAATTCATTAAAAATTATGTATCCGAAATCCATTTATATGTAAAAATCAAAATATGCTTAGGATGTATTTATATGAGTATGTATGAGACGTCTATGCGTTGCTAAACCATTCATCCGATTGCGATGAAACTTTGGGGATTTAAAGTGCGCACGCTCGCAATGGTTTCCATACACAATAGTGCGCTCCGGTGTCATGAAATTATGCCTTGCTAACCGTTCATCCGATTGCAATGAAACTTTGGTGAGTTGCTGTGAGCACGCCCGCAAAGGTTTCTATTTGTACTGGCATTATGAAATTTGTATAAAAAAATGCAGTTATCGGCACGCGAGCTTTTTGAAAACTGAATGTACCGGGACTGAATTTATGGAATGCGGGAATGAGAGGAAGGGTACGCGGGAGAGGAAGGGGACGAATGGGAAAGGACACATACGGAGAAACAGTTTATTCATTAAGTGGCATAGCAACGTATGCCGGGAACTCGCTAGTTTTACATAAATCAAATCCGAAATTTAATTGGGTGACATCAAATAAAAGGAACAAATCATTCGGAAAAATAACGAAATTAAAATATATAAATATGTATGTAATGACCAATTTCTTGGTTATGTTTTAGTGTAGAGGCGATATTACAAACTTGTTAGCTTTATTTGAGAAAAAAAGGCATTTTCTAAACTAAAAATCTCATATCATTTCAATTGCTTGAGTTGATATTTCAATGTTGCCAACAAAAAAATAGTTGTATTACAAAAGGACGGACCATTCCGCATTATAATATTTATTTTAGTATAAATGTTCATAAAACGTTTGTGGATATTATTTTATCGTATTTTTGTATTCCTTAGAGTTAAGAGATCTCTCGGGATGATTGCTTTGAAATTCTAAAGGTTTTTTTTATATATCTACGTAATAGTCGTTACTCGTTTTTCTCTCTTTTTAATGATACTTCTGTTTTTATATGTGCATGTTGTAAGAATTTTTGTATGTTTTTATAATAATTATAATTGTTTTAACATGTTAAACAGATTTGTAATATGAATATAATAATAGCCCTTCCTCAACATAAAAAGACAAGCTCTTGTGTTTGGTGAGTGAATTCATGCTAAATTTTATGTTATCATTTGAGTGGTTCCATGCCAACTCAGATTGAAACCAACTCAGAAACACCTCAGAAAGGTCATTAAAAGCTATGAAAAAACTATTTTAAAATAACCGGTTTCCCTAACCTAACTTAACTTATTTAACCAATTTTTTTTTTATCATCTCTCTTAATGACTTTTCTGAGGTGCTTCTGAGTTGGTTTCTTTCTGAGTTGTCCGGTCATCCATTTGAGTAAGTGAATATTGCAACTAATAGATAACAATAATTTGAGATACATCAATAAACAGATTTCAAGATTTAAATAAAATATTTATTTATTTATTACACGCCCTATTGGGCTTTTCTTATAAAAAATTTACAAACTATTTGTATCAAAGTAACTACTTAAAAATTTAAACAATAAAGAAAACATAAAGATAATAACAAAAAAATAAAAAACGTTGCAACAAAACACAAAACAAAATACATAGATAAAAATGTAAACAGAAACTAAGAATCCTCACGCATATAATTGAATTTAAGAGACTTTTCGAAACAATATATTATTGTAGTAGCATAGAAGTTATTTGGTAGGTACATAGGACTATTTGTGTCTTAAAGAATAAAAGTGATAGAATATACAACATTTATACCGATTAGTTTTAATATGAAATATATCGCCCAGATTAGAATATTTATTTCCGAGACTGTGAAGTCTCGGAATCGGAGAATTTTGATAAGCTAGTGTCCTGGTGTTATAGAAGTAAAAGGGTAATAAATGTCGGCATGATTTTTTGGGAACATGGATATTGATAAATTGAATTAATTCAGGACAGTCAATTTTGCAGTGCAGTATTTTATGTAATAGTATTAAGTCTGTACTTATTCTTCTTTCTGAAGGTTTCAATAGTGACATTTTATCCAGGAGGTAATTGTAATCAATGTTTTGTATAGGAATATGCAATTTATAGTTTATAAACCATAAAAACTTATGTTGAATCTTTTCAATGTTGTCTGAATGAATATTGTAAAAAGGAGACCATAACGTAGAGTTATACTCAAGTTGACATCTAACAGGGGTTTTATATAACATGATAAATGTGCCTAAATTATTGAAATCTTTTGCAGCTCTCAGCACAAAACCAAGAGTTTTAAGGGCCTTATTGATAATATTATTAATATGATATACAAAGGTGAGTTTACTGTCGAATATAATGCCTAGATCAATAATTTCACTAACACAATTTAAATTTACATCATTTAATTAATACTGAAATAATATAGGATTACTTATTTTGGAAAAATGAATGAAATGACATTTATTAATGTTCAATGCTAATTTGTTGAGAGAGCACCATTCAAAAAGATATCTCAAGTTAGTTTGTAGTGTAATGCAATAATGAATGTGGTTGATCTCTTTATATAGTTTCATGTCATCTGCAAACAGTATAACGTTTATATCAGAAATACATCAACAACAGGTAATTTTTAAATTTAATTTGGAATTTACGTTTATTTTCGATAATATTTAGTTATAATGGGAGTTTGTTAATAATTTATACCTTGATACAGATAGGTATTTTGGATGAACTTGGTAATTTTGGAATTTCAACATTGTTTCGATATCTTGCTGATAAATTGAAATGTAATTTTTTTAGCTACATTTCTTTGAAAGTTTGTAGTTTTGAATATTTCTTTTATATATTATCTATTGTAGATATTTTGAATATTGAAAAGATGTCTTTAGTAGACAATGTAGATAGTTTTTTCAGGATAACCTTATTAATCTTTGAAGTATTTTGAGAGGATTTAAAATAACATCATACGTTCCTCCCCATCCTATAATACCATATTGTAATATAGATTGAACAATTGCATAGTACATTAGTTTTAGGTTTTCCAGTCTTAGAATATTTCTGAGTCTTAAAAATATATATATACATTTCCTAATTCTATTTACAAGTCCACAGATATGTGTTTTACATTTAAAATGTTGATCTATGAATACACCAAGGTATTGAATACAATTAGTCGTACTACTTACTCCGATGTATTAGAATTTTTATTTCTGGTTTTGATTTAAATTTATTGATAGAGAATGGAATAAAATTTGTTTATTCGGTATTTAAAGGTATTAATATTAATATTCGCTAGGTACATGATATATTAGACCACGCACCAGATTTAAAAGTTTGTCAAGATACGTGATATCTTAGACAAACCTTAACATTACGATTTATATTATTTTTTTGATTTTAACTCCAAATATTAAATATATAAATACACCGTTACTTTCTCTGTAATTTAAAATGATGGCCTATAACATGCTTGGAGAGTTAAAGCCAGAAATAATTGAAATAAAAAAAAACTCCAAACAAATAGCAAGTGAATCAAAACTGAAAAATTGCACAATTCCGCCATATAAAGCTATGTTATTGTTTCTTTTAGCTCCTCAGTGCGAAACTTGTTTAGCCTGCACTTGTTAAACACTCTCGTTAGTCCAATGGCGTATTTTAGGGGGGAGAGGGTGGTTTAAGGAGTCCTATCCCCCCTCCATTGGACACATATTGCCAAAGGAAAAAAGATAATGGTTTTCGTAGAGTACATTCATGAAAATTACAACAATATTATTTACACAATCTCTTTTATCAATGTAACCCTCCCCCCCTCCTCCCAGTGGTCAACCCCACCCCCATATGAATGCTATAGCTACGCTCATTCCCATTACCATAAAAAATAATACGAGAATAAATAATAACATTGGAAGTACCTTGTGAGGGTGTGAAATATAGGCCCAATTTTTTGCCTGTATTTCCATATAAAACTGTATTTTAGAAATTAAATTTTAAAAAAAATTACATTAGCTCCATACAGAAGGCCCCAAGGCAAATAATTTCCCTCAGGGCCTATGTCATCTTAGGGAATGCTGTGTGGAGGGTCTTTTTAAGGAAGAGAAGGATAGGAAGTTCTGGGAAGGAAAAAGGTAGGAGGGGTGGACAGGAATCTGGAGGGCAGTGTGTCCAGGAGTGACGGACGTATGAATTCCTCCAACTACAGTGCCAGGCGATGGGTTGAGAGACTCCGGCTGGAAAGGTCAAAAGGCCCCCCTCAACCAGTCTCTCTCGATCCGGCTCGCCACGCAGCACGTGAGCAGACGCATCCGCCGCCAATACCTGGACAAACCTCACTCCGTGAACCCGGGCACCCCTGCTGAGTAAACATAGCGAACCTCTTGGGGTGGTTGGAGACGGGATGGAGATCTACGATTTCAGGCGAGTTAGTATAAGTGAGACGGGACGATGAGGAATTGGGCAAAATCACAGGTTCTTAAGGCGATAACGCCCCCTGGCGTTTGAGACTTTCAGGGGGCGTTGAGATGCTATAGTAAGGGCGTGGGCAGGTAAAAAAAATGGTCTAAAAAATCCGGTACCCATCCCACCCCGTCTGGGTAAAATAAGGTTTAAAACCTATGGGCTAAATGGAACTTCGGTGGTTTGTATGAAAGGCACTGCTAATATTAAATTCATTTTTCTATGCTCTTTACGAACCGTAAATAAAAATGCGTATTTATTTAAAAATATACATTTTTTAAACCATGGCGGTTAAATTCATTTTAGTTTATTAATAAATAATTATGAAAAGCTCGAATATATTAACGATTCTTTTTCAAAACTCGATCCCACTCATGTTGCCCATTAACGGCAATGGAAAATGACCTTATCCACGCTGGTTGCTCTCGAGCTGAAAGCATTGAGCAAACAGGGGGTAAATAATATCGAGAGCGGTGCTAGTGCCCCGTTAGTGCTATTAAAAACTGCCCTCGTTTTCGGAATGACTGAATAGGTAACGTAATCCATTTGCTATTCGTATATTGATTATTATCATTGGTTGATTGGAAAGCTGTAGAGTGATGAGGTTTTAGCACAACTACTATAAATACATCATGCATCACCTAGAATACATATGGAAAATCCGCTGCCCAAATATTTTGACAACAATTATGCGGTGTCCTCGAAGGAGCACGTAGTGAGGATATACCGCCAAATAAGCTATGGGTATTTATTTGCTTATAATAGGAGAGCGGGGCAAGAAGGAGTAGTTAAAAAAAAATATATAATATTTATTTATTAAGTTACATAGATGATTGTGCTGTGCCTGTCTAACTAGAAGTTCCTGTGTTGAGAGCAGGCGCATTTTAGCATAAATAGTTTAAAACAAAAATAAGGATAACAACAACAATGTTATTTACATTTAAAGTAAAAGTACAAGGACAATCAGCATCGCATCAATGATAAATAAAACATTGTTAAATACATAATTATAATAAACACAATAGAATAATTTTTAATTAAATGGAGACAATATAACAAAGGGTCCTGGGTTCGAATCCCAGCGGAGCCAATATCTTTTCTGATTTTTCTGTCTCCAGATTTTCGATTGAGTTTCGCTAATATTGTCTTCATTTAATTAAATATTATAATTTGAGATTTTACTCATAAAGTTTAAAAAAATTAAAAATAAACAATAGAATAACTTTGTTTCAATTCCACTTTATTATTTCTTAATACAACCGGTTTCATATTATCATATTTTTATTCACCCCTGAGGAAGGTTTAGGATGAACCGAAACCGGTTGAATTAAGAAATAATAAAGCAGAATTGAAACAAAGTTATTCTATTGTATTTTTATTGTAATTGTGTGTTCACCCCTGAGGAAGGTTCAAGATGAACCGAAATCGGTGAATTAAGAAATAATAAAGTGGAATTGAAACAAAGTTATTTTATATTGTTTATTAAAACACTGTTCTTCAAATATTACAAAATCTATAGGTGTGCAAAACTTTGGTCATGTAGCTGTAACATTACATAGAATAAAATGCTAAACGATATTTTAAAAATCTTGTCATTTTCCCCGTATTGCCCACCAGGAGGGTAAAACGGGGTAGACCGCCGGGCAACATTTGGTTAAGTTTCACACTTGGACAGACAAGTATTGACTCTTAGTCTTCGTCAGCTGCACAGGAACAGTAAGTTTTTTTTTTTTTTTTTACAGTGAATACCGCACAAGAATCTCGACTGCTCCCGTCTGGAGCCAGTGAGACTATGGCATCCCCAATTGGGGTATGTTGTGAGGCTGAAGGTAGTGGGGAGGGAAAGGAGGTGGGGAAGAGGAAGGTTGGGAAGTACCTGGCTATTCAGATCTGGTCACCAAACACGGCTAAAGTCATTTTCAAGCAACGTTTCAATTCTGAATGGTGGTCTTACACCAGGGCGATACTGATAGTATCTTCCACTCTGGAACATGCCGCAAATATACTATATATTATTTTAAATGAATTAATTGTGAAATAACACAAATTAATCAAATAAAATTTATTTGCGCATGCCGGGTTCGAACCCGCGACCTCCGGATTGTGAGTCAAGAGTCTTACCCACTGGACTACGGAGGTCGTCAAGTACACTCTTGACACATTTGGCAGACAATCCATCTACGTACTGACTCAAAATATCTCCCTTTGCAATAAAGGCAATGTATTTTTTGTGGCTTCTTTTTTCGGACGCTTGACTTCTTTAATTTTTTATGCAGTTTGCAGCTTTCCATTACGTATTTTAAATAATTATTAAAAAAATAAAATAATCGTAAGGAAGGAAGGGTAGGCTTGTTGAAAAAGTATCGATATATCGATATTTTTAATTCAATATTTCGATATTTTTAGCCGATATTTTTTGATCCGATATACCGATATATCGATACAAAATATCCAATATCGAAAATTGTATTAAAAAACGGTATTTTTTTTAAATTTATGTATTTAAAGTCACTAGACTCCAAAACCGTATAGGAACGAACGGAAAAAATTAACTGTATTGGGTCATCACATCTGGCGGTTGAAATTTTAACTATTAATAGCTTACAAATCTATTGTCTTTGCATTAGTATTTGTGATCACCAATACTATCTCATGTGTGTAGGTACATACATAGAAATGTATGCTATTTTTCGCCATTTGTTTCTAAGCCACTCCTATGTGTTGGTTCCCAATTGTCTATGATTATTAACTATACCTTGTTCCAAACATGAAGTCCTTTTTGACAGATTAATACGCCAATAGAATGTTACTGAGGCGCATACAAACTTTGTATGCGTCTAAGTTTACATATAAGTTAGAAGACAGCTTTTTAGTTTTTGATTTTTTGTAATTATTACGTAATAAAAATTAATAGTGATAAAAATACTTTCATTTTTATTAAGATTTTTGTCCATTAAAAAAAGCACATTGTGAACAAAAATTACTATTGATGATATTGAGCTGAATACACTATTATTTAAAAAACGCAAAATATCTTGAAAATTTGACCGATATATCGATTCTTTTTCCTAGATATATCGACGTCGATATTGATATTTTAATAAATATCGATACATCGATATATCGATATTTTTTTTCACTTTCGACATCCCTAAGGAGGGGCACGATGGAGAGGGCATGATGGCATTACCCCGTCATGCTCCCAGACATGTTTTGTTTTAAACAGTGTAATAAGTATGTAACTTTTTAATTTCAGCCAAATATGAAACTCTTTTTTTAAGGACAATAAGTAGTCAATATCGGATACCCGTCAACCAGCTTAGGGCCGGTTTTATAAACGAAGTACCAAATTTCTGTTAAGTAACGAACCATTTTTCGTTAACGGACCGCTTTCCGATCGTTATTTTATTTTACGTACTATAAACAAATTTGCATTACTAGCGGTCATCGGTTACGTTTAGTCCTAAAGTTTTTTTTACTGGCAATGTTTTTGGCAAATTATTGTCTCTAATATTGTTTTTATCTATGGGTATTACTTTAGCTGTCAAAGTTGATTGTTATTTATGCAGAAGTCCTGAACTGTGTCACTATTCATGGTTATGTAATTGTTTCTCAAGAAGGCTATTATTTTAGTAACTCTTCATACAACGATGCACGCTGTCGACTTGGAGACTCCCGTGAAGTCGCCAACAGCTTGCAGCATTGATCTCAAAGCGTAGAATCGTAGTGTCAGTGACAACTGCTGTGCGGGCGTAACTGGCTGGTTTCGATGTGTCGCCGGCACTAATTGAGCTTCAATTATATTTAAAATTTGAGCCACGGTTCTCTTTGACAACCGAAATCTCATTTTAAAATCGATGTCCGCATCATAATTAAAATAATTCGGTCTATGCATAAAAACACGTAGACGTCTCCGTCCTCCCGCAGCTTCGTCTTCCCTGCTACTGCTATTAGATGACGACGATGGCGTGTCATCTTCAAGCATTGCCAAACGCCCATCCTCACTTTCACTGCTCGATGAATAATCCATGTCATAAATGCAAATAATATAATACTGTCTCTTTAAAATAAGCGATCGTCGGGCAACAACCAACTACTACTGACAGCTGTCAAATAACATTTGAGCGCCGACAAGCAACAAAACGGATCGTTATCCGTTTAACTGGTCAAAATCAGTCAGTTAAGCATTAACCGAAACTTAACCTACCGATAACCTAACGAACGTTTATAAAACGGCAAAATCGAGCGGTAGACCAAATATTTGTGGAGGTAAACCAAAAATGGTATCAAGCGTAACGAACGGACGTTTATAAAACCGGCCCTTAATCAATCAAATAATCTCGCTCGAGGTGCACTCGTAATATTACGAGTGCGCTTACGACATCAACACAGGATGACTAAAGTCGCAGTACTAAAGGCACGGGGTGCGGAAACGTATGGATTAATTAACAGGATCGTAGCAAGTTTGGACACAGAAATATAGCCAAACTCCATCTTGCCCCTACACCCTGTCTTGCCCCCCCCCCCCCCCCCCGTCCCCTAAGATATTTCAAGACAGATAAAATACTCGGAGATAAATCAAATTGATGTTATAATCTTTTTGGAAAGTCATATATTACGTGCGTTCATAGAAAAAAAATAAAATAGAGTGGAAAACTTGGTTTCAGTTTATTTCCAACTAGCAGACCCGGCAACACGTTGCTGTGGCTAACGAAACACAATGCCATTACCCAACCTTTATAAAATCCACACCACCCGCTTGCCAGCTGACTGAATTGAATATTTGAATTTCTCGGCTTTTCTCTACTGAAAGAAAAAGCATGTATTATACATTTAAACCTTCCTCTTGAATCACTCTATCTAATTGTGAAAACCGCATGAAAATCCGTTGCTTTGTTTAAAAGATCTATGCGCACATACATTTTGAGCGACATCATTTTATACCATGTAATGATGATGATGTTAGACTATCATATTTTTGTAATATTATTAGAATTCGGAGATATAAGCAATTCGGGAGGCGGGTATCGCGGCCTTGGGAAGTATTTATTGGATAACCAACATCTATGTCATAGGTCACCCGAACTGGTTCGCTATGCTTGGCGACTTAGCAGGAGTGCCGGGGCTCATCGGGTAAGGTATGTTCAGATGTTGCGAATACGACTGCCCACCAGCTGCGTGGCGGACCGGATCGGGCTGGTTTGGGGAAACCGTTTGACCTCTCCAGCTTGTCTTTCTCGACCTATCGTTTTGCACCGGGCCACATTTACCCACAGATTCCTACCCACCCCTCACACATTTTCCTTCTCTGAAATTCCTCTCCTTCCTTTCCTTAAAAAGACCCTCAACAGAGCATCTCCAAAGAGCGATTTTTTTCCTCAGGGCCTCCTGTGTGGAGCTGATGTAAAAAAAATTATCATTTGGTTATGGAAATTCTATAATATTCTAATCATTCAAATAAAATATTATTGTATTCTGAACAAAAATTTATGTTCTAGTTTCGTTTAGCTCCTTTAAAAATGTGTTTCCCAAAAACTACGTCACGATATATATTCAAGTATTTTAATTTTTGTAATATATAATTCTTTCAATCCGTTCTTCATAGTACATAGCCCCTCTATATGGTCGTTTTGAAACCTCTTCAACAACCCTTTATAAAAACCATTGCGGCGTAGGTACCTATTTGGAGGGTCTGCTCGGGATTTTTCCGGTAGGCAAGGCTCGATCTCATTCCGCAACGTGCCCCGGAGCTACGGGAATATTTTATTAAATATGCTTAAAAATACACATATGTATATTTGAAATGAAAACTTGCCGCAGTAAATGACGTCAGTACGGATGAATTTTAATTGTCAATTTTAGCTTATTTTTTTAATACTGCCTCAATATTGGGGAACGCATTGTTTGGTGTAAATACGAAAATAATGAGCCGTTTTCAAGTGGTGCTCCTGTCATGAATCTGGGTGTGCTATCTGTGGAAATCTATGGAATATAGACTGTCATTTCGATTCGTTTGTTTGCCGCTTAGGTGCGTTTGATTGATTATTGTTTTCTGCTTTAAAAGTGAAATGAAAAAGAATAATTATGCCCTTTCCCTGAAGCAAGTTGTATCCAACAACAATTCCGTTGTTCCGAGAAATATTAAAAAACGAAACCAGTTATGTTTCACAACATTTTATATTTGAAATATAAGAAACCTACCATTCTTAAGCCGACCTTATGCCATAAATGATTGGATATCTAGTGATGCACTATATAAAATTAAAAAAAGGGATTATTTATATAAGCGTTGGAAAAATGCCCCAACAAATAAATACTATGAAAAAGAATATAAGTGCTATCGAAATGTTTTAAATAAATTGTTACTTAAATTAAAAACCTCATACTATAATGACAAATTCAAAAATCTATTTCAAGATTCAAAAAAGACATGGGACGAGTGTAATCAAATTTTAGGTAAGAAATGTAAAAATAATTGTGACCAAGTTGCCTCCAAATATTTGATTAAAGATCGGACCAAAGAAAATGTAACTAATGATTTTGTTGATTATTTCTCTGACAGTGTTTGCAATATGTTACATAAATGTAATTACAGGACAAATGCTTTTGAACCAGAGAAGATGCCTCAAAGCATGTACCTACCAAGGGCCAAAATTTCTGATATAGAAAGCATTGTGCGGCAACTTAAAAGCTCTTCTCCTGGAATTGATAATATCAGAATGAGTGATATTAAAAAACATATAATAATTTTAGCTCCAATCATAGCCCATTTTGTAAATAGAATTTTATTTGAAGCAAAAATTCCAGATGACTTAAAATGTAGTATTATCAGACCCATTTATAAAGGAGGTGATCACACTCTATTGGGTAATTATAGACCGATTAGTATTTTGCCATCACTCGAAAAAATTCTTGAAAAATACATTCAGTTGAAATTAATAAAATATTTAGAAGATTTTTCTATTATTGATACAAATCAATATGGATTCCAGAAAAAAAAGGGTACCGAAATGCTACTTCAAAAATTTGCCAGTTTCATAAATAATGAACTAAATAGTAAAAATCATGTATTAGTTTTATTTATAGATTATTCTAAAGCATTTGACACTATTAATCATAGAAAATTATTGCAGATACTAGAAATCATAGGAATAAGAGGAAAGCTCCTAAAACTATTTGAAAATTACTTGAACAACCGATGCATGAAAATAAAGCTATTGAACACTTTAAGTAAAAAAAGAAAAATTTTAGCTGGCGTTCCTCAAGGTTCCATATTAGGTCCAATTTTATATATCATTTATGTATCTTTTATTAAGTACATCTTTAAACATGTAAAACACTTTGTATATGCGGATGATACTGCACTAGTGATTTCTCGCAGTGATTTAAAATTATGTATTGAACTCTTACAAAAGGATTACATTGAGCTTTTGAAATGGTCTCATGACTCTGGTTTAATCATAAATGCAAAAAAAACCAAATTGATACATATTAGATCACCCAATGCCAAGACAAATATTATTACACCAGAAATAAAAACACACGGTTCAGATTGCTTACATGTTGGTATCCCAGCATTGTGTACATGCGAAAATATTGAAGTGGTTAAAGAATATGTTTATTTAGGTGTAATTATTGACTGCTTTTTCAAATGGGATTTACAAATAAATAAAGTCTGTGAACGTCTGAGATCTATTGTTAGTAGATTATATAAACTTAAATTCTATGTTCCAATATGCACACTTCGAATAATTTATTTATCATTAGCTGAGTCTATTATAAGGTACGGAATTACAGCTTGGGGACTTTCCTGTAAGACAAATGTTAATCATGTTCAATCTGTCCAAAATTCATTAGTTAAATTATTAGCTCATAAAAGTTTATACGAGCAAAGACACAATGTTCCGTACTTTTACCAGAATCTTAAAATTCTCTCAGTAAGAGCAATTCTGTGGCATAAAATTATTTTTCAGCATATGAATAGCCCTATATACATAAATAGACTGGACCACACTTACAATACTCGATTTACGTTAAATGAAGGACTAATCGTACCTAAGCACTTAAACAAATATGGACAAAGAACGCTGGACTACATGATACCTACATGCTTAAATATGTTACCTGCTAAAATTAAAAAATGTACAAATAATGTAAGAACAAATATTATATTGAAAAATTGGCTCGCCGAAAGAAAAAGTTTGTATTAACATTCTTGTAGTACTCGTAACACAAAAAATGTCTAACTGCATTATAAGTTTTATTAAAAAAAAAAAAAAAAAAAAAAAAAACTTCAAAGTAAAAGCACCCATTGACAAACTACTTAAAAGTAGTTTATTGGGACTTTTCTTTTTTGTAATATCTTATTTTATTTTGATTTCCTGTAATATTTTATAACTTTTTTCTTCTAATAAAAAAAAAAAAAAAAAAAAAAAAAAAGAGTTTTAATTGAAAAGTCGTCTAGCAAAGCAAAATTAGATTTTCCAATAAAAATGGTAGTAGCCCGTAATATGGAAAAAGAATTAGTTGAAAATAATATTGTTAATTCTAAAATTTGAAATACACGATTGACAAATACGACGGTTTGACAGAAGGTGGCAATAGTGCACGTCCCGGTTAGACTAGAGGTCTGTGTTCGAGTCCCAGTTGCGACCATTGTCTTTTTCTGTGTCTTGTTTTCTTTTTTATATTTTCGTTTAGATTATTATTGTTATCTTCTTCTTCAATCAAATTAGAGTTTATTACTAGAATATACTTTGAATTTGTGGAATAATGTTGTATATAAGAATTTCGCTGACGTTATTTTACAAACGTATTTTTTTTAATCTTCGTACCTTACAGAAGCAACATGCTATTTTATTTATAAATATCGTTAAAATATATATATTTTTTTAAATTTAATTAAATTAAAGAACGAATTATTGATTTGTTACGTTTTAAGATTTTCTCGGCCAAAAGTATTATCGTTATTTGTTTTTGGGGTGTTATGCCGTGCCGTGGACAGCGTTGCAGTGTCCATCATCAGGGCAGATCCAGTAGATGTGTAATTGTTAGTGGTGAAATGTGTGCTTATTTACCTACATGGAAGCGATACCGTGTTGCCAGCTCCACTACACTCCGAGCTGGTATTACAGTATAGTCAGGCGTGCAACTAAGAACTGGTTCCAAAAAATTGTTCCTCAAATTCACTGCCATTCAATGATCGCTAGTGTAGGAAATGGTGTAGGAACCGGTTCCAAAATCGCCTGTTCCTTGAATCCACTGTCATTTAGTCATTTAGTGGTCGCTTATCACCGGTACAAAATAACCTGGTTTCATAGCCGGTAGGGGAACGTTGGCTAAAGAAGGAAGTAGCGCGACACGGCATAACACAACAAAAACAAATAACGAGAATTATTGATTTGTCGGTCTATGAGACGAACGCGCGAGTATAAGAAGGTAAATAATGTTTTATTGAATGCATCTGTTTGTTTTTAAATTTTTTTTATTTTTTTTATTTTTATTTTTTATTAGTTTTTATATACATATACATGTAATATAATCATGAGTAATTACATTTTAGGTTACAATCGGATTAAACTCAAATCATTAATACTAACATGCAACATTGATTAGAAACGGTATAAACATATATATGTATATAATTGATATCCTTTACGAGAGTGTAACTACTCGTGTGTAAAGGGAAGAGAAAAAAAATATTTTTTTTATATTTAAAAGTAAAAAAAATTAACACATACATTATATAAACGTACATAAATCAAAAGTATAAAAAAAATTATATATATTTAAAATAAATAATTGAATAAGTATTGTTAATTAAATGTTAATGCGGTTATAAGTGGCTAAATTATTTAAGATATTATTTTTTAATTTATTTTTGAATTTATTGTAGTCAGGTTCCAATCTCAGCTCTATTGCTAGTTGATTAAACCACACCACTCCATTGTACGTGTAGTAGTGTTGTGCAAAACTGGTATGCATTAATGGCGTACATAAGCGACCCACTGTGTTTTGCCTATTGCTCTCAACGCGTACCATGGCGTGGTGCGACTTCTTAGAATAGTCTTTGTGTATTTGAAGCAACGTATTTTTTATGTATGTATTTTTTAGAGGTGGGACTTGAAAGTCTTGAAAAAGTTGAGAGGTTGAATAATCTGATGGTTTCTAAGCAATAATTTTGATTATTAATCTTTGAGTCATTTCCAATGGCAAAATTGAGGTTTTGTAAGCTCCTCCCCACGCAACGATACCGTATTGTATTATTAAATGGGCTAGAGCGTAGTATATATTTTTAAGAATTTTTAAGTTAAGTATATTTCTTAAATTAATAAATATGTACATAAATTTCCTTAATCTATTTATAGTATTGATAATTTGAGTCTTCCACTTAAGTCCATCTTTAAACCTTAAGAACCCCGGGAACACTAAAACTAACAATTTATATAAAAAATATTTATTGACAGGATATATTTTGTTTCTTGCTTAAACTGAGATATTGTTCGATGGATATTTCGGTCGTTGCGGTTCTCCAAACAGGTTCAATAATTGAGTGCGGATCGTCCTTGTTAAGTTGGTGGTGATTATTTGTCCCCCTTTCTGGGAAGTGGGCTTCGAACTGTGGTTACATCCAATTGTGGTTTCCCAAGTTTCCTTCTACCCTGGAGCAATTTCCCTTTGAAATATTCCAGCTTTCCTACTCTGTTTATTGTATTTTATTATACCTTGTAAAAACACGGTTATATAAACTAGAAACTAGATATATAACGGAAGCAAAAGCGGAAGCGGATATTACTTTATTTTGTTTAGCGGACGTGTAACTGGCAATAGAATTTCATAAAGGATAGTAGCATAGATAATAATTTATAATAGTTTCGTTGGATGAAGTGTGTTTGTAATTTAACCCGGCCAGATGAGGGTGGAAAATTGTTACATGGAGGTGTAACGAGGTGTAATTGTTACCGGAATAGACAATGTCAGTACACATTTCAGTATCTATTTATGGAAATCAATATTATTAGTACGAGCATTATGTTATTGTTAACAATGTAATAAAATACCAAAAAAAAATCTTAGAAATAAACTTTTAATCATAGGAACAAGGCTTTGAAACTTAATGACTAAAAAAAATCAACAAATTTTGGCTTCTTTTAGCAAAACCAAAGTTAAATATAACAATTATCAGTCTTCAATTGTTTTAATGTTCATTTTATGGATATACTAACATAAAAAAATTACGGAATCAGTCGAAAATGCTAATTAACTTCATCATTATTGCTACAATCCTCACAGAAAGAAAAATTGCACCGATTACGGGCATAATTACCTCCGGGTAATAATTACCTTTTTCATGTTTTGGCACGTGTAGCTCACAACGCGGCTATTGCCCGACTAATTTCGCACCAGAACCTTGTCGAGACACTCAATAACTCCAGCTACTGAGAAAAGCGGCAACGTCACATAAATAGTTTTAAACTTAAAAGGCGCGGGTAATTTTGACCCAGCCCACATCTCGCCGGGTTAAATTCAATTTTCAAAATTTTACATTGTTAAATTACATTTAAGAAAAAGTCATTTTACCCCTTCACGGAGAACAAAACGCGGAAAGTTACCTAATCTTTATATGCAAAAAATAGTGTTTATTTTCTTCAGGTAGGGCCGGTTTTAGCACTACCAGCGCCCTGGGCGAGATTTCCACGGCGCCCCCTAACTGCAATTCAATTCTATATGAAAAATGCAATGTGTATAATGAAATAACCGTTTATTAAAAAAACAAACTATTTATTTAAAAAAACTAATAAAATTTCACTTTTATAGTCTTTCTATCGGCGAAAATGATAACCTAATAAAATTATTTTTTTAGGTTTTATCAAAATCGATGTTTTCTGCAATTGCATTTTCGATTGACAAAGTTGCCAAGTTTGTTAATTTCGATTGAGATATTGTCGATCGCAGATACGTTTTTATCTTGAATGAATTGTTTCATTGTTTGCTAGTTTTTTATGAAATGAGAATTAGAGAAATGTCGCCCTGTATCATTCTTCGGATAATTATCAATGTGAGTTTGCACTGGGCAACTAGTTATTATGTGATCAATTATTTTGCTATTTCGAATGAGTGGCCAAGTGGCTGGATCCGCTATATTCGGGACAACGTACTAACGTCATCTAGCATTTGTATTTATTGTACATCACCAATGGAGTCATCCTGAGCAGCATCTGTAATTGTAGCACAACTTATTCCCTTACTTCAGGAAACTTCGTCCACAATCTCTTCAGCAGCTATCTGAACTGACTTGCCAGACATAGCTCCATTACCGATGAATTCATTGTATTCCAGATGTAGATGCCACATTCAGGTCTTGATTTTTTGTTATGATATATTTATATATATTCACAAACTTTTTTGTTTTATTTTAATTCCTTTTCTTTTTCTGCTTTTCGTTTTCTATATTTAGACCCAGATTTCTTTTGATTAAATCAACGTGTTCAGACATTTTGTAGTAAGGGAGCGTTCAAGTATTACGTAACGCAATTTTCGAAGATTTTTGACACCCCCCCCCCTCCCCCCCATGTAACCATAACGTTTTCCTGTTCACCCCCCCCCCCCCCCCTCCTAAATGTTACGTAACACCCAAATGATAATTTTTTACCTGAGAGTCATAATTTAGTTGCGCAACGTACTGAAATGTCGCTAAAATACAATTTTTCTTGATTTAATCGCGTTTGCGGTAATAAATAAAACAAGAGATTTCTAACTCGCGATACAATATATATATTTTATTTATTCATATTGTTATTTATAAGAAAAAATGAAATTATTATTATTTTTGTCGGCCTTGTATTCCTTCCGGATCTCCACAATTCAACACTGTCTTACCTAGAATAAACCTACATGGTTTTACAACACATCCTTTTTTTGCATTAGCTTTACTGAGGAGCTTCCGAATGCAGTTGTACAAGTTCTCAAAGGGAAGATTTAAAAATCCACAGTATGACTCACAGAAGAGAAAAGCCATTTTCATGTCCTGACTGCAATTATTCGAGTCCTCAAAAGAGATATCTAAGAAGTCACTTGCTGACTCATAGTGGGGAAAAACCTTTTTCATGTTCCGACTGCAACTATTCATGTACTACGAAGAGAAATCTGAAAATTACCCATGTTTACCCGCAGTGGAGAAAAATCTATTTCAGGTCCTGACTGCAACTACTTCTCGAAAAAAATAACGAAAACGGCGCTTGCTAACTCACAGTGACGAAAAACCTTTTCCTTGTCCCGATTGCGACTATTCATGCGCTACACAACTGTATCCAAAAGTTCACATGTTTAACCACACTGGAAAAAAACCTTTTTCATGCCCCGACTGCAATTATTCATGTTGTACAAAGGAGCTTCTAAGAAATCATTTGCTGACTCACAGTGCTATAAAACCACTTACATGTTTCTACTGCGACTATTCGTGTTCTACAAAGAGGCACAAAAAATCACATGTTTACCTTAGCAGGCAAAACCATTTTTTGTCCCGAACGAAGTTATTCAAGTTCTCGAAGTGGAGACTTAAAAAAAAGTGTAACCATGCATGTACTACGAAACCTATCTTTAGGTAATATTATTATATTTTAGCAGTAAACTAATATGTGTGTAATAACTAAAAAGCGTTGTTCCAACTAAAAACTCTCATATAACATCATTCACATATTCCATAAATTTTTCATTATTTTATTAATTTTTTTTCTTTTGCTGTCTCCCAAATTTTGTTGGCATTATTTGGTTGCGCTGCGCCGGCAAGTCAGCCTTTATAGGCCAATAACAGCTGATGATGTAAATCTCCCGCTTTGGAGGACATTATAATTCCTACAATCTCACATTAACAACACTGACTACAGCAAATTTTGTTTATGCGTATTTCGTGTTTAAAACACTAACGAACACTGACAACGATAAAATAAAAAAGACGCACAATACAGTCGAGGAATTCCCCGTACAACATAAACTAAAAGAATTGCCAACTTGGAAGATTTTAATTCCCTAGTTTTTTTTTTATTTAAATAAAGAAAAAACATGTTACGTAACGCGTCGTTCGGACCCCCCCCCTGAAACGCACCGTAACGTTTCACCAGACCCCCCCCCCCCCAAGTGCGTAACGTAATACTTGAACGGCCCCTAATTAGTTAAGTAGTAATCAAAAAAACTGCAACAAATTAAATCTCTGTAAGTCGAAACATTTCTAAAAATAAATTGATTACAATAAAATTTAAAATAAAAGCAGAATATTTGTGAATTTTTTTATTTTTACAAGCTTGTGTTTCGCGACAGTGCTTAGATTTGGACGAAAAAATCACGATCATCCACTCGTTCCCGTGGGAATGAGATTTTTCCCGCATTAAAAAGTAGGTAATCTATATATATGTTTCTTCGAGATCTATATTATCTCCGTTTCAAAATTTCATCAATATAGTATAATTAGTTCCAAAGATTACCCCGCCCCAAACGTATAAACATACAAACAAATGTTATAGAGTTCGATAGATAGCAGAGAGAGAAAAATATGGTAAAAGATAGTGTTTAGTATAGATTGTTAAATTAAATTTGTACTTACCTAATAAAATGATCCGTCAAAATATGGAATAACAAATACCTACTTTCACACTATTTATATTTCAACTTTTTAGATAAAACTAATGGCACTCCCTAGTCGGAACCAAGGGGCCGTTCAAGTATTACGTAACGCACTCACTTGGGGGGGGGGTCTTGTGAAACGTTACTGTGCGTTGAGGGGGGGGGGGGGTAGGGGGGGTTCGAACAACGCGTTACGTAACATGTTTTTCTTTATTTAGATAAAAAAATGGGGAATTAAAATCTTCCAAGTTGGCAATCCTTTTCGTTCTAGAAATCTCTTGGTTTATTTATTACCGTAAACGCGATTAAAGCAATAAAAAAGGTATTTAAGCGATTTTCCAGTACTTTGCGTGACTTTATTGTGACTTTCATGTAAAAATTGTTACTTGGGCGTTACGTAACGTTTAGGGGGGGGAGGACCGAAAAACGTTACGGCGCGTTACATGAAGGGCAGGGGAGTTTAAAAATCTTCAAAAATTGCGTTACGTAATACTTGAACGCCCCCTAAGAGTGACGAACAAGAGCATCGCAACGTGGCGTGGAACGTCTGATTATTATTGATGATTACTGCGTTTGTTTGATTTAAAAATAATTGGAATAACTGTTTTAAGTGCGTCCACTTATGGAAAAAATGAGAATGAGCTGAATATGTTTCGCTTCATCAAAAATAACGCCACCTCTTTTTAAATAAAATGTTAAAAAGAGATGGATAATGTGTTTCTCTATGGTTGGGGATTCCCGGTAAAAATTAACTGCATGCGGTGCTCTGATCGAAGGGATTGTACACTACGTTACAGTTCTAGTATTGCCACCATAACAACTTTTTTCCTAAATTAAGGGAATTTACGAGTATCTAGGCCTGGCTCAAAGAGCGAGGGAATATAAAGGGGCGCCTGCGGCACCTGTGGCGCCCCTTTCTGTCCGGCGCCCTGGGCTGTCGCCCAACCGCGCCCTACCCTAACGCCGATACTGTCTTCAGGCACCATTTTAATTCAAAATTGATAGAAATAAATTAAATGTATCGTTAGCAATGCTCACTTCCTCAGGGTTTACTTTAAAATAATAAGTATGAATAAACTCTAAGTTTTAAGTGAACCCTGAGGAAAAGAGCATTGCTTACGAAATATGTCGGTTTTTCATAAATAATAAACGTGGTTAAAACTAAGTAATCTATTAATTTTGAATGTTTCTCTGTTTGGCCCTTATGCATTCCTAAACCATTCGTACGATCCCAATGAAACTATGGTGATTTGTTGTGCCCACGCCCAATACTGCTAGACCCTGCGGGTAGCTTTTGGTTCAGCTTCGCACAGTTAGTGTTGGTGACCACTTGATAAATCCGATAGGAACTGGTTCCAAAAATAGCCCGTTCCTCGGATCCACTGACATCCAGTGTAGCTAGTCACCGGGACAAAGTAACCGAGGCAGAGCAATGACGTCATATGTAACATATAGCCGCTAGATACAACATATATTACCGTCAAATCTTTCCATATCCGGAGATACTGCATATTCAGAAATTTGTAGCAGATACCTCGGGGGGAGACGTCTCCATCCGACCTGCTGACGGAAGTAGCGTAATGTTGTGACGAATTCTTGAATTCGAAACCGAATTATAACAGGAGCTCTGTGTGAAATTTCACGTACACAGATGTTATTTTTGGTGCGGCGCGTATGGCGTGGCGTTAGACATGCACTTGAAGCTGGGTTCTGGGTTACCATATTAACACTGTTCGATAATTAAAATAAGGTGAACACAATATCAGATCGAGCCATATTAACCATTGTACGTAGCAAAAACTATATACTCGTATTTTATGCAACAATACAAGTACCTCGACTCTGAGCAGACACGGGCGATCCGTTTGATAGATTCTCCCATCCTAACAGATGGATTGCAATATTTAGAGCACAGGCGTCGGGTGGGTATGCTATTCTTGTTAAATCGGTATTACAATGGAAGATGCTCCGAGAAAATAGCGTCATTGATCCCTTCGGCACCGGTGCATAGTCGGGAAATACGCCAAACGCGTGCCCAACATACGTATACGGTTGACATTTGTCACATGAGAACGGGTCGCTTCTTCGACTCGTCCTTGTGTTCAACAGCTCAGCTGTGGAACAATTTGCAGGCCTCTGTGTCTCCTCCTTCCTTCACCATGGGTCTCTTCAAGACAAATGTTCATTCCTTGCTTTCCTTATAAAGACCCTCCACACAACATCTCAGATGACGTAGGCCCTGAGGGAAATTATTTTCCTGAGCGCCTCCTGTGTGGAGCTAATATAAAAAAGGCAAAAACAATACATTTATAAAATAATAATAATTAAAACATCAATATATGTACACAGCAGTTGCCCAAACGATCAACAAAATTACCCCCAAATATACGTTTTATCAAATTTATCCAAAATGGATGAAAATTTTACTGAAAACGATCTGGTTCTTCTTAGAACCACAACGCAAAACATAAAATAATATATTCTTAAAGTTTAAAAAAACACCATCATCCATGATGCTTATAATACATAACTAAAATTTTGTAGAACGACGAGAGGAGAAAAAATAAACACCACTTTGTAATATGAGTAACAATTTCAGCTGACCCATTGGTATTCTCGTGGTATTATCTCATTTTGCGATTACGATTAAGGTCGTTAAAGTTTAAAAAAACACCACCATCCATGATGCTTACAATAAGTAAAAATTTTAGAATGACTAGAGGAGAAAAAAATAATTACAAAGTTGTAATATGGCTGTGGTATTACACGAGTCATGACTTTTTAGTGGAATTTTAGCACAATTATAATTCCACACAGAGCATTCTGTGAGGTCATTAAAATAATTAGATTCACTAACAACTGTAATTGTATAACCAAAGGACCCATCTGGTCTTTGAAATAGTTGTTAGTCAAACTGCATTAGAGTCTGGTCATTTTATCCCCAACAATATTTTAATTAAATTCTATTAATTTATACTGCGAAAATTTTCCATCTTACTATCTTATTAGTTTAATACCTACTGACTAGACATAAGAGATTATGAAAAATTTGTATTTTCCTTTATCCAAAACGTTTATAACTTCTGACATTTATAAAAAGGTACATTGTATTCCTAACACCCTGGCTAAAACCTGCTTTACTAGGGTAGCTTAAGGCCCGGTGGTACCCGCTCAAAAAGAAGAAGAAGGAGAGATATGTAAATACGAATGTTAGAGAGAGCGCGCTAATATAAAAAAAATATTAATACGTTTGATAAAACACGACTAAAATAGAGCAAAAATCTCACAGTGAATGTCTTAGTTACCATTTCAAGAAACACTGTTATTTTTTACACACACATAACTTAAAATGTGTTTATAATAATTTTCAGAGCATACTTTGCGATTTTTTTCTGTCGAGCGAATTTCATGTAATTGCCGTTTCGGCGTGGAGAATGTATACACATTCAGTCTTACTAAAAAAACCCGTGAAAATTTTATTCAATTGACAAACGGCCGCGGATGTGAAAACATAACTAATTAAAAAAATTGTTCATAAAAAGAAATACACATTGTTTACACAGCCTGAGAGGGTAGTTTATTTCTGTTTTAACGATTGATGTCCTAACGAAACTTGAAATTTTTCCAAAGTATTTTGAATGTTCTATATATTTCTTAATTTTGAAGGTGTCGTAAAAACAAATACCATTTATGAAAACTAGATAAAATTACCTTTTAGATTTGTGTATTTGAAATAAACTTTAGGTTTCAAAAACTGCCATATTTTAAGATTCAAACGCGGAAAAAAATGTAAAAAAATTCTTACCAAACATTTTTGATGAAAGTGTAGAGAAATTTATAAAAAAACAAAATTAAAAAAATACAGTCCTGTTATTTAATGAATTTGGAAGAAAACGGTCACTTAACTTTTTTCTGTTTCATACAATAAAAAATTGTAAAAAAAAATTTAAGTTTGGTTTTAATTTAAAAACATTAACAATAACAAAACTGAAATTCTAATGCATTGCTTGCACATCTTAAGACGTTAATTTCTTTGATACGTTTACCAACACGTGTTTTAGATATTTAATTTATATCAAAAAACATAACTTTGAATAAATTCTCAAAATATAAATACCACACAATGTAAATTTTTTTTTAAATTACCTATAAAACAATTTCCTGACAGTTCGACATTCAAAGTACGATTATTTTGCTAATTTGATTAAAACTGATGTAAAACCACTAAAAAAACACCAAATATATTAATTACTTGAATATAAAAATGTATTGGTTATTATTATATAAATAATAATCAGATATAAGTAAAATTAAAACACACATCCGCGGAGCCAACGTTTTTCGCAGCTTTAATTTTTTCCAGCGCGAACGACATGCGCGCGTGCGCACTAACCGTCGCCACCTAGCTGATGTGAATGAAAACAGATAATTTCATAAGTAAATTCTAAGAAATTACAACGTTGTCAGATCTAAAATACATTGAATGTATTTTTACAACGTGATCACGCAAGAAAGTTATTAGTAATATATCGTGTTTTAGCTTATACGGGGTTTATTTATGTTATTGCAATAACACAGGTTATCGGTCGCGCTGTGTTTTTTTTTTTTAAATGATCGAACATGGAAAGACAGGCGTCTTTCTATGTTTACGAAGGTAAAACTTGCAGTAATTTTGAAACGAGGATTAAGGAACATTTGAGATGTCTAAATAGCAATAATTATTCGGAATTTTCTAACCACCTAATTGAACTTAACCATTCATTTGATATAAATACTGGTTTTAAAATTTTACACACTAACGTTAGGGGTTTTCACTTAGATCTTTTAGAAATATTAGAAATTAGGAAAAATGTCAATAGAAATTTAAATATTATTAATAATCAAATTAATTTTGTAAATAACCCTATCTTAAACATATTTCCATTGTAATTTTTGTCTTTGTTCTTCTAAGCACCCCCCTTTCCACCTCCCCCCCCCCTCCTCCTTGTTGATCTTCTAAGCACCTCCCCTTTCCACCTCTCTCCTCCCCCACTTCTCCCATTTCTACCCACGCCTGTCTTTCCATGTTCGATCATTTTTTTAGTGCATTATATGTCCTGATGAAGAGAACATCGTTCTTGAAACATGTCGACTTTTAAATAAAGTTTATTGTGGTAAAAACAAAGTGTTTTTAATTATTTCATTAATAAAATTGTGCCACAAAGTGAATTTGCAAAATTTGAAGAAGAGAAAAAGACACTACTTTCAATCTGTGATTCTCATTCCCAAGTAAATAACCCGAGAAACTAATGATAATGCCAATAGTACCTACACTTTATAAAATCCCCTCCCCAGACAAAACCCACACAAGTATCTTCAGCATCCGCCGTGAAACTCGGGCAGAATAGTATTTGTTTAGGGCAAGGAATTTTGTAATTAAGTTTGTTTGTTTCCGAGACGTAAAATACGGCGCGAACAAACAGGTAGCCCGCTCTCACCTGCCGGGGAATTTATTGCGTACATGTAATAGATTTGTAAGTGTCAAAAAGCAAAGCTAATTATTTCGCCGGAGGTTTCTTGGATTACGTGGAATTCTACGTTGTCAACGTGGAAAATTTACGCGAAGAAATGTATGAGAAAGGGAGAAGAAATGTGATTACAAAAATTACGATTTTTTTTAAATAAATATATTTTATATATTGGTTAAGGCGCCGCATCCGCCCTCAAAAATAAGAAGATGGAGAGATATGGAATTACGAATGTTAGAGGAGAGCGCTTATATTTAATAAAACACGACTCTTTTAAAATAGAGCAAAAGTCTCGTGGAAGGTATCTTAAGTATCAATTAAAGAAACATTGTGAATTTTTTCACAACTATAACTGAAACAAACGTGTTTATAATAATTTTCGGAGCATACTTTGCGATTTTTTTCTATCGAGGGAATTTAACATAATTTGATTTGATCAATGTGGAACATGTCTAGATATTATCTTAAAGAAATAACATATATTTTTTCAAGAGCTTAAAACTTCAGTAGCCTTACTAAAAAAACCCAGTGAAAATTTTATTCAATTGAAAAACGGCCGCGGATGTGAAAACATTACTAATTAAAAAATTGTTCATAGAAAGAAATACGCATTGTTTACACGGCCTGAGAGGGTATTTTATCTCTGTTTTAGTAATAATGTCTGAACGAAATTTGGAATTTATTCAAAGTATTTTGAATGTTCTATACATTTCGTATTTTTGATAGTGTCGTAAAAACAAATACCATTTATGAAAACTAGATAAAAATACATTTTAGATTTTTGTGTTTGAAATACACTTTAGTTTTCAAAAATTGCCATATTTTAAGATCCAAACTCGGAAAAAATGGAAAAAAATTTCTTACCCAAATATTTTTCACCAAAATGTAGAGAAATTAAAAAAAAATCCAAATTTCAAAAACACAGTCCTTTTATGTAATAAATTTGGAAGGAAACTATCACCTCACTTTTTCCTCGTGCATACAATAAAAAAATAATAAAAAATTTCAAAGTTTTTTTTATTGCCAAAAAAATAACTTAGAAATAATAACGGCATTTCAAACAGATTTCTTGCATTTCTAAAGACGTTACATTCTTTGATAGGTTTACGAACACATGCATTAGATATTAATAATATAAAAAAAATATCACTTCTAAGAAATTCTCTTAAAATAAAGATCTCAAAATGTAAATTTTATCATTTGTAACCTATAAAACAGTTTCCTGACAGTTCGACTTTCAAAGTACGATTACTTTGCTAATTTGATTGTAAAACTGATATAAAACCACTCAAATAACACCAAATATATTAAAAATATTAATATAAAAGTGAATTGGTTATTATAATATCAATTATAATCACATATAAGTAAAATTAAAACACACATCCGCGGAGCCAGACTTTTTTCGCGGCTGTAATTTTTTCAGCGCGAACGACAAATGCGCATGCGCACTAACCGTCGCCACCTACCGGCTGTGAATGAAAACAAACAATTTAATAAGTAAATTATAAGAAATTACAACGTTGTCAAATCTAAAAATACATTGAATGTATTTTTACAACGTGATCACGCAAGGGTGTTATTAGTAATATATCTTGTTTTAGTGTATACGGGGTTTATTTATGTTATTGTAATAATACAGGTAATCGGTCGCGCTGTGGTTTTTTTTTAGTAAGGCTGCAAATGTTTAAGGGAGATATATAAGAAATCGGTAGAAATTCGGGTAGCAGCGCTACCCGAATTTAAAGTATAACTTGTGTAAGTGTATAATTTTTTAATTTTTTTTTTTTTTTTAGGAGTATTTATTTATTTATTTTGTTTTAGGAAAATGAACAAGTTACAATTTGATTAATTTATACATGTTTAAATACCTTACTGAGAAACCAATTATAGATTTCCTCATTGTACTATTACATTGTGTTATTGTGTATCTAGAAATTAATAATTAACTCAAACTGAAATCTTACATCAACTAAAAGATATTACATATAACAGGAGGTAAGTAGACATAATTTAAATTGTCATTACATAATATATCATTACATTTATACAGTTTTGTACTCATTTAATAATTTTAATACATTTTTAGTAGCATTTTTATATTTACTTTCGTCACAATTGAAGATATCTACATCAGAGAAAATATTAATAATTTACAAATATTGCTTTTTACGTGGAATTCGGGAGGCGGTTACGGGTACCGCCGCCGCTCCGGGAACTATTTTTTGGACAACCAACACCCCTGCCGTAGGTCACCCCAAGTAGGTCGCTGCATTTGGTGATCTAGCAGGGGTACCCTTATCTGTGGGGTGAGGCTTGTCTAAGTCTTGGCGGCGGATACGTCTGCCCACCAACTGGGTGGCGGGCCGGATCGGGAGATTCTTGTTTAGGGACTTTTGACCTCTGATCTCTCCAGCCGGATCCTTTCGACCCATTGCCTTTCACCACAGGGATGGATTCGTACGTACGTCACTCCTGAACATATTCAGTTCCAAATTCCTACCTATCCTTCATACCCTTTACCCAGAACTTCCTTTCCCTTAAAAACCATCCACAAAGCATCCTCAAGGATGACAAAGGCCCTGAGGGATTTAACAACAAAAAAAATCGCACTTAGCCGTCATAGTCCAGTGGTAAGGCTCTTGACTAGCACTTCGAAGGTCGCTGGATCGAATCCCGGCGTGGAAAATAAATTTTATTTGATTAATTTGTGTAATTTCACAGTTTATTCATTTAAAATTTAATAATGTATAGTATATTTGCGGCAGGTTCCAGAGTGGAAGATACTCTCAGTATCGCCCTGGTGTAAGACCACCATTCAGAATTGAAACGTTGCTTGTAATGGCTTTAGCCGTGTTTGGTGACCAGATCTGAATAGCCAGGTACTTCCCCACCTTCCTCTTCCCTATCTCCTTCCCCTCCCCACTACCTTCAGCCTCACAACATACCCCAATTGGGGATGCCATAGTCCCACTGGCTCCAGACGGGAGCAGTTGGGACTCTTGTGAGGTATTCATGTAAAAAAAAAAGCCGTGCGGAGTCATTGGGTCTATGTGATCTATGTCTAACCCCAATAGAGGTACTTTATGAAGAGAGTGAGACAAAGATAGGCTGGTTAGGTAAGGTTAGGAAGTTCCTGGCTATTGAGATCTAATCACCAAACAGCGCTTAAGACATTGAAAGCGGTTTAGTATATTTTACCAGGGCGATACGGACGTAACTAACATATTATATTCGGTTTCTCTAGCGGTTATAATAGATACCATTCGAAGTTAAAATGAAATAAATTGCAAGAGCGTTAATCCACCAGGCGTATAGCAAAAATGGACGCAGTATGTTATGCAGAATAAATAAATAAATATGTGGATGACACATTAAAGCATTTGTGGTACCCTCAGCTGGTTTTGTCCAGGATTAATATAGATTAGCTGAAATGTGACACACGTGCCAACGCACGTGTAAGTTTAAAGAGCAGATTAAGCATTCTATGGAACAGTGGTGTGAATACTGACGGGTCAGCCAGGGCAGCCTCCCATTAAAACCCCCATAACGAATTTTTTAATGAACAAATTTTAGTATTGTACAAAATATTTTGAAAGCAACCAAAATTTCCATCAGCGGTGATTTTAATGGTTCCATGACAGCCGATCCCCCGACAGTTGCCTCCCCCCCCGCATACTTATCATTCGGTTTAGCAAAAATACGTTATAATTCTTATACAAAATACAACTGAGTGTGATCAAAAGGGCTTCCAGAGAGGATGTCCTCGAGGAATACCGCATAACAAAAGTATAAAAAACATTTTCATTAAAATGCATCACAAAAATCTGCTTATCCGTATGGAAACTGTAGGTAGATATACATCAACGTAAAATTATTAATTGACTCTAAATAAATTCGTTATATCATGCTAACTTATCATTAAAGGAATTTTCGAAGTCCATTTTAGGTTTGAAGTTGTAAAAAACAAGTGTGTTTTAGACAACACGACTACTTCAATAACTTATATTTCCCTCTCAACCTCCGTTCACCTCTCCCAACCGTTCGCCTCGCCCGATCACACTTTTCATAACGCTCTCGTCACGCATTCACCAGCTTACTCCCCAAGTCAAGCGTGCGTAAAGAAGTTTTACTTCAAATGTTGTTCTGCCATAAACATTATTTCTAGTGAATATTTTGGTTGTTAAAAAAAGAAAATAACGAATGTATTGTAAGTGTGTGGGGACGGGATGTATGACAGAAAGAGGAATAGAGCGCTGTAAAAAACACCAACTAAAGTATGAAATTTCGAATAGCAATTGAGTGTACGATATTTAACAAAAATAAACCCGACGGTTTTCCCACGCGAGAACATAATGCCGAATTAAATATCAAAATGACGTGATGCTTCTCGTGAATGTCTTGCGCATGTATAGATGAATGTTCGATGAGGTGGAGGTAGCGCCATCTGTCATTCAACAACATAAATAATTTCGTTCTGTTTGAAATACGAAAGACAGTTAAATTTGTTCATACAAAAATACTAAAATTGCGATTAAAAAATGAGAGGGTGGGGGTAGGAGGATTAAAATTTCGGGTTATATGTGTTTTTTGTTGCCAAAAAAAAATAATAATACAAAAAAAAAAATTCAAAAAATTATAGGGATATAGGATAGGGATCACCCAGCGATATGAAATATACTTTAAAACCTATTCTCATACCTACCAAGTAAACATAAAAAATTCATAAAAATCGGTCAAGCCGTTTCGGAGGAGTGCGACCACAAACACCGTGACAAGTGATTTTTATATATAAGATATCATTTTGTGGGGTTTAATATGAATTAGTATTTTATCATTTCGAATCGTATTAATTCGTTGGTTTTGTACGAGCATAATCCTATTGTTTATAACAATAAACCAATACAATCTCAAATGTATAATACAGTAAATTAAAATGTTAACGATCGAGCTATATAAATACTACAAGTAGGTAGTTGGTGCACGGAAGGAATTCTTGAAAAATTGATTTTCTTCTATTGTCAATTTCAAGTTTCCCTTGTTTTTTTTGTAGTTTAAATATAATATATATATATATAAATTAAATTAAATTAAGTTTAAATTAAATATATATATATATTTAAACTACATATATATATATATATATATATATATATATGTTATGATTAAGGTTTTCACGGGTGTAAGATGTAGAACAATTTTCTCGGTTTACCCGCGTAACGTAGTCCTTAAAAGGACTTTTTAACTCCTGACGTTTCGGACAGATCACACTGTCCATCTTCAGAGGCCTTATGTCTTGAGTTTTTGACTCAAACTGATAGCTTTCGCATGTCTGTTCGGTCCAAAAGCTAAAACTTAAGTGAGTGCAAGTCACTTCTTATGTCTAGAACGAAGTACCCGGGTAGCAGGTGATTGATGGTGGAGGGGGTGGGGGGCGGGGCTGGCAGTAGATACCTTATTGGTTAAGCTAATTGGAGACACTACTGGTAGTTTTGGAAATGCCGTTTTTGGGGGATTTTCATCGATTAAGACTTTCCAGGTGTTGGGAATTCTGATTGAGTCATTTCTAGTATTCATATTATTTTTATGTTTATAAATTTCTATTGCTTCGCGGTAAATTCTTTTTGGTTCATTGTATATGCTAGCTATTGTTTTTGTATTATTAAAGTCTATTTTATGACCTTCATTAAGGACGTGTTGTACTATGGATGAAGTTAAGTGTTTATTAGTGACATCTACTCTATGTTCTGCAATTCTACATATATATTTTTCTAATGCAACGTCCGATATACACCTTTTCACATGCCCCACAAGGTATTTTATAAATAGCATATGACTCAAGTGGAATGTGGTCCTTTGGACTTCTTAATAGAGACGAGATTTTATTTTCTGATTTATAAATAGTTTTGATTTTATTGCTTTTGAGGATTCGACTGATTTTATCTGTCGAGCCTTTGATGAATGGGAGAATTGCTATAGAAGGGGGTTCTTCTTCCGTTTCAGGAATAGTTTTTTGGTGTTTATTTATGGATTTATCTATTAAATATTTTGAGAAGCCGTTTGCTTGAAGAGCACTACTAAGAAGACCTAGTTCTTCATGAATATGATCTTTGTCCGCTAGTCGTTTTGACCGGGTACCTAGGGTATTTACAACTGATGACAACTGAGATGGGTTATGATTTGAGTTGGCGTTTAAGTATCTATTTGTATGTGTCGGTTTACGATATACGGTATGGCCAAGGCTGCCGTTCTTTTTCTTTTTAACTAAAATATCGAGAAACGGGAGACAATCATTTCCTTCGATTACCATGGTAAATTTGATATCTTCATGGATACTATTCAAATGAATAAGTCAGTTATTTAATTCTTCAATTCCGTGTTGCCAAATAATGAAGGTATCATCCACAAAGGGACGCCATAGTGAAGGTTTCAGAGGGGCGCTCTCTAATGGAGGACTCTCTTTTAAGAACTACGTTACGCGGGTAAACTGAGAAAATTGTTCTACATCTTACACCCGTGAAAACCTTAATCATAACATATATATATATATGTTTTCTTTGGTTGGGTGTTGATAGCCAAAATATCTCTGCGTCAGAATATTCTGAATTATTTATTTTGTTCGTTGCTGTTTTCATTGCTGAGATATCCTCCGGTCAACAATTTGCCCCCAGGTCAGGAAATTTATCATAACGCCACTGATAACAGTGATAGCGTACACGTATATATTAAAATCCTTCACTGACCCGTAACAGCCGGCCACAGAGGTGCTTTTAATTCTAACGTTACGTTCTCTAATTTTTCATTCCAAGTGCCTACCTACGGGTAGCTGAAAAGGACAAAGGGCACCATAATTTTTCATAATAAAAAAATTGGGTAAAAGTTTTCACATTTATCATTAAAACTTTTATAATTAAAGCATTTTTTGGAAATGTGAAATATTATTCTGTTAATAAAGAACTATCTGGAACTCGAAGTACCTGGCAGTTTGAAAAATAATGTTCTGAGTTTGATAGCCACTTCTGGCTAGAAGAACAAAGGTAAGTACCTAAAAAAAATTTGACACTGAATAAAGAGAGTAACCCTTTAGTAGGTATAATATACTTTCATAAAATTCTTCAGTATAAGGGTGGGTGCAATGCTAATCGTAAAAGTAAACAATTACTTTTAGCATTCTCGGTAAATGAAGAAACCCACCATTAGAGTCCTAAATTCTTCAATCTTTCAGAACAAATATCAACTCTACTTTTGGCACTAACTTCCCAGAAGTGTAATATACAATTTGGGAGGTGGATATGGGTATGCCGCCCCACGTATTGGATAACCAAATCTTCTGCATAGGTCATCCCAAGTGGTTTGCCACGTTTGGTGACTTAATGCCTGGGTTCATGGGGTGAGGCTTGTCCGGATCCTGATGGCAGATGACCTGGACCCACTGAACCCGAGATTCCTGTCCACCCTTCACACCCTTTTCCTTACCAGAAGTTTCTCCACTTACAAAGATCCTCCTCACAGCATTTCCAAAGATGACATAGGTCCTGGGAGAAATAATTTTTCTCAGGGCCTCCTGTGTGGAGCTACGTAAAAAAAATATGCGTCTGCCCACCAACTGTGTGGCAGGCCAGATCGGAAGAGACTAATTGAGGAAGACTTTTTGACCTCTCCTGTCAGTTCCTCATCCCTCATGCCTTGCACCGCAGTAGGAGGGATAGATTCATATTCCGTCACTTCTGGATACATTCCTACCTACCCCTCATAAATTTTTCCTTCCCAGTACTTCCTTTCCTTCCTTTCCTATAAAGACCCTCCACACAGCATCCCCAAAGATGATATAGACCCTGATGGGAAATATTTTCCTCAGGGTCTCCTGTGTGGAGCTAATGTAAAAAAATATACGAGTATAGTTAGTAATATTGAGGGTAGCAAATATGTGTGCAAGGTCGTATTTTCTCCAAGCATATATAATATAATATAATAATAATCTTTATTGAATGAAATTTGCAAGATTATAACTTAAAAGTACCCATTCAGTGTTAATGTTTACAGTGGTTTAAAATTACATAAGTACAAAAGGATATCAACAGAAAAAAATATAAACATGAACAGTAGATAAATAAAAAATTGAAAATAGTTATAAATTTTGGTTTTTCAGTAATCTGCCTCACTGGGCTAGCCTGTATTGAGGCAGTAATTTTTAAATCAATTTATAATACTTATAAACATACCTACACTTTTATTTAAAAAAGTAATCACATAATAGATTGGTTGCATAAACTTTCTTATAAGTGTGTTTATCAGAAGTGATTTCTCAGGTACGTATGTTTTTGTATGTTCCAGGTTTGTATGAATTTAATATTTCATTTACTGTTTCTTCCTCACTAACTAATCATCACACATCCTTGCCAAATAACTCAGTCTTGCTCGCACTCCTTGCCTCATTCGCATTCATACATCGTGGCATACATAAACTTCTGAATTCTAACTCTTGTCCTGGTCCGACTCAAATATTTGGAAAAATATTTGATCGTGAAATGTCTTCCGTAAATGGCGTCCCCAACTTCTGATGCATTTCGTATTGGCGTCTGTATTCTCTTTATACAAATTTCTTAGTTCATTCGCTCTTCATGCCCAAACAAATTAAGCATCCCTTTCTCATTACGCTTTTTTATTATTTAAAAAGAAAGACAGACACACCCGGGTTACAAATAACCCGACAATATTTGAAAATCTCCTATTACCACTACAGGAAGCGGAAAATGTTGCTCGAGTCCGGATGGAGGACTTAGCCCATTGAGGTATATAAATAGAGAAGCAAACTTCATTACCGCTCATCGAAAAAAGCGTAACCACTCTACAACTGCAACGACGTAGCTTTGGAATCACTAAACATTTGAAAGTAAACATATATTTGTCTCACTTGCACAAGTCACGAGAACATTACCACCGCTAGGATTAGACAAAGCCAGAAACGCAAACCTGCAATAGCGGCTTGGTGTTGCATACCATGAGAAATTTTACCCAAAATAAACAATGAAATAGTTTTTTTTACGTTAGTTTGTAATAAAATAAACTTATTTAAATTATTTTAAATATGTATTTTTTATTATACGACTAAAAGAATGCACAACTAATGAAATAATGAAGTCATTATTTGTTCCAATATTTTTTTATTGAACCAATAGTATATAATACTCAAACCGAAATTGTTTCAAAAGTTCTTTTCTCAGCAATCGAATTATTTCCACCCACTTCTCACGGCGTGCTGCATCTTATGGTACCCTGCAAAATTATTAATATAAAATACGTAAAAAAATATAATTACTTACTAGATTATTCATTGATAAACTAAAATAAGTTTTAATGAAGTATGTTGTATGTAGATTAAAACATAATTTTTATTAAGTATTTTAATATGGTTACCTCCATAGTAACTTATTCCATAAACTATGTATTCTGCCATTAATGTGGGAAAATCAAAACGACTTTTTAGTGGCAACACTGAACCTATATTACAGTATTTGACATTTTATTTCATTTTCTGCTTTTTTTAATTAAATGTGAATATGTAAACAATAAACTTTGGTGTGGAAAGTAATTCCACTTGCTTTATAATGTTGAATCGCATTTTTTCGCGACGCATTTAACCATTTTGGTGATAGTTTTGATCGCGTATCGTCCGGCACAAGTCGGTCGGCATCACAATGAGCACTGAACTGACGTTAGCAGGGCATATGCTTTTGGACATATGTACAGTGGCAATGCTTTGGCGCGGTCGTTAGTCATCTAGTATATATATATATCAATGACTTAGCCAGTCGAGGAATCGAATACGGGGTCCCTGGGTGGGACCCAAACACGATGCCAACTGGTCAAATGCAATAAGAATAAAACTACTTGTCTATAATACTGTATTCACCCCAGCGTATAAGTATAAAAAATCGACACAAAATAAATTCGTTATTATCCATGCCAACTTATTGGTAAAACGAATTTTTGAAGTCGATTTTAGGTTTGAAGTTTGTAAATTATTCACAAAAATTATAATTTTATAATAATTATAATATTGGGGGGCCAACTGTCAAGGGATCAATTCTCGGGTCACCATAGTTCCGTATATAACCTATTATTTATCCGATTCCTCTTTCATGTCTCAAAATACCTTTAAAAAATCTTGGCGGTGCCACTGGTATCTAACAGCTATTCAATGCATTCATCGTAAACAAAATCATTAAAAAAATGTTTTTTAATTTTCATGAATTAAACTTCATAATACTATTATAAACTTATTTTATTACCTGAACTAACTCTTGCAGCAGTGCAGCCTTAATAATAGAGTTACATTCAAGCCGGAAATACCAAATTTCCCCAAAAGAGGCCATGCGGTACGGAGGTTCTACTTATGGAGTTTCCTTTCATACATTCGCAGTAAGCATCGGAAACCAAAGTACAGTTTTCCTCTGTACAGAACTATATCAGAGCGTAGTTTTCCTCTGTAAATATCCAAACTCGACCGCATGTTCTACCACGTACCTACCTGGTTATTAATGCATGGCTGCGCGGGCTTTTTCACATAAAACTTAAATTTGGGATTGAGACCGAAATACTTAAACAAACTGATTTCTTATTTTATTAATAAAAATTTATGGTATATGCATTATAATTTGCAAGCACGGGATGTATAAGTTCCCTAGGCTCTCTGAGCTCAATGCTCAAAATTATCTTAACGATTATGAATCTAACTTTGCGCGAAGAAACATCACAAATAATGGCGATCCGACATATAAAAACAGTTTCACTAACCTTAATTATCGATTTATGCAATATCGGAGGCCTAATCGAAATATTAGTCCATTCACTTGAATCAATTTCAGTAATTTTCGTAATTTTTTAACAAACACAGTTGTCAAACTTTACACAATAGGAGTTAAATTCACAATGATTCACAAAAATTTCAAAACACAGAATCGAGATAGATATTTTTACAGGTCACAATAAGGTATTTAAAATAAATATCCTTTAACTCCACTTTTCTCCCCAATCCGACGAACGGGCGAGATCTCTGATTCATTATAGTTTGATATGATGTCTGATGATTTAGCAGTTATTCGAACAATATTGTAGTGTCGCTGAAAATCCAAAGAGAGGGCGCCGAACACCATTCTTGAGATATAAATGTATTTAATTATTATTTTCAGGTAAATATAAGAAAAAAAAATTACAATGTTTAACCAGCACATGTCTAGTCTGATTTTATTTATTTGTGTTTTGAATTATAATATATAAGCCAATAAAAATTCTGGATTGTTTGATTTTTTGTGAGTTAAATATTATTTTAAAAAAATAGTCTTGCCCTACCTTCTGTGATAGTATAGTGAAAAAAAAATAAAGAATAAAACCTCATCGCAAGAATTTCTTTTGGGTAGTTTTTTTTTTTTAAATTATTATTGAAACATTTATTATAATTACAATTTTACAACTAAATATTTTTTTTTTTTTTTTTTTTACTACCCTTCCATTAAAAGCATTTGCTTGTGTATGGAAGGGGAGTGTACATAAATGCTATTAGTTATTAGTTAGGTATAAGTTAGTACTTAAATAATTAATTGTACATAAATATATGTGAGCTGCAGTATTTATTTGATAATGGTGTGTTTTTTTTTTTTTTTAAAGAAAGAATGTTATGGAGAACTAAGATATTTGTAAGATTAGTTGATAGTAGTTCTTTTCTTAAGAACATCTTTAAAATGTCTCTTGACAGAGAGCAGCATTCGGGCCTTATCATTGATGCTTCTGATTTCCTCTGGTAGACGATTGAAAAAAGTTCTTCCCTGATAAGTATAATAATGCTGTGCAAAAGACGTATTTAGTTTTGGGCATAGAAAAACATGTTTAAGTCGAGTTCTGTTTTCATTTAAAAATGGATATTTATCTTTTTCTTTTATTATTTGAATTACTGAATTTTTAATATATAAATCTTTAAATGTGGGTACTTGAAATTCTTCAAACAGGCGTTCTGTTGGGTAGTCTAAGGATTTTTTTAATATAATTTTAATAATTGTTCTTTGTACAATTTCTATTGGAAGAAGGTAACATTTATACGCGGATCCCCAACTAATAATAGCGTATTGTAGAGTGGATTGAACTAAGGCATAGTAGATTAAATATAGATTTTTTATCGACAGAAAATTTCTAATTCTTAAAAATATATATATTAATTTTCTGATTTTGTTTACTACTTGACATATTTGTTCCTTCCATTTCAGATTTTTATCGATAATTACGCCGAGATATTTAATTTTATTTGTTGTTTTTAATATTGTACAGTTTGATTTGCAATAATGTTGGTTGTGAATTTTAGTGTTATCGTGTATGACAATGTTAAAATTTTTGGGAGCGTCGTTTGGATGGATTGCAAATGGAATTACAAATGTCTTTTCACTATTTAGTGATAGTAAATTAGTGTCGAAAAAATTCTTAAGCGTATTGATGTCTTCTGTGGCCTGTAATTCTACATTTTCCCAAGTATTTTCACTTATTATTAAAACTGAATCGTCGGCGTATGATGTAATTTGACCATGTAGATGTTGAAAAAAAATATCGTTTACATATATGGTAAAAAGGATTGGTCCAAGCACTGTACCTTGGGGGATTCCAAAGCTTGAAATCTCTTGATCACTATTAATACGATTGATTTTTACCACTTGAGGGCGGTTTTTTAAGTAGTTGGTGATCCATTTAATCGCGTTGCCTTTTATGCCAATATCATTTAATTTTTTTAATAGTATCTCATGGGATATGCTATCGAAAGCCTTTCTGAGGTCAATAAATATGCCCGCACATTTTTTACCTTTATCTAATGATTCGTAAATGTATGAAGTTACGTTAGCAATTGCATCTTGTGTGCTGAGTGATTTAATAAAACCAAACTGGTTTTTGTGTAGTATTTTATTACTATCTAGGAAATTTACCAATTGTTTTTTTACTATTTTTTCAAAGATCTTTCCTATGTTAGAAATTAGACAAATTGGGCGATAATTCGTTACTTGGTGTGGATCACCAGATTTGTAAATAGGTGAGATTATTGTGTTTTTGTAGTTCATTGGAAATATTCCTTTCGTTAAACTCAAGTTTATTAAATGAGTGATGGGTTTTATTAAGTAAGATTTCATAGATTTTAACATGTGTGCCGTAATAGAATCAAAACCGGGAGACGAACCTCCTTTCATATTTTCTATTATTTTTAAGATTTCACATTCTGTTGTTATTTCAAATGTTGAAAGTATATTACGTTTCTGTAAATTTTTATTTTTATGTTTTTCCGGGTTAGAAGGTTTATAAATATTTTTCGCAAGATTTTTTCCAACATTTGCAAAGAAGGAATTAAATATGTTTGCACATTGTTTAGGCTGTAAATTGGCATCTATAATTTTTTTATCATGTTCGATGTACTTAATATTTTGTGTTTTTTTTGTATTGTCTATGGCCAAATTCACAGTTTTCCACATTTGTTTATGGTTATTTTCTGAAGATAATATTTTATTTTTAAAAAACTCTTCCTTACTTTTTTTAATATAAGATGTTAATTTATTTTTATATTTTTTATAAAAAATATATGCTTTTTCATCATGGGGATTTTTAAAAGTTGTTTTATAAAGTTTTTCTTTGTTTCTGATAGATATTATAAGTCCTTTGGTAATCCAAGGTTTTAAACATCTTAATTTTGATTTTATGTGTATTATTATTTCAGTTGTCGCATTTTTAATGTGTTGTGACAGGATTTTTTCAAAGTTAGTCGAACATATTTCAGTATCATCACTCTTTAAAACATTGTTCCAATCTTCCTTTTTAAGTTTTTCAAAGAGAATAGTCATGTCTATTGTTGATTTTTTGGGTATTAAATTATGTTTTTTATGTTAAATATTATTATTATACAGAAGTAAGCATGAATGATGATCAGTTATGTTAGTTTTCCAAACAATTGATTTTAGTTTGTGAAGATCTTTAATGTTTACGTTTGTCCAAATGTGATCTAAACAAGATGGAGTATGTTCTTTTATTTCTCTAGTATTTTTATTTATGCAAGATATGAAATTTTGTTCAGTCATACAATTGATGTATTCAGTTTTGTTATTATTTTCTATTTTTTCATTAATGTTCACATTAAAATCACCCACCACGAAGCAGAGTTTATTTTTTAATTTTAATAATATGTATTTGAGGTCATTAATAAACGTTAATATGTAATAATATGTATTTGAGGTCATTATATTCGACAAATTTGTCTACCAATATAAATAAATCAGTCGTTTTAATTTGAATTTACGTCCAACAAAATGCTTTTTAAATCGTTGCTTAACCCCCGACGCGAGGACCAATTGTGTGTCTGTCTGTGGCATCGTAGCTCCAAAACGAAATCTGACATGATCTAGATGGTTCTAAGCTACAATTCATGAAAATGTGTTAAGGCGTTTCAAGGTCATCGGCTCTTTTTTGTCGGGGGTCGCTTAAAATTTTGAAAATTTTACTTATTATTTTAGCGTATTTTTATGATAAATGGAAACATTTTGATTAATATTTTTAATGTGAATAACACGCAATAGTCCCCAGTGAGACTATAGCATCCCCAATTGGGGTATGTTGCGAGGCTGACGGTGGAGCAGGGACGGAGAAAGGTAAGAGGAAGGTGGGAAAGTACCTGGTTATTCAGTTCTGGTCACTAAACACGGCTAAAGCAATTTAAAGCAACGTTTCATTTCTGAATGGTGGTTTTACACCAGTGATACTGCGAGTAGGTACTTTCTCCTCTGGAACGTGCCGCAAATATATCTTATGGAACAGGAGTAACAAAATTTACCTACTTGTGATTTGAACCTTGCCCCTCAACCACGAAGGCCGTCATTGTTATCTTTAACTCACAAACACATATTTTTTTAAATCCTCTAATGGCCAATTTTCGTAGTTTAAAACACAAATAAATAAATCCGTACATTTTCGTTATTTGTTTTTGGGGTGTTGTGCCGTGTTGCGCTACCTCCTTCTTTAGCCAACGTTTCGGACATCGTTGCAGTGTCGATCATCAGGGCAGATCTGGCAGATCCGGTAGTTTTTAAATCCCAAATAAAAACACTTAAAAAATAAACTAGAACATAATCTCTAAAAATATTTCATCACCATATCAAATTGAAAGCAAGTACATACGCATTATTTGCAGGCACCAAATTGTTACAACTTTATTATATGTACCTACTCTGACAATACTGTCAGTTATTATGTCCACTTGTCTTCATGAATATATATTTTATTAATATAAGTACTTGTAATAACATACTCTGTGTAACTATGCATTTTACAATGGCACTCCAAAATTCAAGCACGAGAAATGTTTTCTCTTTTGAATTGGGTTGTTTCATTAAAAATAAATTTACATAATGTTATTAGCTTTAAGAACCAAATGTTTTACTATGAATCTGTATACGTATGTATTTAAAAAAAATAAAATAAAATAAAATAAAAAATGTCTAAAAACAAATAACGAAAATGCTTTTGGCCGTGAAAATCTTAAAACTTATCAAATCCGTACTAGATGTTTGCTACACTTTTCGTATAAAAATGTGTTTTTTTAGTGTAGTTAAATACAGCTGATAAATTGAGGAAAAGTACCAAAGGAATATGCAATACAAAATAGTTGTAAGTGAATGATATGCAACGACTGGGAAATGGTAAATAAATAAAAAGATCCAACTACAGTGCTACACGAATCATTTGAAAATGTTTATACTGGCGCAGACCCATGATAAAATCCCGGAATACTTCAACTATTTTTTTGATTTGTGAAGCCGAAGGCATTTTTTAAAAACATTATTTAACCCGGTATCATTATTTCCTTTCATAAGAAAATATTCTGATTGTGGGAAGAAAAAAATTCTGGATTGTGGGAAGATTGGTGCAATCCTCCATATTCCAAAAAGCATTGTTTGTGGAATTAGGGAGGGTTAGGATAGAGGAAAGAAGGAGGGCATCAAAATCGTAATTTGAGTTTGATTGAAAAAAAACTTATCCACAAAACTTATAAAAGAGGGGATAATAATCAATACAGAAATTATAGTTTCCAGTAGTTGTTTAAAATAATAGTACATAGTGTTAAGTAAAAAGTTATTAAAGAAAATAATAGTTTAATAAAAAATTATAGTTTTCATTTAAGTACGGTTAGTTTGATTTTAAACGATTTAAGGGTACAATGGAAAATGTCTGTATCTCTTAGGACATCATAAGTTTGGCAGATACGCCCGAGCAAGGAGTTTTGTGCGTATTTGTACGAGTTTTGTATATGAAATAAGGTATTCGATCTGGTATTGCGTTCAGGGCAACGAAATGCAATCCTTTTTAACAAGGCTGGCGAGCTAATGAGGCAGTTCACAATTTTCTACAGAAACAGTACATCAAAAATATTTCTCCGTTTGTAAAGAGCAAAAGGGTTACACTGATGATTTTCAAAACAATACAAAAGGTGTTTCAAAAAATTTTTTTTGAATGTTTTCAATTCGGATAATATAAGTTTGGTATTGAGGATTCCAAATGACAGATGCAAATTCGAGATGAGATCTTACATATGCCATTTATAGTAGTTAAAGTGTAAAATATTTATTGAACGTTTTGTGACGCGAAGAATGAAGCCCTGTTGTTCTATCGATTATTTTTTTGAACACATCCTAAGTTGAATTATGAACGTATCTCAAGTCGATTTTGAACGCGTGCATAATGTACGTCACAAGTTCTCAACATGGGCGATAATCCGGAGAAAATTAGGAGGCGTAGATGGCACAATGAGGGCGTGGACAGTTAAAAAAAGTGGTCTAAAAAGTAACAAAAATACGCTAATCACGACCTATAATAAAGCAAAGTAAACTTTAATAATTGTTAATTTTTGTTATTTTACGTATTGTAATAATTTTTATCAAGGGTGCGAAAATTCGCATATTTCGGTAGTTCGGAAAGTGGATGAAAATTGAACTGAAAAATTCCATTACTTTCAGATCTACATTACATTGGATGATATGATTTTATTTTTCATTATATAATATTATTATCTAACCCCGTGGAGGAGGGGGTGGCTCAATTGTCCGATCCGGGGCTGGCATGCACAAGGAACGTACGTGGATCCAATATGCTTTGGTAAATTAATTACTATGAAAGGAACATTTGTAAAAAAATGGTAATTTTTTTCATGCGGCCCTGTCCCCACATTTCTCGATATTTCTCAAAACGTTTCTGCGTTTATTCAGTAACCATATTCAGGCGGAACCATAAGATGTTGGAGACACCTTTAGTAAGAAAGGTAAAGAGTTCAGCAATCCAGGTACCTATAAATAGAGTTCCCCTTTCTGGGAAGATAAATGCGGGAAGAGATTGTGGCTCCGGCGTTCATTTCAATAGAACGGTCTATAAAATTGTTCAGCGCAAAATATTTTAAACTTAGAAAACTTCGAGGGGTGGAAGCTTACGAATAAATGCTTTTCTAAGGAATAAAAATTGTGAAGTGTTTTATAGATTTTTAGTCGTCGAATAAGTACCATGTTTGCTGATAATACTTTCGTGGATGTCGTGTGTTTTTGAAGTTTGTATTTTACTCTGCAAAACTGTTGGAATACGCTGAAATATTTTACAATTTGACAAAATGAATAGTTTACGATAGCATTACAGGGAATTCGTATGAAGAATTTAATTTTCAAAGAAAAGTTCCTCTTAATGGTTTTAAATAATATGTGATGCCATTATTTGTTTAATTAATATACTATTTATTTTAAAGTAACTCTAGGTCAGTTAGCTAATTTAGGGCTTCAGGTGTAAAACAAATATATTCTGGGTTTTACACACCTAAAAAATTCACAAAAAACTTAAAATTGAGATGATATCAAAAGTCTTAATTCAAACTGTCAAAAGATAATAACATAGTCTTGAGTCTAGATTCTAGACTATGTTATCTTACCAATTTTTTGTACTTTTCTTAGTAGGTACTAGTGTACTATTTTTCTATCTTAGATGGTGGAGTATTTTTATATTTATTTTTTTTATTTTTTTATTTCGTTCTTGACTTTGATTTAGTTTTGTGTGCTTTTTTTTAAAGAAAGACAAACATTCCCGGGTTACGAATAATCCAACAATGTTTGAAAATCTCAATACTACCATCACAGTAAGCCGAGCATGTTGCTTGGGTCGTGATGGTGGACTTAGCCAATCGAGGAATTGAACACGCGACGCCCGCGGTGGGACCCAAACGTCCAAACGACCACCGACCGGTTATACCGGACACTGACTGTGTCTTAATTTTGTTGCGCTTATTTAGATGTTCTCTGTAATAAATAAAAAAAATACAATGTGTTAAAGCCCATTAAATTAAAAGAAATGATGAAAACTATTAAAGTCGTCATAAAAAAACTAAAATAATCTCCGTTGGCCTAAAATCTAAAGACTAAGGTCGCTTTTGTTCTTTCATATGGTGAGGGTCAGAGGGGGATATCTAAGTTTGCGAGCCAGGAGTCGCCCTATGAACCTCATCTATCCTTGTAGGGAATGAAGGGAGCGGGTATTCCTTCGGTGGTCTGCACCACACCGCATTCGCACATATATGTATACATCTATATTGGATTGGTACATATATTTCCGTCTCTTTAAGACCCCATACATACACAATGGCTTTGGGACTACCTACATTATCCTATTTATTAATGGAAGCCCAGAGTTTATGAGGCAGTAATCACACAGGCTGTCTCTTAGTGGGTTTGTGCACGAGATGGGCATTTCTCAAGTCAGCCGATCGCCACTCAAGAGTCCACCTATATTCTGATGTGAGAGCTATTGCTATTATGATTATTGTAACTAGTTGTATTGTAACTTTACTGCTAGGCCCTGCGGGCGGCTTTTGCTTCGCCTTCGTCCAGTAAGTGTTGGTGACTATGATGACCATTTTATAAATCCAATGGGAAGTGGTTCCAAAAATAGCCCGTACCTCGGTTCCACTGATAGCTAGTCACCGGGACAAAGTGATGCAATCGAAGCTGGGTTCTGAAATTTAACCACGCAGACAGAAGGCTATTAATACTATTCGATTGTATCGTTGTACCAACTTACTTAGTTATAACTAGACATCGGATTATATGCACTAACAAAGTGCCAAAATATGCATGCAAATATGCACTAAAAAAGGCCGAAATATGCACTAAAAACTCTTGATTTGCCCAAAATATGCACAATGCAAAATCAAAAAACCATTTGTATTTTTATATATTTTAATTAAAGACCGTACAAAAACAGCGAAATATTCTTAAAATTATGCATAGTTTTTGTGATAATATACAACTAAGTATTTTTCCAAATTTTCGAGATCAAATTTGTGACGTTTGTACCCGTTTAGACAGGGTATGTATGACCTTTGCCATTGATGTAGGCATTAATGTTCTTCATGTCTTCAAGACTCGGGTTTTTAAGCAAAATAGAGTCTAACTTTTTACGAATCTTTTCTGATATTGAATTAGGAAGAGCGTTGGCGAGTTCGATCATTGTTTTCAGTATTTCTATTGCTTTAAATAGAGGAAGGTTTTTTGTTTCCAATTTTTTTATGGCATCTGGTAACTTGTGGAAATGTATTGAGATGAGAGCGATATTCTGTTTAATGGATGCGTCTTCAAATGCTAGCTTGCTTGAATGAATTGCAATGGCCTCAGAACTGTCAAATTGCCCAACTACTTGTTTTACGGCCTCAAAATGTTCAGCATAGAATAATACTGCCTTTAGCCAAGAACCCCATCGAGTAATTATGGGTTCTGGCGGCAATGCTAGATTTGGCAATTGCTCTTTATAAGACTGCACACGCGACGGTGCTTTTAAAAACACTTTTTTTGTAGAGGAAATCAATTTATTAACATTCCCATACTCTTGCCGTATCTCTTCTGCAAGGCAATGAAACCCGTGAGCTAAGCAGGTAATGTGTAGTAAATTTGCGTAGTCGTAGTCGTTTGCGTAATTTTGTGTAGTCGCTCGCTCGGGTCAATCAGTTCTCAGTTCAGTCAGCCACCGCGCTCGTGCCCTACGCGTCATTGTCACCTAGCTCCCTATACGTAGATGATAACTCCCGCTATTAAACGAAATATGCACGATTTGGGAAAAAAAGCTGAAATATGCATTAACGTCGTAATAAGAGAGTAATATTCATTTGCATATGCAAATATGCAAATGCATTTAATCCGATGTCTAGTAATAACGTTGCTTTATTTATAAACCGCATCGGAGAGGGCCATTTTTTTTAATTCGACGGTTAAAAAGAAAAAAATATCTCTTTAGTAAGTTAAAGTACAAAAATGTAAATGTATATAATTTTTTTTAATAATTGAAAAATATCACGTCTTTTTTCCGGCACTATTTCATTTACATTTACGCTTAATCAAAATTAATTATTTTAATAAACATCAATTTGTTTATTAAAATTATCATCCACGTTAATTTTCCAAACTGTTATCATTTTAGTGGAGTGGTCGGTTTGGCACTTACTCTATCTTTTAATATTTGCTGCACAAATTACATTGGTTATAGATGTAAAGAGAAAAAAGGTAGGAGAATATTTTTAAATGCTACAGAAATCGTTAAAGATAAAAATTTTTCGTGAAAATTTAATCTTCTTGGTCAAATAAAAATGTTATTGAAAATAAAATACCAATCGTATAATAATGTGTGTTCTAGATGTTCATACTTATAAACAGGTAAATAAAGTTAAAAATTTTAAAATATACCTGAGACATGTTTTGCAACGTTAAACAAATTAATTACTACATTTTGCCCACAGATTTCTTTTCATTATGGCAAGTTCTCACCCGATCTATTCTGTGATCTATTTCATTCAATATTTGGAGTAGATCAGTGAGAACAGGCTATCCATTTCATTTATTTTACATTAGATCCACACCGGAAGCCCCGAGGAAAAAAAATCCCTCAAGACCTATGTCATCTTTGGAAATTCCGCGTGGAGACTCTTTAAGAGCAAAGGAAAAAGAGAAAGTTCTAGGAAAAAGGTACTTATAAGGGGTTAATAGGAAACTAGGGTTAATGTGTCCAGGAGTGACGATCGCATGAATCCATCCATCCCACTGCGGTGCAAGGAGATGTGTCGGGAGAGTCCGACTGGAGATGTCTAAGTCAGCTGAAGATGTCTAGCCAGTCTCTCCCGATCCGGTCCGCCACGCAGTAGGTGAGAAAACGCATTTGCCAAACAAACCTCATCCCTTTAACCCGGGCACCCATGCTGTATCACCGAATGAATCACCATAGCGAACCACTAGGGGTGACCTATGGCAGGGGTGTTGGTTTTCTACCCATAACCACCTCCTAAATTGAAATTGCTCTATGTCATAGAACAATTTTAGCCTGATAAAAATATTAACCTAACGTTTATTCGAGTTCTACTTTAGTTCGTCAAACGGTTCATCCTGTAGAATAGATCGTAAAATAGATCAGACGAGCTGTTCTATATTATTTTTTGTGGGAACGAGATAGTTCTCGGCCGAGATCTGCTGTCAGATTTGTATGATTTTATATGGCTATTTGCTTTTTCTACGGGCCGATGTCAGAATATCAGCTGTGAGCTGTCACGTATTTTAGTTTAGGTAGTTTTAAACACGAATTAATGCAATTATGCACGAGTATTTATTCATTTAACAGCATTAGAAAATCACGCAAATCTGACAAGAGATCTCGCCCGATATCCGTCTCGATCGAGATAGATATCCGGCGAGATCTCTTGTCAGATTGTCAGAATGTTGTTAAATTAATAAATAATCATGCATACTTTTAATCAATGAAATACGTGACAGCTCACAGCTGAACTTCTGACATCGGCCCATAGAAAAAGCAAATAACAGCCATATAAAACCACACAAATCTAACAGCATATCTCGGCCGAGAACTACCTCGTTCCCACAAAATATATAGTATACCTCGTTAGTTGAGATCGCGGCTTTATAAATGATACAATCCCAAGCAGAACTTTTGAGCTTTTAAAATCATTTCATGTAAAAGGACCAAAAAAATAAGTAGTTAACATAAATTTGTACCTATCTTTCTACTGTACTTTTGCAACTAATATTATAATCTACAGTGAAGGACGATGAAATATCAACTGTTAATCATGGAATGTGCAATGTTTTTAATATATTATCATCAGCGTGCAAAATCATAATTTATTTAAGCTTAATCTTTCTAATTAAAGAGTGTTTATCGTTTTTGGCTACGAAAATACAAGATATCATCGTATGTTTCAAACTTAACACTTTAAAAAAATATATAAATATCTCACAAGAGTCCCAACAGCTCCCGTCTGAAGCTAGTGAGACCATAGAATCCCAAATTGGGGTATGTTGTGAGGCTGAAGGTAGTGGGAAAGGGAAAGAGATGGGGAAGATAAAGACCTGGCTATTCCGATCTGGTCACTAAACACGGATAAAGCCATTTCAAGCAACGTTTCAATTCTGAATGGTGGTCTTACACCGGGCGATATTGAGAGTATCTTCCACTCTGGAACGTGTCGCAAATATAAACATATTATTTTAAATGATTTAACACAAATTAATCCAATAAAATTTATTTGCCCAAAAGTCGTCAACCACTGATTAAATTAAACGTATGCCGAAATGTATGTACGCGCATAACTTCCAAACGACTGCACCAAACTGGATAATTCTTTTTTTTGTGTTCGTTATTGTCAGGACAAGGTTTGTATAAAACTAGTGGTGATCTGGCATTATGAAATTTGTATAAAAAAATGCAATAGGTGGCACGCGAGCTGTTTGAAAACTGGATGTACCAGGACTGATTGTATGGAATGCGGGAGGGGGGAGGGGGAGGGAAACTCGGGTAGAGGGTTCGTGGTAGGGGGGAGGGGGGGAGGGGAACACGGGAGAGGGTTTGCGGGACCGAGAGGGGAACGCGAGATGGGAAGGGGGAGCGGGAGAAGAAGGGGAGGCGGAAGGGGAACGGGACGAATGGGAAAGGACACGCAGGGAGAAACAATTTCTTTATTAAATGGCATAGCAACGCATGCCGGGCACCAGCTAGTAAATCATATTTATGTCGGTGGTTTCGTCCACTATCATCTCTCGGAGTTAATTGCACCGCATTATTCAGGATTGCATGATTTGTAGTAATCTACCTGGATGCTGCTGATAACCGTTGATTAAAGATCAATATGTGATTTGTCAACGTTTTAATTGAATCTGTTAATACAAATACTTATAGACATTTACATTATAATCGCCATGACACTGTGCACAAACTAACATTGAGTGCAACAGCCTATCATGGGGTGAGGATTTGTCCAGGTCTTGGCGGTCGATGCGTTTGCCCACGTGCTGCGTGGTGGACACGATCGAGAGAGACTGGTTGAGGGAGGTATTTTATCCTCTCCAGCCAGAATCTCTCGACCCATCGCCTTTTCCGCAGTTGGAGGGATGGATTCATCCGTCCGTCACCCCTATAAGATTGACCCCAGATTCCTACCTACCCCTCATACCTTTTTTTATTCCCAGAACTTCCTCTCCTTTATTTCCGTGAAAATACCCACCACCCATTATCCAGAAAGATGATATTGGCCCTGAGTGATTTTTTTTTGTCGTTGTTCGTTGTTAGAATTTTCAATTGAGAAATTTTTTTCCTCAGGAAAAAGTTCTTGACATATAAAAATCAGAGTGTGTAATTCACACGCGGTAGAAAAAAAACTAGAAAGTTGCTAAATATGTCGCTTTCTTTCCTTTTGCTTGTTTTTTTAAAGTTGTTTGAAGATTGGATTATTGATTTCACAAAATAAAAAATGTTTTTTTTGGATTTCGTAGGATTCGAACCCCCGTTCGCTTGATGTCTGTCTCTCTGGCCGCTGAGACTTGTCAGACACCTTGACAACTACTGGGATAACGAGTACAGATGATTGATATTTCTTGCCTAGCTGGAAGCTTGGCTAAGAGAGAGCACGACTTAATAATGCAATTGTTTAAATACCCTGTTGTCTCCCTGTCTCTCTCAGTACTCGGAAAGTCATGTAAACTATTTAATAACAACTATTTAATCGACTGCATAATTTAAGATTGACTCCAACGGTTCTAACCGATTTTACTGCACGTTGCCAATCCCATGTCTCATTCCTTTACAATCAGAAATAATCAAAACTACCAGTCTATCTTTTTTCGAAAAGCCTGATGAACAATGAATTCAAAACTCCAATAGGCCGCTTGCACGGACTTCATAACGACTTGGAAAAAATCGTGTGGATAGATTTTTTTACTAAGATTACGAAAATGTTAGTAAAAAATTTTAGAAATGTATAGTTTTTTTATTTTAAAATAAATTAATCCATTATTTGGGCTCGTGACGTCACTACATGAAAATATCCCATCTCCGAAAATGTTCCTATTAATTTTATAAAATTTCACATAATTTTTTTTTTTTAAATGACATCACTTTGATTTCAGGCGAATTTTTGAATTTGACATTTAACGTTCACTAGATTTATTGTTTGTTCTCTGCGAACGTATCATTTGGTTTGATTTTTTGACAGATGTTTTGAAGAGAACTCCGTACATTTTACGTTGTCCGTACGTGTTTTAGAGGTATAATGATAATGGTGCGGATTTTAACAAAATCAAATTTTATAATATTCTTATTATTATTATAATTTACAAGTACAAGTATATTACATTTGATTTAGTAATATAGACGTTGAAAATTATAATGTTTTATGATCAATATATTTATGACATTTAATATTTTTGGTATGCCTCGTTATTCTCCTGTGTCATTCGTGTGGAAAACATTCTTTTTTTTAAATGATTTTCGGCTATGTAATTATCGTTTTTTTGCACCTATAATATTATGTCCCGTCTTTCCGGTTTATAAAAAATGGTCTGATTTTTCGGATTGAAATTTTTAAATAATCGCCTGGGTTTCAAAAATACGATTAAAAAAATACAGAATGTCTTAGAATATTTGCCTAAACCGGATTTTTTTTAATGTGATGCAAGTGGCCTATTGCGTTGCGGTAAAAGCAGACCCTTGCACTTGTAAACTCCAAAAAAAATTTAATAAAATCTATTTATAACTTAAATAAATGTGAGAGCACTCATATCCTCGTGTGTACTTCCCCAATTCAGAAAGTTATTAAGTGTTTAACTTCCTCGAGCGCCCAAAGCCGCGAATGAGTTCATTACCAGTGTGAACAGTTACGACCCAGTGATACGAGACTAATCAAATTACACACTCTGCTATCTTCATTCGCAAGTTCTGGAGTTCCGGACCTAAACCAGGGCGCCTGTCCAGAACACAGTGGCGTGTCTTAACTAAAGAATCTGGTACATGCACCCTAAGGCTCATGAATCACGATATTATTATCCTTTCGCTTTATTTTTATGTAACAACATTTTTCAACATTTTATCTAATATCCTTCTATATTTTATCTAAATCCTTTTATGTAAAGCTAAGACATCGACTGTGTTTAGGAAAAAGGGGAAATTCCACAAAGTCAATATTTTAAAGGCCTAACTAAAAACTTTTCGAGAGAGAGTTTTTCATAAGAAAAACAATTAAATCTAGTTCAGTAATGATTTTTGATTTACAATTTAGATTTTTTTTTTCGCATTAATTCTAATTAATTACTAAAGTTGTTAAAGGAAATCCTTTACATCTGAGGGAGGAACCTTTTTTCATATCTCTATGAAAATATCTCACCTTTCTATTAATTATTGAGTGGCTCACACGCTTTTTAAAGACATCTATTTGAATTTCGATTTTGTTTTCTTGAATGAATGAATAAGGGGGAATCTTGGACGTGCGAATTATTCACGACATCCGAAACGCGGTAGATATACTCGTTATCGATGTCAATGCATTAGGTTGGTGGCAATCACGCATACACACGCGGATGTTAACGTATTTCGTGTTTTTTAAATTTTTTTTATTGAAAGAATAGATAATACATAATATAATCAACAAACAAGTCCTGCTAGGCCAATTGAATTGGCTTGTCAACAGGTGCTTATATTTTAGTTTCATATACATTTTTTAAATTTAAAATTTACATCTTATATCTACAGATTCAACATTTTTTTCATACATATCAATATAAATATTTTTTTTTCGATAGCTAATTTTTCACCGTATTCATTGAATTACATTGCTTTATAGTGTCAGGTAATAAATTAAATATCTTCGGTATAATGTATTCAAACCACGGACATATTAATATACCTGGACCTGCCCTAAGTGATAAAAACGTATTTTTTCCCCCTCCACATGGCGCCGGCTGGAGCTCCTCCTTGGAACCGGCTCGCTCCATGGGGAGGGGATAGAGCCTCACTTGAATCTAAAATGTGTGACGTCATCATTCTTGCCGTGAACAGCGAGAAGCTAACATCCATACATTTAACGAAATAACACGCCAAAACGGTAGATTGTGCTATTCAATATATCTACATTTCAATGTGCACATAGCGAATGTGGGCGGTTCTCCAGTGTGCTCGTCGCTGGTTACCAGGGTAAGTAAATTATGAAACATTTGTAAAAGTGTTTTAACTAAACACGGCAACAAAATATTGCTATTTGTATTGGGGCGAGTCTTTTTGGGGCGAACATTTGGCCTTAGCAAATATGTTATTAACGTGGTAAGCAATTCGCGCTCCCACGTAAAAAGGTCTATTCATTGATATTGTAATGCGAGATACCTATATACTGTCAGATTGATTGTTTAACGAATCACAGTCATCTTTCCCCTCTTCGCCCTCCATAGTTTGGTTTTGCCCCTCATCTGTAACTTCTTGTCTATCCATTTAGATGTCTATGATTCAAACGTTCTCTGTCCGTACTTATTGTTAAATTTCGGAACTATTAACCCGTCGTTGTGCGTGAATCTAGTGCTATATTAATGTTCTAATTTCTCTTTAAAATTGCATGTTGGAATTGCACGACATGAAGCTGTTAATATACGAAATAAATGTCGGCCGTATCCAATTGAAATTTGGCTCAGTTGGTAGCGTTATTAACCGGGGTCAGTCCCCGGGGAGGAAAGTTCTATCCTTAGTTCAAAAAAAATCTTTGTAAATGGTTACAAACTGGTCCAAGAGATGGCAACAGCCAGATCTGACATTGAAATTACGTAGATGTATTTATAGTAAGAAAACTTTGTTTTTGGCGAGTTCATTTTTATACGTATCGGAATATACCATTTACGGAAAAAAAAAAAAAAAAAAACTTTTTTTTCAGAGTTTAAATGTTAGTCGATGCAAATAAATAGATACTCAGTCATGTATGTATATAATAGAACTGCTGTAGGTCGTAAATTTTTGTAAACACACTGTGTCTCGGTACAGCTAAAAAATGGAATATTCGGCAGCACATGGAGAAAATTCGATTATGAACTGTTTTTCACTTTTTCGACAACTGTATGGTTAAAAAACTATTTGAGTCGGACCAACGCTTCGACGTATTTTTAAAAGAAACGGTGTAAAAGGCAGCTAAAACTCCGTAGCGACTAATTTATAGGTATTTAATCTAACCAATTAAATACCCAATTCGGATTCGATTTACTCGAAAACAAAATACCATTTAAAAAAAATTATACCACAAAAGAGATTCACCACTTTTGCGCTTGTTACATGAATCTCCGGACGGTGTGTTTAAGGAAAATTGCGAAAATGTTTAATAAAACACGACTCGTTTAAAATAGAGCAAAAATCTCGCAGGCATTATCTTAAACAGCATTTAAAGAAACACCGTGAATTTTTTCATACATATAACTTGTAAAATAACTGAAACAAACGTGGTAATAATAATTTTTGGAGCATACTTTGCGATTTTTTTCTATCGAGGGAATTTTATATAATTTGCGTTTCGGCGCGGGCAAAGTCTAGATATTATCTTTTTTTTTTTTTACATGAGCTCCACACAGGAGGCGCTGAGGAAAATAATTTTCCTCAGGGCCTATGTCATCTTTGGGGGTGCTGTGTGGAGGGTTTTTTTAGGAAAAGGAAGGAGAGGAGAGTTCTGGGAAGGAAAAGGGTTTTAATGGGGTGGGTAGGAATCTGGGGTTCAGTGTGTCTTGGTCATCCGCCTCCAAGACCTAGACAAACCTCACCCCATGAACCCGGGCACCCTTGCTAAATCACCAAACGTAGCGAACCACTTGGGGTGACCTATGGCAGAGGTGTTGGTTATCCAATAAAGGTTCCCGGGGCGGCGGTACCCATTCCCACCTCCCAAATTGAAAGGAAATATGTAATAAATCGGTGCAAATCCGGGTTGCGGGCCCTTTTAAGTCATTTCTTCTTTGTTACTCCGCTAGGGCAACTCTTAAATTAGGCGCATTATCCATAGTTGGATAAATATAATATAATTCAACTCTTCCGAGCATTAAACATGTTGTGTTCTCACAATCCCTTGCCGCAGAGTTTGTAGATATACAAATTTTCTTAATAGAATATTTATTAATTTTGACAGAGCCCATTTTTGCAAAGCCTCTAGTAACACCACTGACTGTCCCGTGATAAGATCCAACACTCCACATTATATAGATCGACTAGATTCCCACCGCATAACTTTCAGTATCTTCGGATTGGGTGTGAACGTGCAGCGGGCAAAGTCCTGCGGGCGGCTTGCGGCTGCATTTCAAGATATTATGCGCTCGGCGGACGTGCGGCCGCATTAGCGCATATTAAACGGGCTTTCCCAGACTTTGGCTAATTTACCTAAACCGACCAAGATTCATTGTTTAATATGTGTGAGAAACCACTTTCTTACATTCTTGATTACTTAGATATTATACTTTATAGAATTTTGCACTTAATTAATGAACTTCACAACTTTTTCACAATGGGTGTTTTTCCACCAGTCGTATGTGAAGCGTTTTGTAATGTTTGCATCCAGCAGTAAATATTGTTGATTTTTTTGTGTGAACCAACGCCTCTGCCATGGTGATCACACCACGAGATTCGCTAAGTTTGGTGACATAGCAGGGATGCCCGGGTTCTTGTGAGGTTTAACCAAGCCCTGGTAGTGAAGGCCTCTGTCCACAAGCTGCGTGGCGGGTTCGAATCGGAAGAGGCCGGTTGCGAGAGACCCTTTGCCCCCTCCACTGGACTTTCTAGACCCAGACTTGCATGACCAATTCATACGTCATTCCTCGAGAGATTGACCCCAGATTGATCAGTAGGATTTATAGGTTCAATTAGGAATTCCACAGAGCCGAACCCTCTGATATGAAAATATCTGGAGTCGGTGAATTTTTTTCCCATTTGGTCTCTGGTAGGTTGATATGTTGTTCTTGAATTGTTTTGTATTTATAATACTTATATAGTGCAATTGCATAGCGTGGATTGACTAGATGATCATTTGGGAAGTGTGTGAAAGGGTTTAATTTTTCCTGTGGGGAAAATTTAACCAGGACATTTAAATTTGACGCTCACTGCTTTAACAGTGAATACCTCCATGGGATTTAGAATTGTAGAAATGACCATTAAAGTACAGTCTGTAGGCGTGCCCACATCCTTCACCTAACAAAGTATGTAGGGGCATTGAAGGTCTAGATTCGTTTTATTAAATGTAGAGTCGTTCATTAAAAAAAAAGATTCTTGCGAGAGCTCCGAAGGGGCAACCATCATAAGTCGCCTAAACCGGGGCGGGACAGTGGTGGGTACTTCAATGACCCTAGATTCCTACCCACCTCTCACACACTTTTCTTTCCCAAAACTTTCTCTCATTCCTTTACTTAAAAATACTCTTCACGCCCAAAGATGATAAAGGCCCCGGGCGCAATTATTTTCCTCAGGGCGTCCCATATAGTTTTTAAATTTGTGCATTATAATTATTGTTAATAATTATTATTTTTCTGTATTTGCATAGATGTAGATATGAGTCATTTCATTTCTATATTCGCTATATTAACTTTCATTGATTTGGAAAAAAACTGCAAGAAACTGTCACATCTCTAGCGTAAATAGGTAACTGCATTTCAATTTTTTTAAATAATAAATTGGAGTTATATATTATCGAAAAGTGTTGATTTTTTTATGTAGGTGTAGCAATATTTAAGTAATTTTGATAAATAAAGTGGATATTGTTGGTGGTTTACTCACGATATAGAGGATTTTGAAACTCAAATGACCTGACACGGCAGGTTTAGAAACTCGCGCTTGACATACGATTGGCAAAATAACTGCTCGCGATTGGTTGAATTCCGATACATCGGGTTTTGATAGTAACTTTCTGAATGATATAGCGGACGTCGTTTCTCACCCACATGGCTTTTGGTCGTGATAAGGGAGGTTTAGAAACTCAGGGTCCTCTTGTTCCTCGCAAAAATGTGTACAATATGACATACTCAGGTTGTCAAAAAATCGGATATAGCGGATATTGAAATTATTGAACTCGTATACGGGTATTATTTTATTTTTATTTTATTTATTTTAAGGAAAATTAACAGCAAATCTGAGATTACACAATAAAACAATAGTAAGATAGTTAATTATGCCAATTATGAACTTTCCACTTATGATAGTGAATGAATAATAAAGTGTGAGATTGTAAGGGTGTTTTCTTAAATAAAATTGTTTTATTTACAACGTATGAAAGGAGAGGGGGGAGGAGGAACATAGAATTAGGATTAATAGGCAAAGGATGGGTATATATAGGGATTAAACTTTCTAGTTTGAGTCATGTTGCTTACTGAGTTTTCGTTTTATGTCGTGTAAAGTCGAGTTAAAAATGTCAATGTGGTAATAATTTAAGTTAAATGAGTATGTGGATCTATAGATAAATGAGTTCTGTTTGGAGTTGGTCTTGCAAAGAGGGAGATTCAAAGTAAGTGACTGTCTGCTGTTGCGGTTTGGAACATGGAATGATAGGCGTTGAAGAAGATCAGGACTATCAATTAGGTTATGTGTAATTTTAAATAACATAACTGAATCTGCTATATTTCTTCGGCAAGTTAACGTCTGCATATTGTATTAAAACGACGTATTCGTGAAGTTCTATCATTAATTTTATATCATGCCTGATCAAACAGATAGACTTTACACGAGCATAGATATCCTAGCCATATTATTATTTGTGTGGAAACGTGCTCGTGTTAATATACTGGAGCATTATAACGGCAGATTGACAAATCGACAAAACCGCTTTTGTGTCGAGTATGTGCCATATGTATTGTTAATGGGACATGTCATTATACATTTAATGTCGGCTGCCTCGTATGTTCGAAGTCAATTAAAATCACGAAACACGAAGTCAAAGGAAATTGGATGAAGGAGCAACATTGTATGAGTGGCAATTTCACATCGGAAAATATTAACATAGCAAAAGCTGTGTGTTAACAACCAATCAATTTCAAAATGTATTTAACAACTCGGGCCTCGGGTCTATTTTATCGGTAGCTCAAGATATTTCTGCTTTTGCAATAACATCCTAACTAACTTAGGACATCACAGCTATACTTGTGATGTTTCTAACGACGATAGTAAGGGAGACACAACTATATAAGCTGTTCCGAAAACCGAAAAAATTAGCCTGAGGGGTTAAAACGACTAGTTTATTAATGGCATTTTATGTAAGAATTCAAAGTCTATGCGTGTAACCAAAGGAGGAGGTAACTAACGAACGAATTATTGTTGAGAAAGCCTTTTTTGTTCTGATTCATCAATGATTGCAGAATATAACCTTGCACATTGGGATTTGAATATCTTTGGTAAGGAGCGTTTTTGGTTGCCATGGCAACAAGATTTTGTTTGCTGGCCGGTTTTAAATCGATTTGTATCATTGTTGGCCAGAATGACAGGTAAATAATGGTGGTTGGATTTGCATGATGTGATTGCTATGATGTGGTAGGGGTGTAAAAGATAATGTTTTAAGGGTGATCCGTAAGCGTATTTACACGACAATATAATAATAGCAATCAATTACAATTAGCGTGTTTTCACACTAACGCGTGTGTTTCCACAGAAATCGTTACAACTCTATTATTTTTCTTGTGACAACCCTAAAACAAAAGTAGAAGATCCATATTAAATCAAGCTTCACATTTCTTTTCAAAGTTGTCCATAAAAGTACATAAAAAACTTATTTTGTAGAAACAGTTTTCACCCGTCAAATCGCCTACTCTCCGTTAGACGTTGTTAATTTTTATTATATATTTTTGAATGCAGCTATTACTTTGTGGTTATCCATTATAGAAAAATGAAACAATACAACTTTGTATAAACCACTTATATAATGTGCAAATCCGACCGGTTTCTGAACAAACGTTCCTTCGTCAGGGAAAGCTTATACTAATTTGACAGTTTCGAACAATGTTTTATTATGGTAGGGGTGGAGCCGTTGTTAGTTAATAATGTAGATTGGGTGGGTAGGTATTATTATTATTATTTTTTATTATATATTCTTGAATGAAATGGTGAAAAACTGAGGTGACAAAATTGCTTATTATAAATTTATACCATAGAATAAGTGTTTTTTTTTACATAACATGTGATTTTAGTACCGTTTTTACATAAAAACATCAAGCGAGTCATTTTTACAATTTTTTTATGCTTTAATATGTAAAAATGTTAATAAAACAATTTGAAAGTTTATTTCATAACCTTTCAAAAAAGTTTTTAGTATTCGGATCCGTTCAGAAATGTTTCATTTATAGAGTTTTAATTGCGAAGCGGAAATAATACAAAGTATTAATAAATCTGACAGTTCGTTTAAGACAAAAAAACTTGTATAATCGCAAAATACCTGAGTGGTTAATGGCATTTTTTAAAACAGTTTATAAATATAGTGGGTGGAGTGTCAAGGAGTTGTTACATTAAAAATAATGTAACAAGTGAATTATCTGTGTATGGGTACTTTTGGTGTGAAGTTTGTTAACATTCAACATCTTTATATTGGTAGATTGAAATGTTTACCTTTGCTCAGTTGGTAATACTGAGGATCTGCACAGAGGGGTTCACTAGGCAGGACTGGCCTTGAGCTCTTCATTCTTTGAGCAGCCACAGGTGACCTTGGCCACCGTCCCTGTGGCGGGTCGACGTAATCACATAGTAATAGTTCGCCATTATTTTAACAACATGTGAAGATTGATAAATCCGCGCCCATCAGCGGCATCCATTATTGAGGGCCATCGGGACAGTCATTAAAATCCTGGATCAGCAGCGGAGTACCATTGGAGCACTTTATTTCTTCTGGATTTACTCACATCCAGCATCTGCAGACGCAGTCATGACAAGACCTTCCGACTTCACCTGGAGCCACAGGTGCTCGCGAGATGCGGCCGAAGATCGCTGACCTTGGCCGTCATCAACGTAGTCGGCTGGCTGGCAACCGCCCTGGGACGGGACGTCGCTGGGAAACCGCGGGACTGGAGGCCGTTCGTCACTCCAGCCTGCCGTTCAGCACATGTCAGCAGCGGAGGGAGCTGACCGCACATCTCCGAAGGCAGCAAGCAGCATCATGGATCGCCTACATATGGCATCACCCATTCATCAACTCCTCAAGATTAAACGGTACTAACGCTCCATAATATGCCCATTCACATTAAGTCTAGCCCTGATTGTTTTTTTGTACTTATAAATAAATTAATTTAACTGTCTCAAAGCACTAAACTCTTTTATTAAATAACCTATTCTCATACAAAGTATTTTATAGCCGCCTGCTTAAGGTCCACGCCTGAGGTACAAATTCTCCAGTAATAATTACACTTGTCTCATGCTCTCCATGTATTATATTCCTAACATTTTAGCTTCCAATGTGAAAGCTAAATATTTTCATAACAGAGTTATTAAAAAATGAATTGAGAAATATACATGCAAAACTAATTTGGAAAAAGAAGTACTTGGTTTCTAATTTCTATTGTGCATATTTTCTGTTTAATTTTGCCAGCATTATTTAACTCTATAGGTAAGTTTAGTTTTGTCTAAACCAGGTAGGGGTACACTTGGTTAAAATAAAGTACACTCCGCAACCTGTTATCTTTTAACTCAGTGTCGTGGAATAGCTGTGAACTGAACATTAAGAACAATTTATTTTCCAGGAGAGACTCTTAAATGCCGCTGTTTTGCCTGGGAACTGCCGCACCGTTTCAGCTTCATATCACATTTTCTGAATTAAAATGCATGCGAAATAATTTTCTCCATTCAATTCTACTATAACAGTGCGTTGTTCTGCGAAATGAATCTTTTTATTGTATGAACCGCAATCAAGTCCTAACTGTTCCCAACCGTCTGGGCCAGTGGGTTATGGCATCTCCAATTTTTATTTTTTATTTTTTTTTTATTATAGCGACTATATACATTTTTTTACATACAAAATGCAATGTGAAATTAAGTACAAAATATTGTATTTGTTAGTCCTCCTCACTAGGGGGTCCTGTGCCGAGGCGGACTAAAGTTATTTAAATATAGTTAATTTGTCTTCTATGTCGTTTTTAGCGTCTTCGCTAGGGTTTTCTCATTGACCTCTTTAAGCCATATTTTTATTCTTGATTTGTATTCAATTGGATTTTTTATTAGTTTTATGTCTTGGGGAAGGATGTTATGGAGTTTTGTTGCAAAGTATGTATAGTTTCTTTGTCCAAATGTGGTTTTATAACTTGGAATATTTTTTATATCATTTTTATTCGATCTAGTGTTATGCATACACGGTCTAGTAGAGGATTCTGTTGTGCGGTTGCAAGTAGTGGGAAGGGGAAGGAGATGGGAAAGAGGAAGCTGAGAAAGTACCTGGTAATTCAGATCTGGACACCAAATACGGATAAGCAATGTTCCAATCCTGAATAGTGGTCCGACACCAGAGCGAAACTGAGAGTGTCTTCCACTTTGGAACCTGCCGCAAATATACCTCATATTATTTTAAGTGATTAAATCGTGAAATTTAGCTTACATTTAACGTAAACAAAGAGAATATCCTTATCGTGGTATATTTTTGGATTATTATGCCGTGTTGCGCTACCTCCCTCTTTAGCCAACTTTTCGGACGCATCGCAGTGTCCATCATCAGGGAAAATGTGTAATCGAAGATTAATCAATAATAATCAATCAATCTTATTATTTATTAATCATTTATCAAATATAACGTTTTCATTTTTATGTTGGCCGTACAGCAGAAGATTCCCAACTACTCTCAAACATCTGAAGCCAGTGAGACTATGGCAACCCCAATTGGGGTAAGTTGTGAGGTTGCGCATGGTGAGGATGGGAAGGAGACGGGGAAGATGAATGTTGGGAAGTACCTGGAAATTTAGATCTCAACAATGATGGTCTTTCATCAGGGCCATACTGAAAGAATCTGCCAACGCTAATTTTTAATTTTAATTTTTTTTTATGTACAAAAAGATACATAAAATACAATAAATTTTACAAAATAATTAATAACATAATACATGTATTTGATGTACCCCCATAAATAAGCAGGTTTTGTGTGTATAGGGGGTGTTATTACATTGGTTCAATTTATTATTTTTTATTCAGTTCAAATTTTCAGTATAATTTTTAAGCTGAGTTATAAATTTTTTTAAGTTACTGTTCATGTTTCTGATTTTTTCAGGTAGTGAATTAAAAAAATTTACTCCGAGATAAGTTTTAAGATTTTCACGGCCAAAAGCATTTTCGTTATTTGTTTTTGGGGTGTTATGCCGTGTTGCGCTACCTCCTTCTTTAGCCAACGTTTCGGACATCGTTGCAGTGTCCATCATCAGGGCAGATCCGGCAGATCTTCCGGATCTGCCGGATCTGCCCTGATGATGGACACTGCAACGATGTCCGAAACGTTGGCTAAAGAAGGAGGTAGCGCAACACGGCATAACACCCCAAAAACAAATAACGAAAATTACTCCGAGATATTTATGATTTAACTGTCCTATTGTTTTTTTACATTTTGGAATAGGAAGTATTGATGTTTGTCTAAGATTTCTGTTATTTTTAAAGGGTGCAATTTTATTTTGAATATTATCTTTATAAATTTGTAATGTTGCGTGATAAAATTATAATGCACTTAATTTTCTGACCTTAAATGGGTCATATACTTCAAAGGGAGAAGTATCACTTGCACCATTTAAAATTGATATTTACCCGCCTCGGATCAGACTTTGTCTAGTGAGGTGGTTAAAAAAATCTATGAACATAATGAAAATAAAATAAACGCCCGGGTTACCGGCACTGAAACTAAACTGAAATTGAAATTTAATATTGAAAGGCAAGATAGAGGGTCGCAGAAGGCCTGGTAGGAGACAAATGTCTTGGCTCCGAAATATACCAGAGTGGACCGGCATTAGAAGTGTGGAGGAGCTATTCCGGGTAGCGCAAGACAGAGAGACATTTTCAAGAGTGATCGCCAACGTCGGGGGGACCTGATACGGCACACAAATAAGAAGGTGCTCGCCAGGATCTAACCCATAACTTCCGGATTCGTAGCCAAGGATCGTAACTTCTCAGCCTAAGAAACGGTTCATATTATGAACTCATTATTTGTGAAGAGTATTTATGTTTCTGCTTTGAGGCGACGCGCGACGAGTCGAGAGAATCCGGATGGAAAGGTCTATGTTAGATCTCCCTCGACCAGACTCAAAGGCATTTGCCGCCAAGACCTAGATGAACCTCACCCCGTGAACCAGGGCACCCCTGCTAATTTTTTTTTAACAATAGCTCTACACATGAGGAGGTAATAATTCCTAAATAATTCCCCTCAGGGCCTATGTCACCTTTGGGGATGCTGTGTGGAGGGTATTTTTAGGAAAGGAAGGGGAGGAAGCTCTGGGAAGGAAAGGTGTGTTAGGGGTGGATAGGAATCTGGGGGTCAGTGTGTCTAGGAGTGACGGACGTATGAATCCATCCTTCCCACTGCGGTGCAAGGTGATGTTCCGAAAAATTACTGGAGAAATCAGAAGTTAAAGGGGCTCCCTCAACTATTCTCCCCCGATCCGGTCTGCCATGCAGCTGATGCATCCACCTCCAAGACCCGGACAAACCTCACCCCGTGAACCAGAGCACCCCTGCTATGTGGCCAAACCTACCGAACCATGTCGATGTATGTATGGGTGTTGGTTTTCTTAATAAATGGTTCCCGGGGCGGTGCCATACCCGCATTTTATTTATTAAATGATGATATAGGTAATTATGCGTATCACATAAAATAAGCATTTTACATCAAATCAGTAATTCGTTAATTTTAATTCGAATAATATATGTGAATATTTGATCGAAGTTGAGAACGTGACGAAATTTCCGAAGCTATTAATTATTTTTTGATGAAATATTTGTAAATTGTAAACTTTGGGGTGTTAATTAATTGCATTACACGCGCACCTACGTGCATTGTGATAAATTAATTGGCTGTGATGCGTTTGCAATATAAATTATAAATTAGCCAACAATAATCTAAAATTGTAGTAATAAACGTCAATTTTAACGGTTTTGCTCTGGCATTAATAGGTTCATGTGGTTAGTCATAATGAATTACCTACATTATTATGAGCATACACAGTAGGTGCTAATGGAATCAAAAATGTTATATTATTATTCCCGAGAAAGACTCTCCACACAGCATCTCCAAAGACGACATAGGCCCTGAGGGTTTTTTTCCTCGGGGCTTCCAAAGTGGAGCTGAGCAATGAAGTTTCCGCTAATGATATATTTTAACAAATTAACTAGTCGGCATAGTTTAAATTTTCCAAAAACGGCTTTCGCTAAAATGGATAAAAATGCAATCAGATTACAAAAGGATATATTTTACACCTCTCCTTCCCCATAATTATAGCACGCTGCTTTTATTATTTTTTTTTATTTATTTTTTATTATTTAATAAATGTTACAAAAATTAAATGTTTTTGTGTATTCTAAAAGTTTTTTGTAAAAAAAATATTTTTTTTTTTGGTGACCCGACAATTCGTCCAGCGACAATTCATCCGGCGACAGTTCATCCTGCGACAGTTCAACCGGCCGACTGTTCATCCTGCCGACAATTCATCCTGCCTGATCATTTAGAAGATTTTTATTAAGTAAGTATGCAAAGAGGATTGATCACCTCAAATAAACATATCCATCACAAGTATTTAAAAACAGACTTACCTTTATACCTACTGTGTGTATATATGTAACCATGTACCTACTGCAATCTTCTTATATATATGTAACATACTTGAATTGTATATTTAAAGAAAAAAAATTATGTTAACCTGCCATTTTCATAATATTACTACAAAAACTTAGATAACCACTCTGTAAATTGCCATCTCAACACAGGCGTTTCACACCTAGTGAGATGGGCAATACGTCATTTTATAACCAAATGTAATATGAAAATAATTAAATAAATAAATAAATAAAATATACGGCCGTACAACCAAAATCGATCTACTTATATCTGAAGGCATCTTGAGTGGAAATCCGCTGTAAAAATATTTTTACTAACAATAATTTCGACTCTCCGAAGAAGCATGCGTGAATAACAAAATACGACATACTTATACTTATAGGTTAGGTTAGGTTAGGTTAGGTTGAATTGTGAGGATGAATTGTCGCCGGATGAATTGTCGCCGGATGAATTGTCGGCGGGATGAACTTTCGGCAGGATGAACTGTCGGCAGGATGAACTGTCGGCCGGATGAATTGTCGTAGGATGAACTGTCATGGAACCATTATTTTATATGTCTTACACCTTTTTATTGAGCAAAGCTCGTGTTAAAAAGGCGGAGACAACGAATGTAGAAAATAATTTTTATTTAAGTTTAAAATAATATATCTATATATTTTTTTAATAAACATATAGATCAAATAATGGATGATTAACAGTAAACAAAGAAAAAATCGTATATATCATATGATATGCATCTATGGTTTTATATATATAAACGCTAATACTCTCTCTTCTTTCTTTAGCCAACAAAATTTCTCAATTATGATACCATAGTCCTACTGGCTCTCGGTAGTGAAACTCTCAAAACTCATTTCTTCAAATAATTTACAAAATGTTCTTGATTATATTTTCATTCTGATCTGATTTGTTGGCAATTTTCCAATTTAAATATAGTTAAAAAAAGTTTATTCGCACAACCCGCACTTAAATGTAATTAATTTGATGCTTTTGTTCTTCAACACATTATATCTGTTACGTTTTCACCACGGATCGCGAAGGTTGTTCGTTCTACGTTGAAAATTCCTAGAGATGAAACAAGTTTTCATTCCAGCGAGCAGAATTCTATTAGCAACATTACCCCGTCGTCGGGCATCCGTATATGAAAATTTGCTCACGCGCGAGAAGTTCACTACTACTTGAAATTTCGCATTTATCGTCGGAATGTATTCGCTACGTGAGCTTTAAATTAGTTTTTCCTCCCCAACTGTACAACCCTCACGCTCTACGCCTCAAAGAGTTCATTCTTCCTCTACACACTACATTCTACACCACACAACACATTGCCACACAGAGACAAACGAAAACTTGCAGTCAACAATAAGCCATAGATATGTGCAATGGCGGGTCGACGAAAAAAATGTTTTTTGGTTTTGATATTCTGTTAAATTCATGTACGAATTCTCGTCTTCAAGATGCAAAATTTAAACAAATATTAATTTAATTTTTATATGAAAACCTCTCTTTTTATAACTTTCGAAGGTTATTCCCACCAATGTAATATACATTTATAGTATATCCAGGTTACAAACCAATTATTAGAATGATTGGTATATATTGCATAAGAAAGATTCGCTCTAATGTAATCGCTTATAAATCTTTGTTTTTTTCATTAAGTTATTTTTTACACATATTTAAAAAAAAACCATAAGGACATATATTTTTTTAATTTCTATTGTTGAAAATGGTATGAACTAATGATATAATGAATGATAACATTTTGTCTGATCTCTCAACACTTTGTTGTTAATTCATATATTTTTATCACTTATTATTTTCTCTGTTCATCATTTTATTTTAAATTTTATTATTTTGCTTTAACTTAACTGTTTTGCACGACCGATTTTTGCGTGTGTTATTTTTATTAAATTGTGAAATTATTAACCCCGATACAGGCGAACCCTAGTGGGGTTAATAATTACATGCTAAAAATATATGTATATAAATTGTGAAGAAGCAATAAATAAATAAATAAATTGGTTCCGATAAAAAGGGTAGTTGCCTATGATATGGAAAATAAATTCGTTGAAGATAATATTGTTAATTCTAAAATTTGAAATATAAGATTGGCTGTTATGATGGTTTGACAGTAGGGCGCACGTTGGGCGCAGTTGGTAAACGCACGTCCCGGATAGACGAGAGGTTCTGGGTTCGAGTCCCAGTTGCGACCATTATCTTTTTCTGTTTTTCTGTGTCTTGTCCTATTTCATATTTTCATTTAGATTATTTTATTATTATCTTCTTCAATAAAATGTTTTTTTATTTATTATTATTTTTTTTAACTTTTATTATTTAATAATCTTTTACACGTTTCTGCCTCTAGTTTATTGTCTTTTTAAAAAGGCTAATTAATGCCCGTGTTGTGGTAATCAATCTTTATTGGCGATTGGTTATTAAATACTTATTTGCATCGTTTCTCCGCTCACATCGCAAAATTTTAGTTCACATCTTGCATGTTTTGAAAAACTGAAGTTTAAAAAAACGAGTGTGCTTTAGACCACACGACTGAAGTAAAAATTTCACTAACTTATATCTCCCTCTCAACTTCCGTTCGCCTCGCCCGATCACACTTTTTGTGAATTATCGCCTCTATGTCGCTATCTTTTATATTAGCTCCACAAAGGGCACGAGAAAAACTGTTTCCCTCGTGAACTATATCATCTTTAGGAATGCTGCGGGGAGGGTCTTTTTAAAGAAATTAAGGAGAGGATGTTCTGGGAAGGAAAAAAGTATGAGGATCGGTAGGAATCTGGGGACATTGTGTCCAGGAGCGACGGACTTACGATTCCATCCCTCCCACTACTGTATAAGGTCGAAAGAAATCGGCATGAGAGGTAAAAAGGTCTCCCTCACCCAGCATCTTGCGATCCAGCCCGCCACGCAGTAGGTGTACTAAAATGCATATACCACCAAAGCCTGCACAAACCTCACCCCATGAACCAGGGTACCCCTGTTAAGTCACAAAAATCATCGAACCACCTGGGGTAACCTACGGTTATCCAGAAAATGGTTCCCGAGGCGGCGGTACCAATACTCGCCTCCTAAATTGAAAATGTTAACCGAACTCGCATCGGTGCTATCATAGAGATTTTTCTGCCACGATTTCATCGAATTTATAATGTAAAAATAAATACTACCTTATCGTTTTTTTTTTAAATCTTTTTTATGCGGTCACCTTTCTCTTGATTTGAAGGTCATGTCTGGAAAATTACATCAATCTCGGAATGAAACTATTGATTAGTGTAAAATCAAATTCACGCTGCCCGCACGTCACAAAAACATACATACTCTCCTTTATATAAATAGATAGGAAATAATAAAATATGTTTGAAATATCCACATACAGAAGTTGAAAAATTATTAGATTTTTCGGTAATTAAAAAAATTCTGTCTTTAAGAACCACAACAAAGCCTCTTTGCCCAGGTTAACGATGAATACGAAGGATACGAGGTAAACGATGAATATGAACGATGGACAAAAATACTTTAAATACATAGCTTGCAAACTACACAATACACTACCAGCTACGATTAGACAAACTGAATCAATGACCAAATTCAAACAAGATATAAAGAAATGGATTATAAGTATTGGACGTCACACTACTGTTAACATCTGTAAAATAGATTACAAATAGACAGAATTACCATCTCACGTATGTCCTTACCCTTATTAAAGAAATTAAAATAGTAAAATCCTATATATATAATATAACTCCCTAAAAATAGATTCGACAGGATTTACTACTTTATTCATCTCTTTCTTCACCTATATAATGCTCTCTTTATGGTATTAACCCTCAATTTAAATCATCTTTCTGTTTGAATTGTATAAATCAGTATGTATCTTACCTTAAATATTATTATGTTATAATTAAATATTCTTATGTATGATACTCATTTATGTACCTCTACGCCTGTCTCAACACAGGTGTACCCTAGTGAGACAGGCATCGAATAATGTAATGTGAACATACCTTATATAGATAAATAAATAAATAAATAGAATCAATTTAAAGCTTTTTTCCAACATTCTGCAAAAATATTCGTGAAAGATCTAAAACAGGTTGAAATTGTTGTCGGAAAATGTTTCTATTTGGAGTTTTGTTGGTGGTTTTGGTGGCAGGTAGGGCATTGCTTCAGCGAGACCTTTTGACTTTGCCATTTTCCTTCTTCCGGCCCACGTTCCCGTGCACGTGCATCGTGCATTGCCATTCTTAAAAATATTTCAAAGCGCATCTTGTTCGCACAAAGAAAATTGCACCGTTTTGTTCGAGCGCTTTTACGTAACTAGAAATTCTCAAGTTTTTGTTTGAAGTATTGCAACCGCTTTGTAAGTCAAGTTGTTAAGTTTAACTCTTCCCGCGAGCACACCTGGGTAGTACCTAATTTGGCAAATTAATTTTTGGAATTTCAACATTTAGTTTAGTGCATGTTAAAGAACTCTATTTGTACTGTTAATCCTATTAATATTATAAAGGAGAAAGTTTGTATGGATTTATGGATGTTTGTATGTTTGTTACTCTTTCACGCAAAAAATACTGAAAATTCTTTCATTAATAGAAAGCTACATTATTTACGAGTAATAAATGCTGTATATATAGGTAAGCTCTGGCATTATGAAATTATTTATTATACGTTTATTGTCCAGACGAAGACGAAAAGTATTTATTTGACGTTCGCTGTCATTTTGTTATTTGTTTAGGTTACCATGAAAATATCTTTGATAGTTAAAATTATGCTTATAAATGCGAAACTGCGTGTGTTTGATTGTTACACTTTAATAGGTGGCAAGCAAGCTGTTTGAAAATGAATATAACGGGTTTGGAGGGGAGGTGAGGGGGGATAGGGGTAGGGAGAAGAGGGTGGGAGGGGGTAGAGGGGGAGGGTGGTGGGGAGAGGTGGAGGGGGGTAGTGGATTGGGGATTGGGGATAGGGAAGGTGGAGGAGGCGGAGTGGGAACCCCCTACTATGCGAGCGAAGTTGTGATCGACCCGATCACAAACAACCAATCATCTACCGAGTCACTTTTCCAAAAAAGATGCAGTCAGTTGATCCATAAACAGCCTAGAACTGCAGTGGCACTCAGATTAACGATTTCAATTGCTGTGTCGTAAGACTCGACACACCCGGCTTACACAATTTATGAATCTATGGTCAACGCCAGAACAGTGTGACCGCATCGATCTATTTATGGCGATTTTTTTTTTTAAATTTAAAAGTACACGATCACTTCGCCAGTGGGTCGTGATCGACCCGGGCCGAGTAAAATTATCTATCGATCTTCCTTTGAAAAGTCATTAAAAGTGATAAAAAATTTTTTTTTAACAAAATTGCTTAAAAGGGGTTCCGTTGGGTTAGGTTATGGGCTATTTTTCTTTTTTTCTTCATAGCTTTTAATGATTTTTCAAAGAGGTGTTGAGTTGAGTTGATTCTGAGTTGACAAGGAATCGACTAATCCATACCACTATTAGATATATATACTTAATAACAGAATTAAAAATCCCTTTGAAAAATGTGAAGCAATTACTCTGGACGATTAGTCTTTTTCAGGTATACGAAATATTTAAATATTTTTTGTAAGCATAATATTTCAAAGTTTCATAACCAATTCGTGATCAAAATAACGCTACAGTTATTATAATAATAATATATGTAGATGTTTATATATAAATTTGAGCTAGAAAAAGTTGTACGGGTTTCAAAACATCAGAGTTCAAAATTCGATATCTGAACAATATCTTGTTTGATATAACTAAAGAGAAAAACTAATAAGTGAAAAGTGAAAAAAAAGATAGAAGTGTTGAATCTGAATGAATTCAGGGTGAATCTGGTGTGCCCCAATTAGGATTAATTTACCTTATTTCAGGTGAAATTAATCAAACTTGTTTACATATCCAAAATGCTTCTTATTATCAATCTCATTTGCCTGTCTGGGAGCAGGAAAGACTCAAATTAGCGAATTCAGTTTTCTTTCTAATCGGCCGGCGCAGAACCCAATATTGGCCTATATTTTTAGAAACAAGGGAGAAGAGCCGTCATCAAACAGTATTACCCATCGACTGGAAGGTTTATATTTAAGAATCCGGCTGAGAAAACAACTCTTACGCCGCGCCTTACGCAAAACCGTTTCCATACGTTGAGTTTGTATAAAAATCTACTTTTATAGACCATTTTAGTTTTTGTTCAATCTCCACTTTAAACTTAAAAATAAGGTATAAAAAATGTCAGTTAATTATTTAAACTAATATACCTTTACTGAAATGGCTTTATCTTACACCTATCATAATGTTTCATTGAAATAATGAAAGAAAACGTTCTCCTCCTGTAAAATTTTCTAATGGTCTGTTGAACAAATACGAACTAAGGCGACGTTTTGTAATAGAACCGAATTATAGCAATGCCAAAGGATGGCACCACTTAGCTCAACAGCTAGCGTGAGAAGTATCGCTTTGCAAGTCGTAAGTACTATTGGATTTGAAATATTCGTGAATCTCTCCGGATGTGGATAGATTGGCGATAAAATGATTATTATTGTAACAGACGGTTGTGAATACTAATGCCACTTGTCTGTATCTCTACATCTCTATCTCTACATTTTATAAGTTAATGTCCACGTCGTCTGTCTGTCTGTCTGTTCGTGATAAACTCAAAAACTACTGAACAGATTTTCATTTTTTCACCAATAGATAGAGTGATTCGTGGGGAAGGTTTAGGTATATAATTTGTTAAGGTTATATGTAAATTGGTTGAAAAATAACGACAATTGTTAGAATCGTCGGAAAAAGTCAAGCCGCCGTTTTCATCGAAAACACTGCCTAATCCCTTTCAGATATAACAAAACAATGCATGGTGGGATATTCCTCTTTTATAGATCTACAAAAAAGTCCGCGATGGCATATATCTATCTTTTACGGATAGCTTACTATCTTCCCTTCTCTACATCTCTACATCTTTACATATTATAAATTAAAGTCCTCCGTGTCGTCTGTCTGTCTGCCTCGCGATATATATATATATATATATATATATATATATATATATATCTCTTACGGAGAGCTTACCATACCCATTCTGTCAAAAAAATGGTCACGTACAATTCGGTAATTGGAAAGTTATTTAGACTGATACAGTATTAATCCTTATCAACTCAAATACGTTAGTTAGTTCAAGCATTTCATGCACATTATTATAATCTTTCGCACCATCTCTACGTATTATAAATTAAAGTCCTCCGCGGCGTCTGTCTGTCTGTCTCGTCGCGATGAACTAAAAGATGGTGGTGGTTTTAAAGGTTGGATATCCATCCAGTAGATGGCGTTGTGTTTAATTAGCCAGAGCAACGCGTGGCCAGGTCAGCTAGTATTATATATGACGTCATCGCGGTTACTGTTAGGTACTGGATCCCAGTGGATCCGAGAAACAGGCTTTTTTTGGAACCAGTTCCTATCGGATTTATAAAATGGTCACCAACACTCAAACTGGACGAAGCAGAACCAAAAGCCGTCCGCAGGGCCTAGCAGCAGAAACCAGCTGAGCGGGTTTTTAAATGCTAGTAAACCATTATTAGTATGAAACCGATAACATCGACTTCAAATCGTACCTACCTACTCCTACGTAGACTCCGCCCCTAGACTCCTGTCTAGATTGGTTGTAGCTTTGGGTCACTCGGCACGGTTCCATGCCATATCTCCCTTCATTTATCTCCCATTCTACTACAAAAAATATAGATATTTAGAGAGCGTAGCGTTTTTAGATATTTCACTATTTAATTACCTAGCAAGCGATGTAACTAACATCAGTTTTCATTTTGAATATGTAGTTAGGGAAAATTTCTTCATCTCAACGGCAAGTCCAACTACGTAGCAGCGTCTCAGATTTAGGTGATATTTTGATTTTGATATCTTGAAATTAGTTCAATGTATTTGATTTGATAGATGGTGGTGATTCCGTTTGCAATCTGCATTCAATTGGACATTTAGTGGAAAACTGATTCCATTCAACTATCACAGACAATTATTCCTAACCCATCTACCAAATGAAATCTATTAATGGCCATGTTAGAGGCAAAATTCGTGCGAGTTAGGTTGTGGATGGAAATCACCATTATTTGTTTTTTTTTTTAAATTCCATGACATGAATAATACCTACCTATTAGATACTTAGGTATAAGAATGGAATTTTTGTACCAACTTTGGTTTAGGGCAGTGAGAAGTGGAATTGATAGAGAAATTTGGACATCGCCTTGAACCGCATTGGGGCATAGAATCGTATATCCTTCACTCCTTGGCACGCTAACCCTCAGATTCCTTCCCACACATATTTCTCTTCTTCACTTTTCCTTCCCAGAACTTCTTCCTTTTCTACAAAGACCCTTCTACGCAACCCCATCGTAAAAAAAGTAGAAAATACAAAATTAGACTGAATGCATTGGAAAAAAGATACTGTTAGGTAGCAGAACTCCCAACTCTACGTCGAACTCCCAACTCTACCCCGCCCCGTGCAGCTGCACCCCGCTCCTTTCCCCCAACGGTCCCGGCCGACCGCAAGACCCCGCTCATTCCCGCCCCGACCGCGCTTGCGACAGCTGTGTCAGTACGACACGCGCGATCCCGGCTTTTTCCAGAACATTCGATACAAGCGCGATGTTTTGGCGGTGTTCCGAGGAGCACGCCCGAGGTCCCTGCAGCACAGGAACCCTACCTGTGGCGACCCCAAGCACATCATGGCCCTCCGGCCAGGCCTAGCCTGCCCTGTGGCCAGGGTAGCCCCTCCCTGGGACCTCCCGACGATCACCCCCTTGGCACCTGTGAGTAAATAACCCTCCATTTTGCTGTGTGACCCCCAGAGACGGCACGAGTAAGAGCTCCCCCATGTGTAGATAGTCAATTAGTGTACCTGTGCATAATTATTGATTGTGAATGTACCCACGGTTGTAATTACAAATCACCGACAATACAAGTAATGTTTACCCCAGACAGTGTTTCATTGCCCTGACGAGGTACGTACAGTGTTGGCTTTATTTTAGGTATTCTCACTTGTTCCCTCTAGGAGACCCACCAGACGCGTTTAACACTGGCGCCCCACATTGGGCGCCAGTGTTAAACGCCTCGGGTGGAAGTGCCTACCTTCTGCACCAGATCTAGCTCAGGTTTGGTCCGGCAGATCTGGTGAGATCTCTCTACACCAGGGTGGTGGGTCTCCTAGAGGGAACAAGTGAGAATACCAAAAATAAAGCCAACACTGTACGTACCTCGTCAGGGCAATGAAACACTGTCTGGGGTAAACATTACTTGTATTGTCGGTGATTTGTAATTACAACCGTGGGTACATTCACAATCAATAATTATGCACAGGTACACTAATTGACTATCTACACATGGGGGAGCCTACCAAATCTCTCTCTTACTCGTGCCGTCTCTGGGGGTCAATTGTAGACACGCGAGAATTAAGGAGAAGACACACAGCAAAATGGAGGGTTATTTACTCACAGGTGCCAAGGGGGTGATCGTCGGGAGGTCCCAGGGAGGGGCTACCCTGGCCGCAGGGCAGGCTAGGCCTGGCCGGAGGGCCATGATATGCTTGGGGTCGCCACAGGTAGGGTTCCTGTGCTGCAGGGACCTCGGGCGTGCTTCTCGGAACACCGCCAAAACATCGCGCTTGTATCGAATGTTCTGGAAAAAGCCGGGATCGCGCGTGTCGTACTGACACAGCTGTCGCAAACGCGGTCGGGGCGGGAATGCGCGGGAATGAGCGGGGTCTTGCGGTCGGCCGGGGCCGTTGGAGGAAAGGAGCGGGGTGCAGCTGCACGGGGCGGGGTAGAGTTGGGAGTTCGACGTAGAGTTGGGAGTTCTGCTACCTAACAATACATATAAATATTTGAGGCGAATGTTAAGTTGTAAATCTATATAATGGGCGTTTAGAAAATAGTGCAAGGCTCATGTGCGTCTAAGTTTAATTATCTATTTTTCGAAAAATAATTATTCTAAAGGTAGGTTGCCAGTTTGTGATGACATAAAAATAAATAAATTGATGTGAAGAATTAGAAGAGGAAAACTGGTTTCAGAAAACAGGTAAACAGAGGATTGTAAACAGTTATCTCGATCATATTATTAGTTTTTGCCCCCGGCTTCGCTCGCGTAGTATTAGGGGGGTACCCTCTTCGCGTCCTTCTTCCCTATACCCACACCACTTCTCACCCCCGTCTCCCCTTTCCCCCTCTTCCCCTTCATCAACCCCCCCCCCCTCCCGCCACTCACCACCCCTTCAAACCCGTCACATTCATTTTTCAAACAGCTCGCTTGCCACTTATTAAAGCGTAACAATCAAACACACCCAGTTTCGCATTTATAATATTGGTATAGTTTAGTATTTTATACATATTTGAATTTTAAATATCAAAAGGATCTCCATAGTAACCTAAACAAATAACAAAATGACAGCGCACTTCAAATAATTACTTATAATATATACTTACCAAGCAACGATTTGTTTTTCATCTGGACAATAAACATATAATAAATAATTTCATAACGCCAGAGCTTACCAGCATGTATAGCCTATATTACTCGCAAATAATGTAGCTTTCCATTAGTGAAAGTCCATTGAGGATTTTTTGCCTGAAAGAGTAACAAACATACACGCCTTTGTAATATTAGTAGGATTTTTGACTTAATATTAACACTTTTTCAAACAACTAATGTTTCGACATAATTTATCTGCAAGATCTTATAACCTGTATGTACAATGTTAACCCTGTTTTAACATCAAATCTATTAAAGTGGTAAAAACAATTAAATTTGACAAAATTAAAAAAAAAATATTAAGACAATCGGAGGGACGCTTCGATAATTAGGACGTGTAAAGCGGATGCCGGATAAAGGAACAATAATTAGGAATTAGAAGATATGGAAGTGGAAGGAAGCTGAAATCAAAGATGTCCCAAGAACAAAGTATTTTATTTTTACCCATGGCTATTTCCAAGAGCGTTAATCTCGGTAAAGCTGAGCATCTACAGCCTTACTTCCAGAAGAGATGTCGCGTTACTGCTGATGGCTTATAAGCGTCTGAAGGGTTTATTATCAATACCAGACATTCGGCTAAAATAGGATTCTATGTTCCGGATAAATTCTTTTGATTCTTCCCAGGTGCAGAACCAACTAACCAATGGTGAAGGTTAATTAACTGCCTCGCTAGAAGTGTGGATATTTTCCACAAGTCCTACAATGAATTTAAGCGTGAAGTATTATTTAAGCTTTAACTGTAAGAACCTACATGAAAACTTTTTGTCCCACATGTAAATGTATTCATTATGCCAAATATTTTTTTTGTAACTGTCTTTTCTGTTTTTGCAATGTACTGGTTTTTTATACTGTTGTTACAAATAAAAAAAAAATTATTTTAGATTCTTGCTTGCGTAGTGATATAATGTATCATATGACTTCTGCGGGGTAAGGGAGGACTGCGGATGGATGAAGCAACTATTTTTACCCACTATCGGTGTGCACAAATACGTTCATTCTATTTGTCCTTCTTATTCCTACCCATTAAAGTGTGATTGTGGACAAATCAAGTAGGAAGTATGTGTCAAAACAGAGCGAGCTATCTGCTCACACCTTCAATTAAATTGCATGAAGATTTGATAAAGGGGCATATTTTAACAAATAGATATCTAATCCACGAACAAAATGTTCATGTGATTACCGGGCCACTTAATTCTAAATGTTAAGCATAATATATTATGGGATATTCAGATGTGTAACATTATACATTATTAATATATTATTATGTCCGTGGAACCATTAGTTGTAACAATGCCATACACAAAGCTGTTATCGTAATGGATTTCACTAATTTGCTTATGGTTACACAAGTAAACCTAGTACCTACCTATTACGAACAGCGTTCAGAATTAGATAGTTGATAGTGGGCTCTATATAACGTTGATAAACATAATTTTTTTTTTTTTCTATTCTTAGTATCCTTACACAAGTGCAACTTTTCTTATGTAGAGATGATACTTAAGGTACAGGTACAGAGATATTAAAGGCAAGCTTAGCGAATAGAGAACAGATGGTAGCTACATACACTTTGTTGTTTTCTTTTAATTAGCCGTGGATCTACTTAGATAGATCTTCCAAGAAAATCTCAATGAAATTAAGCGTTTCTCTTAATTTTTATTTTTAGTAAATCATCCCTAGGTTATAAGTGAACTCTTGGATGATGCATTGCTCCAAAATATTACAGAGAAACGGCCTGAATGAAAGCGATACCCAGAACTGATGAAGATATAGCCTGAGAACGAGAAGAGCCGACCCCAACAGCCTACTTAGGCAATGAGTTGGGACTCGTGCAAGGAAGAATTCTTCCTATTACCACCATTTTAGATGGAAAATTCTGTTTTTGAAATGCTGAACCACTTACTAACTAGACAGAGAATTAAAACTACAATACAATTTAGGTGTCGAGTATGGGTACTGCCGCCCCGGGGACTATTTATTGGATAACCAACACCCCTGCCATAGAGCAACCCAAGTAGGTATGGTAAACCGTCACAAGATAAAAAAAATTAACTTCCATCGTTAAACCAAATAATTTGATGCATTAGATTCTTACAGCCTATATACCGATGCAGAGTCGGGAAAAAACGCTCAACGCGCACCCAATATTTTTACATGTTTGACATCTGTAACAAATGACAATGGGTCGTTTCTAAGCTTTGTGTTCTACATCTCGACTGTAGAATAATTTGCCGTCTTTTGTAATTCCTCCCTCTAACAACATACGTCTCTTCAAGACCATGGTTCACTCCCTCCTTTACTTGAACCGACCCTATAAAACAGCATTCCCAAAGATGAAATTTGCCCTGAGTGAATTATTTTCCCCTCAGAGCCTCCAGTGTGGAGTAAAAGAAAAAAAACAGCTAACTTAACAACAATGTACCTAGAGGCAAATCATTTTAAAAGGGACACGTTGGAATGTATTTGTGAACACCGATAGTATCGAAAGTTTCAAAATAGTTTTTTGAACTAGTTAGAAACAACCAACCGCAGTCCCTTCTTACCCTGAAAATTCCCAAAGATACTGGATACCTAGCGATGTTAATTAATCTAAATCTAAAAGATTCTGGTTTCAACTCCACGATGTACATTTTCGTTCAATTCTTTTCAGCTATTTAACAAAAAACATATATTTTTTTTTAACCATCCATTTCCACCATTGCACAAGCAAGAGTCTCTTTCCAATAATTCATGATGTACCTATAAATACCTACCAATAATTCGCCAAAGATCGTTTAAATAAAGCAACTACCCAACAAACAGATAACCAAAATGTCTTTATTAGGCACTCCTATTTGTCGAAACAAATAACAAAGCTCTCTAGCCAGTGTCCGTGGTTTTACATCCCGAATTATTTTTGGTCTCCGGAGGCCTAAGGGGTGTATTTTTCATCCCCCGCCGCAGTGACCGTTGCGGCTCGGGCCATTAGTCATTTCAGGCCCGGATGTGTTCTGTCCATCCCTCGCAACCCCTCCACCCTACCCCCTACCCCCTGAGGTCGGGTGACCCGTAGACCCCAAGGGTAGCAGATTTGATATGTTCAAATTCAAAAGGTCTTATATTTTATGTATACGGTGTTTGCAACGGTACTCAGCAACATTTTTAAAAATTAAGTTTGAATTAACTTGCGATTTTTTAAACAAAAAATGCAGTATTTTACGGCATTTCTGAGACATCGTAATCATGTACGTAAGAAAAATAAAATTATCTAAAAATAAAACATCATCATTTCACTTCTTGTTTATTTATGTCAAGTAAAAAAAAACACTAAGAAAGAAATATAAATGAAGGTACCTTATGACAATCATCGTATAAAATATGGCAATGCATGCAAGTTATAAACATAGTTTATCATTAATATATTATATTTATTTATTTTTACTCGCCAAATTAGGGCTTTAACATATGATAAAATTAATAATACATTTTTTATAATCAATGAATTAAGAGATATAACAATTAAAATAAGTACCAAGTATAAAAACTTTAACCTAAAAACAACAAACAGAGTAAGACATAGGATGCACTGCACATTAATATAAATTTCGATACATATTGAAAATTTATAAACGTCAAGATAGACATACAGATTTAATAACAATGTTTTTATAGGCTGTTAGACATTCAGTGCCATTGGTGTTCGTGTAATATTTATTCCCTGAACTGTGCATTCGGTTCATTACTGAGTTTGTTTCTGCATTGGTACCTGAATTGTTACAATGGTAAGGTACCTTCTGACTAGTCCTGGGTCGATCGATCGTTTTACACGACCCGGTTCGCTAACGACACGCTGGCGTCACGAGCGGGTCGCGAAGACCCACTCTTTTCGCGACACAAAATATGAAACTCGATTACGCTTCACCCAGCTACTTTCTACTACCTGAGTCGAGAGAGCGGGTGGCGAAACCCGGGTGTTGATAACCCGCTCGCTCTCTATCGTCGCTCGCCCCACCACATCCGCACCCGAAATCCAGGTTACAGTAGTAGAGCGGTTGCAAGAAGTGGGTCGCAAGACCCGGGTGTTGACGAAAAAATGACCCGCTCGCTCTTTTGTGGTCCGTGAGCGGGTTTCAATGAGCGGGTTATTCACGACCGACCCAGGACTGCTTCTGACGAACCGTTCTACCAGGCACACGATAGTTAATCAGCTTAAGGAGTTCAGGGGAGTCAAACATGTTATTAACAATTTTATAGAAAAAAAATAGATCAGTACATGTTCTTCTTTCTTTTAATGTGGCAAGGTCCATAATTTTCGACAGTGATATGTAGCTAATGTTTTAAATAGGAATTCCTAATCTATAATTTATGTTTCGTAAAAATTTATATCGGATTCTATAAAATTTTTGTTGGATCATATAAAACATGCATCGTTTTTCGATAAGCCTTAAAATAATGTAATGTCAGCTTTTTTTCCAGACCATTGAGTTTAACTAAAACAGTGCTTATCTTTGTACCTTAACCCGTTCCCAACAAAAATGACTCCATATTTATGGTGGTTTTTAGTCTCATAAAGAAAACAAATCAGCGGCCGTCACTGATACGGGGCGTAAGCTTTTTGAATTCCACCTTGCTTCAGCTTCGTCCCCCGCGATGCGATAGGCCCGGGAGGGTTAATGGAGCGACCCGTGAATTTCCCTAAAGAGAAACTACCCCTATACACAAAAGAAACCCTGACAGGACAATTCGCCCTGCCAGACCGCTGTCGATCAGCCAGAATAATTGAACGACATGAACAAGAATCGGGAATTAAAATACTCTGACAGAGCAGAAGAAAATGGCAGACTTTTTGAATATTTAAGATTTTTTTCCTACTTTCGATTTGTTATCTTACATTTTTTCCCCACTTTAGAACGACAAGCTTTTCAAAACTACTACTTACTCTTTCAGTACCTCTTAAAGTACCCCCCATTTTATCAACTGACGCTGGAAATTCACTAGATGTTTTAATAAACTTAATGTATATTTTTAATGAATGCGAATGATAGATTTCAAAACAATTTTTTTTAACGATTTTATAAATATTAAATATTTTTTGCAATGAATTTTGAAGGTTCCATCAATGAAATATATTAGAATTTGAAATTAAAACACTTTTGTACTTTCTTCCACTAATTTATACTTCACCAGGACCGGTTTCATCCTATAAATTAGTGGAAGAAAGTACAAAAGTGTTTTAATTTCAAATTCAAATACAATGGAATTCCACCACGAATTATCAGTGCAAAAACTAGACTCAGTGAAATATTCATTGAAGATGCATATAAAAATAGTAAATCTAAACAAAATATGAAAAAGAACAAAACAAATAAAAATTTAAAAAAAGGTAACGGTTATAACTGGGAATCGAACCCACGATCTCATAGACTAACTTTTTTAGTACAAGGTATTTTGAAATTTTCAGAATATTATCACGAAAAATAAATACACGTGATATCTCATTACACGTGATAGCGCATAACTTTCGAACGACTGCACCAAATTGGATAAAATTTTTTTTTTTTGTGTGTTCGTTATTGTCAGGACAAGGTTTTTATAAAACTTCAGGTGAGCTCTGGCATTATTAAATTGGTACAAAAATTGCTATTGTGGCATGCTAGGAAGCGGCTATTCTATGGAAAGCGGGAGGGAGGGTGAGGGGAACCTGGAAGGGGGGGAGGGGGACCTGAGAGGGGGGAGTGGAACTCGGGAGGGGGGTTTGCGGGACGCGGGAAGGGGGGGTGACGGAGTGGGAACGCAAGAGAGGAAGAGGACGCAGGAGAAGAAGGGGAGGCGGAAGGGGAACGGGACGAATGGGAAAAGACACTCAGGGAGAAACAATTTCTTTATTAAATGGCATAGCAACGCATGCCGGGACCAGCTAGTTATAAATATATATTTTACATGTACCTTCCTCTCTCCCATCTCTTTCCCCTCCCGCTGCATTCAGCCTCACAACACACCCTAATTGGGGATGTCATAATCTCACTGGCTCACTGAGCAGTTGGAACTCTTGTACGGTATTCACATAAAAAATACAAAAAATCCCCCGGTGAGAAGGACTCAAAAGAGGAACCATAAATATTATTTAAAAAAAAAAAAATATATATATATATATTTTTTTTTGATTTTATTTTCCGTACGTAATAATCGAAATTTTATTTTCAAATAATGTGACTGGTAAATGGTACATGGTTCTTTTCAAATAAAAAATAAATGCTTCTTCTATTGCTATTATAATAAAAAATGCTATTATATTCTATATTTTATTTTATACAAACCATTGGTTTTGACGACTGTCAATTATTTTGATTAAATAGTTGTGCATTCATTTTCATAATGAAAAATAAATATACCTGCTAAGGAATTGATACCAATCTTATTATATCTTAGACCTACCACCTCAGATGTCTTTTGAAATATACATATAGGTAACTATAAAATTTTAGTTGGTCAATATTTTTTTATGTTTACATATTTTGAGTTTATTAATTTATATGATTTTTCCTAGTCTATCAAAATTGTTTGTCACGTGTCAAAACAATTATTCCATCTATCATTATTCATCATTACATAGCAGACCCTTTAAGATATTAACCATTAAAAACGGGCCGAATAATTTGTTTAAGACTATATCTGTCCATTATCTACGTTATAATATTACACAACACCAATTCGAATTCAAACGTTTCAACCAGTCAGTGAGTCAGCATTTTGAACGTCTATCGCCCTTTTACAGTTACCGTTTCAATTTTCAACTAGCAACGAACGGTGGTCGACCATTTTCAAAAGCGGCGCTGTCATAAACCTCCCGTCCGGTCATTATATATTCCTACCCTTGCATGGAGGTTCCGCTGTTTTCTTTTCAACCCCGAGTTTTCATAAACCACTGAGATGTGAGATATTGTTTTGAGGATCGGACGGAACAATAGGGTTGGAGGGAGGCTGCGGGTCGTGCAGTCGGAGGTGATCCTACTCTTATGAATACGAAGGCTCTGAGAAGGGATATAGGATGTAGTTAAGGGTGGTAGGTTGTCGGAAATCTTAGCAATGAGTAAGTGGATTATGTTTTGTTTTGTTTCGTAATACGCATGCTTTACAAGACCATATCTTGAATGAAATTGTTTAAGTATTTGGTATTATTTTGGAGTAGTTTCGAAAACAAGCTTATTATAATATTCCATAAAAGTACTAAGAACATTTTTGTAAGATCATTCAAAGTGTTATCAATCAAAATGATAACACTGTCGGAAAAATATTCATTCATTTATTAACGCCCATTTTAGGGGCTCTTACGTATGAATAGTAATTTTTGTCGCAAAAATAAAGTTGGTTGTTTTCTGGTGGAAAAAATAAAATAAGCAATAATTGTTGAATGAAACACTAGTATACATTGAATCATTTGGCAGGTATAAGATAAGCCGCCATAGCTCAACTGGGAGAGCAGCTGACCGGCTAACAGAAGGGCACGGGTTCAAGTCCCGTTGGCGTCATGTATTTTTTCTCGGAAGATTTTTCAATGTGGATGAGTGTTTCAGGCTGATAATTATTGCTTATAATAATTGTTAATTTTTAGATTAGTTATTATACAAAATAATTGAACTGCCTAAACATTTTGTATTTATTTATACATGAATTGAAGATTTCCACTGACTTGGTAGAATTATTTTTTACTTTCAAACACAACAAGGAGCCATTAAATATTCCTCCAATATATCTAAAAGGAAACGAACTGCTTGTGGCCTCACAGGTCAAGTATCTGGGACATATCCTAACCGAAGACATGAAGGATATAGAAGATATGGAACGACAAAGAAGAGCAATTAACATACGGGCCGGAATGCTCTCAAGGCGGTTCTACGACGTCAGAAAATTACTCTTCAAGACATACTGCATTGCCCTGTACACATCTGAACTGTGAACGCAATACCCGGCAGAGCAATGGGACAAACTGAGGGTGTGCTACAACAATGCATACAGGCAACTTATGGAACTACCGAGGTTCTGCAGCGCCTCCATGATGTTCACCGAAGGGAGGGTGCACTCATTCCCAGCATTACTTCGCCACCGGTTAGCCAGCTTCTGGAGCAGGACACGGAAATCAACCAACATCATTGTCGTGGCTGCATACGAGTGGCTTAGTTCCCCACTAAATGAGCGATGGATGCAAATGATGAGGCGACCTCCCTGATGGACGATAAAAAAACAAATATTTATTTTTTTAAATTTTAATTTCTGTTTAATTTTATTTTATTTTTAATTTTATGGTTAATTTTTTGTTATTTATGTTCGAATTTTATTTTCATTTTCTGTTTCCGTTAGGTACCTAACCTAATACATATAACCTATCATATTTTATTTCTTTCAGATTTTTATTTACTCTGTAAAATATATTGTACTATAGTTTATGTACATAATATGGCAGACTGGGATTGCACTACCCTCCCAGCCCTGCTGGAATAAAAACTTAAATAAAAAAATTTACTTTGATGCCATTTAGGGCGGGGTCACCTAAGATATTCAACGATAAAATATTTGGGAACAACGAGTGTTACCTTTAAAATACTTACAAATTGCTTAGCTGATGGTAGACTCAGATTGGTCTATCGAAAAGTTAGGAACAGCGGCCGCAAGTGGTTCACTATGCTAAGTGACTTAGCAGGGGTTCCCTGGATCATGAGGTGAGTTTTGTTGCGAGCCGGATAGGGAGAGACTGGTTGAGAGACCCCAACCTAGACTTCTTCAGCCAGACCCTCTCTCGACCCATCGCTTGGCACCGCAAAGGGACGGATGGATTCGTACGTCCGTCACTACTGGACACACTGACCCCCAGATTCCTACCCACCCCCTAATACACTTTTCCTTTCCAGACTTTCTCTCCTTCCTTTCCTTTTGTGAAAAAAAACAAGTGTTTTTGACAGTGTTTTACAGTGCGCTTTAGACCACACGACTGAAGTGAAACTTCACTAACTTATATCTCACTCTCAACTTCCGTTCGTCCCGCCCGACCGTTCGCCTCACCCGATCATACTTTTCATAACACTCTCGTCCCGCATTCACCAGCTTTCTCCTCAAGTCAAGCGTGAGTAAAGGCCCGACCGTTCGCCTCGCCCGATCACACTTTTCGTAACGCTCTCGTCACGCATTCACCAGCTTACTCCCCAAGTCAAGCGTGCGTAAAGAAGTTTTACTTAAAAAATATTACTAAAGCCAAATACTACTAAAGGTTGGTATCATGAACTTCGTGGTGAAGTAAAATAAAAACAAATAATTCTAAAACCTAAGCATTATCATTAAGTTTTCAAGAGATGTGTGCGTCACCAGACCCTCCTTCATAATAAAGAAGAAATTACTAAGTTGTCCCAGAAAGGTGATTTATTATTCATTCGACTACCACATACCTGATGATATATGTATTTATATTATGTAGGCCTCAAGAGGATTTTCCTTTTTCTGGTGGAGAGCGTAAATCCTAAATATATTGCTGACATACTCCATGAGCAGAGCAGGTGACAAATGAACCGTTGTACGGCATTGAGCAGCTTATATATTTATAATAGATGGAATTCCTTAGCGTTTTAACCTGGTTACTTAAATTTTCGTTTTGAAATATATGAAAAATGATTTATTTTTAATCACACAATTTTTTTATTTATTTCTAAGGAAATGTAAGAGTAAGCTAAAAAAATGGTTGCATGTGAGAATTTTTTTGTGCTTTTCGCTGTTTTTGTTCTTTTCAAAATATGTATGTATAAATATACGTGTCTATGTAGACGTAATGTAATAATGTCTATATTTTACGTACCTGTCTCAATTTTAAAAAAGTAAACGTTAAATGAACCTTTTGACACACTGACACCAATAAGTTAAATAGGACATAATAAATCTTAATATATAAAACAAAGTCGGGTTAGTTACACTATTTATAACTCGAGAACGGCTGGGCTGATTTTGATGATCTTTGATTTGTTGGATTTGTCTCCGCCCCGGATAGGATAATAACTATTAAAACATCACAAAAGTTAACGAAATAAATAGTTATAAAGAAAATTATTTTCCCCATACATTTTGTATGGAACGAATTCTCCTATTTTGAAAGAACTGCAGCAATATTGTGAGGGGTATAATATTGAACTGTGCATGAATTCCAAACATTCAAAAACGTCAAATGTCAATGCGTTGATTGTTGTGGATTTGTTTTTTATTCATATAATGCTGCCCTTCTTTCTTACACACTCAATGTCAATAGTCGAAAATGAGACAAATGGTGAACGTATGTCTGCATACCTCCAAAGGAAAAATACAATAATTATAATAAATCTCTGAAATAAAACGCATTTTTTTACATAAGCTCCACACAGGAGGCCTCGGGGAAAATAATTTCTCTCCGGACCTATGTCATCTTAAGGGATGCTGTGTGGAGGATCTTTTTAAGGAATGGGGTGGATAGAAAGTTCTGGGAAGGAAAGAGGTATGAGGGGTGGGTAGAAATCTGGGGGTCAGTGTGTCCGGGAGTGACGGACGTATGAATCCATCCCTCCAACTGTGGTGCAAGGTAATGGGTCGAGAGAGTCCGGCTGGAAAGGTCAAAAGGAATCCCTCAACCTGTCTCTCTTGATCCGGTCCGCCACGCAGCAGGTGAGCAGGCGCATCAACTGCCAAGACCCGGACATAAGTCACCTCATGAACCCGGGCACCCCTGCTAAATCACCAAACGTAGCGAACCACTTGGGGTGATCTATGGCTGAGGTGTTGGTTATTCAATAAATAGTTCCCGGGGCGGCGGCACCCGTATCCGCCTCCTGAATTCCCGTAAGTAATTGTAAAAGTAAGAAAATCACAAAAATATAAATCCGTACACAATGCCATCTCTGATACTGACAAAAACAAAACACGGACAGTTGCGCATTGATAATTGCTTCATTGCGTAATTTTTAACTTAATAAAAAAACTGAATTTAATTCAACAGCTATTGATTCTGAGGCGGTACGAAGTTAGTCAGGTCAGCTAGTAAAAATATAAATAAACATTTTACAAAACGTGGTCTAGTGTAAACATACAACTTTGCTTAAAACTTTGTTTTAGGTAGGTAAACCCTGAGGAAGAGAGCATTGCTCTCGAAACATGTCGGTTTTTTTATAAACAACTAGGTGACCCGGCGAACTTCGTACCGCTCAGAATCAATAACTGTTGTGTTAACTTATTAGCTGAATTAAATTCAATTTTTTTTATTAATTCAACAATTACACAATGAAGCAATTATCGATGCGCGACTGTCCGTGTTTTGTTTTTGTCAGTATCAGAGATGGCGTTGTGTACGAATTTATACGTTTGTGACTTTCTTACTTTTCCACTTACTTACGGAAATTGCGTTTCATTTTCTTTGTACATGTGAGGGAGATTTATTATAATTATTGTATTTTTCCTTTGGATACGTTGACCGTTTGCCTCATTTACGACTGTTGAAATTTAGTGTGAAAGAAAAAGGTGCATGCAGCTCTTTAAAAATATGAGAATTCGTTCCATACAAAATTTATGAGGAAAAGAATTTTCTTCATAATTTTTTTTTTATCGTGAATTTTTCCGATTTCTTAATAGCTATTCTGCTATTTGGGGCGGAGGTAAATTAAAATTAAAAATTAGTAAAATCGGTCCAGCCGTTCTTGAGTTATAAATGGTGTAACTAACCCGACTTTGTTTTATACATTAATAAAATAAATGTTCTTAAACTAAGTTATGAGCTCTGAAATAAAATAGTGCCACAAAATAAGCTGCTCTGTTTGAAGCAAATACATTTTTAGATTTTAATTTACGTTTTGATTATTTCTATTTTTATACAATAGCTCCATACTGGAGGCCTTGAGCAAAATAATTACCTAGGGCCAAGGTCATCTTTGGGTATGCTGTGTGGAGGGTATTTTAAAGGAAAGGAAGAAGAGTTATACTACTGTCGGTTTACGCAAACATAATCAAACGTGCGCTCTTTAAAATGATTTGCCTGTACCTACAAATAAAAAAATAATTAAAAAACACAGTTACATACATAACAAAAAAATATTTGTATTGAATTGATATACCTATTCTCTAACAGCAAGTAATATATTAGGACATCATTAATATCATTCTTGAAGTAAGACTCCCACAGCCGCCCGTCAAATCGAATAAAGCGCCCAACCGTTCAATGCCAAAGTTCCCTTTATTGTCTCCCTTTAATGTTAAATAATAATTATTTTCCTATTAATTATGGCAGCCTGATAGGCCTCATGGGCATTCATTAACGACGTTATATTATTAGCACAGGCAGCCAAGGAATCTTTGACCTACTTTAAATTTATGCCGCATTTGACGTTGAATTGATATCACCAGTGGCTTAGCGATAGTATGTCTCGGAGGGCACTGCGGAGTTGGCACTCTCATTGGATTGTGTTGCATTATCAACAACTATAGACCAATTACTCTACTAAATAGCTTGTCTAAAGTTTTTGAAAACCTCATTAATGCACAGCTTTTAAAATTTGTCGAGAGCCATAAAATACTTTCAATTAATCAATATGGTTTTCAAAAAAACAGAAGTACATCAGATGCCATTGCCAGTGTGACTGACTTCATTGTAAAAAGCCTTGATAAAGGAAATAAATGTATCTCAATCATTTTAGACCTTTCTAAAGCTTTTGATACAATATCACACATTAAACTAATTAAAAAACTAGAGAACATCGGCATTTCGGACAAAGAGCTAAACTTCTTCAAAAGCTACTTAAATGGACGCCAACAACAGGTTAAAATACAGAATACTCTCAGTAATCAGCGCTCAACTGACTATGGAATTCCACAAGGAAGCGTTTTGGGACCGACTCTGTTCTTACTGTATATTAACAACTTTTGCAACCTTGAAATTCAAGGACACATTGTTAGCTTTGCAGACGATACTGTCTTATTATTCGAAGACAAAAATTGGTCAGCTGTATTTAAAAAAGCTGAAGAAAATATTAACTTCATTAAAAAATGGTTAGATATCAACACACTTACCCTTAACATGAAGAAAACTAAATATGTTACTTCAAGCATCAATACTACAGGCCAACCTAATGATGATTACTCCATAAAAATTCATAGCTGTACGAATTCCGATGAATGTAGTGAGTGCCCCAGTATAGAGCGCACTTCACAGATGAAGTACCTCGGCCTCACCTCATACCTCAAATGGAACCTACATACTCAGATCATTGCAAATAAAATTAAAAAAACAATACATTTCTTCAGATCCATAACGAACTTTCTTAACTTACAACTCCTAAAAACGATTTATTTTGCAATCACCCAATCTCTCATTGAGTATGGTATCATTGCATGGGGAGGGGGCACTTCATCAGCTCTAGATCCTGTCGAAAAGGCGCAGAAAACAATTATGAAAATTATTCTCAAACTTCCTCTAACTGCAAACAGTGACTTTATATTCAAAATAATGAGAGTATTTGATGTTCGACAGATCTATGTAAAAACTATCCTCATGCATCTCTTTAAAAACAAACATGTGCTTTACGAAAAAAAAAAAAACTTAAGATTTACACGTAACTCCAACAAAGACATATTGCAAGTTCCAGCACTCTCTTCCACCTTTGGTCAACGTAGCTTTAGATACTTTGCCACAAAAATATTCAACATTCTCCCAGAAAACATCAAACTGAGTCAAACACAGAGAGAGTTTAAGAAATATGTTAAAATATGGATACATTCTAATGATCGAGCCTATACTGGTGCCCTCACCCAAACGCCCTGTTGACAGTTGTTATTGTAGTAATAACCTTGCAGTTTATGAATTATGTTCACCTATTGGATGAATGCTCGGTAACAAATGGTGAAAATGCTTTCGCGACTGCGATATTCTGAACTATCCTTTTCCTATGTAACGAAGGAGAACAAAATAAGTTTCAAATTCTCCAAAATAGGGCAATGAGAATAATACTTCGGCGAAATAGATTTTCAAAAGTAAACAAAATGTTAGAGGAACTGAATTAGCTAACCGTGAAACAGTTGGTGACCTTGAAAACGATGATATTTATACATAAAATAATAAACAACATTTTACCATCAATTGTTTTTGTGTTTAATTCGTAGAACTCCATTTTAATTTTTAGAAATTTAATTAAAATTAAATTTGATAATGTTATTATCGAGTTCTGCAAGTTAGTTCGGTAATAAATCAACTTAGACACCTTCAAAAATTGACATTTAAAATCTTAAAAATAAGTTGTCCGTACGTGGCTTCACCACAGTTTGAAAATGACCTTACAAGTCGAAACAGCTGTAACTAAAACACTAACCAAAAAACTTGCAGAACTCGATAATAACATTATCAAATTTAATTTTAATTAAATTTCTAAAAAAAAAAAAAAAAACATTTTACCAAAATACTTCTCAAATAAAATTATATTCAACAAGGACATTCACAGACGTAACACAAGGACGTGCAAGGAAATCAGGCTTCAAAAAAAAAAGATAAGGCGAATACGCAGAACAGTTAACTGTACAAAGGAATGAAGTTATATAACACGCTACCAGAAACATTGAAGTCCACGCCAATTGGAAAGTTCAAGATGTATTGTAGGAGCCACATAAAACTACATAAAATTTAGTTTTTAATATGAAATATAATAATTAATTAGAAATTTTGTGAACTTAAATGTACAAATTACTAAAATAAAAAATAAAAATCATAAATAAAAATTCATTTCCATTTGTGCACATCACCAACTGAAGTATTAGTACCCTTAGTTGCTTTGGTAATTTTAGGAGAGTAACATGAGACGATTCTTGCGGAGTACCTATTATATAAAAATGGTATAACACGCATGTGAACCCATTTGTTTTTGGGGTGCTATGCCGTGTTGCGCTACCTCCTTCTTCTCACGGCATAACATCCCAAAAACAAATAACGAAAATACTTTTGGCCGTGAAATTCTAAAAACGTACATTACAGAAGATGGTTCGAAAGGCTGTATGTAAATACGAATGATAGAGGGAGCGCGCTAATATAAATAATGATTAAGCGTGAGCTTCACAGAATAATTATTTTTCAACTTGGCATCCGAATTATCCTCAAAAATATAAGATATTTTTCGAAGAGTTAATTCTTCTTCTTTCTTATGGTGGGGGATCAGGGGGGACATCTAGGTCTACGGGCCAGTCTAGGTCCTCAGACGTTGCCCTATGGACCTCATCAATCCCGCCGGGGAATGAATGGAGCTGGCATTCGTTGACTACATGTTTGGTGGTCTGCACCGCACCGCATTCACACATCGCCGACTCTTTAAGGCCCCATCTATGCACCTTATCCTTTTTTTTTTTTTTTTTTTTTTTACATTAACTCCACACAGGAGGCCCTGAGGAAAATAATTTCCCTCAGGGCCTATGTCATCTGGGATGCTGTGTGGAGGGTCTTTTTGAGGAGAGGAAGGAATGAACATTGGTCTTGAAGAGACCCATGTTGTAGGAAGGAGGAAACACAGAGGCCGGCAAATCATTCCACAGCCGAGCTGTTGAACACAAGAACGAGTCGAAGAAACGACCCGTTCTCATGTGACAAATGTCAACTGTGTACAAATGTTGGGCACGCGTTTGGCGTGTTTCCCGACTATGCACCGGTGCCGAAGGGATCAATGATGCTAGTTCCTCGGAGCATCTTCCATTGTAATACCGGTAGAACAAGGATAGCATTCCCACCCGACGCCTGTGCTCTAAAGATTGCAATCCGTCTGTTAAGATGGGAGAATCTATCAAACGGACCGCCCGTTTCTGCACAGAGTCGAGGGTATTTTTCAGGTATTTTGGAGCTCCAGACCAGAGGTGGCTGCCAAATTCAACCGTGGGGCGCACTTGCGATTTGTACAGGGTTAGCAGTTGTGTACTTTTAAAGTATCTGCGGGCCCTGTACAGTACGCCCAGTTTTTGGGAGGCTAACTTTACTCTGGCTTCGATGGAGCCCCCATACCTGAGCTGGTCACTTAGGGTTACACCAAGCATATCAATGGAGGGCCTGTTCGGAAGATTGCTTCCGTTGAAAGAGACTAGATTTTCATTGCGATCCCTTTTAGACGTAATCAGACAAGATTGGGTCTTTGAAACATTAAATTCAACGAGATTATTTTTACCCCAAGAGAAAACACTCTCGAGGTAACCGTCCATTCTTTGCTTCAAAGCCTTACGAGCTGTTGGAGTTTGTGAGCCCTTTGGGGGCTTGTCAAACAAAAAGCTATCATGAACTGTACTGTCATCCGCGTAACAGTGAATTGGTGCACATGACAAAAGGTCGTTGATGTGCAACAAAAACAGAGTTGGAGACAGAACCGATCCCTGCGGGACGCCGGCATTTATCGAGTGAGAGGAAGAGGTGAAACCATCGACTACCGTCTGAATCGACCTCTCCCTCAAGAAGTCGGCAATCCACGTACACAAGGATGCGGGAAGTCCGTAAGAATGCAGTTTGTTGACAAGTCCTCGGTGCCAAACCCGGTCAAAGGCCTTGGATATGTCCAGTGCAACCGTTTGGGTCTCACCGAAACGTTCCAGGTATCGCCCCCAAACATGCGTCACATACGCGAGAAGATCACCGCACGAGCGGTTCCGCCGGAATCCGTATTGACGGTCGTTAATAATTTTGTTCTTCTCGAGGTATGTGAGCAGTTTGTCGTTGATCACACGTTCCATCACCTTAGACAGAACTGATGTGATCGCTATGGGGCGGTAGTTGGCCGGGTTGGAGCGGTCACCCTTCTTTGGAATAGGATGGATAACCGCTTTTTTCCAACCAGAGGGCACAGAGCCAGTCTTCAGGGACAGTTTAAAAAGCTTCGTCAAAATTGGAGCTATTTCTGCAGCGCACCTTTGCAGTACCAGGGCAGGTATTCCGTCAGGCCCACTAGCTTTATTAACATCAAGCCCTCGTAAAACATGGAGTACTTCCCGATGCCGGATCCTCAGCTTTTTCATACGAAAACCGCAGTGAGGAACCGACGTCGGGACAGCACCTTGGTCATCGAGGGTTGAGTTATCCGCAAACATTTTACCTAGTAAGTTAGCCTTTTCGGTGGCGGTGTTTGCTAGTGAGCCGTCAGGTCTGGTAAGAGGTGGCAGACTGGATTTGCAGAAATTGCGACCTATTGAGCCCGCAAGCGACCAGAATTGCCTGCTGCCATGCGGGCATGCAGTCAGCTTTCTGCTGATCTGCTGGTCGTGCTCGAATTTTGACCTATTTATGATTCTCTTGGTTTCCTTTGCCATTTTGTTGTAAGCTGTTCTGTCTTCGGATGTTCTAGATGTGTTGTAGGCTCGGTAAGCCGCGTTTTTTCGTCGCACTGCTTCAGCGCATTGTCGACTGAACCACGGCTTTGAGCCTACACCAGTTTCCTTAACAGTAGATTGGATGAAGCCATCCATCGCGGATGTGATGACCTCACCAATTTCCTGGGCACATCTTGAGGGATCCGAAGTCCGAAAACAGACAGCTGACCACGGGAAAGCATTAAAATGTGCCCGCAGACCGAACCAATCTGCTGACCTATAGTGCCACACTTTTCTCTTCAGCCTCTCGTTTGGTGGTCTGAAGTTTACAGGGATTGATGTCGTCACCAGGCAGTGGTCGGACGATCCTAAAGGCGCTGTGACTTCAATACTGTAACCGTGTGGCACAGTAGTTAAAAATAGGTCTAACAGATTGGAACGGTGAGTCTGGACATCAGGAACCCTTGTAGGCTCCTGAACCATTTGCTCCAATCCGTAGCAAAGGGCAAAGGATTCCGCTTGGCGTCCAGCCGAGTCTGTTGATCCTGAGAACTTCAACCAAGGTTCGTTATGAACATTGAAGTCCCCCAGGACCACAAACTCTGCCATAGGGTAGCGGGGCAAGAGATCATCAATAGTGTCGCTTAAATGTTTGAAGAGCTCGGACGTGTCTGATTCGCTAAGGTTCGGTGAGCGGTATAAACACGCGTAGAATCTTACCGTACTGGCAAGATTGACGCGTACCCACATTACGTCGAATCTGGAGTTTTCCAGATTCAACAGTCGCACACAGTTGACGTCAGCTCGACTATAGAGACAGACACCTCCTTTAGGTCTGAACTTGCTTGCGAGGGTGAAGCCCGGGCAGTCCAGATAGGAGGCGTCTACAGGCTCGGCTATCTGCGTTTCAGACAGGAATAGTAGGTTGGGGCGTTGAGAAAAAAGGTGGTGGTGGACGGAGTTTAAATTGGTATGCAGGCCGCGAATGTTGGTGTAATTCACCAACATTTTTGGCCTGCGCCGGGGTCGCCTACTACTCGCCGCTGTAATGATGTTAATTTTTGTTGTTTGTTTTGTCATGATTTTAAATGTTTTTATGATGGGGTGTGGGGGGAGGGAGGTCTGGGAAGGAAAAGGTATGAGGGGTGGGTAGGAAGCTGGGGATCAGAGTGTCCAAGAGTGACGAACGAATGAATCCAATCCACCCACTGCGGTGCAAGGCGATGGATAGGGAGAGTCCGGCTGGAGAGGTCACCCAATGCGCCCCAAACGCCTATCCTATTGATGGCGGACCAGAGTTTGCGAGGCAATGAGAACCCAGGCTGTCTCTCAGTGGGGTCTTGAATGAGATGAGCATTTCGATCGGAGGAGTCTTTCTACTTCTAACCAGGAGAGTTTATAGTCCAGTCAAATAAGGATTTCACTCCTAAATGAAACGGAATAAGCTGAAAATTTGTGTAAACCTTTATTTTGGTATTATACATGTTGTCCCAAAAGTCTCATACGGTAACGTGTGAGCGTCTTTGGATATTCAAGGTCAAAGGTCACGAAAATCAGTTTTTTGGAAATATCTCGCTTTCTTTGCCTCAATTTGTATTGGCATTCAATATAAAAATTGGAGAGTATAAAATTCTCTACAAATTTGGCTGAAATAATTTTTTATACGCTTAACCGTTTTTAAGAGTGAGCGCGAAGAGTGCGGAGCGCTCAGCCGTACATGCCATGGCGCAAGGTCAATGGCGGATTCCAGTTCATAGGACGGTTGTTTAACTTAATTTTTCGTTAAATATTAGTTAATTAACCATTTAATATATTTTATAGATATTACCTATAAATCAAATAGTCATTTGACACTATTTACCTTTTTATACATAATTACTAAAGCAAATAGTCATTTGACATTATTTACCTTTTTATACATAATTACTAAAGTAATTAAGTGAATTATTTTTAATATATTTTAATTATAACAAATGAAACAATGTTAATTTGTTTGAACCACTTGTATGTTTGTTTAAAGCCGACCGATTTCGAAACGACAGTTCCGAAACCTGTTAATTATAACACTTTAACTTCTATTAATGTTCATATCGAGTGTCGAAAAGTGAACATTAGTAAAAATTCAATCAGAGCATCGAAACAACGCTTCGAAGAGAATGAACCTTAGACATCATCAAGCGTACCTCGCAATAAAAGAAATGAAGTATTTGATTTTAAAGAATTATGCTTATTTCGTGGCGAAGCAGCTAATAAAGCAGCAGAGGTGAAAGTATAAACGCACGATTAGTAAAGTAAGCAGTCTCGAATTCAAAGACAATGTTATGAAAAGAGCAGAAGAACAAAGCGATTCTTTATAGAGTTAGTAAAATATCATGTTTCCTGTGATCATGACTTGATATCTGCTGAAGAAAAAAAACCACGTTTGCTACACTATTTTTTTAAAGCCAGTACCAGCTCTAATTAGAAAGCCTCGCCAAGATGGTCAGGTCACACAACCAATGAAAAAGATTTTTTACTATATAGAATATCATGAAAATTCCCAATTTACTTTGTCGGAGCTTAAAAATATCCCTACGGAGTTTGTACCAAGTGATCAGAACCAGAACATCAAAAGACAGCCAGCCGTCATAATAGGAAAAGATATTGATTTGTTAATTGTTTTAAATATACTCCACTAAAAGTTTTGATAAATATCCCCGTTGTAAAGAAAACATTTTATTATTATATGCGTTTAGTGGCTGTGACACGACTTCTGCTCTTTTTAGGAAAGGAAAAAAAATCTGTCCACAAAACGTTAGAGAAACTACCCGATTTGGATAGACTGGCTCAAATATTTCAACAAGAAAACTGTCCTGTGCAAATATTATTCGAAAATAGATCACACATTTTTTTACCAGTATATAATGCTCCAAAATATGATAACAGTATCGATCATCTTCGCTACATACAGTTCATTAAGTCAATAAAATTTAAAAAAACCTGTGCAGTTTTCAACTCTTCAACAGTTGCAGTGCAGCAGTTCACCAACATATCAATTGTGTCTACTCCCAAATTTAAACTTGATTAGGCAATGATTTAGAACCCCAGGGATGGGGTTGGGTGCTGCAAAATGAAGCCCTAGAACCGATAAAAATATTATTACCACCTGCACCAGATGAACTGCATAGTACAATGTTCTGTAACTGTACGAATTGATTCTCGCTGTGGATGCTGAAAATCAGGGTTGCAATGTTCGTTAGCTTGTGGCCAATATAATGGACATGAATGTCTCAATGCTTCATCGTATCAACATGATCTCGACGAAGGAATCGCATATGACCCTGAATTTTTTGAAGGTTTGGAGATGGTTGTCATTGATAACGAGGAGGATGATGATAATGACTCTTAAATTGTTGAGTAATCGTAAGAAGAAGGCGATGAAGAAGAAGAAAACTAACTCCCATACTGGCTAACTAATAACTAAAGTTAAAAAAAAATCGATCCAAACTTCAGCTTAGATTGTACAAATTTAATTATATATATGATTGCTAAATAAAAATATTATTGAAAAATGTTTTCTTAATTTCTTTCCTACTTAAAGTGCAATTATCTTTAATGAGATATATTTTTAAAAAATCACTTAATTACTTTATTATTTTTATGAAAAAGGCAAGTAGTATTAAATGACTCTTTGATTTATAAGTAATACTTATAAATAAAATATATTAAATAGTTAATTAACTAAACCGTCCTATGAACTGGCATCCGCCATTGACCTTGCGCCATGGCATGTACGGCTGAGCGCTCCGCACTCTTCGCGCTCACTCTTAAAAACGGTTAAGCGTATAAAAAATTACTTCAGACAAAATTTGTAGAGAATTTTATACTCTCCAATTTTTGTATTGAATGCAAATACGAATCGAGGTAAAAGAAGCGAGATATTTCCAAAAAACTGATTTTCGTGACCTTTGACCTTGAATATCCAAAGACGCTCACACGTTACCTTATGAGACTTTTGAGACAACATGCAGAATACGAAAATAAAGGTTTACAGAAATTTTCAGCTTATTCCGTTTCATTTAGCGGATATACAATATTTTTAGCTTAAGTGACTGGACTATTACGGGACTTCAAGCGGCATGCCGGGTGAGGTATTGCGCTTTTTTGCAGTACATTTGTTCAAAGGAAGTAACTAATATATTTATTTCGGTAGCAATTCAGAATGATGGGGCTTAAACTTTCAACCGTGGCGCATAGATAATTTCTAGTGAAGCCATCTTTAGAAGGGAATGGCTATGAATCCAATCATGTAATTATTACAAGGCTTGGTGAGAAAGTTTGTCGCTACCCCACTGGATTTAATCCAATTATCGTTTTTTTTTTCCGTGAATTTAGCAAACTGTCCCCCTCTATTAACAAATGACGAAAGATGGCAGATTTCGTAGCGTATTCTTCAAAGCATTACACTGAAATAAAGATTGCGGGGTCTATTTTCGATTGAAAGAACAAAGAATTACGACGCTGTGAGAATCAAAATGAGCTATTTTAGTAAGACGTTCAAACGCTTTTATGGACAACAACAAGATCCAATTGAATAATATTTGGATAAAGTTTCCTTTTAAAAGCTCTACTCAACGCCCCCCCCCCCCCACTCTAACCCAAGTTCTCGTTCAAAGGCTGCCGCAGACATGTAACACCTCCTTCCGAGTTGTGTCCAAAAATAGAACTTTCATTGATGAATTCTTTGGATCACGTCATGCTACCAATAAAAAAATCTGACACAGTTTCAGCAAGATATATTTTGTAATTTAAAATATAAATAAATAAAACGACAAATGATCGCTCGAAATGATATTTTACTATATACTATATGTACCAATTTCTAACCTAAAAGATATTTAGCTCGACTTCAAAAATACCCTTAATAATAAGTTCGTATAAAAGGAATTCATTCAATTCATCAAAGGAATTCATCTTTCACAAATATATTATACACCGTGTCAATTTTTTTGCACTTATGCGGTGCACATACAGTATAGAGAAGCAGATTTTTCTTGATACATTTGGATGAAAATACGTTATTCGGTGGTACGTCCTCTCTGCACATCCCTAACGGCACTGAAGGGGTCACTTAGATATATTTTGCGTATTAGGTATAACTTCCTCTACCAGTTCCGTGCCCCACTGCCATACATCAGGGTAGGTACCAGGACTCCATTGTGAACTGCTAGCTTCGCTTCTTTTGACAGTTTTTTTATTAGCGCCAACGGCATTCAGTCCATCATTAATGGAGGCATTCACCCTTTTTTCAATATCTCTATCAGCCTTTCCATTTTTCGTAAACATATTACCCAGATACACAAACTCATCCACCTGCTCCAAGTATTCATCATTCACAACTATATTGTATACTGTTTTCGCACTCTCTCTTTCAAACACCATGACTTTAGACTTACTTACATTCATCATTAACTCATTCTTCATACATACTTCGTTCATCGTAGACACAAGAGACTTAGATCTTCCATAGTGTTAGATATCAGCACCGCATCATCAGCATACAACAGGCAACATACTTTCAGATTACTCAAGTAAAAGTAAACTGAATGCTGTTGAAATGAGATCCCTGAGACGTATGTGTGGTAAAACAATGTGTGTTCGTGTGAGAAATGTGGCTATCCGCAAAGAATGTAAGGTTGATGTAAGCATAATGAGTAAGGTTAAGAAAGGGACCCTCACATGGTTTGGGCATGTAGAGCGAATGAACGAAGAAAGTAGTGTAAGAAGAATATACGACGCGAATGTGAATGGTAGAAGAAGTTGGGGACGCCCGAGGAAGATATGGCACGATCAAGTGAATCAGATACTTGAGTCGGGCCATGTCATGTGAAGAGAATGTATGAGACGATGTATGAATGTGAGTGAGGCAAAGAGTGTGTGCCAAGATTGAGTTATTTGGCGGTCCGTCCTCTCTGCCTACCCCTGCGGAGAAACGGCGTGATGGTTAGTTAGTTAGTTAGTTAGGTATAAATTTTTTCCCTAAACCGACTGCACATTGTATGTACATTGTAAGTACGTCAGGGGACCAATTGTCATAGGATCAACTGTCATGGAACCAAATAAAACAGCTCACATCCGTAGGTATTAGATATTTTTTATTCCTTTTTATTTAAAAAATATTATTTAGTTGAGTGTTTTTGCCTCACTTAAGCCGTTCCACTTAAGTGCTACAATCAGAAAATCCTCTCTCTGACTTTCAAAATTAACCAGGAAAAATAAATTGAGTTTTATATGCCACCCTCACCACTATAACTGTGCTTTCTTTATGACCAATTCTTTGCGTTTTTCGCTGGCTAAAGTAATACACCGTCTCCACTTTCTCAACTTACGAAATCTTTTACAATCCGTTTATTTTGCTAAGTTGCCCCTTGTTTATTGAAGCATAGACTTCCATATATTCCTTTGTTATAATCAATGGATTGTAACGTACCACCCCCGGCTTGGCATTAACTTACTTAAGGCTCTAAAAGCGAAAACAGTTTTTTCTTCGTTTTTCTTCAGTAAAAAGTTCCTCTATGAAAAGGACTTTCTATAATTTCACGAATCAGAACTCTTTGCTTGCTAAAGGGTTTTTAAAATAGGTAAAAACTTCTTTAATTGATTTGTTGGAAATAGTCAATTTTACACTTAGTACGACTTTTCAATGAGTATCTAGTAATAAATCAGGACTCTGTATCATTAACTATTTTATTAATATTTAAATAAATGAAGACAATTTAAGCGAAACTCAATCGAAAATCTGGAAACAGAAAAATCAGAAAAACATATTGACACCTCTGGGACACGAACCCAGAGGTGTCAATATGTTTTTCTGATTTTTTCGATTGAGTTTCGCTTATATTGTCTTCATTTATTTAAATATTACAATTTGAGGTTTTACTCACAAAGTTAAAATTAAAAAATATATATTTTATTAATACTTATGATTTAGTGATAATTTTCTTCGATCAACATTTTGGTTATATTTCGTAGTAATTTAACGAACTTTATGTTTTTTGGTAATAGCTTTGATCGTGACAAAAAGTTTCAACGAAAATCATAATTGGTAATTCGTCTATTTATATATTTGTAAGACTTAAAAATATTCTTAGGCTTGAAAACCTAAAAACAATGTACTATGCCAATGTTCAATCTACATTTCTATATGGTATTATTGGCTGGGGAAGAAAATATGACAATATTTTAACTCCACTTAAAATAGTTCAAAGATTGATAATTAAGGAAATCTTTAAAAAAACATCGAAATTTTCTACTGAAATTTTATTTTCAATATTCAACGTACTTATAATAGAAAAATGTATAAAAAATCTTCAATACTGCATTTTTGTAAAGAATTACAGTTAAATAACTTATAATATTCAAAACCAAGGCATCAGGATATCATTGAAATTCCAAAATTTTAGACCAAGCACATTCAATATACCTCTTTCATTTTAGTATAACTTATTTTAACAGCCTCCCAATGTCTAAAAATTATCTAAAATATTCATAAATTTTCGCTTAAATTGAAAGTTTGTCTGTTACTATTTCCTTAAAACCTTGAAATCTGTTATTGATATGTAAATCTTGTGTATTTTTATTTATATTTTTGTTATTATTTGCAATATTTTATTATTTAATGCTTACATAATTTTATATACCTAATTGAGCTAGAATTCTTCCATCAAATACAAGAGCCTTGTCTCTTTAGGGTGAGAAAAGGCTATATTTATTTTATCATAATACCGTATAACATGTAAAAATTGTAAATTTACTCTAAAAATAACAGACATTAAATAAACTTTTTTTTAATTCTTGAAGTGTCCTTGGCCTTTAGAAAACACCTCCATTATTACCAGTCACATGCTGTTTTTCCTCCAAATCCCTATGCCTAAGGCCCTTCTTCCCCAGGTATACACAAGTTAAAAATGTTGTGTACACGTCGCAGACAACACGTCTCGCAGAGTCCATACACAATGCTACAGAAATCACAAGACCAGCGTCGCGAATGTCGCCACCATTGCTGAATTTTTGAAACGTCAAAACTAAAATGCTTTCATAACCTCACTCACAACAATCACAAGCTTGTTTCTGTAGCTGTCAATTTTCTGTTGACTGTTTTGTTCCTAGAATTCATCTAAAGCACACACATTATTACAAAATATCTGACACAAGTGACGCAATGTTTAATCTCTCGACGACGCGACGTGAGTCGAAGCAACATCGTCGACGACTTTACAAAATATCGGCAACGTGTGCCTGTGCAAACGTACAGCAGCGGTAGTCGCCGTGATGAATTGTCGAGTATCGGATATTTAGAAATCCCCGTTGAAGAAGGAAATAAGTCTGCCACGTACGCTCTTTTAAGTTACTAGAAACACTTTATTTCTCAATGACCAAAAACAACAATAATATTTGCATTTTGCAAAGTAGCGAAATTATAGATATTAAATATTGTGTAATGTAGCGAAATTATGGATATTAAATATTGTGTAACATACATATCTGATAATGTGGCCGAGAATGGATGTCACCGCAGGCCACCTTGTATGTAACATAACTAGCAAACTCTGGAACTCGCCCCCGCAAAACGAGCTCCGGAGTAACAAAATACTAACTCGTTGTGTCTTAGAACAAACTCGGTCAGATATAATATTGTTCTAAAACTAAAGTTACACAATATCTGAGCTAGCCGTTGTTTTACGGACGATGATATTGTTCTGCTAGAAATTGTTAGATGGGTCGTGTTAGATAGAGAATACATTTATTGCTTTTCTGTTTATTTTGGAGAACTTCGTTTTGTCCTTCTTTTGCATTTTGAAAGCATTACTGAACTGTCTGGCCACCGAGAAATGCACCCGTCAGCCCAGAAACACGAGAACTGCAGCGACAGTATCGCAATCTGTAAGTGCTATAATATATTCACCAGTTGCATTAAGCAACCCTCAATCCTTCCTGCCTGCTTTCCGTGTTTAGTCGAACTTGGTTCAGTTCATTCACATTTACTTTACTTGTTTCCATGTTCATCTATTAAAGTTATATTATTTGATAATTTTAAGCAACTACGATAATATTAAAATGACGACGCATCTGAAAGTGAAAGTTCTATGAGGCGGACGTAGCGCCATCTGTCATTCAACAACATAAATAATTTCGTTCTGTTTGAAATACGAAAGACGGTTAAATTTTTTCATACAAAAATACTAAAATCGCGATTAAAAAATGGGAGGGTGGGGTAAGAAGATTAAAATTTGGGGTAATAGGTATTTTTTGATGCAATAAAAAAAATGGTCCAAAAAATAGCAATTTTTTTCTGGTTAGGGACACCATATAAGATATATAAAAATCTCGTGTCACGGTATTTGTGGACGCACTCCTCCGAAACGGCTTGACCGATTTTTATGAAATTTTTTATGTATATTTGGTACGTATGAGAATAGATCGTGAAGTATATTTCATACCGCTAGGTGATTAGGGTGTCGCTTTCCAGAAATTTTTTTAGATTTGTTTGACAATTTTTTTTTTATTTGGCTTCAAAAAATACCTGTAACCCCAAATTTTCACCCTTCTATCCCCACCCTCCTATTTTTTAATCGCGATTTTAGTATTTTTGTATGAACAAATTTGGCCAAACTATCGAGCTTATTTGTGTTAGCTGAAGACGGACTGACAAAAAATATCGCACACTCAATTGCTCTTCGAAGTTAATATTGATTTTATTTATTTCATTTTCCTACTTCATGATAAAAAATATATAACTTTTTTTCACTTTTCATTTAACTTTTAAGAGATCAAAAAATATATGTCCGTTACTTTAATGAAATACGTTGAATTGAGAAAATGAATGGTTGGTGTGTTTTTTGTTTTTATCATTCCTCTTTCTGTCATAGATCCCATCCCCACACACTTATAATACATTCGTTATTTTTTATTTAACAACTAACAAACAATAGAAATAATTTAAATAGCAGAACAGCCGGGTTTGTCGGGTCAGCTAGTATTGTATAAATAATAATTGATAAACAAAATAAAATAAATCATAATTTTATACGAAAATGTAGGTACTCCCTTTTTTCAGAATCACTTTAAAATTGTAATGAAATTGTTCATTAAAAGTAGGAGAAATAATTTTTTAAAAAATATATATTTGTAAAGCATTTAGATATGTTTGGATTGTTTAGTAACCGTAATCGTTAACCGTTTTACCTCACCCAATCTTTTCAAAATGTTTCAATCTTTTTCGAGTACGAAAATTTCCTACAAAATGATGTTAAAAAGAGTTTTTAAGAGAGCTAAGGTAATTATATATAACGCAACTATAATAGAAATAAAACATTCCCGACTGAGATATTATGCAAAGAGACAAAAATATTCAATATCCGTAAATTATTTATATTGCAAACAATGATACATAAAAAAAATGAAACAATTCAACTTTGTATAAACCACTTATATAATGCGCAAATCCGACCGGTTTCGGAACAAACGTTCCTTCTTCAGGGAAAGCTTATACTAATTTGACAGTTTCGAACAATGTTTTATTATGTCGGATTGCGATTGTTTAATTTTTCTATAATGGATAACCACAAAGTTGTAGCTACATTAAAAAATAATGAAATATATATTTAAAAACAAAAATTGTTACGTAAAAAATGAAAATAGAACTAGCGAAAGGACTTATTATGTGTTTCAAGTTTCCCAAATCTAAACCAAATTAATGCACACACATGGCAGTTCTATTGGTCCTCGTACATTTAATCTTCTACCAAAACACATTCAAATGACAGATAAAATATCACTTTACATAAAGGAATTAAAATTATGGCTGAATGATGCAGATGTTGAAACACTTTTTTTATAAACTCTATGTAAACCTTTATGATTCATTTTTACAATTCTACTGTAACTTCAAGACTTACTTAGCTTATCTTCTTGAAAGCGTAACAAAAAATCAATTAACCTGTATGTGTCACTATATTTTTAAATTTTCACTTGGAAAATTACATTTTTTACTTATGCCGCCAACTTATTGGTGTAATTTAGCACTTTACATAGTTAATATTACCCACGCACAGGCAGTGCCTTAGTGGGTTCCCATTATCTACTTTTGTTATATATGTATTTTTTACTTTTTACATTAATTTTACCTTGTGTTATGTAATATATTTTCAGAAAATGTGTAAAAATTTCTTTTGTAATATATTATGGGAAAAAAATAAAAGAAAAAAAAAATTTTTTTCAAACTAATTTAATTGCAAACTCACGTACTTAATAAATATCAAAATATTAACGAGAAGTGTATGGTTATAAAAAGGACATGGATTAGGGATATCGCTTAATGTTAACATCGTATAAATACGTAATGGGAACAAAGTGTACTTCATATCACATGGCGAGGGTTGTTTTATTTGAAATTTTACGTCACCCCTAAAGCCATGTTTTACATCTTCTCCATTGTTCCGAATATTAAATGTCGTTTCATAACGAAAGGAAATACACATTGTCTTTTTTGTTCCGGCACAATGGAAAATTCTTTAGCTGTACCCTTCCACTGGACGTTGTCATTTAATTTCATACAGAATAAATAATAATGCCAGTCCGAAAATATTTTTGCGCGGTCCCAGTTTTTAAAGAAAATTCTCGGTTTACAGGTTTTCTATGGAAATGAGCCTAAAACGAAGAAAGGGTTGTTAAATTATTTATGAATGGTTAATCATTTTGCGTAGGTGGGTACTACTGGTGTATAATTTACCAGAGCTCACCAGTACATATAGAAACCTTCCCAGGCGTTCTCACAACAACTCACCAAAGTTTCATCGCAATCGGATGAACGGTTAGCGATGCATAATTTCATGATTTCAGAACTCACCATCGTATATAAAAACCATCGCGGGCATGCACACATAAAATCCCCAAAGTTTGAATGAAATTGGTAAAGTCGTTCTGAAGTTATGGCGTGACCAAGGGAAACATGGATTCAATTTTATATATGTATATATAATGCATACTTCAGAACAATGAATGCCAATTGTTGACAAATTATGAAAATTACGTTTAGTATTGAAAAATTATGTGAGTGAAAGGAAGAGCTTCACAACACTAAAATATTATTTTATTCAACCAATGATATATAAATGAGTGTGTTTTCTTGAAGACACCTAGCATAGTTGAAGACACCGAACACTAATTTTGGTGATCGTGCATTTGGAGTATCCGGCCCTGAGGCTTGGAATAAACTTCCCATGGAATTGAGATGCATAACCAACACAGCGGAATTTAGATCCAAACTAAAAACTCACTTTTTCAAATACTCATTTCCATAAATTCCTCATTTGATTTAACTTGATTTAAACTTCGTAATTTTTTTTATTTTTTTTATTTTTATTTCTGTTTATTTATACTCATTATATCCACGAATATATACTATTTTATTTGCTATTCCCTACAACTACTCATGAAAAGTCAAAATGCTATTGATCTACCTACCAATAGACTGTCAGTGATAATCTAACACCTCAATCTGTTTAATGTTGTGCGGTGAATCATCTTAATACGGTAAAGATTGGCGATTAATTTCAATAATTTATTTAAGATATCCATACGTTTTCGTAAATCCGATAATTTTTGCGTCCATGTCCTTAAAAAGTAATATTATGTAAAAACTTCCTTCTTCTTCTGGCGCTGTGGATGATTCTGGCGAAAGTATAACATGTATAAGATGTGTAGAAGTATTTTTAATTGTAAATATTTATATGTTAGTTGTAAATCTCTAACTTTAAGTCATGATTTTAAACATGTATGTCATTGAGTTCAGTTTAGGTTAGCGTTTATATGTCTTAGTCATAAGCCACTAGCTATAAGTCTTAGATGTAAGTCACTAGTAATAATTGTAAATCTTAGTTGTAAGCCACTAATTTTATTATTTTATGTATTTATTTGTACAGCGCCCTTGAGGTGATTTTTCGCGAAAACGGCGCTATATAAATTAGCCAAATATTATTATTATTATTATAGTTAGTTGCGAACTGTCAAAGCCTTATGAGATGCGCTTTGATAAATGAAAGGAAGAAAATTCCAAATAAAACCTAAACACGCTGGCTCTTGAAAGAGAAAAAATAGATGGTTTATGTGAAACCCTTCGGGCCTAGAATAAATAGTATCACGTTATCAAATTCAAATAGATTCGCATTTTTGAACGTAGGTATCCAAAATTAAATTCTATTTTTGAAGACAAACAAATTATATTATTATTGGAATATAGTGCTGGAGAAAATGCTCAGGATTAAATGGTCAGATAGACGCACAAATATGATGATTCTGGAAGAGCCATGTAGTCCTCCATAATGGGCTCTCAACTATCTACCGACAACGTATTTTAAGATACTTTGTACACATTGCTCGCTAGGAACTAGAGCCAGATGTATCCAACTTGGAGAAACCATGGTAACTGGCAAATTAGAAGGCAGAAAAGCAGAGTAAAGTCACCAATGCGCTGGAGTGACCAAGTATCTCTGGCGTCCAGAAATGGAAATTGGAATAGGGATCACGATGCTTAGCAATTTTAAGCAAACTTAAGAAGAAGGCCTAAAAGTATAACAAAGATTACTGTTACTTCACTTTTTTACATTTAATACAAAAAATTATTATTTTTAAAATAGGAAAACATTCATACGTTCATCCGTTTGCAATGAAACTTTGGTGAGTACGCCCGCGAAGGTTTCTATATATAACAGTGAGCTTTGGCGTTATAAAATTTGTATAAATAATACAAGGTTGGCGATTTGTTTGAAAAATGTGTGTATTTCATATGGTTTAGTGGCAGTGGGAGAACAATGAGGATCCAGCAGAAATCAGACGGGAAATGCAGCAGCCAACAAAACATACTTCTCTTTGCTGCCAGTGTTTACGTCACGCTGCGGCCACAGGAAAACTAAAATAAACACACATAAGACCATCGTTAGATCTGTATTGGCATATGGATGTGAGGTGCTGACACTGACGGCAAAGATGGCTGAAATGCTGGATACTTTTAAAAGAAAAGTGTTGAGAATATACCGTAAATATACGGTCCCATAAAAGAGGGAGAATAGTAGCGCATCGGGCACAACAAAGATCTTTATGATATATATCAGGCCCCTAACATCTCAGCTCATATGAGACTCCTCAGCAATGCCCAGCCCATCTCAACCTTTGCGAACAAGTACCTATCTTTTGGAGTAAGGCGTAAGAATTTTTCACACTTGTGCAGTGAGTGTGGCGATTTACAAAGAATTCAATGTTTGATACAAACGCATTAATATTATTGCTCGATCGATGTTTCGCATTATACAATTTCGATTGACCTTTATGAGCCTGTAACTGGTTTTCAGGAAAAACTCCAAGTGCCATTTCTTTTGCTAAGCACTCTCCATCTAAGTACTTCAATAAGTGATCAAACGTTGGGATATTCTCCGAACTGTGTTGAATTTCAAAATCAATACGCATTTCTTTTGTTAATTTACGTAATACAATATGTAATAAAAGAAAACTCCATTGGCGAACTGGAAAATTCAAAGCTTCTAAAGCAGCAAGATTTTCTTTCAAAATGGAAATAAATTGCCTCAGATTATCCTGAGCTTTTACAGGTTGAATCGACAGAATTAATTCTACGTGTCTATCAGCGATCAAACGTATGTTTTCATATCGTTCCTTTAAAAGATTATATGCAACAAAATAATTTTCCTCAGAAATCGGTAAATGTTTAACGTGTGTTAAGGCTTCACCCGAAAGGCTACTTAATAAATAATGCATTTTTTTAAACAGAATTTAAAGCATTATTAGAATCGATCAACGAATTAAAGGTATTTATGTAATTTGTCCAATCTGTTGATATTCCAGAGAAAATAATCAATTTTAATTTTGGCAACGAAACATTATTATTCGCGATTGAATGATCCGAATCACTTTTCGAAACTTCCGGAAATAATTGGCTATAATACGACTGAATCTCGTAATACATATTTTGGATTTCAGTATATTTTTTCTTGTAAAACCTTAATCTCCAATTCATCCTTCTTATTTGATTCAATTAAAATATGTGAAGCGACGAAACTTTCCCTAATATCTAGTGGGCATGTACAGAGAATACCAGATACACGCGTCCCAAAAAGATTTATGACTGAATACCCAGATGGAAGGCGAAAAGTGGGAAGACCCAGACTGAGGTGGTCAAACGAGATAAAAGGGAATGCAGCACAGCTTCTCCAGGTACAAACTGGAAGTCAGCCGCTGAGGACAGGAGTTAGAGGGAATGCTGCGGGAGGCCAAGGCTCGATATGGGCTGTAGCGCCATGGGAGAGAGAGAGAGTGAGGAGAGAGGTGGCGGGGAACAAAGGAAGGTGGTGTTCGCGGGAGGGGAAGGGTACGCGGAACGGGTACGGAGGCGGGAACGGGGATGCTTGGGAAAAAACACGCAGGGGAGTGGGTGGGGACGGGGGAGGAGCAGAGAGAGGGATTGCAACGAAGAAATAGTAGCGGTAGTGGATAGAAGGGGTAAATTTTTGAAAATTCCACGCTTCTCACACGGACAGTTGTATGTAAGTTGCCTGCTCACGCGTCGGAAAATCCCTTTGATTTATTCGTGAACTCATCAGAGGAAAAACAATAAATACTATATATCCAAAACACTTCAATAAACAGAATTCATTAAACACTTTCTTTCTATGAGTTGCGACGCAAAGCGTACTAGCTGGGTCTGTAAGAAATTTGTCCAGAAATAAGCTTGAATACACAATAACCAGCACACCAGCCCACAAAATTACACGTGGCTTTGTGAACATGAAAATAAACCATCGTGCAGATTAATACGAGGGCAACAGAATGTTTATTATTCAGTAAACTACGGCGCCATACCATGGAAGCATAATTAAGGAAATAACACGGTCGTTAGAGGAAAATGCAGCTTCATGATACAGTCGAGAGCGGTTGAAGAACTAACGTAAAGTGTGCCTGGAATCTGATATATTGAGCTAATTTTTGGCTTCGTCATGTTTACGTGTATTTTTATGTGAATGTCGCTAATGTCGGATATGTTGCGGTCATTGCTCTGCGCGTACATCTGAAAATAAAAGGCGATATAGTTAACGACGTCCTATTTTAACCCGACCATATGGCATTTTGTCTATATATAAAATTGTTTGTTACTCTACCTTTTTATCCCTTCAGTTTTCGCATGATTGTAGTTATTATTATGTAGTTCCATCTTTGAAATTAAAAAAAATAGTTTTGAAAATATTTATGGTTTATATTTTAAGTGTGTGGGTGTTAAGTGACTACTTAGAAATCTTTTGATTTTTGAGGAAATGTTCGACTTGATTTATTAACTCAGTTGGTACCGCCGCCCCGGGAAACATTTATTGGATAATTAACACCCCTGCCGTAGGTCACCCCGAGTGCTTTGCTACGTTTTGGCGACTTACATGGGTGCCCGTGGGGTAAGGTTTGTCTCGGTATTTGCCCACCTACTACTGCGTGGTGCGCCGGATCGAGAGAGACTGGTTATTAAGGGAGAACTTTTGACCTTTCCAGCCGGACCTTTCGACCATAATACGTCCGTCATTCCTGGATACATTGTCCCCAGATTAGTAAGCCTCATACCTTTTTCCTTCATAGAACTTCCTCTCCTTCCCTTTCCTAAAAAAAAATCCACACAGCATCCCCAAAGATGACATAGGTCTCGACGGAATTATTTTTCCTCAAGGGCTCCTGTGTGAAGCTAATGTAAAAATAAACGAATTAAATAGGAGAAAAATAGAAACTTTTTTTTTAATGAAAAGACAAATAACTTTGTTTACATCACTTTTATTTATATACAATCAACATGTTTCGTAAACGATGTTTACATCTTCAAGATCAAATGTATACTAAACTTAAAAATTAAACATAAATCACATATTTTATTTTAATAAAATATGTGATTTATGTTTAATTTTTAATTTAAGTTCCCCCACTCTTACCCATTCCCCTTCCTTCTACTCTTTCATCCCATATGTGATCCATGTTTAATTTTTAATTTTAGTATACATTATTTGATCCTGATGATGTGAACATCGTTCACAAAACATGTTGATTGTATATAAGTAAAAGTGATGTAAACAAAGTTATTTGTCTTTTCATAAACATAAATAATGCCATCACAAAGTGAAAACCTTTCCAAAGAAGTTTTAATCGAAAAATTAAAAATAGAAACATTATTTTGTTGATGCAAGTTCCACCACTGTTCACAGAACCACATACTTAGCTAGTTAATAATAATAAATTTGAACAACTTATATAGCGCTGTTATAACCTTTCACAACATAATTTAAAATGTGACAAAGGTATAGATCGAAAATGAATGGGAAGATGTTTGTTGTACATTTTTAATCATATAATTTAAATTTAAGATGAAGCCATACTAAATAATGCAAAATCATATGTTTTTGTTTTGAAAATTTGATTACTTAAAAGTATTATAGATGCTTTAATTAAATACCGCGTGTAGAACATACCTTGGCCCTTAAAAATATCGGTCATTTTTTAATAAGCCTAAAAAAAATGTATAAGGTCTTTAAAAAATACTTTCATGTCCAAACTCTCCTATTTATAAACCGCTTCTCTGATATGGTTTTATTGTATAACGTGGTAAATTCAGTTTCTTTTATAATAATCGCAAAAAATTGATATTTACTCACGAAATTTACAAAATAAAATAAAATATGAATTATCGCATTGTTATTTTACGATACGCCCACTAGTCGGCGAATTGGGTTTTTCAAAGTGAACCCTATGCCGTCCACCGAAGGATCAAATACTTGTCGCAAGCATTTTTTTTATCAGTTACGCCCCGGACGGAGCGGGGAGCAGACGTTGGTCTCCGCGCGCTTTGTTCCGTGAAATCAATTTTGAATTTCCGTTTTATTACAATAAACAATTCGTAAAAAAGGAGTTAATATTTTTTCAGGCCTTTACGAAATCAGCCTGTAAAAAAATCGCAAACACCTTTTCCAACCTATCCAAAAGCTTTTTCTCAAGTATTTTTAAGCTCCTCCCATAAAGGGGCTTGAATTCCGGTTTCGATTTTTTCCTGAACTATTGGATCGCCTTAACTATTACATTTCAGTAGTACACGTTTTACTATAGGTGTCACAAAAAGATTTATTAACACTACGCGCGGAAAACACTAGGACAAAGAGACCTTACAAGTTACCTGTAGAAAATTGAAGCTACCAACAATCGTTTTACAACCTGTAATAACGTTAAATTTTACACCCGGAGCACATGTCATAAAACTTATAACGTGTGTAGAGGGTGTCTGGTAATTTAAGAAATAGAATTAATTTAGAAGACACGCACAAGCAAAAAAAAAACAAAAGAAGTTGTATAATTTCTGTGCACTTATTAATTTATTCTGTTTTTTAAGGAAGTAAACATTTCTAGGTAGAAAATAACATGCAATGCTCCTGCTACTACCGTAATTTTGCGTAGATAATAAACTAATGTTGGCTTAATAATCCTATTGAAAATATGAACTAAAACTCTAACTTCAAAATTCGCCGAACATCTCTTAGTGAATAATCACGTTCCACTTAAAAATAACCAGCCAAAACCATTACATATAGAACGAAAGGGTCTTAGATTAAATTTGCTTGAACAATTAGAAATCAATAAACGAACGAATGACCCCAACATAACGCTTATTAATAAAGTAAGGAAAATTATTTATTCCCCACTACTTAGTATGCTTACCAAACCTAAAAAAATATAATGCACTTAAATGAGTCATAGCAATAACGTCATTCTAAATCAATTCAGAAAACCCTTACACTTAGTGCAAGGCAAACCAAAGGGAAATACTCCGAATCCCACATTAGCACTCTCTCAATTAGTGTCTCTACAAATTGGTTTAACCGGTAATAAATCAACTTAGACACCTTCAAAAATTGACATTTAAAATTTTATAAATAAGTCGTCCGTACGTGGCTTCACCACAGTTTGAAAATGACCTTACAAGTCGAAACAGCTGTAACTAAAACACTAACCAAAAAACTTGCAGAACTCGATAATAACATTATAAAATTTAATTTTAATTAAATTTCTAAAAATTAAAACTCTAACGAATAATCTAAAATTAATAAAGCTGTGCGACAGAAGTAATTTTTCATTTTAAAATAATTAATTCCCCGCATTATTGCAATTGATTTCATTTCATGTTCCTAATAGAGTGACATCAATTAAAAATATCTTCCACTGCAATAATAATATCTTTATTGTTTTTGTGTTTAATTCGTAGAACCCCATATAATTTTTTTTAAATTTAATAATGATATTATTAAGTTCTGCGAGTATTTTAGTATGTATTTTAGTTGTAACAACCGGTAATAAATCAATTTAGGCACCTTCAAAAAGTGACATCTAACTTCGTATAAATACGTCGTCTCAAAGTGGTTTAACCTTATTTTGAAAATGGCTTTGTATGCCGAAATAGCTGTAACTAAAAATATATGCTAAAATCCTTGCAGAACGTGATAATAACATTATCAAATTTAATTTTAATTAAATAAAAAAATAAAAAAACAACAAAACCAATTTCCTTTATTAACTCCCTTGACGCATACACAGCTTTAGGTAACCAATACGCAAAAGTAGCAGAAATTTTTAATAACAATGGCTAGAATTCCAACAATCCATGCGCTTGATAGCTGCAAGACGAGTGGTTATCTAGCCCCCTACATAGTTAAGTAAATTGAATTACGTACATATAAAAAGATATTTTATTTAATTTATCGGGGGGCTAGAATTCCAACAATCTATGCGCTTGATAGCTGCAAGACGAGTTTTTATCTAGCTTCCTAAGTCAAGTAAATTCTAATGTAAAATCCATGCCAATTTTTACAGCGCTCAGCGATTTTTCGCAAAAACAGCGCTATATAAGTTGTCCAAATTTATTACTTATTATTATTTTTATAACACCGAAATAACTTACAAAAATCACATATAATATATTTATTTTATTTGAGTTATGAATTATTTACATTTCGTTACCAATCAATGTAAATTTTAGCTAATTTTAATCACTTTTACATTACATCATTTTATAATTGTTTTGTAATCCATTTTAATGTACTTAAACAAATGTTTTATTCTAAATTTTATGGTATTCGTACCATAAAATACAGAATAATAAAAATAAATACGATACTTTTGACCACTCAGCCACTGAATGGATCCTGTTGAGATCTCATTAGCTAAAAAATATGGAATTCTGAGCTCATCTAATTAACCATCACAGTCAACTCTGTCTTGGCACACAGTCCTTGCTTTAGTCACATTCATGCGTTGTATCATACATTTCACTTTTGTTCTCACTTTTGGCATGGCCTTACTCAAGTATATGGTTTACTTCATCGTGCCATGCCTTCATGGTGCGTCCCCGACTTCCTCTACAATGCACATTAGTACAAGTTTTCGCTAAGTGTGCTTGCTGCTGGTAAGACAACCAGTTGATAGAAAGAGATAACGACAGATGTCACTGTCGTCACTGATTGCCATTTGCTAATTTTGTTCCTGAAAGCACCGCCTAATACTAACAAAACATCATAGAAGCAAATTCAAAACGACAGTTCTACTCTATGCTATGTGCATTTCGTAAACATTGATATTTATATCTTGTATGAAGATAGCTCCAAGCAGAAATAATTCCTGCTTAGGCCGCATTTTAGGCAGTCGGAGCAAAACCTCCTAGACTCCACCGTGGGTGACGGTCGGAGGCAGTCGGAGGGCGCGCGTGTAGTTTCTAGTTACAGTTTATGCCACGTTTGTGGCATGCCGTTTGACGAGGCGCTCGCGTAGTTTCGGTTGCTCAACTTTTTCGCGCTTATTTTTGAAAGTATGTACCTATTTATTTTTATCAATAATTTAATAAATTATAATATTATTTACATGCTTATGTTTTACAAATTTCGGTGGGGTAGGCAGTGCTTATGTGCCTGTATGGAGTGCACGCCCCTGCCCGAGAGGAATCATTTTCGTTAGGGCCTCCAAGTGGAACTAATGTGAAAAAAAATCATTAAAAAAACTAACGCTCCTCTTGGTAAACAAGTAACTAATAGTTCAGGGTACAGAGGTTGATTTTGAAAGTCATCTTACGAAAACTATCTGTATTTCCAACAACACAGCTATTTGACTCTTTTAGGGTTCTCAGTCTTAATAAAATTTTCAAAAAGAACTCATTATTGCAAACTCATAAAGATCATTTCAATCCATCAACAACAACATTCACAAACATAAACAACCGACCACGATCACAGGGCAATTTAGAAATTCCAAAATTTAAAACGAGTGCTTCCCAACACCATTATGCCTATCAAGGTATAAAATTTTTCAATGCTCTCCCATATAAAATCAAGTCTGAAAAAAATTATAAAGTTTTTAAACCCCAAATAAAAACACTAATAGACCAACCCGACACTAATTATAAGTTTTAAATTCATCATCACAATAATAACAACAAAAAAAAAACTAGAACGTAATCTCTAAAAAAATTTCATCACCCTATCAAATTGAAAGTAAAGTACATACGCATTATTTGCAGGCACCAAATTGTAACAACTCTATTATATGTACCTACTCTGACAATACTGTCAGTTATTATGTCCACTTGTCTTCATGAATATATATTTTATTAATATAAGTACTTGTAATAACATACTCTGTGTAAATATGCATTTTACAATGGCACTCCAAAATTCAAGCACGGGAGATGTTTTCTCTTTTGAATTGGGTAGTTTACATATTGTTATTAGTTTTAAGAATCAAATGTTTTACTATGAATCTGTATACGTATGTATTTAAAAAAAAAAAAAAAAAAGTTACCCCTCCCCAGAAATCGCTTGTGGATAAATCCGCAATCTTTCCAATTTCCTAAATAATTTCAATGTTTTTCAGGGTTTTTCTCTCCACTTGATGATTGACGTCCTAATTAAACTATTTTGCTTGAATGTGTTTTCACCATTATGATCCTAAATATTTCTCCTAAAGTTCAAGTCACCATGTATCAAAGGTCTACATAAAAACTGAACGGCCCAGCTGGTAGTAAAAAAAGACGCATAAAAATATAGAGTTAAAGCCATGCGACGTTTACGCGGCAATATAAAAATACCTTTAAAACATAAAAGATGCTAATTGGCAATATTAGACACACTTTTCCAAGTACCAAAAACATGTTTTTCATTTAGTGCTTATTAAAAAAAATGTTTTGATAAACTCCTACTATCACCACAGTAAGCGGAATGTTGCTTTTGTTGTGATGAACAACTTAGTCAACCCAGGAATTGTCTGACGTCCGAGTGGGACCAAGAAGAGATGCTAACTAAGCCACTGATCGGACATAATGTTTAAGTTTAGACTTATGGAATTCAATACTTCGTTTGTGTGAAAGCACTATGAAACAGATATGATTTTGGATTTTCACGGCCAAAAGTATTTTCGTTATTTATTTTTGGGTGCTAAGCCGTGTTGCGCTACCTCTTTTTTTTAGCCAACATTTCGTACACTGTAATGCTATCCGAAACGTTGACTAAAGAAGGAAGTAGCGTAACACGGTACAACACCCCAAAAATAAATAACGAAAACACTTTGAAGCAGTACACATTAATTACAATATTTTATGAACTTTTTCAGTCATATGATGTGCCTATACATAGAGTGTACACACCTTTTAAAAACCATTGATGAAACATTTTATTTGATGGTGACCAGACATCTCTCTAAAGTGGCAATTCATCACTCTGTTGAAAATTTATTGAAAGGGATGAAAAAACTAGGTAAAATAGATTACGTCAAATTAGGTTGTGGGCTTTTTTAAAATTTCATGTCTTTTCATAGAAGTCTTGAAATGCCACATTGTTACGTTGCATGATACCACTTGATTTATATTTATTATTTTTACAAAAAAAAATACTTTTTTGTATTATTTCGCCAGCTAGGGATGTCCCTATGATACTATAGCACAGGACTGGTTGCGCGACCGCCAAATTACGAATTCAGCGCTGTCGCTGTGTAAACTTGACTGTTTACAATACACATCACTCTACTCTTCTATTAATTAATATATGCTTGCGTAAAACAACACACAAATCAGCAGTAACAACGAGTATCAGCAGCAGTCGCCGCCATTTCCAAAATGTCGTTGCTCCATGCACTGACCTGATCATGAACACTTCAAAACGTCGCAATGCAAGGCCTTTACTTAGTAGCCAGCTTTTGTTATGGCGGACGAAGTTTACAGATTAAAAAATTAAAAGAATAATCGATGATAAGTCTAAAACCAAATAAAAACAATATAAAAACATAGCCAATCTATGTCTTTCTGTGTTGAATGAAGAAATGCCTTTCTATTCCGATTCTTTCACTTTCGCTCATTTGTGCTGCCACGTTTTTCCGCCTAACGTCGTTATCTGGTCGATCTAGAACCGAGAAGGTTTTAGAGCGCCCTTGATCCTTCTTTACTTGACAGTGTGGTGTTACGACATACTTTCATGCCCCGGGCCAGTCAGTTAACCAGACCCAACCCATTCATTACAAATCTCATCCATCTTCCAACATAAAAAGCAATTCTTGGTTCTTAGTGCAGCAATTAAATACATATGCATGGTGTCTGGAAACCAGTGACAAGGCGAAAAACTGGAGATTCTAGGTGGTTTAGCAAACGAATGACGTATTTAAAATGTCCACATTTTTATCGAAATGAATTCGATGTTTAAAACACACCTAAACAATCTTTGCATGAAAAAATATATATAATACGTGTTATTTTTTTATTATATACAATTGCACACCATTGGAGGGTATCCACCACTTATCTTTAGAGCACAGGCGTCAGGTGGGAATGCTGTCCTTGTTCTACCGGTATTACAATGGAAGATGCTCCGAGAAACTAGCGTCATTGATCCCCTCGGCACCGGTGCGTAGTCGGGAAACACGCCAAACACGCGCCCAACATTTTTACACGGTTGACATTAGTCACATGAGAACGGGTCGTTTCTATGACTCGTTCTTGAGTTCAACGGCTCGGCTGTGGAACGATTTGCCGGCCTCTGTGTTTCCTCCCTCCTACAACATGGGTCTCTTCAAAACCTGTGTTCACTCCTTCCTTTCCTCAAAAATACCCTCCACACAGCATCTTCAAAGATGACGTAGGCCCTGAGGGAAGTTATTTTCCTCAGGGCCTCCTGTGTGGAGTTAATGTAAAAAAAAAATCCGCCCTGGTATATGTAACAAATTGTTACTCCTTCAAGGTTGTCTAATTTTTTTTAATGAACGAATATACATTTAAGTTTGAACGAATCTAGACCTCCAGTGTCCCTGCATATGGTGTTCGGAAGCAGTATGCAAGTGCTTACATAATAATATACAAAATGCAAATAATATATGATCAATAATATAAAATATTTCAAGCATAAAGTAATTAAAAACATAAACATAAAAGGCTGCTGCTCGCTGGTATTGGCATCTTGCGTATGCTGCAAGCATCTGCAAGAAATGATAATAAAAACAAGTATGGTGAAGAACGCTCGTGTGGATATCGGGTGGGATTCCTCTCTCAGGCAGTACCAGCGAGAATGTGTATGGCTGTCGGACTGGCCATGAACGAATCTCAAGGTCCGCTTCATTTAGCCGGTTTCTCGGTTACGCCTTGACGATAATGAGTGGGAAGTATGAGGACGTACACGAAGATCCTAAGGATAGAAATCATTGTAATGTGTATGTACTCATAAATACTCCCAAAACAAATATTAAATATCCGGTATCGTTCGATAAATGTATAATACATAAAATTTACCTCAAGGAATCTCTTCACCGAAAATACAAGGCCACTAAGAGCCACTCAGACTACTCAATATTCTCTGCGAAGAGATCTGAACTAAAAAAGAAACTTTACTTATCTAATGTTGAAAATGGGATTAAAAACGATGTCAAAAATCTCTTGGCAATACACCATGTCACAAAAATCAAATGGGGGTACTTCTATCGCGCTCATGAACGCGGATGAAATCATCCAGTGTCCCCAACTAGTGACAGAGAAATTCGCGGACTACTTCAAATCGGTTTATAACCAAACGTGTCCCAACTTAAATGCGGAGAGTCTTCGGCAAGAGGTGCCTAAATTTTTAGATTCAATTTCCCTTGGAAAATTTAAACCTGAGGAAGTAAAAATATGTATTCAAAACCAAAATCCCGACAAGGCCACGGGACCGGATGGAATTCCACCTCATGTAATCATCATGTTAGGGGAATATTTGTATAAACCTTTGTGCCATATAATCAACCTCAGTAATGCTACTTCCACCTTTCCCCAATCATGGAAACTCACCAAAGTGAGCCCAATATATAAGTCGGGTTGCAAAACAGAGGCACATAATTATAGACCGGTAGCTTTCTTATCATCTTTTCCGAAAATTTTTGAAACACTTATTTGTGAAAAATTAACAAATAAAATAAAACCGTTTCTTGGGGGAAATCAGCACGGTTTTTTGTCAAAAAAATCTACTGTATCCAATTTCCTTGAACTCTTACATAAAGTAGCAAGAGGATTAGATGCGCAATGTCAAACAGACGTTATTTACACTGACTTTGCAAAAGCCGTCGACCGTGTAGATCATGACGTACTTTTACGAAATATCCATAAAATAGGCTTTGACCAACCTCTAATATAGTTTCTTGTGACGTATTTAAAAAAAAAGAACACAGTATGTATGCATCATTGGTCAAGAATCCAGAGAATTCCCTGCATTTTCAGGAATACCTCGGGGATCAAACTTGGGACCTCTACTATTCTTGATATTAATCGATGATATTCAAGAATGCATCCAGAGTACTACTTGCTTGCTTTTTGCTGACGATCTCAAACTGCTCAGGATGATGCGCGACGTTCAAGATTATTTTTAGTTACAACTTGATTTAGACGCAATATCTTCATGGGCAGATGAGAATAAACTTTTCTTTAATGTAAAAAAAATGTGTCACTATGACGTATACGCGTTCCAAAAACCCGATTAAATTTGATTATAAATTAAATAATGAAATATTGTCATCAGTAAAATCCATAAGGGACCTCGGGGTCACATTTGATCCCAAACTTACTTTTTCAGATCATATGTAAGGGTTGGCATCATCGTGTTACAAACTTCTTGGATTTGTGATAAGAATAAGTAAACAATTTTCCAAGCCCGAAGCAATGACATCAATGTTCAACTGCATTATACGATCAAAATTAGAATACGCTTCTGCTGTTTGGGCCCCATATCAGAAAAAATACATAGATTTAATGGAACAAATCCAAAAAAAATTTCTACGGTATCTTTATATGAGAATGAATGGTGAATACCCGCGATTTATGCATCATAAGGATTTGCTATCTGAAACGCGCTTCGAAAGTCTCCAATCTAGAAGGAATGGAACCCTAACAGTAACAGCTTTCAAAATTATGAACTATTACATTGACAGCCCATACCTCTTAGAATGCTATAAATTGTTCGTACCGAACAACTACTGCCACCGGTCGCCACAGGGTCGCCACCACGACTTGCTCTGTATCCCACATGGCAGAACAGATGTTCTGGTCCAGCACAGGCGTTCCACAGGGATCTGTCCTAGGTCCATTGTTATTCATTATATATATAAATGATATTGTTAAAGTTTTAAAGCATTGTGCCATTAAATTATTTGCTGATGATACATTGTTATATATAGCCAGAAAAAATTTACAGGATGCCATTGAAGAGATACAAAATGACTTAAATAATGTAACGCTTTGGTTAAACATAAACAAACTAAAACTGAATGTTATGAAAACTAAATTTTTGATTATTGATAGTCAAGGTGGAACTGAACATGCAATACTAACCATTGATAACATAAATATAGAAAGGGTTAACAATATTAAATATCTGGGTGTAATATTAGACGATAAATTAAAATTCGACAAACACTTCGATTACATATCTAAGAAAATTGCTAAAAAAGTTGGCTTCTTAAAAAGGATTAGGAATAACTTGGATCTCAAGACAACGCACCTTGTATATAATTCTATTGTAACTCCTCATTTAAATTATTGTTCTAGTGTTCTATTCTTATGTAACGAGACCCAAAATAATAAACTACAGGTTATACAAAATAGGGGAATGAGGATGATTCTGAAATGTAATATCTTTACTAGAGTTAAAACTATGTTACAAAACTTAAATATGATGACAACTAAACAACATATAATATATAATACGTTAACAATGATGTACAAGCTTAAAAATAACATGCTCCCTAAATATCTGCAAACTAATATTATGTACCATGAAAATATTCACAATTATCCTACGAGGAGTTGCCGAGACTTCAGGCTTCCCAAAACTAAACTGACGTGTACACAGAACAGCGTGTTTTATAAAGGTCAAAAACTTTATAATAACCTACCAAATTCCATAAAGGAAGCCTCAAGTCTTGGCACTTTTCGTAAAACATGTGCTACATACATTAAGAAAAATTTATGAATTGTATTTATTTGTATTAACTGTATGTCTTAAACCCTATTGTTTGTATTTCTAACTGGAGTAACTGTATTTCTTTTTAAAACTGTATTCTTTCCGTTATAATTTTATGACTATATTTATTTTATTATGTATTTTATATGTTTTTTTTTAATACTAGATGTATGAAAAAATTTGCTTACATCTAAATAAAGTTACAAAAACAAACAAAACAGTATGACAAGAGGTATGGTACTGCTAAATGATATCTCTAGGTCCCTTGACATTTTCAACATTAGTCTTGAACGTTTCAAGAGTAATTTTAGGCAAGAGCTCTAAAATATGTATTATTGTAATTTTATTTATGCAATTAGATGATGTGATACAATAATAATTATTATTTTTTAATTTATAAACTAACGTTTAGACAAGATTATTATGCATAGCACAAAGCATTGCTTGTAATAATTGTTACCCTAAGGGTATTGTTATTGTTACCATAAGCAATGCTTGTAATAATTGTTACCCTTTGTGCTATGCATAAAAATCTTGTCTAAACGTTAGTTTATAAATTAAAAAATAATAATTAATATTTAACAAGTTTAAGTATTTCCCCAATAAATGCAGACATAATTTGTCTCGACGCCACCTAGCGAGGGATTTAACACTAACAATGTCTTCCTCGCAAAAATAAAGTTGGTTGTTTTCAGGTGGAAAAAATATAACAAGCAGTAATTGTTGAATGAAACACTAGTATATATTGAATTATTTGGCGGGTATTTGATAAGCCGCCATAGCTCAGTGGTCAGAGCATTCGACCGGCAATCGGAAGGACACGGGTTCAAGTCCCGTTGGCGGCAAGTATCTTTTCTCGGAAGATTTTTCAATGTAAATGAGTGTTTCAGGCTGACAATTATTGCTTGTAATAATTGATACAATAATGTTTTAATGTACAATGTACCTACATGTACATAATCCAATCTAATATTCTATGTGTATTGTAAAAGGATTATATTAATCTGTAATGCGCAACAAAAAAAAAAGTATTATTGTGATATATTTTGAGGTAATATGCCTATTTGTGCTACATCTTTCTTTAGCCAAGGTGGAACCGGATTAGTTATAATCAATGGTTGCATAAAATAATTACCAGCATTACAATGTAACAATGGAAACCATAAAATACTTTTCGACGTTGATTAAACTTTGGCTAAATAAAGAGGTAATCACAACAAGGCATATTACCCCAAAATACAACACTATAATACTTTTATATACGAGTGCATAATGCATTATCATTACGATTCCCCAACTCAGAATATACTCAACTCAACACCTATTTGAAAAGTCAAAGCTATCGTAAATTATTTTTGAAAATCAGCTCATAACCTTACCTAACGTAACCTATTTAGCCGATTTTTTTCAACACTTTTAATGACTTTTTTAAGGAGGTGTTGAGTTGATTCTGAATTGTCTAGTCACCTACTAATAATTGTATAAAAAATTAAAACCATTTCATGTAAGTACCCAACGTGGAAGCCGTAGGGTATAACTACTTTTGTCCAATATATATTTTTTACTTTTTTACATTATTTTTATCTTGTATTATGTTATATATATTTAGAAAATGTGTAAAAAATATTTTTGAAATGTATCAACATATAATGGGAAAAAATAAAGGAAAAAAATAATTAAAAAAACATTAAATAAATAAATCAAATTAGAGAACCCATCATTTTTGACACCGTCATTTAGATTTCAACAGTTAAATCACAAAAAAGTCTCCAGATGTAATGTACATTCAACAATTTCCCTCTTGTAGATTTCAATTACTTCCTGACATCATATATTTGGTCCATTCGACATTAGTTCACAGGGCGATAAAAGATTGGTAGATTTTTACAATGTCTTAATTAATTTTCCTGAAAGTCGTAATAGAATGTATATTTTTTACATTTGTGAGCAACAAAATCATTATCTCTGTTTTATTAATTTTATTAATACTGTCCATTTTTTTCACAGGTGAGTGAATCATCTCGGTGTCCTAGACTTTAATGGCGTTCTGGTAAGTTATATGTGTTAATATTTATTTTATGACCGGGTATTTCAATAATGGACTTCTTTATATTCCAAACACTTTTTAAATAGTTGAGTCATTTATTCACAATAAACTTTTTAACAACAACTTGAACTTAAATCAACACATTATAAATTTTATGTACATCCCCCCACATATTCTACTAAAGAGAACCTTTTACAAGGAAAATAAAAATGTGAAAGAGATTGTTTTAAGGGAATCAGACTTTTTATACCAATAATTGACATTACCCTGCCAAAAACAACAACAATGCTGTCTCGGTAAGCAGGGTAGGGTATTTACAATCCCTACCGCGTTTCAGTCGCGCTACCGACAATTTACAATATCAATATTTAGATATTTCGAAATAAAATAATTTCTTGTGTACACATCAGAAAGATTATTTTATCTAGATTTTAGAACAATTTTTGTTTTTGCAAAGTGATAAAAAGTGATCAATATAGAGGTGTATTTACAAAATACGGGAATAATATCAAAATTTAAATATTTAGAAATAAAATTATTAATTTCTAATATACACATCAAAAAGATTATTTTATCTAGATTTTAGAACAATTTTTGTTTTGGCAATGTGATAAAAAATAACCAATATATAGGTATATTTAAAATGTAAATAGTCGCTACCGCGACTGAATCTAAAGAGATTCCGACACTATCAATAGCAATTTCTTTCAAGCACGTAGTTTTTTGTTAAGCTGGCAACACTGCGCGTAGTTTTCGTTTGAGCCAAGCGTATTGACAGTCTACCGAGGATGCTTGAAGCAAGCTACGTGCTGGCGGCGAGCTTGATGCGAATTGATATATTTTTTTAAATTATTTATTTGGCTATCACTCATTAAAAGGTGATCTTGGCCATTTCTTGAAATTAATTACATTTTCGAAACAATCGCAGAATCATAAAATAGGACCCCATGTACATTAATAGTTAGCGTTCTTCGACATAAAAGAAAAGATTTTTTTCAAAATTTGTTACATTTTTTACGCATCATGGAACAATTCTATAAATTAGATAAAATTAATATAAAATAAGAATTAATTGTTTTTGTGTTTAATTTCTAGAAATGCATCTGATTTTTCTCTTAAATTAATGTAAATATTATTTACATTAGGTAATTTAAAAGTAAAATCAGATGCATTTCTACGTTTTTAATTATTGCGTTTGATTTGTAGAAAAATCAGATGGATTTCTACAAATGAATCCCTGTTTCCCTTGGTCACGCTATAACTTCAGAACCACTTTACTTATTTCATTCATCTTTTTTTTTAGTTTTCTAATACTTTGTAGAAGGTTCTTCCGGAAAGAAAAAGTAAGAAAATTGGAGGGAGGGCAAGGAATTGAAAGATTTTTTTAAGTCTTCCGATACTTTGTGGAAAGATCTTACGGAAAGAAAAATTGACGTAAGTAAGGCTCTTGACTCGTAAATCGAAGGTCGGGGATCGAATCCCGGCGTGTCAAATAAATTTTATTTGATTAATTTGTGTTATTTCACAATTTTTTTCTTTAAAATAATATAAAGTATATTTGCGGCACGTTCCAGATTGGAAGATACTCTTAAGTATCGCCCTGGTAGACCACCATTCAGAATTGAAACGTTGCTTGAAATGGCATAATCCGTGATTGGTGACTAGATCTAAATAGCCAGGTACTTCCCCACCTTCCTCTTTCCTATCTTCTTCCCCACCCCACTACCTTCAGCCTCACAACATACCCCGATCGGGGATACCATAGTCTCACTGGCTCCAGACGGGAGCAGTTGGGACTCTTGTGCAGTATTCTCGGAAAGGGACTCGGGATGTCAACGGGGACGCATGGGAAAGGACATGCAGGGAGAATTAATTTATTTCTTTGAATGGCATTGCAACGCATGCCGGGTACCAGCTAGTATTATTTATTATTAAGTTCTGCAAGTATTTTTTTTCTCTCATTGTTTAATAATATTGTAACTGCTATTAAAGTTATTAAGTATTCAGTTCTGCAAGTATTTTTTGTTTTCTTATTGTTAATGATGTAACTGCTTTGACTGATTTAAAATATTGTTTAGGTCTTGTGAACATCTGAGAAATAGGTAATAAATAATTTTCCTTTATCAACTTTATCAATTAATGTTATATTAAAATATTAATTATAACATTTATTCATAATATCAACGGAAATATACAACAATGCTTCGTAAGTACGATCATCTATTTTGAAAAAAATGGGTATAAGTAATCATTTGGTGCCGTGCCTGTAATACGCTTTGTAAATGCTTATGAATAAAGCGGGATCACAAATTGTACCATTCTTGACACCAAATTCGTTTATTTTTATTAAAATACAAAGATAACCCATGAGCTAAGAATACTTTGTCTCCGTTATATTCCATTTTATTTCAGCGGCACAAAATTCACTGTCAACCATAAATAAACCATACAAACTATCGAAAATCACATCTAGGCATAGACAAATGCTCGCCAGAACCCTTGTAGACTATCAAGCGGCTTGACGGCCAGCACGTAAATATATTTTCCGTTATTGTCTATGAATGCTTGCCTCAACAGCTTGATGCGCGCTTCAAGCCGTTGATCCAAGCCTTAGTCTATGCCTAGACGATTTTTCATTCGAGAGGCACTTGAACATATTACTCCTTTGTCTATTGCTTCTTGTCATTTTCGGTAGTTGAAAGTGATTTTTGTGCGAGATGGAATCTATTAAAGAAAAATAATTATTTGTTATGTTATAATAAATGTTATATATTAATATTTTAATATAACATTGACGTAATAACATTATTAAATTATATTTACATTAATTTAAAATAAAAATCCGATGGATTTCGACACATTAAACATAAAAACAATTAATACCTTTTTTGTAATAATTTAATCTAATTTTTATAAAGGTTTTACGTGATACGTAATATCTAAAATCACCACTCAGGTATTTGTTTGTCTATGATTTGTTGTCTACGCTCAAAAAATATAAATTCGCTTCAAGCGTTGCGCAATAACGTAGATTATTGCGCAATGCTTGGCTCAAGCGTCAAGCCACCTCTGAAGACGGTCAAAATGCGGTCAAAACTCTAGCCATAGACAAAAAACTACGTGATTGAGCCAAGCCGCTTGATAGTCTCGCTAGCCTTTAACGGCAGTGCTGAACATTAAGATGCCAATAGGTAATCAAAACTAATTAAGTACAGTAACCAGAACATAGATGTCTCTAGTTGCATTATTGTTCAAATTCTTAACAAAATGTCTTAATTTATTCTGTTTCAATATTATTTACCAAATAGTCATTGGGTGATTTAGTTTTGTTGATTATGATAGATTTAATAGCTGACATATTACTTGAAGATATTACCTAACTTTGAAAATTTACAAAAACACTTTACTTATATCGCATTTCTTACGACCCATCACGAATTCCCTGTTACAAAATAACTGTCAAATGTAACGATCTCGCTTTCAAAGAAGTAAATTCGTTTGCAGAAATGTTTTAAAATAATGATATTAATATTATGAAATGCTGTGCCCTTAAGATATTCCTTTTGGTTTCACAGAGATTATCTACCCTTTGTTACGAAGTAGGGTAATGCCAGACAACCTTCGTTAACTTCATAACTTATTAGACAAATCAAGCCTTCTATCCTTGGACCAGTGATGCTTTATTCACGTTGTTGTAATTATAAGAACACTGCCTTAAAGATTTTCTAATTTTAGATTCCACCTTCATGACAGAAGTGATTAAAAGTGTCACTGCAAATATCCCAGAATCCAAAGTTCAAGGAAAAGTCAAAAATCTAGAATATACTTTACTAGCTGGTTCCCGGAATGCGTTGCTATGACATTTAATAAATAAATTGTTTCTCCCTGCGTGTTATTTACCATTCGTCCCGTTCCCTTTCCGCCTCCCCTTCCCCACTCCGCCTCCTCCACCTTCCCTCTCCCCACTCCACTCCCCCCCTTCCCCTGTCCCGTGAACCGCCCTTCCGAGTTCTTCTCTTAGGTTCCCCTCCCCTTTAGTTTTTTAATGCAAATTTCATAATTCCAGAGCACACCAGTAGTTTTATACAAACCTTGTCCTGACAATAACGAACACAAAAATAATCAATTTTGGTGCATTCTTTCGGAAGTTATGCGCGTACAAACATTTCGTATTTCATTTTTAACTAAGTACTACGCCTTAAATAAAATTTCCCGCAAATATATCAACGTAGTTACCAAGGCAACGATTTGTTTTTCTTTTCATCTAAAGTTGTCAATAACTTTTGTAAGCGATAATTAACGTATAATAAATGTAATATATTAATATTTATAATTTCATAAAGCCAGAGCTTACCATTTCATATAGCCTATTTGTTATTCTTATGTATGAGCTATATTATTGTAAAGTTTCATTAAAATCCATTCAGTAGTTTTCGCATGAAAAATTAATAAACTCGCAGACATATCCATACAAACTTTCGCATTTATAATATTAGTAAGTTTGTTAATCACTCTTTCATAGATTGAGAATATAAATCAATCTTAAATACAGTATTCTTCTTTTCTTTCTTGGAACAACCTTCAAAACCTACCGTTTCCACTGAAATCACAAAAACAAAACCTTTTTATCAAGATTCTTACGAAAATTTTCAAGGTTCCTATCAAATTCTGCGGAAAGGGGTCTCACTGAATAAAAAATAACATTTGTCAAATCTAGAGAAAACTTTGCCTTCTTTTAGTTTGTCGGCCATGATGTTATTACAACTGAATAAATAGTAATGATTTGAAAAATTCATGAATATCCAGTATACATTACTGTTATTGGGATATCATTATTATTGTGAATTATATTTGCACGTAGAACTACTGTTATTTGTATATAGTTCAAATATTATTTACCCAGATGTTATCAACGTAAATCCTTTGATAAACATGCCATACTGAGTTCTACTGCTATATATTCATTAAAAACTCATTTGACCACCATTATTGAACTCATAAAATATCAGATATTTTTATTTGACCGCGTCCGTGGTCGAGGGGTAAGTCTCATGACTTCTAAATCCGAAGGTCGCAGGATCGAATCCCGACGTACGCAAATAATTTTATTTGATAACTTTGTGTTATTTCACAAATAATTCATTTAAAATAATATACATATATTTGCGGCACGATCCGGAGTGGAAGATACTCTCAGTATCGCCCTGGTGTAAAACCACCATTCAGAATTGGAACGTTGCTTGAAATGGCTTTAGCCGTGTTTGGTGACCAGATCTGAATAGCTAGGTACCTCCCCACCTTCCTCTCCCCCATCTCCTTCTTCTCCCCACTACCTTCAGCCTCACAACATTCCCCAATAGGGGATGCATAATCTCACTGGCTCCAGACGGGAGCACTTGGTGACTCTTGTGCGGTATTCATTTAAAATAAGTACCGGACCCAAAGAACTGTTCAGTTTAGCCCCGTCGTCTCAATTAGTATTACGGTATTTCAATTGCCTCCGTAATTTTTGTTTACATTACCTTCACACATAAGGCCCTAAGGAAAACAATTTTCCTCGGGCCTATGTCATCTTTTGGGATGCTGTGTGGAGGGTATATAGGAAGGGTGGGTAAGAATGGAGAAAGTCAATGCAACCAAGAGTGACGGACGTATGAATCCATCCCTGCCAAGGGTAGAGAAAGTCTGTCTCAAAAGGTCTTCTTCAACCAGTATCTCCCGATCCTTCCCTCCACGCAGTGGGTGGTCAAACGCTTCCGCCGCCAATATCTAGACAAAACCCCACTCAATAAACCTGGGCACCTTTGCTAAATCACCAAACCAAGTGAACCACTTGGAGCTATTTACGGCACGGGTGATGGTTATTCGATAAATGCTTTCTGGGGCAGCGGTACCCATACCCGACTACAGCCTGTATGTCGGACGAATATCTACAACTCATATGTTGGACTAATATCTACGAACTTCAGAGTGTGGACTAATATCTACAGAGCTAAGGTCGGACGAATATCTATGATGGTCCCAGTGGTGACTTATATCTATGGAACGTAGGTTGAACTAATATCTACAGAGGGCAGCTGAGCAAGAGGTTGTACGGAAAAGCATAAATTACTTCAATTGCGTAATTACTAATTACGTAAAGGCTTAAACGTTTAAATTACGTACATGAAGTTTTTGCATAATATTACGTATTTTGCTGTTAACGAGGACAATAATTTATTCAACAAACATGGAGGTCATAATACAAAGATATTTATTTATTTCGAAATACACGGCACCACAACCTAACCTAACCTAACCTAACCTAACTGACATAGAAATGGTCATGGTAACAGACTAAATAATTTGAAGCACTCGAAATAAAGAAAGCTGTTAAAACAAAAACCCAAATCCTTAATAATCAGCTAAATGTGTCCAATAGTCCGATATTAGGGATTTTTGCATACATACATACATAAATTAAGTTTTTTAAACTGTATACGCAATATTACGTTATTCCAATATGCTATACATAATTGTAAATCCAACCTCTGCCAGTGCTGTAGATATTCGTACACACTTTGGTTTGAGCTGTAGATATTCGTACACACGTTGGTTCTCATAGATATTAGTCAGCAGTTTGAGCTGTAGATATTCGTACGCACTTTTATTCTCATAGATAGATATTAATCCGATTTTATCAGTTTTTGGAATTCCTGTAGATATTGGTAGACGCCTCCCCGATACCCGTCTCCCAAATTGAAAACCTTAAAAGTTAGTGTTTCTTCTAGCCATTTCAACGCGAGCCCTCAGTATTTTTAATTATCGATCTCTAAGTGTGTGTTTTTTTATTACCATCGTTAAACCCACTTCAAAACATATACCGCAATATTTTTGGCTTAACCAGCTATTAAATCAATTTTGTAAATTATTCTCAACTCGGTGTTTATTCGTAATAAACGAAATATCACTGATTACACATTAATTTACAGCGTATTCTTGAATCACGTAGGAAACTTCACCAACAAACTTTGAGAGATGTTAACTCCGTTACAGCCATACAAACTAACGACCGAGTTGGTATTTTCCGAATAGAACCTGAGCACAGTTTGCCTGTTTCATCTGTTAACCTTATCATTTTGTATCATCAAATACATTGAGAGAATATCGAAGGGTAATTTGGTTAACTAATGTTTGGAGAGGGGTGGGTGTCAGAGTTCCTACTTGTTCAACGTTCAACGCCCCTTGGGACCAATATTTTCAGTATGGAATAATATGTAATTCATTTTATTGCAACACACATATAACAGATATTATTTACAAACTAATAATATAAAACTATTTTTTTACAAGAAAATCTCTCATTTTATAACTTTTGAAGGTTATTCCCAAAATTATTATTATATTTTGGAAATAACCCTCAAAAGTTATAAAAAGAGAGTTTTTCTTATTAAAAGATTGAATATTAATTTAGAATTCTGTAAAAAGTCAATAGTTCCAAATGAATAAATTCGGAAATATTTATCCGAGACGCTATCCAGGTTACAAACCAATTCTTAGAATGATTGCTTCCAATAAAAAGGTAGTGGCCGGTAATATGGAAAAATAATTATTTGAAAATAATATTGTCAATTCAAAAATTTGAAATATAAGATTGACAAATACGACGATTTGACAGAAGGTGGCAATAGCGAAATTAGTTAACGCGCACGTCCCGGATAGACGAGAGGTCCGGGTTTCGAGTCCCAGTTGCGACCATTCTGTTTTCTGTGTATCTTCTTCTTCAATGAAATATAAAACTATTTTTACTAGCGCAGACAATTCCTTGACAGTTGGTTTTCAGACATCTATAAACATAAAAATCTCGTGTCACGGTGTTTGTGGTCCTCCGAAACGGCTCGATCGATTTGTATAAATTTTTTTACGTATATTTGGGAGGCATGAGAATAGGTCGTAGAGTATATTTCATAACGCTAGGTGATTAGTATCAAAATTGATTGATAATTGACTCAAAATTTTTACAGAACAATTACATTTTAGCGGAAGAGTGTTTCTATATATAAAATTGGAAAGCTCTGTATAAAAAAATTACTACAAGTGGTGCGCGAGTGGTTAGAAAATGTATGTATTTCATATATTTTAGCGGCAGGGAGGGATTGCAGAAATGGACTTACCGGGAGAAACTATTTCTTGAATGGCATTGCAACTTGCAACGCATGCCGGGTACCAGCTAGTAATTATACTTATTTATATATGCATATATATATATTACAATACATTACAAAATGATACTTTGTCTATCCAACTGGGAAGGATACCCGTTGCAGGACAGCCAAATTGTATATGTAGTTCATAATATTCTTAACAAAGGAATGGTTTCGTTCAAGATATCACAGGAATTTGCTTCTGTCAAGATAACTTTTGAGAACATTAAAAATTGTATTTCTGAATTGAATTCTATTTTATATAATTTCTTAAATAGTAGAAATTACATAATTATAAAGCAAATATATGACAAATGATATTTTTCAAGCTCGTTTTGGAGAACATTAATTTATTTAGTTGTCTATTTATTTATTTTATTTTTCGCCCAGAGGGCTTTTACATAAATAATAAAGCAGTAACAAGAGAACATCTTTAACAAGAGAAAAAAATAGTATAGAATACGATGGAAATAAACAGTATTTAAATGAAATAAAAATATATAATGCGGATTCGGTTTAGGGAAAATACGATATACCTACTGTCACAAAATATAGCCAAGTATCCCCGATGTGGTGTGCAGAGAGGTTGTACCGCCGAATAATAAATGTTTGAAAGACATTTTTATTCAAATGCATCAGATAATATGATGACTATAATATAATATAATATAAATGACTATATATATATAAAAATCTGCTTCCCTATGTATTGTGAATACCAGAATAGATAGGTCGATTTTACGTTTGAAAGTGGTAAATAATGTACCAAAAATAAAATTTTATACTAATCTTAATATTGGGGGGCCAACTGTCGGGTCACCAGCGCAGACCCGTGAAAATCGCGAAATTGTCTGTTTTTTTTTTATAAATCAGTTCCAGTTTTGAAAGGTGAAATTAAAATAATTTTCTGAATTCTTCAGACAAGTCTTCTAAAGCAGCAAAGCTGCTGCTTTGCTGCTTTAGAAGACAATTCATTGAAATCGGTTTCAATTTTGAAAATGACACTTAAATTTCCGACACAAGTGGAGTTCATTGAGAGTTATTTTAGAACACTGGCGTCAGGTGGGAATGCTGTCCTGGTTCCACCGGGCCGGATCGGGAGAGACTGCTGAGGGAGACCTAACCAGGACCTCTCCAGTCGGACTCTCTCGACCCATCGCCTTGCACCGCATTGGGAGAGATGGATTCGTCCGTCACTCCCGGACACATTGACCCCAGATTTCTTCCAGCCCCTCGCACCCGTTTCTTTCCCAGAAGCTCTTCTCCTTATTTCTCCTAATTTCTCCTTCTTTCTCCTTCTGTCTCCTTCTTTCCTCTTCTTTCTCCTTCTTTCTCCTTATTTTTTTATTGTTTTCATTTCTTGCTAGAGCAATCCCGATGAATTAAAGAACTCATTTTAGGACAGGAGGAACATAAAAATCATGGGTGGGAGGAAATAGTTAAAATTTTACATAAATTTAGATATTAAAAATATAAGTGTCACATACAATATAGACGAAAAAATAAAAGACTGGTTGAGTAGAACAAACAACAATAGAAAACAATTAAAGAAAAAAGGAACAAGGTTATACAGATATGGATGATTACAACTAAATGGAAAAGAAAAGATGAGAAAAGGAACAAGACAATTGAACATGACAAGAAAATTACAAAGGTTCATTCTTAAACATACTTAAAAAATATTCTTTTAAATCATTACTATGATTTTTTTTATTTTGCTGGATTCCCTTGTACATACCTGGTAGCGAATTATATAGTGTCTGGTAGCGAATTATATACAGCCTTACTAAAAAACCCAGTGAAAATTTTATTCAATTGACAAACGGCCGCGGATGTGAAAACATTACTAATTAAAAATTTGTTCTTTGAAAGAAATACACATGGTTTCCACGGCCTGAGAGGGTAGTTTATCTCTGTTTTAACCATTGATGTCCGAACGATATTTGTAATTTTTCCATAGTATTTTGAATGTTCTATATATTTCTTATTTTTGAAGGTGTCGTAAAAACAAATACCATTTATGAAAACTAGATAAAATTACCTTTTAGGTTTGAGTATTTGAAATACACTTTAGCTTTAAAAAACTGCCATATTTTATGATTCAAACTCGGAAAAACATGGAAAAAAATTTCCTCCGACAACATTTTTGACCAAAATGTAGAGAAATTTAAATTTAATCAAAATTTAAAAAACACAGTCCTTTTATGTAGTAAATTTGAAAGGAAACTATCACCTCACTTTTTTATCGTGTATACAATAAAAAAATAATAAAAAATTTCAAAGTTTTTTTTATTGCCAAAAAAATAACTTAGAAATAATACCGAAATTTAAAACAGATTTCTTGCATCTCTAAAGACGTTAATTTTTTGATACGTTTACGAACACATGAATTAGATTTTAATATTATAAAAAATTATCACTTTTAAGAAATTCTTTTAAAATAAAGATCTTAAAATGAAAATTTTATCTTAAGTAACCTATAAAAAACAATATTCTGACAGTTCAACTTTGAAAGTACGGCGTTTGTACAATAACTTGATTAAACTGATGTAAACCACACAAATAATATGGTAAATATATCAATTATGTGAACAGAAGAGTAAACTCGTCACTACAATAGAAATTATTTAGTAAAATCACAACATTTAGGCACTAACAAAATTTTCCATATCCCGCCATAAACACACCGAACTGTTTTGTCATCGCGGGCTGATATGCACCGGCGCACCAATAATGCCCCTAGCGGAGAAGAATTAAAACAACATTGTTTCCTAGGAAATTAAAACCATTTACAATGTTGTCAGATCTTAATGCATTTTAACAGCGTGATCACGCAAGAAACGTTATTGGTAATAAAACGTGATTTAGTGTATACGGGGATTAATTATGTTATTGCAATAACACAGTTAATTGGTCGCGCTGTGGTTTTTTTTTAGTAAGGCTGATAGTGTATAGGCAACATACATAGTTCAGAGATTTTATCCCATATTTCGTGGTGTGTGTTTAAGTGTGCGAATTTTATTGCTGTTTCGAGTATTGTGAGTGTGGATGTCTTGATTGTAAAGTGGCTTGATGTTAGTATGAGTTGATTGTTGGGTAATTTATAGGATGGTGTAGGATGATTGGATGGTTTGTAGGATTTCTCCTTCTTTCTCCTTCTTTCTCCTTCTTTCTCATTATTTCTCCTTCTTTCTCCTTTTTCTCCTTTTTTCCTGCTTTCTCCTTTCTCCTTCTTTATACTTCTTTCTCCTTCTTTCTCCTTCTTTGTCCTTCTTTCTCCCTCTTTCTCCTTCTTTCACCTTCTAACTCCTTCTTTCTCCTTCTTTCTCCTTATTTCTCCTTCTTTCTCCTTCTTACTCCTTATTTCTCCTTCTTTCTCCTTCTTTCTCCTTCTTTCTCCTTCTTTCTCCTTCTTTCTACTTCTTTCTCCTTCTTTCTCCTTCTTTCTCCTTCTTTCACCTTCTTTCTCCTTCTTTCTCCTTCTTTCTCCTTCTTTCACCTTCTAACTCCTTCTTTCTCCTTCTTTCTCCTTCTTACTCCTTATTTCTCCTTCTTTCTCCTTATTTGTCCTTCTTTCTCCTTCTTACTCCTTTTTCTCCTTCTTTCTCATTCTTTCTCCTACTTTCTCCTTCTTTCTCCTTCTTTTTCCATATTTCTCCTTCTACATTGTCTCATAGATATCCTTCTGTTTTCCAACTCTCGACTCAAATACTGGTTCAATTGATCGTGTAATATCTTTCTCGGGCGTCTCTGACTTTGACCATTCACATTCTGGTAATTTATTCTCCTTTCACCTCTTTTCTTCGCCCAATTAATCTTCATACCCAAAACATCTAAGCTTCGGTTTCTTAAACTTACTCATCAGTCTTGCATTATTTGCAAATTTCCATATTTCTTAAACGATTCTTCGGCATAAAAGATTTTTTTTTGTATTTCCTTTAAATACTGATATGTATTTCTCAAAGGGACTTCTGAAGAAACTTTCGTAAATACAAAGTTGTCAATAAAAGCTTTTCATTAGACATATTCGAAAAGGAAATTTTGTACGGCATTTTGAGAGAAATCCTCTTTAAAGAAACGGTTCCCGTGTAAGGTATTATGAATAAAGTAAATAAAAAAAATATATGAGCTGTAGAATGTTCAATGAAAGATGAAGGACTCCACAATATACAGGTTGTTAAAAATAAATGGTGAAAGTAACTTTTCCCATTATGAAAGGTTTTCGTAAGGTTCAGAACTCAAATATGATGAACATCATTTTGTAGTCTGCTAACTCAAGCAATACTACAAATGAAACAATTTATTCGTAAATTCTACACGAGTAGTTTTTTTAATATGAATACCTAACAAGAGTCCCAAAATATGTACATGGTTGATATTTATTTGTCAAGTGAGAACCGGTCGCTTCTACGACTCATTCTTGAGTTCGACAGTTCGGCGGTTGAATGATTGCCAGCGTCTGTGTTTCCTACCTCTTTCAGCATGGGTCTCTTCAAAATTCACTCCTTCCTCTCCGCAAAAAAACCTTCACACAGCGTCGTCAAAGATGATGGCCCTGAGGGAAATTATTTTCATCAGATTCTCCCGTGTGGAGTTAATATGATTTTTAAAAAAAAACTGCCCATCTGGAGCCGGCGAGATTATGACATCCCCAATTGGGGTATGTTGTGAGACTGAAAGAAGTGGGAGGGGAAGGAGATGAGGAGGAGGAATCTAAGGAAGTACCTGGCTATTCAGATCTGGTCACCAAACACACGGCTAAAGCCATTTCAAGCAAAGTTTCAATTCTGAATGGTGTTCTTAATCCAGGGAGAAACTAAGAGTATCTTCCACTCTGGAACGTCCCGCAAATATGCTATATATTATTTTTAATTAATGAAATTGTGAAATAATACAAATTCATAAAATAAAATTTATTTGGGCATGCCGGGATTAGACCCCCCTTCTCCCGGATTGCTAGTCAATAGCCTTGCCCCTCGATCACGGAGGCCGCTAGGAAAATATGTGTCGTATGTATATGTATCTTATGTCGTATATATAAATATATCGTATGTTTATGTATTATATGTATCAAATATGTAAAATATGTATAAAATCGACTTAAGATAATAAGGTTTCCAAGTACAAACATCCTCAAACTGTGATTTTACCTGAATCAATTACCTAGATACCAAAATGTCTGTAAACGATACAGTTTGGAAACCGGTGAAAAAAAAGTTTTAAATTAAAACTTGTAGTACATATTATGAACAGAACTTAAAAGCTTACTGTCTAAAAAAACTTTTTCCAACTACCTAAAAACAGAACTTATAGATAGATTTTTCGGTGTGTTTCTTGCGCCAGCAGACTACAAAGTTTTTATTTTTGAGAGCTGACCTTCACGGCAATAACGACCCCACTTGTTTAATAATATTGACGATGTAAAATTTAGAGGATGTAGACAGATAGAAAAGTACATACACACATACACACACACACCTGCATATAGAACTGATATTAGTGGCGCCTCGTGATTTTTTTTCGTACCAAAACTATCTGAAAAAAATGCGTAAATAATTAAAATAAACGAAAAAATCGCAATAAATTACTTCGTCTAAGAATCATAAAACAGTAATCAGAAAACTATCATAAAATTTTATAGCCTTTTCTGGAACTGACCATATATATAATAACCTGAGATAAAATAATTTCCCTCAGGGCCTATGTCATCTTTGGGGATTCTGTGTAGGGATTTTTTTGGGAATGGAAGGAGAGGAGAGTTCTGGGAAGGAAAAGGGTTGAAGGGGTGGGTAGGAATCTGGGGTTCAGTGTGCCCTGGTCATCCGCCTCCAAGCCCTAGACAAACCTCACCACATGAACCCGGGCACCCCTGCTAAATCACCAAACGTGGCGAACCACTTGGGGTGACCTATGGCAGAGGTGTTGGTTATCCAATAAAGGTTCCCGGGGCGGCGGTACCCATTCCCGCCTCCCAAATTGATAATACTAAAAATTGAATAAATATATAATAAAAACTAACCTAACCTAACCCAACTTTACAGGAGGTCTGTATTATTTTTATCCCATTTTACCATTTTTGAACAATAATTTAATGTCTTTACAGGATGTCTGCATTATTTTTGTCCCATTTTACTATTTTTGAACAATAATTTATTTTTGTTATTTGTTTTTGGGGTGTTATGCCGTGTTGCGCTACCTCCTTCTTTAGCCAACGTATCGGACAGCGTTAGAGTGTCCATCATCAGGGCAGATGTGTAAATGTTAGTGGTGAAATGTGTGCTTAGGTACTTCGAAGCAATACCGTATTGCCAGCTCCACTCCACTGCGAGCTGGAATTACAGTATACTTGAAGATGGTTTTCTGCATTTAGCTTTGGTGTAGCCGTCAATTACCGGATACCACGAACTATTGAGCTTAGCTCCGCGTCGTCTCTATTAATGTTAATAGGATAATTTATTGTCTTTATAGGATGGCTGTATTATTTTTGTACCATTTTTTTGTTAGGTTAGGTTAGGTTAGGTTAGGTTTTAGTAGATATTTTGTTGGAGGGTGTTTTGTCCGTAGGATATTTTGTCGGGGATATTTTGTCGGGGATATTTTGTCGCGGGATGAACAGTGGCGGAACCGCCATTTTTGTCTGGATTTTATAGCTGGACCTAACTTTTACCGCTCATTTCTTCTTTTCCACCGTGAGCTAAGGCGATAACTTTGTGGCTTGCTTCTAAAAGGTCCAATATTACGTTGTCTTAGTTCTTATTTGTCCAATAGACCATTTTAGTTTTTGTTCAATCTCCACTTCAAAATTAAAAATAAAGTATAAAAAATGATAGTTAATCACTTAATAAGAATTATTTATATTAATGAAACCATTGAAATAATAATAAGAGTTTTATTGAAATAATAAAACTAAAATAAAACTATCTCCTCCTTGTAAAATTTTTTAATGGTCTATTGGACAAATACGAACTGAGGCGACGATTAGTTTCTCGAATTTTGCGTAGAATTTGTTCTCGTTGCTTTTGTAAAAATCGATAATCGAAAAATCCTTTCTCGAAACCAAAAGGTTCTTTAAAAATTAGGAAAATAACCAAATTTTAAGAATCGCAAAAAAATATACCTAGATAATTTATCGAAAAACTGACATCGGCCTCTTCAGAAGCAAGTAAATATCTTTTTTTATCTGATATCATTTAATGTTTTCACAGTTAAAAGTATTATCTTGTTTATTTTCGGGTTTTTATGCCGTATTACACTTCCTTCATCTTTTAGCCAACGTTTTGGATAGCGTCCATTATAATTATACAGTGTATTATCATAAACATTTTCCAGAATGATCGCCAACGTCGGGGGGACCTGATAGGGCACACCAAGAAGAATATCCATTATATTGTTCATCTTCAGAGCATCTTATTATACATCTGCCCTGATGATGGACACTGTTACCGTCCAAATCGTTGGCAACGCGGCATAATAACCTAAAAAAATATCACGATTATTCTTTTTTTTTAAATAAGTTCCACACACGTGGCTCTGAGGAATATAATTCCCCTCAGAGCCTATGCGTCGTCTTTGGGGATGCTGTGTGGAGGGTCGTTTTAGAAAAGGGAGAAGAGGAAGTGCTGGTATCGGTAGAAATCTGTGGCTCAGTGTGCCCGGGAGTAACGGATGTATGAATCCAACCCTCCTAATCTAAATCTAAAACTGCGGTAGAATGCGATGTTCCGAGAGTCCTGCGAGAGAGATCGAAAGGTCTCCCTTAACCAGTCTCTCTCGATTCAGCCTACTACGCAGTTGGTGGGCAGGTGCATCTGCCGCCAAGATCCGGGCATCCCTCCTAAGATACCAAACGTAACGAACCACTTGGGTTGACCTTTGGTAGAGTTGTTAGTTATCAAAAAAATGGTTTCCGGGGCGACCTGTACCCACCTCGTAAAAAAAACTGTATATAAATAATACGAGGCACAGTATTTCGCGTTTTATAATCTCCTATCGGGATTTCGCGTGAACTTTCAATTTGTTCAGTTTACCGTACAAATCACAAATTCCACGATTTATTATCTTCTCACATAAGTTTATATTTTAGTTATCATATAAAACAAGCACTGAATTCTGAATACAAATGATCCTCCACTCTTTAAGAGCAATATCTCATTAATCATCCCTTATTACAGACATTGAACCTCCCCTAGCAAAGAGGGTGAGGGCTGCAATAGCCTACGTGTGGTCACACTCTACAGTAAAGTATGCTATTACACAATATTAACACCCGCCCTAATGCGATGGGTGGTGAAAAAATCTATGGGTTAAGTACCCAACACACATCTCGCCAAACACTAATTCACATACATACAGCTAATTAAACTCGCAGATAAACTTAGCACATTCCGAATTAATTGAAATGTAAAAACGCCAGGAAATGTAATTAATTACTTAGTTATGAAATACCTAGCATTTCTTTGTACATTACACGAAAATTATTACCCTCAAGGCCTGCATCATCTTTCGGGGTGTTGTTTAGAGTTTTTTAAGGAAAGGAAGGAAAGAAATTTCTTGAAGGAAAGTGTATGAATGTTGTGTTGTTATCTGGGGTTTAGTGTGTCGGAGTGACAGACACACGAATCCATCCCTTTCACTGGGTGAGATGGTCGAAAAAGGTCTCCCTCAACCAGTTTCTCCACTTCCGGCCCGTCGCACAGTAGGTTGGCGGGCGACCGCCGCCAAGACCTAGACAATCCTCACCCATAAACTCGGAAACCCCTTCCAAGTCACCAAACGTAGCGAACCATTTGAGGTGACCTATAGCAAAGATGTTGGTTATCCAATAAATGGTTTTAATCTACCTACCCCTTAATTTGTAGGTGATTGTTGTAAATTATAAGAAGGTATTGTTGTGGACAATTTTTAATAATGTTATTTACTAAATTGACCGTTCAAATTTTTGACTCAACTGATATTGCAATAATTTTCCCGGCAACATTTATTTACTTGCATTTAATTTACTTACGGTCACCAGATATTGATCCCCAACAGTGGCCCCCCCAAATTACATTTAATTTACTTACGGTCACCAGATATTGATCCCCCAACAGTGGCCCCCCCAAATTACATTTAATTTAGTTACGGTCACCAGATATTGATCCCCCAACAGTGGCCCCCCCAAATTACATTTAATTTACTTACGGTCACCAGATATTGATCCCCCAACAGTGGCCCCCCCAAATTACATTTAATTTACTTACGGTCACCAGATATTGATCCCCCAACAGTGGCCCCCCCAAATTATATTTAACCTAAAATAATAATTTTTTCGGCATCATTTACCATTTTCAAATCTAAAATCGACTTCATAAACATCTTTAACAATAAGTGCGTATGGATATTACACGAATTTATTTTCATATTACAGTCTTGATTTGTATCTAATTTATATACTAACTAACTAACTAACCATCACGCCGTTTCCCCGCAGGGGTAGGCAGAGAGGACGAACCGCCAAACAACTCGGTCTTGGCACACACTCTTTGCCTCACTCACATTCATACATCGTCTCATACATACTCTTCTATTATTCTGACTTTTGACATGGCCCGTCTCAAGTATCTGATTTACTTGATCGTGCCATGTCTTCCTCGGGCGTCCCCAACTTCTTCTACCATTCACATTTGCATCATATATTCTTTTAACACTACTTTCTTCGTTCATTCGCTCTACGTGCCCAAACCATCTGAGGGTCCCTTTCTTAATTTTGCTCATTATACTTACATCAGCCTTACATTCTTTGCGGATATCCACATTTCTAACACGATCATACATGGTTTTACCACACATACGTCTCAGGGATCTCATTTCAACAGCATTCAGTTTACTTTCATCCTTCCTCTGCCAGTTCCATGCCTCACTGCCATACATCAGGGTAGGTACCAGGACTCCATTGTGGACTGCTAGTTTCGCTTTTATTGAAAGTTTTTTATTAGCTCCAACGGCATTCAGTCCTCCATTAATGGAGTTACCGGCATTTACCCACCTTTCAATATCTCTATCAGCCTTCCCATCTCTCGTAAACATCATCCACCTGCTCCAAGTATTCATCATTCACTACTATATCGCACACTGTTTTCGTACTCTCTCTTTCAAACACCATGACTTACTATGAGTTAATGATGAATGTAAATTCATCATTAACTCATTCTTCATACATACTTCGTTCATCCTAGATACTAGAGACTGTAGATCTTCCATAGTGTTAGAAATCAGCACCGCGTCATCAGCATACAACAACAGGCAACATACTTTCAGACTATTCAATTTCGCGCCCAATCCCACATCTTTCAATTCTTGCATACAATTATCCATGTATAGATTGAATAACCATGGTGACATTACGCAGCCTTGCTTAAATTTATATAATACATACTTTCTCTAATTTATATAATACGTAGATAAGTAGTTTTTTCCTGGATGCATTTGAATTAAAATATATCTTATTAATTTGTTGTTCGGCGGTACATCCTCTCTGCATACCCCATCGGGACACTTAGTTATATTTTGTGTAAGATGGAATATCGCATTTTCCCTAAACCGACTGCCTATTGTATTTCACGGGAGTTGTTCAATTTCTATATCCGCTATATCAACTTTCGTTGATTTGGAGAAAATCGCAATAAACTGCCACTTCTCTAAGAAATAATTGCTTTTCAATTTTTTAAATAATGAAATGGAGTATAATTTAACTTCGAAAAGTGTTAATTTTTTATGTATGTCTATCATAATTTAAGAAATTTCGATACATAAAATGGATATAGCGCATTTTGATACTCACTTCGTGATTTATTCACGATATAGAAGCTTTTGATAGTCAACTGACCTGACGCGCGAGTTTCTAAACCCGCCATCTTGGCAAAATAACTGCTCGTGATTGGTTGAATTCTGATATAGCGGGTTTTGATAGTAACTTCATGAATGATGTAGCGGAATTTGTTTCTCACTCGCAGTTTAAACATGGTTTTTGGTCGTGATGAGGGAGGTTTTGAAACACAATTTTAGGTTTATCTTGTTCCTCGCAAAAATGTGAACAAGATGTCATACTAAGATCAAAATAATGTCAAAAAATCGGATATAGCGGGTATTGAAACCTTTACTTACACATCGAAGCTTAAGGGCCCGCAACCCAGATTTGTACCGATTTATTACATATTTCCCTTAAACACGGTAAGTTTTAAAGCTCTTAAAAATATATATGTTATTCTTGAAGATAATATCTAGACTTTGCCCGCGCCGAAACGCAAATTATATAAAATTTCCTCGATAGAAAAAAATCGCAAAGTATGCTCCAAAAATTATTACTAGCAGGTTTGTTTCAGTTATTTTACAAGTTATATGTATAAAAAAATCACAGTGTTTCTTTAAATGATGTTTACGATAATGCCCGCGAGATTTTTGCTCTATTTTAAACGAGTCGTGTTTTATTAAACATTTTCGCAATTTTCGCGTCGATTTTGTCGCTGTAAATGTTAGCGCTCTCCTCTAACATTCGTAATTTCGTATCTCTCCATCTTTTTCTTTTCGGGCCCGGTTGCAGAGCCTTAATAGTTTACCATAGACAGGCTGAATAGATTTGAATACGTATGAATAGGATGATAGATCGGCAAGCTCTGATAGTTTTGTACCACGGATTGAGATAGATATTGGCGAGGATATCCCACAGTAACTTGTTAAGCTACTACCTGCTGGCGCCGCTATCGGAAACTACGAGAGACTATTATGTGGAAGCTATCACACGCCTGCAGCAGGTAGTTTAGTCACATGGTCAGCGACCGCTGTAATTGCTTGTCCAATAGACTGACACATTGGCTTTAGTGTACGCTATATCGATCTAATTCGAGTCTGGACGCTTTTTGGTGGTATGACTTGATCGGTAAAACGTGACTTGACTTTTATGCCATAGTGCGATGGCCGCACATCGGTTAACCTAGTCTATACAATTTTCGTTATTTGTTTTTGGGGTGTTATGCCGTGTTGCGCTACCTCCTTCTTTAGCCAACGTTTCGGACATCGTTGCAGTGTCCATCATCAGGGCAGATCCGGCAGATCCGGTACAGATAACGAAAATGCTTTTGGCCGTGAAAATCTTAAAACTTATCTAGTCTATACAATTTCAATTATTAATTTTACAGGGTTTTTAGTTAACTTCCTGGCAAAATATATTTGTTTGTATTAATGCATGGTGTGCGAAGACTCGCAGTACAAACTAAAAGTTTTGAATCTACATACATCTGCATCATTTGGAGTCGATTTCGTGGTACAACTTTTTTTGATTTAAGCTTTTGAAGATAGAATTTTTTAGGTCAAGTACGTTTTTAGATTTTCACGGCCAAAAGTTTTTTCATTATTTGTTTTTGGAGTGTTATGCCGTGTTGAGCTTCCTCCTTCTTTAGCCAACGTTTCGGACAGCGTTGCAGTGTCCATCATCACGGCAAATCCGGCAGATGTAATTTTTAGGTCAAGTTCGAAAATAATCGGTACATAGCTACATTTTTTGGCTTTGGTCCTGCATTGAATAATCAGATTCTTCGAACATTTTCTCTTTTGTTTACTGTTTGTCCTTCTTTTCACCTGTTCGCGCACTTTTACATCGATAATCTTTTTAAAAGTGTACCATTTTTAATTTTTTTCAAACACTTTGCAAAGCAATAGCGGTCGATGACTATATGGAATGCATTAAAATGTTGTGTATTGTAAACTTTTAAATGCAAATACAAACCGTGGTGTTGCCTTTTTCCAAAACTGCTTAAATCATATATCTCACTGCAATACAAAAGGAGGTAGGACAATTTTATATGAGCCCATCGCAATTTGTGCTGTAAGGGACACAAAATGACTCTATCGCTGTCGATGTAATGTTTACTAATAGGTCAAAAAAACTCAAAAGACTAAGTGTCATTTTTGAAACACTGCTCAACAGGCCCAACTACACAGAGAAGTTATGACGACAGAAGACAGAAGCCGCGGAATTCAGGAAATTATTGCGAGGAGGCGAGCATTGGATAGATGAAAAATAATGAAAAGACCAGGCTATTCAAATCTAGTTAGCATTTGTAACTAAAAGCCATTTCAAACATGTCATTTCAAAGGATTGCATTTCGTTGCCCTGAACGCAATACCAGGTCGAATACCCTATTTTTTATACAGCATTTCAAATCGAAATATGCACAAAATTCTTTGCTCGGGCGTATCTGCAAATCTTACAACGCCCTAAGAGATATCGATATTTTCCACTGCACTCTTAAAACGTTTAAAACTAAATTAACCTTACAATGTACTTAAACCAAAACCATTATTTCTTTGTTATTTCTTCATTGTTTATTTTATCTTTTGACTCACTTTTTACTAATACTATATTATAATATTATTACTATCTACTTGCTTCCTAATCAGTAACCATTTCCTTTTTTTTAAATCATAAATGGAACTTCACTGGTTTATACTATATTCAATATAAAATGTAAAATGAATGTATTTACAACTGTATATTTCCTAAATAAACTTAAATAAAAATAAAAATAAATGTCTCATTTCTGATTGGTTGTCTTTCACCAGTGCTATACTGAGTAAATCTTCCACTCTGAAATTTAGTGTGAAAATATAAAAAAAATATTATTTATTTCTTGCGTTTAAATTAAAATGGTTTTGGACTAAGGCCAAAAGTTACCACTTTGCCACGAAGTTCGATTGATATATTCACGTCAATTTATTTTATACGGCTCAAAATGGGGGTAAAATATATTTATGGAGACCCATTCGGTTGCCCGTAATGTGTTTTTAGCAAGGCCACTTCTTTATACATTACGCACCTTTTTCGGAACATAAAACAATAATAAAATCTCCATATCTCAACCCGAACAATTTGGTAGCATCTTAGGCTGGCTCAGGACAAAAGGGGAGATTTATAAGATTTTCCTCGGTAGGCTAAATGGTAAAGTCTTCATTTTGCAAACAAAAATACCCTTTCCCTTGCTGTACTTAGGGGCTTATAGGGTTTTAAGGGCTGACACCCCGTAATATATTATACTCATTTTGCATGCATATCAATTTGCTCAACTCTCTGTAATCTTTTGTTTCACGTGGCTTCATCTTTGTAATTTAATTATACGTAATTGGTAACCCTTTTAGGAGTATCGATGTGAGATTAGATTGCGTTTCCCTATTGGTGATTTTGCATAAGATTTATAATTATTGGTCCAACAATACCGATTTCGATGCATAATGACAGCATATTTTAAATATAACAATAGTAGTTATAATATTATTAGAATCTCTGATTTGTTTGTTTATTTGTTTATTAAGACACACAGAGTACATTATGATACAAGTTTTAGGTATATTAAATAAAATTATAACACGGTTATAGAACCCATTACGTAAGTCCGTAGGTAATTTCGTCTTAGATGTGAGCGGTTCTCAAAACTTAACTAATTGATGTATGAGTAATAGTGATAAAAGGGAAGAAAGCGTGTGAAGAGATACAGAAAAATTTTGAAATTAAGGATTATATTCTCACAAAGTGAATTTTATTATTATATTATATTATATGTTAAAACAACAAAGAATATTAAATTCTAAAGATAAAGAAAATAACTTAAGCCGTTCTGGCATCTATAAACTTAAATGTAATGATGGTGCAGCCTTTTACATAGGTAAAACGGCTAGAAACATTCAAAAAAGGGTGGTCGAACACTTGAGATGTCTAAACAGTGTAGATTTTTCAGAATTCGCCAACCACAATAGATAAAAATCACTAATTTAATATATCTTCTGGGATAGATGTTGTTTAGATTTAAACCCAGGACTCAAACCAATTATGGAGTTGAGTTACCATCAAAGGTTGGATTGCGATCCAAGAGTTGTCTGATTTGTTCGTTAGATGTCGATAGAATCATTTTATTTTTGTCCCTTTCTCACACAACAAACAAGGTAAATATAGATGTACGAAACCTTTATAAAAAGGCTTGCATCAGTAAAATTAACTTACTTCTTTACGAAAACTTGCACTAAGAATTTAAAATACTACTGAACCCTTGTCCGTTGGGTGGGGAAAGTTATTGTCGTCAGTTTGTAAATATTCAAATCATAACAATAAAAAATCAAGAACTTAAAGTTAAAACCAAAAGGTGCTTCATTTATAAAAAACCAGTCTACCCAAAGAAATTCTCCTGAGTGAAGACCTCCAATTTTTACAGATGTATTGCATAGAAATGGAATAGGTCTACGCCTTAATAATCTTAAAGCCCTTGAAATAAAAAAGTCATTTAAAATAAATAAAACAAAATTACTTAATAAACAATTAGATTTATCTAACACTCCCATTTTTTAAATATTTCCATTACCCCCACCCACGTTTACCCCTCCCTCTTAGGAACCTCCCTCCTCGCCACCACCTAAGTTTATATTCTGTCTCCCTCTTCTAATTTTCTTTTAAATACCATGTAAATCTGTATTATGTTCAATATATTTTTATTCACCCCTGAGGAAGATTCAGGATGAACCGAAACCGGTTGGATTAAGAAATAATACAGTGGAATTGAAACGAAGTTATTTTTATTGTATTTATTATAAAGAATAATATCTTACCAGCAGTCCGTTTAGGAGTAGGTCGAATGAGTTTATTTTTTGTATGTCACGATATTCTATTTCATTCACTTGTCGGAATCAAATCTCTTTCAATTAATGCACGTTACGGAAACCATTGAACGACTATTTCGACAGTATTTTCGTTATTGGGAAGATAATTCTAATAAATTTAAGCGTAACATGAAATAGAACAAGACGCAGAAAAATAATAAAGGTAACGGTCGCAACTGGGGATCTAGCCCAGAATCTCTTGACTTACCGGGGCACGGCGCCTTAAGGCTCAGCAACCGGGACCGAAAAGAAGAAGATGGAGAGATACGAAATTACGAACGTTAATTAAAATTGCGAAAATGTATAATAAAACACGACTCATTTAAAATAGAGCAAAAATCTCGCGGGCATTATCTTAAATAGCATTTAAAGAAACAATGTGAATTTTTTCATATATATAACTTGTAAAATAACTGAAACAAACGTGTTAATAATAATTTTTGGAACATACTTTGCGATTTTTTTCTATCGAGGGAATTTTATATAATTTGCGTTTCGGCGCGGAAAAAGTCTAGATATTATCTTCAAGAATATATTATATATTTTTTAAGAGCTTTAAAACTTACTGTGTTTAAGGAAGATATGTAATAAATCGGTACAAATCCGTGTTTCGGGCCCTTAACCAACTTGGCAATTGGGACTAGTACTGGGCGTTGACGATAATTCTATCCAACGCCAACGTCGTTATCGTTGGAAATTTTCAACTGTTGAAAATAGCTGTTGAAAATAACGTCGACGTTGACGCAACTATAATAGGAGATCGACACCATACTAACAAAAAATATATCAAAATCGTATTAATCCCTTATCGTATTAATCGTATCGTAGGAATCCCTTTTAACGGGTGGTTCCCCGAATCATTGATGTATTTTTAATTATTATTATCTCTATGCCCCACGCGACACACACGTAATAATAATCCTATAATAACGTTGAAAGTTGAAACTGTTGGAAGACGTTGGTTTCGGTGTTGAAAATATTATCCTGTTGAAGATATATTTTGCTTGTCACTGATAAATTCGCTTGTTGCTTGGCGCTACGTATAGGCCGTATTGGACGGGAAAATAAAAAAAAAAAACGTGTAGTAGGTATGTACATTACCAAAAGACATTGTTTAATTGGGTATAATATCGTTCACGAAGTGTGATCTCTTGACCCTTTTGACTTAATCATTCCAACACCGTTGAAAACAATAGGTACAAAACATTGACAATTATCAATAGGTTATTTTTTTGCTTGTCGTTGATAAATTTGATTGTTCCATGGCGCTACGTATCGGCCGTATTGGATGGGAAAATAAAAAAAAAACGTGCAGTAGGTACGTACATAACCAAAAGACCATTTAAAATATCGAGTAAGGTTGTTCACGAGGTACAAACTCTTAACCCTTTTTATTTATTAGGCAGTTGAATCGTTGACTGCGTTGAATAATATTCGCATGTAGGTATTATATTTCGACTGTTGGCGCTAATTATTTTCAACGGCGTTGGACGTTGAAATAATATAACTATTGTTTCCAACGGCTAGTTATATTTTAATACAGTACTAATTGGGACCTATATTTTTCAGTCATTTTTTTCGATATCGTATCGAATGAACAATATTATCCTTAACTGGTTTTCTACATATTTTTGGAAGCTATCTTTTAATTATTATAAAGTTCTTCAATTTTTTTCTGTAACTGGTTTTTCAATCTTAAACCTTTAAAATTTATAGTAATTATTATTTAATTATTCCAATAAAATATGAGTAATTTTTATTTGAGATATTATGTAAATATGTGTTATTTTGTTTTCGGGATAACCATAATCAAGGGTTGGAAATATAGGGCCCGAATCAAAAATATAATATTTTGATTTCCATTCCTCGAAATTCACTAAGCGTCGAATCCATAAAATTGTAATATAACCAAAGGTATTTAGAATAATTTCCTGATGAAATGAGCCAATCCCTGAAAACAATTATTTCAGGTAGTTATCATAAAACACTTATTATTTACAATGGTATTAAATTCCCACCCTGGGAATTGTCTTTAAATGAATTCCTTCAAAGGCTGGAAGTTACGTAGGAATTTTCTTAATGCTCGCTGACTTCCCCTAATGACAAGAGTGCTGAAATTTATTGAGGTTTCACCCTTGAGGCTACCCCTACAGTGCACACCTGTCACGTGACGTGACAGACATCTTCGGGGAGGGAATACAGCCTTCTCAGGAAAGACAGAACCTCCTTGCCTCAAATGAAGCCTTGCGGGAAGACGGGCATATATGCGTGAATATTAATAAGAAGATTTAATTTATTTGTTTATTTATTTTTCTTTTTTTTACAGTTTTTTTAGAGAAAAATGTGTCCAAGTTTTCTTGTTTGAAATATAAGAAAATAGATATGTTAGAATATTACAGAGGAAAATTATGAGGTTAAATCTAAAAGAAAAAAAAATACCCATTACGTGACACCAAATTCTCGAACGATTTTGACGTATTAATAGTTTTACCCACTAATATATATTTTTTTAATGGTAGCACCTCACAAGAGTCTCAGCTGCTCCCGTCTGGAGCCAGTAAGACTATGGCATCCCCAATTGGGGTATGTAGTGAAAGTAGTGGGGAGGGGAAGGAGATGGGGAAGAGGATGGTGGGGAAGTACCTGGCTATTCAGATCTGGTCATCAATCATGGCTAACGCCATTTCAAGCAACGTTTCAATTCTGAATGGTGACCTAACACCAGGACGACAGTAAAAGTATCTTCCACTCTGGAACGTGCCGCAAATATTCTGAACATTATTTTAAATGAATGAATTTGGGAAATAACCAAATTATTCAAATATATTCAAATTACCTAATAAAATACTTAGTTTTTACCACTTTTATTGTTTACAAAACCAACATGTTTCGTGAACAACGCTCACTTCTTCAGGGTTTTTTATTGATACATTTTTTATTGTGTATCAATAGAAAACCCCGAAAAAGTGAGCGTTGCTCATGCAACATGTTGGTTTTGCAAACAATAAATGTGGTAAAAACAAAGTATTTTATTAATTTGAATCAAAATAGTGCCTTCGTACTACCAGGCCACGCCGGCCGTCAAATATACACCACATTAACATATACACCACTTTAACAATAGACTGACAGTCCAAAAAAGTATGTTTCTAAATTTCACTTATTTCTAAATCCTCGGAAATCGAAGATTTGTAAGTATGCAGGTAATTAATAATTTATAAACCATATATTTTGAATATATATTTTTGTCCAGTAAGGAATTATATTATTATAATAATTTGTCCGACAATACGTCACTAACTCGATAACATTTCTTTTTTCGAACTTTCTTCCGTCTTTCTACGAGACTTAGACGATTACGCATTTGAAGAAAATAATTTTTACTGAACCATTAAAACGACCACTATCTTGAAACGGAACGTACAAACAAATTTACATATAAATAGATTGCAAAACGGTCGAGTTAACACAGGTCTTCGCAACGATCAGTCAACAATTTTTTTCTGCCTAATTAGCTGAACCATGCGCACATTTTTTTTGCATTTTGCGTGTTAAAAATACATTATAATACAAAGGAAAAAACACCGTGAAAAAATAAGTTTTTTTTCTACAATATATATTTTTAAAATTATCGACCTAATTTCGCCATCTCTAGTCGGCTAGTAGCCAATTTTAAAGTTTTTATTTTTGTTCTGATTTAGGATTGAGCCATCCTCCCCAGGGACTTACTAAAATAAGTGTTCTCCACTAACACCTTAGCCAAATCCTAACAGGATAGTACCGAGATTTATTTCAATTTAAAATGTAAAGTCATCCAAATTTCATAAAAATGCTTGTGAGTGCATGAATGCCACCAAAAGTTAATAGAATGAATTGTCACTGACTAAAAGTCTATCTGCCGAATTTAAGCTCGATCGGATGTCGGAAAGTGTGTTAATTTCCTCTTCCAAAAATTTCATTCATATGCATATTCACAAAAAAAAATAGAATTTAAATGGAAGTGTTTAAATATAGGGCGAAATTTGAATTAAGCATGTACCTACCCATCATCATCTTCCCCTTATCCTATTCGGGTCGTGGACCCACTGCATCGACAAGCCTCCTCCATGCGTCCCTGTCTTGTGCTGCTTGTACGGTCTCCGTCCATGGCAGTCCCATCCTCTCCTCACACAGTTCCTTGAGTTGCCTCGCCCAACTGTGTCTGGGGCGGCCCACTGGACGTCTACCCTCTGGAATCGCGCTCAAAATTTTCCTCGGAATTCTGTCATCAGACATTCTTAGTACATGCCCAAGCCACCTCAGTTGCGATTTTTCTATGAAGAGTAGCAGTGATTCGATGTTTAGATCGTCTCGGATCGTCGAGTTTCTTATATGATCCCATTTCGTAACCCCTGCCACTCCTCTCAAATACTTCATTTCGGCAGCTTGGACTCTAGAGCGTGATCTTTCATTTAGCATCCATATCTGGTGATCTTCGGGCGGTATACAGTTTTGAACACTGCCATCTTTGTCTTGATACTTAGCTCGGCTTTCCTTATCACCAAGTTGTAGAGAGGACGCAATACAACGCTTGCCGCACTAATTCTTCGATCAATTTCTCCTTCTTGCCGTCCATCGCTGGAGTATTCAACCCCGAGATATTTGAATTGGTCCACCAGTTTCAGCTGAGTCCCATTGACGAGTATGTTGCGCGGAGTTTGGTCCCTTCCTATAACCATCACCTCTGTTTTTGAGGTGCTCATCTTCATTCCCGCCGCCGCCATGTACTCTTCGTTGAAACGGTTAATGCACTCTTGTAGTCCCTCCTGTGTTATCGCAAATCTCGCGATCTTGCGATGTAACATATACCCATTCATTTGAATCGATTGCGAAAAGTCTTTTTAACTTTTTATGAACTTATTTACGTCAGCACGAGAAGCTTTAAGTAATTACTTGTCTTTCGAACAAGACGCTTTTGTTTTTTGCTTTTTCATGACTTTTAAGATTAGAGACATCTATGAGATGATTGTTGTAGATAATCATTGATTTAATCTTGATCAGGTTATTAAGAAATAATGAACACTAGAGACATCTAGGTAATTTTTATTGAATCTAGTTATTGATACTGGCTGGCGAGAATACGGCGCGTGACCAAGTAGGTTCCGACAGCCGTCTTTGTTTATTATTGTTGGTTAGTAGAATATCTTATCTCCGGGTATTTTCTGTTTTTTAATAGTGTAAAAAGGGTGTTGTTCAAAATACTATCTCTCTCGCATTAAACGATACCTAGGGTACAGTTCCCTTAATTTCCCAGGCGGGGTCCAGGCCAAATTATTATAAAAGTGTTGATTTCATTGTTTTAAATTCAAAGTGATTGTAAATAAAAACGACTCCATATTAAAAAGTGTTTTACAATATAAAAAAGTCCACTGACCCGATCATGAAATGAAGTAATTGACAATGACATTTCATGATCTGTTTTGAAAAAAAAATCTTTTCTCTTTTGATAAGTCAACCACCAGGATTTTTTTATGAAGCACCTCATTTAAAGTACTTTTAATTACCTGCAAGAAAATAGAATTTTTCTTTTCAATAACGAATCTAATTGAATAGAATATCGCACAGCTGATAAAATACTTCAAACGATCGGCATTTCAGACAAGTGACTTTTAAAACAAGTTTCCGATAACACAAATTCAATTAATAAATGTTAACTAATTCTAATATTTTTGTTCCCTCTTATTTACCGTAATCATTAACATTTTTCAAAGTACAAAATTCTAAGAAAAAACTAATGAAGAATATATCTGCAATTTGATCCAAAATCATTACTTTTCATTATAATCACCAATTAGGGGCTCGAGCGATCACATCGTATACCCACTTCAAAAAATTACTAATCTAAGACATTTTTCATGATCCTTTGCTATCATACGAAAACATATTTTTTAGCCGGATATAAATTATTTTAAAACAACTTCACATAATTTTTCATGAAAATTTTATTAACTGTACAATTATTTACTTCATGTCATGTCTAATTCATATTAATTTCTTAAAATTAAATTATAATATATAGAGGATATCATTATTTACGCACCAGATTTAAATGTCCGGGTTAAATTTTCCCCACAGGAAAAACTAAACCCTTTCACACACTTCCCCAAATGATCATCTAGTCAATTTACGCTATGCAATTGCACTATATAAGTATTATAAATACAAAACAATACAAGAACAACATGTCAACCTACCAGACACCAAATGGGAAAAAAAATTCACCGACTCCAGATATTTTCATATCAGAGGGTTCGGCTCTGTGGAATTCCTAATTTTACGTATAAATCCTACTGATCCCTCAATATACATATTTAAAAAATCTTTTGTAATCCTACATGTATTTAAAATTACTGTTTTTTGCATTTTTATATATAAATGCTTTGACAAATCTAATATGCCTAAATTTTGAATAAGAGACCTAGGTATAATGCCAGTAGCCGAAATGACAAATGGTAATATTTGTATAGTCTGAGAATGCCAATTAATTCTTAAATTTAATATCTCTCTTTATCTTTCCGTTCACATTCTTCCTTTTCATTATTATTACGCATGAAAATGGAAAAGCGAAAATACTAAGATTTACATTGAATTGACACACTTAATAGGTACTATAACCATGTATAGTGTTACAGGGGGTTTGTTTACGTGTGATTGATGTGTGGTAAATCAAATAAAGAGATCGTAGTTACAATACTTACAGGTTTATTTAACAAATTAAAAACCAACATAACGCACCATAATTTAATATTTAAATATGAACAATTGTACATGAGAATGGAGAGCGAACAAGTACGATTTACAAGACAGTTTAAGGCAGAATGATATCGATGATCTTTGTTGCAGCTCGTGAGAGTGACTTGAGATAAGGCTTGATTCCTATTGGCGTATGGGGGACCAATCGGATTGCCGTGAGACTGCAGATCAGTGTCCTTGTTCGACCTCTATAGTGTAATAACCTTATCACTTGTATCATAATATATTTATGTAAATTTTAAATTATGTCTTAATAAACAAATAAAATAAGTAATAAAAGTATATTTTATGTTATAGGTACTGGTAATATATTGCTACCCGTCCACACAAAACATGTGGACATTAATTTTAACGAGCAATTTAAACAATAGATATGATTTTAGATTTTCACGGCCAAAAGTATTTTTGTTGTTTGTTTTTGGGGTGTTATGCCGTGTTACGCTACCTCCTCCTTTTTCACACATCTGCCCTGATGATGGACACTGTAACGCTATCCGTAACGTTGGCTAAAGAAGGAGGCAGCGTAACATGGCATAACACCCCAAAAACAAACAACAAAAATTTAAACAATACTTTTTGAATGCCAAATGTTGTCTGTTCTTATTTTTGCAGTTTATTGTATTGTATTATAAATCTATACAAAAAGTTGTGCTTCCTAATTCACATAAAAAATGCCTAGGAACCTAATCGAATTCAGTCATGTAAGTCAAAATGATGCTTTAACCTTCCGTCAGGCGCAATGCAAATCCTAGCAAGATCGGGCGTAATTCATCTGTGAGAATAAATCACAGAAAAACAGGTTAAAATAGATTTTTCGCTCAATAGTCATATAAAAGAAATGTTAAAGCATGTAACAAAGAATGCAGTTACCTATATTTAACGTACATAAAATCAGCAAAGGTACAAAGTTTCATGACTTTGTGTGGTAACAAATATTTTTTTAAATGGGTAGGTAAACGTAACATAATACCAATAAATAACATTGTAACTGGTCAAGAACCAAAAAAGCAATAAACATGCTTCAGACTGGAATGCAGTATTGAATAAATACATCAACATTACTTACACAATCGGGAGCAATTCATCTGACAGATTACCGCTACACACAATGCGCACGAGACGCATGGAAACTGGCCCTCTGAGAGTGATGGGAAAGGAGGAAGTCAGGAGGCCACGCCCCAAGATCGGTGATATTTACCCTTTCGCACAAAAATAACAGATCACTTCATCTCACAGATTAGTTGCGCCGGACGGAAGGTTAAATACTTTTTGTCGTGTTTAGTAACTAGATTTGATGAGCCATGGATTACACCGCCTCATCTTTCCCGTCTCCTTCCCCTACCCCTTTCCTTCAGGCTCATATATATCCAAATTAACAATGTCAGATTTTATTTGACACTCAAGCACGTTCGATACTTCATGTACATTACTAGCCTTTTCACGGGACCAGCTCACCGTTCTGGGCTTTTTATTTATCTATATAAAGTTTATTTACGTGCAATTTTTGGATGCCTATCTCACTAGGATAGACTAGTATATATATACCTAATAGTGTAGAGACTGCTTTAGAAATTATGTTGTAGTATTTAACCCATACAAAATTACGGCAAATTTTTTAACGTATTCAAAATAAACCTCGTTTTGTAATTTTTGATTAATTAACAACTGCCGTCAATGAGCAATATACAGGGTGTCCGGGGGTAAAGTGCATTAACTTCGGGAGGTAATTCTACATGATGGTAGGAGTAAAAAAGATTAACAACTTATCCGAAATTCCAACATTTATTTTCATACAAAAAGACGTACCAACTAAAAATTCTTAGTGTGAGGTACGATATTACTTGCTGACAGCCTGCCGGGCGCCCGACTCGATTGTGATTGGCCCGTATCGTAACAGCGGAAAATAATAAATCTGGCCGCACACGCCGGACTAATTTTATCTTTTTACCTTAAAACTACCCCGTAAAGTTGGAATTTCGAAAAAAGTTATCTTTTTTACTTGTACTATCGTGTAGAATCACCTCCCGAAGTTAATGCACTTTACCCCCCGACACCCTTTATATGAAGAATAACCAAATGAAAATCTCCAATCATATTTCTGTACACCTGGTTTTTTTTGCTCTTGTTGGAAGGTTCACGTTTTGACGTTTATTAATTATACACTTAGCACAGACCCGTACAAAATCACGAATAATTGTCTAATTTCTCAACAAATCAGTTCAATTTTGAAAATGAAAAATAAATAATTTTCCATTAAAAATATTTTATTGTATGTAGGCTCTTCAACCCTTATTCAACACTTCTCCAAACAAATACTTCAAGTTTAAAATAAAGCATTAAAATTCAGGGCAAAGGTTAAAGAATCGATTGAAGCGAAGTTACAGACAGACGTAGTCACAATCGACATAAGTATTTTTAATGATTATAAATTAATATTTTTATGACGATAAATTTAATACAAACGACCCTTGGCTCCTCCCAGGCGACCCCTCCAACTAATGGGACATCCCGTCCGGGGATCAGTTTGCATTGATGGGGTGTTAATGGTGAAATATCTGCAGCCCCTGTAATTTATAATGAAAGGTGCTCCGTCAGATTAAGTGAACGATTTATTCCGAAAGGGGGCGCTTACGAATATTACTTTTTGTCATTACGGTCCATTAAGGATGCTGTACGTAATCTATTGGGATAATATGATCTTTTGTGAATTTGGGTTTTCACCTGGAAATTATCATATTGGTAGTAAAACTAATGCGCAAAAATTATATAATATAATCCTCTTTTTATAGATAAATGAAACAATGTTACTATGTTTGAACCACTTGTATATTTGTTTAAAGCCGACCGTTCCTTCCTCGGGGCAAAGGTATACTGATTTGACAGTTACAAAATAGTGGATGGGAACAATGTATTATTACTAAGGATTGTGGTAGGGGCGGAGCCGTTGCTAGGCATTAATGATAAGTGGGTGGGTGGAATATAAGAGGGGAATATATCCATGATTGGGCTGTAAAATAATATTTTTTGTTTGTTGAAAATTTTTTATAATTAATTTTGTGTATGAGAACTTTTTTTTTAATACCACACATGAGTCCCTATTTTCACTTCTGCTGAATCAAGAAGCGAAGACTTGTGAGAATTTTGGGCTAGACTCAATGTAAATAAAAACAAAATACATGCTTATACGCAAAAATAACGCATTGGATGAAAATCTTTATATTGCTGGAACAAAATTAGAGAAGGTACAGAGAATTGTATACTTGGGCTGCAATGTAAATGATAGATGGGATCCTTCGGTTGAAATCAAATGCTGCATTGAGCAAGCTCGTACAACCTTTATCCGCATGAAAAAGATGTTCTGCAGGCATGATCTCAACCTTGGAATGGAATGGAATGGAACCTTGGATGCGAATGGTCAGGTGCTACGTGTTTTCGATATTATTCTATGGAATGGAAGCATGGACGCTTACCGAAAAACTAATTAGGCGACTTGAGGTATTCGAGATGTGGATCTACAGAAGAATACATAAAATAAGCTGGATGGACAGGATTACGAATAAAGATGTTATGGTTTGGATGAATAAAGAAAAATAAGTTATTAAAACTACAAAAATCCGAAAACCTCAATATCTTGGACATTTAATGAGACATCCAGAGAAGCATGAAATCTTACATCTCATAATGCAGGGAAAGATTGCCGGAAGACGGGGCCCTGGAAGAAGAAGAATCTCATGGCTGTAAAACCTGAGACAGTGGTTTGGCCAGTCTACTGTAGAGCGGTTCCGGGTCCGCAAAGTCCGCATAGCCAACATGATAGCCAACGTCCGTTGAATGGACAGGGCACGGGAAGAAGAAAAAGAATCCCAATTTGCTCCAGTCTGGAGCCAGTGAGACTGTGTATTCCCAATTGGGGTATGTTTGTGAGGCTGAAGGTAAGTACGGAGGGGAAGGAGTTGGGAAAGAGAAAGTGGCGAATTACCTGGCTATTCAGATCTAGTCGCCAAACACGACTAAAGCCATTTAATGCGACGTTTCAATTCTGAATGGTAGATTTACACCAGGGCGATACTGAGAGTATTTTCTACTCTGCTGCAAATATACTATAATTTGTTTTTAATGAATTAATTGTGAAATAACACAAGTTAATGACATTATTTTTTTATTTTTTTTTGTTATTAGTTTTTGGGGTATTATGCCGTGGCATAAAATACTTTTGGCCGTGAAAATCTAAAATCGTATCAAAAATTTATTTGCTTAAGCCGGGATTCGATCTCGCGACCTCCGGATTACAAGTCGAGAATCTTACCCCCCGACGACGGAGGCCGTCGTAAAAACATAAATATGATCATAAAATTTTCTGTAAATTGCCTTAATCTTAAAAATCAACAATAGTTTTCCCTTTCAGATCGACACATTTAATTTTGCGGCGAGTGGTTTCGCAATGGTAGATTTTGTGGATACGAAATTACATGGATTGTTTTAATAGTTATTTTTGTTTGTTAGTTTTTCCTATGTCCGCCTGCATAATAAGGAATTCCATTCAATTAAAAAAAATGTGCGAATGTTTTTTGTCTAACAATGCCACTAGTATTTTTTTACAATTGTCGAATTCGTAGTCAAAATAATTTTCAATATTGGCATTTTTCAAAGTCCGTCAAAACGATCGAAATTTGACGGGATACGCGTAACATGATACGTATGTACCTACCTCAATTTTGTAGTTAACAGTAAGGTCATTCTCACCCGGGCCGATATGAAATCAACAAATTCCAATTTAAATATTTAACAAGATTTCCGAAAAGCTTGTACTCCTTTGAAATCATTTGTATAAGTACTTAACTACTGGGCGTACTGTACAGGGCCCGCAGATACTTTAATAGTACACAACTGCTAACCCTGTACAAATCGCAAGTGCGCCGCACGGTTGAATTTGGCAGCCACCTCTGGTCTGGAGCTCCAAAATACCTGAAAAATACCCTCGACTCTGTGCAGAAACGGGCGGTCCGTTTGATAGATTCTCCCATCTTAACAGACGGATTGCAATCTTTAGAGCACAGGCGTCGGGTGGGAATGCTATCCTTGTTCTACCGGTATTACAATGGAAGATGCTCTGAGGAACTAGCATCATTGATCCCTTCGGCACCGGTGCATAATCGGGAAACACGCCCAACATTTGTACACAGTTGGCATTTGTCACATGAGAACGGGTCGTTTCTTCGACTCGTTCTTGTGTTCAACAGCTCGGCTGTGGAATGATTTGCCGGCCTCTGTGTTTCCTCCTTCCTACAACATGGGTCTCTTCAAGACCAATGTTCATTCCTTCCTCTCCTCAAAAAGACCCTCCACACAGCATCCCAGATGACATAGGCCCTGAGGGAAATTATTTTCCTCAGGGCCTCCTGTGTGGAGTTAATGTAAACAAAAAAAAAAAACTAAACTTTGCACAAATATGTCCATTTTCACCTTGAATCAGTAGGTACACGGCAGACCGACATTTGAGGTAACAGTGTAAGTTCTGTCAGAACCCACCGACCAATCACTGGACGTTTATGTCTCTTTTTATCGTTTTTAAATGACGATTTATTGATTCTGCGCATCTATAAAAAAACTTATGTATTCAGAATCAGCGATTGTTGATTCACGTGAATACAAGTTTTTCAAGGAATTGTATTTTTCACCCAAGTTCAAAGTTGTGTATTACCTATACTCCTCTGCCCCTGTGTTTGAGGCTGGGGAGAAGGCTGAACGACATCCGAAAGCTGTCCGTCCCGCCTCCGGCGACCCGACGCTTTTCTCCCTAAGGTCTTCTTCATGTTTTCCGCTTACTGTCGTCTAGGCACCACCGGCTAGCTGGCTTAAAGACGACGCTGCCGGTTGTCGGGAGGCCGGACAATCAGCCTCCTTCACTGTCTCGGGGACTGCCGGCAGCCAGGTTGCGGTGACACCAGTTCTTATCTGTATATATGTTATTTTACTTTTGTTTCCTTTTTCTTTTACGTACAGTGCTCGGTGCCGCCCGCCGGATTATGTATGGCCATGTCTCCCGCTGTCATGAGCTGATTACTTATGACGGCTGCTGTCTATTTTGTTTATTTTACTTTTTTTATGTTGATGTTACTAATCACTTGTTTGACTGTCCATGAGGCTCACTGCTTTAGCAGTGATTACCTCCATGGGCTTTAGAAAAGTAGTAATGACCATTACAGTAAAGTCCTGTAGGCGCGCCTGCATACCGCCACCTAACACAGTATGCGGGGGCATTGAAGGTCTAGATTCGTTAAATTAAATAGTAGAGCCGTTCATTCAAAAAAATTAGATTCTTGTGAGAACTACAAAGGGGCGACAATAAGTTGCCTATACCGGGGTGGGACAGTGGTGGGTACTTCAATGCCCCTGTGTTTCCCCCGTCCTACAACATGGGCTACTTCAAAAAGACCCACAGTTTCTGCAAAGATGACATCTCATTTATATTTAGAAAAAAGATTCAATGTGTTTTGATGGATTTTAGTTGGCAGAGGAATTGAACCCGAACGCATCAATTTATAAAACTTAATGTATGTTTTTGTGTTTTATTTTCTATAATACCTAAATACTTTTGTTTTAATGTGATTATCGTGATTGTCTGTACCCAGTGAGACTATGGCATCTTCCTTTGGAGTGTGTTTGGGGAAAGAGATGGGGAGAGGAAGGACCGGGCTTTCCAGATTTTGTCACAAAACACGGCATTTCAAGTAATAGTTGGTCAATAGCACTGGTCTCTACCCAGGCGATAATGTGAGTATCTGGCAGAATTTGATTTCAAATAAAGTTTCGCAAAAAACTATTTCTTGGTTTTTTTTTAAACTTAATCTAAATCAAATTAAATAATTTTATTGTTAAATTGTGCAAGTATTTTAGTTTCTTATTATTTTGACAGCTGTATAGTTATTCAAGGCCATTTTCAAACTGCGATTAGGCTATTCGAGAAATATTCGATGTTATAAAAATAAAAGCACTTTTTCAAAATTCGCAAAACACATCTCGATGAATAATCACGTTCCTTTTAGTAACAACACGCCTAAACCTTGCATATTAGAATAAATTTATACGAACGATTGGAAATCAATGAACAAACGAATTATCCTAATGTAATAAATTTTATTTGATTAATTTGTGTTATTTCACAATTAACTCATTTAAAATAATATATAGTATATTTGCGGCATGTTCCAGAGTGGAAGATGCTATCACTATCCCCTGGTGTAAGACCACCATTCAGAATTGAAACGTTGCTTGAAAATGGCTTTAGCCGTGTTTAGTGACCAGATCTGAATAACCAGGTACTTCCCAACCTTCCTCTTCCCCACCTCCTTCCCCACCTCCTTCCCCTCCCCTCTACCTTAAGCCTCACAACATACCCCAATTGGGGATGCCATAGTCTCACTGGCTCCAGACGGGAGCAGTTGAGATTCTTGTGCGGTATTCACTGTAAAAAAAATAAAATAATATTAATTAATAAAGCAAGGAAAAGTATTTGCATATTTCCCGCTTTTTAGTATGTTCACAACACCAAAACAATATTATTCATATTAATAAGTCATTAACGGTCACGTCATTATTAAACAGTTAAGAAAAATAAACATTTAATGTGAGGAAAACAGATTTTCAAATACCCCACAGAATAGAGAATTTCTTGTTATAATTATTTTCTTTAAGCGCCTATAAAATTAAATTTGGGTGGGGGTAAACAGAATGCTGTAAATAAGTCGTCTCAACGTTGCCTAACCACAGTTTGAACGCCGAAACAGCTGCCACAATAATAAAATACTTGCAAAAGTTATTTCGTTATTTGTTTTTGGGGTGTTATGCCGTGTTGCGCTACCTCCTTCTACCGGATCTGCCCTGATGATGGACACTGCAACGATGTCCGAAATGTTGGCTAAAGAAGGAGGTAGCTCAACACGGCATAACACCCCAAGAACAAATAACGAAAATGCTTTTGGCCGTGAAAATCTTAAAACTTACTTGCAAAAGTTATTTTTTTACATTAGTTCCATACAGGAAGCCTTGAGGAAAATAATTCCCCTTAGGGCCTATATCACTTTTGGAGATGCTGTGTGGAGAATCTTTTTAGGAAAGGAACGAGAGGAACTTCTGGAAAGGAAAAGGATATTAGTGGTATAGGATATTAGTTTTTCCGTACATAGAAAAATTAGTGGAATATTATATTGTTATATTTTTTTAATGTAGCTATAACTTTGTAAATATTCTTAAAATATTAAATATATTAATATTTTTAAATATTCTTCAAATTAATCATAAAGGAAAACGTTTAGAGAACATAGAAGCCTTGGAAATTAAAAAATCCCTTGAAAATAATGAATCTATTATCAACAAACAAAAAATATTGTCTTATAGCCCAATCATGGATTTGTTCCCCTACCCACCCACTCTACATTAATACCTACCGTTCCAGTCTACATTAATATCTAGCAACCCCAACCGTAATAAAACATTGTTCGAAACTGTCAAATTAGTAGAAGCTTTCCCTGAAGAAGGAACGTTTGTTCTGAAACCGGTCGGATTTACGCATTATATAAGTGAATTGTTAATAAAAATTAAAGTTACAAAGCGAATACAAAGTTGAATTGTTTCATTTTTCTATAATATTGTTAATTCTAAAATTTGAAAAATAAGATTGACGGTTTGATGGAAGGTGGCAATGAGAATGAATTGGATAAAGGCGTCCGTCCCGCGTAGACGAGAGGTTCTGGGTTCGAGTCCCAGTTGCGACCATCATCTTTTTCCATTTTTCTGTGTCTTCTTCTCTTTCACATTTTCGTTTAGATTATTAGTGTTATCTTAATCTTCAATGATAATTTATTGGTATGTTTTAACCCATTTTTAAGCACCTTGTGTTGTAGTCCTAAGCACGTTTACGAAATATTTGTATGAATGAAATGATTAAATTAACGGCGGAACAGAAATAATTTCACTTCTCCTTTTCACGAAAAGATGAATAAAATATTAAGAACATAATTTTTTTATAAATCATGAAAGGAATTTCATCAAATAACATATGGAAGTATCCTTTGAAGTAGTCATAAAGGGCAATCCTGTGTGCCATATTCCTTACAAACGGGCCTTGAGCCGAGGTATTATGTGTATATATTTTGCTAGCAGGTACATGTTCATATCTCATTAAGTGTATTTATTTCTTTGGTATTTTATGGACATTAATTTAAAATTTTCTGGAATGTAAAAAATGTGGTCAGGAATCTGGTTTGCTGCGAGCAAATTGCCGAAAATTCTTGGAAAAACGGCCTTTTTCAAACTGTTTTATTGTAAAAAGGCCATGTTCGTGAATATTTTTTTATATATTGCAACAGTTTGGGCGAGTACTTGCCTAATTTAGACAGAGTGTTGTAGCCACGCGGGTACCTGATAAAATTGACAGCCGGCCGTTAATGTACAGGCGCCGGTAAGAGGATTACGAGAAGTTTCGGTAGGTTCGTCATTTGGTTCCTGGGAGTGCAGGGTGTAACAGCTGAACTACAAACCGTCAAAGGTCATGGCCGAAACACACGTGAGCGAAATAATTTATAATGAATCATCACGAGATAATTTTAACTTTGGCTATTAATTCATTAGCATTGATTTAATCCTTCTAAATATGTATAGTTTATCTGTACAGGCGCCCATCAGGATTTTTTAGTGATATGTATTCATTTTGTTGATACCACATGTTCCGAGAAACTAGTTTAACATTAATTGATTAACCGAAGGTAGTCAACCACCCCTGTAGATTCGATAATACAATAATCATGCTCTACTCTTAATGTCTGAGATTAAAAAATAATGTGCATCTTTGTTACTTTAACATTCCGTCTTTTCTTTCATTGATCTACCCACATCTCAGTTACTTGTATTCCGGATATGGATTAAAGGTTTTATTATATAGTATTGTGATGGCGGTGATTGCAAAGATAGATAACTAGGTAAGATCACCGTTACAATATCACGACTACGTGACGTGTACCAGAAAAAAAAATTCAACTATCTAAAGCCAGTAAGGAACCATAATTTTGAAAATGATATAATTGTATGCACAAATTGCACAAGGCCTGTATAATGCATAATTTGCACTTTTTAGCCAGTTTTAATGTTTTATAAAAAGGAAAGAATTTCTGGTGCAACTTTGGCCCAAAAAATTGAAAATGCTTTTTCGAAATATAAATGTTCTTTTAGAATTCGGAAGATAACCCAAATTTGATGCAAAATCGCAAGAAAAGAAAAGCATTGGTCTTTTTAGAAGCAAGCCACAGATTTAATGGCTTCTCCGAAATATGTGCTCATAAACTAAACTTAATTTTTCATCTGAATGTTTTTCTCGGTATAAATATTCAAATGAAAACAAGATTATATAAATAAAACGTCCGAAGAGCAATATTTATTCATATCCAGTCAAAGTATAAACTTTTGCCTAACGGTTATTTTCCTTTGAAATTTTGAATGTGCCTGCATAACTAAACACCTTATTAAAAGTAGATCTTTCTGATGTCCAAACGACGAAAATTTTATGAGCATTAGGTATCTCTACCGGAGTTGACCCAAACATAGTACTCACACAGATGGCATTGTTTACATAAAGTATATTTAACACTTTCATGCCTACAAAATTCTGGTGAAATTGGAGAAAAGTTCATTTAAATGTTTATCTAATAAAAATAACAAATTGATAAACTTTTTTCATCTCGCTAAAGACTATATAGCAGACAGAATAATTTCGTAGTGAAGTTTAGCAAGGACATCATTGTCAGAAGTGAATACAACACATATTCACCAATATTCACAACTGTAAGTTAGTATTGTTTCTATTTATCTGTATTTGCCGACGTAAACGTTATTTGAAATTTTAGTATTGTTTCTATTTATCTGTATTTGCCGACGTAAAAGTTATTTGAAATTTTAGTATTGTTTCTATTTATCTGTATTTGCCGACGTAAAGGTTATTTGATATTATTTTTAATTAGACTTTTTCTATGATTTATTTGTCGCATCGTTTTCAGACGATCAAAATTATAACGTATTCTCAAAAATCATATGTCTCTCAATCATTCGCAGTATTCTTGAATTCGGGTCTTTAGTTTAGAGTCCAATATATATAAAATATATGAGATTCACAAAATATGGATCGAATCAATTCAAAAATGACTAAATCGGTCGTTATTATATAGAACCGGATCGTCCACACTTCCCACCGACTATAAGAAACGCCTAGAATATTTCAAATTTGAAATATGTGACTAAAATAATATCAAATTTGTTTTCAAAATTATGAATAACCATGTACATAGAATCACCTTCTTGGCCACAACCAAAATCGATATCAGTCATCCGTCTACTAAGAAACCCTCGAAATTTACATATTTTCCACGAAATTTCTGAAGAACCAACTTTACCTTTTTCCAAGCCCTTCTTCAAATGTGGCGACTAAAATATAACTTTATGCCTGATGTGTACGTAATAAATAAGATAATATAAAATTAATCACTTACTATTTTGGTAAACCCTAAACTAAACTCTGCATTCACTCTACAAAATTAGTGTTTTGATCACGAATTTGACTGTTGATGATGTACCTATCATCTTCAGATCATTATTTTTAATCTACCTTGATATTGAAATGCTTTTTAGAAATATACAGTTTAAGAAAATATAAGACGCACTTCAGAAAAAAAAAGTTCTACAACAACCGCCATATCCGTGATCGGTTTATCCGATACTCACTCTCCTTCTCTCCTTCAATCTGTCACTTTTTTGGAAGATAATATCACTCCGTCAAACCCTGAGTAGTGCTGGGAGATATTGAAAAAGCTTATCATATTTCTCGATAGATGTCATTTAGTCAGAAGCTTTCCTTACACCTGCTGCCATCTCTGAGTGACTCGAGGAAGCTTTTCATTCGTGTAAACAAATTTTCCCGGGTTAAACTATTTGAATTACTAAAAGGGTGCGATAATATTAGATGTGCCTGGTTATATTACCTACGGAAAGGGTCCGTATATGGGAATCACTTGTAATTTAGGGGATGGGGTTAGGGTTATGCAAATGTAACAGTTAAAACATTCATGTGATTACTTTAAAACACGAACAATTTTTTATTGACAGCTTAAAATATGGGATTTGGAAGAAAGTTCAGAAATCTACATATAAAATAAAAAAGCTTATGGCGTCCCAAAAATGTACAGTTTGGTTTAGGAAAGTCCGCCCGAACGTGAGAGTATGTACCTATTTGTTTATCAGTGAACATTTGGGGATCGATTACCGTGTCGGTGAAATAGACAGTGGTTGATGAACTTGTGGTACGTAATTCTGTTAAAATTGTAAAAAAATACTGGGAATATGGCTCAGATATTGACAATTATCTAGAGTTTTCATAAACATTTTTGTAAATTAGATGCATAGTAATGGTTTTTTTATTTATTTTTTTAATGTTAATACATCACAAGAGTACCAGCTGCTCCTGTTTGAAACCAGTGAGACTGACATCCCCAATAAGGGTATGTTGTGAGACTGAAGGTAATGGATTGAGAAGAGGAAGGTGGGGAAGTACCTGGACATTCAGATCTGGTCACCAACACGGCTAAAGCCATTTCAAGCCACGTTTGAATTCTGAATGGTGGTCTTTCACCAGATAATGAGAGTATCTTCCGCTCTGGATCGTGCCGCAAATATACTATGTATTATTATTATACTATGAATTAGTTGTGAAATAACACAAATTAATCAAATAACATTTATTTGCGCACGCCGGGATTCGCGACCTTCGAGTCAAGAGCCTTACCCTTCCACTATAGAGTCCTTCTCTGGATAAATTACACGAAGGCCGGTACAGCTACCATAAAATAAATACATAAATATTAAAGACAAAATACTCGAATCATTAAAGATACTAATTTCGGTTGTCTGTGCGTCCTGCGTAACTCTGGTTCAATGAACTCAAATTAAGTCTCGTAAAACTGATTGTGCAATGAATTCAGATACACGATAAATACCTACTTAATATAATATTTTTATCGGAAAATTATTTTAAATGTATATTTAAAAATTGGATCTTATTTTCAATTCAGAATGGATTCCCGTGATTTTTCACGATCGTTCAGTATATGAATGTGAAGGTTTGTGACAAGATAAAAGAGTGATAAAAGCTGTCCATCTTATTCATCTTCCCTCCTATAAAACTGCGTGTTATTAACCACTGAGTTAGGGTCAGTATATCAATTGCTTTTTAGCGCGGCTTAGCACATAATCCGTATATGGGTCGTAAGCAAAGATATTCAAATACAAAAGAGATATGCTCTGATGTCCGCGCGACTGTCGGCGGACTACTGCCAAATCCGAGTAGTTTGTACACGAAAAGAATTTGTTCATTTCGTTGATTTTTTGAAGGTGTGTATTAGTATTGGTTGACAATATAGTTTGAATACGGAAAGAATTGGTTCATTTAGTTTATTCGTTGATTTAATCGTTCATTAAGTTTATTCGTTAATTGGTAAACAATATCGGCGACATCCAGAAGTGCAGTCCCACCTTTAGCATAGATATTACCAATATTACACGTATTGCCTACGATTTTAGTACAGGAATACTTTTATTTTTTCTTTTGCAAAATCAAACTACCGCTATCGCTATCTTTCGAAATGTCAATGACGGTAGTTTATTTTTACGTGGGACCACTTCAATCACCATGTTAAATTATTGTAAATAGTATTTGTTTTGCTATAGTCAGTGATTCATAAAATTACGACTCTGAAAATATACTTCTCAAATTATAAGCATTATCTAACAAATGTAAAAACCCCATGGGCGTAAAAAAGAATAAATAATTATAAAAAAATGATATTGCTCTACATACTGAGCAAAAAAACTAACATCATAAAAAGAGCATTTCTTTGGGTAAAAATTTAAATTTATATAAGACAAAAAAAAGGAAATCTATAACATGAATTAACACTATTAAGACGGCCCCACGTTGGGCGCCAATTTATAACATAAATTGACGGTTGTTAACACAACCTCACGGTGGGCATTAATTTATAACGTTAATTATTATATATTAAGTACTGCGTGAGTTCGAACAGAGAGCTATTATTCAGGAAAAAGTATAACACAACAAAATAATAATAAGTACACAGTTATAGGTATACGAGTATAATGATATTTTGAGATATATATGAACGCGGCGCGTAATCTCCGACTGAGGTCTGACTATCTCTGAGACTCCTCTACCATATCAATGTGGACAAGAAAATTTCTCACAGTTGATCTTGGTATTTAGCCTTAGGACTGTCTTCTGGATCTCTCTATGCGAGATATGGGATTCCACTGGATACTCTTCCCTCTAACTAAAGTGGACTTGAACGCATCATATCTCATATTTGTAAAAAGCACTAACTTTGTGGCTCGCCATAATTTACAATAAAAAAACACATACATTTGTTTAAGACCACTTTTATTTTCAAACACTCTACCGGTTTCAGAAGCACCCTTCCTTCGTCACGAGAATATTATAACTAAACTATGATACAGAATGTTAGGTGTTTGAGTGGGAGGTGAGCAAAGGGGTGGGGGTAATTGCGGGATTTCCGGAAAGAACAGAGCGGTTAATTAGAAAAATATTTAGAATGGGACTGAAAGATAAATTAGTTTGGTTATTCAAAATACTAGCATTATTATTTAGGGATTTTCTGATTTCTAGTGCTTCTAAATTATCTAATTTTTTGCTTTTATTGTTACGGTGAAGAATTTTAACCCCTGTGTCCTTATTAAAAGTGTGATCTGTATAAATTAGGTGATTAGCAAACTTTGAAAAATTATTATTATTTAAGCATCTTAAATGTTCGGTGATTCTAATGTTTACATTTCTAGTTGTTTTACCTATGTAGAACGAAGGACAATCATTACAACACAGTTGGTAAATGCCTGAGTGGCTTAATTTATGATCTGAATAACCAAATTAATTTATCTTTCAGTCCCATTCTAAATATTTTTCCAATTAACCGCTCTGTTCTTTTCGGAATTACCCTCACCCCTTTGCTCACCTCCCACTCAAACACCTAACATTCTGTATCATAGTTTAGTTATAATATTCTCCTGACGAAGGAAGGGTGCTTCTGAAACCGGTAGAGTGTTTTAAAATAAAAGTGGTCTTAAACAAATTTATGTGTTTTTTTATTGCATCATATCTCACTTCAGCTGTTGGTACCGAGCCCTTGAAATACATCTGGATCTCTCTATGCGAGATATGGGATTCCACTGGATACTCTTCCCTCTCACTAAAGTCGACTTGAACGCATCATATCTCACTTTAGCTCCGAGTACCGAGCTCTTGGAATGAATCTGGATCTCTGGTTGTTCAAGGCCGCGCTCTCGTTTATATAGGGCGGCTGGTAGTACATCCTTTGGTAATTAGGAGACCGGGAGCGGGGAGCTGCCCAGTGATTAGTCGATGGTTTGAATTGTGCAACCAATGCTATTCCTACGGCATGCTGCGTTTGTAGATAAGGATGCTGTATCATGTGTGAGCGAGAAAGTATTCGAGCCCGCGCGGAGTCTCCCGTTATAAATCTTAAAATTTGGAATTTGAATTTACGTACAGAATAATGCTTTTTTATATATTTTTTTGTTTGTTTTATAATTCACCATATTTATATCAAATGGAGCAAAATAATTTTCGTTAAGTCACAAATAATTGCCGAAATTTCCTCTAAAATTATGGAAATTTTACTTTTTTAAATACCATTTTTTTATAAATTAAAAAACAAATATAAAGTATTTCATAATCGTACCAGACACTTGCTATAACCATTTGATTAAGAAAATATTTTTCAGTTTGGTTAAGTGTTTTGGCCCCAAAGCCAAATTTAAGTTTTGTACGAAAAGGGCTGCGCACTGCGCAGCCATCCCTCTTAAACTTGAGTGAGGAATGTCGTACTTAGCGAGGATATGGACCGACTGATATACCAGGCATTAGTATTGCACCAACCGCTGAAGGAGGCGCACGTAGCAATAAGGCTGCGCCCGTGCTCACGTAATATTTCTGCGAAGTTTTATAGCAACAAGTGGGACGATTATTACGCGGTGGAAAACTCCTACTTTGCCTTACTAATTTTGAATGTTGACGTTAGTTTTCTAACCTTGCGCACATATTTACGAAAATGTGTGGATGGTTTAATGTTTATTTTTCTGATTCTGGTCATCGTTGTAAAAATGTGTAATTTTAATAATATCATTCATAATAATTATTGATTTATAAAAAATTGCACCTTCCAAAACGGCTCCAACTGGCTACAACGTCATTATGATATAGAAACCGCCACTGGCTGGTAAGACGTCTGTCACCAGCGTTGCCGTGACGTCAACGCCGCCGAATTCACAAATAAAAACGAACATGTCGTTTTAGCGACAAATCAAAAATGGTACATTTTAAATCGTTAGAAAAAATTCATTAGTAAACATAAAAATAAAATAAAAATACCGTCGTTAAATACTGTTAATAAGTGTTATTTTTTTTCGAGGAAAAAAATTAACTGTGAAAATACCCTATTATCACAACATGGAGGGCATATGTAGTCCAAGTTTGTTATTATATATCGATGAGGGGAGAGAATTTAATAATTTCCTGGCAATTAGGCCGTTTTCATGCGACATAGTTTCTGGATTCAAATTCCGGGATGCTACTCTACTAGACACTACAAGTAAGTATTTATTGTTATTATGATTTATATTTAACTTTTTTATTGTTACTTTTTTTTAGTTTAACATAAATCAAAATTTAATAATATGAAGCTTTTGTGGTGAAGTTGCAGAAGTAAGGTTCACAATTTAAAAAAAAATATTTAAAAAAAATAACACTTGGTTTTAACTGCATTGCTACAATACGACATTAATTTTTTCTAAGTTGAAACTTTCGCTTATCTTGACCACCATGTTTTATATTGTTTGAATGATCCGACGTTTACATACGTATAAATTGAAGATAACCCAACGCAAAACCTAATTAGCTATTTTGTGCGTATTCACCCCTTTCTTTGGCGAAACTATTTTTTTTGTAGTAATTAAGTTGAAACGAAATATATATGTATATTTTTTTGCGTATTAAGCGTGAGGCTGAATTCTGCAATTGTATCGTTTTTAATATTGCGACAGCTGTTTCGGCTCTCAGTGCCATTATCAAAGGGGGAAAACCAAGCATTTTTACGGTAAGTGCCTCCAACTTTTTAAGAAAATCTGTTTCATAAATTAAATCACTCAAAACATCTCACAAATAAATGTAGATGGGTCAATAAAATCATATAAATGAGTCCTCTAAATTTGGCAATATGCAGTTTGATAATAATTTATGGTCTTAAACGCCGAAAGTCGAATATTATTTTCTTATTTTTATTTTTTGAGTTAAAGAACTCATTTTAGGACAGGAGGAACACAAAAATCATGGGTGGGAGGAAATAGTTAAAATTTTACATATGAATTTAGATATTAAAAATATAAGTTTCACATACAATATAGACGAAAAAATAAAAGACAGGTTGAGTAGAACAAACAACCATAGAAAACAGTTAAAGAAAAAAGGAACAAGCTTATACAGATATGGATGATTACAACTAAATGGAAAAGAAAAGAAGAGAAAAGAAACAAGACAATTGAACATGACAAGAAAATTACATAGTTTCATTCTTAAATATACTTAAAAAATATTCTTTTAAAGCATTACCCTGATTTTTTTTTGTTTTGCTGGATTCCCTTGTACATATCTCGTAGCGAATTATGTAGTGTATAGGCAACATAGTTCAGAGATTTTATCCCATATTTCGTGGTGTGTGTTTAAGTGTGCGGATTTTATTGCTATTTCGAGTATTGTGAGTGTGGATGTCTTGATTGTAAAGTGGCTTGATGTTAGTGTGAGTCAATTGTTGGGTAATTTCGTCCCCTCACTTTAAAATCCACTCAGATTCCTTTGAAATGATTCAGCTAATTGCTACAATATATTAACTAAAAACACGGTCTTCTTGTAGAAACACTAAATTACAATCACTGGATGAAAGAATATAAATTATTAAAACTCTCAGATATCCTATTTTCGACTTTACTTTTATTTTTTTTATTTTTAATGATATCATACAGAGCCCCGATTTATTAAGCAACCCCTCCGCAACGTAAGCAGATATAAGCGTTAAAAATAGGACAGCAGTCAAGTACAATAAACGTGTTTATACGTCAGCGCGTGTGTTTCGGTAGAAATCGTTATAACTCCGTTATTGTTTTAGTTATATCCCTAAAACAAAAAGTCAAAGGTCGATAGTAGATCAAGCTGCACATTTCTATCAAGTTGTCTATGGAAATACATAACAGGAATCAGCTGTCAATCGTGTAGTTGACAAAAATATTTACCCGCGCAAATTTGCTACCGGCAGCTCCACCGCGCTCCACATTTTAAATTTTTATTAAATATTTTTATATGAAATGATAAAAAAGTGAGGTGACAAAAGTGTTTATTACACATATATACAATAGAATAAGTATTGTTGTTTGCATAATCTGTGATTTTAGTACCGTTTTCACATAAAAAACATCACGTGAGTCATTTTTACCTATTTTTAATGTTTGCGTTCTAACTTTTAATATTTACAAATGCTAATATTTATTTGTAATATAATAATTTGAAAGCCTATTTTGTAACCTGTCTAAAACAGTTTTTACTATTCGGCTACGTTCAGAAATGTTTCATTTATAGAGCTTTAATTGTGAAGCGGTTATAGCTAAAAGTTTTCGTAAAATGTCATTTCGTTTAAGACACCAAAAGCTAATATTCTCGAAAATTCGGAGGGGTTCTTCAATATACCAACAGGAACTACTCGATATAAAATTCTTTTCAATTGCTACAACGATATCGATACTCGCTTGTACGTATTTTGCATACAGTTGCAAATACTTTCTCAGAAGTACCTAGTAGATATATTCAACTGCACGGAATATAGATACAAAAAGACTATAAGATATCTCAATAAAAGTAATCAATGTTTGTTATATTACTGCTGTTACACGCTATTCTTCTGCGCGGTTACTGTATAATTTAATTAGCATATTTTACTTCTTGCTCCATCGAGTACTTATTAATAAGAGTTTGGTCGTGCCAAAACTTGATGTAATGGAGTTAGTTAATCAACCTATTAGACTAGGTAAATATGAATTTGAACGAAACTCACATTCGATTTGGGAAGCGGGCATGGGTACCGCCGCCCCTGGAACCATTGATTGGATAACCAACACCTCTGCCATAGGTCACCCCAAGTGGTTCGCTACGTTTGGTGACTTAGCAGGTGTGTCCGGATTCATGGGGTGAGGATTGTCCGGGTCTTGGCGGCGGATGCGTCAGCCCACCAGCTGCACGGCAGGCCGGATCTGGAGAGAATGTTGACGGAGTCCCTTTGACTTCTCCAGCCGTACTCTCTCGGAACATGGCCTTGCACCGAAGTGGGAGGGATGGATTCTTGCATTCGTTACTCCTGGACACACTGACCCCCAGATTCCTACCCACCCTTCATACCCTTTTTCTTCCCAGAACTTCCTCTCCTTATTATTTTATATATATTTTATTTTCTTTTGGGGTATTATTTTCCTCAGAGCCTCCTGTGTGAAGCTAATATTAAAAAAAAACTGTTTCTCAAAATTATTATGCATGTCAAATGTTTGAAAAATTCCGTTCATTAATATAAAAAAATAATTGATAAAAACCTGAAATACTTTCAGAATCTAATAATATCAGTGATAAATTTGGCAGTTGTAATATGTAATGTAATGTTCATGATGAAAAATATAAGTCCAAAAATGTAAAAATATTCCTAAAATATTGTATTTTATGCCTCATCGTGTTTAAGACGTTTTTATTAAAAGCTTGTTATCAGTAAAGTTATAAAACGTCAAATTTTATTAAGGCAGTAAAACAATCCGTTTTGGTTTAGTGCTTTTTTGTAGATGCTTTTCAAAATTGAAAGCGGGCTATCTGATATTATTTTCTTCGCATCTTTACTCATAAACATTTTGCCATTTCTGGGAGGCAGGTTGTGTTGGCAGAGAGGATGGAATGTCTTACAGAGGAAAATAATTCCTCTAAAGACCTGTATCATCTGTGGGGATGTTGGGTGGAGAGTATTTTTATGAAAAGGAATGAGAGGAAGTTCTGAGAAGTAAAAGGTATGAATGGTAGGTAGGAATCTGGGAGTCAGTGCGTCCAGGAGTGACAGACCTACGAATACATTCCACCCATGGCGGTGCACAGCGATGTTTCGAGCTGGAGAAGTCTCGTTTAACAAGTCCCTCCCGATATATAAAAATCTTTGCAGTAGTGTTAAAATGTAGAGAGGATATTGGGGAATACGTTTGTAAAAATGGGTAAATGAATCTTCTTTGATGTAGGAATTATAATATTCTGTGATTTTGCACGGGTCTGCGCTAGTATTTCTAAATAAATACCGATAAAATAACTTTTGTAACTTTGCTTACAAATTAACATGACAATGACGGCGGCGATTGTCAGTCTCTTTCGAACCGTTTAGATAACCAAAATCGCGCTAAAGTTGAAATGAATCAATTCCCAGAAACACTCAGAACTTTAGCAACTCACCTTATCTTCTACTTAATTATTTTTGCTTCAAATGTCTCCGGGTTAGAGTTAAATTTTAATGTAAGATGAAGGAGGTACGTAATTCGATCCACGAGCTTATATTTTGAAAAAAAAATGGTTCTTACATAATGCAATTCTAATTGGAAATATGTTAATACAATATTTATATCGAAGTTTTTTCAACATTACAATCGGCAACATACATAATGTCGATTTTATGGATCCACGAATATATGGAAGTAAATAGGATAAGTTTTCTTTTTATCCCGCTTTGGGCACCTAAGAAGTTTTTTTTAAATATTATTCATACCACAAAAGAGTCCCACCTATTCCAGACCGTCTGGAGCCAGTGATACTATGGCATCCCCAATTGGGGTGTGTTGTGAGGCAGAAGATAGAGTCGAGGGGAAAAAGACTAAGAAGACGATTATGGGTATGTACCTTGTTATTCAGATCTGGTCACCAGACGTATAGTTAAAGGAACGTATCCATACTACGTGACCTCTTCAGGGGGGGAGGGAGATCTTCAAAATACCACACTTGGTTACAATGAGGGGCGGGGGACTTTTATCACGTAGTCAATCTAGAAATCTAAATTTTGACATAAGTTTTATCTTGATAATATTTTTTCCACTTGTAATTATAGGTATGCAATGCACTCTTGCTGTCACGCAGCAAGCGGCGTATTAATAAAGACAAATATAAGCCAAATATTTTTTTTTACTGTTTGTTAGCAAGAAATGATTCCGAACCATATTTATGAATTACTACGTGAAATTTGTAGAGGGGGGTCATGAAATATACTACACGTGGTCACCGGGGGGGAGGGGGGGTTAAAAATTGCAAAAAGTGAGTCACGTAGTATGGGTACGTCCCCTAGTGCCATTTAAAGCAACTTTTCAATTCTGAACGAGCCGCAAATATGCTACCTGTACATCAATTTTACAATTAATTTGGAAGCCATACAAATGAAGGGTTCGTTTGTTAAACTTTTAATATTATCCTGGATCATCATAGAAGGCTAGGTTAGGTTAGTTGCGGTTGCTTCAGGTTTAAGAAAATAAAATAGTGCTCGTTGTGAAACTTCGGAACGAGCATGTATTCTGAAAACTAAAACAGAACTTCGCTGCGCTCAGTTAAAACCAATTTGGGAGGCGGGTATGGGTACCGCCGCCTGAGAACCATTGATTGGATAACCATCATCTCTGCCATGGGTCACCCCAAGTGTTGCGCTATGTTTTGTGACTTAGCAGGGGTGCCTTGGTTAATGGGGTGAGGTTTGTACGGGTCTTGGCGGCGGATACGTCTGCCCACCAGCTGCATGGCACGACAGATCGGGAGAGAATGGTTGAGGGAGTTCCTTTGACTTCTCCAGCCGTACTCTCAACATCGCCTTGCACCACAGAGAGAGGGATCGATCCATACGTCCGTCACTCCTGGACACACTGACCCCCAGATGCCTACCCACCCTTAATACCTACCCTTTTCCTTCCCCAACTTCCTCCCCTTCCTTTTCTAAAAAGGTCCCCCACACAGCATCCCCAAAGATGACGTAGGTCCTGAGGGGAATTATTTTCCTCAGGGCCTCCTGTGTGCAGCTAATTTTAAAACAAAAAAATACATCGACCAGTAGTAACATTTTCTAATGGTGCATTATTGTCTGTGAAATTGGTAAACACTTGTCTATGAAAATACATAATAATGTGCCTTTTAAAGAGTTAAGGACAGAACAAATAAAACTCTACTGCACTGTTCACATTACACATTTCTGAAAGGCTTGCCAAGACATATCCATCCACCATACGATAGACGAAAAGACGCGTTATCACAAAACACGTTTCATTAAACTGTAATAATATTTTGTATTTATTTTGGACAACCCTGTTTGCATAGAATAATTTAATTTTAAATATACCCGGGAGTCGTTAGTCTGTTACTCATTTGAATTTTTCAAATGCTGTATTTTAATTCAGTAGGCAATAAAAACAAACATCAAACCAGTAAAGCGAGTTTTTTCAACTCTTTTGTATTTAAAAATATAGCGTCCAAAACACTTCATCCCATATTTATCACAGAAAAGTTATGCTGTTATTACCCTGATTCTTGGAAGCAAGAACTTTATTATAGCGAAAAATTGTGTTTTTCTGAGAATTTTCGTAGTATCGGAAATTAAAGTCGTTTTAAAGTCAATTTGAATATTGAGTCTCTGCTTTCCGAAGAAATGGAGATCAGAGGAAAAATAAAATTTTATCGTTCAGCAATTTTTCTAGGTACCTAAACAGTTACTGAGAGACCTTGGGAATCTATTTATTTGACCCTTGAACTCATTGATTCTATTATTGGTTCAGAGTAATTTCGCAATTTTTCAATAAAATATGTCGGTAACATCAGGCACGGAATCGATGAACCCTACCCAAAGTAGTTTATCTGCGAATCTGTTAGCTTACGGGGAGAATGTTTTTTCTTGGGCTCTTATTAAATTATTCGGAAAAGTTGGATTTTGAAATCAAAGGGAATTGTCGTTTTAAATATCATGTTGTGACATAGCACCAAAAGATTACAATTTTTTATAACTTCTTGGAAAGTAAAATCTTTGTGGTGTAATTTACGATTTTCACCGCCAACAGTATTATCGAATATTTTTGGGTTTGACGCCATGTTGCGTTGAGCGTGCAAACTCGGCCATCCTTACAATTTAGTTGTTGCCGAGCAACTTGATTGAAACCGGCCGTTGCTTTGGGAAGGCTCAAAACGCATCAAGCACGACTTATTCCCGAGGCAATTGAAATCCACAAAAACCTCATTCATATTAATAGGGATGACGGGGTTAAACTTATTAGTTCTTTATATCGGGTACATGATGGCTACACCAAAACTAAATGCCGAAAACCGTATTAATTTTTAATCATCGTACTGAATTATCGCTCCCAAAGAGAATTGGAGGATTCCACATACATAAAAAACTTTTTTCACAACAATTTACACATCTGTGTAATATACGCTGTAACACTGGCGCTGCATGAAATTTTGGCTAAAAAGAGAGACAACGCGACACGGCGTAATACCCCAAGAATAACATGTAATTTATTTATTTATTTATTTTCGGGAAATCGACTGTTTACATTTGTCCAGTTTGTATATGTTTGTGTAGCCAAAATAAAACCAATTATGGATTTCCTCCTTGTGACTTTATCTCTAATTAAACAGCATAATAAAAAAATTGAAATAATAAAATTTATAATGAAGTAGTATGATAGCAAAAATTTTATAAAACAAAAGATTAAGTACATAAAACTAAAATTTACATAAAACAATCAATACATTGGTAACCGTAAAAAGCCAGGTTGTACATATAAATCAAATCATAACAGAATTATATGTATAAACGATAGAAACATAAGAAATATAGACACATGACATATTCATGAAACATCAGAGAAAAACCCCTTATTTTTGGTAAGTTCGGAATTGAAAATGTTCACCTTGGATAATATGCAATTGTAACTATTGCACAGTCTGTTCAGACAAGAATTCTGCGTACAGTTTGTCTTGCATTGATCCACCCTGAACGGGACAGAAGAGCGTATTGTACGCGCAACTCTGGGCATTGAATATTATTGTTAACTAATTTAAACATGAATATTGCATCCATATGATGCTTTCGAACACTCAATGAATCAATTTTAAAGTATGAAGCTGCCTCTGCGTAATAGAGAACTCCAGTCCATTTTTTTTATTTTTTTTAATGAATAAAGACCTTCAAACTTAAATAACTGCATTTTTATTTTTATTTTTATAGTTAGTTTTAATAGTTAAAATAATTGTCAAAGTTTTAATTTTTAAAGACTCCCAGAAACGCACCGTATCTATGGTGGTCTTCACCAACCGATAGTTTTTTTACTTTTTAAGTTGTCATTTTGAATCAGTGATGTTATGTCGAGGGAAATTTCCCTAAATCTAGGGGAGAAAAATATTTTTTAGGGATAAGGGAAATCAGGACAAAATCTAGGGAAATTTCGAACTCTGGCAAAAATTTTATTACAAATGACAGTATTACTGGTATTATTTATATATATATATACGTATAAATATTTTTTGGAATTCCTATGAATCATAATTATTTTTCATGTACTTACATGCCATGTTATTTTTAACACTGACAACTCAAAATGATATTAGGGAACGTACCCATACTACGTGACACGTTCGGGGGGGGGGGGTCTTCAAAATACCACGCTTGGTACAAATGAGCGGCGGGTTGCTTATGATTTTTATTTTGCAAAGTGTTTTTTTTAATCTGGAATTCAGTTTCTAATTCAGTGGTGAGTGTATTCGTACTTTTAAATTATTACTTCACGTAGCAAAAAGTGTTTTATTTGGAAAATCACGGTATTATTAGTATATTTACCAAGTTCCGATATCTTTCCAATTAATTATCATATTAATTAACATATAACAGGATTAGTGTTACACAATCAGGTGGCTACGTAGGTAATTGCGTAAATGTGAAATTCTAGGGAAATTTCACTTCTAACTGTTGGCAACACTGTGAAGAACCCAGAATAATCATGGCGGAATGCTTTGTAATGACTTTTAAGTGTGAGGTGTGTTTTTTATTCAAGATTAACTGCTTTTAATATAGAAAAACATTGGTAAAATGTCCACATTTCACCGCTACTGTTATTGTATTTAATCAAAGTGCAATATAAATCATCTCTTTCATTGCAAATACATGTGACATCGTATTTTGTGTCAGGCGTTACTTTGTAGGTACATTGTTTTATGTATAATACATACAGAAACACTGGTATTTATAATACACTGATCATGACGAGTGTGTAACAACTTGTTTAAAAAGCCCTATACTAAAAACAATTTGATAATACATAACCAAATAATGTCAAAATATGACACGACTTTAACCTCAAATAGACAAAATTTATTGCAGATTGTCCGCAAATATAGCCCTTTTCGTAAATTGTTGAGGGCCTAAATTATGTTTCAATAAACACAATAACTATTATTTATCTAAATCTCTATAAACAGTATTAAAATAAACCAAAAACACGAAATGTTGAATTGCATACGTGTCAATTTTCAAATGTCAATACAACATTCAACACGGACGCTATTACCAGGTGACAGGTTAACTGTGACGTCATCGTTAACCATTTCAGTAATGCCAACTTGACGCTGTATTTTAAGGAGAGGTTTAAAAATGCACTTTTTAATAATTTTTTAATTGCGTTTAATATTATGAAATAAAACTTATATATTCAGAATCAGCGTTTCTTGGTCTATATGAACATATTTTTTTAAAGCCATAATATTTTTCACTGGAGTTCCTTATTATTACAAATAATGGTAATCTTGGTTTCACGGGTCCGTTTATTCAGCAGGACTTCAACAACCCATCTTCATTTGTTAATTATCGTTTTTAAGTCTCCTTGTTTGTTTTCAAGCAAAATCTGGTCAGTATCAAAAGAAATTTGTAGTGATGTGGATCCACGATACTTTTTTAACTTTATATTGCGAATGTTTTACAGACGAGGTCATGTACACGTAAAAAAGGCCAAAATCAACATATATGTATATATTTATATAAATTCATTTATTTATTTAAGCCTATTTAGGCTTAACATATATTTAACAATATTTACGAAATTATACTCGTGAATAGCACAGGAAACGACTGTTTAAAACACTCGCACAAAAATAAATATAAAGTAAAAATATTATTGAATTTGATACACACAGCATGTAGGTACAAAATATAAAAAATCTATAATAGTTTTTTTTCTTTCAGCTGACAAAATACTTTTAATATGTTAGTCAATTTAAATAGCTTTATCAAAATATTTCCCTACATGAAAAAAACTTCAATAAGGTATGCTTATATATATATATATATATATATTAAAATTGTACTAAATATATCAACAACATCAGAGTATTTGTTTCCTAGCTGTTGAATTCGTCGCATAGGAGTGTAATATTGGGACGTTGATGTAGAATTGCTACAATAATATGGTAGGTACTGTCTTGTAACTGACCTGCCTGGAGTATGAAAAGAGATTACGTATAATAAATCGGAAATGATTTTACGATCATATAATTTTATTAAATTTAATGAACAAATAATGTTATCGTAATTAAGGCATTCACTAGGAATGCCCAAAATTTACATATCTTAAAAATTTATTTTGGATTCTTTCAATCGCATGTGAATGAACCTCATAATTTGGGGACCAAACCGTGGAATTGTATTCTATATGGCTCTTTACTGGTGATATATATATATAATGTTTTTACAGTATTGACAATATATATATAATATTTATTTATTTATTTATTTATTTATTTATTAACGCCCTTTTTCGGGGCTTTTACACATGAATAGTAAGAAATATACAGTATTTATTGTACATAACTGAACTGCCTTCGTAACAATATTTTATATTTGTTTAAAGATAAATTGAATATGTCCACTGACTTGGTATAATTGTTTCCCTCCATTAGTATTCGGGGTAAAGAGGAATACATATGGTAGTTAGTTCCAGAATTACTGCACTGAAATAAATCCTGACTTCTAGTATTACGTAGTGGAATCCGGAAGCTTATCAATTCGAGCAATACCGGACTGTCAACTAAATCATTTAGAATTTTATACAGAAATACCAAGTCAGTGAAAGTTCTTCTATCTGACAATTTAAGCATATTCATATCATTCAAAATAGTATTGTAGTTCAACATAATTGCTGGAATACCCATTTTAAAATTAAGAAAACGTAAGAATTTGTTTTGTATTCTTTCAACAGCTTGTACATGTATATTGTAATATGGGTTCCAGACGGGAGAATTGTATTCAAGTTGACTTCTAACATATGCAAAATATAACAGTTTTATACACTTAATATTGTTAAAATTTCTAGTTAGCCTAGTTATAAATCCCAACATTTTTAAGGCCTTATTAGAGATTTCTGTTATGTGGTTAACAAATGAAAGATTAGATTGAAAAGTGATGCCCAAGTCTTTAATTTGTGTTAAGGTCTCCAGAATATTGTTATCAATGTTGTAATTGAAGATCACTGGATTTTTTATTCGAGAAAATCTAACTATATGACATTTTGAGATATTTAAGTAAAGTCTATTTTCATTACACCAAATTAACAATTTGTTGATATTATCTTGAAGAATGTTGCAATGGTAAATATTTTGAATTATTCTAAAAATTTTGAGGTCATCAGCAAAAAGTAAGATAAATACATCATGAAATATTTTTGAAAGATCATTTATAAACAAGATAAATAATATTGGGCCAAGGTGTGAACCCTGTGGAACTCCACTTGTTGCATAAATTTTTTCCGACAAAGAGGATTTTATTCTAACAATTTGTTGTCTTCCAGTAAGATAGCTTTCAAACCAGGCTAATATACTGCCATATATACCAAGCTTTTCTAATTTCCAAATGAGAATTTTATGGGAAACTGAATCAAAGGCTTTACTAAAATCAGTATAGACAGAGTCTACTTGTTTTTTTTCTTTAAAAGCATTGGTTATAAAATTTTCATAAATAATCAAGTTAGAAAGTGTACTTCTACCTGGCATAAATCCAAACTGGTAAGGTGATATTACAGGTTTTATTTGGGCAAAAAGTTTGTCAAGTATTAGGCTTTCAAATAGTTTTGGTATGGTGGATTGAATGCATATTGGTCTATAATTACAAATATCACTTTTATCGCCCTTTTTGAAAATTGGAGTCAAATAACTAGTTTTCCATATATCGGGAAAAATTCCACTGGATAAAGATAAATTAAAAAGTTTGGTTAATGGAAGAGCAATTACTTTGATACATTCTTTGATAAATATTGTGGGGATATTATCCGGTCCTGCAGATTTGTTGATATCTAATGATTTAACTTTAGTTACTACATCAGAGAGACTTATGGTACACTGCGAAATATCAAGAATTTCATCTAGAGTTGTTGATGGAAGAGGAGCATTATTTGCGTCTGTTGAATAAACACTTTTAAAAAATTTTGCAAACAAGTTAACAATACCATCAGTATTATTGCTATGGCTACCATTTAGGTGCATAATGCTCGGGAATTCAGAATCATCTTCTTTAAGAGATTTCGAATATTTCCAAAAATAATTAACATTGTTTATTATGGAGTTTTGAATTTCATTTATATGGTTACGGTAGCAAGTAATGGACATCTTTTTACACAAAGTTCTTAAATATTTAAATTCACTGTAATCAGAATTTTTTTTATATAATTTATAGTCTTTATGTTTAAGTTTTTTGGTGATAAGTAGATTTATAAGTTCTTTGGTGTACCATTTTGGATAGGTGTTTGGCTTACATATTACGGTTGGAACATAGATGAAAATTTAATAAAATATTCTCCTAATTTCCTTCATCATCAGCCGGCTGCCGTACATCTGTGACAATACAAAGAATTTTCTTTTACAAAACCTTAACCTTAATTACGGTTGAACATGTTGGACTTCTGGTGTCATACAGGTTTCCCTCTCATTTTTTCATAATTCGGATGATGCCAGATCTATCATTTATCTTCCTCTTCAAATCGTGACTGGAGAACTGTTGTGGGATATCTCACGAAACGTAGTTTTCAGATATTAAGGTTTAAAGAAATGAATAAAAAATAATGAATAATGAAAATAATGAATCTATTATCAACAAACAAAAAATATTGTCATATAGCCCAATCATGGATTTGTTCCCCTACCCACCCACTCTACACTAATACCTACCCACCCAATCTACATTATTAAATAACAACGGCTCCACCCCTACCCTAATAAAACATTGTTCTAAACTGTCAAATTAGTATAAGCATTCCCTGACGAAGGAACGTTTGTTCCGAAACCGGTCGGATTTGCACATTTTATAAGTGGTTTATACAAAGTTACATTGTTTCATTTTATTATAATGGATAACCACAAAGTAATAGCTACATTCAAAAATATTTAAAGAAATAAATTCGTGGGTAGTAAATTAAAATGACATTTATTTATACATGGTCTTAAGAGACATACTCGACTTACTTTAGCCAATGATTCCGGTCATTATTTGATATAGAAAATAATGTTAATGAAATTTTGGTCTCATCAATCTATAGCACATGAGGTAGGTATTGATTGCAATCAAATTCGGGACGTTTTAGTGCACCTTTCTTTAATCAAATACCAAAAAATTATATAGGCACTTCTGTAACCCCCAAATATATTAAATTGATAAATCAATCAATCCAGTTTAAAGTTCGCACGTTTTATGTTTTGTGTGTTGTTTTACTAAAGTTCTGAAACCTATTATTTGGTCGGAATTGGTGATTTTTATCTTTTTTTTTTTAATTCTTCTAGATAAATGAAACTTAATTTTTTTTCGAATGTGTTAACTATTTGGTACTCTTCTCTGTTTATAAATTTGGTAAAACGTTAAAAAGTTATGCATATAATATATAATACTGTTACAATGGTATCAAAGAATAAGTTTATTGTTATTTACAAGTATTTTTTATTCAACCAGTTAAATATAAATATTATACAAGCTACAACAAACATTTTAAAATCTGATCAATTCTTTTTTTGATTTATGGTGTAACAATCATCAACCATCTTATGTTTCAGAGGCCTACTGGCCCCGGGTCCAAAAGTTTTCACAGCGTTGAAACCACAGGTAGCGTCAGCAATAAAAGTAAACTTGGAAATTTTCTTGGCCAAATGATCTTCAGTGTGGAAACGCCGAAGGTTAAGCGGATCACAGATCCTAGACGAACGCTCATGTCTGCGAAGTCTGGTCCTAAGAACTTTATCTCCCTTGATGACTTGAAGACCACACGGGGTTAACCTTGAATGCAGACAACAAGGAATTAGCATCAAGTTTTCTGAAGATAATAGAAGCGATTTCTAAAGGCAATCTGCTTATCAAATCAGTAACATCAGCTACAACTTGAGTAACTCCCATCACACACAAGAGCGAATAGAATGAATTCATATTTGGTATTATCAGCAATGCAGTTAGATGGAGTTTGTAAAATTTTGAATGGTTTGGTTATAGATTTCCGGGAAATTCGGCAGTAGTCCGTTGGTTTTGTTAATACCGTGTCGCCGACGCAATTTTTTTAAAATTATTTATTTCTTTTAGATTTATCTTATCAGTATAGCGAAACAATGACGGATGAAACCTGCAAAATGAGACATCGTAACCATAAATATGTTTACATAACATAACATTTTTGAGTGACGTATGTATTACGTAATCATATCTCACATTTGCACTGGCGTCAATTAAATATATACTTAATATTACAGGAAGACACGTACGAGTGTGTTAACCTAGTCTTTCATTTAATATGGTAGGATTTTTTATTCAATGGTACATTGCAGGGGTGGGGAATCTTTTTGCTGTCGGGGGTCTTTGGATGTTTATAGAATTACCCCCGGGCCGCACTGCGATATTTAGGATATATTTTTCACACCTCATTTTACCAATCACCGATTTTTTAAATTTTACATCTTACTCGACAAGAACTCTTTGAACGAAAAAATGGAAAAATTCTTGACCAAACGTCGTGTTAACAAATTAGTCTGCAACTACAAATATATAACTAACTTTTTGTCAGTATTTTTTTTATTTTTTTCAGAGTCCGTATTTGGAATTTTATTCACCATTATTTATTTTTAAATTTAATTAAAATATAATATAATGTTATTATAAAGTTCCGCAAGTATTTTATTTTTTATTTTTGTTACAGCTGTTTCGGCTTACAAGACCATTTTCAAACTGTGGTTAAACCACTTTGAGACGACTTATTTATTCAAATCAATTCTCTCATGTCAATTTTTGAAGGTGTCTAAATTGATTTATTAAGTACCGATTAAATTTTATATAGGACGTTCAAACCAGAGACTATTTTTAACTTATTAATAATAATGCATAAATACTCCATAATAGTTACACGAGGAACAAGCAAATGGGTTTCTTCCGAATTTTGCGACAAATTGTGTACATCTCGAATTATAAACCAAAATCGGAATATCATGATGGTTTTGATCAAAATGCACCAACAGATGAATGCGAAACTAGAATTGTAACATTATATTCTAGTCCCAGAAGCTTTAAGTAGCATTACACTCAAAACACGAAAACGGTTTTCCTCCGATTTTTTTTACTACATTGTCTGCTGTAAAATAACTATTTTTATTAGCAGATAACTCAAATATTTTTGGAAGTCTCACTGCAGTACTCAGGCAACGAAATGTTAATGCTTCTTCAAAAACTTCATTTTAGTTTTAAAATACACGCATTCACTGAACGCGCACATAAATCATGACAATTACGTCGAAGATCCTCGTACATCAGTCGCGTAATTAAACTGTCCTGCGTCCTTGGTACAACCCGTACCCAGTCCCTAGCACCCAGCATCATTGTCACCTGTCATCTTTCAGGTGTACCGGAGTCCTAAATAAATATCATCCCTTCATTCGCCCACCCTCGTCAAAACAGGACACAGTTACGAGGGACATTTCACGCAACGGCACAGAGGACGTTTTCACATAAACAAATACACACACGGGATGATTACAAGGGAGCAAATAACACTAAACTGCCTCGTTATAGCGTATTAACGTAGGTCTACCTTATAAATATATATCTACATTTAATGTTTTATGTTTTGTTAGTATTGCGGCGAGTGTTTGCGTAAATAAAAGTAATCTGTAACAGCCTTAAAACTGGATCTTGAAAGTGTTTGAATTAATCAAATAAATTTCACTCATTTTTAATTAGAAGGGATTAGTTGCATTTGAATGGAATATGTTATCATTTTTATATTTAGGTATATGAGATACTTCGATTGTGTGCGTTAAGCATGTCCATTTTAAAAATTTAATATACGTGGATCAGTCAAAAAGTAATGCCTCCTATTTTTTTCTACTCAAATAAAGTTGGTTAAGTGAAAATTTTGAATTTGGTGCTATTCCTCAAACGTTCTTCTACAATCTACTGCAATGGTAACTTTTTGCGTCCACAGGTGGCAGCACTGCAGTTGCTTGCAAAATGGCCGACATTGATGTTCGTATTGGACAGCCTTTTGTTATTGATTCTTGACTGTAGAAGGCGAAACACCCATTTGCATTCATGAAAGACTAAAAAGGTGTACCATGACGCAACAGTGGATGTCAAGCACTGCTAGACGATGGGTTCGTCGCTGTAACGAAGCTGAAAGACAAATACCGCTGGCTGACGAAAAGCGGAGCGGCGCAGACCGTTGATTGCAGTGACTGCACGACACATTGATCAAGTTGATGAAATCATTCGTGGCAACCTTAACCTTTAACTACAGATGTCGCATTATCTCCATCAGTAAAGGCACGTGACTGTTATTCGACAATTGATTATTCAGCAAAAGTTTGTGCAAAGTGGATACCAAGAAAGTTAACCATCCACAATAAAGAAACAAGAAAAACAATAGCCTCACATCACTAGCAGCGCTTAGCTTTTGGAAAAAATTGTGACCTGAGACGAAAAACAGATTGATTTTTTTGAACCTGAATCAAATAGGTAGTCAATGGAATGGCATCACACAATCTCACTAATGACAAAAAAAAATAAAAATCTGGGATCGGCGGGGAAAATTATGGCGATGGTATTCTGGATGTGACCATGCTTTTTACAACACCGTGATAAATGGACGGAGATTATATTGAAAAGTAACAAATTAATCGTCAATAGTGTGGTTTTCAACCCATGTAATTACATTTTTTTATTTCTTTGCAATTAAAGGAGAAAAAGTAGGAGGTTTTTTTTTTTCTTTTTTTTTTTTTTCTTTTTGGCTGACCCTAGTAGTTCTTATAAGACTTAAGTTCAAGCATAAACCTAAGCTGTAAAATATGTATTTACAATTTTCATATTTATGACTGAGTATAATAGCTCTGATAAAGCTTTAGTCCAAGCGAAAATCTTTAAAATAAAACGTGTATTTGATATGTCCATATTTATTAATGAATTTAGCTCTAATGAAGCCCATAGTTCAAGCCAAAACTTTGTTGTAAAACATAATTGCCTGTCACCTTTCGTTTTGAAATTTTAAATATTCTCTAAGTCCTTAATATGCTCTAATTTATTATTTTTTTTATTGACCAAGAATAACATTACAATATATACAATATACGTACATATACATATATATATATATAATTTTTTTGGTATATACCACCTCACTAGCCTAAGCCTGTTCTGAGGTGGCAGGAATTTAATTTAATTTTAATATCTTAATCTTGGAAGATAAAAAATATAATTTTAATTTAAATAGATAAATGGAATAAAAGAAAAAAATATAAAGAAATGAAAAAAGATATGAGATAAATAGATGAAAATAGTTAAGGAGAAAAGAGAAAAAATACAGGCGTTGAGTGTGTTGTTTGATCAAGTTATCTGCAAGCAGTATGCAATACCTTTGTTTACTACCCAGGTATGAATTTTTCGATTTAGATTTTTTGTCACTAGAATATCTTTTATATCTTTTTCAATTAAATTAAAACATTTTGGAGCCAAATTGTGATAATGTCTTTGTCCAAATGTAGTATTTGTCTTCGGAGTCATGTGTTGATGTCTATGTCTTGTGTCGTAATTGTGTTGTGCAGTATGATGGTTTAGTTTGTCTTTTTGGTAATGTATAGATATAATTTTGATGTACAGTTGGTGTATGTTCAATACAGCAAAGTAATAATTAATACGATACATTTAAAAAACCATAGAATTACGACGACCTCATTACACATAAAGCTTGTCGTAGGTATATCTTACGTAAAACAAATATTGTGCAAAGTATTTTTACAAATATTTGGGTCATAACAGCTTAGATGTTCATTTAAAAAATATATAATACCTACAAGATTTTATTAGCCATTTATGAAGAGTCACTCGCATTGACGTTAAAAGGAATGTACTAGGAATACAAGTACCTGTAATTGGGAGAAGGGTATTTTATTTTTGAAGCGTGATTTTCAAGATAGCCTGGTTTTGCCTGGACTTTTTGGGGTGGATATTTTAATGTAGGTTATCATGGCAGGAGTTGAATTAATTTACATGTTATATTTTGTACACTTTTAAAATTTATTAATTATGATAAAATATGCGATTCGTTCCAGAGTAGAAAATCCTCACTGGTGGAAGATACTTTTTGGTTGAAGATCATCTTTCTAAATCGTTATGTTGCGTTATTTTTAATGGCGTAAGTGTTTTAGGAGGCCATATCTAAATATCCATTTACATCCCAACGCGCCACTTGTTCCCTTCCCCCTCATTTTCTTTAATTTAAAACATTCCCCAAACAGGGATACCATATTTTTTTTTACATTAATTACACACAGGAAGATAATTTCCCTCAGGTCCTATGTCATCTGAGATGCTGTGTGGAGGGTCTTTTTGAGAAGAGAAAGGAATAAACATTGGTCTTAAAGAGACCCATGTTGTAGGAAGGAGGAAACATAGAGGCCGGCAAATCATTCCACAGCCGAGCTGTTGAACACACAAAAACGAGTCGAAGAAGCGACCCGTACTCATGTGGTAAATGTTAACTGTTGGGCACGCATTTGGCGAGTTTCTCGACTATGCACCAGTGACGAAGGGATCAATGATGCTAATTCCTCGGAGCGTCTTTCATTGTAATACCGGTAGAACAAGGATAGCATTCCCACCCGATGCGCGGCGCCTGTGCTCTAAAGATTGCAATCCGTCTGTTAAGATGGGAGAATCTAACAAATAGTCCGCTCGTTTCTGCACAGAGTCGAGGGTATTTTGGAGCTCCAGACCAAAGGTGACTGCCATTTTCAACCATGGGGCGCACTTGTGATTTGTACAGGGTTGGCAGTTGTGTCCTATTAAAGTATCTGCGGGCCCTGTACAGAACGCCCAGTTTTTGGGAGGCTTACTTTACTCTGGCTTTCGGCAGTTGGGACTCCAGGATGGGAAACACCTTTTTTGTATTTTTTATTTATTCATTGCATTATTATTACAGTTGTTGAGAATTTTTCGACCACCAGGCCCGATGGGTTTCTTTTCTAAGATCTTCCAAAGTAACATTTTTTCTGTATGCCTTTCTTTTAAAAGCAGTTTGTCAATGGGTTCTTAACATTATGTAAGTCAGAAGCCTCGATAATATACATGACATTAAAAAAATGGGTTCTTTTTTTATGAAGACTTTTTATCTAATGATGCCTACTCCTTTTTTTACTAATATTTTTATTTAATTTTCTTCTTATTACCATATTTTATAAATACCTATGTGATTTATGTTTGTACTTACACTCTATATAGGATGTGTGGGATTGCACTCACCTCCCTACATTTTGGAATAATGACCATTATTTAAGCACCAGATTTAAATGTCCGGATTAAATTTTCCCCACAGGAAAAAATAAACCCTTTCGCACACTTCCCTAAATGATCATCTAGTCAATCCACGCTATGCAATTGCACTATAAAAGTATTATAAATACAAAACAACACAAGAACAACATGCCAACCTACCAGAGACCAAATGGGAAAATAATTCACCGACTCCAGATATTTTCATATCAGAGGGTTCGGCTCTGTGGAATTTCTAATTGAACCTATAAATCCTACTGATCCCTCAATATAAATATTTAAAAAATCTTTTGTAATCCTACATGTATTTAAAATGACTCATTTTTGCAGTTTTATGTATAAATTCTTTGACAAATCTAATATGCCTAAATTTTGAATGAGAGACCTAGGTATAATGCCAGTAGCCGAAATAACAAATGGTAATATTTTTATATTCTGAGAATGCCAAATTCTTTTAATCTCATTTCCTAAATCTGTGTATTTTATTATTTTTTCAGAAACAGTTTTTTGAATATTACAGGAATTTGGAATAGCTACATCAATGATTTACGTTTTTTTTTAAAATTTTGTCATGTAAAACTATATCAGGTCTATTATGACTAATTGAAATTATTATTATTATTAATAGCATTTCAGATTTTTTAATGTAGGACCGGTACTTTATTATTTTGTTCATACTCTTAAGATATTTATAGAAAAAACAACAACAAAATGAACATAGAATCAGAAAATGAATTTGTACACGGTTGACATTTGTCACATAGTCGTCTTCGACTCGTTCTTATGTTCAACAGCTCGGCTGTGGAATGATTTGCCGGCCTCTGTGTTTCCTCCTTCCTACAACATGGGTCTCTTCAAGACCAATGTTCATTCCTTCCTCTCCTCAAAAAGACCCTTCACACAGCATCTCAGATGACATAGGCCCTGAGGAAAATTATTTTCCTCACGTAGGTGCTTTGTAGCCTCCTGTGTGGTTTTAATGTAAAAAAAATAAAAATAAATGCCTAAAAATACGTACAGGTCGATAGTTGAGAGTCTATTATGGATGACTAACACTTCCAGAATGGACACATTTGTGCTTATGGCTGTCCGTGGGATCATTACATTTTTTTTTTTTTTTTACATGAGCTCCACACAGGAGGCGCTGAGGAAAATAATTTTCCTCAGGGCCTATGTCATCTTTGGGGATGCTGTGTGGAGGGTTTTTTTAGGAAAAGGAAGGAGAGGAGAGTTCTGGGAAGGAAAAGGGTTTAAGGGGTGGGTAGAAATCTGGGGTTCAGTGTGTCTTTGTCATCCGCCTCCAAGACCTAGACAAACCTCACCCCATGAACCCGGGCACCCCTGCTAAATCACCAAACGTAGCGAACCACTTGGGGTGACCTATGGCAGAGGTGTTGGTTATCCAATAAAGGTTCCCGGGGCGGCGGTACCCATTCCCGCCTCCCAAATTGAAAAACTATATCAGGTCTATTATGACATTATATATGATTTAAATGTTTATTATTTATATGTTCGTACATAGCTTCCTAAGCTATATCTAATTATTTTTCACAAACAGATACAGAAAACATACTCACCTGGCAGGTCACTTCCAATAAACACTTTTATTAGAAAGCTTTAAGCTTAGAGAAGACGCGACCTTAAAAAGCTTAAAAAATCAATTTAGGTTTAATTTAGTTATATTATTATTATTTGTATTGTTCTCAGTTTTCAATATTTAACATAAACTCTCACCCCAGTCAGTGATAAAAAAACGGCAAATTTTCATCTCTGTCTGTAAATATTATCTTTTCACTAGCATAAATATAATATTAGCTGGTTATTTTGCAGACTCCGCTGAGATTTCTTTCAGCAAAGATTCCTGCGGAAATATTTTAAACGAGCGATATCTTAAAATCTTCAAGTGGTCACAGCCAAGCAGAGTGCTTTAAGGTAATACGAGATTTTGCTAAATGAAAAACCCCGGCGTAAAAGCTTTCATTAGAGAAACCTTAAGAAAATTGTTCAATGTTAAAAAAGTTTGTTAAAGACAAAGCTTACAGAGAAAGAAAAAAATTGGAGCGGAAAATGAGGCTTTATCAGATTTAATTTAGAAATGTAGTTGATGCAGTAAGACGATATGAATTGTTTCACAGGTTCTGTAAGTATATATTGTCATATCTTCCTCTTTCTCCTTAACCCTTTCACACTGGAGGGGGTAATACACATACCCCAATCGAGAGCTTTGTGCGATACCTAAGTTGTTTTAATAATAATAATAATAATCATATTTGTAAAAAGCATTAACTTTATGGCTCGCCATAATTTACGATAAAAAACATATAAATTTGTTTAAGACCACTTTTATTTTAAACACTCTACCGGTTTCAGAAGCACCCTTCATCAGGAGAATTTTATAACTAATCTATGATACAGAATATTGACAGATATATAAATTTCAGGTGTTTGGATGGGCTTACCTTGCTTACCTCCCATCCAAACATGAACATAGTTTTAGATGGTATTGCCATTTTTTATTGCCACGACACAAGCTATTCATTATGCTTTAGCGATCACACCATGCTTCTTCACATTCATACATGCCTCTTACTACTTCTTACTACTCACTGTATGTTGGTACCTATACAATACCCAAAATCAACTCTATGCATGACCTTGCCCTGTATACTTCAGGCGTATTCCCCATTCAATTTCGCGTCATGTATTCCTCTTTTGTCGCCCAATCGCTAAAGAAGCCCAAAAAATCTAAACGTCGCGTCGCGTCGTTTTCTTTCCTTCCATGCATGCTTCCCATATCCGCTATGTGAAGCGATGTTAAGGTATTTTGTACAGACGCTCCACGTGCTAGTTACGGCAGACGTACCTACGGAAGTTAAAACGGAATTGCTGCATTTATAATTTTCAAGGAGAATTTTTCGTAAAGAGAAGTCCAAATGGAAGTGAAAGGTTATTTCGCTATAGTAGAAGGTTATTGAGTCAAAAAAAAATTATAAGTATATTTATTGAGTTTTTTAATTTTACAATATTTGGTTACGCCCATACACATACCTACACATACACACACTTACATAGCACGCATATACGGTCACTGTTTGGAATTGGTATTAATATTGTTGCAAGTTCCTTTTCCTACCCATCCCTTTTTGCCAACCCGCCAATATTATTCAGTCTGCAATATACTCCCGCCGCATATAGCCATTTTGTGCTTCCGCTCTCGGTTAATCCGCTATAAATAACTCCGCTGTGTACCTACTATAAAAATAACAAACATTCACGCCTATTGTGATTGTGCCTTTTGGATGGGAAAGAAATCATACAAATGCATTGCCAGCCTACAAGTTTTATCCTTTTCCGGTGAGTCCTCTCCTTTCTATGCAACATATGTTTTTATCATTTTTAAGCAGTGATAGTAACACCAAATCAAAGTCCTTCGCCAGTCATTCTTTGACACAAACACATAAATCCACTCTCACAACATAAAATACCATTCAATATTTTTTCTTACAAATGTTACAAAACTGATCAATCAGTTTGATTGTAAGAAATCTCCCATTTTTCCTATTTAATTAATATTATATATTTTCAAGTTTTACATAGTAATTACTTAAAAGTAAAATACTTAATATGAATATATTAATTAATATAAAATACTGATTATTATAATGTTTATGAACATAATGTATGATAGTAATTTCTAGGTACTTGTGCACAATATTATTCTAGGTATTTGATCAATATTCGATCAAGGCATGTGTAGTATACAATATTATTTGCTTTCATGGTAGATGGGTTAAGAAGAATTATTGTATAAATGGACAAATAGATTTGTGGAGGTGTGGATTTTATATTTTGCACACGTCCTATAGGACAAATTATAATTAATTTAGATGGACAAGTTTGACTTTATTTTGTTCACAGAAATTGTTCTTTTGGTTTAAATTGACATTTTTACTATATTAAACGTATTGGAAGTGATCCAAATGGACCAATAATTGTCGAAATGGATAAATTCAACAGTGAACATTAGAATTAACCGATTGGACAATAAGGAACTCCAGTGAAAAATATTATGGCTTTAAAAAAATATGTTCATATAGACCAAGAAACGCTGATTCTGAATATATAAGTTTTATTTCATAATATTAAACGCAGAGTTTTAAAAAAAATATTAAAAAGTGCATTTTTAAACCTCTTCTCAAAACACAGCGTTAAGTTGGCATTACTGAAATGGTTAACGGTGACGTCACTCTTAACCTGTCACCTGGTGATAGTGTGTATTGTATTGACATTTGAAATGACTTGAAGTGCACAAGTACCTATGCAATTCAACATTTCGTGTTTTTGGTTTATTTTCATACTGTTTATAGAGATTTAGATAAATAATAGTTATTGTGTTTATTGAAACATAATTTAGGCCCTCAACAATTTACGAAAAGGGCTATATTTGCGGACAATCTGCAATAAATTTTGTCTATTTGAGGTTAAAGTCGTGTCATATTTTGACACTTGCTTATGTATTTTCAAATTGTTTTTAGTATAGGGCTTTTTATACAAGTTGTTACACACTCGTCATGATCAGTGTATTATAAATACCAGTGTTTCTGTATGTATTATACATAAAACAATGTACTTACAAAGTAACGCCTGACACAAAATACGATGTCACATGTATATGCAATGAAAGAGATGATTTATTTTTTTATATTGCACTTTGATTAAATACAATAACAGTAGCGGTGAAATGTGGACATTTTACCAATGTTTTTCTATATTAAAAGCAGTTAATCTTGAATAAAAAACACACCTCACACCTAAAAGTCATTACAAAGCATTCCGCCAAGACCGCCATGATTCTTCATTCAAACAGGGATGTTCTGCCCAAAAAAATTATTTCCCTAGATTTCGAAGTGAAATTTCCCTAGAATTTCACATTTACGCAATTACCTACGTAGCCACCCGATTGTGTAACACTAATCCTGTTATATGTTAATTAATATGATAATTAATTGGAAAGATATCGGAACTTGGTAAATATACTAATAATACCGTGATTTTCCAAATAAAACACTTTTTGCTACGTGAAGTAATAATTTAAAAGTACGAATACACTCACCACTGAATTAGAAACTGAATTCCAAATAAAAAAAAACACTCTGCAAAATAAAAATCATAAGCAACCCGCCGCTCATTTGTACCAAGCGTGGTATTTTGAAGCCCCCCCCCCCCCCCCCCGAACGTGTCACGTAGTATGGGTACGTTCCCTAATATCATTTTGAGTTGTCAGTGTTAAAAATAACGTTGCATGTAAGTACATGAACAATAATTAAGATTCATAGGAATTCCAAAAAATATATATACGTATATATATATATAAATAATACCAGTAATATTGTCATATGTAATAAAATTTTTGCCAGAGTTCGAAATTTCCCTAGATTTTGTCCTGATTTCCCTTATCCCTAAAAAATATTTTTCTCCCCTAGATCTAGGGAAATTTCCCTCGACATGACATCACTGATTCAAAATGACAACTTAAAAAGTAAAAAACTAACGGTGGGTGAAGACCACCATAGATACGGTGCTTTTCTGGGAGTCTTTAAAAATAAAAACTTTGACAATTATTTTAACTACTAAAACTAACTATAAAAATAAAAATAAAAATGCAGTTATTTAAGTTTGAAGGTCTTTATTCATTAAAAAAAATAAAAAAAATTGGACTGGAGTTCTCTATTGTATAAATGGACAAATGAAATTTTGCACATTCTTGCTGTCGGATTGGAAAAAATAACTGTCCGAATGGACTGATTTGACGATATTTTGGAAATTGAAATTGTTATAATTGACAAATAATTTGCCGAATGAACAATTTTTTTATGACGTCGTCTGTTTTACCTACAAAGGGGTAAAACTCTGCACTCTGACCTTTACATAATTTGGCGAAGACCAATAAAAAGCCGCCTATATTCCCTAGCCTCTAGGCCAGGCGATCAATTATATTGCGCAATATTACGAATTGTGCAATATTATTGACCGTTTCGGGTTAAAAATTGAAGATTGCGCAATGAACAAAAATTTTTGCGAGTTTAATTTTTATTGCACCATATTTTTCCATTGCATTGTGTAGGGTCACTATTGCGCAATATTTTTTGGTCTGTGTTTCGTCTTGACGAGAAGTACGCGGGTGCAAAAATGGCGGAAAAAGAGAATTAAAAAGTTACGGAAAGAGAGTATATCGTCAAATGTATCCAATTGTACAGAGAATTGCCGTCTCTGTGGAATGTCAAGAGTAAAGAATATCATGATCGTGATAAAAAATGCTGCTTTGATCTGAAATGAAAAATCTTGTTCGGACATGTTGCACGGTGCCACGAAAACATTGCTCAGTTCTTTTCGGTTGTTTGTTTTTGGGGTGTTATGCCGTGTTACGCTACCTCCTCCTTCTTTAGCCAACGTTTCGGACAGCGTTACAGTGTCCATCATCAGGGCAGATGTGTCAGATGATGGACACTGTAACGCTGTCCGAAACGTTGGCTAAAGAAGAAGGAGGTAGCGTAACACGACATAACACCCCAAAAACAAACAACCAAAATACTTTTGGCCGTGAAAATCTAAAATCATATCCGATTGTACAGTTCGTTTATTGTGCAATATAATTGATTGTTTGGATTCTAAGCGCCTTTTCATCTTATTGTACAATAAAATATATTGTACAATGTTATTGTAGGGTCTAGGGGCCGCCTAATCTAGCCTCAATACTTTATTTGCTCCATTAATATCGAGAAATATATATAGGTACAATAGCAAGGCTAGAGGCTTAGAGGCAAGTACTCATATGATGAAATTGAACACATTTTAAACATGCCTTCTTTAGAAAAACGTAGAAAGGACTCTGATCTAATTTGCATATTTAAAATTATCAACAGTATTACAGATACACCTGCATTGTTACAACTCATCCAGTTTAACATCCCTTCCCGTAGGCTTCGAAATAATGAATTGCTGTTCCTCAATCAACATTCTACTAATTACGGATACCATTCTCCCTTATCCAGAATGTCGAGACTTGTCAACGCAAGTCAAAGCATTGATTTTTTTGGTGTAAAACTAAATGACTTTCGGCAGTCGTTACGCAATATTTAAATGCTTCTTCATGCTTTGACTTGTAGTGTCTCTATATGTACTTTTTATATTTTATATTGTCATTGCTATTAATTTTTATGTGCTCTCCCTTCACTGTCATCTCTGTTTTTTTTTTTTTTATTCGTGTTATTATTATGTTTTTAATGGACTGTTGTCCGTAAATTAATAAATAAATAAATAAATAAATAAATAAATAAATAAATAAATAAATAAATAAATAAATAAATAAATAAATAAATAAATAAATAAATAAATAAATAAATAAAAAATAAATAAATAAATAAATAAATAAATAAATAAATAAATAAATAAATAAATAAATAAATAAATAAATAAATAAATAAATAAATAAATAAATAAATAAATAAATAAATAAATAAATAAATAAATAAATAAATAAATAAATAATTAAATAAATAAATAAATAAATAAATAAATAAATAAATAAATAAATAATAGCCTTGATAATAATCAATAAATAAATTATATCCATTAAAATCCATAAATAACATGAATATCTCTTATTTTTCGATAAATCTAATTAATTAATCTTAATCTAATCTAATTAATCTTAAAGTTCCTCGTCTCTTAGTCATTTTTATTACTTATACTCAAATAAGCAATTTTTTATGTTAGATCTTCTTTTTCGTAATTTGGTCTTAGAAGGTTTTACGGACTATGCTTTGCAAGGATCTCATTTCAACAGAATTCTTTTATCATTGGTTATATATTTTTAAACTTGGCCACCCTGACAAATCGGCAATCGCCGAGCACTTAATCGAAACCGGGCATTACTTTGGATTTGTCCCCGAGGTCCTGGTAAGACCCAAAACTCATAGAGCACGCCTGATCACGGAGGCAATTTAAATTCACAAAAATCCTATAAATATTCATAGAGACGACGGAGCTAAGCTCAATAGTTCTTGGTATCCGGTAATTGACGGCTACATAATAATAATAATAATAACGTAGTATTTATATAGCGCAGTTTTGTGATGTTTCACTTCAAGTGCGCTTAATTATAATAAACTTAAAATTAACCTACAGTAACCTTACGAGTCCTTAAAAAATTAATTAAATAATGTGAAATAACGAATATACAAAAATATACAAAGCAATTCCTAAAGAACAATATTAACAACAATAGTGAGTGCTGTTTTGGCACAGGACAATATATAATGATAAATACATCAACGCTATACGCAAAAAAAACATGTTGAAGTATACTGAAGCGCCAGCTCGTAGAGGAGTGGAGCTGGCGACACGGTATCGCTCCTAAGTAGATAAGTACAAACATCGCCCCTAACTATTACACATCTGCCCTGATGATGGACACTGCAACGCTGTCCGAAACGTTGGCTAAAGAAGGAGGTAGCGCAACACGGCATCATACCCCAAAAACTAATAACAAAAAAAATTGGTAATATTCGTTGAAACGACAAAACGTTAATCTTCTACCCTCTGTTTTTATTCAATCGTTTGGAATTATCCAAGACCGGAAAGCGGAATGGCAAAGATTAATAAAAGAAATATGTTCCGGATAAAAGAGATTTATGGTAATGATTTTCATTTATTAATTTATTGCCCCCAAACGGTCCAGGACTCCCGGGGTCATCTGAAAGTCGTATTTCGGTAGATTAATATTTTTTGTCATTACGACCTCTCTTTATTATCATCTTTCGTAATGGATAAAATTGCGCAACGTTAGTGAAAGGGCTTTTATTTTTCTTAATTTTCTATGCTTTGACGACCTCCGTAGTCCAGTGGGTAAGACTCTTGACTCACAATCCGGAGGTCGCGGGTTCGAACCCGGCATGCGCAAATACATATCATTTGATTAATTTGTGTTATTTCACAATTAATTCATTTAAAATAATATGTGGTATATTTGCGGCATGTTCCAGAGTGGAGTATACTATCAGTATCGCCCTGGTGTAAGACCACCATTCAGAATTGAAACGTTGCTTGAAAATGGCTTTAGCCGTATTTAGTGACCAGATTTGACTAGCCAGGTACTTCCCAACCTTCCTCCTCCCCACCTCCTTCCCCTCCCCACTACCTTCAGCCTCACAACATACCCCAATTGGGGATGCCATAGTCTCACTGGCTCCAGACGGGAGCAATTGAGATTCTTGTGCGGTATTCACTGTAAAAAAAAAAAAATGCTTTAAGCACAGATGTAGGTACAATTTTTTTCTGAAGGGAGTGAGGAAGGGAAGGAGATGGGGTAACGGAAGGTTCAAAAGCACCTGGGTATTCAGATTTGGTTACCAAACATGCTAAAACCAACTAGAGCAAATTTTTGGTTGTGGATGGTTGTCTTCCATAAGGGCGAAACTAGAGTATCTGTTGTTTCAAAAATTGTTTAGATTTAGACATTAGTTCGTACATTCAGATATAGTTCCACCCAGCTAACTTATCCGTGTGTACATTCTGGGACGTGGCTATTCTAGATATTCAGGATAATGTGCAAAAATTGATGTTTCATTCATTAGTTCCTGTGTTGGTCACCTGCTATCTGTACAGATCCATGTAATATAATTCTTCAAGCTGATTCGTGAATGATTCGAAAACTCGACTATCATGGAGATCATTAGTTTTTATGTTCCCGATGGTTATCTCCGTCACCGACAGCGTAGACTGTTTTATCTCCCGGATGGCAGAACTAACTTGCCAATGGTCTTGCCAGTTGGGAGATCTCTCTTGTAGTTAAATAGAATCACTTCGAATAACAATATGTTTAACCCCAATGAAGCACGTTTGGTGATTTAGCATAGGTGCTCGGGTTCATGGGGTGAGGTTTGTCTAGGTCTTGGAGGCGGATGACCAGGACATACTGAACCCCAGATTCCTACCCACCCCTTAAACCCTTTTCCTTCCCAGAACTCTCCTCTCCTTCCTTTCCTTAAAAAAAATCCTCCACACAGCATCCCCAAAGATGACATAGGTTCTGAGGAAAATTATTTTCCTCAGGGCCTCCTGTGTGGAGCTCACGTAAAAAAAAAAAGCACAATTTAGACGGCAAGCTTTCTTAGTTTAAACCAGCTTATCTTATCTTAAATATTTTCTCTCTTTCAAAAACGCTTTGAAATAACAAGAAATAACAATTTGGTAATGTTTTTAAAAATAATAATAATATCTAATAATATTTTCTTTGGAAAACAAACAGCTTTACAAAGATACATAAGAAAATAGTGCTAAAATAAAACAGTAAGCCTAAAAACATGTTTTCGCTGATATATATATTTTTTTAGTGGTTTGACAAGAAAAACTAAGAAAAAAATAGTTAAGAGAAGCTAAATACTTAAATATGCATGATAAAAATATAGAATAACACAATAAGGGGTAAGCTTATGATCTTAATAAAGTGAATTGAATTGAATACTTATCTTTGTAGCCCGGGGCGTTGCTAGTTTAGGGAATATACTTTGGATAATGCATAATAAAAAAATTACTATGCATAAAATTTAATGTTTTTGTTTATATTTGGACTACACAATAAAGTCTTTAGAGCCGAAAATTGGGATGCTTTCGTTATTGATGAAAATGTATTATAATTGTATATTTTGATAGAAAGCAGTCACTTTGTGGTTTGACATATTAATTAAAGGAAAACAATCACTTTGTTTGTAACCACGATTTATTGATTTAATTTTTATTTACCGACCGGTTTCGCTTAATACAAGCATCTTCAGGGTATAAATTAAAACTGATGAAAAAATACATTGTGTGAGCTTATATATACATACAGACAGAGACAAAACATAATATAAAGTAAGAGTGAGAGAGTGTAATTAACATCCTACATAGTGACAGAGAGAAAGAGACAGGTATATCTAATGAATAATTACATTATATCTACCGGGACAAAACGTCATTTGAACAGGTGATTAATGAATAAAGTGGGTACGGGTTTTTTTAGTTTATGGGAAATATTCCTAATATCGGACTGTTGGACACATTTAACTGATTATTAAGGATTTGGGTTTTTGTTTTAACGGCTTTCTTTATTTCGAGTGCTTCTAAATTATTAAGTCTGTTACCATGACCATTTCTGTGTAAAATCTTAACACCGGTGTTTTGATTGAAGGTATGATCTTTATCAATAAGGTGATTAGCGAATTCCGAAAATCCATTATTATTTAAGCATCTAAGATGCTCTTTGATTCTAATATTGACATTACGCGTCGTTTTACCTACATAAAATGATGAACAATCATTACAATCTAATTTATATATTCCGGAATGACTTAGTTTTTCGTCCTCATCTTTCGAATTAATTAAAAACTTTCCTAAATTATTGTTTATGTAAAATGCCGGTCTTATTTCGGGAGGTAGATTTTTTACACTGCAGGAAGAGAACTGATTAATGAATAAAATACGACGCCATTGGTAACAAAGACTATTATTTATATTATTATGATTAGTAAATAAGAAATTCTTAGTGGCTATTTGTTTTTGTTTTTTATTTAAAATTGCAATTATTAACCGCGATTTTTTTAATTATTGCTAGTTCGTTGGAGAAATTAGTATTATTTATTTATTTATTTGTTTATCAAGACATACACAGTACATTATAATACAGATTATAAGGTATGTTAAATTAAATTATTACATGGTTATGTACCTATTACGTAAGTCCATAGAATGTCATTTGATAATTACGCCTGAGATATGAACCGGTCTTAAAACTTAATTATTGAATGAATGAAGTAATAATAATAAAAAGGAAGAAAAGAGGGGGGGGGGAGATAAGGAGACATTTTGAAATCAAGAATTATATGCTCACTAATTGTAACTGACTGATTAAAGTTTAATAAAAAGTTAAGTGTAAGTAATTTAAAACAATTATATCACGCCAAGAAATTTAATAATTTAGTTTTGTATGTTTGCAAGGAATCATGAAAAATGTCTAAGTGTAGTAATTTTTCATAGTGATTATAAGTTATGATTGCGCGAGTAATTGGTGAGTTACTCGCTGCATTAGTGTTATTGGATTCTATATGAAAAAGAGAAGTGTGCCTGGTACGCCTCATTGGGACATTTAAACCAATAGTGGATAGCAATTCAGGACTATCTATTTTATTATTTAGCAGGTTATACAGAAACAGCAGATCTGATAATGTGCGTCTTTTTTGTAAACTTAACATGTTATTTGTAGTTTTGTTGTATTTCTTGAATAAATATTTAGAGAATTTATTCTGTATACTTTCTACTATATCTATGTACACCTTATATTGAGGATTCCATACCGGGGACGCATACTCCAGTGGACTTCTGACCAATGAACAAAACAACATTTCAAGAGTCTTAGCACTTTTGAAAACTTTACATATTCTTAATAGGAAACCTAGCATCTTGTAGGATTTTGATATTATGTGTTCGATATGCTTATCAAAAATTAATTTGTTGTCTAAATAAACACCTAGATCTTTACATGTAGATGTAGATTGTAAAGGTTTATTATTCAAGTTGTAAGAATAGATGATTTTATTTTTATTTCTAGTAAATGTAATTGAGTGACACTTAGAAATGTTTAAGGAGAGTAAATTTGATTCACAATACGCGCACAAATGATCAAGATCGCTTTGTAATTCTATACAATCAGATAAAGACTGTACAGGTTTAAAAATTTTCATATCATCCGCATATAACACAAAGTAACTATTTTGAAAGCATACATAGATGTCATTTATGTAAATATTAAATAAGAGTGGTCCGAGATGCGACCCCTGGGGCACACCCGAGACGATTTCCGTTAAACAGGATGCGAAACCGTTGACAACCGTGATTTGGTGCCGATTACTGACATATGATGCGATCCATCTATAGAGATCACCGTGAATTCCTAGACTAAATAACTTCTGTAAAAGAATATAGTGATTAACACGGTCGAATGCTTTGGAATAATCAGTATAGATGGCATCTACCTGGCATCGCATATCCATTTGAGCATGAAGAAAATTTATAAAAGACACAAGATTCGAGGTTGTGGAGCGATTTCTCATAAAGCCATGTTGATTAGTTAAGAGTGAAGGTGAGATGGATAATTGATCGTAAACAATTTTTTCCAAAACTTTACTTAGAATGGGTAATTTGGATATAGGTCGATAGTTGGAGACATCATTTTTACTACCATTTTTAAAGATTGGGGTAATCAAGGCTGTTTTCCACTTGTCAGGAAATGTTCCTTCAGATAGCGATAGTTTGAAAATGGCAAAAATGGGGGGTGTCAGTTGTTTACTACAATAATTTATAAAGATTCCTGGAAGTTGGTCGTTCCCCGGTCCCTTTTTGATATCGATGGACTTAAGGTATTTGAAAGTTATGTCTTCATTGATCTCGATTGAGCTAATAACGCTATTTGAATTTAAACAGTCACTGGCATTGCTTGTATGAGCAGGTTGAACATTCGAAAATACAGAACCGAAATACTCGGAAAATAAATTGGCTACTCCTTTACTGTCATTAGCAGTTTTTTCACCATAAATCATATGATCGGGGATGGTAGGAGATTTTCTTTGAGAATTGACATAGGACCATATTTTTCTAACATTATGCTGTATGCCGGATTCTATCGTAGAAATGTAGGTTTTGTAAGCCGCTGAAGCGACCGTTTTTTGTCTTTTGCGAAGCAAAGAAAATGACAGATAATCAAGAGGGTTCCGGTGACGCTTCCATGCTCTAAAGAATTTTAATTTTTCATTAGTTATTTTTATTAAGGCTGCCGTGTACCATAGTGGATATTTTCCAGATTTCACAACTTTCTTGGGAATAAACACATCGACAATTTGTTCAATTATAACGTAAAATGAATGTAACGCTGTATTTACATCCGGTGCATTTATAACGGTAGACCAGTTGGTCTCATTCAGTTTCTCATTAATCTCGGTGTAATCTGCTTTATGGAATAATTTTATTGTTCGAGGAGTTGAGAGGGTTGCATTAGATAACGGTATTGTGACCAAACGATGAAAGATTGAATGAAACGTAGATATCGATACAGTTTTATATGGTAAACCTCAACGATTCTTCTACAAAAGTGCAGAAACAATAAAAAATCTAATACCTAAATTTAAATTTACTCCAAACCCCGAGACAACCGTAATGAAAAATATTCGTGCTAAATTAGAAGACGAAAATTTAATCCTGACCAAAGCGGACAAGGGAAATACCGTGATTATAATACCTCGAAGAGAATACAATACAAAAGTGCAAGATTTCATCAATAACGACAACTTCATAACTCTTCAAAAAGACCCTACTGAAAAATTCTTAGATAAAGTTAAACTAACTCTTAAAGCCTGTAAATCCCAAATGTTTCAAGATGAGTCATATCATCAAGTTAAGTTTTTAACAAAGAATTCGAAAGCTCCAAAATTATATGGATTCCTCAAAATCCATAAAAGTGATAAACCAATAAGACCAGTTGTTAGTTGCTGTGATGCCCCAAATTTTAAAATATCTTCTGTTATTACTAATGTTTTCCATAATTCCAATATTTTCTCCCCAAAATATACAATCAAAAATTCATTTTCACTAGTAGAAAAACTCAAAGATTTGGATCTCCCTAAAAATTGCAAACTCATATCGTTTGATGTGGTTAACTTATTCCCTAATGTCCCCATAGAGGAGAGCAAATGTTTGATCTCTAATTTATTAAATACTTCTAATTTACCCAAAGATTTAGTGAATGATCTGACTTCACTATTTAATGTTTGCCTTAACCAAAATTATTTTCAATTCAATGGTGTTATATATCAGCAAATCGAAGGCCATCCCATGGGGTCTCCTACAAGTCCTTTAATTGGTGATATATTCATGAATAATTTAGAAAACAAAATTTTAACTAGTGCCTCACCCCTTGGAAAAAACGTCTTACTATGGCGTAGATATGTCGATGACGTATTCTGCATATGGACAGGGACTCAACGTCAATTAAATGCCTTCCTCATCCTTATAAATTCATACCATCAAAACATTAAATTCACATTAGAGATAGGAACTAATTCAACTTTAAATTTTTTAGATCTCACCTTAACTATCGTAAATAATAAAATAAATTTTAACATCTTTTGCAAGCCTACCTACACCGACGTTGTTATCCATAACACATCTAATCATCCTGTTTCACATTAACACTCCGCGTTTCATTCAATGGTTCATTGTTTGGTCACAATACCGTTATCTAATACTAATTTCTCAAACGAACTAGCAATAATTAAAAAAATCGCGGTTAATAATGGTTATAATGCCGAACTCATTGATGCAATTTTAAATAAAAAACAAAAACAAATAGCCACTAAGAATTTCTTATTTACTAATCATAATAATATAAATAATAATAATAATCCAATGGCGTCGTATTTTATTAATTAATCAGTTCTCTTCCTGCAGTGTAAAAAATCTACCTCCCGAAATAAGACCGGCATTTTACACAAACAATAATTTAGGAAAGTTTTTAATTAATTCCAAAGATGAGGACGAAAAACTAAGTCATTCCGGAATATATAAATTAGATTGTAATGATTGTTCATCATTTTATGTAGGTAAAATGAGGCGTAATGGCAATATTAGAATCAAAGAGCATCTTAGATGCTTAAATAATAATGGATTTTCGGAATTCGCTAATCACCTTATTGATAAAGATCATACCTTCAATCAAAACACCGGTGTTAAGATTTTACACAGAAATGGTCATGGTAACAGACTTAATAATTTAGAAGCACTCGAAATAAAGAAAGCCGTTAAAACAAAAACCCAAATCCTTAATAATCAGTTAAATGTGTCCAACAGTCCGATATTAGGAATATTTCCCATAAACTAAAAAAACCCGTACCCACTTTATTCATTAATCACCTGTTCAAATGACGTTTTGTCCCGGTAGATATAATGTAATTATTCATTAGATATACCCGTCTCTTTCTCTCTATCACTATGTAGGATGTTAATTACACTCTCTCACTCTTACTTTATATTATGTTTTGTCTCTGTCTGTATGTATATATAAGCTCACACAATGTATTTTTTCATCAGTTTTAATTTATACCCTGAAGATGCTTGTATTAAGTGAAACCGGTCGGTAAATAAAAATTAAATCAATAAATCGTGGTTACAAACAAAGTGATTATTTTCCTTTAATTATTATAATTGTGTTTACGCTAATAGTGTTTCCATTGTCGCCTCTCATTCTGTTGCATTCGTCATTAATCATAAAGAGGGAGAGGTTGTAACGGCACTATACTAAAGTGATATTCATATACTCCGGTATACCATAACCACTAGAGCGTTCTCAATAATAATTGAAATAGGCATCCAGCGTCCGGGATTTCAGATTGTCCGATTTGGAAATTTCCCACCATCAATAAAAAAAGATACCACTGAATTTTCATGTAGTGTTAGAGAGTCATTGAATTCAAGTTTTATTTACTTTTAAATTGGCGTACCCAGTACCTTTTTGGAGAATATTCTACTTCTATGTGTTGTCTATAGCCTAGTTTACAATCACAGACATAAATTTAAATTCGATCATACATTTTTGATTGTGTAACACGTGATCAATGATTTGTGTGAAAAAATATTTCTATTATTTTGGTTCGCGAAATGTCATAAAAAAATAATTCAGATGAGCGACATTTCTTCTTGAAAAGTTTAAATGCTTAAGTTATCTTTGTGTTTAATCGAAGTAGGTTTACAACGAGCAGGATCGTTTGAAATAATTCCAATAACTATTTTAAAATATCACTTCAACTCGGTCACATTTCGGCAGGCGAACGCTCGAGGGTGTTTGCAAATTGGCCAAAATGTGGCCAAAAACGATCCAGTGGATAAAATAACATTTTAGTCTTATTCATAATAAGCCTCTTTTTCGGGTGGAGGTCAATATACTGAATCAATTTTTTTTTATTCAAAAGGAATAGCAAATATCTCGTGGGGATGTGAGCAACTTTATTTATTTATGTTTTAAATTATAAAATATTTAATAGGCCAATGGAGAAATCGATTTTCTTTGATTTTAGAGGAAATTTTGGCAATTGTTTGTGAGATATACATAAATATGATGGTATAATATACCGTATAAATATACGGCATATAAATATGATGATATTTAATTTAAAAGTATTAAAAAAATAATATTTGTGGGTTTAAATTAAAATTACAAACTACCGATTTACGTAGTAATAAAAAATTAGTCGGAGGTATATAAATTAATAAGTCGATCCAAAAACGCCGATTTACGAAGTTGTATTTCTTTTTAATATTCTTATCTCATTAACACAATTTATTAGCATTATCAAGATTATTTTTTTGAATAACTATTAACTCAAAAAATATCCAGGGTTTGCTTATAAAATCATTGAAATCGTATTCTAGACTGTATTATAATATAATTTACACAAATAAATAAAATAGCTAACATCCCGATTTGATTTAAAAATATGTAATTTAGTTAGTAGTTAGATATTTTGTCCTTAATTTCAAAAATAAGTTTTGTATGAAAAAGTGGTAAGGGGTCTTGTTCGTGGCTTGAGAACTAATCTGCGTACGCATTAGGAGACACCATACTTTATTTTAAAATGTCAAATTTACATTTTTTGTTGATTCATTCAGCAAAATTTAAAATTGAAAAACCCGCTTTAATGTTTAAAAGGCTACCTACATCCCTTTTAAAACTTTGAAGTCAAATACGCGGTTCGTGGGTAATACCAAGACATTATTTGTTTAAGAGGGAAAACTTATTTAATTAAAGAGTTTTTTTTTTGCTTTCTTTGAAATTTACCAAACAAAAAATTCTATTCTTATCGAAAAATATTTTTTTAAGTTTAAAAGAAAATATATTTTTTTGAATTGAAGACAAAGATTTCGCAGAAAACAAACAAAGGTCCTGGTTGATTTCTTTGGTACATTTACATTTCTTATATTTCTAGCAAGCGACGAAAAGAATAAATGAAAGAAAAGAGGTTAAGAATGTAATGGTAGTTTGGAATAGAATGGACGCTTTGATGTTTGACGATTAACGGTAACTGTATCGTGACGGCATATAAAAGGCAATAAACATACGTGCCTTATCACAATATTGCTGCAGCTTTTTTCAAAAGATGAGATACACAATGTACGTAGGTCTGTTCCCTCCAAAGAAAAAAAGCCACAATTCACTCACACACCGCACCATGACGCCCCCATAGACCACTAACAATACCACTAGCCGTGACGATAATTTTGAAAGTAGGAATATAGTTACCAGGATAATATTGAAGTGTTTGTGAATTCCAAAAATTCAAGAACGTCAAATGTTAATGCGCTGATGGTTTTGATTTTGTTCTTAAACATATACTGCTGCCACTATTTCTTACACACTAAATGACACTAATAAAAAATTAAACCAAGGTGAACTTATGTCTGCACCCCCCCAAAGGAAACATACAATCATTTTCACACATCTCCCTCAAAGATATAAAGAAAATGAAACGCAATTCCAAAAAGGAGAACTTTGGAGGAAACAGTCACACATATTTTGTATGTCTCGCCATTATTTAATGTGTAAGAAAGAGCTGTAGCATTATAGCGATAAATAATGTATGTTTATTACCTTTTTTGCCGTCACAGTACCGTTACCGTGACGCTTCGATACCGGTAACGTGAATCGTCTCCTGGTTAGTTAGATCTGGTCACCAAAGCCGGTTAAAGCCATTTCAAATAACCTTTCATTTTGCGGCATCCCTTTTGATTTGCGATATGTTGTATAATTTAGGAAGGAAATAGGAAACAACATGTTGGGGAAGTACCTGGGTATTAGGATACAGTCACCAAACAGCCATTTCAAACAATATTTCAAATCTGAATGGCGGTCTTACACCAGGGCGATACTGATATAACTTTTCACTCTTCCACAAATATACCTTATAATTATTATTTTTTAATTGATAAACTAACGTTTAAGACAAGATTTTTATGCATAGCACAAAGGGTAACAATTATTATAAGCAATAATTATCAGCCTGAAACACTCATCTACATTGAAAAAATCTTCCGAGAAAATATACTTGCCGCCAACGGGACTTGAACCCGTGTCCTTCTGATTGCCGGTCAGGTTTTTTCACCACTCAGCTATGGCGGCTTATCTAATACCCGCCAAATAATTCAATATATACTAGTGTTTCATTCAATAATTACCGTTTATTACATTTTTCCACCTGAAAACAACCACCTTTATTTTTGTGAGAGAGGCATTGTTAGTGCTAAGGCAATCAGAAGGAGACGGGTTCAAGTCCCGTTGGCGGCAAGGATCTTTTCTCGGAAGATTTTTTTCAATGTAGATGAGTGTGTCAGGCTGATAATTATTACTTATAATTTGATAACTTATAATGTTTGAAATTATTAAATTGTGAAATAAAATAAAATTTACTTGCGTACGTCAGGATTTGAACTCGCGACCTTTGGATTGCTAGTCAAGAGCTTTAAGCCTCGACCACGAAGGCCGTCGTTTGTTTTTTTTTTAATAGTTATTAGTTACAAAAAAAAAATTAGGTATTCCTCACAAGAATCTCAGCTGCTCCTGTCTGGAGCTAGTGAGACTATGGCGTTCCCAATTGGGGTATGTTGTAAGGGCAGTGGGGGGGGAGGAGATGGCGAAGAGGAAGATGGGGAAGAACCTGCTATTCAGATCTGGTCACCAAACACGGCTAACGCCATTTTAACCAACGTTTCAATTCTGAATGGTGGTCTTACTCCCGGGCGATACTGGGAGTATCTTCCACTCTGGAACGTGCCGCAAATATACTAGACATTATTTTTAACCCGTTGCAGGAGACCCAAGTTGTCCCAAAACATCATATTCCGTTATAATAACAGGAGACCCAGATTTTCCCATAGCGACCGTGCATTATTAAAAGTTAGATATGCTTTTATGTTAGAAAGCCAAAGAAATAATGCTTCTCGTTATCTTAGAATTATATGAGCTATGTGGTTCAGATATTTTACAAACCTGATCGTAAGTGACGGTTTTATTTTGCGCCAATTTGTAACGTAACACACATTTAATTTTAAAATGAAATTGTATGAAAGTGAGGTGACAGTTTTATTACAAATTTTGTTAAAAAAAAAGATTTTTTTTAGCGAAAAGGAAAGTTTATTCTATTTTAAGTACTTTAAATCGAATATTCGCAGGTATGCATTTTTTAGCCAATTTACATTTCCAATATTAATTTTTTTATATTTACTAATAAAAATGTTGAATTGTAATAAACACATCGGAAAGATTATTTTATCTAGATTTAAAAACATTTTTTTTTTGCAAAAGCGATAAAAAAAAAACAATAAATAGGAACATTTAAAATGCTTGGGAAGAACTGGGAATTTTGCGCGCAAACCTTGACAGGCAAAAGTTGACAGATATTATTTTCTTATTATTCGAATTAATTGTGAAATATCACAAATTATTCAAATAAAGTTTATTTGGCTCCGCCGGGATTCGATCCCACCACCTTCAAAAGCCTTACCGCTAGACCGCGCCGGCCGTCAAACTAATATAGAAAGTTATGAATTCGTACATTCGTACGCGTAAATAATTCAGCATGAAAATTCATGTCCACAGTCATCAACACGAAAATTACAAACTAATTTAATTCCACTACCCCATAACAACTCCGCATATAATTAAAGCATTATTAAAACGATTTTCCCTCGAGACAGAGAGCCCATGAAAGGCTTTCTTCTTCATATTTCGTTTTCTGCTCTCTCTGCCGAGTTTGATGTTTTGAAGTAGTCGCTCCAAGTTGATTGTTGATAGTTGTTTACACAAATGCTGCAACTCCTTCGATGCAACTGGATGGAGTTACATTAGCCAACTGTGATTCATTTGAGTATCTGGCCTCACTAATCCACAGAGACAGAGGATGTGCAGCGGATGTCATCCATAGAATAGGTGTGGGATGGATTAAATTTAGATCCGTAACAGGAATATTGTGTGACTCCAAAATGCCTATAAAACTGAAAGGAAAGATATACCAGACTATTGTAAGACCCACAATAATGTATGGCTCCGAATGCTGGACTATGTACAACTCCTACACTAGGCAACTTGAAACAGCAGAAATGCGAATGCTTAGATGGTCGGCAGGAGTATCACTAAAAGATAAGATCAAAAGTTCACGCATTAGTGGTAGCCTGGGTGTTGCAGACATAAATAGTAAGCTGGAAGAACGACAGTTGAGATGGTATGGACATATAAGACGGAGACCATCAGACCACACAGTGAGGCAGGCAATGTCTGTGGAGCTTCACCGACAGTCTTCCAGAGGAAGACCGAAGAAATCCTGGATGACTCAATGTTTCAAAATTCTTCAGAGAAACGGCCTGGATGAAGGCGATACCCAGAACAGAAGATATTACAACCTGAGTACGAGAAGAGCCGACCCCAACAGCCTACCTAGGCAATGAGTTGGGACAACGCAAGGAAGAAACTCCAAGTTGATAGGGAAAATAACAGAAGGTATTTAGCGGGCAGTTCCGGGATAACTTTGTTGCAACTAAACATTTCTCCACCCCTGCTTGAAATTTAACCCCCACTACCTTTGATCCCGGGCTATTTAATTGTAGTAGACTTGACACGTAATTTTTTTTAATTTAAAGTAAAGTTTATAAGAATGTTAAGTAAGAATTTCGTTTAGGTTTTCAGGTTAGTTAAAACACATTCCATTGAGACAAGTATTTAATGTTATTATTTTAGAGTTTATTTTACAAAAACACGTTTACACGATGATTTTACACTTTTTTTCAACATTTTTATAGTAGCTCCACGCAGAAGGCTCTAAAGGAAAAAAATCCCCTCAGGGTCTATGTCATCTTTGGGGATGCTGTGTGGAGGGTATTTTAAGGTAAGGATGGAGAGGATATTGTGGAAAGGAAAAGGGTATTTTAGGTCGATAGGAAACTGGGGGTTCACTGGAGTGAGAGACGTATTTATTTATTTATTTATTTATATCTATATATTACAGTTTACACCTTATTGTTAACATTTTTACATGTAATATATTTTGAAAACATTTTTATGTATGAATCCACCCTTCCACTGCAGTGCAAGTCGATGACAACTAGAACCTAAATATTAAAAAAAACTACAGGCAACCTTAGCATGGGAAACCATAGTGAGAACAATGAAAACTTTTAATATGTACTTTTGTTATATTCTATGCATACATCACATACAAACTTTGCCATAAAAACTAAAACCATTTTTTCATTTCATTTACACAAATACAAACATAAACCTATTAACTTAACGTGGGTAAAGTCATTTGCCATTTAGGTACTTTTATATTGTAAATGGTTGGTTAGCTTACTGGGATCTAATATTGAAAGTGTCTCTTCGAGAGTCTTCCACTCTAGAAAATAAGACTGCAAAGCGTTTTACTTTAGCTCTCTGAGCCAATTGTGTCGACAAAATAATGACAGAGGGTTCTGAAGTACACATTTTTGTCGATAAATACAGTCATAGAAAAAATGTCCTGCTGTTGCTAAAAATATATATAAAAATAATAATTATTGGGCTAATTATAATGAGTGTCATTTGCATTTGTCTTTGTATCTCCTGCTTCTCTTTGTATCATTAAATATTTGAATGAATTATATAACTTAGTAATTTTATATATGGATTATGAATCCTTTTGAGTGTTTAGATTTTTCGGTTTTATGTATTAATAAACTGATTTTTTTTAAACTAGATCATGTATGTGAGAATATCTGTAAGAACCCATTATAAATAATCATTAAAATTTACAATATCAACAAACATTAGCAAGGTTTATCTGTTGCAAGTCTACTATGATTTCTACCCGGTTGCGTTGCATCGGTTAACCCATCACTACAGCCCAGGGTTTTGTAAACGTATACCTACCGATGTAGTGACCACTTCCCGAATCTCCCGACCAGTGATGGGCGTTCCCCCTTCACTCGTACCCGTTCCGTCGTCCGCAGTTCCCATACACAGGATCATAATATATATCCCGCGGTTAAGTTGAAACTGTTCCTCGTAACCGGTTACTGCTTCTCTTCGGGTACTCGCTCCTGTGTGGGGATCGTTAAATAATGAATCCCGGGGAAATCGTTTTATCCGCTCTCTTGAAAGTTTCCTTTACTGCGGTGGAGTGGCCGTTTTAAAATAGTTGATGGTATTTTATCGATGACGTTACAATAGGTAACATGTTTTTGGTTTAGCAGATATTCTAAGTTATTAGAATGCATCGGAAAAACTACGTGATTTAAAAAAAATAACAGATGTTTTATTATTTTATGTACGAATTGAAAACGAATTTTCCCCGCATTATAATAATATATATTTTACCACCTGTACAGTTCAATACCAGTGATTGAGATTACTTAACATGTGTTAGGGATAACTTCAATAAAGAACGAGATTACAAGTTGCTTTATTTACGTTATCGTAAGGTTTACAAGTCAATCCTGCGATGGCAATAATCACAATGATGATGATCGCAGACGATTTACATTCATGTCACAATAACAAAATATTTGAAATTTAAATATTGTTATTCAAACGGACCTTAGCATGCCATCTATGCTGCATTATGGTGCATTTAGTGCAACTTCAAATCAACATAGGCAAGATAACCACTTTTGAGACACAAAATAATATAGCTTTATTTATAATAATTTTGAAAGCATTTTAGTGCTAAACCAAGAGTTTTTTTATTATTATTTTTTAGTAAAAATCGACATAAACATGCAACATTTCCACATTTTAAGTAAAACAATGACCGACGACAGATGTCAAATAATGAAATTACGATCCATATGAAATTCATGTGGAAAATGGATTTATTTATTTATTTATTGTTGTTATACGCCCGTAGGGGCTTTTACATAGATTAGAAAATAATATTTAAGATATCGAGGATTACACATACATAGAACTTATACCAAAAGTTATAAAAGTGAAAAAACTTTTAAGAATATACAAGTAGTTTTTTAAGAAAAAAAAACCACTTGTATAATCTTGTGGAAAACAGTGAAATATTTTAAACAATCTAATATTTATTATTTAGAACAAAATATAATATAAACATTACAATAACAAATCAAATCGTTAAATATATTATACCCATGTTACAATAATTTGTAGGATTCCACAAAGTGTTGGTTTAAATTGCATTTTAGAATGTAAAGGGAATCAGCAAATACATCTACAATACCACCAAACTTGTTGCCTAAATAATGCATCCTATTGGTAAGTGAGTGTGATTGATAGTTAGTTGTGTATGTGTTGCAAAAGAATGTTATATTTTGTCTAGTATTCCTTGTCGGTACATGAGGTTTAATAGTAGCAACGATGGCAAGGCTGTCAATTAGGTTGTTCATAATTCTGTACAATAAAATTAGGTCTAAAATGATTCTTCTGTCAGACAGCGTAACTAAATTTAGTCGATTCATTAAACTTAAATAATTAATGTTTTCTATTGGAATTTTGAGTTTGAAATTTAAGTACCTAAGAAATTTGTGTTGAACTCGTTCCATTTTGTTAGAGTGTACTTTATAGAAAGGGGACCAAATAGGTGAATTATATTCTACTTGACATCTAACTAATGAAATGTAGAGTGTTTTCATGCAATCCAAGGACTAAAAATCAGTTAGGGTTCTACAAAGGAAGCCAAGAATCTTTAAACCCTTATTATCTATATGTGGTGTGAATGTTAAGTTTGAATCGAATATAACTCCCAAGTCGCGAATTTGTAATACTGGTGTTAATTTAAAATTATTTAAATTATATTCATGTAAAACATGAGAATGAGTTCTGGAAAATCGTATTACTTGACATTTCTCAATATTCAAAAATAACATACTTTTTTCGCACAATTTAAAAAATTCATCTAAATTAGCTTGTAAAATTAGTGTATTAACAAAGCATCGTGTAAAACGTCAATAAGTCTAAGCATAAACACTCTATATATTACAGTTTTAATCGTCGTAAAATGTACAAGTCATGTTTCATTATAAGTCATGTTAAATTGTTTCTTTCGCATCCTCTCACTCGAGGGTCAGTCTCAGGAACTTGGTTTTACCATACACGCCTCAAGGATTTTAATAGCTTCCAGGGACATTTATATAATCAAAGCTTCCAGGTTGCTTCCGTTCTTTCTCTGCCAATTCCTTGCCTCACTGCCATACATCCGAATTGCACCGCTGTGTACTGCTGGCATCGTATCCTTTGACAATTTATATTGTCTGCATCTCCTTCATCGAAACCACTTCCTTTCGATTCACAAATCCGAAAAACTTTAATAATATGGGATATAAATGTGTTGTACAATTATAAAATACCATTAATTACTTTTAAACAATAATCATCGGAACAGTGGGTTTCGGACGTAATGCGATTTTTGAGCTGTTGGATCGTCGGCAATCAGAAACAGAATGGTTCCTGTTTTTCCAGATGATGTGAAAACCCATGATCACTATTGGCGTGCTAGGAGCCAGTAGGAATGAATTCACGAGTCGAAATTGCTTCATTGTTTTCCACAACACAATAAAGATGTCCCATATAAGACCGGTATCTGATGTTACTTTTCTTTTTACATTAATTAATTCCCTTACTGCAACTGATTTCATTATTGCAACTGATTTCATTACTGTTCCTAATAGTCACGCGAACTAAACATTTATTTCACTGCAACCATAAATTCACATAATGTCATTATCAATTCGTTTATACCACGCATATACAAAACTTAACCAATTTGCTGAAAATGAAAGGATCTTGACTCGCAATCCGAAGGTCGCGGGATCAAAAATTATTTGATTAAATAGTGTTATTTCACAATTAATTCTTTTAAAAATAATATATTTGCGGCACGTACCAGAGTCGAAGATACTCTCAGTATCGCCCTGGTGTAACCCACATTCAAAATTAAAAATTTGCTTGAAATGTCTTTAGCCGTGTTTGGTGATCAGATCTGAATAGCCGGTACTTTCCCATTTCCCTCTTCCCATCTCCTTCCCCTCTTCACTTCTTTCAGCCTCACAACATACCCCAATTGAGGATGCCGTAGTCTCACTCGCTCCTTGCGAGGTATTATTTTTTTACATTATCTCCAAACCTTGCCTTGAGGAAAAAAATCCCTGTGTCAACTTTGGCGATGCTTTGTGGAGGATCTTTTTAGGAAAAGGAAGGAAAGGAAGTTCTGCGAAGGAAAAAGGTATGTGGATTGTGAAGGAACAAGAAATGTGTTCAGAAGTGATGAACTTATTAATCAATATTTCCCGCTGAAAGACGATAAGTCGAGAGAGTCTAGCTGGAGAGGTCAAAAAATCTGGGAGCAGACATGTTTTTCGAATTCAATTTTCCGAAATCAATTGTTCGAATTTCATTTTTTCGAAAGACTAATTTTTCGTTCAGCAATTGGCCGATAGACATATTTTTCGAATTTGTTAATCAACTTTTAAAATATATATTTCACTTGCTTATGACTTATGACGTACGAGATACCGTTAGGTTAGGTTAGTTGATATTGTCCATCCTATAATTGTATAACTGTATACATGCTCATATCAATTCGAAAAACTAGTGTTTCGGTCAAGTCCACTTGCATGGATTTCATAACGACTTGGAAAAAATCGTGTGGATAGATTTTTTTTAGATTACGAAAAGGTTAGTAAAAATTTTTAGAAATGTATAGTTTTTTTTTATTTTTAAATAAATAAATCCATTATTTGGGCCCTTGACGTCGAAAATGTTCTTATTAATTTTGTAAAATTCCACACCGATTTATTTTTTTTATATGGCAACACTTTGATTTCATGCGAATTTTTGAATTTGACATTTAACGTGACTAGATTTATTGTTTGTTCTTTGCGAACTTATCATTTGGTTTGACTTTTTGACAGATGTTATGAAGAGAACCCCGTACACTTTACGCTTTCTGTACGTGTTTTAGAGGTATAATGGTAGTTGTGCTGATTTTAACAAAATCGAATTTTATAATATTCTTATTATTATTATATTTTACAAGTACAAGTATATTACATTAGATTTATTAATATAGACATTGAACATTACAATGATTAATAAGATGGATCAAGGAAAACAATATTTATGAGATGTAATATTTTTGGTATGCCTCGTTATTCTCCTGTGCCCTTTCTTGTGGAAAAGGTTATTTTTTTAATGTTTTTCGGCTATGTAATTATCGTTTTTTTCGCACCCATAAAATTATATTCCGTCTTTCCGGTTTATAAAAAATGGTCTGATTTTTCGGATTGAAATTTTCCAAAAATCGCCAGGGTTTCAAAAGCACGATTAAAAAAAAAACAGAATGTCTTAGAATATTTGCCTAAACCGGAAAAAAGATTAAAAAAAGTGATGCAAGTGGCCTATTGATGTTCGAAAAATATGTTTTCGAAAAATTGCATTCGAACAATTGAATTCGAAAAATTGATTTTGAAAAATTGCAATTCGTTCAAATGACTTGGACTCAAAAATCTACCTATATTAGCTGCTCCCGATCCGGCCCGCTACGCAGTAGGTAGGAAACAGCATCCGCCGCCAAGACCTAGACGAACCTCACTACGTACACCCGGCACCCCTTCTAAGTCACCAAACGTAGCAGCGAACCACTTCGGGTAACCTATGGCAGACGTATTAATCATCATCATCATTACATTAAAATGAAGTCGCTCAAAATGTATGTGCGAATAGATCTTTTGAACTACGCAACGGCTTTTCATGCAGTTTTCACCAATAGATAGAGTGATTCAAGAGGAAGGTTTACATGTATAAAACATGCTTATTATAGTAGAGAAAAGCCGAGAAATTCAAATATTCAATTCAGGCAGCGGGCAGCGGGCAGCGGGCAGCGGGCAGCGGGCAGCGGGCAGCGGGCAGCTGGCAAGCGGGTGGTGTGGATTTTATAAAGGTTGGGTAATGGCGTTGTGTTTCGTTAGCCACAGCAATGTGTGGCCGAGTCTGCTAGTTATCCAATAAATGGTTCCCAGGCGGCGGTACCGATATAACGAGGCGGCCTGCCTCCTAAATGGTAATATGTAATTTAAACATTAAAATTTCTCGATGGCTTATGACTCTTTTAGACGCTCAAAGGCTTTTACATTGGGTATATGAAATGGTTGCAATTTTGTATACAAGTGTTAGTAATAAACAATGGTTATGTATTTATATAAACAGCGAGCATCGTTACGTTCTTGTGAATGTTTTTCCTGATAGCCTCATTGCACTGGGCAGAATTCCTTAAGTTTACCATCGGAATATTCATTCGGCAGACGATAAAATTCCTGCAAAAGCAGTTAACTTTCAACATAATTTTAGAATGCGATGAAGCGAACAAGAAAATATTCTGCAAGTTTGTAGTAATCTTCACTTCGCAATTGTTCCTCTCTAGAGTTATTTCTAAGTTAAGTATATCTTCACATAAAAGAAAACACAGCATATTGAAGCTCTGGCGAAACCGGGTACCTTCAGCAATTTAAAATGAGCTTTTTATGGTGCCTTCTCCTGTCGGATATTGGCTATCGTCAGGACAATCGTATTCCGGAACATTTCATTGAAACTGCACTTGTACCTATTAGAAATGGCGTTGATTTATTCAATGAACGGCGCTATATAAATAATGGTGACCCTTACAGACCTCATGTTTGTCTTGGCAGCGGATGTGTCTGGCCACCTATTCTGCGTAAGTGGAATGGATTCACGCGTCCGCCACTCCTGGAGACCCTGACCTTCATATAACTACCCACCCCTCTTACCTTCTTCCTTATTAGTACTTCCTTTCCTTCTCTTCCTGAAAAAGACCCTCCACACAGTTTCCCCGAAAATGACATAGGCCCTCAGGGAAATTGTTAGCATAATTATCAATTTTTATTTTTCAACGGTGATTTAATATCATTAAAGAATATGTTTATAGATTTTTGCTCTATTTTAAACCAGTCGTATTTTATTAAATATTTTCACAATATTATTGCGCTCCTCCTGACATTCTTATTTACAAATCTCCCCCTTCTTCTTTGTTAACGCTTCCTATAGGGCCTTAAAACTTAATATAACTATCTAAACTAACGACATCGGTTGAGAGACATACTCTTAGATACTTCCTACATATTTACATACTCTACAAATATTATAAAAGAGGCTAATACGCAATGAAATGGGTGGGAATGGAAAATATTATTAATTATTGTAAACAATAATTATCAGCCTGAAACACTCATCTACATTGAAAAAATCTTCCGAGAAAAGATACATGATGCCAACGGGACTTGAACCCGTGTTCTTTTGATTGCCGGTCAGGTGCTCTCCCAACTGAGCTATGGCGGCTTATCTTATCCGCCAAATAATTCAATATATACTAGTGTTTCATTCAACAATTACTGTTTATTACATTTTTCCACCTGAAAACAGCCAACTTTATTTTTGTGAGAGGCATTGTTAGTGCTAAATCTCTCGCTAGGTGGCGTCGAGACAAATAATGTCTTCATTTTTCATTTTTCTTTTTTTTTTAAATATTATATTTAAAATTACATGTTGTGCGTTCTCTTTCTTCTCCTTCTTCTCCTCCTCCTCCTTCCCGTTCACCTTCCCCCTCCCTCGTCACCCCTCCCGCGAATCTCACCTCCCCCGTTCCCCTCCCCCTCCTGCCTTTCCTCCCTGCCGCTAAAATATATGAAATACACACATTTTCATTTACACAAATTTCAAAACGCCAGAGTTTACCATTATAGCCTATCACCTTTGCGGGTGTGCGCACAACAAATCACCAAAGTTTCATCGCAATCGGAAATAACGGTATGACATCGCATAAAATATGAACAAACAAATATTGATTTTTATATGCTTATTTTTTATTATTTGTGTGATGAATTTTGTTATCATTTTATGCTTTAATTAGGTACCTACCTAATATTTAAACTGTTTTTTTTTTTCTTTTCTTTTATAGTTGTTTATGTAATATGGCAGACTGGGATTGCACTACCCTCCCAGTCTTGCTGGAATAAAAACTTAAAAAAAAAAAAAAAAAAAAAAAAAAAATATACAAGAAGATATAATAGTTTGATAGTTTTAACAATACACAATAAGTACCACCAGTTTAAATTTTGAAATTATCACACATTTATGCACAAGGAATTTTCATTGTACAATGTTCAACTATTAATTAATGCACAGACGATTCCGCGAATTTATTATATGTACTTCCTTGAAAATTGATAAGTTCCCACAACCAATTAGTGTTCTAATTTTTACAGCATTTAGTCTGCTTTCGGCTTTCCTCTGCCAGTTCGGGCTTTTCCCTGGCGTACTTCAGGGTTCGTTTCAAAATCCACCGTTATGTTGCTAGCTTCACTTAATTTGATAACTTGTAGTGACAACTGCATACAAGTATGCAAAGCTAGTCATAATCATATTCTAAAAACATAAAGATATATAAACCTATCCGGACACGTAATTTTAACAAAAAATCCTTCTATGACAATAAACCTTTGAAAAGTGATATAAAGTCATCAAAAGCTGTAAAACAGCTGTAACAATCGTAACCTAACCTAAACTGTTTAACATTGTTATTTTTTCATGACTTTGTATTACTTTTCATGATTTTGTATCACTTTTCAAAAGTGTGTTGATTTTTCACTGTATTGAGTTGTCTGATCACCGTTTACCCTCCATAAAATTAATGTAATCCTTTTTTTGTGTTATTATAAGTCCTTGTACCAAGAAATAATTAATTTAATTTTTAGAACAGCCGTAGGTAGCTACACGGTTTTACCCTGGTTATCGGAGTATGGTTTTACCACCCCGTCTCCCATGGGATCTCATTTCTATTCGTACAGAACACAATCTACTTTCGTCCCTTTTTCGTGTATCCCATGCTTCAGTACTGTAATAATATTATAAAAAACGTATATTATAAATTAAGCTTATTCTTCTTTCGTATGGTGGGGGGTCAGAGGGGGACATCTAGGTCTGCGAGCCAGTCTAGGGCCTCAGGCGTTGCCCTGTGGACCTCATCAATCCCGCCGGGGAATGAATGGAGCGGGCATTCGTTGACCACATGTTCGGTGGTCTGCACCGCACCGCATTCACACGTCGCCGACTCTTTAAGACCCCATCTATGCATCATATGAGCACAACGGCTATGGGAGCACCTTATCCTATTGATGGCAGTCCAGAGTTTGCGAGGCAATGAGAACCCAGGCTGTCTCTCAGTGGGGTCTTGCACGAGATGGGCGTTTTTGACGTTGGCTGATTGCCACTCAAGCTTCCACCTATCTTCTGGGGTGAGAGGTGTTCGAAGGAGTCTTTCTCCTTCCGTCCAGAAGGGTTTTCGAGACTTTAAGCGGCATGCCGGGTGAGAAACGACATCATCGTGCAAGGGTATTTCGCTTTTTTGCAGCGCCTTCTTGTATTCCCTCAGTGTTGCAATCTCTCGCCTGATATTTGGCGGGGTTATATTTGCAAGTACGGGGAGCCAGGGAAGAGGAGTCGATTTTAAGGTTCCGCTGATGGTTCGCATTGTGGCATTAAGCTGAACGTCGACCATGGAAGTGTGGGCGCTTCTGGCCCATACTGGAGCACAGTATTCAGCTGCTGAGAAAACCAGGGCAATGGATGCCGTTCTGAGCGTGTTGGCGTCGCATCCCCAGCTAGTACCAGCCAGCTTATTGACTAAGTTTAGTCTTGTCCTGGTTTTTTTGCCCACTGTTTCCATGTGTTTCCGGTAATTCAGGCTCCTGTCCAAAGTTACTCCAAGATAGCGGGGATGGGGGTCATGGTAAATATTTTTTCCATCAAACTGAACACAGAGTTTTGCGTTTGCCTGTGAATTACTGAGATGGAAAGCTGTCACAACTGTTTTCGACCCATTCGGCTTTAGTCGCCAATTGAGGAAAAATTCTTCCATAGCCTTGAGGTCAGAATTAAGGATCTCTTCTGCTGCATTGAGGGTTTTGGCTTGGACTGTGATGGCGAAGTCATCTGCGTAAGCAAATTTTCTGCCTTCAGTGTGAGGAAGGAATTAAGCATATAAAAGTAGGACTCTAGAAAGACATTTGTTTTAACCCACATAAAGCATCCCTGACAATAATATTTTCCCCTTCTATTAAATTTATCCAATCTATTTTATTAGTTAATCCATACGCCATCGCTTCGCCTTGGAATCGTAACACGTCCCGTTAATTGTGGACATATTTTCGACAGCTTTTCAGCCGGGCTTAATTTATTTTTATTCCTTGCAATAATCAGTTGAAAGAAACGCCTATGTAAGCAAATATTATTTGTACTCTGGCAACATGATCAAACTATGTCGCTTTGTGTCCGGTACTGACTGTAGCTGTACAGGTACCTATTATTCCCGGGTCGATCGTGAATTACCCGATCGTTGTAACCCTTTCACAAACCGTCGATCATTGGATCGGGTTTCTTTTTTAAAAAACTCTTCGATCGTCAGCCCAAGTCCTAGTCCTTCCCCACCAGTCCTCTGACCTAGCCACCTAAAGATTGGGTGACGGGTATTCTTGGTCTCGGGTAGACTTAGGCGGTGGGTGGTGCGTCGATCTCTCTTCTCTATTTCATTTATCTCTATTTTATATCTCATTTACCCGATCAAAAAGCGGATACTCTATAGACTCGTGCATGTCCCCAGATCTAATTGGTTAACCTAACTTGTTTTTGTTTGTCCACATATATGCTTACACATCCGGATATGTACATGCACGTATTTTAATATGTATTTTAATATACACATCTGTTCATGTACATGTATTTAGTACATGTATTTAGATGTCCCTACATATATGTAGATGTCTATACGTGTCTGTACATACTTGTACGTGTCTGTACATGTCTTTGCATGTGTTTAGATGAATATATTTATCTGTTAACATCTTTACATAGGTATCTATAAGATAAAACTTCATAAAATTATTATTAATTCTTATTATCAAACGTTTAAATTATTACTTATTCTCAGTTACGGCCTGCATACTTAACCATACCTACGAATATTTTCAAGTAAAATTAATAAACTCCCACGACAAGGATATCCCTATTAATTTGAATTATTTTCAGATATCATTCACACCAATGATCATAGTCTAATTTCTACGTGCTACACTTATAATTTCCATTGAAACTTTCAAATTGAAAGGTAGAATAAGTAAGTACCTAAAGTTATTTGGACAGAAAGGTGGGCGGAAACTTAACAGGAAGAGTAAAATATTGATTGCTTTAGAAATACCAAGAGGTTTACTAATAAACCTCTTGGTTTAAACAAACACCATTTTCCATAGAATTTTGAATTCTTATAGATATTAATGTAATATTTTTTTCATTTAAAATGTTTCTCTCCTTTTCATCAGCAGGAATATTTGAATACTCATTATTTCACATTCAGCGTTTTTGAAAAAGCAACTTTACAAGTACCTTGTCGCTATACAAAACCATATTGCTGTGGGGTCTGGTTTTACGTTCACTGAGCCTTTTCCATATTTTAGGACTTATTATTATACAAATTACAATTGATTTCTGTTCATATTAATTTAAATAAACATAGCCACCTTATGGTATTGCTAATTTATCATCATATTGAGTTATAAACGTGCTCCTCTTTATTGCCATAAACAAAAAGATACCGGAAAGAAAATAAAAATATTTCATCCTTTCTTCACAATTAAATATAGATTCCATGCGACTTTACATTTACTGATAAATTCTTAGTAGTTAATCTCTTTTTAGGTTTAATTCAAGCTTTGTAAAGTAATTGATATGGGTACGTGGCAAAACCTGGCTCAGAAAATTAACATGGGTAAGCACCTAAAGAGAAATAGAAATAGTTTGACTTCTAACCGTGGACATTTATTTATACTTTGTTGAAAGGCTCCAATCGATGTTTAGCCGTGAACATTTAAACTTTGTTGAAAGGCTTGAATCGATGTTGGACGGTTGGGAAATTGGGATATTCAGCCTAGAAAAAGATATAGCAAAAGAAGAAGAATACATATTGGGGCAACAGTGTTGCCGGATAGTATTGCGTCTATAACAGCTAAGAAGTTATGTATTTTAGTGAACCTTTGCAGTTATAGAGGCAGATTTGTAGTAAAAAGGAGAAAAATGAACACTGGGTAAAATTAAAACAACATTTTTTCGGATCCTAATGTCACATACCTAAATGAAAAGGTTTTAAATATTTTTACTGATGATACTTAAAAAAATTTGTTACATACATAATATTATTACCTTCGGAAATATTGTTTTTTTTATATTTTTACCTCTTAAGAAATTGAATTGAATTTTCTTTAACCGTTAAGACTGTCGTTGTTACTAAACATTCGTAAAAAATACCACATAGAAATAAAACGGGAATAAATAAGATAATCAATTTTTTTTATTATTTTAGAAGTAGTAGTGTAGTAACATTCTTTTCACGTAATAATGAATTTTTTAAATTTTTAATCTACACAGTTGGGACACATCTTCATGTTCATACATATGGTTCTTTTGCATTTCATGCAAAAGTTTGTTGTCATTTTTCTTGACTTGGACGGACAAAAGGCACATGTTTGTCTTGAATTGTTGCCGCTTCAGGAACAGATTCAACAAGCGAGATACTTGTGAGCTCTTTTATTATTTCATACATATTATTATCCCTAGAACACTAAACTATCGTAAAGACTAAACTTTCGTAAATTTTACGACACTCTTTCTATAAATCAACACACAAATGACACCCGACCACAATGACAGCACGTGGCACACTGACGAAATAAATTATGAAGGTACTGTGAAGCGGGGGGAGCGGGAACGACGGGAACATTGTTTTTTCCAGGAATCGTCATTTTGCCATCGTAATTTTTACGACAGTTTAGTATTCTAGGGTTAACTAGATTTATATTGGTAAGCTGATAATATTAAACAAAGTACTGAATGAATCAATCCAAGTGGTTGTAATATAACCATATTTAATATAAAACGATTTTCTTGATAATAGAAAATCAAGCAAAACAAAGTTGTTAATAATAAATAATATCATCTTCAAAATGTTCAAGGACCTCGCGGTTTGTTGGTGAAATTCGGCGACTCGTAGCTTATGCAAATATCGCAATATAGTACTATAACGTACGAATAGGATGTTACGAGGCATAACTTGTAGGCTTATTTATTGAGCGAGCGATTCATAAAGCTGCCTTGTTATCACCACAAAGTCACTTGACGTACTTCTATGAAAGATATTGAATTTAGGCTTTTAACTTGGTCGTAACCTGATGTATGAATTAATCTTCGAGATATGATCTCTCAATATGTTGAAGAGTTTTGTTATTTTATGAATCCATGGTGTCATGTTCCGTCATGAATAAGCCTTTTTACGGTACTCAAAGGTTTTAAGTATCTTGGCTGCTACCTACATACATCTGCGCAGAGGTTCGTATACAGACCACGTTGCCGAACGCGTCGACGACGCAAGTCTCCAGCCAGATGAAGGTGGTCGCCATTAACTAACTAACGTCTTCAAGACTAAAAAAAGCAAATTGTAAACCATATGAAACCATTGTTTATCATTAATAATCATTGTTAAATATTTGTAACCATATCTACCCAATGTAAAAGCCACACGGGCGCATAAAAGAGCAATAAATTAATAAAACATGGTATCACTTATGTTGCTTGTATCAGAAATGCGTGCGGTTAAGATCAACGCTAGGAAAAGACAGTTATAAAAGGTCTCTTCCACAGAGGTATGCATATATCATGGTGTGTAGGTACTCACGCTGCAAATAACTTGTCGCGTACAGTGGGTCTCAAAACTGTGTGAATTCTCGAAACGTTAACTCAACTCAACTCAACTGAACTGGGTGAATTCTCAAAACATTAAAATGCTTTCACAACCTCACTCGCAACCAAACAGTTGATGCATCAGTCATTTTTACTTGAAATACATACATAACTTTTTAACTCCGTAAACTGCTGCTCGTATTCATTTTAATTCCAATAATTTTTTTGGTTTCATTTCTCACGTTTTTCATGCTTATTTATTTTTTATTTTGTTTATGTACTGTTATTTATTTTTTATCACATCTTATTTCTCTCTCTATCTATTATTGGTCTAATTTTTTTGTTGTCAATTTTAAGTATGGAATTTATTGCATCGCACTACCCCTGCATGCACGTAAGAACATTCTCGAATAAACTATTTTTATTATTTAACATTAGCTCCACAACCGGAGACCCTGGGGAAAATTATTTCCCTCAGGGTCTATGTCATCTTAGATAATGATGTGTACAGGGTCTTTTTAAGGAAAAAGAGGAGAGGAAGTTCTGGGAAGGAAAAGGTACGAGAGGTGAGTGAGGGTTAGTGTAGCCAGGAGATGTAAGAATCCAACCCTCCAACTGCTGTGCAAGGGGAAGGGTTGGTAGAGTCCGGCTGGATGGGGTCCAAAAGGCATTCCTTAACCAGTTTCCCTCGATCCGGCCCGCCACGCAGAAGGTGGGCAGATGCATTTGACACAAAATATCTGACACAAGTAACGCCATGTCTAGAGGAAGTGCGTTGGAACAACCTCGACTGAGACTGGCGTTGTCGACGAATTTACGAAATGTCGGCAACGTGAGCCTACCTACTGACCGCCACGCAGGATAGCGGTAGTCTGAGATACTTGAAACCTCGAGTAACGAATACTTGTGTAGCCCTACGGAAGAAGGCCCTAACTGTTTAACTTTTTTCCAATGAAGACTAACTTTAAAAACCGTCTTGTATTTAAAATTTTGATTTTATACATGTGTGACAGATTTATTTATACCATCATTACTTTGGCTAGTTAACCCTTCCCACACCGCTTGCAAGAGAAAGTGTGTACACGCTCGTGATGTATTCGGCGTAACTCTGACATAGTGTTTACAGAATAGAGCCTGCTCAGGATTGTGGCGGGCCTATCTTAAGCCGTTCCACGTAACAAATTAGCGGTGACGTTCAAGTCCCTTCGTTTAACGGCGTAATTTATTGCGAGCGGTGGGGAAACGGGTTAACCCCAATTTCTACGGAAACTGCTTATTAATACTTTGTAAAGGGATGCTTGTCATAGGTATCTCAGATGAATTCAGTACTAAAAACAGATGCAATGCTTACATACAGCATTTTTAAGACTTGTTATTCGACTTAAGAAAAAAAAATCCAGTAAAAAAGGAAAAATTGATGTTTTTTTAAACTTTAATGGCCCGCTACCCGAATTACTACCGATTTCTTACATATCTCCATTAAACACGTTAAGTTTTAAAGCTTTTAAAAATGTATAGGTATGTTATTCTTGAAGATAATATCTAGACATTGCCGGCGCCGAAACGCAAATTATATAAAATTCCCTCGATAGAAAAAAATCGCAAAGTATGCTCCAAAAATTATTATAAACAAGTTTGTTTCAGTTATTTTACAAGTTATATGAATAAAAAAAAAATTCAGTGTTTCGTTAAATGCTGTTTAAGACAATGCTGAGATTTTTGCTCTATTTTAAGCGAGTCGTGATTTATTAAACATTTTCGCATCGATTTAGAGCTCTCCTCTAACATTCGTAATTTCGTATCTCTCCATCTTCTTCTTCGGGGCCCGGTTGCGAAGCCTTAACTACTGATGTGATTTTTTTTACGTATACTCTGACGGGGGGGGGGGCTGGGCGGCCTATTATTTTTAATGTTTATATTTTAGAGATCCAAAATTTCTTATATTTGACAATTTAGATATTATATAATAATTTTTGGCAAAAATCAATAGAGATCAGAAATCCGTCTGTATTATCTATTAAACTTAATAAAAACAATGAACTCACTTCATCATTATCATCATTACATAGTATAAAATGAAGTCGCTCTAAATGTATGTGCTCATTGATCTTTTAAACTACGCAACGGATTTTCATGCGGTTTTCACCAATAGATAGAGTGATTCAAGAGGAAGGTTTATATGTATAAAACATGCTTATTATAGAAGAGAAAAGACGAAGAATTCAAATATTCAATTCAGGCAGCGGGCAGCAGGCAAGCGGGTGGTGTGGATTTTATAAAGGTTGGGTAATGGCGTTGTGTTTCGTTAGCCACAGTAACGTGTGGCCGGGTCTGCTAGTTTGTTGTAATATTTCAAAAGTGTATCGAATAAACTATATATGTATAATCAACTTTATATAAATGGAAGATATCTACTTCCGGATTTATACTATTTTAGACAGATAAAAAAATATCTTACATTAATCTTCTTTCACATTACGTAAATATACATTCTTTATTCTGCCTCCTCCGCCCTCTTAACAAACATACGCTCAGAATGGCTAAAACTTCTAAGCGTCCCTATTTTAATCTTACCCATTATTCTTCCCCCAGCTTTTGCATTCCTTCCTAACATCCTCATTTCTCCCTTGGTCGCACATCGTCATTCCACTTAATGTTTCTCCTTTTACATTAAAGTTACCCAATTGCATTCACACGCGTGAAATCACGCTGAACTAACTAAATGATTTTTGTGCCAAATTTCCTCTTCTGAAAGATTATACTTTAAAAAAATCGTAATATTATGCTCTTTCATAGATGGCTCTGGTTTAATTACTTGAAGAAAAAACACTTTTCGAAAATCATTCTTACATGAAGGATATAGAAGATATGGAACGACAAAGAAGAGCAATTAACATACGGGCGGGAATGCTCTCAAGGCGGTTCTACCACTGTAGCGACGACGTCAGAAAATTACTCTTCAAGACATACTGCACTGCCTTGTACACATCTGAACTCTGGACGCAATACCCAGCAGCGCAATGGGACAAACTGAGGGTGTGCTACAACAATGCATACAGGCAACTTATGCAACTACCGAGGTTCTGCAGCGCCTCCACGATGTTCACCGAAGGGAGGGTGCACTCATTCCCAGCATTACTTCGCCACCGGCTAGCCAGCTTCTGGAGCAGGACACGAAAATCAAACCACATCATTGTCGTGGCTGCATCCGGGTGGCTCAGCTCCCCACTGAATGAGCGATGGATGCAAATGATGAGGCGACCTCCCTGATGGACGATAAAAAAAAAAAAAAAAAAAAAACAATATTTCTTTTTTAAATTTTAATTTCTGTTTTATTTTTGTTTAATTTTATTTTGTTTTTAATTTTGTGATTAATTTTTATTGCTATTATTTATGTTCGAATTTTATTTTCATTTTTTATGTAATATGGCAGACTGGGATTGCACTACCCTCCCAGCCCTGCTGGAATAAAAACTTAAATAAATAAATAAAATAAATAAAATATTAAGATGAATTAATTGTCTGCGCTCGTACATACGCAATATCATCATCATCACTTTTTCATCTTCAAAAATGTTCTACTAATCTCAGACAAAATGCTTTTATATTCAGAACATGCAATGTATTTGATAAGAATTTCAATAATATAGACATTTTCTCATGTAATTTAAGTACCTTAAAAAAGTATGTCATAGCCAACATTAAATAATTTTTTGACCGTTTTGCAAGTTACTATGTTATTGCAGTGAATCCTTTCCAGTTGCATACTTGTCATTCGACTTACTATTGTATTCACTCTTGAGTTGTAGGTATGTACAATGTACATTTTATTATTATTGTTGTTGTGGAGTGAGAATATATTTCTGACTCTGAATACTTCATGTTTGAAATTTAGTAAGCAGATTATTATAGTTTATATTGTGTTTTTATATCTTTTTTTTATAATTTTCATAATTTTTATATTTTTGTTAAGTTCTTACGGGTATTGGACCCTTACTTTTTTGTTTTCCTTTTTAATTATAATTTTAATTATGTGAAAATCTGTCATTGGATATTATGTATATTATTAATGTTATTATTATAAGTGTAAAATATCTGTTGGTTTTCCATGATAAATAATAAAATAAAATAAAAATAAAATAAATCAAACAGTATTAATACCCTTGCATCTGCTTGGTTGAATTTTAGAACCAGACTTCAATCGCATGTCTGACGCCACGCCTTATGCGCCGCGCCACAAATAATATCTGTGTTCGTGAAATTTCAAGTAAAGCTACCGTTGTAGTTCGGTTTTTAATTCAAGAATCTATCAAAAGATGTCGCTACTTCCGTCAGCAGCCCGCATGTGGATTAGAATTTAAGTATCTTTCCGGATATGGAAAGATTGACGGCAATACTTGACGAGTTGTGAATAATAGTATCACGCGGCTATATGCTATATATATTACATACGACGTCATTGCGTGTCAGGGTTACTTTGTCACGATTACTTTATCTCTGTGACTAGCTGTCACTGGATCACAGTGGATCCGAGAAACGGACTATTTTTGGAACCAGTTCCTACCGGATTTATAAAATGGTCACCAACACTCAAACTGGGCAAAGCCGTACTAAAAGCCGCCGAAGGCCAAGCAGCAAAAACATGCGGAGCGGGTTTTTAACTGCTAGTCAATATGAATACATTGTTTAATCCACAAAAAAACTCAAATCTTTCAAGAGATTTATATACAACATTGGATTGAATCACTGATACATTACAAATATGTACGAATCTTGAAAGAATTAATTTTTTTTATGGATGAAACTGTTTATGCGAATTAACATTGCGTTGTATGGGCACAAACACTTCAACTCAACGCTTTAGATAATAATTTGCAAAGTGTGTTTACTATCGCCATCCGTGAAAGAGTAAATTTTGAATACTTTTAGGTATTACCTTAGGACGAAACATTCACCAAACTGTAAAAGTTGCTGTTACAGTGGTTGTTGCTGTCACTGTCACTGAAATTTTCCAAAAAAGAATAGATTTGTTTTGTGAAAAGAAATTAAGTTTGATGTGTATTTATACATACGAGTATTTGTCCCTCAATGCAAGGTTATACCTATTTTTCTTTGACGAACGAATACTTCGTTTGTTCATTTCAAACCAGTATCTTTATTTTCAGCTTATTTGGTCGGGGCAAATCCACTTAAACTAAAAGCATTATAGAAAGTAAAACGAATCCCTGATTCCAGAACATTCCAGATACTTAAAAAATACAGAGTGTGCAATTCACACGCAGTGGAAGTGAAACCATCAGAAAACTAAATTAGATAAGAGTGGGGAAGCTACGAAGCAGCGCCCAAAGAGGAAACAGATAGGCTACGAAGTACCGCACAAAGAGGAGACCGATAATACTATCTCATTCTCTCGCAGGCTAAATATAGATGTGTGTGTTAATCTCTTTTTAGTATTTTTCCTTTCACCGAGTTTCAAATCACAACGGCGATAAAGAAGTTTTCACTTCAAAAATAAACGTTACGAAATCTGTCAATCACCTCACAAAAGATAATTACTTCGGTTGTCAGTAATGATGTGTGATAATCGTTCCTGCGTGAAATTTTTCAGGTTCAATTTCAATTTGTTTTGAATTAAAGTTTAATTGTCAAAATTGGATTCACTTGTGTGAATAATAATTTAGAATAGCGATAAAGAAGGAATCACAATTTAATCAATTAATTTATAATTGTAATATCTTAATTTTTCAAGTTTACTAATGGTGTTCAATCGAAAAGCAAAAGACAAAAAAACGTGAATTATATTGTGAAAAGAAAAATTTGGCAATATTTGTTTTTGAAATATGTAACTTAACTTATGTAACTTGATCCTTATCGATACTTTCAGCTTTACAAATCCTACAATTATAACATCCCGTTATTTTTCACGATTCTGCGCTAGTAATACGTAATCATTTATATCGTTTAATTATATTTTATTATTATTTTCCAATCACCTTTCCAGTTTAATTTGATTGCTTTCCTAAACAGAAAACACAGCGCCCGTAGTCATAATTTTAATGTGAACATCCATTGTACCGCTTTCGTTGGTCGTAAAAGCACTAAAGAACATTGATTGCATGGTGCACACAGATTTTACGGCTCCCTTAAAAGTCTATAAAATGGCTTTAAATCCCAACCATCTTTTTGTTGCAATTCCCCTCCCCTTTATAATGCTTTTCCGAAGCTCACGTAAATTGATCGGAGCTTTAGGGTGTCCAATTTAATCGATTTTGTTTAGCGAAGATTCTTAACTTCGAGGGTGAATGGTGAATGGACAGCTTAATTCGTAGGTTTACGAAAGCTGGGTTTTCATTTTGAGCGCTTTTCTTCTAATTTGAGTGACAAATCTTTCGCTGTCATACAAATTTGAGTTTTTTCATGATTGTAGAACGGTGTTTTGGAAATGTAACTTAAAAAAATATACACATAAATATATTAAAAAAATATAAATTAGGTCCTAATTTAGGGAAAGTTTCCCTCTGGGGATGCTAAGTGGTGGGTTTTTTAGGGGAGGAAGTTCTGGGAAGGAAAAAGGTATGAGGGGTGGGTAGGTATCTGGGCGTTAGTGAGCTAAGGAGTGACGGACGTACGAATCCATCCCTCCCACTGCAATGCAAGGCGACGGGTCGAGAAAGTCTGGCTGGAGAAGTCAAAAGATCTCCCTAAACCATTCTCTCCCGATCCGGCCCGCCACACAGTGGGTAGGCAGATGCATCCGCTGCCAAGATCTAGACAAACCTCACCGATGAAACCAGGCTCCCTAAATAAATCACCCAACAAAGTCAACCACTTGGAGTGACCTGTGGCAGAGGTGTTGGTTATCTAATAAATGATTCGTACCCGTCCCCCAAATGTTTAAACATATTGTTTATTTAAAGATTGTACATTGTCCTCCACGCCAGGAGTTTCCCTGTATTATGGAGAACACTTTTCAAGGGTAATTTTTCAATTTCATTAAAATTGAGTATTTCACCACCCTCCTGATAGTTTATTCATAGAATAACGTGCGCTTTCAATTTACAATTTATTTATTTAGTCATTAAGTCCAAGCTTACTATTCAATAGCGTACTGTAAGACAAATTCTATTTATTGCAAGTATTTAATGACTTTTTTTTTGTACACAATCTACATGTTTCGTGAACGATGTTCACATCGTTAACTTTTTTTTAATCTACGTTATCACATGGATAAGATATCAAGAGAATGGTAAAATATCCCCCGAGTATAGGGGTAGACTTTATGCCAATAATGTAAAATTGTAATTTTGCAGTTATTGAAGAAATAAAAAATCAATTTAAAATTAAAATACGCATATTAAATACAAGAGCTGTACGAAATTTGTAAAATACAATAAAATTCCGATATTTATGAAGGGAAAATTGATTCAGTAGAAGACTTAAAATAAATAATTATATGAAAACAATTTAAAATTGAAAACATAAAAGCAATCTTAACAATTTATTTCAACGCTATAAAATATAGACCATTTTCAAGGGGAAATTGATTGCTTTCAGTAAAAAACGTAAATGCAAATATAAAAAACATTTTAAATTTAAAAATAACGAACACAATTTGGTTTTTCTACTGGTGATCATTTATGTTCTTTAATTTTTGAATAAATAAATTAGTTTGTTTTAGTATTTAAGGCCATTGTGCTGTTCGCTGTTCGCAACGTATCTTCAATCAATTGTTGTGAAACTTTGACGTATTCATTTAACGGTGTTCAATTGAGATAGTTGTTTGCTTTTTCTGTAATTTTTTTGATAATTTATTTACATTGTTTTTTTTTTTGTTTCAGAATAAAACTTATGAAGAAAACCATATGATGGCGGATACCGGAAAACCTGCGCATTACCTGATACTGCTCATTTTATACAGTTTCACAGGTAAGCAAAATATATGCCTTACTAACTAACACCAACCATCGCTCCCATTCCTTGCTCGTTCACATTCATCCATCGTCTGGTAAATACTATTCTGTAATTTTTTCTCTTGATATGGCCTGACTCAAGTAATTTTATTTTTTATTTAGATATATAGAAACAAACAGTACATTGATTACAATGGTGAGAAAATTTACAGATATTATTTCATGGAGGGTAGCTGTGATATGTTTCTTTGTTGTGTCTTATTTATGGTATGTATATTTAGGATAGGTTGTTTCAAAAAATTTGAATGATTCATCAAACATTTTAAGTTAATTTTCACGTTCTGTGAAAGTCCTATTCAAGTTCTGTAATTATTTCAGTTTCGTGAAGCAACTGGCCTATAATGATATAATAACAGAACTTGAATAGGACTTACACAAAATGTGAAAATTACTTCAAATATTTGATAAATCGTTCAAATCTTTTGAAACGACCCGTCCTTAGTAATTACCGGGTGATGTGCGCAGTAGGTAGGTGTGTGTGTATGTGTGTGTGAATGTGTGAGTATGTTTGTAGACGCATTGAACTGTTTATATTATTGACATGATGCTCTTTTTAAATTTGAGTTGGTTGGTTCAGTTAATAGCACTGTGTCTCCCTTCGGCGCCAATACTTGCATGCTTTTATAGAAAGAAATTATTTTATAAAACATCCAAAAAACGGGATCCTTTTTATTGCATTTCCACCTGTTAAACGACTGTTACATGTTAAAAATCAAGGTGTCCAAGGATGGGCTGTTTCACAGAATTTGAATAATTCATCAAATTTCGGAGTAAATATTCAGTAAAAGTTCTGTTACTATCCAAGATCTGTGAAAACCAGCCCTTGTTGAAATAATGATAGCTCTTTCACATAACTTGAATCTTAACTTTGAAATTTGGTGAATGGTCCAAATTCTGTGAAACATCCCGTCCTGAGTGGTCGTATGCATTTTCAAACCGTGAACTACTATATGAAGCCTCAACCTCCAAATTATACATCAGAACATTCAGGTCTCAAAAAAATTGTTTCAAGTATCTTTGCTTATAACATATCATAATATACTTAATTCTAAAATAACCCAGGATGTTTCCCTGTCATTAAAGTAATCGAACGAAATATAAACACTTAAAAGTTGTTGTTGTATATCTTGCCAATCGGAAGTAATTAATGAGCCAAGTGATTTATTACGATTCGAATATATTTTAATTATTTCCTTATTGAATATGATTTTAATCCTCTGTCAATTTCCCATAGCATCCCACGGTTATTACGCATTACATTTTATTTTACTGGCAAAATTCTCATCAATTAGTTTTGTTGAATTTTTGACATATTTGAAGGTTCATGGACACGTTTCAATCATTATAAGTTATCACCGAATCTCAACAGTAGCAAACAATGCTAATTATTATGTACATTATGTCTAAGATATCGACGATAATAAATACGCATCGAAAATCCCTTTTCCATATCGTACACAATAATTTTGGTATATACGTCATAATATTATGTTATATTACAAATTAATTTTGCCTGAGTAGTTTGGAATCCCCAATATCAAACTTATATTGATCGTATTGAAAACATGGTGAACATAAACATTCGCACATTTGTAATCATGCTAGCGGGGATTCCGAATGGAAAAGGAGAGCGGGGTCACTTATGTGGGGCTCCTCGCTTCTTGGAAATTTAGTCACAATGGATCGCTCTACGGGAGAGCAACGCGCTTTCTGGGTAAAACCTTTTTACAAAAACAATGATTTTGTTCTTTTCTGTTCAACAATGATTCTATTCTGTTTTACAAAGTAATGATGCACGCCGCCTATTTCGTTTGCACTACCAATTACATGGTATTAATCAGTGCCCAGGTGTTAATTTAATTAAATCATCAACATTTCGAAGAAACCGACAGGAAAACAAACATGGCGGCCATGGAGCAAAATAAATTGGTTAAAGAAATTTTCCCTTACAAACTTATCTCGCGCAGAAGACATATTCCATGGCCTCCTCGCAGCCCAGCTGATTTTTTTTTGATGGGATATATTTGGTTATATTTACATATTATCTTGAGTCTACATAAATAAACCAGAGACTTGACTCAAATTAAAGGAGAACATCCATCAAGAAATAGTCAACATACTCTGAAAATTGTGTCGAAAAGTTTTCGAAAATCTAAGGGCCTGATTTAAGAAATGCCAGCGGCAAGATGGCGGCCATTTTGATGAAATTATTTTTAGGAAATAATTTTTCAGGATATTATTGTCATCATCAGTATGATATGTATGATCATCAGTTGCAGTTGAGTTGCAGTTGCCCCTTTCGCTCAGTAACCGGGGGTGGTAAAAGCAACGACGTTGGTAGCAACGGTTTGGTAAAATACCTATAATTCAAATCAACCGTGTTTCTGTTTAATACAGGGATGTAGGAGAATTGACATATATCTAAAAGAGTTCGAAGCTTTTTTCCATGATATTTCAAATAAGCAAAATGTTTTTTTTTCGTATTAAAATCTAAAAAACCTTTCCAAGAAAAATGTTATACATAAAATTTCACATTCCTGGCATGATGAAATGAAAAAGATATTAATTAAAATGTGACAATTTTTGTACTAGAAATTCAGATTGTTACGTTGACTCTTATAACGTATGAACCATATTTACGACCCGCGATAGGTGAGCGTAGTCCAAATCGAAATTTCACCATGTGAGAGAGACTGCGGCTTCCATCGGATTAAGAAGGTATTTTCAGTTGAATAAAAATTTCAATAAATAACAACTTAAATCAGTAAAACAAAAAAAAAATATGATAATTTTATTTTCAGCAAAGAATTATTCAATCTATTCTTGATTAAAATTTTTAGCGTATTCATGACCATTTTTTTCAATCTATTCATGTACAAATTTTTAAATCTATTCTTAATAAATTTTTTATTCACGACTCGGGATAGGTGGGCGTAGTCCAAATCAAAATTTCATCATTTCAGACACAGCGGCATCCATCGGGTTAATAATCATTAATCATATTTTCAGAAGGATAAACATTTCAATAAATAATAATTTGAATCAGCCAAATAATGAACAATTTGTTTTCTGCAAAGAATTTTTCAATCTATTCATGATCAAATTTTTCAATATATTCAAATGAAATTTCATGCATCATATTTGCGACAGCCGCACGTTGGCGATGCGGTGTCAAAATCTCAAATACAAAATGGCGGCACGGTTAAAATTATTTTTTTTAGAACAATCAACAATTTCTAAAATAATTACTCGAATCAACCAAACGAAAACCTTTATAAATATTTCATTCTCTGCATAGAAATTTTCCAATTTATGCTCACCCGTTCGCTAACTCCACAGTTTCGGTCGTAAAAAACTACGTGCCGTAATTTGAAACTGCACATTTTGGACCAAAAACTAATTTGGCTGCACTATGGCGCCATCTGTTGAACAGTATTGAAAAACTATTTCAAATAAATAAAGTTTTCGAAAATTGGAAAAGGCAAATTAATACAGGCAATTTGGAATTAACAATGTCGACCAATTTTATTCTTGTTTTTGTGAGGGTATTTCATATAACGGACCCATTAATAGTGATAAAATTGATTTATGACAATATAACACGGTTTTAATATGAATTTAACAGAAACGTATGCTATTTGAATAGTTCTTTATTAACTTATTGAAAAACGGGATTCGATGTTCACTGTTTGTATAAAATTATCTAGGTAATAATTGATATTTCTGTTTTTGGAACGTTTAATTTTGTGTTGGAAATAATTCGTTATGATTTTAATTTTGACGGCAACCGTGGTCGAGGGCAAAGGCTCTCGACTAGCAATCCCAAGCTCACTGGTTCAAATTCCGGCGTACATTTTTTTGGATACATTAGATAATATTTTACAGTACAATTCAAAAATGCTGGCATTACTGGGTAGCTTAACCGTGCTGAGGCCTCAATTTTATAATACAAAAAATATTATCACATGAAAAAATAAAATACATTTTGATGAAATGTGTAAAGTCGGTAATGAAAAAAAATTTCATTTGCAATCAAATTGCATGTGATTAAATTGTGTTATATCACCATCATCATCATCATCTTCTTCCCTTTGTCCTATTCGGGTCGGGGACCCATTGCATCGACAAGGCTCCTCCATACGTCCCTGTCTTGTGCTGATAGTTCGGCCTCCGTCCATAGTAGACCCATTCTCTCCTGTTTCTGGAGTTGCTTTGCCTAACTATGTCTGTGGCGGCCCACTGGACGTCTACCCTCTGGAATCGCACTCAGATCTTCCTCGGAATTCGGTCATCAGACATTCTTAGTACATGCCCAAACCACCTCAGTAGCGATTTTTCTATGGAGAGTAGCAGTGGTTCAATGTTTAGATCATCTCGGATCCAATGTTATATCACAATTTTATATCACAATGTAATATCACCGTGTTATATCACAATTTAATAATTTAAAACAATATAAGTTTTGTTTGCGACACGTTCAGAGTAGGAGATACTCTTTAACTGAATTATTTAGGATCACAATTCAGAATTGAAACGCTTCTTGTAATGGATTTAGTCGTGTTTGATGACTAGATCTGACCAACCAGGTACTTCCCTTTCCAGATCTCCTCTACCTCCCCACTACCTTAAGCCTCACAACCTACCGCAATTGGGGATGCCATAGTCTCACTGGCTCCAGAAAATAGCATTGGGACTCTTGTGCGGTACTCATTTTAAGAAATATTTTCTACTTATTTTAACTTACTTTGTGGAAACTGAAGAAGTCGAAAGATTTCCGGTATAAAACAGATATGTTACAAAACAGTTTTGTTTCGTAACTGGAAGAGGATTCCAAAGTTTAAAAACAGTGTTTCCGTATGAAAACAAAGTGCTCAGAAATCACATCGTTCAAATTCTAATATCGTTTCTATTTGCTACAACAACAAAAAATGTCGTCCACATTTATGTGAGATGAATTGATAAGTTGAGTGTAATAAGTAATAATCGACGGTACTGAATTTTTTTTCACGGAGGCTAATAGCTGAACACAGAAAGCTTATTTTCTATCTTTTTCTGACATAACAAAGTACGCGTAGAAAGTCTGTGGCGGACGGGTGGGCGGCGTGGATTTGACTTATATAAAAATAAAAGCAGTATTTTGGTATCACTTGCTGAAATTTTGCACACTTGACATTCAAAACTAAAGAAAAATTGCAGTCTCAGCTGATTAAGAAAAACTTTGCAAAAATTCCGGGCAACGTCAGCGACTTCAGCTATATATCTATTTTTACGTATAAAGAAATGCCCCGGTGTGGATTTGTTTTTACAGTTTAAAATCTACAGTTATATTTTAAAATTGATGAAATTTCGCACACTTGACATTAAAAATAAGAAGAAAATTTCTAACAATTATTATAAGTAATAATTATTAGCCTGAAACACTCATCTACATTGAAAAAATCTCCCGAGAAAAGATACATGCCGCCGACGGGACTCGAACCCGCGTCCTTCTGATTTCCGGTCAAATGCTCTGCCATTGAGCTACGTCGGCTTATCTCCTACCCGCCAAATAATTCAATATACATCTTCTAGTGTTTCATTCAACAATTACTGCTTAATACATTTTTCCACCTGCAAACAACAAACATTATTTTTATATGGTAAAGGCATTGTAAGTGCTAAATCTCCCACTGGGTGGCGTCGAGACAAATTATGTCTACATTTTTTGGTGAAATACTTTAACTCGTCAAATATTAATTATTATTTTTTAATTAATAAACCAATGTTTATGACAAGATTTTTATGCAAAGCACAAAGGGTAACAATTATTATAAGTAATAATTTTTAGCCTGAAACACTCATCTTACATTGAAAAAAATTCCCGAGAAAAGATACATGCCGCCGACGGGACTCGAACCAGCGTCCTTCCAATTTCCGGTTCTGCTCATCAGATTTCTAAAAACTCTGCGTGAAGTCCGGGCAATACCGAGAATTTCGGCAAGTAAAGAATAAAATAATCTATCTTCTAATGAAAATAAATAAACCATTAAAATGGTATTATTCTTTAGCAAGGCAAACTGAGTATTGAAGAATTTTCCAGTAATTTACTGAGATTTTTCCTCACTGTAGTTGATAACGAGTAAAAAGATTTCTACTCGGTAGAGAGCTGCTAAACCTGTTTTTCTTTAAGCTTTCTCTAAACAAGCTAAACAAACTTTCTTATAATATGTAATAGCAACTCTCTAGATTTATAAGAAAGGGGATATTTAAGGGATGAAATTCCATTGGAAAGGATGTGTTCAGTGGTCTTTATTAAGAAAATTGTTTTGTGTAGAAATATCAATTAGGAACTCCAGTGAAAAATATTATGGCTTGAAAAAAATATGTTCATATAGACCAATAAACGCTGATTCTGAATATATAAGTTTTATTTCATAATATTAAACGCAGAGTTCTTAAAAAATTATTAAAAAGTGCATTTTTAAACCTCTCGTCAAAACACACTGTAAAGTTGGTATTACTGAATGGTAGTGCTGACGTCACGCATCACCAGTCATTGTATTGAAATCTTTGATTATGTAGGTATGACATAAGCTATCAGTATTAGCAACATTTTATGTTATTCGTTATTTCATACTGTTTATAGAGATTTAGTTGTTGTGTTTATTGAAACAATATTTAAGCCTAAATAATTCAGTATCAAAAATAGAGGTATCTCTATTATTTAAAATATTGAAAAACTACTGCACAAAAAAATAGTAATGCTACTTCTAGGAAGAATGCTTCGAATAACGCTATTCAAAATGGCGGCACTTGATCAGCTGATTGCCCAATCCTATAGTAATTTTTCAGGAGTGATGATGTCACACGATTCACCGTACATACGGTGGTCTTAGGGGGATCGTGAAAAATTAAAACTTTGACAATTATTTGAACTATTAAAACTAACTCCAAAAATAAAAATAAAAATGCAGTTATTTAAGTTAGAATGTCATTATTTATTAAAAAAAAAAAAAATTGCACTGGAGTTGTCTATTGCGCGAGGTATTTTAAACATAAATATAATATAATTTTTACAGACTTACAGAAAAATATGCATTGTTTACAATGTCACAAAACCATATTTATCTTTAATTTTGTTAACCAACAGGACCAGAGTTGTGAGTTGACGTGTTTTCTCTAGTCTTACGTATTTTATTGCCATGTGAATACTGCATAAGAGTCCAAATTTTCTGGATCCAGTGAGTGGCATCCTCAAAAGAAGAATGTTGTGGGGCTGAAGGTACTGGCGAGGGGAAGGAGATGGGGTAGAGGGAGGAAGTTCCTGGATGTTCATGTGAATACTGCACAAGAGATCACATGATCACATCACATGGATCACCAATGATTTAAGATTTTCACGACCAAAAGTATTTTAGTGGATAATTTATTTTATTTTATTTTATTTGATTTGTAAGAAACAAACAGCTTATATACATACAATAGACATAAAAATATACACGTTAACTGCAGTGAAGCCAAAAGAGTTTCGTATGCTAATATTGTTTCTAGATGGAGTTTTAATTTATCTTAATCTAAATTTAGACTTATGAAGGGGAGAGGAAGGGAAGAGGAGGGGGGGGGGAGGGAGAATATAGGATAGGGATATGAGATGCTCTCGATACCTTGCACACCCCGTATCAATCCAATATCGCACGCGTTACTTCTATTCGATACTTCTGAAGGTTTGAATTAAAAATGTCTACGTTGTGAAACAATTCGTTGTATTGAGCACATATTCGAGGAATCGGGGAATTTTTTCTAAAGTTTGTTCTACATGTGGGCAAATGAAGTAAATTCGATTGTCGGGTAAATCTTGAAGGAATATGGAGTTTTATTAAATTGGTAAGCTCTGGTGAGTCCAGGCCATTGTTTAAAATTGTAAATAATAAAATTTGATCAAAAATTAATCGTCGTGTATGAAGGGAGTTGAAGTGATGAAATTTAATAGAATCGGTGTAATTTAGAAAGTGTAGGTTAAGTTTATAATTTAAGTGTTTAAAATTTTTTTTTTGAATTCTATCGATCCTAACAATGTGGGCTTGGTAGAAAGGAGTCCAGATCGGTGTGCAGTGTTCTAAGTGTGGGCGGATATATGCGGTGTAGAGGGAATATAGAGATGTTATGAGATATTATGCTAAGATATAAAACCCCAAAAATAAAAATTAAGTGTATTTCACACGCGGTAGAAGTAAAACCTTCGCCCACACAATCTCAACCAATGAAAAGTGAGCTCATAATAAAAGCCGCCAAGATAAGGTTTCATTCTTTGACCGGTCAGTGGTTGAGTGGGCATCGCTTTTGGGTCCCACCCAAGCGTCCAGTGTTCGATTCCTTGGCTGGCTAAGTCCTCAATCACAACACAAGCAACATTTTCGGCTTTTTATGGTGGTAGTAGGAGATTTTCAAACATTGTTGGGTTGTTCGTAACCCGGGAATGTTTGTCTTTCTTTTAAAAGAAGAAAAAATCAATCTCTTTCCCTCACAGGATAAATTTTATAGATGTATGTGTGTGTCTCTTTGTAGTGTCGCTTCCGTTTCATCGATTTTCAAATCATAAATTACGAGTGTGCAGTTCAGAAGTGAAACCTTCACAAAAATAATAAGACAAGAGTGGCGATGCACAAAGAGGAGCTCCAAGGAGAGCAGGCTAAATAGATGTATGTGATTGTTTCTTTTTAGTGTCGAGTTTTCGTTTCTTCGAGTTTCAAATTACAACGGTGCTAAAGAAGGTGTAACAAATCACTATAAATATGTCGAGAGCTGTTAAAGTCGGTGAATGCGGTGATTAATTGAAGTTGCTACTGCGAAAAATAATGCTCACTAGCGACTTTAACCGGTTGGTTTTTTGTTGTTGTTTATTTTTCCGTTGTGTAACGTTCCATTAAATTCCGCAAAAGTCCTGTTAGAAAAATCCTGATTTTTTTTATTAAAAAACAAATTATATAGAGATCACTTTGCGACACTCTGCTTGGTTACCATTGGTGTCATTAAAATTTTGTTCTCATCGTAATTTTTGTCCTCTAACGTTAATAGACTAAGAGGAAATGTTCTGACGCCCACCAGTTGAGCGGAGGTAATGAGGTATTATGCACTTCGTTTTGTATTATAAATTCAAATCGTGAAAGGAACTGGGGTTTGAAAACATTATTTGCTTTTAGTTACTAATTTTAGCACAGTATTTGCTCTTTTTCATTGTATTTTGTTAAAATAATCTGTTTTCTGTGCTTAGTTTGTAATTAGGACTTAGTTTTTTTGCAGCAATAGGTCCAACTTAAAATGAGCCACCATCAGAAAATTCAGGATCAGAAGACTTTACATTTACAGAGTATTGACATAAAAAAGTTATGAGATTAATATTGTAAAAAGCATAAATGTTAAAAATCCTATTAAAAATGCTTACAAAATGCACAGTTTAAGATTTGTTTTCTTTGTAGAGATGTTAACAAATTATTGTAAAAGTATTATTAAGCTTGACAGCTGTTTTGCCTTAGCCCATAATCAAACTGCAAACTGTAAATCTCAAGGAAGCCAATACACAGCAGAACTTTTTTATATGTTTTTTTGTAAGTGTGATTAGTAATTTTGAATATATAAAAGAAAAAAATCAAACTAAATTCTACAAATTAAACTTGATAATTGACTCAAATTACCATTTTTCAAAATAAAATCCGTAAAACTGCCAAAACAGTTTGTCGACAGATTAATTTATTAATAATTATCAGACCATAGAACAAACAATATGAATAATGAATAGACAAAAGAGGTAGAAGAATGAGTAGTGTTGTAAGTTGTGGCAGATTGCTACTCGCTGCAAGAGTTCCTACCCGGAATATTGCATTGTCGCCACGAGTTTATTTAAAAATACTACTAGCCTCTCGTTTATTCAGAGACTCAGGCAAGCAAACAGGGACGAACAACTGTCACGAAGAACGGAAACATGGCGGGCCACGACACAAAATAAATCACTTTACTTTATTTGTTTTCACCTTTTGTTTTACTTATCTCTCTATATGTCGATTATGTAGTACTCATATTTAAATTGAAGCCCGTAAAAGTAATCTTATTTAGAAAAATGAAACAATACAACTTTGTATAAACCACTTATATAATGTGCAAATCCGACCGGTTTCGGAACAAACGTTCCTTCGTCAGGGAAAGCTTATACTAATTTGACAGTTTAAAACAATGTTTTATTATGGTAGGGGGTGGAGCCGTTGTTAGTTAATAATGTAGAGTGGGTGGGTAGGGGAACAAATCCATGATTGGACTATATGACAATATCTTTTGTTTGTTGATAATAGAGTCATTATTTTAAGGGATTTTTTAATTTCCAAAGCTTCCAAGTTATCTAAGCTTTCCCCGACGAAGGAACGTTTGTTCCGAAACCGGTCGGATTTGCACATTATATAAGTGGTTTATACAAAGTTGTATTGTTTAATTTTTCTATAATGGATAACCACAAAGTAATAGCTACATTCAAAAATATGTAATCTTATTTCTCCATCCGCAAAAGATTTTATTTCACCTTAAGGGCGTTTAACCAGCCAGCGGCCGAAAATCCACATTTCGTCGAAATATGTACTTACGATCGTATAGGGCGGTTCCAATGAGAAAGATTAATTATTCTCCGTACTCGTTTTTTTTAAATTATAACTCAATATCGATTTTATTTCATTCCAAATTTGCTATAATTTATATCTACATCCTAAAATGCTGAAAGGCGCGATGATAAAACTAATAAAATTATGTACTTTTTGTAATTATTTTTTGATCATAAGTATTTATCCTTTTTCAATAATGTCTATGCAAAATAAGAATGTAAAATCTGAAATATATTAGTTTGCAAGTGCGCACAACGAGAAACACATGTGCGTGTATATTTTTTAATGATTTTATTTAAACTAATATTAAAATTCTGAAACATACGTGTACCAGATAATGTATTGATTTATTTTACTGCATGATTATAATTTGGGAGGCGGGAATGGGTACCGCCGCCCCGGGAACCTTTGTTGGATAACCAACACCTCTGCCATAGGTCACCCCAAGTGGTTCGCTACGTTTGGTGATTTAGCAGGGGTGCCCGGGTTCATGGGTTGAGGTTTGTCTAGGTCTTGGAGGCGGATATCCAGGACACACTAAACCCCAGATTCCTACCCACCCCTTAAACCCTTTTCCTTCCCAGAACTCTCCTCTCCTTCCTTTCCCTAAAAAAACTCTCCACACAGCATCCCCAAAGATGATATAGGCTGTATGGAGCACATTTAAAAAAATATATATATGATTTGAAATGGGTGTTGGATAATACAAAATCTTTTTTGAAAATTTAACAAATCAGCCATCGACCTGTGGTATAACCTAATTATGCTAAAAATAAACATTCTCTCTCAAAATTTAAAACATGCGTTTACTAGATAAAAGAACAATCTTTCGAAATCAATTTATATTTTTTTGTGGAAAAGAGTCAAAACGTCTAAAATCTGATTTAAAAATGACATATTTCTGGTTTTCTCTGGTTATACCTCTTAAACACTTGACATTTTAGGGCTTTAGTTGTTTTCTTCGAGCAGCTATCACGCCCTGAGTTATATTTAAAACATTTACAGCTTTACTAAAACACCCAGTGAAAATTTTATTCAATTGACAAACGGCCGCGGATGTGAAAACATTACTAATTAAAAAATTGTTCATGGAAAAAAATACACTTGGTTTACACGGCCTGAGAGGGTAGTTTTTCTCTGTTTTAGTAATGATATCTGAACAAAATTTTAAATTTTTCCAAAGTATTTTGAATGTTCTATATATTTCTTATTTTTGAAGGTGTCGTAAAAACAAATACCATTTATGAAAACTAGATAAAATTACCTTTTAGAATTGTGTAATTGAAATACACTTTAGTTTTTAAAAACTGCCATATATTAAGATTCAAACGCGAAAAAAATGGATTTTTTTTTTACCAAAACATATTTGATGAAAGTGTACAGAAATTTATAAAAAAATAAAATTTAAAAAATACGGACCTTTTAAATAATGAATTTGGAACGAAATTGTCACCTCACTTTTTCCTCGTGCAAAGTTTTTTTATTGCCAAAAAACTAACCGAAAAAAATAATACCGACTTTTATAACAGATTTTTTGCAACTCTAAAGACGTTAATTTTATTGATACGTTTAGGAACACATGTATTAGATATTAATATTTAAAAAAAACACCACTTTTATGAAATTCACATAAAATAAAATACTTTAAATGTAAATTTGAATTTTCATGTTTTACAGAAATACTTATTGACATTTCAATTTTCAAAGTATGATTATGGTTATTATAACTTGACTAAAACTTATTAAAAACCACAAAAAACACGGTAAATATATAAATTATGCGAATTTTATAGTGAATTAGTCATATTAATAGATATTACGATCAGATTTGTGTAATATTTCACACACACCCGCGAAGTGAGTTTTTTTTTGGCGGTTTCAACGCGAATGGCGAATGCGAAGGCGCTGCCATCTAGCGGTTCTGTAGGAAAACAAACAATTAAATTATATACAGTATGAAAAATTGCATTGTTGCCAGACTTGCCAGACTTGGCAACAATGCAATTTTTCATACTGTATATAATTTAATTGTTTGTTTTCCTACAGAACCGCTAGATGGCAGCGCCTTCGCATTCGTCATTCGCGTTGAAACCGCCAAAAAAAACTCACTTCGCGTTGTGGAGATTTGAAATATACAACAGCTTGTATGGTTGGCGCGGTGATGTAAAAATGTAGTTAATTTTGGTGTTGTTTCAACTATTGTGTTAAAAATTTCACTTAATGAAAAAAAAAATGTCATAATCATTTACTGATGTTTAATGTTTTTCACAAAATGATAAAAGCTTAGTTAATAAAGTTACATTATTATTAAACGGTTATATAAAATAATTATAATGAATATCTCAGAAGACCTCAAAGACCCTCAAAACTTTGAAGAATTAATGCATTTTCTTGAACTACTCGTAACTTTGCAAATACGTTAGCAACGGAGCTCGCTTTTATACTGGTCACTTTGAATAATTTTCCAAAACTTCTACTCAATGACGAACTTTTGGTGCAATGGCAGTTTCGATTGAATAAGTTTTGGAGTGAGCGGTTTTTAATATTATTATAAGTATTCGACTTGTTGGCGAAAAATGGAATTAAATGATTTTATTGAGAAACTGAAAACCAAAAAGGTAGCTAAGTTTACCATTTGTTGAAAATTACTAGGTGGTGCTATTTTGTTTCATCTCTCACTTGAAAAATGTTGTTTGATATAAATCAAAAACCATTTAACTTCTCTAATAAATTCTTTTTAAATGTGGATTTGTTATGAAAATATTTGCGTTGGACGCCAAAATGTTATGAAGATATTTAACTTTCACATTGGAAGCTAAAATGTTAGGAATATAATACATGGAGAGCATGAGACAAGTGTAATAAATTATTACTGGAGAATTTCTCAGGCGTGGACCTTAAGCAGGCGGCTGTGTAATACTTTGTATGAGGATAGGTTATTTAAATGAAATAGTATTGTGCTTTGACACAGTTAAATTAATTTATTAATTAAGTACAAATAATAATCAGGGCTAGACTAAATTCTGAATGGGCATATTATGGAGCGTTAGTACTGTTTAATCTTGAGGAGTTGATGAATGGGTGAATGCCATATGTAGGCGATCCATGCTGCTGCTTGCTGCCTTCGGAGATGGGCGGTTAGCTCCCTCCGCTGCTGACATGTGCTGAACGGCAGGCTGGAGCAACGAACAGGCCTCCAGTCCCGCGGTTTCCCAGCGACGTCTCGTCCAAGGGCGGTTGCCAGCCAGCCGACTGGCAATAATGGATGTTGATGACGGCCAAGGTGGGCGATCTTTGGCCGCATCTCGGCGAGCACCTCTGGCTCCAGGTATAGTCGGAAGGTCTTGTGATGACTGCCTCTGCAGATGCTGGATGTGGTTTTAATCCAGCAGAAATAATGTGCTCCCATGGTACTCCGCTGCTGATCCAGGATTTTAATGATTGTCCTGATGGTCTTCAATAATGGATGCCGCTGGTGGGCGCGGATTTATCAATCTTCACATTTTGTTAAAATAATGGCGAACTATTACTATTTGATTACGTCGACCCGCCACAGGGACGGTGGCCGTGGTCATCTATGGCTGCTCAAAGAATGAAGAGCTCAAGGCCAGTCCTGCCTAGTGAACCCGTCTGTGCAGATCCTCAGTATCACCAACTGAGCAAAGGTAAACATTTAAATTCTACCAATATAAAGATGTTGAATGTTAACAAACTTCACACCAAAAGTACCCATACACAGATAATTCACTTGTTACATTATTTTTTATGTAACATATTATGTGAAGCTGTACATGCTATACATTAAAGAATATCGATTGTCGAATATTGTTTAACCATGCGCTTGGCAAGCGAAATAGATTTCATCGGTTTCTTTCAAAGGTCAATCAATATCAATTTTAAATCATTCAATGTATACAACTCTTACGATGAAATCGAGAACCATTTTCGAATCACGAAACTACTCGACAGGAGGCTTGTCGCTGATCAGATGTTCCTGTACAAAATTATCAACTCGAAAGTTGACTGCCCGGATTTGCTAAATAAAATAAATTTCCACGCACCGACTCGATATAGCAGACAAAATACCATTTTCTACATTGATAGATGCAACACTAATTCTAACCAAAATTAATTTATGCAAAGGACATATGTAACTACTATAACATTAAATTTGCACGTTTAGAAACACTTGCTGACATATTCCCTGCTAGTTACTTTCGCTACAGAATTTCATTGTATAACATTCTACGTGCGAATAATACATAACACATATTCATGATGATTAAATTAATTGTACCTAATATTTTTAAATTACCTGCGTGGCAACATTCCCTTATTTCTGTCCTCCCCTTACCCGTCCCAATCCAAATACCCGTTTCGCACCCTATTTTCTTTACAGTTATAATCGCATTTATTTTATTGCTGTTTTTATATTTAGGTTTATCACTTGTTGAATCTACACCTGTATTATATATATTTTTTTAATTGCTGCTTTGTCCTGTTTTTTTTTTTCTTTTCTTAAATATTCTAGTTTATATTCAGTTACTTTTATGTTTCTAAACACCTATCTGTGAACATTAATAATTGGTCTTTTTTTGCTATCCTCTTATGTATATTATGTTATTAAGACTGTTTATGTTCCTTGAATAAATAAATAAATAAATAAATCGGTTAAAATTAATCAACTCCGTATTTAAATATGCTAGCTGTCATTTTGCGTGATAATATTGAATTACTTTGTACATCTTTACATGCTGATGAAACTACATACCAATAAAACCTACTTGTATTATACCTGCTTATATCTTTTATATTAATATTATTACACTCCTTAAACAACGTATCTATAATATTCTATACGAGAAGCCTTCAAGGCTTTGATCTTGTTCTTATATAAAAATGAATATTTCTTTGTCTGTTCCTTACGCGTTCCTAAACCATTCATCGGATTGCGATGAAACTCTGGTTATTTGTTGTGCGCACGCCTGCAAAAGTTTTTATATACAATGGTGAGCTCTGGCGTTATGAAATTATTACCTATGCGATTCATCTATCCAATAAATATAAAATGTGATTACACATCTGAAAGGTGGACTAACGTAAGTGATTGACAACAACTGCAGAATACAATTATTATGATTGTTTATTTGATATGTTTGGGTTATTAATTATTATGATTGTTTATTTGTTTGGGTACTGACATTATTGAAGAAATTTAATGTGTATTTTTTCGGTTTGTAGATGTTTTTTAGTTATGGTTACCATGTTTATTACTTGAAAACTAAAGCATGCGAATTTTAGAAACCAGAGGTTTATTTAGCATTGAAAATTATAATTATCTACAATAGTGCCTAAGGGCAGGTTCACATGACAAGCGCTTAACGCGCGTTGAACGCGCGCAAATTTTTTGTGTAATGTTCACATGGTGCTCGATTGTCTGGCGTTGAACGCGCATTACCGAGGCCGCCATGGTTCAGTTTGAGTTCTACATTTATCGAAGATGGACGCAGAAACAGTTTTAACGGTGATTTTATACTGACGGCAAAAACGACGCTACAGAAGACAGAGATATTCTCACAGAATATGAGTACGAGTTCTTCTCCTTAAGTTCTTACCTGAATAAATGCTACTTGTCATGTTCCATATCGCAGAACGTTTCTCTATTTCACCTATAAATAATTCGGTATTAAAAGCTTCCGTTTACCTTTTCGGACGATTTCTGGATGAACTGAGTGAACCCTAAAATACGTCTATCCGCGTCAAAAGCGCGCGCTCAACTGAACGGTAACATAGAAAAGCAATGATCTCAAAGCGCGCATTGACGCGCGCTGACAACAGTCGCGCGCTAGCGCAGCGTTCAACGCGCGCTTTATTAAAACGCCCGTCAGCATGCGTACGGCCTGAATAAAATGTATGTAGTTGTAAAAGCGCGTTATCAAAACGCGCGTTAAGCGCCTGTCATGGGAACCTGCCCTAAAGCTTTTGTGGGAGTTGATATTTGGAAGCAATTTATTTGATATTAAAATTATCTTGATTGATCTGTGAAACTAACTCCCATGCTGGAAATTATGCGAAGCATCACTTTGATGTAACATTTTGTAGATTTATTTTGATCTATCGTATATTTTATCTACCGAAACACATTCCTTGCGTTAATTTGGTAAATTGATAGGTTTTCGATATTTTTGTCAATTGTCACGCATCGGACTTTGACAGTTTAAATCGCGGCAAAATCTGACATCCAGTTATAATGTTATTATGATAATTCATTTAAATAAATTCTGGTGTTTCTGGGTGAATGAAACTTTCGGCTATATCAAGAATGATGTTGGCGCAAGCGATTCTGACCTTGTCCTTCATATGGTTTATTTATACATAAGGGTTAAAATCGCATTAAGAATTTTTTTTTATAAAATTTGTTCCGCGCGCGCGGCTCCGGCCAGTAAGAGGTTGAGATGTGATAAAAGATAATAGTTTCAGTTGTCTTTACTGTTCTTTAGCTGGATGAAATATGATTCAATGAACTTAATTTTTCTTTTAATTGTGTCATTTTCAAAATCAGAACTGATTGTGTGAAGAATTCATACAAGCGATAAAGGAAGTACCTATCTAAATAAAATTGTAACAGAAAAATATTTTTATTGCCATTTTCAAAAATTGAGATTGATTTGGCAAGAAGTTATATTACATAAAATGATCTAGATAAAAACACTATAGACACACACAAATAGATAGTTATTTTTAAAATTCTCGAACTTATAATTAAAAAGGAGAAAGAATTTAAAAATGTATTTATAAAGCTTTTTTGTGCTTTACATCACATTTAAACCCTCTTTAACCATAGACATATGATTAATATTCATATGTCTATGTCTTTAACTAATTTATGTAAGCCTGCTTATCTTTCTTGCTCACATTATATTTGGCAAATGTCACGCCACCAATAACGATTATTTTTTGACGTCTTTGTATAATTCCATAGTTGTAACCAGCCCTTATCTGTCTACCCTTACCCGGTCTTGCCCCTCCCCATGTCCACCCCCAGCCCACCCCTATCAGACATGTGCCATCTACCCCCTTTAATATGAAGTAGCTGCTGTCTTGTGTTCAAGCAGATAGACGGGCAGACAACTGAAAGGTGGATGTAGTTAAAACCCGTACATGGATAAAACATGGTATAAAATAGTTACTCTTAAAAGCTTAACGCGTGTGGGGAGTTAACGTGTTCTGCTTGTAGCTAAGGATGCGGAAGATGTATTGGGTTGCATTTAAATAAAGGGATTTAATATTCCAACAGATTAAATTTTATTAAGCATTCAAATTTACAAAGACGATGTTAGTAAGTGAGAGGTTCTATGTTATTACGACCGACACTCGAGGCAGAATAACGTTTGGTTTCAAAAGCGCGGTCCAATAGCGCTTGCACTATAGTGTGGCAATTAAATGAAAATTGCCAGTATTCGAAATAAAATTACAAGAAGTTCTTACTAACTCAAGGCTTTACTTCTTCTACTCGGGTATCTTTGTTTTATTAAATAACTTGCAAAAAACAGCAAAATTATGTAAGAAAAACTAAGTCATTTAAAAAACGAGCCCTTGCCCAGAAGAATGTTGTATCCAACAATATTCTGGTTCTGAGAAAAATTGTAAAAACGAAACCAGTTAAGTTTTATGACATTTTACATTTAAAATAAATAAAACATACAATTCTTAAGAGTTTTAATTGAAAAGTCGTCTAGAAAGGCAATGAAATTAGAGTTTATTACTAGAATTTACGCCGAATTTTCGGAATAATGTTGTATATGGACAATTTCACATACAACGTTATTCCACAAAATGTTTTTTTTACTCTTCGTACCTTACAGAAAGCAACGTGCTATTCTAACATAAATAATGTACACATGTCATTGAGCTTAAGAACCAAAAAACAAAACGATATGAATAAATGAAACCATTTACATTCTCGATATTGTCATGAGATCAACATACAACATTATTCCACAAAACTGTTTCAACGGATAAAAAGCAGGCTTTGTAATTTTTTTTCTGGACAATTTCTACTTTCCTACATTCTTCAGCTTTTTGGCTTTGAAGACTTTCTAGTTGAAGCTATGAGACGTTCGTTTTCTTCATTTATGTCCATAAATTAAACCACGCGCCGTGATTTTGATAAGTAGCATTATACAACATTCTTCCACAAACCAAACTTCAAAAGGCTGCTAGAGGCCTAAAAAATTGTTCATTACCATAATCCATACCTTAAAAGATGCGTATTAATATGTCCAACATTATTCTATCTATAACTCAACATTGATAGTTTTGTTGGATACATCATTATTCTGGGCAAGGGCCCAACTATTATAACAATTGGTTTGGCATATATGTTGAAAGAGTTTAACTTACATATGCCTATCAAGTACTGGAATACTCGTGGCAGATCTCATTAACTTTTTTATGCTCCGAAACCGAGGACTTCTGCCCATCAGAACGCTCCAATCAACAGATAGACTCAACTGCTTTACGATTCTGCATCGACCATTGACATTTTGAACGTTACTTACAGACAGTTCAGCAACTATCTATTGACGCACGTAACAAAATGGTAAAACTGCCCCCCCATGACTTTTTATACTTAAATGTACTTATAATTTGTAATACATCGGTGTCTAACCGTATTATTAAGATAGTAATCTTATTACCATGATGGTTAGTGTTTTGTAAATTTCACTCGAGTCTGTGTGGAAAGGTTCTTATGAGTTTGAATTGCGATAATGGATTGACAGAGAGCAAAAGATAAGGTACTATGGATTGTTTGTGGAAAAACGTTTTAAATGGGTTATTTGCGGTACATGATTAATTTTAGGATTACACGAAATGCCCGAAGAGTTAACATAAAATTAAGTGCACAAATATATTTTACAACTTTTTACCTTCGGTATTTTATATATTTTTAAAAGTTTTTTTATCCTATCAACATAAATCTTACCGCAAACTTTCGTTGAATACTTCTTCAAACTTTGCAAATACTTTCGTTGAATAGTTTATGCGCTTCTGTTCAGATTTTATATTTAACTTTTTTCGCATTTTGTTTATAATCTCTTTTACAAAAATACGTAATCTTTGAATGTTCGAGATGTAGGCATAAATTAAGATGCGCAATTGATTGTGCGATAATTGCTCTCTCTTATTTTGAAAATTGTGTTGTCCTATCTAATATAAATACACAAGGTATGTTAGTCAAGTGGAGTTCCTGACATTATTTGAAGGAAAAAAGATAAATGAAATTTAGGGCCTGCGGTGGCTTTTAAATATAAAAATTTTATTTCAATTTTTCTTCATAATCAAACAAAAAAAATCAGAGGGTGCAATTCACATGCGGTAGAAGTGAAACAAACTTACATGTAGCTTTCTTTTCTTCAGCTTGTTTTTTAAAGTGGTTTGAAGATTGGATATTGATTTCACAAAATAAAAATGTTTTTTTTTGGATTTCGTAGAATTTGAAACCCCCGTTCGTTTGATGTCTGTCTCTCTGGCCGCTGAGACTTCAGGCACCTTGCCAACTACGCTATTGAAGGCACGCACCGAGGTGCGAATTCACCGCTTTATATTAGAACTGAGTATATGCGTAGAACTGAGTTGTGATGCATTTCCGTTTCATCCGAATTTTAAGTCACTAACTGCGCAAAAGAAGTTTCACTTCAAAAAAATTTCTTCCATATGTCGTCGATGGTCACCCAGTCGAGTAACGAACCAACCCCTCACCTGTCCAAACTGTCTAATACCTACTATTTTTTAATGTTTTTAGTTAAAAAAAAAAAAAACATCAAAGATGTCACCGGAGACCAAAATTTCGTTTCCATTATTACTTCAAAAAATGTCCGGATTCACTGGAAAGTCACTCAATTGAGTCCCTTAACACCTTGTATATAATGAAAAGTGTAGGTGGGGGCGAGGCCTTTTATACAAATCTACAGTTTTATTCCGAGATTGGTAAATTTTCGCTCACATCCAACTACACCCAACCCCCGTTTCTCATCCCTTATGGCAGAATTTTGATACTCTTGACGAAATTTTACACATTAGACGTTCAAAATTCTGATTTCGTGAAAAATCTGTGAATATCCCGAACAACTTCGGGGACTTTAGCTGGTCACGTATAAAAATGCTTGTTCCAATTAATTTGCATATTAATGTGCACTTCACAAAGCACCAAGTTAAGTTAGTTAGATGTGAGATATTAGATAGATGAAGCCTTCTAAGTAATCCATGTAACATGAATCAAGCGATCAACCTGACCTGAAGGCTTACGTATTCTTCGGGCCACGGTGACTGGCGTTACACATGCCATAGCTTACTTTACCTGACTACTGTTAAATTAAACATCTAGTTTAAGGGAGGAGTTCAATACAGGGAGGTGATTTTCTTGTTTGAAAATGGGGTGAAAAGTTGTGGAATACTTTTAGTGTGAAAATTCATTTTTATTTCTGTTGTTTTTTCTGTTGAATTTCAGAACCCGAAACTGGGTTCTGAAATTCAACCACGCAGACGCTGGGATATTAATAACGTACGATTTGCGCATTTTTATTCATTATTTACCAAATTCAAGCCTACAATTACTTCAAAAATACCTATGTTAATAATTTTGTATGTATATTAAACGAATTTATTGACAGTGATAATGTTTGAACTTATTCGCTAGTAAGTACAGTAAATAGGCAAGTAGTTTTATCGTTGATGCATTTGAATGAAAATATATTTTATTCTTTTGTTAATTGGCGGAACATCCTCTCTGAACACCCCTTCCGAGATACTTAGTTGTATTTTATGTTAGTGGATATACAGTATTTTTCCTAAACCGACCTCGTATTGTATATAAGTACCTATGTCAGGGTTCAACTGTCGGGGATCAACTATCATGGAACCGTCAATCACGTAATCATAAAACCAGACCAAAGCAAATTATGGACAAGTTATACAACGTGTTCCAAAATTCAACGATAAGCGGGCACCAGTGGGTGGGCCTGCTCATGACTCCTCGAGAAAAAAATTGAAAAAAAAAAAATTCACAATTTTTTTTTAATGTACAAAAAAAATTAATATCTTTGAAAATTGACACCTCTTAAGATATTTTTAACTACCATGACCACAATTTTTATCAAGATTCCAAAATGGTATAATACTCTAGGTAAACTAGCCACAAAAAATATATATATAAAAAAAATCAGAAATATTTGAAAAATTGTGGTCATGGTAGTTAAAAATATCTTAAAAGGTGTCAATTTTCAAAGGATTTCAATTTTTTCAAAAAAAAATAATAAAAAAAATCATTTTTTTCTCGAGGAGTCATGAGCAGGCCCACCCACTGGTGCCCGCATATCGTTGAATTTTAGGACACGTTGTATATACCCTTGTGCAATATACTGGATAAAGAAGCTCTGAAGTTAAATTAATTTTTTACAACAAATCTCTAATAAATTAATGACTTCATTAAATACAGCATATCCTGACTTGAGGAATTATCAGAAAGATAAGTATTTTAAAAAACATCGTGGAATAAGTTACTGAAAATGCTCTATCCAGGCGTTGAAGATGAATAAGTCGCTGAAAACCATCTATCCAAAACCTTGAATTTCCTAGTAAAGGGGACTAAGAACATTTTCCATATATTATTATAATTATGTCTTTCATATTTTCTAAAATGTAGAAATTATTTAGTGTAATTCATGCCTTATCCACAAGCATACACTAAATGTTGTGTTCTTTAAAAAATAATAGGTCCTTGTCACAATCTGGTTTTTTATTGTATTTACAATATATTATACTACTGGGTCCACGACTGATCTTAACTGGATACGAATTGTATCTGGGATTGAGCTAGCTAGCGAGCGTTGACTGACCCCAGAGGCAATGGCTGTTCGGGCACCCCCGGCAGCATCTGTCGGCAATTGTTAAAAGCTTAAACCTAAAGGGTATCATTGATATCAACAAAAATTAAGTGTCTTTTCAAAACACTACATTTAGTAACTAGTAAATAATGTAACAAGGTCGAAGATTTTTATATTTTGCCATATTGCGATTTATTATTAATGCATTCACAGCGCACCGGGAGGAAAATATAAATTTTATCTCAGTGGTTTTCCAACCCTAATTCAAAACGTCATTCGATTTCATCACATGTTTGCATGAAGAAAATGTCTCTTTGATCAAAATATTTTGTTTATCAACATGTTGTGTGAATATTAGCATGTTTTGATTACCAAAATGTTTCGTTAGTTGGTTTCTATTTTTAAAGTCCTAGTAATAACCAATGAGTTGTGGTTATTCAAGCGTATTATTTTGTGTTGTTATTATGTTATATTGTTTCTGTGACAAAACCGAACTTGAAAACACAGATCGAGATAGCATATAACGGTGATAAAATATAACACGATAAAACGAACACGATTTAACATAACAGTGCTCAAACGATGTGAAAAAACAGAACATGATATTACAGAACAGTGATAAAACAGAACATTAAAATCCGGAAATGTGATAAAAAGGATATGATACTACGGAAGACTAATAAAAAATTTATTCATATGAAGCAGATACTTTGTGATGTGACATTATAATTTAAAATAAGGTTCGTAGAGTATTATACTGTCCTGAAGAGGCTACGTTTGTAGCGAAACCCGGTCAGTATAAAGTATAAAAAATAAAAGTGGTTTTAACAAAGTTATTGTTTTATTTTTTTTAAAAGTTATAAAGCAGAACACGATAAAACCGAAATATGATAAAATGGAACAGTGATAAGAGTGAACACGATAAAACCGAAATATGATAAAATGGAACAGTGATAAGAGTGAACACGATATAACAGAACATGATAATGCGGAACAGTAATAAAAAAGAACAGTTACAAAAACGCACACGATGGAACCGAACATGTTAATGTGGAATAGTTATAAAACAGAACATTTTAATATGGAATAGTGATAAAACAGAATACGATTAAACCGAATATGACAAAACGAAAAAGTGAGAAAAGAGAACACGATATAACATAGCATGATAATGCGGAACAGTTATAAAAAAGGACAGTAACAAAACAAAACACGGTAAAATAGAACATAATGATACACAATTGTGATGAATAGTGATAAAAAAGAACAACGTAAAACGGAACATTATAATATGAAACAGAGATAAAACAGTACTAGGAAACAGAACATGACAATATGGAACAGTAAACAGAACATGGTAAAATTGAACAGTGCTTACTCAGAACTGCAAAAGAAAAGATAAAAGTTTTTTTCATTCTTCTGTTATACAAGGTGGCGCAAAATTAATCACCCTATCGGAAGATGTTATAATTTTTGCAAATAGCGTCGTACGTCAATCATATTTGACGTTTGTGAACTAGACAGCTGCAGAATACAAACAGACAAGCAATGGAGCGCTATACTCTGCAAGAGCCTGGAATAATTTTGTCGATTTAAGCTTTAACGCTTTTCGCGATTTTGTGTCGAAAGTCACCATGAGCGATCAGGCGCATTTCCACTTAAACGGTTACACCAATAAGCATAATATTCATTTCTGGGGCACTGAAAATCCGCGTGTGATACACGAAAAGGCATTACATCCACCCAAAGCCACTGTGTGGTGCGGCGTTGACGCGGGAGGAGTGATTGGCCGTATTTTTGAGGACGCCATTGGCATTACAGTCACTGTTACTGGCCATGTTAGGGCCATGATAAACGACTTCTCACTTCCGGAATTGGATGAGCGGGGCTTGGTAAACATGTGGTTTTTACAAGACGGTGCAACCGCATACACAGCACGAGCCACAATGGGAAGGAAGCGTTTCCTGGTCGCGTAATCTCTCGTTTTGGTGATTTGGTATGGCCAGCAAGATCGATTTAACCATTTAACCGATTTAACCATTCCATACTTCTTTATTTGGGGCTATTTGAAGTCGCGAGTTAATGCCAACAAGCCTCAGATAATTGCAGCCCTTAAGGAGAATATTCGAAAGGAATGCGAACAGTTATCACCGGAAATCTTGCGAAAAGTCACGGAAAATGCGATAAAACGGGCACAAATGTGTATCAATACTGGCGGCAGCCACTTGACGGATATCATCTTTTCCACTTAACAGAAAAAATTGTAAAATTCAAATAAAGATTTCTATTACTCAAATTTTTTTTTTTTTTTATTCAGTAAAAAAGTTATTCAAAAACAAAATTGGATGATTAATTTTGCGCCACCCTGTATTACTGTTCTATTTCATCACTGTTCAATTTTATCAGGGTTATGTTTTATCGTGGTTCCGTTTTATCTTTGTTCTATTTTATCACGTTACCACCACTTAATCTTCTTCCTTGCGCTGTCCCAACTCATTGCCTAGGTAGGCTGTTGGGGTCGGCTCTTCTCGTTCTCAGGTTGTAATTTCTCCTGTTCTGGGTATCGCCTTCATCCAGGCCGTTTCTCGGAAGAATTTTGGAACATGAGTCATCCAGGAGTTCTTCGGTCTTCCTCTGGATGACTGTCGGTGAAGCTCCATAGACATTGCCTGCCTCACTGTGTGTTCTGATGGTCTCCGTCTTATGTGTCCATGCCATCTCAACTGTCGTTCTTCCAGCTTACTATTTATGTCTGTGACACCCAGGCTACCACGAATGCGTGAACTTTTGATCTTATCTTTTAGTGATACTCCTGCCGACCATCTAAGCATTCGCATTTCTGCTGTTTCAAGTTGCCTAGTGTAGGAGTTGTACATAGTCCAGCATTCGGAGCCATACATTATTGCGGGTCTGGTATATCTTTCCTTTCAGTTTTATAGGCATTTGAACGTTACCACCACTCAATATAAATAACTATTTTCAATTTTCTTTAAAATATATTTTTTTTTACAAATTAGAGAGAAAACGATAAAAAGTAACCTCCAGTATCTAAATCTTTCAAAAATTTAAACAAATAATGTAGATACCAATTTTCAAACAATATTAATATTTTAATTTAGATAAAATAATTTAAAGAAAATGAAACTTATATTCAATGCAAAAAAGAGTTAATTTAAATTGAATAATTTTACACATGAATAACCAACGCTTATCATCACAGACAATCGAAATTAATATTTTTGATGTTTTATCGTGTTCTGTTTTTACCGTAACCGTTGTTTTATCATCTCTACAATGCCTCAGAAAACAAACTGATCTGTTTTTAACCCCCTAACTACGCATAACTTCTGGTTTTAGAAATGGCACCCATAGAAATGATTCAGAGCAAAATGTCTCGTTTAATAGGAAAATTCAAAGGCCCGTCATAACAATACAACATGAAAACTGCCTGAAATGCGAGAGACTTCTGTACATTACCTGTCTCAAGTGAAACCAGACCGAGTTGATAGGTAGCATATTTTAAATAGACTTTCATATTTCGCCTATGAAAACTTAAAAGTTGAAAGTTTTCGTAGAATGAAACATGTACTCGTATTTACTGAAATGGCTGTTATTATCAGCAATACTTGGAAGAGTAACAATTGTTTTTTTAAAGTTCTCTTTTATCGTTTTTAAAAAAGAAAGACTAACATTCACAGGTTACAAATAACCTGACAATATTTGAAAATCTGCTATTAATAGCGGAAAATGTTGCTCAATTTAATGATGGAGGAATTAGCTACTTAGCGGAGATTTGAACCCATTTGTCTACTCCGCTTTCACCTTGTCAATAGAGACTGATTGAGGGATGTCTTTTGACCTGTCCAGCCTGAATCTCCCGATCCAACGCCATGCACCGCAGTGGGAAGAATGGATCCATACGTCCCTGGACGCACTGACCCCTAAATTTATATCCAACCCTTATACCTTACAACCCTTACAATTTGGTAGGCGGGTATGAGTACCGCCGCCCCGGGGACCATTTATTGGATAACCAACATCCCTGCCTTTGGTCCACTCCAAGTCGTTCGCAACGTTTGGTGATTTTAAAGGGGTGTCCGGGTTCAAGGGGTGAGGCTTGTCTAGGACTTGGCGGTAGATGCGTTTGCCTAACTACTGCGTGGCAGGCCAGTTCAGGAAAGACTTGTTTAGGGAGACCTTTTAACTCTCGCAACCCACGATCTTGATTTAAACGTCCGTCAATCCTGGAAACACTGACCCCCAGATTTCTACCCACCCCTTACACTTTCTTCCTTCCCAGAATTTCTTCTTCTTCCTTTCACCAAAAAGACCCTCCACACAGCATCCCCAAAGATGACATAGGCCCCGAGGAAAATTGTTTTCCTCAGGGGGCCTTCTGCGTGTAGCTAATGTAAACAACAGCAAAAAATTACAACATTATTGCATTAAAAAAAAAAAAAATTCACTGCGAATGAGATTAAAAAGTCGTATCTTCCCCAAGCATAAACTTTTTAATAAAGTGTGTTTTATCGGAAGTGTCCTGCAGGTAAGTATGTTTCTGTATCTGTTTGTAAATAATAAAATTAGATAGAGCCTAAGATTAATGATAAATTGTAAAGCGCCCTTGAGGTGATTTTTCACAAAAACGGCGCTCTTTGAATTGTCCAATTATTATTATTATTATTATTAGAACTTGGGACCATTTGCAAACATTGATCAACGCTGATCGTTTGAATCAACCAATAAAAATCCAGCACCTTTTTATCAAATTTGTTAGTTTCGCCCCCAAAAATTAAATCTAAAAAATTATTCACAAAAAAAATCGCTACGAAAGGGTATTTTTCTGAATATAAACATAATTTTTTTTTTTCATCTAGAAACGTTGTGTATAATTTGATGAAAATACTAAAAACCCTCTTTGAGACAAAAACCAGAAACCTATTTGCGGCGACGAAAATAATGTCGCGCCATTATCATTTGACGCTCAGGGATCCAGTAATAACGTGAACAATTTATACCGTTTGATGTTTTAACCACCCGAAGGAATAAATACTAAGGGATGGTTCTAATCTGCGTCACTTACGACAACGACCGTGTACTCTGAATGATGCGGGTATTATGACGTAAAGATTTAGTCGTGTACATAATTCGCAGTACTTAAACTGCTTTTATTTGCCTGCTGTAATAAAGCTCTGCCGTATAACTGCGTATATTGCGTGTTGCTGTTTTACTTTTATTCGAGTAAGTACTGTAATAAAGTAGGGGTTGCTACGCTCTTAGATGGATTTATTTGTATTTCAAAGTATACTGACTTTTCACTCGTGTTTGGTTCTGAAACAGTCTTTTAAAAAAAAACTTAATCCATATTCCCCAAGTCCTTCATCAATCATGTATTCCTTTCTTTTCCTCCTTTCCTCAAAGTGTATACCAGGAAAAGAATACAGGAATACACCTACATGTGGAAAAGTTGAACAATATTGCCGCCCAAGTTTACATTACCTACTTGGGCAGTTGGATTTTCGTAGTGACATGTTTCACAACTTGCTCGTCAAAATATCGCAAATATTCGCAAAATTTCATTTTTTTATCAAATCAAAGTGTTCGTGGCTTAAACTTGGTGTTGTGCCGATATATTTGGAATCCAGGATCGATCTTGAAACGCCACAAAAAGCCGTCAAAGGTAAGAGACTTCCTCTCATATCCTATTTCCTAGGATCAAATTTCAAAACACAATTATTGGTCTTGATTTATCAAAAAAAGGATTTACAGTTCACACATTCTCGTGTCGCGGTATCGGCCGTGACAACACGTGTGTAACATTTCTGTTTTCACTTTCAAATTTGCTTACAAATAGAGCGTCGTTATTTATTACAAAGCACGACTTTTCTATTATTTTTGTAATAAGGAGTTCGTTCAAGCTTTCAAGGAAATTGACTTTTATTCGATTTTAAAGACGAAGATTACCATTTAAAATTTGATTACAGAGAAGGGTTAAAAAAGCGTAGATTTTCTGTATTCAATTGAACTCTTATGTCTGTCTGTCTATTGCCAGATGTTGTCATTACCAAAATGTATATACTAATGTAATTTTAATCCAAATTTCAAAGAATTTGTGGCAGTTTTTCGGTGTAGCAAGGAATTTTTGGCATTTTATGTGAAGGAAAAAATTTGTTGTATTGTGAAGCAAAGAATGTGTAACCTATTAATTATTGAAGCAAAGAATATGAAGAAAATAATTTCGAGCCGCCAAAGATTTGAAACGCCAAATTTAATACGAAGGGTTTGAAGGAAGTGCCTATCTTGAGTCAAAGAATTTGAAGCAAAAAATTGAGGCAAAACATTTTCACTTAGCATCAGTGAGGAGAGGTTCAAAGTGGGACAAAGTTTAAAAAATCTCTCTTCATTGCTACGATCTTATATGAAGTAATTATAAATATATAATGTAGTATTTGTTTTCAAAATAATAATAAAAGTTTATTCCAGAATGTGTGCAGGGGTAGTGCAATGTAATCGTCATCATCACTATTGGCTCTACAACCCCTGGTGGGTCTTGGCCTCCTCAAGCAATGGAATGCAATAGATTCCATATTTCGAAATAACAAAAGAAATATAAATAATAAGATGAGGTAAAAAGTAAATATTTGCACAGTGTTTTTCAATGCAGTTAATTGGTTTCGGTTTCAGTCTGTATTTGGAATCAGCATATTTTCTATTTCTGATGTATCTATGTCCTATGTTTTGAATCGAGCTTTTTATTTGAGATTATATTTAAATGTAATACTTAATGTTGTTGTGAATTTTAATGAGAGACTTTGACTTGGTATTATCTTCGTTATGTACATGTTTCTCTTACGTATTTATTATTGCTCTGTTCATACATATATAAAATATGCTCCCCTTTCGCTGCCATCTTTGTTCCCATTCCTGTGATGTTTTATTGCTAAAGGATAATATGTTTTTCGTAAATAAAAAAATGATAAATTATTAAAGATGAAGGACGTCAGTCGTTCAAGTATTAGTATGTATCGTTTTACCCCATGCTATTATACCATACTCAATAATAGATCGACAGACTTCAAAATAAATCATTTTCAAGTGTTGTAATCCGAGAAAGTTTCGTATCGTTCTGAAAAAATGCATAGTTTTTCTTGTTTTATTTGCAATTATTTGTGTGTGAAGATTTTATTTGAGATATGGATCAAGGGTGAGGCCGAGGTAAATTATTAACCGAGAATTTGAGTCGTTTAAGTGTTAGTAAGTGTCGTTTCTAAGAAATGAATATTGCCAACAGAGTTCACAGTGCAGAGTTCCTTGGGTATAATGGATATTGTTCATTGTGTTCCTTTTGTGCAATGTGCACGTTGGTGATAGAAATATCGCTTCAATTTGTATGGCGCTCTAAGAGCTGGCGTATATTGAATTCGAGGTATTGACTTGCGGAAACTTTATTAGTTTTGAAACGTTTCACGATTTTAATATCATTTGGCATCCATGGGGTATTATTTTTCTAGTCGATCAAGATCAGAAGACAGACTATTGATGGGAAACAAAAAATAATGTTTAATTAATGAAGACAATATTAGCGAAACTCAATAATCTGAAACAGAAAAATTGGACAAACATTGATGGCAGTGCTCAGATGAATTATCTCAGGTAGAGCACCGAAGCGGCAAGTCATAGGTTTTGGATTAGAGTATCAGATGCGACCGAATTTTTGTCCGATTTTTTTGTTTCAGATTTTCGATTGAGTTTCGCTAATATTGTCAATATTAGTTTTTCTAGTTGATCAAGATCAAAAGACAGACTATTTATTGGTGACAGCAAAAATAATAATGATTATTTCAAAAGCACAAATCAAGGGAGCAATGTTTTACGCATCCATTAAATCTTAACTTTTCATATACGCATCGTTGAGAAACTTGAAGAATTAAAACAAAACTATTTTTTACGGTTGATGTTGGTATCATGAGAAATTCTACAGCGTCATTTTCGTGAGAAAATCACCTCAGGACGCTTTACAACTTAATTTGTATATTTAACGAACACCTATCACTTAGACTTACAACTTCGATTTGTAAATAGTGGCTTATAAGTAAGATTGTTTTTGGTCAGTTCTAGTTAAGCTGACTAACAATCACCCCATTTCATCAGGCAGAGAGGACGGACCACCAAACAACTCGTTTTTGGCACACACTCTTTGCCTTCTATTATTTTACAAGTACCTGATCGTGCCATGTCTTCCTCGGGCGTCCCCGACTTCTACTATTCACATTTGCATCGCACTATTTTCTTCATGCCCAAACCATTTGAGGATCCCTTTCTCAATATTCGTCATTACGCTTACATCAGCCTTGCATTCTTTGCGGATCTCGACATTTCTCACACGATCATACATAGTTTAACCACTCAATCGTCTCAGGGATCTCATTTCAACAGCATTCAGTCTACTTTTATCCTTCCTCTGCCAGTTCCATGCCTCACTGCCACACATCGGGGTAGGTACCAGCACTTCATTGTGGATTGGTAGCTTCCCTTCTTTTAACTTTTTTTATTAGCGCCAATGGCATTCAATCCTCTATTAAGAGAATTATGTTCTATTCTTTCAATATGTCTATCAGTTTTCCCACATCTCGTAAACAAACTACCCAGATACACAAACTCATTCACCTGCTCCAAGTATTCATCATTAACAATTATGTTCCACACTATTTTCGTGCTTTCTCTTTCAAAAGAGAATTAGCTGCTTAAATCCACGTCATATCCTCCTTTATTTTTGATCCAGGCCTCTTCAAAATCCAACAAATCCTACAATCAAACCATTCCCAAAGATAAAACGATTGTTTGAAAATTAAAATTTTTGAATCAAAACATTTTAACGTATTTTCCCGAAGGCTGTATTTGGGCTAATAAATTTATTACTAAAATGATACCTAAAATATTCAATACCCACCTTTTACGAATATCATTCCATTTTAAACCTTAAAAAAATTGCAGCATTTAAAATGCCAATACCAGCCAAAAAATATGCAGCTTCCGTTTTAACAATTTATATTTTTTAATTGGACGTTTGCATTTTTTTGGCTTATGAAATTAGGTTTCAGTTCGATGGAGGCTGATTTGGGGCGAAAAAATGTATTTTTAACGACGCGGTATGAAAATTTATTTGAATTTATAACGAGAATAATGACATATTTTAATCGTCCAATAATGCCACCCAAGAATTTTTGACGATACGGTTCCCTTAATAAAACACAGTAAGAGAGCTCTTGTAAGATGAAACATTCAATTTCTTAAAAAGTAACGCAATTTATGACTAACATCGTTGTAAATACCTCTTGGGAAAGGTATAAACTTATTTATTTATTTATTTATTGTAAGCAACAAACAGCAATTTATATACAGGTGAGTTATACAAGAGGTTAAACATGAGGTAAGCCAAAACAGTTTCTTATGCTAATGTTGGTTATTATGATATAATATACAATTGTAATTGGTAATAACCATTAAATGAAAATGAAAATAACAACAACAAAAATATATATATATATATAAGTATATTAGAAGGAAGAAGGAATAAGAAAGGGCAAGGGGCAGAGGAAGGTGGGATGGGGACAGGAGATGCTCATGCTGTACCTTTTCTATAGTTGTGCATTAATTTAATTAACATTTGTGGTCGTACGTTTGACTTCGTTTCGGTATTTCACAAGAGTATTATTAAGAATATCGATATTGTTAAATTGCGTGTAATATTGCGCGCATATACGGGGGATTGGAGAATTTTTTCTAAGGTTGGTTCTGCACGCTGGCAAATGAAAAAAATGGTTTAGTCTGGTTGGCCTTGTAGGTATGTGAATTCTTAAATAATTTACGAGTTCAGGAGAGTCCAGGCCGTTATTCAGAATTTTGTATAAAAATATTTGATCAGATATTAATCTTCGTGTTTGAAGTGGAGTAAAGTTGTGAAATTTTAAGGATTCGGTATTATTTGCAAAGAGTAATTTGAATTTATAATTTATGTGTTTAAAAAAATTATTTTGTACAGTACTTATAACGATTGACGAATTACTTGATACTTACAACGATTGGCGTTTTTATTGAACTTCTAATGGCGTTCTTAGATTTTTTTGCTATTACGCTGAAGGATATTGGGTAAAATGTTATTAAAAAATGCAGGTCTTTATCTATTAAAATTACCGAAAGAATTACTGAAATACAACTTATTAATCTGTGATTGTCTTTTGACTCTTCTTCTTGCTGCCGAGTTGGGAATATATATGGGAAATTAGAGTTCAGCTTCTCTGCAGATCAAAACTAGCTTTCAGCCTGGAGGTAGGTTTTTCCTCAGAAGTATTATTATAAACTAGCTTATGCCCCCGGTTTCGCTCGCATGGCATAAGGGGGGTTGCCACTCCGCCTCCTCCACCTTCCCTCTCGTCACTCCACTCTCCCCATACCCCCCCCCTCCCCCCCATACTCCTCCACCAATCACTCCACCCACCCAATACCCCTCCCCCTTCACCTCCCCCCCACCCTCCTCCGTCCTCCGACCTTCCTTCCCTCCCCCCTCCCCATACCCCAACCCCCTCCACCCTCCTAATCATCCCCCTCCCCCCCGTCCTCCCTCTCACTTTCCACACATTCATTCCCGGTACATTCAGTTTTCAAACTGCTCGTGTGCCACCTATTACAATGTTTATACAAATTTCATAATGCCAGAGCTCAAGAGTAGTTTTGCACAAAATAACGAACAAAACCTTACCCACTGGACGACCTCCGTAGTCCAGTGGGTAAGACTCTTGACTCACAATCCGGAGGTCGCGGGTTCGAACCCGGCATGCGCAAATAAATTTTATGTGATTAATTTGTGTTATTTCACAATTAATTCATTTAAAATAATATATAATATATTTGCGGCATGTTCCAGAGTGGAAGATACTATCAGTATCGCCCTGGTGTAAGACCACCATTCAGAATTGAAACGTTGCTTGAAAATGGCTTAAGCCGTGTTTGATGACCAGATCTGAATAGCCAGGTACTTCCCAACCTTCCTCTTCCCCACCTCCTTCCCCTCCCCACTACCTTCAGCCTCACAACATACCCCAATTGGGGATGCCATAGTCTCACTGGCTCCAGACAGGAGCAGTTGAGATTCTTGTGCGGTATTCACTGTAAAAAAAAAAAAAATTATTCAATTTGTTGCAGTCGTTCGGAAGTTACGCGCATACAACATTTCGGCGATTGATTTTTAGAGTTGGATATTAACTACGACGCCAACAAAGCACTCTTTTCAGGGTAAATTGCCTAATTTAAAACAACGACAAAAAATCGTTTCCAAGGCGACTATTTGTTCGCTTTCTTCTGCAATAACTCGATTTTGTTAGGGACAGAAAACGTATGATAAATAATTTCATAACGCCACAGCTTATTCATAACGCCAGAGCTTACCAATATATATAGCTTATATTACTCGCAAATAATGTAGCTTTCTATTAGTGAAAGAATTTTTTAAATTCCATTCTGTATTTATTGCGTGAAAGAGTAACAAAAATCCATACATCTATACATCCATACAAACATTATGTTATAATAATCTAAATATTTTCAATAAGCATCCTACAGTTACTGGAGAATAAAGGTCCCAGTACTTAATAAAATCCGAATATCTCTGGAGAGAAGATTACAATTTCTTAATTATTGAAGCAAATGAATGAGATTTTTTTTTAATGTTCTTTGATTCCACAGAATCGAGTTTAAAAAAGTAGAATAAGTTTGAATAGGTGAAATTAATCGAATTATACGGAGAATCGTATCTAATTGTACTGTAAAAGCTGCTAACAATATCATCAGATTAATTTATTATCCTCGCTTTCACCAAAAAATTATTTAATATTTTATTCGTACGTTTATTCCTCACCCCGAGGTAAATTTAAATTATTATAAGGGAAAAATGAAATCACCCTTCTGGGATATATATTTTGGGAGAATTATTTATAACCGTCCTTATATTTGAAGTTTAAAGCGGCCATTTTACAAGGCGTAGCAAGATGTAGCACAAAGGTCGTATTTCGGAAATTCATGAGACTCTTCATTTTTATTTTTTAACGGACGCCATATTCGAAAAGCGGCCATTTTACCAGACAAATCTGACCTGATGTAGCACAAACTTACAAAGGTCGTCTTTCGGCAATTCACGAGGCTCGTCATTTTAATCGCCCGCGTAATGGCGGCCATCACGACGCGCGTAAAAACAATAGAGCGCCACCAATCACCTGTGACGGCGGCCATTAAAGGTGTTTGAACGGGGCCCATAAACAATGGGCCCCGAACACGTCTTCCCTGTTAAGTATTCCATGGTTCGTCTCGTGATGGAAGAATAAGAAGATGTGTTACATTTGACAGTTTTATTTATGTGAACTTTTTTTCCAAATGTAAAAATTGATATGGTTATAAATACTCGTATGTTAAGAACTAAATAAATAAATCGAAATATTGAATTGACAACGTTTTCGAAAAACAAGATATTGTGTTGTATTCTGTCTAAAATAGCTAAAATTTGAACTGATTTAAGAAACAGCCTTTTCAATTTATCGTTTAATATTGTCTTCAGTGATTAAATTAATTTAATTTGGTCACATACTGTGAAAAAAATCACATTCTTAATACAGCTTTTTTGCACTTCGCTGAAGAGTGAAATATTATATTGTCAGTGAAGTTTTGGTGATTTGTCTGCCGCAAGCATTTCTCAATAACTTTTATCTGAAATAACTTCGACTATGTTCAATAGGTAACTAAACCAAGAGCCAAATTCAACCCGCCAACATTTTCCGAGTCATCGTGAACTTAGTGGCAAAACGTGAAAAACAAAGAATTTAGTTTTAGACCTAACTATTAATGTGCCTAATGGGACCTAAAGGACCCGGAGCTGCATGAATGTGAAAAGTACAAATAATAAAACACATTGTAAAAAAATATCTCTATTTTCCCGGGGGGTTATCTATGATGAAAAAAGTGTGCGCCCATCATATCCAGATATGATGTGGGCAGTTTATATCATTTTTAAATCTTGTCTCTTGTCATGTATTTTGTACGTAAACATCTTGTATTAGGTCTGTACAATATATTTTTGAGCCCATACCTTTTAATGTATTTTCTTGATTTTATTTTTTATGCATTTCTATAGTCCATCATGGAGGATACTTTATTTTAACTTCTTTTTTTTCTATTTTTTTATTATTTTTTTTTATTTGTAAGAAACAAACAGCTTATATACATATAATAGACAGATAAATATACATGTAAACTGCAGTGAAGCCAAAATAGAACACCACCAGTACATAAATCAAATGAGTGGTTATAATAATTCATAAAATCTTATAAGACATGTTTCTGTGAAATATTTGTAAAGTGATTCTTCATATGATGTGTCTGTATGTTGCTTCTGTGAAATGTTTTTTAAAATTTTTCTTCATATATTGTGTTTGCATGTTGGGTTGGGTTGGGTTTAACTTTTCGAAAGTACCAATTGGCGATCCCTTAATGAGTTTTGATAACTCAAGGGAGTGCATCTTCGTTGTATGTTTTATTTAATAATTTATTTTTTTTAAATGACGTCGACTGGTTAAATAACCTCAGCATCCCACCTTGACCCTCCACCAACTTTAAATGACTCCTCAATTCCTGCTTCCTATGTTGCAGATAGGAAACAGATTGTGTCATATGGAGTATTCACATCTATTATTTTTCATCAGGTGTACCACATGGATCTAATTTAGGTCCACTGTAGTTTTCCATAATTAATAACTATATTTCACAAATTAAATGGTAAGCTTTGTGGTTGCTAGTATAGTTGGTATCTCTTTTTAATTCTCTTTGTAATATATATATATATATGTTATGATTAAGGTTTTCACGGGTGTAAGATGTAGAACAATTTTCTCGGTTTACCCGCGTAACGTAGTCCTTACAAGGACTTTTTAACTCCTGACGTTTCGGACAGATCACACTGTCCATCTTCAGAGGCCTTATGTCTTGAGTTTTTGTCTCAAACTGATAGCTTTCGCATGTCTGTTCGGTCCAAAAGCTAAAACTTAAGTGAGTGCAAGTCACTTCTTATGTCTAGAATTTTGATTTTATTTCTAGTCGAATCCTCAAAAGAAAAAAAAAGTCAAAGTTAAAAAGTCCTTGTAAGGACTACGTTACGCGGGTAAACCGAGAAAATTGTTCTACATATATATATATATATATATATATATATATATATATATATATATATATATATATATATATATATATATATTTATATTTATGTAAATAATTCTTTTTTCTAAATTTATTTGAAAAAATAATTTCAATGTTTCACAATTTTGTTATGTTTTTTTTTAAATAATAAATTGAATTATCTTGAAAAAAACCATTTATTGTGGCAAAGCTACGTCTTGCCGCTTGCTCTTGGGACAATATTTTTCATCCCAACAGAACACATGAACCCTTACGTTTATTATATCCTACCCTTCCCAAAATGCCGGCCGAAGAACGTCTGGTAAGAAAATACAGCGATAGAAAATAGATAGCTCCCTGGCGTAAGGCAGTTCTTGCAAAAATAAAGTGACTTAACTTAATGGCGTAATTCTAATCAAATATTTAAAGTGGCAGATAAGTTAGCCCTTTATAAGAATTAAGTTATGCCCAAAGTTGAGTTTTTGGCAAATTATTTTTACTAATAGTTCTTGATTTTAGACAACGTAAATAGTTTATTATTATTTTTTTTTAAATCTAGAGCCGTTGTTTATTTTTTGCGTTTATAAATCAAAACAAACAACATAATTATCTCGAGCGCAGTATTTCTTAATTTATTTTCCTTGGGTACGGTTTTCCGAAGAGATCAGTTTAAATTTTCGCACTAGATTCTGTTGAGGATGCTGCAGATGAAATTGCCACCCCTTTGTGAGATCGTGCCAGAGCGTCTTAATTAGTCGCCAAATCAGTTTCAGTGAAGGAGTCACTCCGCTTTATCTAGCTTCCCCATTCATCAGATAATTCTGCTCTCACGTTTTCATGTGAGGCGAGCTTAGGAAAGCACGAAGCTGGCATCATTAAAAATGTATAGCTTTTTGCGAGTACCTTCTGTTATATCCAAACATGAGCATGAGATTTTTCAATACCGCACTATAACATAATTTGCTAATACCACACAAATGTCCCAACTGTTCCCAATCGTCTGGGGCCACCGTCTGGAGGCATCCCCAATTGGGATATGTTTTAAGGCTAATTGTAGTGGGAAGGGAAAGAGACGAGGAAAAAAGAGATGAAAGAACCTGTCTATTCAAATCTGAACCCCTAGCACGGTCGTTCGATAAGGATTCCATAGATAACTTTTGGTAACTTCTCATCAATCCCTAGCATTACTGCAGGTCGACAACGAATAAATAAAAGTACACAATTTTTTTTCACAATAATCGCCATTCCCAATCAGTCTTAGTTGCATATTTTCAAATATCTCCAATGCTAAAAATATTTTCATAATGGGTGATTTAAATATCAACATAATACCGAGAAACCAACACCACCAAAGCCAAGACTATATTAACATGCTAGAATTTCACGAATTAGTGAGTACCATCAACTCACCAACAATAACGACAAATTGATCTATATCACGCACTGACCACATTATGGTAAAATCCAAAAAACTATCTAAGAGTATCGTAAAGAAATCAACGATTTTTTTATTTTTTTTTTTATTCGTAAAATGATTCATAAATTGCAATAAATTTTATACAATAATTAATTAATAATATATGTATTTGATTTACTCCCAAGCAGTTAATATAAGCAGGGCTTGTGTGTATGGGGGGTGTTATTATAGTGGTTTAATTTTTTTATTCAGTTTAAATTTTCGGTATAATTTTTGAGCAGAGTTTTAAATTTTTTTATGTTACTGTTCATGTTTCTGATTGTTTCAGGTAGTGAATTAAAAATTTTAACTCCGAGATATTTATGATTTAACTGTCCTATTATTATTTTACTATGACTTAAGTGTTCTTAATATATTCGACGTCAACCGTTGTCTGTACGTTTGCGATCTGTAGTTGTCCTAGGGAACGACGAGAAGTTACTGAAAGTTATCGATTCAATCCTTTTCGATCGACTGTGCCAGGGAGTCTGGTCACAAAACACGACAAGCCATTTCAAGCAACGTTTCAGTTCTGAATAGTGGTCTTTCACTAGGGAGTTATTGGAATAATGGAATATTCCATTCTGGAACGTGCCGCTAATTGTGGTACGATAAAAAAATAATTAAATTAAATTTACTTACGCATTTTGGAATTTGAATGCGCGACCTCCGGATTTGTAGTCCAAAGCCATGCCCTTCGACCACGCAGATCGTTAATTTATTTGTACAAATATTTTTCAGCTATTTCACACTTTTATCGGTAAAACAGTTAATTTCGTTGATTTGCATTCTTACCAAACCTATGTTAAGTACTTTACGTATATGACCAACTCTAAGTTTTATTAAACGTATAGGTAATTCATGGTGGCATAGATAAAACTAAAACGTTCATTTTTTTTCCATTCGGTTTCATGAAACTAAAATTGAATAATCTTTTGGAATGCAATAGGTACTTTTGCTTATAGTTTTTCATCACTATAAATTCTTGTTATTAATATACGTATATTCTGTTCACTAAGCGTTTGAGAGGACACCTCATTAGCTGAAAATTACAAGTTATAACTTCTTAAATACAATATAATTTACTGCGGTTTCTTGCGGAACGACGAAAAATTATCTTCATTCAGATAAAATGCCGAGTAGGTACCTTATAAAAAAGCAATCTATTTGCCCATCTATCAGATTCAAGTCACACCTCGGACCGTTTCTTCATCCGGCCTCGTATTAGGTATGTTTAATTATTCAACGGCTCTTCCTGGAATGAATTTCTTTTATTATTTTTATTCTGTGGCATTACTATCACTGAATTACCTGGGTAACACCTGGTCCTTTGTGTAATATAAGTCACTTGCATAAGTTGTCACCAATCTCACATTTTTTGTTTATTTGTCAGTTATGTATTTGGCCAACGCCTAAAATGTTCTACACACATAAACATACTCAAAAGACATAGAGTGGAAACCATCATACTAAACGAAGACGTATCCTAAATAAAGATTTACTCCTTAACACGTAGTACCTTTCCTTCTGGCCATCAATAATACAATACGGCATTATAGAATTGGGTGGAACTTATAAAAAACTAATTTTAATACTGGCAATATTCATTTAGTTTAGTTCATGATTTAACAATTTCAAATTAAATTTTCGCAAAAATAATGCGGTTTCAAACATAATTACTAAGGTTATTATTATACGTTTGTTACAATGTCGTCAAAAATGTCTAATCATTATACGATCACTAAGTAATTACAGTATGAAATAATCCTCATAAATAACACACAAAGAGAGATCCTCTGTCGAGGCCGGAACAAAAATCTAATATACGGAGAAAAATAGCCTTCTTTAATCATATTTTTAATAGGAATATGTCAACTTGCCAGGATAGTCCGCTTGAATTATGAATGCCAATTACTGAAGTATTCATCGTTCCTCCTTCTTTTCTTCTTCACAGGAAGCGGGTGTGGGAGACTGGAGAGGAACCCGAAAACTGAAGAGGAGTATTATGACAGGATCCAGGAGAAGAACATCGAAGAGCCACTCTCACAAATATCCGGTAGGTAATTTCTAATGAATATTGTATGGGCTTTGATGCTGAGGTCATGCATTATTTACTGAAATGGGATTCAACAGCGCGGTGGTGTATTAGTGTTTCACAAATGAAAAATATGGACCCTTAAAAATGTGTGGAAAAATTTTAATAATATTTTGCTAATTTATATAGCGCCGTTTTCGCGAAAAATCACCTCAAGGGCGCTGAGCATTTGTTTTATATTTCTGATCGTTGCACTAACAATGCATCGTAGAATATTTACTTTTATAATAATTAAATTTATTTTTATTTTATTTTATTTTATTTGGAAAACCAACAGTTACATTATTTACTTAGGTGTATTTACATATGTATATGTTATTGAACCAATAATAGGTTTTCACTGGTGTGTATTAATTAGAGAGACTAAAAAATTATAAAAGTTATAATAGCTTATTGGGATGGGATGGTGGGCGGGAGGGGAGGGGGACGGATCTAATCTGGGAGTGAATAAGTTATTTGTATAGGAGTATAATAGTTTGTATATGTTTAGAAGTTATTTATTGTTTATTTTTTTTAGAATTTGGGGTGCTGTGTTGAATAAGTCGAATTCATTGTATGAATTGTTAAAAAAGTGTGAAACGCGGTTAATGAATGTGTTTTGTTTAGAGTTAGTATTGCATCGAGGTGTGTTAAGTGTGTGATTTAGTCTAGTTTGTCTGGTGGGCACTCTTAATTGAATTCTCTCAAGTAATTCCGGGCAATCTATCGCAGAGGTGGCTATCTTTTGCAAGAATATTACGTCTGCAGAATTTCTACGATTTTCTAGTGACGATATTTTGAAAAACGTGGCTGACTCCACATAACTTAGATGAGGACGATATCCCCGAAAATCAAGGTATCGTAGAAAACGATTTTGTATTTTCTCAATCCTTTCTATGCATGTTGTGTACCTGGGATTCCAGACTTGAGAGGCGTACTCCAGAGAACTGCGTACATACGCAAAGTACAGCATTTTCATAGTGTTTACCTTTTTAAAGTGTTTGCCGATTCTGAGTATGAAGCCAAGTACCTTAGAAGCTTTTGCAACTATGGATTCGATATGTCGGTCAAAAAGTAATTTTGGGTCTAGCACTACTCCCAGATCTTTGGCCTCCATCATTTTTTTAAGTATTGTGCCGTTAAAGGAATAATCAAAAGAAATGGCATTTTTGTTTCGGGTAAAGCTGATGACGCCGCATTTTTTAACATTTATTTGAAGGTTGTGTTGTGTGCAGTAGCTATTTAGGCAATTTAAATCTTCTTGTACGCGTGTTCAGTCATTGGTACTTGTAACAGGAGAGAATATTTTCATGTCGTCTGCGTATAATAACGTTCTGGAGTGGAGAAAACATTTTCCAATGTCATTAATGTATATATTGAAGAGCAATTGTCCCAATAATGACCCTTGGGGTACTCCTGACGGTACGGTTACCCAATTCAATTTATAGCCACCGACGACCACTGCTTGGCTGCGATTTTTCAAATACGACGAGCGCCATCTGAGGAGATCTCCGTGTACGCCGATTAGTGAAAGTTTAGTCAACAAAACATCATGGATTACTAAATCAAAGGCTTTGCTATAGTCTGTATATATTGCATCTACCTGTACGCGTTGGTCCATATTGTCTTGTAAGATTTCGACAAATGCCGTTAGGTTAGTGGTAGTAGATTTTTCTTTCATAAATCCATGCTGATTGTTGTTAAGTGACGATCTCAAGGCTGTAAACATCTGGTCGTACACATTTTTTTCGAAAACTTTACTGAAAATGCAGAGCTTTGATATGGGCCTATAATTTTCAACGTCAGATTTTTGGCCGTTCTTGAAAATGGGAGTTACAAATGCAGTTTTCCAAGTGTTTGGCACAATTCCCTCATTAAGGGAGCGACTAAAAATTATGAATAATGGTTTAGAAAGGCTGCGCGCACATTTGCTTATGAAGAAAGGGGGTATTTTATCTGGGCCTGCGCTTTTATTGGGATCTAAATTTTCAAGTTGTTTCTGTATGTAATGCTGGTTGATTTCAATATTATGAATGCTAGCAATACAGGGCTCACTGGTGTAGTCTGGCAGGATCTGGTTAATCCGAGCATTATTATTGTAGACTGAAGTGAAATATTTAGAGAATAAGTTGCAGATATCAGATCCATTTTCAGCTTTTTCGTCTTTGAACATCATGGTATTCGGAACGCCATGGGATTCGGAGTTTGACTTAATTTAATTCCATATTTTTTTTGGATCGGAGGATGTATCATGTTCTATTTTAAGTAAGTATTTATTATGGCATTCCCAGTTAAGTTTTTTGTGACGTGATCTTAGTAGAGAGAAAGTGGCATAGTCAGAAGGGTTTTTATATGTCTTGAACTTTTTAAAGTATTTATATTTTTCTGTTGTTAATTTGATAAGGGCAGAGTTATACCATGGCGGGTATTTCGAATTCCTACATAATTTCATAGGAATATGGGCGTCTATAAGATTATTTAATTGCATATCTGTAAAAAGCCTTTTCTCTGTGGCTTAGCATAGTTAAAATATAAACGACCCGTTTGATAGCCTCTACTATATTAACAAACGGATTATCCTTAATCATTAAAGCACAGGTGTCAGGTGAAAATTCTGTCCTTATTCTATCGGCATTTCAATGGAAGGTGCTCCGACGTACTGGCGTCAATGATTCCTTGGCCCTGAGGAAAATATGTCATCTTTGAGGACGCTGTGTGGAGGGTCTTTTTAGGAAAGAAGGAGAGGAATTCTGGCAAGGTAAAGGGTATTTATTAGGGATGGGTAGGAATCTGGGGGTCAGTGTGTCCAAGAGTGACGGACGTATGAATCCATCCCTCGCACTGCGGTGCAAGGCGATGTTACGAGAGAGCACGGCTGGAGAAGTCAAAGGGACTCTTTCAACCTTTCTCTCACGATCTGGCCTGCCATCCAGCTGGTGGGCAGACTCATCCACCGCCAAAACCCGGACAAACCTCACACTATGAACCCGGGCACCCCTACTAAGTCACCCCGATTCGTTCTTGAGTTCAACAGCTGCCTGTGGAAATATTTGCCGGCTTCTGTGTTTCCTCCCTCCTCCAACATTCACTCCTTCCTTTCCACAAAAAGATCCTCCACACAGCATCTCCAAAGTTGACGTAGGCTGACGGCATCCGTGATCAAGGGGGTAAGGCTCTCGACTAGCTATCTGAAGGTCGCGGGTTGATTTTTTATTTGCTATTATGTCGCACTTTAATCATTTAAAATAATATAAAACATATTTACTTGGAGATACTCTTAGTACCGCCCTAGTGTGAGAAGACCACCATTTTGGAACTCGCCAGTTTCCTCTTCCCCATCTCCTTCCCTTCTTGTTTACTACCGTCAGCCTCACTCAGATGAAACTAAATAGCGACACTGAAAAGAGACAAACACGTACAGTCATGGGATTTAGCCTGCGATAGAATGAGATAGACTAATCGGTCTCCTCTTTGTGCGGTGCTTCGTAGCTTCCCCACACTTGTCTACTTTAGTTTACTGAAGGTTTGACTTCTACCGCGTTTGAATTGTACGCTCTGAATTTTTGTTTGTTTTGTATTTAATTGTTGACTTTTTAAAATCGGGAAAATTCTGTGTTGTACGAGGGCCCATTCATATTTTTTTAATGTAAATCCCGCCCAAGAGTCCCAATAACTGTACGGAGCCAGTGAGACATAGTTAGGCCGAAGGTAGTGGATAGTGGAATCAGATGATAACGAGGATCTTTTTTATTCAGATCTTGACACAAAACATGGCTAAAGCCATTATAAGCTATATTTAGATTGCCAATTGGGATATATTGTGATGCTGAAGGCAGTACTGAAGGGAAGGAGATGGGAATGAGGATGGGTGGAAAGAGTTTAGCTATTCAGACCTGGCTATCAAACTCGGTTAAAGCCATTACAAGTAACATTCCGATTCCGAATTGTGGTCTTTTACCAGGGCGATACTGAGACTGTGCACCTACTTTTATAACTCTTTGTCGATTATTCGATGATCGTGGGATCAATGGTGAATTCCTGAATAAATTAACATTTTTTAATCAAAATTTTGCATCTCTTAAATGCCTGATATTTTTCTCCCTAGTGGATTAAATCATTTTTAATTTTACATTCCAACCGAGTTCCAATAGTATAAGGGAATTTCAAATTTACATAATTTGATAGCCTTCCCGTCTAAATGAACATATCTTTTATACCTAACAAAAAATTACATGGCTCAAATAATTTTAATAATAGTTTGCACGAAATGAAAATAGTTTATAGTTTTACATAATCATGTTTGAGATTAATTCAAATGGTCAGTAAAGTTGGCAGGGCGAGTGCAGAAGTTCCGTGTTAATTTAAGGTACAGAACCGGGCAAATTTAAAGTGGATCTCATCATGCATGCGCCATGAGTATTGAAGAAGCAATAGTTAGTTTTAAAATTTATAATAGATATTCTACAGTTTAAATTAATGTGGATGCATCTAAAAGTGCCCAGGAGAATAATAAGTACTATCAGTTAAAATCAGCTCTACAGGTTTTTACTGTTACTGCTGTTACCCAGTTTCTTGGATTCACTGGGATCCAATGACAGCTAGTCACCGGGACAAAGTAACCGTGACAGGCAATGACTTCGTATGTAATATAAATAGACGCGTGGTATTATTATTCACAACTGTCCCTTACAATAATAATCATATTGTTGCCAATCTCTTTATTTCTGGAGAGATTCATGAAGTTACATTTGGAAGGCGGGAATGGGTACCGCTGCCCCGGGAACCTTTATTGGATAACCAACATCTCTGCCATAAAATCAAAATCAAAATCATTTATTGTACAAAATTTTCATTTAGTACAAAAGGTATAACTTATAGGTACCTATATCCTATTTCTTCCAGTTAACCTTACATGTTATACAGATATGAACACAAATGAAATATAAATATAAAAGTGGTGTGATACAAAGTGAATTTGTTTTAATTTATTATATAAACATAAATATAAAAACAGTTGTACCTATTGTTACGTATCGACGGGCTCGAACCGCCTGATTACGAACTTATAACAAATTTGAAATTAAATAACACAATGTTCAAGACTCAACAACAATGGTTCAATTTAAATACTTACCAAAACCAAATTATAATACAAACCTCGGCTAGCTCCTCCCAGGGATATTGTGTTCTCAATTCGATCGGATTTGATTCAAAACGATCGTCGCTTCATTTATTGAATAAAGATAGGGTTTAATAAATTAGAAGATCTCTTGTCGCTTTAAAATAATTTGTGAATTTATTAATGACTCGACGCTTCTAGGAAAAGCTTTTAATCTCTTTGTGAACTCAAGGTTAATGATTCTAAAATATAATAAACGGGTTGAATGATAACACATAATAATATAAGTTGTACGTACGTTAACCCGTCTCGGGTTTCATCTGGGCAGAGAACCTCGTCCGGAAACACCACTGAGTTGATTTAGCTATATAAAACTTAACTATATTTTAAATATCGTGTTCCAACAAACGCTGAAACCAAAAGGATCTAGGCGGCCCCGGCCAAAATGCGAAAGACCGACTCATAGCGCAGTTAAAACCAGAAGAACCCCCCAGAAGCCCGCAGATCGCAGCCCCCTGGCTGACCGCCACGCTCCTCCCACCGAATTCTTAGCCAATCAGAAGATCTAGCCAATGTTGCAAGCTTTTGACAACAATTATTAAATATTTAGTACCTGATGACGGAAATAATCATATAGGGGTGGGAAGTTAAAATTCAAGAAAGCACTTCATGACACATCCCCGAAAACACCAGGAAAAAACCGCCGTTGTAACGAAGGTTTTTTGAATCTAAACCCTTCAAAGAATTTCCTCGATAAACTTTACAAAAAAAAAAAATCGTTCACATAGAGATTCAGCATTAAAAACCTAGGCAAAAAGTAGTACAGTTTACAATAAGTTATATAGTTTACAATTTATATAAAATATCAAATAGACAGCAAAATCAACACGTCGAAGTGGCCTGGCAGGAACTTTGTTACCCGCAACTTCCTAGGTAGCGCAAGTCAGTGTGTAATGTCCATCGGGGCGTCTAGAGGAATAGTCAGGTTCCTCAGCAGGAGAGAAATGTCAACATGGAACAAAATAACAAAATTATTAGAAAGGTACAAACACTTAGGCATCAAGGCACATAGAGTAAACAAAATTATCTGAACAGTAATGTATAAGCAACAAGAGATCAAAGCGTAAGGTAACTCCACATTAGATGTCGTGATGTATGTATTGACATATCGTAGAACAAAAAGCACATTTAACCCCCTTTTAAAGAACAGGTAATGGCTCAGTTAAGTCAGTATCCACTTTTTAACAGTACGGATTGCTGGTTAATGACATATTAAAACAAAACAGATAACAAAATAGACAACAAAACTCAAAGTCCTTTAGTGACCCACATAGTGTCAGAAATCTTACAAGATTCCGACGTAGGTATAATTTAGGACAACAGCTGAAAAAAATTTAGCGCTAATTGGAACACCGCAGTGATCCCCCTTAAAATTAAACTGTCAGCAGAAACGGGTAGACTCCAAGATTTCTTTGACACACATTAATAATACCTCAGGTTTTATCACATTCACTGCAATATAATTGTCGTCGATATATCGCGTTTTAAGGCAATATTTGAAGTTATTGTAGTCAGCGCATTATACTATTTTTTTAATGATGACAACAATAATTTAAAGTTATTATTTTAGTCAGCGCATTAGAGTATTTTTTTAATGATGACAAAAATAATAATAATGAAATAATAATTCAGAAGTCAGGGACTTTTCCACTTCATTTACGCGGGCTGTGCCGCGGGGCGCCAGCTAGTTTTTTCCCGGAACGAGCAAACTATCAAATCGCAATTATTAATCACCAACGACATTCATTCTCGAGCTTGAAAGAGAGGTGAAAATAATAGCAAGCAGAGGCTAGTTATATATGAAATACAATACGAATGTCGAATGATGTACATGAATAGTTATAAAATACAAGTGTAGTGTGTATGTAAGGTGTGTACACACTGCTTTCAAATAGGAAAACAGTGTCAAGGTTAGTGTATGTGTGAGTGGCGAATGTTAGTGGTTATCACATTCGGTTAATTACTCCGAAGCGATTGTAATGTACGTGTATGCACTATCCCAAAAGCGTCCTTTCGAAAACAGCACGATGAGTGTAGGTATGTGTGGAAGGGTGTGGTGTCAATTTCATATCTTATTTTCACAATACGTTGATTTCTCCGGTTCCTACAAAACCATTTGAGTGATAAATCAGTCAAAATACGATTCACGTCCGTCGCTTAGCGCGAAACTCTACTCAAACAAATAAATTTCAAAATTATTTGAAGAAATAATTTTCCACTTGGCTAAGATGGATTCCATCTTGATTTTCTTTGAATAACTATTTTCTAATTGGTATGGGCCAACATTATAGTTGCATTCCATCTTGATCTTCTTCTATCAACTTATCAAATATCTGTAAATAAGTTCGTTCCTTTTCTTTATTATTTCAAATAATAACTTTAATTTCAAGTAACATCTATTGATTTCTATGCAATCAATCTACACCGTTAGTTGAATAAATCTAGACACTTGTTCTATCCTGAGCAAAATCTCGAAAATCAAAAGTAATAATCGAACCCACTATCACTTTTCCGTAAAATAATTAATTAATAGTAATACCTATACATTAATATTAACAGATACCGATTATATCCATCTATTTAAAAAATAGCTATCGTACTTCCGTTACATAGACTTCGTTGTCGTATCAATTTGTTGTTGCGGGCATGGGTACCGCTGCCCCGGAACTATCTATTGTATAACCAGCGCCTCAGTTATAGGTAATCCTCTTAAGGGATTCGCTACATTTGGATGTTGCTTTATTCGCTACGAGTACCTGAGTCCATATGGGGTAAAATCGGACTGGGTGTCTAGACTACCTGCCGTCGAACCGTAATTTGGAGAAAGGAATTCCTATGTCTGTCACTCCTGGACACTGACTACTAAATTTATATCCGCCCCTCATCCCTCTTTCCTTCCTCTCCTTCCTTTCCTTAAAGGGCACTCCACACAGTATCCCCTAAAATATCATAGGCACAAACATATTTATCTAATCGTTAATAGGTTTCTACTCTTCCATAGAGAGATCGGCATGGTTACGGAGATATTTAATTTCGCAAGGAATCGAACCCGCGACTGAATTTTGAAGTAAGGTAATTACGTCGGAGTGCGTTGCATTATTATCATTCCAGATTCGAACTGGTAGGTATTTATATCCCATAAGGAAGGCGGTATCATTGAACACTAAAAATTATATCTCACTGGTAAATCACGAGTATTGAACTCGATTAAATTTTTTTTTTGCGTTCGTTTTTTTTTTTTAACTGTTAAAAATCTATGTTTAAATAGGTAAATACTATTTTACCACTCTAAATCATCAGCTCGTTTCAACGAAAATAACGCTAAAATATGGTCTCACCACACTCTGAGACTGGTCAATTTCTGTTTCAAACTAATGGCCGTTATTCTAAAAATAATCGCATCTACTAGGTAGGTACTTTCAGATATTTGAAATAAATTCTTTGCCTATGAAAAAAGACAATAGTTATTGTCTCCAAAGGAACCCAACATACAATCGTTCCTCCCGCTACCCGGTGATAAAACGAACCTTAAATTTTATGAAGGTCTCCAAAAAATATTTTGAAGAATTCTACCTGCTTTTAGGTGCCTGCACCCCGACCATTTAACTTTTGTAAAATTTTAAACTCGAATATGGCAAGTAAATTACGTCGATTTAAAATTATTCAAATATATTTAAAACCTATGTCAAGCAAACTAAACTTGAGGTCACACAATTTAAATTGGCGTGCTATGCGAGCGGCACTTACTAAAGGAAAATTTGTTAACCCATTTGCTTGTTTAGGAATAAATACATCCCAAAACACGTAATCGCGTTATACTTTCATAAGACCAAAAACGTCCCGAGCGACCTTACATTTTAAAAGCTATATAGCTTCAATATCTCTCTTCTTCTCATGCAAACATATGTATTTTTCTTTTAACCAGAAAGAGAACGAAATAATGCTTCTTATTGTCTTTGAGATATGAAAGTTATCTTGCATAGATATTTTACAATCTCAATCCAAAATGACGGTTTTAGAATTTACGCGCAAAATCCAGGCTTCCGATTTGTGAGGTGCAAATATATTGAACCAAGCAGACGGGTTAAAGAACTAACTAACAAATAACCACAACGCCGTTTTTTAGCAGAAGATCACAATATGCACCAAATATGGCTAAATCCATTTCAAGCAAGGCTTAAATTCCGAATTGTGGTTTTACTCGAATTTCACTATCTCCCTTTTTGAGCGGGTATACCGTACCTTCAATGCATTTACCTACGCTAGCAGATTTTAATCTGAGGTATCTAATTCTGAGATTTCCGGTAACCATTTTGTTTCAAGAATCGCGTAAAACAAAACGAATCTTTTCAAAATACGGCATGACTAAATATTTACCGGTCAAAAACACGTGGTGATTTGAGATGCTTCCAAAATGGCGGCTGTTAACGACAAAAACTTGATTTAAACGATCGAAAACACGTGGAGATTTGAGATGTTTCCAAAATGGTGGCTGTTAACGACAAAAAACTTGATTTAAACGATCCAAAACACGTGGCGGTTTTTTTTTCAATCCGGAGATGCGGCCGACAAGATGGCAGATCATTAAAACACGCGTGAACTTTTTTAAATACTTCTCGAACACTTGATATACCGGCGGTTGAAAAAACACGTGGATCAAAATGGCGGCGTTTGCAAACACGCTTGAACTTTTTAAAACTATTCACAATCACTTATTTAGCTATACATTTAAAGGGGAAAAATTATTATTATTTACATATTTATACATACATCACGAAAAACAGCATGGAGTTTATGAAAAAAATCAAGGAAAGCGACATATCATAATGAACCAAATCTAGCTCCACGTTGAAAGGCGTCAGTGTTACGTATCGACGGGCTCGAACCGCCTGATTACGAACTTATAACAAATTTGAAATTAAATAACACAATGTTCAAGACTCAACAACAATGGTTCAATTTAAATACTTACCAAAACCAAATTATAATACAAACCTCGGCTAGCTCCTCCCAGGGATATTGTGTTCTCAATTCGATCGGATTTGATTCAAAACGATCGTCGCTTCATTTATTGAATAAAGATAGGGTTTAATAAATTAGAAGATCTCTTGTCGCTTTAAAATAATTTGTGAATTTATTAATGACTCGACGCTTCTAGGAAAAGCTTTTAATCTCTTTGTGAACTCAAGGTTAATGATTCTAAAATATAATAAACGGGTTGAATGATAACACATAATAATATAAGTTGTACGTACGTTAACCCGTCTCGGGTTTCATCTGGGCAGAGAACCTCGTCCGGAAACACCATTGAGTTGATTTAGCTATATAAAACTTAACTATATTTTAAATATCGTGTTCCAACAAACGCTGAAACCAAAAGGATCTAGGCGGCCCCGGCCAAAATGCGAAAGACCGACCCATAGCGCAGTTAAAACCAGAAGAACCCCCCAGAAGCCCGCAGATCGCAGCCCCCTGGCTGACCGCCACGCTCCTCCCACCGAATTCTTAGCCAATCAGAAGATCTAGCCAATGTTGCAAGCTGTTGACAACAATTATTAAATATTTAGTACCTGATGACGGAAATAATCATATAGGGGTGGGAAGTTAAAATTCAAGAAAGCACTTCATGACACTATGTAAGGTATTCATTTAATGTGTAATGAGACCTGTTCAGAAGGAATGTTTTTAGTGATGACTTAAATCTGAGTGTATCTTGTATTTGTTTAATATCATGTGGAAGGTTGTTGTATACTTTAATGGCCATGTAAAAGGGTCCTTTTTGGAAAATTGTTTTGTTTGCTTTTGGTATTAATAAATTTATGTGTAGAGTTTTTTTGTGGAAACTTTTCTGGAGATGATCGCACTTACATGCATAACTCCATTATATATATATGTCGGTGACTGTAAGAATTTTCAAATTTTTACATATAGGTCTACATGAATTCCGATTAGCAGAGTTTGTCATTTTTCTTATACATCTTTTTTGGATGATAAAAACATCTTTGGCGTTTACTGAGTTTTCCCAAAAGATAATTCCGTATTTTATTATTGAATATACATAACCATAGTATGCGGCCATTGCCGATTCGATGTTTAATATATTTCTCAGTGTACCTAGAACAAAAGAAAAGCTATTGATTTTGGCTACTATTTTGGATACATGTTATTTCCAGTTTATATTTGAGTCTAGTTGTATTCCCAGCAGTGAACAAGTTTGGGAAGGTTCGATAATATTATTATTGAAGTTTACATTTATGTTTATAGGTGTAGCTTGCACTGGACAAAATTGTAAAACTTGAGTTTTGTTAGTGTTGAGTGACTGATTTTGTGATAACAGCCAATTTGCTATTGATTGACAAGTCTCGTTAATATGTTTATTAAATTCGTCAACGTCTCCATTACATTCAAACAACAAAGCAGTGTCATCAGCAAACATTGAACATTCTGTGCCAGCAACAATTGGAAGTTCGTTTATGTATATAAGGAACAGGAGGGGCCCAAGAATGCTTCCTTGAGGCACACCCTTGTTGATTGTTCTCCATTTGGATTCTACCATGTACTGCATCATTTTTTCGTCAATGTTTGAAATTTGAACTTTTTGTTTACGATTTATTAGGTACGATTCAAACCATTTTAATGCTAAACCTCTTATACCCACGTGTTCAAGTTTAATTAGAAGAAGCTTATGATCAACATTGTCGAATGCTTTTGAGAGGTCGAGAAAAATACCTTGCTGGTTTTTTTTGCTAACATTAATACTTTCCAGAATTTGGTTCAAGAAATTGAAGACTGTTTGTGTTGTCGAACGGCCTTTACGGAATCCAAATTGTTGTGGACATATTATCTTAAAGTTTTCGAGAAAGTTGTAAATGCGATTGTACATTCTCTCTCAAATATTTTTGAAAAATTTTGTAATAAGGATATTGGTCTATAATTTGAGATTTCCTGTTTGGGACCCTTTTTATATAAAGGTACAATAATAGGTTGTTTTAGGTGTTCTGGGAAGGTTCCTGATTCAAAATATTTGTTAATTAATATTTCCAACGGGTAACTCAACGCTTCTGCACTTGCTTTTATAATTTTTATAGGGCCTTTCTCAATGCTGACACTGCTTTTATCTTTCAGTTTTACGATAATTCTGATAATTTCCTCCTTGCTTACAGGCGCTATAAAGAATGATCGAGACTGTTTGTTTGTGACTGTGTTAGCAGATTGTGTACGTTGAGATGTGTTTTGTGGTGGTAGCGAAGGTGCAAAGAAAGTATTAAATTCATTTGCAATGTTTTCTGGTTCTGATACCATGGTATCATTTATTTAAAGACAGACTTTTGGCTTAATTTTAGATTTTAAATTATTTGAGTTCTCTTTTATTATGTTCCATGATGTTTTGGTTTTATTCTGCGCATTTTGAATGCGTTTACTATTGTAATTTCGTTTAGCTACTTGTTTTACTTTACTGAGAACTTTTTTGTATAGTTTGTAATGGTTTATGATTGACAGGTCATTTGTGTTATTTTGTTTTATGTATAGATGTCTTTTTTGTGTAATAGATATTTTAATACCAGGTGTTATCCAAATTATTTGGCGTTTTTGGGGATAACTATGTTATTTAAAGGCGAAAAAAAGTTTCATACCCTCATTTACTTTATTAATGAAGTACTCATAACTGTCATCAATGGATTCAAACGATTTTAATATATCCCAACATATTCCTGATAAGTAATTGTTAATTTTTTTTGTATTTTCTTTATTAAATAATTGTTTTTTTGCATACCAAGTTTGTTTTATATTATTTTCTGTTTTTATGTGCATTAACTGTGCCATGTGATCTGATACAGCTAATTCTGTGACTTCCCATGTGTAAGAGCTTTTTGGTATATTTGTACATATACAAATATACTTGGGGTAATACCACTTGGGGTGACCTATATGTACATATATAGGTCACCCCAAGTCGTTCGCTACGTTTGGTGATTAAGCAGGGGTGCCCGGGTTCATGGAGTGAGGTTTGTATAGATCTTGGAGGTGGATGACCAAGATACACTGAACCCCAGATTCCTACCCATCCCTTAAACCCTTTTTCTTCCCAGATCTCTCCTCTCCTTCCTTTAACCCTTAAAAAAACCCTCCACACAGCATCCCCAAAGATGACATAGGCCCTGAGGGAAATTGTTTTCCTCACGGCCTTCTGTGTGGAACTCATGTAAAAAAAAAAGTTACAAATCGAGTAGTACCTACTTACGCCTGCCAGGGGATGCTAATCACGCGATCTGTTAACGGAAGTAGCGCCACCTTTTGGCATTGCTTTAATTCGGTTCAAAAGTAAATTTGTATACAAACACCAAGTACGTAAACGGTTTTGCGTACGACGCGGCTTAAATTTCAACCGTACAGTCTCTAGTCTATTAATACTGTTTGATGACGAGAAATTCTGTCTTTTTTTTCAGTAATTTATGAACACTTCATTGCTCGCAGTAGTCATGTAGATTACCAAGTCCTTGAGGCATCTTTCTCTTCTATCTATTCAATCAATCTTCCTCTGGATTATCACTTAAGTAATCTTGTATTTTTCATTGTCCAAGATGTTGGAATTATCTTATTTTAATTGGTAGTACAATTTTACAAAAAAAAACCTTGATCATTTGTTGGATGTGTTCAAAAAAGTTTGACCTATCAGTTCAGGGTATTTTGAGAATGCTCCTATAATGTGCAGATGGATTAAAATCAATATATTGTTTATATAAACCATTATTTTCAGCGCCCTTGGGAATATTTTCCACAACAATGGCGTTGTACAAATTATCAAATTGTTGACAAACCAATTACCATCTCTATACATAGACGCAGCGTGGGCATGCTGAGTTTGTTTTTGAAGGATCATTGATCTCCAGTGAACCGGTGCACGTTTGCGAAAGTCGACGGACATGAGCGGAACAATCGTTCACATGTTCAAGGATGGCTTCAGGGATGGTTTCTTTGGCTCGTTTTTGTATAAGTCGGCTTGTATGTGGAACGGGCTACCGGCATATTTTCTCGGAATATGTCATCTTTGGAGATGCTGTGTGGACGGTCTTTTTAGGGAAAGGAAGAAGTTCTGAGAAGGAAAAAGATATGAGGGGTGGTATTAGGGAGTGATGAACATGTGAATCCATCCCTCTCATTGCGGTGCAAGGCGATTGGTCGAGAGAGTCGGGCTGGAGAGGTCAAAAGATCTTCCTTAACCAGTTTCTCCCGATCCGGCCCGCCACACAGTAGGTGGGCAAAAGACCTAGAGAAACCTCACCCCATGTACCCGGGCCCCCCTTCTAAGTCACCACACGTAGAGAATCCAGCAAATAGTTTCCGGGGCAGCGGTGCCCATACCCGCCTTCCAAATTAATCTGTTTTCCTCCTTCATATAATTCGGGCCTCTTCAAGACCTGCCTTAAGGCGCCGTATGCCCGATCAAAAAGAAGAAGATGGAGATATATGTAATTACGAAGTTGGAGGGAGCGCGCTAATATTTTAAACGATAGAATTGAAGCGAAAATTGTGAATTTTTTTAATAAAACACGACTCGTTTAAAATAGAGCAAAAATCTCTTAGGGGCTGTCCAAAACAGCATTTAAAGAAACACTATGAATTTTTTCATACGTATAAATTGTAAAATAACTGAAACAAACGTGAATATTATAATTTTCGGAGCGTACTTTGCGATTCGGCATGGGGAATGTATAGATATTACCTTCAAAAATGACATATTTTTTAAGAGCTTAAAAATTTCAAATGTTTATGTAAGAAATCGGTATAAAATAAATAAATAAATAAATAAGTGTTTATTCCAGTATGTGGGGAGGAGAGTGCAATCCCACACATTCCATAAGGGTAATATACACATACATGTACAAAGTATTTGAAAAGAAAAAAAAGAAAAAGAAGGTGGATATGAATGTACACGAAACAAAAAAAAGATAATAAGCTAATAGTAGTAAAAGGAAAAACAAATGAAATAATAATATTAAGCTTTCAGGATTCTGTGAGCACGTAAGGAGCCAGTATTTTTCTCCAGTGTGCATCAATACTGGATGATGGACTGAGGCGGGCTTCCATGACGAGGATGTTTCCAGAGCTGGTTATCCTTTCCCTAATTCCTGCCACCCTGGATCTAATAAGGGCTGCAAAGCCCTTATATATAAATTCGGGAAGCGGCGATTTAACAAATTCCTTCCTGCAACCCCTCACAAACGCTGCCAAACCGGGTGGAGACATAGTCCCCCTGTCTTTACACTATGCAGACAGGATTGCTCTTTTAGGGTATTACTTAAAAAATAAAAATAAATATTAAATTGATAGAGTTAAAATCCATGGCCATCGTTTTGCCACTGATTTACATTTCGCCCGAATGGGGTTCGCCTTTCTAAATAAAGGCATAAATAAATTGCATCGCCCGGGAATAAAATGTTAAATGCCCATTTATATGCAAATTTCATTTGGTGCGCTTTCCAATAGCTTTTAATCTAACCATTTTTGCGGGCCAGCGTTTAAATTTCGAATAAATATCGAACTTTTTGCAGATTTTCAGGCCATTAAAAAAGGCCAAAAGGCCTAATTCGCAAAGCCCGCATTCATATCCGATGTGAAAGGCATTTTTTGTAACAAAAGACTTGACAAAATCGCGCTAAAAAGAAAGGGGGATTGTTATAAATTATTTTATAATTTGAATTTTTTTTTAAATTTTCTTTCTGCCCTACAAAGTTACGAATAATTAACCGTAATGCGGTGGGAATGCTATCCTTGTTCTACCGCATTACAATGGAAGATGCTCCGAAGAACTAGCGTCATTGATCCCTTCGGCACCGGTGCATAGTTGGGAAACATATGTACACGGTTGACATTTGTCACATGAAAACGGATCGCTTCTTCGACTCGTTTTTGTGTTCAACAGCTCGGCTGTGGAACGATTTTCCGGCCTCTGTGTTTTCTCCTTCCTACAACATGAGTCTCTTCAAGACCAATGTTTATTTTTTCCTCTCCTCAAAAAGACCCTCCACACAGCATCTCAGATGACATAGACCCTGAGGGAAATCGTTTTCTTCAAGGCATCCTGTGTGGAGTAAATAAAAAAAAATACAGCTCTATCTCGTCAAACACTCCTTGCTTCAGTCACATTCATGTTTCTCGTCCCATTCATACGTTTATAAGATTAGATGAAACTCTGAAAGCCGGACAGTACCTAAATACCAATGAACCATAAATATCAGTAGACGTTTACAATTTGAGAGGCGGGTATGGGTACTGTCGTCCCGAGAACCATTTGTTTGATAACCAACACCTCTGTCACAGGTCCCCAACTACTTTTGGTGACGTGAGGTGAGATTGGTCCAGGTCTTGGCCGAGGATGCGTCTGCCCAACTGCTGCGTGGCGGGCCGGATCGAGAGAGTCTGGTTGAGGGAGGCCTTTTGACCTCTCCAGCCGAACTCTCTCGACCCATCGCTTTGCACCGCAGTTGGGGAATGGACACACTGACCCCCAGATTCCTACCCACCCTCCTAACTTTTTCCTTCCCAGAACTTCACGTCCTTTCCTTTATTAAAAATACCCACCACACAGCATCCCCTAAGATGACATAGGCCCTGGGGGGAAATTATTTTCCGCATGGCCCCCTCTTCTTCTTCCTTGCGCTGTCCCAACTCATTGCCTAGGTAGGCTGTTGGGGTCGGCTCTTCTCGTTCTCAGGTTGTAATTTCTTCTGTTCTGGGTATCGCCTTCATCCGGTCCGTTTCTCTGAAGAATTTTGGAGCATATTGAGTCATCCAGGAGTTCTTCGGTCTTCCTCTGGATGACTGTCGATGAAGCTCCATAGACATTGCCACACTCACTGTGTGGTCTGATGGTCTCCGTCTTATGTGTCCATACCATCTCAACTGTCGTTCCTCCAGCTTACTATTTATGTCTGTGACACCCAGGCTACCACGAATGCGTGAACTTTTGATCTTATCTTTTAGTGATACTCCTGCCGACCATCTAAGCATTCGCATTTCTGCTGTTTCGAGTTGCCTAGAGTAGGAGTTGTACTTAGTCCAGCATTCGGAGCCATACATTATTGCATGCCCCCCTGTGTGGAACTAATGTAAAATACGATTCATTTGGCTGAAATGGACTGTAACATTCATAACATTCCTAAACGGTTCAAACTTGCTGCAACGTAATCTGTGATGTAGAATCTGCATGGATCAGCGACGGGCTAAAAAGAACAGACACACTCACACACACTTCATAATGCAGGACTTCATATACTGATAAAGCCAACTCTGTTTCACGTAGGCAGACGGCCGCTTCTTCCTGGATAAGGTTTTTTCATGGGTTCCCTTATTCCTAAAGGCGAATGAGGCAGAATTCCAAACAAAAGAACATGACCGACTCCTTCCCACTCCCAACATAACACACACACGTGTGCATATACGGCCTGGTTAGTGATGGGCTGCCGCTGGTTGTTGATGTTGATGAAAACATGCAATTTTAGTAGGGGTTTTATTTTTTTACATTACAAAATGATACTTTGTCCAACTGGAAAGCCAAATTGTGGATATATTTAGTTCATAATATTCTTAACAAAGGAATGGTTTCGTCCAAGATATCACAGGAATTTGCTAACAATTTTGCAATTTTAGTTAATAATTTTTCCCTATTGATTCAATACTGTACCCGAGAAGCATACGGATGCAAGTCCAAAATTTAAAGACATGAGTTTTTGATGCAGATTTGAAGTAAATAATCATGTTAATCAGTAGCAGAAAGATACAGGTCCTATCATGAAGAAAAATAGGATTTTCAAAATTTCATATGGTTGCAACAACTGTCTTAGAAGCAGAAGGATGTACCATGGACTTGCATCTTTATGATTTAGTTGCATTTTGAGTATTATGACTCATTCCTACGTATTATGTAGTATTATGACTCTTAAAATTATACATTACTGCCCTTTCTATTAAAGTAAACAATTCTTAAACATTGATCCTTTCATAATACACCAAATGTCAAAACAAAATATTCCACTTTATTTAGAAGCAGAAGGACTCAAGTCAGCGTTTTATTTTTAAAGGCTTTACAAAAAAAAATATTTCGTTTTCTTTGCTCGTTTTTATAACAAAACTAATTGATTAAATAATTTAAAAAAATTTTAACTATCAGCATGGATATCCAAAGAAGTTATGAGACCTTAGATCCTTAGATAGAGAAAATATAGTTTTTTGGCTCTCCTGAACATTTATCTTTTTGGACTTGCATCCGTATGCTTCTCGGGAACAGAATACAAGACCTCTAAATCTATACAGCCAGGTAACATTCTGAATATCCACATGAGGTATAAATTGCGAGGCACAATGATACTTTTCTACGAGTATTTGTATAAAGAATTAATAAGAGGTAATTTAAATGATTCCCACTTCATGGAGTATAAGAACCTAGTAAAGCAAACAAAATATGCTGATGAACGCTATAAAGAACACTAGATTTAAACTCATTCTTACTTAATGGCAAATAAGAATCTATAAAATGAAAAAAAAGGGTTTGTAAAAGTCGGTGTGACGTCAATGACGCCGTATTCTCGAACCTGCCATTTTGGCTGCAAATCCAAAAACGGCACAATTTTAATCTTAAAAATAAAATAAAAATAATCTTTTTTTTTCGATAGAAAAATAATACTGTGAAAATACCCTATTGGCGAGGTTTTCCAAATATGTTGTGTAAGTTTTACAGCGTAAGGATTTTATTAAAACACAGTTGCTTTATTAGTTGCAAAAATATTATTCATTTAGCCATTCATAGAGTAAAAGTTTCGTGAGCAGTTTCAGTCTCGTCTGATTTCGTTTCACACTATTTGGAAAGTTTTGCAACTGGCAGTCGGCAATGGAAAGTAGGATGGTGTTCCGAAACTTGCGACCTAAACTCCCTGTTTACTTGTACTTCTGTACAGTTATACAGGTGTACAGATGTACAGTAGGATGTAGATGTACAGTAGGCTGGGCCATCAGAACGAAATTACTGCGAATGAAATAACACTCAGAATAAATTACGCGTATTAAAATTACACGTCAAAAAATAAACGTGTTTCTTTGTTACAACTCAATTAAAAAAAAAATTAATTAAATAAAACATACAACAAAGTTGCACTCCCATGAGTTATCAAAACTCATTAAGGGATCGCCAATTGGTACTTTTGAAAAGTTAAACCCAACCCAACCCAATATGCAGACACAGTATATAAAAAAAAATTTACAAAACAATTCACAGAAGCAAACATACAGACACATCATATGAAGAATCACTTTACAAATATTTAACAGAAACATTTTTCGGTCGTTTTATGCATTCCAATCAATTGAAGATATCCGTCAATTCTTTAAAATCCCGAAATTAAATTGTAGGAGAATTATTTCTGATCAATTGTTATTGTACAGAATCCTAAATAGTACGATATCTTCCCGTATCTTTTACAAAAAATAGATATTAGAGTTCCTGGTCGCAATGGCAGAAACGCATCCCTTTTTTATAACAGCCACTCCAACACCAAATACTTACAAAATGAATTCATACGTCGAGCCTGCCACTATCATAACACAACCTCACATATACAGACATCTTGAATATAACTTTCAACAAATTCAAAGCGACACTATTAGATAAATGTAATGCATCACAAAACACCACTTAACATTCATGTTTTTGTTCATTGTATTATTTATCAGATTTCTTTTCCTAATTTGCATTATATTAACATATTCCCTTATTACATACTTATCATCCTTATACTCCTATAAGATCATAAGCTTACCCTTTATTGTGTTTTCTATATTATTATCATGCATATTTAAGTATTTAGCTTATCTTAACTATTTTTTTCTTAGTTTTTCTTGTCTAGCTACTAAAAAAAAAAAAAAAATTCAGCGCAAACATGTTTTTAGGCTTATTGTTTTATTTTAGCACTCTTTTTTTATGTAAATTTGTAAAGCTGTTTGTTTTCCAAATACATATATTATTATTATTATTATAAGATTTTATGAATTATTATAACCACTCATTTGATTTATGTACTGTTGGTGTCAAAAAGTTAAAATAAAGTATCCTCCATGATGGACTATAGAAATGCATAAAAAAAAAACAAAATCATAAAAATACAATAAAAGGTACGGGCTCAAAAATATACAGACCTAATACAAGATGTTTACATACAAAATGACAAGATTTAAAAAAGATATAAACTGAGCCCATCATATCTGGATGTACAAAGTTTGGTACTTGGAGATAATCAGGACAGCTATCAGAACAGAGTTTGTACCTGCTTATGACTCGTTTTCCAAATAACATTTGAAAAAATAGGATTTCAATATATCGTTTCGAGATTTGTTAGAGGCATAAACCTGTCTTAATATTCATCAGGCAATTTATTATAGTTTGTGTAGGCAATGTATTCTAATGATTTCAGTTCGAACTTTGTTGAGTGTATTTTTGATATATGTAGTTTGTTGTGTTGTCGTGTATTATGTTGGTGATCGTCGTTGTTATAGTTCAGTTTTATATTTGTGTGGGTTTTGCACTGAACAATATTTAAGATGGTGTAAAAAAAATAATTTAATTAATTATTAAATTTTTTTTTTTTTTTTTACATTAACTCCACACAGGAGGTCCTGAGGAAAATAATTTCCCTCAGGGCCTATGTCATCTGGGATGCTGTGTGGAGGGTCTTTTTGAGGAGAGGAAGGAATGAACATTGGTCTTGAAGAGACCCATGTTGTAGGAAGGAGGAAACACAGAGGCCGGCAAATCATTCCACAGCCGAGCTGTTGAACATAAGAACGAGTCGAAGAAACGACCCGTTCTCATGTGACTAATGTCAACTGTGTACAAATGTTGGGCACGCGTTTGGCGTGTTTCCCGACTATGCACCGGTGCCGAAGGGATCAATGATGCTAGTTCCTCGGAGCATCTTCCATTGTAATACCGGTAGAACAAGGATAGCATTCCCACCCGACGCCTGTGCTCTAAAGATTGCAATCCGTCTATTAAGATGGGAGAATCTATCAAACGGACCGCCCGTTTCTGCACAGAGTCGAGGGTATTTTTCAGGTATTTTGGAGCTCCAGACCAGAGGTGGCTGCCAAATTCAACCGTGGGGCGCACTTGCGATTTGTACAGGGTTAGCAGTTGTGTACTTTTAAAGTATCTGCGGGCCCTGTACAGTACGCCCAGTTTTTGGGAGGCTAACTTTACTCTGGCTTCGATGGAGCCCCCATACCTGAGCTGGTCACTTAGGGTTACACCAAGCAAATCAATGGAGGGCCTGTTCGGAAGATTGCTTCCGTTGAAAGAGACTAGATTTTCATTGCGATCCCTTTTAGACGTAATCAGACAAGATTGGGTCTTTGAAACATTAAATTCAACGAGATTATTTTTACCCCAAGAGAAAACACTCTCGAGGTAACCGTCCATTCTTTGCTTCAAAGCCTTACGAGCTGTTGGAGTTTGTGAGCCCTTTGGGGGCTTGTCAAACAAAAAGCTATCATGAACTGTACTGTCATCCGCGTAGCAGTGAATCGGTGGACATGACAATAGGTCGTTGATGTGCAACAAAAACAGAGTTGGAGACAGAACCGATCCCTGCGGGACGCCAGCATTTATCGAGTGAGAGGAAGAGGTGAAACCATCGACTACCGTCTGAATCGACCTCTCCCTCAAGAAGTCGGCAATCCACGTACACAAGGATGCGGGAAGTCCGTAAGAATGCAGTTTGTTGACAAGTCCTCGGTGCCAAACCCGGTCAAAGGCCTTGGATATGTCCAGTGCAACCGTTTGGGTCTCACCGAAACGTTCCAGGCATCGCCCCCAAACATGCGTCACATACGCGAGAAGATCACCGCACGAGCGGTTCCGCCGGAATCCGTATTGACGGTCGTTAATAATTTTGTTCTTCTCGAGGTATGTGAGCAGTTTGTCGTTGATCACACGTTCCATCACCTTAGACAGAACTGATGTGATCGCTATGGGGCGGTAGTTGGCCGGGTTGGAGCGGTCACCCTTCTTTGGAAATATATCTTAATATTATAATATTCTCCTGACGAAGGAAGGGTGCTTCTGAAACCGGTAGAGTGTTTTAAAATAAAAGTGGTCTTAAACAAATTTATGTGTTTTTTATTGTAAATTATTAAATTATTTAAATTATTTTTTTTAGCGACTATATAAAAAAAAATTTCACACAAGATGTAATGGTGAAATTAAGTATAAAATATTGTATTTCTTAGTCCTCCTCACTAGGGGGTCCTGTGCCGAGGCGGACTAAAGTTATTTAAATATAGTTCATTTGTCTTCTATGTCGTTTTTAGCGTCTTCGTTAGGGTTTTCTCATTGACCTCTTGGTAATACAACTGTGTAACAGTAAATTTCTTTAACAGGTGTATCCCAAGGCAAGCCAAAAATGTTACGTAGGGCTCTCTTTTGGATTATTTGCACCTCGTAGCAAAACCAGGTACGCCAAGTGGGAGTGAATCATAGCATAGTACAATGATCGCAGTATGGCTGTGGGAAGCAATCTACGTAGTCTGTTCATTACACCGGTCATCCGAGCAATCTTTGATTTAACATGGTCAAATGGTTTTTCCATGTAAGCCGCGAGTCAATTAAAAGTCCTAGATACTTCGCGACATCTGATTGTTCCAGTTTGTTTATTCCCAGGGAAATGTTTAGGCGTTGTCTTCTCCTATTACCGAATAGCACATAGCGAGTCTTTTTAATATTAAGGCTGAGTTTATTAATTCTCAGCCACTCGGTTAGATGAACCGAATCCCTTTCCATGTCCTTTTCCATTTCGTTTAATAAAGTATTATGATGGAATAATATTGTGTCATCAGCATAAAGTTGAAGTGTACCTTTCGATCCCCATTTTGCAATATGATTTATATAAATCAAAAATAATAATGACACGAGAATAGAGCCCTGTGGTACGCCACATGTTATATTTCTATGATCCCTTGATTCTTTTCCAATAAAAACCGAACAGCACCTACCCGTAAGATAACTAGATAAAAGTTTTAGATTATTGCTCACGATGCTCAGATATTCAAGCTTTTTAACAGAATCTTATGATCAACCGCATCGAACGCCTTTTTGAGGTCTACGAAAATGCCCGCTTTTTCCATGATCATAAGTGTTTTTGAAAAGTTAGTATAAAATCAAAGGCAGCACATTTCATGTTGGAGAATTTTCTGTACCCATATTGTTGAGGCGTGAGAATATTATTAGTTGTGAGATATTTTGTTAGTTTATTTTTGATTACATGTTTAAATACTTTGCAGAAGACTGAGAGTATTGGAAACAGTCCACTCACTAATGATTGATTAATGAGAATAACAAGATGATCCGCTCATTTTTCTTTACAGAATCCGAGTAAGTTAGTTGTCATACCATCAAAATCAATTATTGTACAAAATTTTCATTTAGTACAAAAGGTATAACTTATAGGTACCTATATCCTATTTATTCCAGTTAACCTAACATGTTATACAGATATGAACACAAATGAAATATAAATATAAAAGTGGTGTAATACAAAGTGAATTTGTTTTAATTTATCATGTAAACATAAATATAAAAACAGTTGTACCTATGTGAAGAATTCACTTAATGTGTAATGAGACCTGTTCAGAGGGAATGTTTTAAGTGATGACTTAAATCTGAGTGTATCTTGTATTTGTTTAATATCATGTGGAAGGTTGTTGTTTACTTTAATGGCCATGTAAAAGGGTCCTTTTTGGAAAATTGTTTTGTTTGCTTTTGGTATTAATAAATTTTCTGTAAACCTTGTAGCGACTCCTGGAAATGCATTAGTTTTTAGTTTTGAGATAATTTTTAAAACTTCTAGTTTGATTGTATTGCCCATGTAGAGAGACTTCACATTCACTTGCTGTTCCACAATTATTTATTTAATAATGCTTTTTAGATGAATGTAATGTAATCCAATTATGAAAACTCAGTTAATACACAAATAGGTACAAACAATTACAAAAATCTAATCAGACAAATAATACATAAGCATATATCTAAATAAAGAATAAAAATCAAAACCATACAAAATTATAAAATTGCATAAAAGTTCACTGAAATGACCAATAATACAAAGAGAGGCAAGAGACACGAGAGACACGAGATAGACGAGAGACATGAGATACACGTGAGACACATGATACGCGAGAGACACAAGATACACGAGAGATACAAGATACACGAGAGACACAAGATACATGAGAGACACAAGATATTCAAGTTATATATCTGAATGAAGATTAAAAAACAAAACAATACAAAATTATATAGAAGTCCACTTAAATGACCAATAATACAAAGAGAGGCAAGAGTCACGAGAGGCACGAGATAGACGAGAGATACAAGATACACGTGAGACACATGATATGCGAGAGACACAAGATACAAGAGATACACAAGATGCACAAGTTATATATCGAAATAAAGATTAAAAAACAAAACAATAAAAAATTTAAAATTATGTAGAAGTCCACTTAAATGACCAATAATACAAAGAAAGGCAAGAGACACGAGATAGACGAGAGACACAAGATACAAGAGAAACACAAGATACACAAGTTATATATCTAAATAAAGATTAAAAAAACAAAACAATACAAAATTGTAAAATTACATAGAAGTCTACTTAAATTACCAATAATACAAAGAGAGGCAAGAGACACGAGATACGTGAGAGACACAAGATACACAAGAGACACATAATACACGAGAGACACAAGATACACGAGAGACACGAGTTACACAAGAGACACAAGATACACGAGAGACACAAGATACACGAGAGACACAAGATACACGAGAGACACAAGAGACATGAGAGATACGTAGAATATTTTTTCTAAATCTACATAAATTATAGTATACTAATTTTCTTTTTCCATATTGACCAAACTTTTAAACTCAAGGGCAAGTTTAATTGGTTTTGGTGCAGGTTTAAATCATTTTTACAGTCGTTATGCAAATAATTGTAATTTGTTTCTATTACAAGAAGACTCAATTCTTGGACTATATCGAAATCTTGTTCGGGCTTTGATCTGACAATATCTTCTTTGTGTGTGTATTTTCGTTTTAATTTTTGTCATGTATATATACTCTTCTCTCGCAGTCGTCTATTTTTTCCATTCATTAGATATAATATTGTTCGTGGATAATTTATTCGCAAAATTAAAAATTAATACTCTTGAATGTAGCTATAACTTTGTGGTTATCCATTATAGATAAATGAAACAAAGCCGGTATTAATGATGACACGCTCCAGCCCTACCATAATAATACATTGTTCCCATCCGTATTTCAAAACTGTCAAATCAGTATACATTTGCCCTGAAGAAGGAACGGTCGTTCTGAAACCGGTCGGATTTACTCAAATATAAATGTGGTTTGAACAAAGTTAAATTGTTTTAATTGTTTTTTTGTCCCAGAGGTGTCAATATCTTTATCTGATTTTTCTGTTTCCAGATTTTCGATTGAGTTTCACTTATATTGTCTTCATTTAATTAAATTGTTTCATTTATTTAAAAAATAATGGTAAAAATTACACTCGCACAAATGCACACGATGAAATACGTCATGTGTAATTCGAACCATTTGAAATTTCTTCTGTGTAGTTCCTTCTATGCCTAATTTACGGCATATAATTTAGGCACGTGTATTTTCTTCTTGACACCCTAAAGTCGTACAACTTTACAGTTGTAAAGAGGTAAAGACGTACAGAAGTTGTACACGCCGCAGAGTAATACATACAAACCCACCTTTGCAACCATTAGCCGGCCTTTCTTATTCCCGAATAGGGCGGGAAAGTTCTTGAATACCTCGCTCATTAACTAGCTGAAGGGTTTCTGTTTTCCGCAACTCCACTGGGTTTTCGGCAACTCCGCTGGGACGAATTTATTACTTGGCGAGATATATTTACATTCCGTTCTGCTTCGGAATTAATCAGGAATCTAAGATAACTGTGATCGAAGACATCTATAAATAGAAGAAGGTACAGAGAAAGAGAGGAATCAGATGGATTGATTTCTACTTTAATTCGGTTTAAATCAGGTTCGATTAGGTATTGGGAGTTTCAGTATCGTGCATTTTTCACAATTACATTATTTTCCTAGTAAACACGGTGTAAATATTTTTTTACAGTTATTTCGTTCAAAATAGAATTATGGATAAGACGAGAGGGCATTTATTCAAAATATGCAACGAAATATTTTCTGCTCTAAAAAATCAACCAAATACTGAACGCCGTAGTTAGTTCTTCAGCTGATATTTTGTTAACAACACATTTTTTTTGTATTATCACTCTACTCCCTGCACTAAAAAGCTTTTGTAAGCTTTTTTTGTTACTAAAAATGGTTTTGATTGAATGAAATCCATTTTCCCGAGACTGTACATGATTTCGTACCAAGCTGTGACGTATGTACTAAAAACTATGGCATCCGTAATCGGGGTATGTTGAGAGGCTGAAGGTAGTGGGGTGGGGAAGGAGATAGAGAAGGGGAAGGTGGGAAGTTCTTGAAAATTCAGATCTAGTCCCTTAACACGGTGAAAGCCATTGAAAGCAATGTTTAAATCCTGAATGGTGATGTTACACCAGGGCGATGCTTAGAGTTTCTTCCACTCGAAAACGTGCGGCAAATGTAACTTATTTTATTTTTAAGTGTTTAAATAGTGAAATAGTGCTAATCAGTCAAATAAAATTTAATTATTACAAGCAATAATTGTCAGCCTGAAACACTCATTTACATTGAACAATCTTCCGAGAAAAGATACTTGCCGCCAACGGGACTTGAACCCGTGTCCTTCCGATTGCCGGTCGAATGCTCTGACCACTGAGCTATGGCGGCTTATCAAATACCCGCCAAATAATTCAATATATACTAGTGTTTCATTCAACAATTACTGCTTGTTATATTTTTTCCACCTGAAAACAACCAACTTTATTTCTATAGCTCAGTGGTCAGAGCATTCGACCGGCAATCGGAAGGACACGGGTTCAAGTCCCGTTGGCGGCAAGTATCTTTTCTCGGAAGATTGTTCAATGTAAATGAGTGTTTCAGGCTGACAATTATTGCTTGTAATAATTGTTACCCTTTGTGCTATGCATAAAAATCTTGTCTAAACGTTAGTTTATAAATTAAAAAAATAATAATTAATATTTAACAAGTTTAAGTATTTCCCCAATAAATGCAGACATAATTTGTCTCGACGCCACCTAGCGAGGGGTTTAACACTAACAATGTCTTCCTCGCAAAAATAAAGTTGGTTGTTTTCAGGTGGAAAAAATATAACAAGCAGTAATTGTTGAATGAAACACTAGTATATATTGAATTATTTGGCGGGTATTTGATAAGCCGCCATAGCTCAGTGGTCAGAGCATTCGACCGGCAATCGGAAGGACACGGGTTCAAGTCCCGTTGGCGGCAAGTATCTTTTCTCGGAAGATTGTTCAATGTAAATGAGTGTTTCAGGCTGACAATTATTGCTTGTAATAATTGTTACCCTTTGTGCTATGCATAAAAATCTTGTCTAAACGTTAGTTTATAAATTAAAAAAATAATAATAAATAAAATTTACTTGCGTAAGTCGGAATTTGAACCCGTGACCTCCGGATCGCTAGACGAGAGCCTTACCTCTCGATCATGGAGAATGTCAATTAATATTTTTATTAGAAATGAATAAACTGACTGAACACGGTTGGTGCTTGCAAAAAATTCGAAGCTAGCAATCCACAATGGAGTGCTGGTACCTACCCTATATAACTATGTTGTGTGGCAATGAGGCGTGGAACTGACAGAGGAAATATGAAATTAGACTGGATGCTGTGGAAATAAGATCCCCGAGACGTGTGTGTGGTAAAAGCCCATTAGGGTGTGTAATTTTTTTTAATATTAATTATGTATATAGCATCGTGTAAGAAATGTACAAATTCACGAAGATTGTAAAGCTAATTTAAGCGTGATGAGAAAGATTAAGAAAGGGGCGTTTAGTTGGTTTTTTGAGCATGTAGAGCGAATGAATGAACAAAGTAGTATAAAGAGAATATGAAGGTAATAGTGAGAGTGAACAGTAGAAGAATTCGGGGATGCCCGATGAAGACATGGCACAGATCACGTTTTGACGTAAATATACATGATACAGTCCATACACAACCGGAAATGTCATTTTTAAATAAAATTCTAGAAGATTGACTTTTTTCCCATAAAAAAGCATAAATCGATTTCAAAAGATTGTTCTTTTATCTAGTAAAGGTATGTTTTAAATTTTGAGAAAAAATGTTTATTTTTAGTATAATAACGTAATACCGTAGGCCGTTAACAGATTTGTTAATTTTTTATACAAAATTTTGTATCATACAACACACATTTCAAATCATATAATCGTGCAGTAAAATAAATCAGTAAATTATCTAGGAAAGCTACTTTTCAGAATTTTAATTTTAGTTCAAATAAAATCATTAAAAAAAGAACCGAACACTATTCTTTATTCCTCAATTTTTTACGGTCTTACATACCAACATATATCAATTTTTTTTTACATTTTTATTTTGCTTTATAGACGTTATTGAAAAACTATAAATACATATATATACATCAAACAACGACTAAAGAAGTCATGAAAATGATAGATGAGCTTAAGTCATCTAATGCCTGTGGGCCAGACGAAATTTCCTCAAATCTGCTGAAAGTATTGAAACCACTCATAGCGAATCCTATTGCATACATTTGTAATCTTAGTTTCAAGACAGGTACATTCCCAAACCACCTAAAACAATCAGTTGTTATATTGATTCACAAAAATGGAATCAAATCGGATATACATAATTATCGGCCAATATCTCTGCTCAACTCATTCTCAAAAATTATTGAGAAAATCATAAAAAATCGTCTCACCCTCTACCTAGAAACTCATAAAATCTTATCTAACAACCAGTTCGGCTTTCGTCCAGGTCTAGGAACAGAAAATGCAATTGCTAAACTGGCGGATATTATTTCCAATAATATTGACCGGGGAAATAAATCTATTGCTCTCTTCTTAGATCTTGCCAAAGCTTTTGATACCATCTCGCATAAAATACTTCTTAAAAAACTAAAGGCTATAGGTATTCAGGGACAGCTACACAAATGGATGGGTAGTTACTTAGCTAACAGATACCAAAAAGTCAAAATTAATGATACTATTAGTGATCCGGCCCTTGTAGAATTTGGTGTACCCCAAGGAAGTACCTTAGGACCTATTTTGTTCAGTATTTATATAAATGATCTATGCAACAGCAATTTTTCCAATCACATTATAACATTTGCAGATGATACTGTCTTAATATTTGAAGGAAGAACATGGCACGATGTACACTGCAAAGCAGAAAATGGAATAAAAGAGCTAAAACTTTGGTTAGACAGTAATCTGTTAACACTCAATTCGGAAAAAACAAAATTTATACGATTTAGTGCGACAGAAGCCGGCCAACCCAAGGAAGCATATAATATTTTTGTACATAAATGCACTGACTCAACTACCTGTACTTGCTATAAATTAGAATGCGTGGACAATATAAAATACCTTGGTGTTGTATTAGACAAATACCTTAGATGGGACGGTCACGTGGACCTAGTCACCACAAAGGTTAGAAAGCTCACGTACATGTTTATGACAATCAGAAATATCTTACGTAAAAAAGAATTGAAACTCATTTATGATGCTATGTGCGGGTCACTTCTAGACTATGCATCCTTAGGTTGGGGTGGATGTGTAAAAACTGTTTTGGACAAACTAGCAAAAGCTCAAAAATCACTACTAAGGGTAATCCTTAAAAAACCATTTAGATATCACAGTGATGCACTATTTGAAGACTTAGAAGTTCTGGATGTTAGACAACTGTACATGAGAAAATTAATTTTAAACACCCATAAACAACGCCACCTCTACCCATCTATTAACCACTCTCACAACACCCGACACTCACGGAGAAATCCAATTGTAACACTCACAACCAAAACATCTCTCGCTCAAAGACACTTCACTTTCTTAGGTCCAAAACTATACAACTTCATGCCTGATGCTTGGAAAAAGGAAAGCACAGGTGTTCTTCGTAAATTGACCACTACTTGGTTTCAACAATTAGGGAGAAAGGAGAGTGAACTTTTACTACATAAAAAATAAAATCAAACACAAACCAAAAACAACAACAAAAATTCCAACAAAAATAAACTAAGTAAAAGATACCCTTTTCTTCTAATCTATATTATTATGTGTATCTACCCATCTACCTATCTGTATGAACCTACCTATTACTTTTAAATTAGAAAACAGCTGTCAATCTTATGTTAATTGCATATTTTATTTTATTCTATCTCTCCTCTTTTTTATTCATATTTATACAAAATATGTATGGAGGCTTATTATATGCAATGTAAACACCAGTTATAAGTATATATATACCTATTATTTTATTATTATTTTAATATTTATGCTTAGCAAACTACAGTAATAATCAAGCATTAATTGTTTATTTTATTTTACTTTATTGTTTCTGTTCTCTTTTTAGTTCTCACTATGCAAAATGTGTTCGTAGGAGAATAATATGAAATGCAAACCCCAGTTAGCACCATATATTTTAAAAATTTGCTTGTAAATAAATGTTTATTTATTATTATTACCATTTCAACAACTATGCTAAACAATCCACGACTATTTTATGTTTTAATTGGTTATTTCATTTTTATTTTATTCTTTCTCATCTCTTTTTTTTCTTTTGCTATGCTAAACAAATAACAGTTAGGTACTATGTTTTAAACTTTTTTTTTATTATTTTATTTTATATTCTTTCTCTTCCTTTTTATTTCCTCTTTTTATCCACATGTTCATACCCATAATTATTTGACTGTCCTAAAACGGGATAATACTCCTAGTTGGGCAGTCAAAATTTAATAAATTATGTATATAAATGTATATTGCTGTGCTAAATAAACAAATAAATAAACTAATATGATCAAAAAATAATTACAAAAAATACATAATTTTAACAGTTTTATCCACACACGTTTGAGCATTTTTTAATACAGGTATATATCAAGGCAAATTGTTATTGAAATACTGCCGATATTGAGTTATTATTTAAAAATGCTAGTATGGAGAATAATTAATCTTTCTCATCGGGATATCGCCCTGTACAGATGCAATGGTACAATCGCAAGACCGTCTTTCGACGAAATTTGAATTCTCGGCCGCTGGTTAATCGCCTATAACAAAATGCTTGAGACGGGCCATCACAACAAGTGACACGAGGTACGAATGAAGAAAGGAGTGTCTGTCAAATCCGAGTTGTTTGGCGTTTCATCCTCTCTGCCTAACCGTGCTGGGAAATGGCACGATGGTAAGTTAGTTAAATAAACCGGAAAAAAATTTAAGGCAGGCTACTGGGGTCTTGTTAATACTATGGTTAAGAATAATAAATGTAAAAATTATTATAAGCAATAATTATCAGCCTGAAACACTCATCAACATTGAAAAATCTTCCGAGAAATGATACATGACGCCAACGGAATTCTCATAATATTGCTTATAATAATTGTTACCCTTTGTGCTATGCATAAAAATCTTGTCTTAAACGTTAGTTTAACAATTAAAAATAATAATTAATATTTGACAAGTTTAAGTATTTCCCCAATAAATGAAGACATAATTTGTCTCGACGCCACCTAGCGACGGATTTAACACTAACAGTGTCTCTCTCGCAAAAATAAAGTTGGTTGTTTTCAGGTGGAAAAAATATAATAAGCAGTAATTGTTGAATGAAGCACTAGTATATATTGAATCATTTGGCGGGTGTAAGATAAGCCGCCATAGCTCAGCCTGCTAATAAATTTAATAACTGTTTTGAAGAGTTTTAAATTGCTAAAGAATTGGCAAAGAAATTGAAAGAAGAAAATGCGACAACGCGACACGACCCTTTTTCTACAACAAACAGCGAAGAAAATTTGAATAATACAATTCTTCTTTTTATAACTGCATCGGCAATGGGAAGTGTTCAAAGAAATTATGTCCCCAAAAATATTTGTAAATTAGCGTTTTTTGTGATACCGCACAATTCTCTTTTATTTCTTTTTAAGTGAATTTCGCATAAGATGCAATCCCAATTGGGGTATTTTGTGAGGTTTAAGATAATAAGGAAGGTAAGGAGATGGGAAGAGGAAGGTGGGGTAGTACCCGGCTATTCAGATCTGATCACCAAAGACGAAAGATTTCATTTTAAGATTTTCACGGCCAAAAGCATTTTCGTTATTTGTTTTTGGGGTGTTATGCCGTGTTGAGATACCTCCTTCTTTAGCCAACGTTTCGGACATCGTTGCAGTGTCCATCATCAGGGCAGATTAAGTTGAATACATTTTTCTCTTTTTTTTATATTGGTCGGTATTTCTTGTGCGTTCTTCAGCGAACTATGCAGTAATTAATTTTGTGATTATAACTTCTTTCAAATGTTTTTTTTCTTTGTACGTGTTTTAATTTAACTTTTTTTAAATTATTCTAATATTTTGGTTTATATTTTCTCCACATTATCTTTTTTAATCATTCGGTTTTATTTGATTTCAAAGTTTTATTTTGGTTTACTGTGGTATACAGGATTATATGGGTAGTTTCAAAATCCTTCAACATGTAGCGTAGATAGTTATACGTAGTTTTGAGGTGCGCCAACAGATGTCAGTTAAGTAAAGAAGAGTCTTAGAGGAGTAGCAACTATTGTTGTTTGTGTCTAATGCACGAGCGTTTCCGGAAATAGTCGATAATACACGACAGATATAATAAATACAGTGTCGGGTTCACTGACATCAGAATTACTTAGAGCATCCAATAAGAGGGATATCTGATCCATTGTAAACCTGACGATAACGTCAATAAAAGTAACTTGTTTTCTCGACGAACACATTTCAAGTAATCTAAATCCGTAAAAACATTATTTTTATTTGTGTCTTGTTATTACACTTTATTATTCTTGTTACCTCTCCCAGTTGGGAGAACTGTCTTGTTGTTAATTAGAATCACTTCGAATATCGATATCTTTAACATCAATGAAGCGCAATTCAAACGACAAATCTCATATGCTAATCTTTTTATCTTATTATTTGTTAATATTTTCTCTTTAAAAACGATTTGAAATTGTAATTTTGTAATGTTTTTTTGTAATTAAATTGAATTGAGTTGAATATTGAATTGAAATTACACTTTACTGTAGCCTTTATCCTGTTCCCGTGATATGGACAAGAGCCTTACATGGTTGACGAAATCAATTACATGAATAAAAAAATACTTGAAGTATCGTATACGAAGTCGACGGTGAGTTGGAAAAAATATCTTGGATATTCAAGTACGTCGAGACATTGCACAGTATTTTTATGTAAATATTTGTGGTAAAGATACTTTTAAAAATTCATATTCAGCGTAATTTCAGTAAAGCATGTAATTTTAATAATTATCAAAATGCATTTTTTTAAACCTTCGCAGAGATTACAAAAATTAATTCATCATTTTCTTTAAGAATGATTTCTACAAAGTTGTAATTGAAAATATTAAGAACCAACGAAAAAGACATGAAATAATATTTGAGTGGTTTAAATTTTCCGCGCAAACTTTCCTTTCAGCTTTCGTGTTTTATTTTTAGGGAAAATAATGTGCTCTTGTCAAAAAAAACAAGGGATGTCGATATTTTCCGAGGCTTTAAGGTTTTTAAAAACTCTAAAGCCGGCCAATTCCTATTTTACTCAAACCAATCAGTTTTTTATGAAATTTATCAAAAAAGGGCGTGGGTTTCAGAGCCAAATTAGAAAAGTTTCAAGAAATTGTTTTATGCGTCAGTTGTCAGAGTGGCTTAAAATAAAGGGCATTGATTTATTATTTACTTACTAGCAATCGTACCCGGTTTTATTAACATTAACATTACATTTATGTAGCGCAGATTTGTGACATTTCACTTTAAGTGCGCAATACCGGATACTTACCACGCAATACTTACCGAATATCCGGTAAGTATTCGATATCCGGCCTATCCGGTCTAAATTTACTACCCGGCCGGATACCGGATATTCAAAAACTACGACAATTTCCTATAATAAAATGCAATACATTAATCTTTGTGAGGTAAATATCAATAAAATGAATTATAATTATGACGGCTTTTATTTAAAGTCGAAAAAGTTATAAAAAACCCATAAGGCCTTCCAAAAAACTAAAATTTTCTTCTGAAATATTCATTCTAATGATAAATACACAAATAGTTAATATCTAAACTGAAAACTTACAAAAACCGCGCAGAGTAGCGAAAACTTAAATTAACATGATTAACTAATCACAATCACCATTATACGTGAACTAAAACGTCGTCAAAAACACGGAGATTATTGAAATGGTTAAAAAATGCTGACATTGAAGCACCATAATATGTATACATCTTGTTCTTCTTCTTATCAAAAATAATATTTTGAATTAAAACTCAAAATTAACAAGTGGTAAATTATGGTGAATAAAGACTAAATATTCAGCGTTCGCAGGCAAAAGGTACATTTTGGCAAACTTTGTCAAATGTGGATATTGTTTTGAGTTAATCGACCACCAAGTCGTCACTTCATTTGGATAGGGTTCTAACTGACATTTTTTTCAAAAATGACCTTTGAATGCCAAAGCATTTCTTTTGCCTATTTCTATAACCAAAATAATTTTCAGAATCATCTGTGTTGTATTTTCGTAGATATAAGTATGACAAAGTTCTAACTTCAAGCTTTTTCAATAATAATTCATTTCACAAGGTTCTAACATCACTTACACTCTCTATTTTGTTTGTATCTGACAGTTGATCTTAAATACGAGGCACATTATGGTCCGTCATTTCATTTGGATAGGGTTCTAACTACGTCTTACCATTTTCTAAGGTTTCTAAGTTTCCAAAGACGAATTTTCGCAATCTATGTAAGAATTTTAATTTATGTATTTTAGTTTATTGTATTTTAAAGGAAAATATTTTTATAGGGCTTGGCCCTAGCTAGGAATAGCATTAGGGTAATGTAATTAGAACCTTGTGTATGAATTATTATGCTCTAGCTGATTGCACAGGGTTCTATTTGTATGTATAGGTATGTTCTAAAAGTGTAAGTTTACGTCCTCTTTAACCCTTCAAAAATTTGGCTTTTTTTTCGGATGGTCAAAATATTTTCGCTTTAAAATAAAATGCAAATATTTGGAATATTTCTGAACACATTCAAAAACCAAAAACTGTTTTAGAAAGGTGATGAAATACGCTTTCAAATTATAGAATTCGAAAAATATATATTTTTTAAAATTATAAAATTTTTGCATACAAACATAAAAAAGTTTTCAAAATGGCTCACCGTATGTTTTTTCCAACTAAAGTTACTGATAATAATAAAAAATAAAAACACATGCATATTTTATTAGACAAATGTATAAAAAACACATATTGTAACCTCAATTTTTTGTCGCTCTATGAAATTTTTTTTTTTAAATTCCCGAAGTTTCAAATTCTTTTTTCAATTTGCGATTCAAAACTTTGTGTACATAAAAGTGTACATTTTACTTTTTTGGTGGCTATTTTTTAGATTGGAATATAAAGCATGATGTTTTTCCTTTCTAACACCGATTAGAACATATTTCTAACTATGATAGTAAGGGAGTTACGGCGTCTTATGTGAGACCTATGTGCGTTGGGACAAATCTGGTCTCCTGTGATTAAACGGGTTAAATACTTTCATTTAAAACATGTTCAATTAAAATACTTTACACAAGGTTCAACATCAAAATCGGAAATTTGTTAACAGATTATGAGAAATTATCTTTGCAAACTTTGAGACCTCATATCTCAGAACAAGGTGAAGCGAAGTTAGAACCCTATCCAAATGAAGTGACGAAGTGTAAGAATCGCGGCTGCGATCAATTCGAATATCCGGCCGCCGGATATCCGGCCATCCGGTCTCGCAGCTCGCCGGATATCCGGTATCCGGCCAAACAACTATCCGTTTCATCTCTAGTTGATATACTACTTAGCTCATCGATGGACGTATTTTTTTAAATTTTATGTGAGTTTCGCACAAGATTCCCAACTGCTCCCAAACGCCTGAAGCCAGTAAGACTATGGCTTCTCCAATTGGTGTATATTGTGAGTCTGAAAGTAGTGGGAAGAGGAAGTATTTGGAGAAAGGGGAGATGGGGGGAGTACCTGGCCAATCAGATCTGGTCACCTGGTTCTTTCACCAGGGCAATACTGAGAGTATATCTACCACTCTGGTACTAGTGTTAAATGGATAAATGATTACTTAATACATCGAGACTTGGCTACTTTTTGCAGCGCTAGTTTTGTGAAATACACGATAAAAAGCCTTTTTTATATTTCACAATATTTTTTTACTAGAGAAAATCTTACCCTACAAATAAAAATAAAAGGTATTTTAAAAGCTTAGTAAAAACAAATAAAATTATTAAATATTTATCGACCACCGTAGGCATGTGCCTATCATGGTGGTCGAAAAAACCACAAATTATGTAGGTAACCATCAAAAAAAATGAATAAAGAAAGATTAATAAAAAAGTGATCATATTAATATGTGTGTATATATTATTTTTTAAAAGAAATACAAATATTCCCGGGTTACGAATAACCCGACAATATTTGAAAATCTCGTACTACCACCACAGTTAGCCGAAAATGTTGCCTGAGTCGTGATGGTGGACTTAGCCAGCCATCGGAACGCCCGGGTGGGACCCAAACGCGATGCCCACTCAACCACTGACCGGTCATCAAATATGTTTATGGATTTCGAGGACTGAAACGTATCGGACTTGACGGATAAGCCGTATAAGATAAAAAAAATAATGATAACGAAATATCCAAATATTCAAAAAAGAACAGCAAATGAAAAAATTTAGACAATCTACGTAGGTTCTGGAAGAGTAAACAAGCTTCTGAAGTAAGGTTTTCAACACTGTTATTAGCCAACAGTACTTCCTGAAAAGATGAGTTTTGAGTTTCATTCTGAATGGGCACTGGCTTTCATCAGTGTTCTTTCATGTGCTCTATAGTGCGATCTTTATCACGCCCTTCTTTTTACGACCATGTACTGAATTATTCAAATATATTATCCTATTAATATGATAAAGGCGAAAGTTTGTATGGATGTATGTTTGTTACTCTTTCACGCAAAAAAATACTGAATGGACTGAATGGAAAAAAGCCACATTATTTGCGAGTAATATAGGCTGTTTATATTGGTAAGCTCTGGCGTTATGAATAAGCTCTGGCATTATGAATAAGCTCTAGACGTTGCTTGGTAACTGTAAGTAATTATTTGACGTGCGCTGTCATTTTATTATTTTTTTAGGTTACTATTGAGGTCCCTTTGATAGTTAAAATTATAATAATCTATACTAATATTATAAATGCGAAATTGCGTGTGTTTGAATGTTACGCTTTAATAGGTGGCACGCGAGCTGTTTGAAAAATGAATGTAACGGGAATGGAGGGGCGGTGAGGGAGGGAAGAGGGGGGGGAGAGGGGGGGAGGAGGGGAGGCGTTGTGAGAACCCCTCCTAATACTCTGCGGGCAAAGCCGGGGCAAATGCCAGTACAAAAAAAGTTTGCTGTCTTTGAAGAAGTGTGTTGCATGTAGAACTGCTTACAAAACAGCTTCAGATACACTTATAATGGACTGGAAATACTAATAACGAAGGTTAGCGAGATGGTGTTTGCTGGAATTCGGTGACAATGTGTGTAGGAAATACAAGATGTGCGGTTGTGGGTAACGCCGCCCTGGGAACCATTTGTCGGATAACCAACACCACAGCCATATTTTTATTTTTCACTTACCTCACTAACTCAGTGGTTCCCTACGTCAGATTTGTTTAGATCTTGGCGGTAAATGCGTTTCCCGGGGAACCATTTATTGGACAACCAATACCTCTGCCTTAGAGCAAAGTGGTTCGGTACGTTTGGTAACTTGGCAGGGTGCCCGGGTTCAAGGATTGTGGTTTGCCCACCAAATGCGTGGCAGGCCTAATCTGGAGAGACTGGTTGAGGGAGACCCAACGTAGACCTCTCCAATCGGACTCTCTCGACCCATGGCCTTGCACCGCAGTTGGAGGGATGGAATCGATCGTCCGTCACTCTTGGACACATTGAATCCCAGATCCCTAACCATCCCCCATACCTTTTCCTTCCTAGCACTTCATCCCTAAAGATGGCATCGTCCTTGGGGGATTTTTTTTCCTCAAAATATTTATTATTAAAATCAGTTGCTTCGAAAATTTTAAAAATACATTTTAATTAAGAAAATTAATAATTTTTTTTTTGTATCTTTGTATTTACTTGGTTAAATCAGTTCGAAGCAATTTTCATTGGCTGTCGATGATAGTAACATGAGAAATAAATGGTTTTGTTTTTCTCGTCTGCCATGAGATAAAAGTTAAATGCTTCAATAAGCAGAGACGTGATGTATTGGGTTCTGTTTTATAAGCGGGGGAAAGTTATCACTTAATTCATCTGGGGGTGGGCATTCATCAGCGGGGGGGGGGGGGACTTAATAAATTACTCCGTATTATTGGATACTCGCCCGGGATATAGGCTATTGGCTATGGTCGAGATTAACTTTATGGCGAAACTGCAAGATCGTGGGATGATTTATTACTGGTAGTTTCAATCAAGGTAAGATTAAGTTTTAACACTCTGCATTAACCACTGGAGCGATTTTTGCCATATATTGGCGCCATTTTAAATGTCTCCAATTGCTTTTTGGACAAAAATTGCAATTATCTCCTTGATAATACGGCAAAAATTATTTATAAAAATATTTGTAGCTCCCACGTTTGTTTTTTAGGACTTAAAACGAAGCTATTAAAATACTTTATCTACAATGACCATAGATGTCCCAAATTCAAACTTCGTATTCTATTTTATAACGATGTTAAAAATACATTTTTTTCACGCAAAATTCCGATCAGCTGTTTATGGTTAAAATTAAGTCCCTTTTCCATACGTACCTTTCATTATCAAGTATACCACAGAAAATATAAAAAAATCTAAAATATTCTATGTTGACTCGAATAAGTACCTCTCACAGCAGTTTCAAAGTAACAACCACGCAGGATTCGCGCGGTTATAAATTTTACGATTTTTTTATATATATATTTTTTAAATCCTACAAATATCAAATAAACGGTAAAATACAGGGTAATTCATTGGCTTTATAGCACTATAACAAGTTTTTATGTCTCCATGTTAAAATTCGAAGGTATGATTTTTTTAATGTTGGTAAAAAATTAAAACAATTGTCTTCTGAAAATGTCGAGCAAACGGAGAAAAAAGTTTGAAAATGCTCCAGTGGTTAAGGGGAATATCTTATTCTTCTCGTGCCCTATTCGTTCAACGGACGTTGACTATCATGATGGTTATGCAGACCTTGTTTATTGCCTCCCGGAACAGCTCTACAATAGACTGGTCAAACTACTGTCTCAGTTTTTTCAGCCACGATGTTCTCCTTCTTCCAGGGCACTGACTTTCGGCAATCTTTCCTTGCATTATGAGATGTAAGCTCTCCTAGTTCTCTGGATGTCTCAACACACGTCCAATATATTGAAGCTTATGGATTTTTATTGTTTTAACTTATTTTTCTTTATTCATCCGAACCATAACATTTTTCGTAACTCTATCCATCCAGCTTATTTTGAGTATTTTTGTGTAGATCCATATCTTGAATTTCTCAATTCGCCTTATAAGTTCTTCGTTAAGCATCCATATTTTCATTCCGTTAAATAATACCAAAAACCGAAGCATCTGACCATTCGCATTCGTAATCCAAGGTTGATATCATGACTGCTGTACGTCTTTTTCATATGGATAAAGGTTGCACTAACGTGCTCAACGCGACATTTGATTTCAGGATCCCATCTTTCTTTTTAACTGCCACCCAAGTAAATAATGTCGTACGTCGCTATCATATCCTTCATCTACCTTCCATGCGGGAAACGATATTAGTTAGTTATACCAAAAACTCTTGATCCAGAATATTTAAAAAATGGGAAAAAGAGTTAAGGCCAGCTTTATTTAGATTTAAAAAAAAAAGATTTAAAAAGAGCTTAGCGTCAGTTAAGTCGAAAATGGATGTTATATCTCGTCCACCGTAAATATTAAGTATCCAGTTTTAAGATTTTTTTATAAAAATCAAGTTCTTGCTGCTTATTTCAATTCTTTTTTCAACTACGAGTATTTTGTCCACAGCTTACAGAAAAGGCTTTAATATTTTAGAAAAAACCAGCGAGTATTATTTGAATTACCGAATAGTTGCTTTGGGAAAACCCGTAAATATGGAGGTCTGTGTAACCAACTGCACGATGCGACATTGAGGAAAGAGTCCCTAAGGTTAATTTGATTATTTTTATTTTTTTTAATAAATTAAGATTTTTCATAATGACAATTACTTGCCAGCAAAAAAAAATAATTTACTTAATAATTTGGTACAAACGAACAAAGATGTCCTAATTTCATGATGTGTTCGAGGGTTTGTGTTGTTTCAGAATAAAGATTTGTGTTCATAAGTAAATAGTTATATAATTGTGCTAATAATGTCTATTAAATAGGGACGAATGTGAATCTCGTCGATGACGAGGCATTTTGGCAAAAAGTAAAAATTATATTGTTAGCGCGAATCGTTCTCGTGGACAGAATTTCGAAAATGTTATTTTTTTCGGTTAAGTATGCGGTTATATAGATGCTTATTCTTACATGTTTTAAGACTTAAGTATATGTAGTGTATTTTTTCAAACATCGTTTTTTTCATAAGACCGTAATTTAGTTTATCGCAGTGGTTTAAGTTAACAATGCAATTTTCCAAAAAAAGGGTTTACTTTTCAGTTTATAGGAATAACTTATTGTATCTTATAAAATATGTAGCTTACTGAAATATCGAATAATTATAATATTTCGATTGTTTATATAACGCCATTTTTGTGTGAAAAATCACATCAAGACCTCTTCTTAGTCATTGAAGAAGTTAATATTAATAAATCTTCCTTGAATCACGAAACGGAAAAAGACACAGAAAGTAAAAATAAAGCATGAGATTGATAAAAGATGCAAAATAATTAGGTTTAAATAGCTCAATTGGTACAGAGTTGTCCAGTTTAATTTAGTTTAATCTTTATATGTTTCGTGTTTCATTTGTTCATAATGTATCTTATTAAAGTTTGACGTTGATAATTTTTATGGCAAATAATTCTACATTTTCTCTGTAAGATTGGAAAACATTGATTTCCTTTTGTGGTTAGAAATATATTTTTCGCTTAGCTTTTTGTTAGCATTACACACGCATAAAATATTATTAACGAACATTATTTTCATATTCGTTCAGCTTCCTTTTCTACTTGTAACTTTTAAAATGTCTGACGTACACTGCTGTAATCAATATACACGCTCGTATATAACTTCTCCGCTGCAAGGTAAGGTCCCTATCAGTTTAAAAGCTTTCAAAAACTCAAACGGAAGAATCGGGGAGAGAGGGGTAGACTTATTGGAAATGGGTTGGATGCTTCATTATATGCATGAAACGAAACCAATGCACTCAAAACCTGCTCAAAGTCCTGAAACAAGAAGACTTTCTTTAGAGGCTTATAACGCTTTTAGTTCCTGGTTCCAACCAAATGGAATCAGGTTAAATCAGGACTTTCGGTTGGGAGAACAAGGAAGAAAGAACAAAGTGGAATGCGAAAATATAATTTCCTGTCTTCGTTCGCTTTTCTTCTTAGAAGTTTGAGTTCGGAGATGAGTTTGGTGCACTTCTTAGTAGTAATTCAGTGTCTTTCTGTAGGATGAAAATATTCATCTTTTTGATAAAAAAAAAGTTCAATTCGTTTCATGTAAAAAGTCGAAGGTCATTTATAATCGTATTTTTCTTTTTATTCAGCTGCCCGGATGCGCTGGGTTCCATCAGTTTCATGACAAACTGAACGGTGATAAAATAACATTGAAGAAAAGTGGTGGAAAAAACCTAACCCAAGTAAAATAAAAATTCTGAAACATAGCTTTCACAGATAATTTATTGATTGATTTAACTGCATGATTATATGACTTGAAATGTGTATCGTATAATACAAAATTTTGTTTGAAAATTTAACAAATCTGCCAACGACCTATGGTAAAACCTTATTTTACTAAAAACGAACATATTTTTTCAAAATTTAAAACAAAGCTTTACTAGATAAAAGAACAGTCTTTCGAAATCAATTTATAATTTTTCAATACGCCTATTTAAAAATGACATATTTCCGGTTTTGTCTGGTTATTCCCTCGTAACTTCGATTTTACTTCGATTAATCATATCTTTTTTACATTGTTTTCGACGACGTATGACCGATAATTCCTCTGTTATTTTGGATCCTCTATTACGAAATTGATTATTCTTGTATTCTTTCGATTTTCTTCGATTTTTATTCGATCACCCTTAATTATTTTACACTATTTATGACGATATGTCTACGATCATTATTAATATCTATTCTGATTAATTTCGATTATTTGCAATTACATTATTTAACGTTCTTAGAAAGTTGATTATCATTTTAATATTTTAACCCTCGATTAATTCCGTAAACGTCGATTTTTCGGTTTTCAGATATTTCAGATTTCTACCGTATTTCTTTCACCCCGTTATTTATTTATCCTAATATTAGAGGAATTCGTAATACAATCACATCTCCGATAATAATTTTATTGCCATTATTTATAAAATATTTTCTATTTCTTGGGCATTAACTACGTAACAATTTATAGGTATTTTGTTTTTCTAAACTTAAGTAACAATTGTATCTACAACATATAAAATAAAACTCTTCGAAACAAAATTTATATTTTCTATTGTCTGCATTTTGCCCTTGTGAATTTTATTCTTCACCCTGTATGGTTTCGTATGCTGCACAAATGTAAGATTGGTTCTTTTTTGCATAAGTTGAATATTTTAAAAGATTTCCGCAAGAATAATGGCACAAATTCGAAATTTGCCTTAAATACCTAAAAAATGGGAGAAATTTTAAAAATCCTGACATCTAATAAAATTCCGTAACGGTTAGCCAAATTTTGTAAAAGAATGTTTTTTTTAATTTGTTAATAAACCGTTTAACACCCAAACGAAATATTCAAACTGCTCTCCTGAAAAAATAGGTTTTTTGAGTTGTGCCATTGTTGTCCCCCGCGTGCGATATTTTCTATTTTTTTTTGTATATCTTGGGCATTAACTATGTAAAATTTCTCGATATATTGTTTTTTTCGAAACAGGTAGTAGATAAATAAAAATTAAGTTACAGATGTATGTGAAATAAAACTTTTCAAAATTAAATTTATTTTCTATTGTCTGCATTTTGCCCTTGTGCAATTTATGCTTTGTTTATTATTTTTTAATTTGTCAATTATTTTTCTAGTATGAAGAAAAGAAAACGCGGAAATAGTAATACATTATCCTCATTAAGTTTGACGGCTTCTCTCTGCAGTTCCGTTGAGTAATATTTCTTTGAAAATACATTCTTACCGGCACGCAATTTGCTTTCAATTTGTATTACAATTTATTATTTCTGAAAAATATTTTTTCCCTTGAAACACCGGAAAAATTTAAACTGCATTCTTAGATTCCAGTGCTAAAGAACGGAATACTGTTTCTCCACAGTTCCATAAAGTAATTATTTACTGGTTGCAAATTGCATAATTGCATCCCTGAAAAGAGTTAGCATTATTTTATTTTATTTATTTATTATAAAGACAAAGTATTACAACATGTCAGGAAAAAAATAAATATTTTACAGAAAAAAGAAAAGTCCCAATAAACTACTTTTTAGTAGTTTGTCAATGGGTGCTTTTACGTTGAAGATATAAATAAACTTATTTTACTTTATTTTATATTTTATATTTACTTTATTTTATATTTGATAGAACATCAAAGTAAACAGCATGCTATTAAATTGATAATTTTGCAAGAAAGGAGGTTTTTATCCAGCTGGGAGTGAGGTGTATAACAAGTGGATACATAGATTTTTTTCTTAACCCCTCAGGCTAATTTCTTCGCTGTTGGGAATAGCTCATGCAGATCTTTTAGAAATCGTTTTGTCTCCTATATTGTCAGGGTGAGAAAAATGATCATATCGAAGTAATGAAGAGAAAAAACCATTGAAGAAGAAGATAATAATAATAATCTAAACGAAAATATAAAAGAGAACAAGACATTGGAGGACCCACCATTTACCCGCCCTGGTATAGGTAACAGATGGTTACCCCTTCAAGGCTCTTGCAAGGACTCTAATTTTTTGTATATAAACGACTCTACATTTAATTAAACTAAACTAAACCCCCAATGTCCTTGCATACAGTGTTAGCAAGCAGTATGCAAGTTCTTCGTATGTACAGATGTTAGTAACTTATAAGTATAGAATAGGGAAAACAAACCTTTTTTCCTATATAGGAAGGTGTGGTGGAATAGGTAAAAGTAAAAACAAAAGTAGGCAGTATATATGAAAGAGAACAAGACACAAAAAAAAAGAAAAAGATAATGGTCGCAACTGAGACTCGAACCCATTAATTTTTTCAGTTTTTCTGTGTCTTGTTCTCTTTCATATTTTCGTTTAGATTATTATTATTATCTTATTCTTCAATGATATATTACATTGATGGGAAAAACCGTCAAAAGTTATAAAAAGAGAGTTTTTCTTATAAAAAGAGAAAAAAAAACACATTTCGAGTTAAAATCCACAATCCACGGAAAAATTTAAATATTTGAAAAAATATTTATGAAATTTTGAGATTTTTTTACCGTTTGTTTTTAAGGGAAAAGGACAGAAAATCCAGGTGATAATAACATTTATAATACATTTGTCTAATAAAATGTGTGTATATTTTTTTCATTATCAGTTATTTTAATTAGAAAAAATGTAAGGTGAGCCATTATTAAAACTGTTTGTGTTTGCATTCTAAATTTATATTTCAAAAGCTTTAATCATACATACGTTTATTTCTAACTAGCAGACCCGGCCACACGTTGCTGTGGCTAACGAAACACAACGCCATTACCCAACCTTTATAAAATTCACACCACCCGCTTGCCAGCTACCCGCTGCCCGATTCCTGAATTGAATATTTGAATTTCTCGGCCTTTCTCTACTATAATAAGCATTTATTATACATATAAACCTTCCTCTTGAATCACTCTATCTATTGGTGAAAACCGCATGAAAATCCGTTGCGTAGTTTAAAAGATCTCTGCGCACATACATTTAAAGTGACTTCATTTTATACTATGTAAAATAATGAAAATAAAATTTGAAAGCATATTTCATTAGCTTTCCAAAACGGGTTTTTTCGGATTTGTTCAAAAAATTTTCCATTTAATTGAGTGTTAATGCAAAACGGACATTCTTTGACCACCTGACAAAACACGTCCGAGACCTAGGGGTTAACCCCAGTGCGGCTTGAATATTCGTTATATTAGTAGGAGTTTTTTGTATATGAGAATAAATAATAAATAACACTACGGTTATAAGTTCGCTCACGGCGAAACCGGGTGGTGTGTTTATGTAAATAAAGTGTTGTACCCTCACAAAATTACGTTGATTCTGTTGTTATTACTTTTTGGATATTAAGCCTATTACGGCTCATCCTTCTTCTGAACGTTTCGGGTAGTCTTTTGATAATCTGCTTCAGGGCAGATATAGGACAGTGAAGTAGACACTGCTAGCCTGTCTGAAACGTTGGTTTAAAGAGGATGATAAGCAATACCTTCTTATTTCATCTTGTTAACTTCATATATTTATTGTGGTATGAATCCATCCCTCCCACTGCGCTGCGAGGCGATGTACCGAGAGAGTCCTGCTGGATAGGTCTAAAGGTCTCTGTCAATCAATCTCTCCCGATTCGGGCAGACATGTCCACCGCCAAGACGCGGACAAACCTCACCCTATGAACCCCAGCACCCCAGCCATGTCATCAATCACAGCGAACCACTTGGGGTGACCTATGGCAGAGGTGTCGGTTATGCAACTTGTGACAAAAAAGAATATTATTACTCAAAGGATCCCATTCCTCCTATGTTGGAGACTTTCGTAGCGTAGTTTTGAGTGAATTTGTTCGTTAGTGTGGAGGGCTCTTAAAAACCGATAAACTAAACAAAACTAAGTTTTTTTTTGTATTTTCCCCCGTTGGGATTTGAAACCGCTTTCTCTGGGTTCAGGGCTTACCGCTCCGCTAGGTCATAGGACAAAAGTCGTCATGGAAAAGAATGACTTCATAAAAAAGGCTAAAGCTCTACATTACTTTTATGCCATTTGAAGTAAGGGGGTTTGTAAGTCAAAAGCCTTGACACGATCGCGCCTAATAATAGAGATTTTTAAAATATGTAGAGACTTCGTGCAAACTGGAACGTTAGTGTTACGTCGGAATTTTGGGCTTCTGAGATTTCAGCAAATTCTTTATCGCACGTAATTCACATGTTTCACTCTATGAAGTTAGTGTATTTCCGTATATTCATATATAAGGTACTTACGCCTAAACCAATTCTTTTTCAAGTCATTAGTAATTTGTTTTTTTCTCTTTATTTGTTAGTTTGTATTGAATTTTCCTTAATTCTACCGACTTTTGGTCATACATGTATAGTCCTTTATACATTAAACAGTTCTGTTACTTTGTTTTTTTCGTATGCGGCAAACTATATATTACGTATATTTTTATTAAAATCAATTTTACCTTTAAAGCATTTTTGTATTTGGTTATTCATAATTTTATGTATAAAAATTAATGTATTATTTTATAGCAGTCTCTTTTTTATTAGTATTCAATTTAGCTTTTCTTTCGTTTTATTATTTTTTGCATATTTGCCTTTCCTTAGCACACATCTCGTAGCTCTGTTTTGAATAATTTTAGTTTGCTAAAGTTTCCTTTATTGGTCAAATATAATATTGAAGAGCATTAATCTAAATGTGGAGGTACTATAGTTTTTAAAATAAGCTCTACAGTGGTTCCATTCAGTTTTTTTCTAATTCTTCTAAGAAAAATTACGTTTTTCTGTACCACGTATTTAAGACAACTAATCTAAGTTAATATTTGTATCAAGTACCACAAATGTTTAATACTCTTCAAGATTACATTAAGACTTTCAATACCTTAATTTGTGTTGAGAGAGGATTCCCATGGTATTTTTTTCATCCTTGTCCTTCATTAACCCTTAATTACTCGCATGGGGTCAAAGCATTTTCGGATTAAAAAATGAAGAACTTGGCACGGCCCGATTCCCCCCGCGCCTTCGCTAGCTTCATAACGCGCGTCTAAGTGTCTATGTTTGTATTTTAATAGCAACTAAGTCACGGGAGTGGAAGGACGTGCCGTTGCGCTCTTGAGCGGTGACCCCGTGCGAGTAATTACGTTACTTTTTTGCAAGAGGTAAGTTTTATCGCAAAGTACCAACAAAATGCAATAAATATACAAGATTTGTGTGCAATGATCAACTCTGAAATATACTGTCAACAGTGTAACAAGAGTGATTCGGAAAGTTCCTAAAAATACGAGTATTAACTATGATCTCAATATACCTAAGTACAAATTGTTAATTATTGATAATTATTTTAGTTAAACTTGTTTTTGTATAATTAGTTAGTAATTCATGTTTTTACTTATAGATATTACAGAATAAACAAAGCACTTTAATAATAAAATAGTTTCATTTTCTTATATATTTCAATATATATAAAAAACTACTCGTACTATTTGGGGTCATCTGTGATCCCATGCGAGCAGTTAGTTATGTAATGTTCTTTGTGCGAGTAATTAAGGGTTAAATAATAGAATGATTTTATACTTGCTTTGTTTATCCTTGTATTTATGAAAGTCATTTTATCAATGTGAATAATGATTTATTATTCAAATATTGTTACAATGCATTCTCAAAATTTGTTGTGATTGCCTTCATATTGGTTCTCACAAAGTGTAAATTGTTTACTTTGATAGAGCCTTCGTCCTAGTGGGGTTAATTATTTTTTTGTAAAAAATATGTTTTATATTGTGTGAAAAGTAATAAATTGATCAAATTAATCTGATCATTCCGTAACTTATTCGTGTTTTATCGACTTTTTCTTTCTTTCTCTTGTGCTTTATATATTCTCATTTTACTTTTTTCTTCGTCTATCCACTCTATACATCCATACCGACTTCGTATCACTTTTTATTTTATTTTTTATTTCGATCAATGAATTTTCATCAGACGCATTCTGTACTCATCAAAGGTTATTGTAACGTTCATAAGCCTTCACAATTTACCTAACGAAATGTGAATCCACTAAATGAATATATTTTTAACTCTCGACAGGCCAAGATGCCAAACATGACGTCCGTAACCGTAGGGGTCGGCTGATGACCCCATGCATTTTTTTTTCTAAACTTTTAAACCAAAGAAAACACTTTTTCTTTTTTTGATATTTTTTTTGTTATTTATGTTTTTGCAGGGAATATTACCTACCGATATTTGACAAAATATTTTTTCCTGCGATCAACGATTTTTTCACATTTTTTTAAATGGCATATTATGTATTAATCCTTTGCGCAGGAATACCTAAAATACTAAAAATATATTTCATGTAAGTATTTAAGTAGATATAAGAAGGATAGTTATTTTGGGGTCTACCTTCGGCCCCAGTTGGCTGCGGGAGAGTTAAATTTGTTTTTGGCATTGAGAGTCATTCAAGATTTTTGTTGTTGTGATAATTGTTTCGATAAATCAATGATTTTGAGCGGTTTCCTTGAGGTCTAGATATTGACTAAATGCGTCATCCATCTACATTTGCGAACACGGTCAACAATTGCTAATAATTCCGACCGACAGTTGACACATTTTAGCGCGGCCTCCTGAGTGTCGGTTAAGCTGTTAAGATACAAATCATTTTGAATAATGTTTGTTATGCAAAATAACTGACTTATTAATAACTATGGAAGTTCGTAGAATCGAAAGTAATCGTACACACAATCCATAAACGTAATTTATTCATTTAAGACGCGATCAATTCATTCCGTTTGATCTTAGAAAAACGGAGTGGTTTAAATATGACTAAAGACCTCATTAACTAATTAACTTCCGTTTAGTCTCAAAAAGTATACGCGAAGGGCCAATGTATGTTATAGTTAATAATTCAATTCGAATTAGTCTATTTATAAGTACTTTTAATTTTTACGTAGCGGAATACCTCAAGGAATGTAAGTCCATAGATAGTTCCGGCAGGATGGCCATAGTACATCGATTTCTTATTTTTTTCGTGTCAATATCGGTCTGGTTTTCAACTGTGCGGCCGTGCTTGATAAAACGGTATGAAATCATCGTTAGGTAAGCCTATCGATCCGATATTGTAAAGTTATCGATTTGCACTGTGCTAGACTTCCTTGCATTGACAGGATAACTCTCGTTAACTTCTCATCGTTCCCTAAGACAACTGCAGATCGTTAACGTACAAAAACAGTTGAAGTCGAATATATTAAGAACACATATCACGCTAGGTAACGATGAGAAGTTACCGAGAGTTATCCTATCAAACCTTATCGATCGACTGAGCTACGGGGCCAGGGTATCTAGCATGGTCGATCGTTATAGGGAGCGATGACAAGTTACCGACATTTTCGATAAAACCTATGTCGATCGACCATGCTAGGTACCCTGGTAATTGTATAATTGTCCCGGCACCTAAATATCGGTAACGCCAATAAACTTTTCCTAGTGTAATTTGACAATAATTAGAACAGCATTCAGCAATAGCCTTGTAAAGTTCCATTTTCTCGAGGTCACGAACAATAGTTCCTGAGTACTCCTTAATTGATTCCCACTGTGATATATCTCATAAATTCATCGCACTGAGAACTCAAACAAAGGACTTAAATATCCATTTAGGTTCCATGTACTCAAACGTGTATTATTAAGGTGGAAACTAATCACTAATTAGGGGATACATTATCCAAGAAACCATTCCTACTGTAATTACATATTAGTTACAAGATTCTAGGACGGACTGGAACCAATAGTGAGTAATGTTTAAGATTCACTTTTTTAAATATGCCTCCTTATTTACAAAATAAACGAGTGATAAAATGAGTGAAAATGTAATTTTCTTTTTTATTGGAATAAAAAAATGTATTTAATTACTGTACTGTAAATTTGGAATTTATAAAAGACTAGCGGGTTCCCGGCATGCGTTCAAAGAAATAAATTGTTTCTCCCTGCATGTCCTTTCCTCCTGCATCCCCTACCCTCCTGCGTTCCCCTTTCACCTTCCCCGCCCACCCTCTCCCCTCTCCCACTCCCCCGTCCCACAAACCCCCCTCCCGCGATTCATATGTTCAGTCCCAGTACATTCAGTTTTCAAACAGCAAATTAGCATTTTTCGTGTATTACAAATATTCATTTTTTTTATATTATTATAAGAACAATCAATCAAATTTGGTACTTAACATAGGTACTTATTTAAAATATCTATATTTTTAAAAATCCATAGACAATTCTTTTTACAAAAAAAACAGCTGCCTGCTAAATTCAATTTCATCAAACGCGCGAACTGTCAAACGTGCGCAGTTAAAATAGTTTTTTTGAAATTATTCAATCTCTGCGCACTTTTCTTAATTTTTCTTTCCGTAAGAACCTTCTACAGAGTATTAGACAACTTTAAAAAAAGATGAATGAAATATGTTAAGTCGTTCTGAAGTTATGGCGTGACCAAGGGAAACAGGGATTTTTTTAATTTTTTTTTTATAGATAATACATAATATAATCAACAAACAAGTCCTGCTAAGCCGATTGAATCGGCTTGTCAACAGGTGCTTATATTTTAGTTACATATTTATAAATTTTTAAAATTTAAATTTACATCTTATATCTACAGATTCAACATTTTTTCATACATATCAAAATCAATATAAATCTTTTTTTTTATTTTAACTTTATGAGTAAAACCTCAAATTGTAATATTTAAATAAATGAAGACAATATAAGCGAAACTCAACCGAAAATCTGGAAACAGAAAAATCAGAAAAACATATTGACACCTCTGGGACACGAACCCAGGACCTCTTGCTTTCCGGGCAAACGCGCTAACCACTGCGCCACGGTGTCGATATGAAATTCGGTCATGTTTAACTGTACCATACTTCGACTAAGAACCACCTACATTATCTTCATTTTCTTTAACGCATATATTATTGGCAACTATCTTTATGTATGATTGCAAGATTCAAACCCGAACTAAATGCTCTCTAGATAGTGTCTGGATAAATATTTATCCATTTTATTTGATATGCGACATCTATCGACTTTTCTGCAAGTCTAGGATGAATATTTTTTTTATTTTTTTTTTTTTATTTTAACTTTATGAGTAAAACCTCAAATTGTAATATTTAAATAAATGAAGACAATATAAGCGAAACTCAACCGAAAATCTGGAAACAGAAAAATCAGAAAAACATATTGACACCTCTGGGACACGAACCCAGGACCTCTTGCTTTCCGGGCAAACGCGCTAACCACTGCGCCACGGTGTCGATATGAAATTCGGTCATGTTTAACTGTACCATACTTCGACTAAGAACCACCTACATTATCTTCATTTTCTTTAACGCATATATTATTGGCAACTATCTTTATGTATGATTGCAAGATTCAAACCCGAACTAAATGCTCTCTAGATAGTGTCTGGATAAATCTTTATCCATTTTATTTGATATGCGACATCTATCGACTTTTCTGCAAGTCTAGGATGAATATTTTTTTTGTTTTTTTTTTTTTATTTTAACTTTATGAGTAAAACCTCAAATTGTAATATTTAAATAAATGAAGACAATATAAGCGAAACTCAACCGAAAATCTGGAAACAGAAAAATCAGAAAAACATATTGACACCTCTGGGACTCGAACCCAGGACCTCTTGCTTTCCGGGCAAACGCGCTAACCACTGCGCCACGGTGTCGATATGAAATTCGGTGGCGCAGTGGTTAGCGCGTTTGCCCGGAAAGCAAGAGGTCCTGGGTTCGTGTCCCAGAGGTGTCAATATGTTTTTCTGATTTTTCTGTTTCCAGATTTTCGGTTGAGTTTCGCTTATATTGTCTTCATTTATTTAAATATTACAATTTGAGGTTTTACTCATAAAGTTAAAATAAAAATAAAAAAAATAAAAAAAATATTCATCCTAGACTTGCAGAAAAGTCGATAGATGTCGCATATCAAATAAAATGGATAAAGATTTATCCAGACACTATCTAGAGAGCATTTAGTTCGGGTTTGAATCTTGCAATCATACATAAAGATAGTTGCCAATAATATATGCGTTAAAGAAAATGAAGATAATGTAGGTGGTTCTTAGTCGAAGTATGGTACAGTTAAACATGACCGAATTTCATATCGACACCGTGGCGCAGTGGTTAGCGCGTTTGCCCGGAAAGCAAGAGGTCCTGGGTTCGTGTCCCAGAGGTGTCAATATGTTTTTCTGATTTTTCTGTTTCCAGATTTTCGGTTGAGTTTCGCTTATATTGTCTTCATTTATTTAAATATTACAATTTGAGGTTTTACTCATAAAGTTAAAATAAAAAAAAAAATATAAAAAAAATATTCATCCTAGACTTGCAGAAAAGTCGATAGATGTCGCATATCAAATAAAATGGATAAAGATTTATCCAGACACTATCTAGAGAGCATTTAGTTCGGGTTTGAATCTTGCAATCATACATAAAGATAGTTGCCAATAATATATGCGTTAAAGAAAATGAAGATAATGTAGGTGGTTCTTAGTCGAAGTATGGTACAGTTAAACATGACCGAATTTCATATCGACACCGTGGCGCAGTGGTTAGCGCGTTTGCCCGGAAAGCAAGAGGTCCTGGGTTCGTGTCCCAGAGGTGTCAATATGTTTTTCTGATTTTTCTGTTTCCAGATTTTCGGTTGAGTTTCGCTTATATTGTCTTCATTTATTTAAATATTACAATATAAATCTTTTTTTTCCGATAGCCAATTTTTCACCATATATTTAACCTTATTCATAGAATTGGTTAATTGGTTAATTCTCAATTACATTGCTTTATAGTGTCAGGTAATAAATTAAATATCTTCGGTATGATGTATTCAAACGTTCTCTGTCCGTACTTATTGTTAAATTTCGGAACTATTAACCCGTCGTTACGCGTGAATCTAGTGCTGTATTTATGTTCTAATTTCTCTTTTTGTTGCGGGGTAAATATATGCTGAATTATAATTTTGTGCCAAAGTATTTATTGCCTTAACAGGTAAAATTTTGGCACTCTGAAACAGCAACGGTTTATTTTGTCTCTGTTTGAAAATATTAGGGACGACCAATAATTTTACAATTGCGTTTTATACAACTTGCACTTGTTTCAGATTGGTTATGGTAGTATTTCCCCATATTGTTAATCCATATCTTATAATAGATTCTGCTAGTGACATATATATTATTATTATTATTTTTTTTTTTTTTACTTTATGAGTAAAACCTCAAATTGTAATATTTAAATAAATGAAGACAATATAAGCGAAACTCAATCGAAAATCTGGAAACACAAAAATCAGAAAAACATATTGACACCTCTGGGACTCGAACCCTGGGAGAGGTCCTGGGTTCGAGTCCCAGAGGTGTCAATATGTTTTTCTGATTTTTCTGTATCCAGATTTTCGATTGAGTTTCGCTTATATTGTCTTCATTTATTTAAATATTTACATATAAATTATTTTAAGTGTTTCAATTGATAGGAAAAAATTTAATATGTACATTCTACCAGCAATCGATCTGAGTCTTTTACAGGTTTTTTTTTATATGTTTGTCCCATTTAAAAAAACAATCTACTGTTACACCAAGATACACGTATTCCGAAACTAATTCTAAACTTTCACAGTTACAATTAATTGGTATATTTTTATGGATGCAATTAAAATTATGAGAAATAATATTAGGATTAAATTGAAATTTGGCATTAGGTGATCTTATATGTATTACTTTGGTTTTTTTAGCATTTATTAATAGTCCTGCATCATGTGACCATTTACAGAGTTGATTAAAGTCAATTTGCATGAGTTCAATTGCAATTTTTAGATCTTTATGTGATATGACCAATGCCGTATCATCTGCGAATGCAAAATGTTTCACAAAAGAGAAAAGTTTTTTCATTATGGTTACATAAATTATACATAGTGTAGGTCCTAATATGGAACCTTGTGGAACTCCTGCAAGATACATTTTTTGTTTTACTAAAAGTATTATTTATTTTCGTACATATTTTTCTATCTCTAAGATAATCTTATTAATTTATATATATATATATATATATATATATATATATATATACATAGATATGCGGGGTGTTGTTAAACCAGTGACTCCTGACATTTGGAGTAAAAAATTTTTTCTTTAAAATCAAACAAGAACAAAAAATATCTTCAGCATGCCGTGCATCGAGTCGATCAATCCCCCCCGCCCCGCCCCGCCCCCAACTGTTCCAAACCTACTACTTTTTTAAGTTTTTGTAGAAAAAAAACATCGGATATCACCGGAGACCAAATTTCATTGAGATTTCTTACTTCAAATAATGTCAGTAAAGTAAGTCAAGTACGTCCCTATATTAGCTTGTGTCGCTCTCCATAGAGAGAAAAAAAAGGCCTTATATTTAAACGCCCGGGGTTTCAAATGTTTCGTATGATCTGTAGCTATTCAAAAACGTAAAAATAAATGAAATTATTGTTCACTATTTGCCGCTAAAATGGCTGGAAGTTTTGAAAAAAAAATAGATTTCGTGATTTGGAAAAAAAATAAAACAACGGGTTCATATTTTATATTTTGTACCAAACTTATTTTTCAATCCATAACTGCAGTACAAAGAACCCAAAAAAATTTTTTTAACATATATGATGTGTTGGTTAAAAATATAAAAGGGGGAAAATAACACTTTTTCTGGATAAAATCAGAATTCTTGTTGACTTACTTGTATTCATAAACTTGATTTTTTTTTTCGTTTTTGTCAGTTATACACATTTTTTAATAATAAACAAACGTTAAAAGGTTTTTTTTTTCAATTATTTCTGGCTTTCACCCTTCAAGGGTGTTCTAGGCCATCGTTTATAATTACAGAGAAAGGAAAGGTGAATTTATATATTAATTTTATTTAAATGTGCAAATTTCAGAATTTTATGGAAGATTGGAGTAGAGTTCAGACTTAGAAGAGATGAGATGTTGAATGGAAGAGAGGCAATTTTTGATAACGCTTGATAGAAGAGAGGATATTTATTTAGAGAAGGACAATCAAAAAATATGTGATCTAAAGTTCCCACATCTAGACCACAGAACGTACAATCAATGTTGGGGAGATTAATTGTCGGATCACCAAAAAATCAAAAATCAAAGTCTACCCAAGTCAAAAAAGCAGTCAAGTATTAATTGGAGATGTCACTAAAACTAGTCTCCTTCTGTAACTGTAATCAATAGCTCAAATATGGGGGCTCCATCGAAGCCAGAGTTAAGTTAGCCTCTCAAAAACTGGGCGTACTAAACAAGACAAGGATACTTTAATAGTACACAACTTCTAACCCTGTACATATTACAAGTACGCCCCACGGTTGAATTTGGCAGCCACCTCTGGTCTGTAGCTTCAAAATACCTGAAAAATACCCTAGACTCTGTGCAGAAAAGGGCGGTCAGTTTGATAGATTCTCCCATCTTAATTGCATTCTTTAGAGCACAGGCGTCAGGTGCGAATGCTATTCATGTTCTACCGGTATTACAATCTGACGAACTAGCGTCATTGATCCCTTCAGCACCGGTGCATAGTCGGGAAACGTCAATAAACGCGTGCCAAAATATGTACACGGTCGACATTTGTCAAATGAGAACGGGTCGCTTCTTTGACTCGTTCTTCAACAGCTCGGCTGTGGAACGATTTGCCGGTCTCTTTGTTTCCTCCTTCCTACAACATGGCAATGTTGGCAATGTTCAAGACCAATGTTTATTCCTTACTCTCCTCAAAAAGACCGTCCACACAGCATCTCAGGTGATACAGGCCCTGAGGGAAACTGTGTGGGGTTAATGTACACATACTTGTAAATATGCGAACACAATTAGATTTAATAATTACACTATTTTGAACAAAATAAACAAAAAACACGCCACACGCATCACAGAAAATACAAACACAATTATAGATCATATACTCACAGATACAAAACTATCATACTCACTAACGAACTGTGATAATTCCATTTCTGATCACAATATACTACTCCTTGACGTAATTCACACATACGTTAAAAGCACATCTTTAAAATCGTCCCAAAAATATACACACATTAATCTTGATAATCTAAAGAATGATATCTTGCAAAATCCCTTTCATCTAAATATGAATGACAATTCGGTATTAAATTATGACAATCTTGTGAACTACTTGAAAAATAAAATTAATTCTAACAGTACCACTAAAATTAAAACAAAAAACATAAATAACCCAGACTGGATAACCAAAGACCTTATAAAATTAATCAATAAAAGAAATAAATTACATCTGAAACTAAAAAAACAACCAAATAACACATTATTAAAAGCAGAATTTGTAAAAATAAGAAATAATGTCACTACAAAAAAACGAAACTTAAAACAAACACACTACAGTAATCTTTTTAAAAAATGCGAAAATGACAGTAAAAAAACTTGGAACTTAATTAATAATATTATTAAGAACCAATCTTACACCTCAAGAAATTTTTGTACTAAATTAATCATTAATGATAAAATAATCACTAACAATGTAGAGATATGCAACCAATTTAATAATTTCTTTTGCAACATTGGCTCCTCCTTAGCCGCTAATATACATGGCAAAATCAAACACAATCCAGCCAATGAAATAACGTTAATGCATGATTGTTCAAAAATGATGGGTGTCCTTTTAAATAAAATAATTATCTTTGCAAAAAACTTCACTGTTTATTTCACTTGGACATGTTATAAATGTATTATAATACGGTGTCAACACACCGGGCCAAACACTGGCAGTTGTTTACTGTTAAAACTTGCGTTGGGAAGAAGCAATAATAATGGGATGCTAGCACTTTTATAATGTAAAAACCTGCACACATTTAAAGAATCTACGATTATACATTTGACATTCGAAAGCATCTACAAAAAAATGGCTTCCTCCATAGTACGTACTTGGTAGTTAAAACAGGTACCGAACACTCAGCGACTAGCCAAGCTTCGCACCATTTGAAATATTAATGCCTGGGAGCTTGCTCAAGCAACCCATAGGTGCTGGTAGTATCTCAATTTTTAACATAGCTTCCGCCTCGGGGTTACTAAATCGCCCATACCGATTTAGGAACCCTTCAAGAAAACATAACAAAAACAGGGGAAGACAATCAAGGCAAAGCAAAAAAAAGAAAACACAAATCCTAACTCTAAATACCGTACAAATACTAACAAATAATTTTACCTATTATAAATTAGCAGCCAAAACTAAATAATCCTGCACTGCTTGTTATACTATTATTTAAAAATGTACATTCAAAGTTGAATTTTAAGGTGATTAACCTAAACTAATTACATAAACTTAAATTAACCAAAAATTTTTTTACATATTTAAATAATAACTTAACACAAAATACTATTATAATAGAACACAACCCAACACAAAATAATATTATAATAAAACCCAACCCAACACAACACAATTGTCTTTTTTTTTTTCAAGTCCATTGGTTAGGATCTTCTCCAGGTGCAGTCCACGATATAAGCACCACAGCGCGGGGTGCAATCAATCATCAATTTATAGGTTGTCATGTTGTTCCTGGGATTGGTATCTTTAAAGGGTCTTTTTTTTAATATTTTCACCCTAAAAAGTTTCATCATGGTCGTCCGGGGTGTCCGGACTGACGGAAGGGTCCGGGGCGTCCGTCACAGGTTCAGCTTCCGGGTCCAGAGGCATTAGACATATCTTTGTGATAGGCCTGACAAAGATTCCTTGAGGGGTTTTCAGGGTAACCACTCGCACTACACCATCCGCGCCGGGATGTGTAGATATAACTCGCGCCATTTTCCATAATGGTGGAGGTAAATTATCTTCCTTCAGAATAACCAGATCATCCTTTTGCAGTGCCCGTTGATTACTGGTTTGCCATTTAGTCCTTTTTTGTAGCTCCATCAAGTACTCTCGCTTCCATCTATACCAAAAGGATAACATTAGCGCATGGATTCTCTGATATTGGGTCAGCCTGTTGTCTGGTATGGCTCGGACATCTCTCTCCGTAATGATAGAGGATTTAGTGCCTATGAGGAAATGGTTTGGGGTGAGGGGTTGGTAATCGTGGATGTCATCAGACAAGGAAGTCAATGGACGGGAATTTAGACAGGCCTCAATCTGACAAATTAAAGTATACAAAAGTTCAAAGGTTAAAGCAGAATTACTAGTGACTCTATACAAATGAAACTTTGCTGACTTGACCGCAGCTTCCCACAGCCCTCCCTGACTAGGGGCTCGAGGGGTTATGAACCTCCACTCAATACCTCTGTTAGCTAAATAATTTTGAATCTTGTCGTTGTTCTCTCTCAAACTGGTATACAGCTCCTTGAGCCTATTACTGGCCCCCCGAAAGTTGCAAGCGTTATCGGAAAAGATCTTATCAGGTTCTCCCCTACGGGATATAAATCTCTTTAAACTGTTCAAAAAAGCATTGCTAGATAAATCCGAAACTAATTCCAAATGAACCGCCTTTGTGGAAAAACAAACAAAAATACATAAATACGATTTCACGAGTGGAGCTCTCCTCAGTGGCCCACTTTTGGTTGGAATCGGTCCAGCAAAATCGACTCCCGTGATAGCAAACGGTCGGCTCGGTGTGATTCTTTCGCTCGGTAAGCTTCCCATGATTTGGTTACCAATACGAGGATTACACCTAAAACACACAATACACTTATGTAATATCTTTTTAACAGTATTTTTCCCAAAAATAGGCCAAAACCTTAATCTTATTTCAGCTAATAGCGCTTGAGGTCCTGCGTGTAAGTTTACATAATGATAGTGACGTATAATCAATTCGGTTAGCTTATGTTTAGCTGGCAATATAATTGGATGTCTTTGTTGGTACGATAGGTGTGTAGCTAAATTTAATCTACCGCCCACATATATAAGACCATCACATAAAAAGGGATGAAGAGATTTTAAGTTACTATTTTTGTTGACATTTCCCTGGTTTTTTAATGTCTTCAACTCTTTTTGAAAGGCATGTGCCTGAGCTGATTTCAGTAGATAATTCAAACTTGCTTCTAGTTCAGCTACACTTAAATTACCTGAAATTTTACTTTTAATATTTCTGCAGTTATTCACAAACCGCAGTACATATGCTGTAACCCTTTTCAATTTGATAAATGAGGAAAATTTTCCAAATATTTCCCATTCTTGAATATCAGTAGATAAAAGAATATTTTTACTCTTGAGCTCCGGAGGGTTTGAACAGGAAATGTTCGATATAGGCCAATCGTTGACTCCGTCGGTCAACCAATTTGGTCCATTCCACCATATTGTAGAATTTATCAGTTTATCCGCAGTAGCTCCTCTTGAAAGTATATCCGCTGCATTGTCGGATGATGATACGTGTCTCCATTGATCTGGATCACTCAGTTCTTGTATTTCGGCTACTCGATTAGCCACGAAAGTGCTCCAACGAGTAGGTTGACCTTTCAGCCAACACAGCGCTATCGTAGAGTCACACCAATAATATGTGTTGATCTTCATTATATTTAATGCTTGTTTTATAGTTTTCATTAATTTTGCCAGTAGGACAGCACTACATAGCTCCAACTTAGGCAGTGAAATAGACTTCAATGGTGCTACCCTTGATTTGGATGTTATTAAGTGTGAATGCCACTTACCGCTGTGGTCCATTGACACCATATAGATACAGGCTCCGAAAGCCTTCTCAGACGAATCGCAAAAACCGTGTAGCTGTAGCTCTTTTGCTTGCTTGCAAATAATTTTTCTTGGTATTTTCAACACATTTAGCTGAATTAAATCTTGCAGGTAGGTCCTCCAGGGTGCTAATATTTCATTGGGTAACTGATCATCCCATGCTACTTTGGACTGCCACAGCCTTTGCATTATCAATTTGGCTATGACTATTATCGGCCCTAGGAGTCCCAATGGATCGAAGGTTGATGCGATGCAAGACAATATCTCTCGTTTGCTCTCGGTTGGACCTGATGGCTTCATTATTACATAAGAAAAGTAATCAGATTCATTGTTCCATGTTAATCCTAATATTTTCTCAGTCTTTGGATTGTCAGTAATAATTTTGTCGGAATCGCCTGAATCGGCACACTTAGCTTGGCCCGACTCGGCTGACAATTCCAACGCATTGGACCTCCACTTCCTCAATGTCATCCCCGCAGATGACAAGATGCTGATTAATTCTTCTTTTAATTTTTTACAGGATTCCAGCTCATCTGCTCCCGTTAACAAGTCATCCATATAGAAGTCATTTTCTATGACCTGACTAGCTCTAGGAAAAATTAAATTATTATCCATACCAATTTGCTTTAAGCATCTTGTGGCTAAGAAGGAGGAAGGTGCCAGTCCATAAGTCACAGTCTTCAGACGATAATGCTTGAGCACATCCTGTGGCGACTCGCGCCATACTATCTTCTGTAGGTCCAGGTCATCTTCACACATGTTAATCTGGCGGTACATCTTCTCGATGTCGGCAGTCATGACTATTTGATGTTTCCTGAAATGCAATAGTTGGTTATATAGATCTTTTTGTATAACAGGTCCTGTCATCAAGGCTTCATTGAGGGAAATTCCATTTGAGGTTTTGGCGGAGCCGTCAAAAACGACCCTCACTTTAGTAGTAGTGCTGGATTCTTTCACTACAGCGTGATGCGGTAAAAAATAGGAGTCACGATCCCCTTTTGACTGGTCACACATCTCCATGTGTCCCAATTCTTCATATTCACGCATGAATTTTACATATTGTGTCTTTAACTCGGGATGTGACACAAATTTTTTTTCTATACTTTTAAATCTTTTTTCGGCAGTGAGCAATGAGTTTCCCAACTGATCAATGCATGCCCGACGCGGTAAACTTACTACATATCTACCGTCATCTTCTCTAGTATGAGTACTTACAAAACTGGCTTCGCAAGCCTTTTCTTCTTGAGTTTGAATTTTAGTGGAATTAATCTCTTCCAATTTCCAAAATTTTTCTATTTGATGACTCAACTTATTTATAGATAAACTGCAAAAATCTGATACAGGCCTTTGTTTGGGGTACACGTTGATAGGACCGGACACAATCCATCCCAGTTGCGTACGTTGAAGCGTTGGTCCTGACTCGAGTTTCAATCTATCGTTGTTTAGCATTTCCCAGAAGCTCTCCGCGCCCAACAGGATGTCGATGGGTGCAGCTATATTGAAGTTCGGGTCTGCCAGCTCCAGTCCTGGTGGTATTTTGAACTCTTTTTTCGCCATTGTCACTTGTGGTAAATTGGTTGTAATTTCCTGTAAAATCAGACATGATATTTCGCGTTTATAATCCGTATTAAGCGAAGTCATCTCCACTGAAATTCTCTTTTTTATGTGTGTGATATTATTATGGATCCCAGACACGGGTTTGTTTATCCATTCACATGGTAAATTTAATTTATTAGCAAATTCAGCTCTCATAAAATTACTCTGCGCACCAGAGTCAATCAGGGCGCGAGCTTTAAACATTTTATTGTTGGCCCCCACAATTCCTATGTAGGCGGTTGACAATAATATTATTTTTTCTGCCTTTTCCGATGCAGAAAAATTCGACACTATAACCTCGTTATTAGCATCCATATTTGAGGTCTCCGGCGGAGGTACCTCCTTGTGTAATAGAGTATTGTGGCTTTACTTGCCACAAATTTTGCAGGTTAGGTTTGTCTTGCAACTCTGTGCTTGATGACCCAACCTCAAACATTTAAAACACGCCCGGATTGATTTCGTAGCATCAATCCTATCCTGTAATTTTAATTTTAGAAATTTTTTGCAAAAATGAATTTGATGACCTTTATCATTACAATAAATGCAGTTGTTTGCCTTTATTGCCAAGAATACCGATGAATCTTTTTTGTTATTATTGTTGCCTATTTGCATTTTATGTAGGTTAGAAGATTTTTTCTCTGAAGCATTCATAAGCTCCAATACTTGTGCCCTAGCAGATAAACATTTTATGAATTCCTTTAATGTAGGTAATTCACCTTGCAATGTATATTGTTCCCAATTTCTCCGGGTAGCTATATCCAATTTATTTGAAATTATGTAAATAATCAAAGGATCCCAATGATCTACTTTAACTCCGATGTTTTGTAACGCTTTCAAATTGACATTAGTTTCATCAATTAAATACCTTAATGCTACAGGCTCTTCATGTTTCATATCCTTTAATTGAAATAGAGTTTGGATATGTTTATGTACGGTAGCCCTGAGATTCGCAAATCTGTCGTGCAACAATTCCCAAGCCGATAGGTAGTTTAATTCCGAAACTTCTAGATTAGCAATTATTTTCAATGCGTTCCCTTTCAGCGCAGATTGTAAGTAAAAGAATTTTTGGACGTTGCTCAAGGAACTGTTATTATGAACCAAAGTTTTAAAGGTTTCAACGAAATTTACCCAATCTTTTTGATTCCCATCGAATTCTCTCAATTGGAGAGTTGGAAGTTTGATTTCCACTCTACCCTCGTTAATTGAGTCAATCGCCCCTTTAGCAGTAGCAAGGACTGAAAAATATTGATTTTCAAACGTCTCGCGCTGAATAGAATTTTCCAGTTCCTCATCCGATAAAATTTCAATTTCGTCCTGTATAGATTCGAATTGATCTAACAATGGCTTAATTCGGTCGTACCTCAGTTTAATTTCAATCGCGGACAAGGAGTTTATAGAATCCGCGAAACGCGTCAATTTCCCCTTAATCACGCCTCTCTTGGCTATTAAAGATTTGATCTTATCCATTCTGTGTACAAATACCTTTTCGTAGCTTAATCCCTGATAAAATGTGTTCCGACAATGCGTATTTATTTATTTGAGAAGCTACCCGCCTGAAAGACAACAACGACAATATTCCTGGCAATTATTAATTGAGAACCTAATGTTCAATCATTAATTGAGAATCATGAGTTGCATAAAATCTTTACGTGGGTAGTGATTTTATTTTTTACAATACAATATTTATGGGATTAATCTTGTTAAAAAACTACGAATGAGTTCTGAATGGATGTTAAGGAATGGGTATGGGTGGGAAGGCACTAAAAACTTATCTCATTTCCGATGTGAATCCAGTCTTCCTTTGTTCATATTTGTGATTCCGGTAATTGTAATTTTGGTCATCTGTATTAATTGGCAGCTGGTTCTTGTTTTTTTTTTATTATGTTATTGCAGTCCTCTGATTGCAATCCGGATCGTAAGGCCCATGTTCAAAAATGATGGGTGTCCTTTTAAATAAAATAATTATCTTTGCAAAAAACTTCACTGTTTATTTCACTTGGACATGTTATAAATGTATTATAATACGGTGTCAACACACCGGGCCAAACACTGGCAGTTGTTTACTGTTAAAACTTGCGTTGGGAAGAAGCAATAATAATGGGATGCTAGCACTTTTATAATGTAAAAACCTGCACACATTTAAAGAATCTACGATTATACATTTGACATTCGAAAGCATCTACAAAAAAATGGCTTCCTCCATAGTACGTACTTGGTAGTTAAAACAGGTACCGAACACTCAGCGACTAGCCAAGCTTCGCACCATTTGAAATATTAATGCCTGGGAGCTTGCTCAAGCAACCCATAGGTGCTGGTAGTATCTCAATTTTTAACAATGATAGCATTGAATCTTTATATCTTCAGCCTACTACGGAGTTAGAAATAAGTCAAATATTAAAATCTCTAAAACAAAATGCAAGTGCTGGTTACGATTCACTCAAATGTAAGACAGTGCTAAGTCTCTCCACAGAATTGATTCCTACTTTAACAAAATTAATCAATCAATGTTTTAAAGAGGGAACTTTTCCGGATAACTGTAAAATTGCTAAGGTGATACCAATTCACAAAGGTGGGTCCAAAACAAATACCTCAAACTACAGACCCATCTCAATCTTACCAATTTTATCTAAAATTTTTGAACGTGTAATTTACGATAGATTAAACAATTTTCTGCTAAAAAAAAAATTCTTATATAAAAAACAATACGGCTTTAGGAAAAAATCGAACACACTAGGAGCAATAAACGACTTAATCAGTAAACTTAGAAGTGGCATTGATGGTTGAAATTATATTTTATCTATATTAGTTGACCTTCAAAAAGCCTTTGATACAGTTAGTCATGACATACTTCTCAAGAAACTCGAGAAAATTGGTGTAGTTGGTCCTGCTCTCAATATACTCAAATCATATCTTAGCAATAGAAAGCAATTCGTTAGCATTAACAATCAAAATAGCAACTACGTTCCAATAAACTATGGAGTTCCGCAGGGGTCCATACTAGGTCCACTACTGTTCCAAATTTATATCAATGATATATCGCAATTAATTTTAAATGGTGAAATCTTTTTATACGCAGATGATACAGCAATTTTCTACTGGGGTAAAGATTTAGATATCTTACTAGAAAATGCACAAACAGATCTAGAAAAAATCAATAGTTGGCTCCAATCAAATGTTTTAACAATGAATGTTAAAAAAACAGGATACATGATCTTAAGCTCAACCCGTAAAATAATTCCTCCTCATGTACCCTTAAAAATTGAAAACAACGACTTGCAAAACCTGATCCAGGAAAAATATCTTGGGTTGTGCATTGATCAGCATTTGACATTTAAACAACACATACAAGGTATTAAAGATAAAATCATCCCCTTAATCAGCGTATTTAGCCGGCTATCATATCTGTTGCCAAATAAATTAAAAATAGGTTTATATTATAGTCTCGTACAATCACATTTAAATTATTTGATTGAAATCTGGGGAAACGCATGTGAAACACACATAAATGAATTACAGGTAATACAAAACAAGGTAATCAAAAAACTATTTAATTACAAGCCCAGAACATCCACAAAAAATTATATATGGAAACAAAACTATTAACATTAAGAAAACTATATGAATACAATACATGTCTCCTTATATACAAAATACAAAATAATCTCGTACACACAAACACAGAATTCATTAAAACGTCCCAAATACACAAACACTTTACACGACAACGCGATAACATACATTTAAATACCATCCACACTAACTATGGTAAACAATCCATTGGTTACGAGGGGGGCAACTTATATAATTGCCTCCCAAATGACATTAAAAACGAAAAGAAGCTGGGTAAATTTAAAAAAAAATTATTTATATTTATTCTTGATAAACAAAATAATGAAATAGAATAGCGCTGTATTGAAATATTTATTTATCTTAATGTGTATAATTATGTCTAGTTAAATGAGTGAAAATGTAATTTTCTTTTAACTGGAATAAAAAAAAAAAAAAAAAAAAAATGTTATAAAAAACAAATAATCTTTAAAGAGGAAATTGAGCAATAAAATCTTCTATCTTTCGTGCTGCGAAACACCGTAGGAAATACTTCAAAATAAAAAAAATAAAAATACTTGAAGAGCATTAGATCAAGCTCGTTCGTATAACATCTCACTTCCACGAATTCAAATACTCTTTAAAAATATGTCAATTGAAGTGCTTTCCGCTTAATAAACCAATAATTTGCTTTAAGTGGAAAATTCTGGAAACATTTAATTTATGATTGTGATAAACCAGAGTTTTCCATCTGAAAAAAACGTCACCCTTGGCTTTGCCCTCAAATATTAAGATTTTCTTGTTAGTTCAAATGTTATGAGAGTGAAGATAAACTATTTAATCTTATATTAAGATGAAGCCATAGTAAATAATGCAAAATCATACAAAACCATATGTTTTTGTTTTGAAAATTTGATCGCTCAGAAGTATTATAGATGCTTCAATTAAATGCTGCGTGTAGAACATACCTTGGCCCTTAAAAATATCGGTCTTTTAATAAGCCTATAAAAAAATAAAGTATAGGTAAGGCCTATAAAAAACACTTTCAAGTCCAAACTGTAATATTTATAAACCCCTTTTCGGATGTGGTTTTATTGTATAATGTGGAAAATTCAGTTTATTTTATATTAATCGCAAAAAAAATATTGATATCTACGCCCGAACTTCCCAAATTAAAATAAAATATGCATTTTCGCGGCGTTATTTTACGATTCGGCCCGCTAGTCGACGAATTTGGTTTTTCAAAGTGAACCCTATGGCGTCCACCGAAGAACTTCTGACCACGCCACAACCATTTCGTATCAGTCACGCCCCGGCCGGAGCGGGAGAAGGACGCGTTGCTCTATTTCGTGAAATCAATTTTAAATTTCCGTTTTATTACAATAAACAATGCGTTAAAAAGGAGTTAATGTTTTTTACAAGTTTTTACGAAATCAACCTGTAAAAAAAAATTCTCAAATACCTTTTCCAACCTTTCCAAAACCTGTTTCTCAAGTATTTTCAAACTCCTCCCTTAAAGGGGCGTAAATTCCGATTTCGATTTTTTCCCGGACTATTATTGGATCGCCTTAAGACGAAGATTAATGCTAAAGCACTATTTTCGATCAATCTTTACTACGAAAAGTTTTAAATTATAAATAACAAAATATTAGTGACCGACCGAAGGTTCGGTTTCGGTTTCAGCAAGTTTCGGCAAAAAAATCTAGTTTCGGCATCAGTTTCGGTTTCGGCAGAAAATCTACCGAACCTTCGGCCGCACCGAAACTATGCGTTCGTGAATTATCGCGCGTCTTTCTGCTGACTTCGCGTGAGTTCGTGGCTCGCGTGTCACCCGCCATCATTAGCTGAGTTAGGCGGCCGGTCCAGAATGATTGTGTTGGGAGTTTAGGTGTTATTTCTCGCGCGTAGTGATTAGGCACGTGTTTATTTTTGTTTGTTTTATAGCAGTAATATAAGAAAAAATTACGTACTTCAATTATTGTTTTTAATTTCATTTAACACATGTATTAAGAATGTTGTGATTATTAACGAGGTCCTTCCTTTATAATGTAAGTGTTGATTATTGACAATTTTTGTTCCAAGAAGTAGTTAACATGTTTTGTTATTTTTTGTAATTTTTGTAAATTTTATGGCAGTAATATAAAAAAAATATATTTCATATGATTCAATTATTGCTTTTTTATTGCATTTAACTGTCTGTATATGTGTAAAAAATAAGCCAAATTTCTAGGTTTTAACATAGTTAAGATGAATATATGCGTGAAATCCTATTTAGATACTATTTTGATTAATCTTTACGACAAATCGGCTTACAGTATGAACATAAAAAAATATGCTACGGATAAATCGAAGCTTTTACTAGCTAGTTTTTCTATGTATTGGAATTACAATAAAATTATTATTTACATAAAAAAATATAAGCGTAAACCACCAAAAAAAATGTTTTTTCATGACTTAACTATGAAGTAATACAAGAAACAATTTTTAAAAAATGCCCCTTAATGGCTAAGACTATTTTTGAGGTTTTCCATGTTCTAACTTTTTTTCGTTCTTATAAAATTATGCACAAAATAAATAAAAACCACTTTTTCGCTTACTAGCCCCGTGCAAAAAGACGCTCGATTTTAAAATTTTGCAGGCATTAAATTCGAAATATTTTTAGTGTTTATATTCCTCTTAAAAAGTTTTGGTTTCGGTTTCGGCCAAAACTGAGACAGAGACCGAAGATTCGGTTTCGGTAGAAAGTCCTGATTCAGTCGGACACTAAGAAACATATAGTCGAAGAAACGACCCGTTCTCATGTGACAAATGTCAACCATGTACAAATGTTGGGAACGCGTTTGGCGTGTTTCCCGACTATGCACCGGTGCCGAAGGGATCAATGACGCTAGTTCCTCGGAACATCTTCCATTGTAATACCGGTAGAACAAGGATAGCATTCCCACCCGACGCCTGTGCTCTAAAGATTGCAATCCGTCTGTTAAGATGGGAGAATCTATTAAACGGACCGCCCGTTTCTGCACAGAGTCGAGAGTATTTTTCAGGTATTTTGGAGCTCCAGACCAGAGGTGGCTTATTCACACTAAACTGCAATTTACACATCTGCCCTGATAATGGACAGTGTAATGCCCTTCAAAACGTTGGCTAAAGAAAGAGGATGAACAACATGTCATAATAACCCAAAAATTAGTCACAATAATAATAACACTTTGTTGCTCTTGAAAATCTTAGAACATTATAGTAAAGCGATGAAAAGTATTGTAATGGTAGTTTTAGCCATATTTTTTTATATTATCTAGCCTTGTTCTTATAAAGCTCTATATATCTCACAAATTGAGCATTATATCAGTATTAATATAACTTAGGAACGCCGATAAATATATCAATTTAAGTGCTTTCCACTTAAATAATCGGATAATTTGCTCGGAGTGGAAAGATTTGGAAAATATATAACGAAGACTCGGATAAAACTGGTTTTCATCGAAAGATTTAAAACTAATTGATATTATTTTAAATCATCCAAAATTCAACTACTGTCTTACGGTTATCAGTGCGTAACTTTTATTAAATGAACTCAAATTTCAGTTGTCTGTTCATGGTTGTTTGTCTCAATGAAATCTGTAACAATGAAATCAATTTGGTTTTGATTTAAATGCGATTTCCAAAAATTGAAACTGACTTGTCGAGAGTTCAGACTACCCCGTGATTTTTCTCGTGAAATATTGGTACTATCGACTTGGGATTGGTTTAATTCGATCCAGCTCGAATGAAAACATATTAAACGATACCCCACCCGATCTTGTTTGTAAACATGTTTTTTTTAATTACTCCTATCCCCTTTAGAAGTGTGTTCCACTACTTTTTTGGTGCCCAAAAAAGTCTTCAGATCTACAGATTTTCATTTATATCGCCAAGTAATTTATGACCAAAGTTTCATGAATGCACGAATTTTACGCATTTTTGTACTAAATTATTTCCCTCCGACCAGAGAAATCAGATCATTGTGTGTTATTCCTTCTTGGTGAAAGCTGCTAGCAGAGTGAACATGTTTACACTTTAATTGTCTGAAGGCAAATTACACAATCGTGATCAATGAATTTCGCACAGGTTACAGCAGTCCATACCAACTCCATGCACGGGTCGATTTCAGCAAGTTACCTAACATTTAAACAATGACAATGACATTACCTAATCAGTAGAAAACGTTAGTTACTTCAGCCGAGCGATTCAACATCTTTTGTGGGATCGAGATCTTCTTACGGACGAGATCTCCTGTCATTTCCCCCTACCCTTTCGAGCCTCACGTGATTAGGACGACCCCTAATATCATTTTGAGTTGTCAGTGTTAAAAATAGCATTGCTTATAAGTACACAAACAATAATGAAGATTCATGGGACTTCCAAAAAATATATATATATATAAATAAATAATACCAGTAATATTTTCATATGTAATAAAAAATTTGCCATAGTTCGAAATTTCTCTAGATTTTGTCCTGATTTCCCTATTCCCTAAAAAATATTATTCTCCCCTAGATCTAGGGAAATTTCCCTAGACACAACATCACTGCTGAGCAGGCTCGCACGCGCACGAGAGACGCCGAACATGGCCCCTCAAAAAAATGACATTTTAATACGGCCCGCCACCAAAACTAATTGCCGGTCGCTGGTCTAGACCGTTCAATAATTCCTCCCAAGCAGACGTCGACCAAGCGGAAATCCCGATATCTTTTTATAACAGAAATTCCAATAAATTCCGGAAACAGGGATTCCGGAATTTAACCTGGATACAGTCCGGTGGGCAACTTGGCCCTGATCCCATCCCAGTTTATGAACCAAACTAAATTTTAATTAAACGATATTTTAAGCGTACGAAATTATTATAACGAATTCACGTAAATTCACGTTCAGTACATTAGCAACGCGTTTGAAACTTTGTCAAGGTCGCGTTGCTACATAAATGTATTATTATTAATGAAACTTTATCCAATTAAACAGAATAACGTATTCTATAAAAGCTCTGCTCTGTTTCTGACTGACATGACATCATGGTATAATTACTTTAGTTATGAATATTTTACATTAAAATCACCAACGATGTAAACAATCAGCCTCAAGCATTATCCGAAACTTAAATCTAATCTAAATATTTTCGAAACAGATATGTTTTTCAGAAAATTGTTTTTAATGACAAATTTCTGAAATGTGGTGCGCCATTAAATTTCTAAGAAATCTACCTTGTTTTCTTTCTTTTTAGGTAATAATCCGTGTCTCGACTTGTTTTTAAAAGCTTTTTTATGTATTTTACAAATTTTATAAATCTTGGTGCGTGCTGTAAGTCCTGTACGTATATTAACTGCGTTCTCAATTTTTCTCTGAAATTAGGAGAATCGTTTTTTTAAACATAAGTCGTCACTTGGATAGGGTTCTAGTTAGATTTTTTTTCAAAAATCACCTCTGAATGCCAAAGAATTTCTTTACTTATTTCTTTACCCAAAATAATTTTCATGTATTTTAGTTTATCATATTTTAATGGAAAAACTTTGAATAGGACGTAACCCTGGATTGGAATTGCATTAGGCAAATGTAATGACAACATTGTGCAATGAATTATTACACCCTAGCTGGTTGCACGGTTCCATTTACATTGTTAGCATGAAACAGTCATCTACAAAACATCTCCCGAGAAAAGATACGTGCCGCCGACGGGACTCGAACCCGCGTCCTTCTGATTTCCGAACAAATGCTCTGTCCACTTAGCTACGTCGGTTTATCTCCTACCCATCAAATAATTTTTACCCTTTGTCTTATCTTGCCTTAAACAGTAGTTTATCAATTAAAAATAATAATTCCATTTACATATTTAGGTATGTTCCAAAAGGGTAAGTATACGTCCTATTTAAATACTTTTCTTTAAAATATATTCAATTAAAATACTTTACACAAGATTCAACCTCAAAATCGAATATTGGTTTCTTGATGTGTAAGATTTGTTCTTAAGAATATTATTAATTAAGTTCCAAGTTTTTTAATGTTATTTTCGCATTTTTTAAAAAGATTACTGTAGTGTGTCTGTTTTAGGTTCCTTTTTTCGTTGTGACATTATTTCTTATTTTTAAAAATTCTGCTTTTAATAATGTGTTATTTGGTTGTTTTTTAGTTTCAGATGTAATTTATTTATTTTATTGATTAATTTTATAAGGTCTTTGGTTATCCAGTCTGGGTTATTTATGTTTTTTGTTTTAATTTTAGTGGTAGATACTATTAGAAGTTATTTTATTTTTCAAGTAGTTTACAAGATTGTCATAATTTAATACCGAGTTGTCGTTCATATTTAAATTAAAGAGATTTTGCATTATATCATTCTTTAGATTATCTAGCACTTATATGTGTATATTTTTGTGATGTGCTTTAAAGATGTGCTTTTAACATATGTGCGAATTGCGTCAAGGAGTAGTATATTGTGATCAAGTATGGAATTATCACAGTTCGTTAGTGAGTATGATAGTTTTGTATCTGTGAGTATATGATCTATGATTGTGTTTGTATTTTCTGTGATGCGTGTGGCGTGTTTTTGTTTATTTTATTCAAAATAGTGTAATTATTAAATCTAATTGTATTTGTATATTTACAAGTATGTGTATTGGTTGAGTCAAGCAGATTTATGTTGAAGTCTCCAAATATAATACCTCTTTAACACCTCATATCTCAGAGCAAGGTGAAGCGAAGTTACAACCCTAACCAAATGAAGTAAGAAATACCGCCCACGTTCCAACCGTCTGGAACCGATATGACTATGCCATTTATGCTTAGAATAAAGAAGATAACTGGAGGTGACATGACATAGTAGATCTCTATCCCATGGTGAAACACAGTTTTGTGTTGGATATTTAAAATTAAATATTTGGATCACAAAATACATCCACAAGGCGTTTTTGTGTTCTGCTTTATTCTATGCATTTATAACATCCACAATTAAGATATATTGTGGGAGTGATGGGAGTGGTAAAGTGGGGAAATGGGGAAGAGAAAAATTGGTCTAATCAGACCTGCTCACTAAACACGGTTATTGCTACTCTATGAAACATATCCATTATGAACGGTGGTATTTCATCAAAGCATTTAAAAAAAAAGATTCAATATGTACGATTAATTTCATCAAAATCAAGAAATAATTAAGCTTACTAGTCTTGGTATACAGACACTAACAACACTACTCTATCTGTTTACTGACCAGTAGATTACGACTAAGTGGGATTGAAATGGCAATATATTTTCTTTCTTCTTCTTCTTCTTGTACCCTGTCCGTTCAACGGACGTGTTCTATCGTGTTAAATTTGCGGACTTTGTTTACTAGGGCCCGGAACAGCTCTACAGTAGACTGGCCAAACCACTGTCTCAGGTTTTTCAGTCATGAGGTTTTCCTTCTTCCAGTGCCCCGTCTTCCGGCAATCTTTCCCTGCATTATGAGATGCAATATCTCGGATTTTTATAGTTTTCTTCGTTTTCTTTATTCATCCGAACCATAACATCTTCATTCGTAACTCTGTCCATCCAGCTTATTTTGAGTATTCTTTTGTAGATCCACATCTCGAATGCATCAAGTCACCTGATTAGTTCTTCAGTAAACGTCCATGATTATAAAAACATATATGTATACTCCACTGCCCAACATAAATACTTAACCAGGGCAGTAAGCAATAACATCCTGGTTACTCCCAGTTTGAACACATCTTTTGGACAGAGAAATAATAAATTCATGCTATGAAATTATACAATGCTCTACCAGATCAAATCAAAAATATAAAGGAAATGAATATATTTAAAACAAAAGTAAAAAATGGCTGAGAGATCAAAGTGATAATAAAATTACAAACATCATGAAGACGATATAAAGACAATCCATAACCAAATACAAATATTTTAAAAAACTACAGGCCACCTCAGAACAGGAAATCCTAGTGAGGTCTGTGAAAAAAAAAGAATCTATACTTATACTATACATTATACATACACGTACAAACCTTGCTATTGAAACTAATAATAAATAAATAAATAAAGTGTCAAAAATTGATTTAATATTTATTTTGAAAGACTGGAGAATTTTTATGAAATGACTTTTACAAAAGCTTGCAAACAAGAATTTGCAAAGGTGAAGGTGAAAGGTTTTTGACTTTATGGATAAATACGATTGTCTGAAAAGATGAGTTTTCAGTTTAGCTCTAAGTCATTCAATGAAACAAAAAACAGGTAGGTTATATTATGGCAGTTATAATTTGGTGTTACATTATTACTGGAATATATTATTAAATGTGCGCTGATATTAATTATCTGGTAAATGTTCGTGGCGCTTCATCAAATATTACTAAGTGTGCCCATTAGTAATACAATATTTTAGAAGACATGAAAGGTCAGATCATGATATCACTCCACACTATTAATATTATATTATTTGTTCATATGAAGCAGATACTTGGTGACGTACAAGATGTTGATCGTGACGTGACATTATTTGTTGTTGTATCTCTACATCTTTATCTTCTCTACATATCTACATATTATAAATTAAAGTCCCCCGCGTCGTCTGTCTGTCTGTCTGTTCGCGATAAACTCGAAAACTTCTGAACGGATTTTCATGCGGTTTTCACCAATAGACAGAGTATTTTGAGAGGAAGGTTTAATTATGTAATTTGTCAAGGATTTGTGTAAATTGGTTGAAACATAACGATAATTGTTAGAAGTGCCGGAAAAAGTCAAGCCGCCTTGTAGCTTTCATCGAAAACACTGCCTAATCCTTTTGGGATATAACAAAACGATGCATGGTGGTATATTCCTCTTTTATAGATCTACAAAATAGACGGCAAAAGCGTATATCTATCTTTTACGGATAGCTTACTATACCGATTCTATCTTCTAAAAAAATGGTCACGTACATTGCGGTAATTGAAAAATTATTTAGACGGATACAGTTTTAATCCTTATTAATTTAAATACGTTAGTTACCTCAAGCATTTTATACACATTATTATAATCTTTCACACCATCTCTACGTATTATAAATTAAAGCCCTCCGCGGCATCTGTCTGTCTCTTCGCGATAAACTCAAAGACGGCGATGGTTATAAAGGTTGGATAACCATCGAGTAGATGACGTTGTATTTTATTAGCCACAGCAACGCATGGCCGGGTCAGCTAGTTATATTATATTGAAGGCTTCAGATTTTATGTCTGGGTTAAATCTTTCCCACAGGAAAAACTAAACCCTTTCGCACACTTTTCCACAAATGATCATCTAGTCAATTCACGCTATGCAATTGCACTATATAAGTTTAATAAATACAAAATAATACAAGAACAACATGTCAACCGAGTGGAAGATACTATCAGTATCGCCCTGGTGTAAGACCACCATTCAAAATTGAAACGTTGCTTGAAAATGGCTTTAGCCGTGTTTGGTGACCAGATCTGAATAGCCAGGTACTTCCCAACCTTCCTCTTCCTCACCTCCTTCCCCTCCCCACTCCCGTCAGCCTCACAACATACCCCAATTGGGGATGCCATAGTCTCACTGGCTCCAGACGGGAGCAGTTGAGATTCTTGTGCGGTATTCACTGTAAAAAAAAAAAACCTACCGGAGACCAAATGGGAAAATAATTCATATTTGTAAAAAGCATTAACATTGTGGCTCGCCATAATTTGCAATGAAAGACATAAATTTGTTGTAGACCATTTTTATTTTATAAACACAAATTTTAGGTGTTTTTTGTATATCTGTCAACATTCTGAATCATAGTTTAGTTATAATATTCTCCTGACGAAGGAAGGGTGATTCTGAAACCGGTAGAGTGTTTATAAAATAAAAATGGTCAACATCAAATTTATATGTGTTTTTATGGGAAAATAATTCACCGACTCCAGATATTTTCATATCAGAGGGTTCGGCTCGGTGGAACTCCTAATTGGACCTATAAATCCTACTGATCCCTCAATATAAATATTTAAAAAATCTTTTGTAATCCTACATGTATTTAAATAATAATAATAATAATAATAATATATCTTTATTCAATTAAATTGGCAACATTACAACTAAAAAAGTACAGTAGGTAATTACAGTAGGTAATTAAAGAACAGAGATTTATAATTATAAATTTAGGTTTCTCATAACCTGCCTCACTAGGCTAGCCTGTGTTGAGGCAGTAATTTTATGTCAATTTATTATACTGTGAACATACCTACACTTACATTAGAATAAAATCACACAATAGAATGGTTGCATTAATAATAACAATAACATTGGTACAATAATAACAGCATTGGTTCAATATTAAGTTCGAATTTGGGTGAGTGCACCGGTAAATGCTCTATCATTATTTTTTATCCAAATTTTTATGTTATTTTTGAAATTTTTTTGTGAATCACATTTTTTTATACTAATTGGAAGAATGTTGTAAAGTCTTGTTGCAAGGTATCTGAAGCTTCGTTGACCAAAAGTAGTATGAGTATTTAAAATGACTGATTTTTGCATTTTTATATATAAATTCTTTGACAAATCTAATATGCCAACTTTTGAATGAGAGAGCTAGGTATAATGCCAGTAGCCGAAATAACAAATGGTAATAATTTTATGGTCTGAGAATGCCAAATTCTTTTAGTCTCATTTCCTAAATCTGTATATTTTCTTATTTTTTCAGAAACAGATTTTTGATATATGTATAATTATTATTTTTATTATTATTTTTTTTATTTTTATTTTTTTTTTTTTAGATAACATCCACACATGAGGCCCTGTGGAAAACAATTTCCCTCGGGGCCTTTGTCACCTTTGAGGATAGTGTGTAAAGGGTCTTTTTAAGAAAGGGAAAGAGAAGAAGTTAAGTTCTGGGAAGGAAAAAGAAATGAGAGATGGGTAGGAATTTGAGGGTTAGTGTTTCAAGAGTGTCGGACATATGAATCCATTCCTCCCATTGTGGTTCAAGGCGTAGGGTCGAGAGAGTCCGGCTGGAGAAGTCAAAAGGACCCTTCAAACAGTCTCTCCCGATCATGCCCGCCGTGCAGTAAATGGACAAACGCGTCTGCCGCCAAGATCTATACTAACCTCACCCCATGAACCCGGTCACCCCTAATAAGTCACCAAACGTATCGAACCATTTGAGATGACCTATGGTAGGGGTGTTGGTTATCCAATAAATGGTACCCATATACGCGCCTTCTAAATTATAAAATATTGTATTATATTATTGTGGGTAATTTGTACCAGCATTATTGTAGCTTTATTTCTACTCGTAAGGATTATGTAGAAACATTTTATCCATTCCTCAAGCTTTCCCAGAACCATTAAAAATAATGACTGTATTTTTTACTTAATTCCAACCGATTGATATCTTTTTGAAAACATTGATGTTTTCAATTTCTCGGGAAAACAGATATTTTTGTGGTTTAATTAAAATATAATAAAAAGAAATCACATTTCGTTTCAAATTCAACAAATTCCGATAATATTATAAGGTACGGCGTAGTTAAAAAAAAAAAAAAAAGCTCTGTTTATGATATTAATGGCCTCCGTGGATGAAGGGTAAGACTTTCAAATTTGTTATGTGAATACCCCATAAGAGTGCCAGCTGCTCCCGTTTGGAGCCAGTGAGACAATGCCATCCCCAATTAGGGTATGTTGTGAGGCTGAATGTAGTGGAGAGAGGATGGAGAGAGAGATAGGAAGGTGGGGAAGTATCTGGCTATTCAGATCTGGTCACCAAACACGGCTAAAGCCATTTTGAGCAACGTTCAATTCTGAATGGTGGTCTTACACCAGAGCGATTCTGAGAGTATCTTCCACTGTGGAACGTGCCGCAAATATTATTTTAAATGCGGCTGAGCCAAGTGAGGTGGTATATACCAAAAAAATGTATGTTGTAAATTGTAATATTATTTTGGAGTATATATTTTTTTTTTAAATACTTGTGAAATAACACAAATTAATAAATCAATTTTTTTTTGCCCACGCCAGGATTTGATCCCGCGATCTTCGGATTGCGAGTCAAGAGCTTTACCCCTCGACCATGAAGGTCCATAATAATACTAGCAATCTGAAGATCGCGGTTCAAATTGCGTGCGCAAATAAATGTTATTTGATTAATTTGCGTTATTTTCCAATTAATTGATTTGCGGCATTTTTTTTACATGAGCTCCACACAGGAGGCCCTGAGGAAAATAATTTCCCTCAGGGCCTATGTCATCTTTGGGGATGCTGTGTGGAGGATTTTTTAAAGGAAATGAAGGAGTGGAGAGTTCTGGGAAGGAAAAGGGTTTAAGGGGTGGGTAGGAATCTGGGGTTCAGTGTGTCCTAGTCATCCGCCTCCAAGACCCAAACAAACCTCACCCCATGAACCCGGGCACCCCTGCTAAATCACCAAACATAGCGAACCACTAGGGGTGACCTATGGCAGAGGTGTTGGTTATCCAATAAAGGTTCTCGGGGCGGCGGTACCCATTGCCGCCTCCCAAATTAATGGGCATGTTCCAGAGTGGAAATACTCCCCTCCCCACTACCTTCAGCCTCACAACATACCCCTATTGGAGGAGCTATAGTCTCAATAGCTCCAGACGGGAGTAGTTAGGACTCTGGTGCGATATTCAGATAAAATTATCAAAACGCCAAGGATGAAAACTCTCGCGCAATTATTGTTCAGCCTACACATTTATTTCTATACGCTGCTATGAGTCTGTGATGTTCCAATTGAAAACAATTATCAAGGAATATTTTATCGTACAATAATTAAAAATACAATAATTAAAAACTAAAAATTATTTTAAAGAAGTTTGGTAATTTTTTTACGTAAAATACTTCCACTTCATGCCGTCTAATATATACATACATTTTTCTTTGTATATTTGCACTTTAGTTCGAACTAGCTTTTTCCCGCGGCTTCGCTCGCATGGTATTAGAGGGTTCCCACTCCGCCTCCTCCACCTCCCCCCTTCCCCCCCTCGCTTCTCCACCCCCCCTCTACATTCTCCCCCCTCCCATCCCCCACTCAACCCTCCCCCTCCCGCAATTCAATCATTAATTCCAGGTAAGTCAGTTTTCAAACTGCTCGCGTGCCACCTATTGTATTTTTTATACAAATTTCATTACGCCCGAGCTCACCAGTAGTTTTATACAAAAAAAAAATAATTATCCAATATTTTGCAACTGTTCGGAAGTTATGCGCGTTCATGCATTTCGGCGATTCAATTTTATAGATATTAATCAGATAGATAATATTAACTACGACGCCGACACTGTTTCCACGGCAACCGTTTGTTTTGCTTTTCTTCTGACGTTTGCAATAACTCGATTTTGTTAGGGACAAAAAACGTATGATAAATAATTTCATAACGCCAGAGCTTACCAATATATACAGCCTAGACTACTCGCAAATAATGTAGCTCTCTATTAGTGAAAGAATTTTTAAAGAAGTCTATTCAGTATTTTTTGCGTGAAGAGTAACAAAAATACATACATCCATACAAACTTTTGCCTTTATAATATTATAATTGGGTATTTATTACATACATTTTTTTACATTTTTCTTTAAATGTGCTCTGAGTATTTTTTATTTCACTGGGAACTACGCATACGTCTGGAAGCCTTTATATAAAAGTGTAGATTATTTTATATCCAACTAGCGAGTTCCCGGCAGGCGTAAAGAAATTGTTTCAATTAATTGAACACGTCTCTATTAAATTTTTTAAAATTAATATTTCGATGTGGAATAAATAAAAATCAGAACAGAAAATTCTCGGAATCTTCTATGTATATAAAATCAAAATATGTTTGCTTCTGTCTATGTATATATGCTATGCGTTGCTAAACCATTCATCCGATTGCGATGAAACTTTGGGAATTTGATGTGCGCATTCCCGCGATGGTTTCTATACATATACACACAATTGTGAGTGAACCTATATACAATTGTGAGTTAGCCTATACAGGTTCGAAAAAAAATATTGAAGAAAAAAAGTACGGCCATTTGTTGAAGGAGGAAACCGTGATGGACGCGGATACCATTTCCCTATTGACATAAAATATCTAAGAATGGTTTAGGTGGCACGCCTGTCTTTTTGAATATGTAAGAGCGAGACGACAGATCTAGGTATAAAAGGAGATGTATGTACCTGTTCGCTCTCTTTTCCTACCGACAGCTCGTTAGTTAGTACGTAGCTTACACGCGCGTATATTATTAAGATCTGCAAGATCTCACCTAAGTCAACACTCAAGTCTGTAAATAACAAAATATGGATATAATATATTTATAAGAAAATGCATACCCCTTAAAACATTTTAATGTTACCTGCATACGAATTGGATCTACCTTGGAAGCAAGTTGTCGGTGTTTTAAAACGACTTCGAAAAGGAGGAGGTTCTCAATTTGACTGTATTTTTTTTTTTTTATGTTTGTTACATCAGAACTATCGACTGGGTGAACCGATATTGATGATTCTTTTTTTATTTGAACGCTGGTGCTTCCCGTGTGGTCCCATTTTATTTTGGTCCAGTTCTGATAGTGGCATCCATGAGAAAATCATGTAAGTCTTAAATTTGCATCAAGTATGTGCGCGACAAATGGACGAATAACTCAATATCACGAAAACCGATTTCGATGATTCTTTTTTATTGGAAGGGTAGTTTGATGAGAGTTTGATTAGGTTCTGATTATGGGATCCATGACGAAGTAACGGAACTCTCCAATTCTTAAAAGCATATTTACGATACTCGGCCGAATCTTAATTGAATTAGTTAGTGTACTCCAGGTTCACTAAAAAACAAAAAATAAACAAAAATTTTAACAAAACAAAAAAACGGCTTAAAAGTAAAAAAAATAATTTCCTATTCTTCTACAACTTAATAATCAACTACTCATCAATATGTAGGTACGATTGTTATTTTTGGAGTCGGTGTCAGCCAAGGTACCCGGCACGGTGTGTTCACTTGACAGCTCCCCTCCCGCCGCGGCCCGCTCTCGCCTCTCACCTCGTCAAGTCGCGCGTGCGACACAAGCACATCTCACTATAACTATGTATGTACCTAGTTACAAACCTACCTTTGCTGACACCGACTCCAAAAATAACAATCGTACCTACATATTGATGAGTAGAAAAAGTAAGTTGATTATTAAGTTGTAGAAGAATACGAAATTATTTTTTTACTTTTTAGTGCATTTTTTTAAGTCGTTTTTTTGTTTTGTTAAAAATTTTGTTTTTCGTGTACATATTCTCATTTTAAAGTAAAAATAAAGGAATTCGATCATCTTGGAAATAAATAATATTGTATTAAGTGCTCATTTGTTTCTTTGTGGTGATGGTCACCTCAGGGTATCGCCGTGGAACCATATAACTATATTGTGAATGGGTCGTGTGCTCCTTGTGGTAAGTGATTGGTCATCCCTTTTTCCTTCCATACCTTATTCATTCCTACACAAACTATAACCCAATTCCAGCGAACAACATTTCGTCTCGTTAAGTTTAGTATTTATAGTCCATTAAAAGTGCATCTGAAGCTGGAATTGGAAAGCAGTTTCGGGTAAACATTTGGTAACCATTATTTTATTTTGTTTTTTACAATCATCCTGATAAGGGCGTTAATAAATAAATAAAATGGTTGTTGTCAAAAGACAATAAAAAAACAGGGTTTCAAAGATACCTTTCGATCCGAAAGCCCTAAGCCATTGAAAAAGCCGTAAGTAAATATAATTTCCGACAGAAAAGCTTAGCGTATTATATTTATTACATGCGGGCAGTGAAGGGCTCGTAATATTATTTTAAAATGCTCCCACAGTGGGATAGGTAAATAAATGTACGCGTATTTCTAATAATAAACCTTGCGGGAATACGGCAAAGCTGACTGAAGGGCCGCCGCGAGGGGTTGGTACTGCCGCTATTTTATTAAATATATATTATTCATGATTTCATCCTCCGCGCAATATTCTTAAATATGTCACAGAGCTAGAAAATCACACGGTCTCAATATAAAATAAATATTTGACTGAAAATACAAAGTATTGAATACCAGCAGCCGGAAGAGGGACGCAGGCATTTTTGACCGCCCGTGTATGCCGAATTCATCACATTTTATTTTAAAAGGGGGTGAATGGGGGGGGGGTGAAGGAGGGTGGATGGTGGAGAGGGGGGTGGAGGAGGCCGAGTGGGAACCCCTCTAATACCATGCGAGCGAAGCCGCGGGAAAAAGCTAGTATAAAATAAATTTGTCTCTCCAGATTATCTTTTCCCTGGTCTAGACGTGGCAACTTTAGATGACATTTTTTTTTTCTGACAAATTTAATGCTTTTTATAATACAAATCGCCTCCCCTTCGTTTAACATCTCATCTCTTTTAATAAGTCTGAACTTGACTCAAATCTTCCACATAATTATGAAATTATAGAATTATTGTGTTGCTCTCTCGAAAACTGGAAACATTAAACAAATCTGGGCTTTTGAAAACATATATAAAAAAAAACTTCATATCTTTTGGATATGTTGTATTTTAGATGGTATTTTATTAAATAACTAGCTGGTCCCCGGCATACGTTGCAATGCAAAACAAAGAAATAAATTGAATCTCCCTGCATGTCATTTCCCGGGCGCCCCCGTTCCCTTCCACCTTCCCCGCACTTGCCCCACCCTTGGCTCTTCCCTCACCGCGAACCCCACCTCCCCCATTCTCCTTCTCTCTGCCTTTCCTCCCTGCCGCAAAAATATATGAAAAACACATTTACACAAATTTCATAACACCAGAGCTTACCATTATATATAGCCTATAGGTTATTCTGATGTATGAGCTAAATTATTGCAAAGTTTCATAAAAATCTTTCAGAGTTTTTGCGTAAAAGAGTAACAAACACACAACATCCATACAAACTTTCGCGTTTATAAGATCATATTTTTCCTCTGGAGGGGTGCAGACATACGTTCACCGTTTGTCCCATTTTCCACTGTTGACATTAAGTGTGTAAGAAAGAGGCGAAGCATTATATGTTCAAGAACAAAAGCAAAACCATCAGTGCATTGAAATTTGACATTTTGAATTTTTGGAATTCACTCACTACTCAATATTAGATATATTTATCACAATATTCCTGCAGCTCTTTCAAAATATGAAAATTCGTTTCATACAAAATGTATGAGGAAAAGAATTTTCTTCATAATTATTTTTTTCGTGAATTTTTCCGATGTTTTAATAGCTATTCTGCTATTCGGGGCGGAGACAAATCCAACAAATCAAATATCATAAAAATCGGTCCAGCCGTTCTCGAGTTATAAATGGTGTAACTAACCCGACTATGTTTTATATATTAAGATCTATAAATCAATCCTATATTTTTCATAAGATTGGAAAGGTTGATTTTCTTGGTTTATAAGATCTCGAAAAAAAATCTGAGTTTGCAGTTCACATGCGGTAGAAGTAAATTAAAGTAGACAAGAGTGCTACGAAACACCGCACAAAGAGGAGATCGATTATTCTATCTTATTCTTTCGCAGGTTATATCCTATAGATATAGATGATCTATGTGTTTGTCTCTTTTTAGTCGTTTTTTCGTTTCGTCGAGTTTCAAATCACAACGGAACTAAAGAAGTTTTCACTTCAAAAATACAACTGTGCAGTTCACACGTGGTAGAAGTGAAACCTTCAGAAAACTAAAGAGTGGGAAGGCCACGAAGCATCGCATAAAGAGGAGATCGATTATTCTATCTCATTCTCTATATCCTATAGATATAGATGATGCATGTTTTTGTCTCTTTTTAGTGTCGTTTTTTTCGTTTCATCGAGTTTCTAATCACAACGGAGCTAAAGAAGTTTTCACTTCAAAAATACAACTATGCCGTTCACAAGCGGTAGAAGTGAAACCTTCAGAAAACTAAAGAGTGGGAAGGCCACGAAGCATCGCATAAAGAGGAGATCGATTATTCTATCTCATTCTCTCGCAAGTTAAATCATATAAATGTACGTGTTTGTCTCCTTTTAGTGTCGCTTTTTCGTTTCATCGAGTTACAAATCACAACGGTGCTAAAGAAATTATCACTTCAAAAAATTACAGCCAGTGCAGGGATGCAAATTCAAAATGCCGCCTCTTGTTTCTTGGGCCCCTGTGCGCGGCACACACAGGACCAAAGCACGCACCGCACCTGTCTCAATCCATGGAACATAAAGGTAAACGAGCACAGTTTAAGCGGAGAGTGAACTCGTTTACGTCGAGAGTAATGGCGGGTCAACCGTTTTAATGGGATGAAAAATGGATGCGAATAAGTTTTATCGAGTTGAGCGAACATGGATTAATAATACAGCTTTTATTGTGACGTCAATTGAGGTGAGGAGATAATCCTTGTTTTATTGTGACATTATTTTTAAACGGTTTATGTGATACCAAACAATAGTATCTACTATCCAGAATCAGTAGAATTATAGCAGTCCCTGTTTAAATAATATAGTAATGCTGGAGAAAGGGAGGGAGGAATAGAGTGGGGAAGAGGAAGAATGAAAATAACCTTGGTATTTAGCAGAAGTGTACTTATATGAGGCAGGGGAGACTGTGCATCCCAAAAAAAAAAACAATAAAAGGTGAAAAGGATACAATATACAAGTATCCACACATTCAAATACACTAAAACTTTAATAATGTTACCAATTTTTAAAATATAAAAGTCTCAAAGATACCTCAATTTAAATATTTTCGAATTTCACTAAGACCGGTTGCCTTTATATTATGTAACTCATCACACCAGTGCAACGAGGCCGTCCACACACGGATTTCTGCTCGCCACACAACGCTGTGCAATAATACGCGCTAGTGAGGCACAGATAGGGCCCGCCTCCGAGAGCCGCTGATTTCATGTAGACGGAGGGGAGTGGGGAAGTCATATGGATTCGAAATGAACGGTAGACGTTGCGCGGTCGCATTTAGTTTGAGGCGCGCCTCAAAAAACGAACACTTCCGAAGTATAACCGACCAACGGATCATTTACGATTGGTTCTAGCGTTCTAGTTATAAAGCTTTATTTGGTTTTGTGATTATTTGTGATAGTACGCGGCAGTAGTTACCTACAAAGTACGAATTTGCAGTTGACGGTCTACCTTGAGTTTGCACATTATTATTTTTTTGACGTTGGCATTGTTTTGTTTCTAGGTGTGGGTAAGTGTAGTTGTACATAATGCTTACTTTTTAACCCCGCAAACCACCACTGCTACCTACTACGCGGCATCATTTAACCAAAGAAAAGGGATATCTAATTTCCGGTGACCGGACACTCAAGATGTAACTTCATCACTCCTTTGAAAAGCCAAAAGCAGTAATGAAAAAAAAACAATTGGTTAAGGTTCCAATAGTTTAGGTTATGAACTTTTTTCATCAGTTTTAATGACTTTTCAAGTAATGAAAAAACAATTATTATTTTATAAAAATAAAACAACACTTTGTATTTAACCACGAATTTATTATTTATGTATCTACCGGTTTCACTAAGACCAAGCTTCCTCAGGATAAAATAATAACTAAATATTAAGACAGAGTTATCAGTTATATATAAGTTGAGCGACAGAGGGAGAAAGAATATGACAAAAGAACATAGTTAGATAGAGACAAAATATTTGAAGGAGGTACAATAGATAATCAATTAGAGGGAAGGAGACAATAATATACATCTAAACACAAGTATCCAACAGTTAACGGGATTCAACTAACTAATACATTTTTTTGATGTATTTGGACAATATTTAGGGTAATGCTAATTTATTAATAATTAAGGACCTCAGAACAACAATATAATACATATATACACATCATGGGCTGGAATGGATTTTAGGGAACAAGTTAAATATAGGGCTATAGGGTGTTATAAATAATAAATTCGTGGTTAAATACAAAGTGTTATTTTATTTTTATAATATAATGTCTAACCACAAAGTAATTGCTTCATACGAAAAAAAAAAAAAAAAAAAGAAAAAACAATTGGTTAAGGTTCCGATAGGTTAGGTTATGAACTTTTTTCATCACTTTTAATGACTTTTCAAAGGAGTGTTGAAATGACACTTTGTAGAATTGTTATGGTACACTAATTTCCGTACGTCTTCGAATTTTTAATATTTTTTTATGAATTAAGACATGTATTGTACAATGCGCAGCTCTGCAATTTCCACAATCTCCGGAGAAAATGTTCCTGCTATATAGTTCTGTTCAGTAAACAAGGCAAAAGTCATTTCAAGCAAATCTCATGACTAGATTAATAGCAAATTATGCTTTATTTTATTTAAATTCTGCACGCACAATGAAAACATCATTGAAGAAGAAGATAATATCAATAAATCTAAAAGAAAATACGGAAAAAGAACAAGAAAAAGAAAAATAAATAAAAAGGTAACGGTTGCAACTGGAAATGTTGACGGACGAAGTTTTTCGTAAAATGAATACTTCTTCATTGCAAAAAAAAAATACTGGGGGAAAGGGAAACTATATTAATTTTTTAACCCGCGCCCGCCTTCCTTGGGTTCAGGGGCTTGGAGTTTTTCACTCTAACACCTACCACTGTGGTCGTATTTCTATGGAGTTGAACTTATTTATGCGGGTTTTACCGAAAATTGGGATATGTATATTTAGCGCCATGGGATAAAAAGACTAGAAACCTTCCTGGAAACCATAAATTGAATAATTAATAACGCATAAATTAACTGAGTTCATAGCGTTTACTCACGAAAAATCATGTTACATATTAATTTGGGATTCGGGTGTGGGACCGACACCCCGGGAACAATTTATTGGACAACCAACACCTCTGCTATAGGTAACCCCAAGTGGTTCGCTACGTTTGGCTACTTAACAGGGTGCCCGAGTTCATGAGGTTAGATTTGTCCGGACCTCAACGGCGGATGTTTCTGCAATCAACAGCGTTGCCACGCAGACCAGGTCGGGAGAGACTGGTTGGGGGGGACCTTTTGATCTCTCCAGCAGGACTCTCTCAGAACATCGCCTTGCACCGCAGTGGAAGGGATGGGTTCATACATCCGTCATTCCTAAACACATTTACCCCCAAATTCCTATTCACCCGTTATATTTTTTACCTTCCTAGAATTTCCTCTCCTTCCTTTTCTAAAAAGACCCTCCACACAGCATCACCCAAGATGACATAGGCAGTGGCGTAGCGTGGTTTTCGGCCGCCCGGGGCGGAGGAAAATTTAGCCGCCCCCCCCTCCTTACTTCTACAGGTACTTCTTCCGCAGATTTTCAAGCGCTGAACGAAGGGGGGGGGGTGTAGATATCCTATTGTTTTATGCTAATTTTTATAATCCCACGTGCCGAGTACTCCAATAGAATCATACTTATAAATTCTACTACAAATTTATATATAACTGCTCTTAGAAACCGAGAATGCCATGCCTGTAATAGAATTTTGCATCTTTATCACACATACAAATGGAATGCAACTCAAATGCAAAGCTTCACTCGGTACACGATGAATCGGCAACTTATAGTTATGTTGATAACACAAAACTGGTTTAAATTAAACAAAATATGCGGTATATCAAAACTACACTCAGAAAATAAAAACGGTTTTTCTATGATTCTAGCGGCACTTACATTCTGAACGCAAAACTGGTTTTAATTAAATCTGTACTTGGTTAATTAAAACCACATTCAGAACATGAAAATGGTTTTTCGTTGATTCTGGCATTAAATTAAAATTCTAGTTGCGGACTATTTGTCCGCAACTAGAATTTTATAACTGCACATCGAATAACAGAATGTTTTCCTTCCAAATGTGTCAGCAGATGAATCCAACTGGAATTTTACATTCTGTACTGGTTTAAATTAAATCTGTACCTGGCGAATTAAAACTACACTCAGAACATAAAAAATGGTTTTTCTTTGATTCTGGGAGCACAAACACAGTCTGTAAATAGAATATTATAACTGAACTTCAAATAAGAAAATGTTTTCCTTCGAAATGTGTCAACAGATGAATCCACAACTGGAAATTTACATTCTCAACACAAAATTGTTTTAAATTAAGTCTGTGTGCGAAGAATTAAATGAACACTCAGAACATGAAAATGGTTTCTCTTTGATTCTGGCAGCACGTACATAGTCTGCAAGTAGAATTTTATAACTGCACTTCGAATAAAATAATGGTCTCTTTCGAAATGTATCAGCAGATGAAAACACAACTGAAATTAATTCGTTAATACATTCTGAACACAATTGTGGGTTTAATTAATAGTGAATCTGTTTGTAAGTTTTCAGGTTTAATTAGTATTACTCTCATATTATGCGTACGGTTTTCCTACGAATTGCGAAATTTTCAGATAAAATTTTATTATGATTAATATTTTTAATAAACAATAATAAAAAAAAGTTGGATTCGTAAACGAAAGTATCGTAGAATATTTTCAAATAATGATTTGAAATGGTTTAAATTTTTCTAAGATAATATTATTATTTATTGTGAAAATTTGCCACCCCCATTTGCGGGCCGCCCCCCCCCCCCCCCACGCTACGCCACTGGACATAGGCCCTGAGGGGAATTATTTTCCCCAAGGCTAAAGGCAAGGTAAAAAAAATAAATAATCTTGTATATAAAAATCTCGTGTCACGGTGTTTGTGATCGCACTCCTCCCAAACGGCACGACCGATTTTTATGAAATTTTTTATGTGTATTTGGTAGGTACGAGAATAGGTTTTAAAGTATATTTCATACCCACAGGTGATTAGGGTGTCCCTATCCAGAATTTTTTTTTATAATTTTTTTTTTTATTTGGCGTCAAAATCTACCTGAAACCCCAAATTTTAACCCACACTCCAATTTTTAATCGCGATTTTAGTATTTTTGTATGAACAAATTTAGCCGTTTTCGTATTTCAAACAGAACGAAATTATTTATGTTGTTGAATGACAGATGGTGCTACGTCCGCCTCATCACCATCGCGCTTATTTGTGTTGGCTAAAGACGGACTTTATGCTCTTCGAAATTCAAAATGATTTTCTTTATTTCATTTTTCTGCTTTAGTTGGTATTTTTTTGTTTTTATCGGCGGTCATCGTTTACAGCGCCTCCATTCCTCTTTCTGTCATAGATCCCATCCCACATACTTACAATACATTCGTTATTTTTTTATTTAACAACCAAAATATTCACTAGAAATAATTTATATGGCAGAACAACGTTTGTCGGGTCAGCTAGCAATCTATATGTTTTTAAGTCTGGAAGACTAATTTTTTTTAATTGCACTGCAAATGTCTGTTCAGAAGTACCGAGCTATTATTGCTCCGCGTGCCTAGCATTCCGAATGCCAGCCGTACCTACCAAAGTTGTGATGAGCGATTTTGTCGCCTAGGGCATTCTGTCGCATAACCCCGCAAAAAGCTGGTATTTTTCTTCTAAACGCTTTCAGTAACGGCTAAATTGCTGCAATATTTTCTCTTCATTTAAGTATACATACATTGTGACGTACGTTCTTGTAAAAAAAAAACTCTCACGACATGCGCGTAAGGTTTTAATTAGAATGGGGATATTTTCAGAAGTTATATGGCACTCTTATTTTTTAATTCTTTGTGCCCTTATTTTTAGACTCTGCTATAAACATTTTTCGTACATATTTCTATATTTGATGTGATTTAACCTGATACCAAGCAATTAAACTTTATCCAACACACTAATAATATCATCAACAAAGCCAACAAAATGCTGGGATTTATAATTCGTATATCGAAACCTTTTCGAAACGTAAATACTCCCTATATTCCCTCTACACCGCATATATCCGCCCACACTTAGAACACTGCACACCGATCTGGACTCCTTTCTACCAAGCCCACATTGTTAGGATCGAAAGAATTCAAAAAAAAAATTTAAACACTTAAATTATAAACTTAACCTACACTTTCTAAATTACACCGATTCTATTAAATTTCATCACTTCAACTCCCTTCATACACGACGATTAATTTTTGATCAAATTTTATTCTTTAAAATTTTAAACAATGGCCTGGACTCACCAGAGCTTACCAATTTAATAAAAGTCTATATTCCTTCAAGATTAACCCGACAACCGAATTTACTTCATTTGCCCACTTGTAGAACAAACTTTAGAAAAAATTCCCCGATTCCTCGAATATGTGCGCAATACAACGAATTGTTTCACAACGTAGACATTTTTAATTTAAACCTTCAGAAGTATCGAATAAAAGTAACGTAAAGTAGATACGGGGTATGCAAGGTATCGAGAGCATCTCATATCCTTATCCTATATTCTCCCTCCCCTTCCCCTCCTCTCCCCTTCCTCTCCCCTTCCTAAGTCTAAATTTAGCTTAAGATAAATTAAAACTCCATCTAGAAACAATATTAGCATAAGAAACTCTTTTGGCTTCACTGCAGTTAACGTGTATATTTTTTTGTCTATTGTATGTATATAAGCTGTTTGTTTCTTACAAATAAAAAAAAATAAAATAAAACATCAAAAAGTAGGGAAAAATCAAATCCCAAATAAAAATATCAATTCACCAGGCGCGGTCCCTCTATACATGCTTTTCGGCGCATCCCTTGGGTTCTAGAGTAAAAAACATTATAATTATTATTTATTTGTTCCGGATAAAAAGCTTTGGAATTAGTTTTTCTAACCAGTTTTCATTGATCTTCAAAAGCTTTGCAGTTTTCATTGTTCTTCAAAAAGCTTTCGATACAATTGACCATGAAAAACTGTACTTAAAACTAAAAAAAAAATGGAATAACCGAAACAACCCTAAATCTACTTAGAAGTTACTTAACTGGAAGAGAACAAATTGTACAAATTGGTAAAAGAAAGAGCAAATCTCTACCAATTAAATTCGGGGTCCCCCAGGGAAGCGTATTATACTATTTCTGATTTATATCAATGACCTTATGAATCTTCCCACCAATGGAAACATAATGAGCTTTGCAGATGACACTGTTATTATATTCCACGAACAAGATTGGACAAGAACCTTCAAGGAGGCGGAACATGGCCTGGCTGTACTTCAAAACTGGCTAAAAGTAAACTCCCTTAGATTAAATATAAATAAATCTAAATATCTAACTTTCTCCAAAAACAAACGAGGACAACCGATGAATGAGCATAACCTCGAATTACATGAATGTCAAAATACTTTTCCACAATGTTCCTGCCCGTCTTTTACCCAAACAAAAAGTATTAAATATCTTGGGATTGAAATTGATGAAAAACTACAGTGGAATTCACACATTGATCTTACCTCAAAAAAGCTAACAAAACTCATCTACTTCTTCAAAAAATTACGAAACATCCTGTCAATGAGGGATTTAAAGAGAGTATATTATGCTTTATGCAACTCTCGACTGGAATATGGAGTAATAGGATGGGGCGCAGCAGCATCTAATCACATAAAACAACTTAAGGTAACTCAGAATTGCATCATAAAGACCATACTGAAGGTCCCCATAAGGACGTAAACAACAGAAATTTTTAAACAGTTTGATATTCCAAGCATACAGAAAATCTACGCCACAAAACATTCTAGTACATCACCACAAACATTTTTCAGAGGCAGACACCTCACATGCTCATAAAACCAGAGCCAAACAGACAGACATACTTAATATACCAAAGTGTAACTCTTCATTTGGACAAAGAAGTTCAGAATTTTTAGCAGTAAAGTTATGCAACAAACTCCCACTTAGTACCAAACAAATTAAAATAAAAAATAGCTACATTAAGGACATTAAATTTTGGCTGAAGGAACTATCGAAAAAATAACTTACTTGTATACTTAGAAGTTTGTCGTCATAGAAGTTTCTGAAGTTAAACCATAGAAGTCGCTGAAAACTTATCCAAAGCATAGTTCCCCTCAGCACAGGATCTCCTAGTGAGGAGGACTACGAATATATTTTCTATTTTATATATATATATATATATACCTAACATGTTTCATATGAAAATGTAAAAAATAATAAATGTATAGTTACTAAATAAAAAAAACCTAGATGCGGCATATCCGTGAGAAGGCAGTTTGTTGACAAGTCCTCGGTGCCAAACCCGGTCAAAGGCCTTGAAAATGTCTAGTGCGACCGTTTGGATCTCACAGGCACCACCCCAAACATGCGTCACATACACGAGAAGATCACCGCATGAGCGGTTTCGCCGGAATCCGTATTGACGCTTGTTCATCTTGGGCAGAACCAATATGATCGGTTGGGGCGGTCACCTTTCTTGGGAATAGGCGAAACGACGATGATGATAATGCCTTTTTTCAATCAGCATTGGAGCAGCTCAAAATTGGAGCTATTTCTGCAAAATACCTCTGCAATGTTAAGGCAGTATTCCGTAAGGTGTTAAAATTATAATATTATTAATATTTATTAAAATCAGGCCCCCGTAAGACGTGAAGTACATCCCAATGCCAGAACAATTTTTATCATATTTAAACCGCAGTGAAGAAATGACGCGCGACAGTGGGATAGCCCCCCGGTTATCAATGGCCTAGTTTTCAGCAAATATTTTTTTTCACATTAGCTCCACCAGAAGATCCACATAAAAAAAGTTCCCTCAGAACCTCATCTTTATAACCTCAATATTAACCTCATATTTTTAGGGAGAGGAAGGAGAGGAAGTTCTGGGAAGGAAAAATGGTGTGAGAGGTGGGTTAAAACGAATCTGGGGGTCAATGTCTCCAGGAACGATGAACCTACGAATCCATCCCTTGGATGGGTCGAGAGAGTTTGGCTGGAGGATTCAAAACTTCTCCCGATCTGGCCCGCCACGCAGTAGGTGGCCAATGCATCCTGTGTTCCCGCCTCCCAATTTACCTAATTAGTTAATAATTACTTTGTTAAAGTTGTTACTTACCATCCAATATGAATTGAATTTGGCGAAAATATTAGTCAATCGATTTAAATATATATAATGAAGATAAAATTGGGGAGGGGGGAAATAAAACCATGCAAATAATTCGTATCAATGTGACATAAACCGAAAATAAGTTTAACTACAACAGTCATCAAAAAAACTAAAACACTTTAGAGAACTTATTAATAACGTTATTAAATTTGGTATATTTGAAAATGCAATAGCAATAAATCAATAGCACGTTCATTTACAAAATTTATTGATGGAACTAACTGAATATTGCGTAGTATCGATTGAACTGCGTATCAATTCAGAATAAGGTTTACTGTTGGTCATTCGATATTACTGCCCGCCATCTAGTTTGGTGTGTGGTCGGCGTAAGTACTCACTAGTTACCAGTACCTGCACAATATACGCCTACTGTATGAAAATGAACGATTGTAATCCGATACGTTTCACGATTTGCTCGCAAACAATGTCATTATTCGATGTTTGTTTTGGAAACCGCCGGGTTTATTATGTGCCATTGTCAGATTGCTTTACACTCGCTGTAAATTTACTAAGCTAATCCGGTGTTCGGCATCTGTTATTATTTTATTTAAATTAGTTGACATCGAATAATCAAGAACAATTTGTTACCTATTTGTTTATATAATTTGTACATTGTACTAGGTTAATGAAATTTTGGTGTCTTTTTTTTCAACTAAAAACGTAATAAAATGTGTAGGTATTAGACAGTTAGGGGCGGGGTGGCTGTTGGTTGATTATTCGGCTGAGTGACCAGTGACATTTGGCTGAGTGACCAAAAATTATTTGATTTTGAAGAAAAAAAAAATTTAAAAAATACATCTAAAAAATCACCGTAGACCAAAATTTCATTTAATTTTTTTACTCCAAATAATGTCAGGAATCTCTGGTTAAAGTAAGTCAAGATTTCCCTCTTGTATAAATATTCATATTAGTTCATGGATTTTGGTGAGTAAAAAATAGTCGCAGAGGTTTGCTAGTCGCCCTGGTTGAAGATGGGACGCATAGTAGGAATGGGGGGTGGTTATTATTTTTTTTTTAAATGAGTAAATTTTACTCACCAGCCCTTCAAGGGTTAAGACTGATTTTTTTACTGCGTTCACGAAAAAAAAAATTAAAAATATATATATTCACACAACGTTTAATAAGGAATATGACTTGCCTATGTTACTACTAGTAAACGCTGTTGCTATTTCAAACATTATAAAAATATTAATTAATTTCATAGAAGCCTTTTCAGTCTGGTTTGTTTTCTAAGTCTTGTTTATGCCACCAGACAAAATAATATAACAACTTTAGTCATGACTTAATGCGCCCATTAAGTCAAAGACAAAGTACGTCACAGGCCCGTCCGGCCCATAAAGCAGATACTTAACAAGATTAATTATTAATTATGTTACTTTCACTTGCCCTTCGTTAACCATACCCCATTGCTTTCAGCCCGAAATATGAAATTGCTCCCAAGGAATAAAGTTACGCCGCAGCGTAACGCGAGAACGTAAATATTTATAAGATCTGGAGGTCTAGCACGGACCATCGATAAAATCCTATGTCAATATGATATTGACTAAATTCGTTATCTATGATCATTTGGCGTCTTTTGACAAATTGTTGCGCGGCCTTCATAGTATCAGATAAGCTTCGATTAACTGTCAATATACACAACTTTTTTAATTATGTCGTTTGTTACCCAAAACAACCGGCTTATTAATGAACGCAAGTGAACTAACCAAGCTCTTAGAATTGAAAGAAATCGTATACGAGATCCATGACTTAATTAATTCACCTGAGACGTGATCAATTTACTCGGTTCGATCTTTGAGAAACGAAAGGTTCAAATATGACTAAAGACCTCATTAACTAATTAACTCCCGTTTAGTAAGTGTCGAAAGTACGTGCAAAGGGCTGATGTATATTAAAGTTAGTATTTCAATTCAAAATTGTCAATTTATTAGCGTATAATTAGTGTATAATTTATCGTAGCGGTTTTGACGTTTCGGAACGTAAATCCATAGACAGATCCGCCAGTGTTGCCAGCGAATATCGATTTCTTATTGATTACCAGTCAATATCGGTTCGGCTGTCTACAGTGAAATCATGCTCGGGTTATCGCTATAAAATCGTCAGAAGTTACGGCTATCCACCAGATATTGTAAAATTATCGATTTCACTCTGCTAGACCTTTAGGCAGTAAGTGAAAAAATGCGAGGTTATTTATTTATATGCGATTTACTAACTTGCCTACGTTTGCCTAGGTTCATTTTTTTTTTTAATTATTTCAAAATAGTAGTGAGAACCCGATTCAACCTTTGTTTGACAATGTTTTTTCTAACTGATCTTAATGCGTCTTGTCTTTTTACGGTAAACTTTAAAAGCTGGAAAGTACGTGATTCTAATGACCTCTTAGAAGAAGATAATGCTAATAAATCTAAACGAAAATATTAAACAGAACAAGACACAGCAAAATAAAAAGGTTAAGGCCGCAACTGAGACTCGAACCCAGGATCTTCTGTACTAGGATATAGTATCCTCTTCAATGATACATTACATTGATGGGTATATCCTTAAACATATCCTTAAGACCGGTCAGTGGTTGAGTGGGCATCGCGTTTGGGTCCCATTCCGTGCTCGATTCCTCGACTGGCTAAGTCGTCCAACACAACTCAAGCAACATTTTCGGCTTACTCTGATGGTAGTAGGAGATTTTTAAATGTTGTCGGGTTATTCGTAACCCGGGAATGTTTGTCTTTCTTTAAAAAAAAAATTTAAAATAAAAAAATTACAAGCGTTAAAATGTATAAAAAATATTCAAATATACAATTTACAAAGAAATACAGTTAAATACTCGTAACTTTCAATTTTATTAATTTATTTATTTATAATTTCTCACCATACATGTGTTCTTATTTTTTTTACATACAAAAATATTAACCTCGCTAGGACTAGCAACCTGTATTGAGGTTAAATTCATAAATTTGAGTGATGCATTTACACACAAATCACTAAAATACAAAGCACTACATCCAAAACACTAAAATATTATATGCGGAAAGTAAGAAATAATAATATTATATTGGTGACCAGATGGGTAATTGGTAATAATATAGACCATAAAACAAATCCTTAATTACTATACCCACCAAGAAACAAAGGTAGTTCAAAACAACTAGGGTGACACTCCGATTTTGACAAATGGAACTCAAATAAAATCTAGTTATTTAAAAAATATATATATATGTATAAACCTTTTTATTTAAAAGCAAATATTATTAAAAAAACAAACTTACTATTTTAAATTTTTTTTTATTATTTAAAAAAAGGCCAAGGATGAAAAAATAGTATGCCAATCCTCTGACAACACAAAAATCTTAACATTTTTTTTAAATTTAGGTAATGAATTGGAAGACTTTATGTAATCTGGCAGAATATTAAACAGAAGTGGAGCCTGATATAAAAAGTTTAATTGGCCAAAAGATGTTTTAGTAGTTATTGCGACAAAGTTCATTCTTGAGCCAATTCTAGTGGTATGGATTTGTTGGGTTCTTTCTGCAGAATAAGTATTGATAAAAAATTTACAAATTATTTTAGAGATGTACAGCTGTTTTATATTCATAACGTCAGATTCCTTGTAAAGAAGTTTCGATGGATAACGAATTTTTTTTTTGTACATGACTTTAAGAATTAATTTTTGAGCAATATTTAGTGGCTCTACATTGGACTTTAGACAGGATCCCCAGCATACAATATTGTAAGAAAGTCGAGATTGTACTAAGGCATAATAGACAGATTTTAATTTATCTTTATCCAGTATATGATGAAGTTCTTTAAAAATATAGGTAAGTCTCCTGATATTTTTTGTTAACATATCAATATGGTCATTCCATCTCAAAAATTTATCAATATTTACACCCAGGTACCTAATACAGTCTGCTCTTTCTAAAGGGTGGCAATTACAATTTTGCAGACAATTGTGTATAATTAGATTATGAGTGTCGGAAGGCTGACTTTTTGACGATATGCTAAAAGTTACATATTTTGTTTTTGATGTGTTCAAAGTTAAGGTGTTATTATTTAGCCAACTCTTTACTATTCTTAATCCTGAATCACATTTGTCAAAAGCATCTTTCCAGGTTTTACCCTCAAATATTAAAGCAGTGTCGTCTGCGAAACTAACAATATTACCAGGAATATCTAAATTACACAAATCATTAATGTAGATTAAAAACAATATTGGTCCAAGTACACTACCTTGTGGAACCCGAAAAGAGATTTGTTTGCTAATGCTTAAATTATTATTTATCTCTACTTGTTGTGTTCTATCGCTAGATAGGATTTGAACCAACTTAATGCTGTACTGGAATGTGAAATGCCAAGAGAAGATAATTTTTTGATGAGTAATCCATGGGAAACCGTGTCAAATGCCTTTGATAGATCTAAGAACACAGCTAAGGCTTTGTTTCCATAATCCAGGGCACTAGTGACTTTCGACAATACCCTCAATATTATATCACTCGTTCCTTTATTTTCTCTGAAATCAAACTGATGCTAGAGAGTAGTTTATTTGTTTCTAAGAATGATACCAATCTCGACTTAGCCAATCTCTCTATTACTTTTGAAAGCGTGTTGAGTAGGGATATAGGTCTATAATTATTGACATCTAGTTGATCTCCACCTTTAAAAAGGGGAATCACTTTAGCTTTCTTACAGTGAGATTCTTACAATTCAATACATCAGCAAAATACCAGAAAACTATTTAAATCCCAAAATCTAATACTAAGCACATTCAAAATTCCTATCTTTATCTAGGCATAATCTATTATAATAACCTCCCATTAAAATTAAAAACTATCGAAAAAATGCAGGAATCTAAGCCCAAATAAAAAAAAAATACCTTAAACTGCTATAAAAGTCCCAAATATATTTACTTTTTATATCTTAAAGTCTGCTATTATATAAATCGTTCATTCCTTCTTTCTCTCTCATTTCTTAGTTTCTATATTTTTATATCTACTATTAGAATAATTTTTGTTACTAACTTACATGATTCATTAATTTATAATGATTTTTTAATTTATATTATGATTTTTAAAACTTATCATGATTTTTATTTTTAAATTTATACATGATTTTCTAACCTTACTTATTATTTACAATAGCCGTTATTACTAACTTACATGAACTTTTAATATACTAATTGAGCTAGAATTCCCTCACCAAACACAAGAGCATTGTCTCTTTATGGTGAGGAAAGACAATTTTTTGTTTCTTTGTTAAAACCTTAACTCTATATGTTTTTTTAATCAGCATTGCCAAATAATAATAAAATATTCCATTAAAAATTGAAAATAAAATTATTTGTTCCGAAATCTGTGCAGATTTACTACGCTGATGCTCACCGTTCGAAAGTTTTGGCTGCATCGGGGAAATTTGATTTTCAGGCGGATTGACGAATATACGGATAATTGATCCTCGACAGTTGCCCCGCGAAATTATAATTTTATAATGATTATAATTTCGGTTATTTTATAACAATTTATATTTTATAATAATCATTATAAATTTATAATTTTTTGTGCATTATTTACCTATTTCAAACCTAAAATCGACTTTAAAATATCTTCAATAATAAGTTGGTATGGATATTGAATGAATGTATTTACAGTGTCTATTTTTTTTACTCGTACGCTGGTATATACAGTATATAACCTGCGTACAGTAATAATGTTATATTTAGCATTAGTCAGAAGTACACTGGAATACGCTTCGCCAATTTGGAATCCGCAGTACAAAGTATACATAGATAGCATAGAACATATTCAAAACAAATATAAAATATCTTACCTTCAAATTCAACAATAACTTTGAATGCACATTTCAAACTTTGCAACAAAGACGAGCAATAGATGATTTGACAAATTTAAACACGAAATTTTAAATAATATCATTGACTGTACCGAACTTCTTTCCCTAATTAATTATAACATACCATTAAGACGTACACGCTATACAGAACTATTCCACACGCTTAATTACAAGAAAAATGCAGCATCTAATTCGCCAATCAATCGTGCTCTTCATATGTTAAATATAAATTCTAACATCGACATGTTCTCCGATTCACTGCCCAAATTTAAAAAGAGCATCTTGTCAATAATATAATTTGTTCAATGCGCATACATATATACATACATACACACATTCTCCCAAACACACACCCTTTCCCACTACATACATCACCTGTAATTACTTAATTCGCATACCATAAATAAGACTCTACAAAGAAACACATAATAGGTACCCACCATGTAATATACGTATTAATTGTAATTTTTTTTAATCAAAGTATCTAATGTACTGTTTGTTTCTGTTAATAAATAAAATAGAATTTAGATAAGTAGTTTTATCGTTGATGCATTTGAAAGAAAATATACTTCATACTTTTGTTATCAACGGTATCTTCTCTGCACACCCCTTCGGAGACATTTAGTTATATTTTGTGTAAAGTAGGTAAACCGTATTTCCCCACCGCTTATTGTATGCCGGGGGGCAACTATCGGGGATCAACTCTCTTGGAATCGATCTATACAAGCACAATTAGAGCACAACTAAGCGAGTTTTAACATCACATGCGAGAAACTATTATATCACATACTTATTCTATCCCAAACAATGTGAGCGAAATCCTTTTAGCATTATTACCTCGTTAAATCTCAATTTAATTCAATGTAATAGCTACTTACACGTACCTTTGCCTAAATTCTGAATAGTCGTACTACATCCCGGAACAAGTTGTATTTCGTGTTTCCAAGACTGAAATAGACAGATATGGCTGTCTCCCGTTCTCCGGATTCATCTACTGATACTACTTAAAAGGTCTGGAAGCCACTAGGTACCGGATCTGTTCTGCCGAAGGTGCAGATGGAACGAACCAGGGCGGAGAATTGTGAAAACGCTTTTTATTAATATAAAGTATAACCTCACACGTTCGCCATAATATTATCTCAATGGCATCTAAATGTTAAAAACATGAACGGGACGCGTTTTAAAAACAGCATTCCGATTTTCTTCCGATTTCTAATACGTGTAGAAAGATGGAACTGTCTACATACATGTACAAATTTGTATGTGTGTGCATTTATATGCGTGCATGAGTACGCGTATTGGTACATATATGTAGGTGAGGGTGTACGTATGTGTGCAATGCACATGCATATGTATGCATGCATGCGCACATATGAAATTATAAACAAGAATTGTGTATTTCAATGTGATCTAATAATCTTGTGCAGGACTTTTGTCATTTCTTTTCTATTTTATAGTTCCTATTATATTTATATTTTTTAATGTAGCTATAACTTTGCGGTTATCCATTATAGATAAATGAAACAATTTAACTTTGTTTGCACCACTTTTATACTTGAGTAAATCCGACCGGTTTCAGAACGAACGTTCCTTCTTCAGGGCAAATGTATACTGATTTCACAATTTTGAAATATGGATGGGAACAATGTATTATTATGGTAGGGGTGGAGCTGTTGCTAGGTATTAATGAAGAATGGGTGGGTAGGAGAACATATCCATGATTGGGCTATAAGACACTATTTTTTGTTTGTTAATAATAGATTCATTATTTTTAAGGGATTTTTTTTTATTTCCAAGGCTTCTAAGTTATCTAAATGTTTTCCTTTATGATTAATATGAAGAATATTTATTAAGAGTATTTTTTTCAAAACTATGGTTATTTTCAATGATATGGTTAGCGAACTCAGAAAAATTATTATTATTAAGACATCTCATGCTACGTTTCCATGCTTGCCAAGTCTCGGCAAGCGTCCACAAGCACAAACGTGTAAACAGGTCGTTTGGCTTGGCTTGCGTAGGCTTGCAAGAGCTTGCGAGAGTTTGCCGCCGATCCAGTCGGGGTCGGATCCAACGGCAAGCTTCGGCAAACGCTCAGTGGAACTTTCGAACTGGCGGCGAATGCACGCCGTTTTTGCTCCATGTGGTCTATGATAATATTTATAATATTACGAGGCATATGTATGACGTATGAGGCATGCCAGACTTATTAAAATGTATAAGTACATAATTTTAATGCACTTATGTTATGTAATTTATTGCGACTGGATTTATCTAAAAAGTCAAAATAAATAAATAATATTTTATTGATGATTTACTATTTATTATAGTAAAAAAATATATGATTTTTGTTAGAATAACTTTTTTTATAATACAAAATAATTTTATATAAGACAAGTGATCCTCGAGTTCGGGTCCCAATTGCGATCATTATTTTTGAAGCGAAAACTTCTTTAGCACGGTTGTGATTTGAAACTCGATGAAACGAAAAAGTGGTACTAAAAAGAGACAAAAATCTATAGGATTTAGCCTGTGAGATAATGTCTCCTCTTTGTGCTAAGTGACCTGGGACGATTTTTATGAATCTGTATCATCCATCATCCTCGTGGTCTTCGAGCTTTCCTTGTTTTTGTTACACTTTGCTTGTATTTCAAATAAAAGTTTGATAACCAAACGCAATAGCCGACACAAGTTCGGCGTCCGCCATGCTCGGGTGTAGGTAGCGCACTGACGCATTCACAAGCATGTAAACGACTTCCAAATGCCAAGCGAGATTTGTGGACGCTTGGAGCTTGTGGAGGCTTGCCAAGCCTTGGCAAGCGTGGAAACGTACCATTAAATGTTCTTTGATTCTAATTTCAAAATTACGATTTGTTTTTCCAATATAAAATTAGGGACAATCATTACATTTTCCCATCCATTTTTCAAAACTGTCAAATTAGTATACATTTGCCCTGAAGAAGGAACGTTCGTTCTGAAACCGGTCGGATTTACTCAAGTATAAAAGTGGTTCAAACAAAGTTAAATTGTTTCATTTACCTATTATATTTATTTTTGTTTTCATAATTCGAATTTTAAACTTTTTACTATATCTTCTCCAATTTTCAACATGCTTATATATTCTTAAAATTAGCGCAATATAAACATGCACTCAAAAATTATTTTTCCATAATGTAACTTTATATACGCAATATGGACATGTTGAAATGAAATGTGATATTTCTCATTGTTCTTTTTTGTTATTTTTTGTTGTGATACACAAAATAATTGTATGTTATTTTAAAGTTTAAAACAACTATTATGTAATGATATTATTTTTCTTACTCTATTATATATTATATATTATGTTGTACTCTATTATATGTTTATTTATAAAAGGCAGTATAGCCAGATAAGTTTTAAGATTTTCACGGCCAAAAGCATTTTCGTTATTTGTTTTTGGGGTGTTATGCCGTGTTGCGCTACCTCCTTCTTTAGCCAACACATCTACCGGATCTGCCGGATCTGCCCTGATGATGGACACTGCAACGATGTCCGAAACGTTGGCTAAAGAAGGAGGTAGCGCAACACGGCATAACACCCCAAAAACAAATAACGAAAAAGGCAGTATAGCCGTTTATGTATTTAAAATTTAAAATAAAAATAAAAATATTTAACTAACAGACCCGGCCACACGTTATTGTGGCTTACCAAACCTTTATAACCAATGCCATCTGTTAATTTGAATACATAAAAAATTCTTGCTGCTTGCCAGCTGCCCGCTGCCTGAATTGAATCTTTGAATTTCTCGACTTTTTCTCTACTATAATATGCATGTATTATGTATACAAACTTTCTTCTAGAATTTTTTTTTTTAAGTTTCTTTATTCATTGAAAAAATCTTTTTTTACAAAAGTTGGGGATTTTTCGACCACCATGCTAGGCACATGCCCGTGTTGTGGTGGTCGATTTTTTATACAGTAAATTATCATATGCAATATAAAGAATGTGTGAGAGTATTAAGAAAATATACATATGCATAAAATAATATAATAGAATACAAAATAGTATAAAATAATTTAATTTAAAAGAGTTACGAGTATAAAATCAAAGTGAGTACTATATGGTAAACACATGAGAAAGGATTTTTATGTTGAAAATCTACATTACCTATCTACATTATTTAACACCAATTTTAGTACAATTAAATGTTGGGCTTTATTCTTCAAGTCCGGTAAATTATATTGTACAGCTGTAAGTAGTATGTAGTATATAGTACAGTTGTTCATGTTTCAATCCGACGAATACTAAATAATAATTATTGTTACCATGGTTTAGTGCTGGGAAGTACACATGGGACTTCGTCGGATTCGATACACAGTGGTGCCAAACAGTTTTAAGTAAATAGTTTAAGATTATTTAAAATTTCAGCTAATTACATATAGTTCTTTACAGACAAAAAACTTTTATTGGTGGTATATAATCAATTATCAATTACTTATCTATTGCTAACCGCATGAAAATCCGTTGCGTAGTTTAAAAGATCTAAGCGCACATACAGCCGGAGTGACATTTTATACTACGAGTATGTAAAGATTCATTTATTTGTTTACACTAGACATCACAAAATAACTATATTCATTAATTTTTGGGGATCGCTGGCAACGGTTAATATGCAATTTTTTTAAAAAAAACCTTTTTATTCACCTTAATTACAATAAAAGGCAACTATTTGCATTGGGGGAAGTGGAAAATATTTCATTCTAAATTTCATTGCATAAAATTAAAATTAGCTTTCGTCTTGTGAGATTGTACGCCAGAATCACAAACCATGTTACACAAACCTAGCGTAGCCGCTAAACTACTTGAAAACTGGGATGTTTTTCTTGCCTTGACGCGAGTAGGCGTTATAAAGGGGCACTTTCTTTTGTATCACAAACCACGTTACACAAAAATATTTTCCACTTCCCCCAATGCAAATAGTTGTCTTTTAATGTAATTAAGGTGAATCAAAAGATTTTTTCAAAAAAAAGTGCGTATTAACCGTTGCCAGCGATCCCCAAAATTTACCCTATATTCCATTTGTCACCATGAAACCGGCAGTCGCATAGTATGGTGATGTAATGTATCATATATGTGAAAATATTCTATATCATGTATTTTATAAATAAATAATATGTTTTCCTTGAACACCTTTTGTGTTTTAGTCGTTGACGTATGATATCCTTGGTCGAAGGATTTAGTTATTAAAAAAATTACTGTTTTTTTTTAAGATAATGTCTGTACATATAATATGCTGAGCCGAAACATTAATTACATGAAATTACCGAGATGGAAAAAATCGCAGTGTATCTTTGCATGCCGCTGTAGACACATGCCGAGAGATTTTTGTTGTATTTTAAACGAACATTATCACACTTCTCGCTTAATTATAATAGTTTTTAATATTAGCGCGCTCCCTCTAACATTCTTTTACAAACCATATCTTTTTATCCTTCAAACCATATCGCATATTGAACGCTTTCTTTATTTAAAAAAATGGAAATTTTTAATCTATAATAAAAAAATGAATCGCTAAATTTGTTGGTAAGCGCAAATCTTGAGAGCGGCTGAACCGATTTCGCTAATTCTTTTTTTAGAATATTCCTTAATGTTCGAGGATGGTTCTTACAGAGAGAAAAATTAAGAAAATTGCGCAGAAAATTAGATAATAACAGAAAACATCGCACGTTTGACAGTTCGCGTGTTAGAGAATGACATTTTGCAAAACAATGAATGATTGTTCAATCAGGATTTTATTTTTGAAAAGTTGATAAATTTATTTAAAGTAGGTACCTACTCCCCTAATAGTTTGAATCGAATCAAGAATTTTAGATATTTTAAATAGGTACCTATGTTAGGTACCAAATTTAATATAAATGAAAAATGGAAATTTGAATAAAAATTGTAAAAGGTGGCACTCGTGCTGTTTAAAAATTGAATGTACTGGGGATTGAATGTATGGAACGCGGGAGGAGAGTTGGTGGGACGAGGGAGCGGGAAAGGGAAGAGGGAAGGCGGGGAAGGTGGAAGGGGAACGCGGGAGGGGGGAGGGGGACCTGGGAGGGGGGAGGGGAACTCGGGAGGGGGGTTCATGGGACGGGGGAAGGGGGGGGAGTGGAGTGGGGAGAGGGAAGGTGGAGGTGACGGAGTGGGAACGCGAGAGGGGAAGAGGACGCAGGAGTAGAAGGGGAGGCGGAAGGGGAACGGGACGAATGGGAAAGGACACTCAGGGAGAAACAATTTCTTTATTAATGGCATAGCAACGCATGCCGGGACCAGCTAGTTATTAATATTTTCTTTTACTGGGTTGCATTTTAAAGCAATAAATTAATTTAGGTTTCAGCGGTCCAAAAATGATTTTATAGAATAATTAATGTCTTTCGCAGGCGACCCTAATCTAAGATTATTACTTTTTGTTGTTTTAAACTTCACACTTGCCTTCTTCTGGCTTCTATGTTCATCAATGCCATCATCAACCACCTCAGAAAGGCCATTAAGAGTGATGATAATATTTTTTTAAATGCTTAACCCGTCTAATCAAAGGAGACCGAAGTTGTCCCGAAACATCATTTTAATAGCAGGAGACCCAGATTGTCCCAGAACGACCGTGCATTATTAAAAGTTAGATATCTCTCTTCCTGTCCCGCAAATATTTGTGATTTCTTTTGTTAGGAAGTGAAATAAATAATGCTTCTCATTGTCCTAGGATTGTATGAGCTATGTTGTTCAGATATTTTACAAACCCAATCATAAGTGACGGTTTTATTGGGCGCCAATTTGTGACGTAATACACATTAAATGTTAAAATTAAATTGTATGAAAATGATAAAAAGCGAGGTCACAGTTTTGTTATAAATGTTGTTATGAAAAGGTGGCTATATTTAAAATTATAAGTTTATTCTATTTAATCACTTTAATTTGAATTTTCGCAGGCATGTATTTTTAGCCACTTTAAATCTCCAATATTAAAATTTTAATAGTTAAAAACAAAAGTGTTGATTTCTAATAAACACATCGGAAAGACTATTTTATCTAGATTATAGAAGGATTTTTATTTTTGCAAAAGAGTTAAAAAATAACCAATAAATAGGAACATTTAAAATGCATGGGAAGAACCAGGAATTTTGACAGGCAAAAGTTCACAGATATTATTTTCTTGTTATTCGAAGGGTTAAAAGGTTACGTTTGGTTAGGGTTAACGGCTATTTTATAATTATTTTTTCACAGCTTTTAATGACTCTTCAAAGAGGTTTTGAATTGACTTGATTCTGAGTTGGCATGGAACCCAATTCATGCCATCCAACGACCAAGAAACGGGGCGAATTTCGAACACTTTACAACACCATTCCAACCGTTTGCACATTACACATGTGTATACCAAAATATCTAAAATACCACTTTGATAAAAAAAATCTTAGCTTTTCACTTAGGTATTTTTACTGCCTAAAATGAAATCTAATTAAAACTTTATTCCACTTATTAATTTGTCAGACCGGACCGGCTTCAAACCATTACGTTTGTTTTGAGATAGGTTGTCCAGTCGCTTCTTTGTACGCACTAGTCCAGTAAATTTAAATATCTCACCTTGCATCAAATGCGGTAATTCTGATATTTTTAATGTTGTACATGATGGAGGCCTAGTAAAAAAATTGAACTCAACCGACCTCCGGATCTTTGTCAAAAATTCAAAAAACCCCCCAATTTATAACTTTTTTCAGTTTTTGCCAATTTTGACCTCGAAGGTCTAATTTTTCAGCAATAAAATTTGAACACTTTTTAATGTAGACTAAATTTTCTATAATTAAAATGTTAAAAAACTATGAATTTAATGCTATTTGGGACACGGCTGTGCAAAATAATTTTAAAAATTCATATTCTTTCAATTTTAGCAATTTTAGCGCTTTTAACTTGGAAAGCTGTGAAATACCTACGGAGCGTTCAGAAAATTTAATAAATCCAAACCTGCCCTCCAAAAAGCTCCCCTCCCTCCACCAAACACCGATTTTGAAAAATTGTGTAACATGTCCCATAAAAATGTTGAAGGCCATTAAATGTGACTAGTGTAATATAAAAACAATATTAATGTTTTGGAAATTTCGTATTATTTAACAGTATTAATATTTGTTTGTAACTTAAAAACTCAATACATAAATGAGAACAATTTTTAAATTATCATTAAGCCTTTATCTGATGATGCGATAAGAAAAATTGTAAGACAAAATAATGACACTCCGTCGGCCGAGGTCGAAAACTTTTTTTCATTATGCCTCCGTCATAACATACAAAATAATCATATTACTACTACTACTCCTTTTGATTCGCACGCCTTCATGAAAAATTTACTTAACGTTCACGTTTTACGTTGGAATTCCACCAAGCCATTAACAGTTTTATAGAATTGTAAATGTGTCTGACTAAGACGTAATAAATTATAAAAACGTGGAGAATGCTTTTATTATTGTAAATACACGCAATATCCTTCCCTGGAGTGAGTAAGTATACCGACGACTTCAAATAAGCATACCCCCACAGTTTCAACAACTGAAATTTTAATTATATTATCGTTGTCATTATTCTCAGATTAAAATAATAATAGGGTTACCAACGATTTAATTTATTGTAAAAATACTTTTATTGACGGGCGAAAGAGGGGTCGTCATTTATACTTACTGTTCAGGGCGCAAAATTGTCAGGTACGGTCCTGATTCTAATTCTAGTTCAACTGTATTTCCACTATAATGATGTCACTCTTGTCAGTTTCTGGAGAGACAAAGCCTTTGTTAATAATTGATAGAGCCTCCAACCTGCTGCTCGCTACCAGCTACTCGCTGCCTACCAAAAGTTCCTGAATAATAAATCAGGCAAAGGGAAACATAAAAGTCTCTCCCAACTTCTGTTCCTCGTTAATTGCATCATCGTGTTTATATTGTTCACGTTCACACAATACAACATGTCGTTTGAGAAGGGACACATTAATTTTCATCAGGAAACAAGTGAGCCAACAAAGGGATAGTGATTCAATTTATTCATGGGTTCATTTCTATGGTAACTAACAGCCGAATTACGGTCAAATTTCGTCGTAAATTTCAGTATCGCGAAGATCGATCTAAAATCTATTATTTTGTTATCTAAAGCAACCTTCCCGTTATCAGAAGCTTCATTACATATTTATTGTTTCGTTGTAAAGGAAGGACGATAAGGAGAAAAACGAGCGAACTAATCAAACATTCGATTGATTTTCAGTAAGTACATTTGGCAATTCAGGCGAAAGACACGTATTACTGCGTCTCACTCCTCTAATAATGCGGGCGCCAGACAGAAGTTCAAATAAATGATCACTTCTTTGAAGACTTTGCGCACACATTTGGTCACATATTGTTGTATCTGCCAGATATGTGTTCAAAGATTTGATCACTCCTTTGAGCTCACAGTTTTCAAATAGACTTCACACAACATGGACGACGATTTGGTCGACACAGTTTGCTTATATTATTTATGTGCGTCTAATTATTTATTACATGTGCAAATAAATAAACAAAAATGTAATTTCGATGTTTATGCCCTTATATCTGGCTCTACTTGCATCAACTCTATAAACTCGAAAACGCTCTCATTATTCCACTCCAGCGTTAGTTCGTTTGGCTGTTTACGCACGACAAGTCTCCACGGCGACGCTCGCGCAACTGGGCTTCGCGCAGTGTGGCAGGCACGCAAACATTTGAACTTTGATCCCTTTGATGTGCGCTAAAAAACCGATACTGAACGGCAAAGCGCACTAGTGATCACTTATGTGACAACAGTATCAAATGCCCGTGCCACACATGTGATCAAATAAGTGTTCACATGTGTGGCACGGGCATTTGATACTGTTGTCACATATTTGATCACTTAAGTGCGCTTTGCCGTTCAGTATCGTTTTTTTAGCGCACATCAAAGGGATCAAAGTTCAAATGTTTGCGTGCCTGCCACACTGCGCGAAGCCCAGTTGCGCGAGCGTCGCCGTGGAGCCATGTAGACTTGTCGTGCGTAAAGAGCCAAACGAACTAACGATAGAGTGGAATAATGAAAGCGTTTTCGAGTTTATAGAGTTGATGCAAGTAGAGCCAGATATTTGGGATCCGAAACGAAACGTAAAGGGCATAAAAAATCGAAATAACATCAATAAATAATTAGACGCACATAAGTAATATAAGCAAACTGTGTCGACCAAATCGTCGTCCATGTTTTGTGAAGTCTATTTGAAAACTGTTAGCTCAAAGAAGTGATCCAATCTTTGAACACATATCTGGCAGATACAACAATATGTGACCAAATGTGTGAGCAAAGTCTTCAAAGAAGTGATCACTTCTTTGAACTTCTGTCTGGCGCCGGCGTTAGACCTTCTAGATTTTTTGACAAATAGTACATTATATGTCAAGGAAAATTATATCTAAAATTTAAAATGTCAATGAGCAAAATATATAATGCTACATAATATTATTTGTATTTTTATCGTTATTTCCAACGTTACACGTTTTCTCTATGCGCGTGGGAATTGAAATATGAAAGAATTTTTAAAATGTTTAACTAAATTATTCTCGAACGAAATAATTGTTTTTTTTTTTGCAAAGATAAGTACAGAACTTTATAACGAAGATAAAATATTGCTTAGTTCCGGGATTTGAAAGTTTTGTCAGAGTTTTGGAACAAATTCGTGCAGTTAGGTACTGATGAGAAATACCTCATTAATCAAACAAAATATACCTTTTCTCACTTAAAAAGGGATTATAAAACCAACTTTCATGTTTTTATTAATCTTAGCCTGGTGTCACGCTTTTTGTCTCTCCCATCTCATTATATATATTTTACATTATTTTTAGTTTCGAATGTGTTTAGTTCATGGTTTCTAATAATTTGACTTTTCGCCTATTTCAGATTTAAGTCTCGCCTTTGATGATGAAATCCCTCATCACTTCGTTCCGAGAAAGGGTCCCAGAATCTACACTCCCCACCAGCACAGAAATCACCAACATAAACACCGCCAACGTCGTCTAGAACTTCACAACATCGTCACGGACTTTCCAGAAACAGAGTTAAATAACAAGAAACCGCAAAAAAGCTACGACTCTGAATATTTCGAACCCAAAAAACCAAAACAACTACAAACAAGCTATGACTTGGACTATCCAGAACTAAAAACAAACTCTAACCAACCACAAAACAGTTACGAAATAGAGTTTCCAGAACCAAATAGGAACGCAAAGAAACAACAAAAAGGATACAACATGGGCTATCCTCAACTAAAAAGAAATTCTTACCATCCACAACATAGTTTCAACATGGATTATCCAGAAACGAAGAGTTTGAGTAACAAGAAACAAAAGAATTACAACATGGACTACTTTGAACTGAAGAAAAATATTATAAAAGCACAGAAGAACTACGACAACTTTCTGTACGATATTGAACCTTTTTCAGAAACAAAAGACCACCACTCACACGTCAAATCAGATTACGATAATTGGGATTTAGGAATAGATGCACCTGTAGAAAGATGGCCAACGTTTGAAGAAATTGAACTTCTTGCCGGTATTTCTGGATGGAGAAAGGAAAGATGGAAGGGTGAAATAATAAAAGACGGGACGACGGAGAAACCAAAAAGTACAAGGACAACAAAGTTCACCTATAGAAGAGTCCAAGGCGCCATTACCGGAAGCAAACGGAACACCATCATCGCAGTTTCTGCGATAGCGCCAAACGTCAGACCGAAGAAGTGAAAAGTTTTCTGTAGAATTTAAATATCTTTCGCTAGGAAATATCCTGATGCAATGTTTTGAAAATTCTTTGAAAATAAAATGTGAGAGTTTTTTTTTGCTTCATGTGAATGTGCAATGACAAAATGAATAGTAAGAGGATGTTTACATTAATTTAGAACAAAGTCATCAAATTGCCATTCAGCGCCATTTTTTTTACCAGTTGCAAAAATTGCGTTAAATCGCGATTCTATCCGTTTCAGCTTTTGAACAACTTGTGATCAACAGAATAGAACAACTATCATGTTGTGAAGTTTGTCGGTTTATTACAATTTGATAGAAATCTGAAACGTGGTCCTTTCAAATATCAGGAAAACGAAATGGCGCTGAATTTCTATTTGATAACAATGTTTCATTTGAATTTTTGCGAAACAAATGAGCCTTAGGCCGGATTATTTAACAGAATTTGAACAATTCATAAAATTTCAATGTTGAAATTCAAGTTCTGTTCAGTTCTGTTATTATTTCAATCATAGGCAGGTTGTTTCACAGTACTTGGATAATAACATAACTTGAATAGGATCTTCACAGAAATTGAATATTAACTTTGGAATTTGATGAATTATTCAAATTGTGCGAAATAACCCGTCCTGAGAGTGTGTATTTCTTGAAAAATTTGGTGAAATCGAACCTGAGCACTAATTATAACTTGAATGATGATTCGTGACCATTAATATTGCTAAATACATCTGACAGTACCTTGTATTCAATGGAAAATTTGTTATGAAAAATTCAAGCTTAAAACGAAAAGCTACTAGCTACCCTAAATATTTTTAGTAGACTTTATCGAAAAATCGATTTCCGACGATTCATCGCTCAACCTCTGTTACACTCTAGCTTAAAAAAATAATGAAAAAATCGACGAAATTTGATACATTTTGGAAGGACGGTTTAGAAATTATAAATATTAATCGTTGCCTAAATTTTCCAGCAGCGGAATTCTCTTTTATTGTTTTTGTAAGATATTTTTCTCAGAATTGATTTTATTAAAAAACCTTTACAATTAATAAACATAACTGTTAATTAATATTGTAATTTTTCATGATAATGAAACCTGTGCAAATGTTTTTGATTCAAAATATTTCTTCGAAATAATAACAATATTCAACCCCCATTTCATTAAAGCACAATCTTTAAAATACCAATTTTGTTAACCACTGGAGCGACAGCGCAATTTAAAACTTTTTTCTCCGATTGCTTGAAATTTTTTGGTGATAATTTTGAATATTTTCCTCCCACATAAAAAAAAAATCATACCTCCGAATTTTAATATGGAGTCATACAAACTGATTATAGTTTTATATAGCCAATAAAATCACCTATCTCTTGTCGATTATCACATATTCGTAGTATTTATAAAAAAAATATTATAAAATCGTAAACTTTTTCTTAATTTCTTACAAATGATAGAAAATTTGCCAAAATTGGCAGCAAAGCAATTAGAGGTATTTTAAATGGTACAGGCAATATTGTGGCAAAAAGCGTACCAGTGGTTAGTATCAGAAAAAACTTCGCCTTACTAATAAACTTATTTTAAATTTTATACAACTGATAAACAACCGTATACCATAAAAAATGGTTGTTTACAGTGGTGTTAACTTTAAAACACGCTTACTCTTAAGGCCCTAAATTTATTCACAAATACTCCATTTTAGGCGATCAGTGGAAGAGTGGCCCAACCCACATCAGCGAAAACATATTTTTTTTAAATATTTTTGTCATATCTATGAAGCCCCAGTGGCCAATTTTTAGTTTTCGCTGATTGTAAAGGATTTTTGAAATAGTGAAAACTAAAATTGGACCACTGTGGCTCATAGATATGACAAAAATATATAACAAATGATGTTTTCGCTGATTACGAATTTTTGTGGGTTGGGCCACTCTTCCGCTGAGAGCCTCGATTAGAACTTTGACAAAATGACCAAATACAAACAGATCTACAGTAGACATAAAACAATTTTAATAATGTGTTGGTACAAGAGTGACGGGAAAAATCGAGATTTTGAAATTTAAGGGTCGAAATGTCTCAATTGTAAAAACAATCAATAAAGAAAGCATCAAAATTCATTCGATTCTGAAATTCGTGAAAGGAACAAAACATGGATTCATGACAATTTTTTGTTGAAAGGATAATCTAAAACTAGACTTCATGATTGAAAAATCTCTCTTGCGTCTTAATGTGCCAATGACTATTATAATTTTACCAATCAATTAACCAACATCATAAACAAATGTTATTTACAAAAAAAAAAATTATGCATAAAGATATATTAAATTAGTGTGTACCTTTTGAAAAACTCCCTTTTACTGTACATAATGTTCATATATACCTAATTATCTGGTGTTAATATTTATCTGCCTTCCCCTGCGGAGAAAGGTACAATGGTTCGTAATGTATGTATGTAAATATTATATTTTGATTCCCTAGAAATCTGTTTTCATGATTATATTTACAATTATTATACGACGTTTAAAAATGTAATAAAAAAATCGATAGAACCTAAGATAATACGAATATGCTAAGAATTTTTATATTTAAAATGTTTCGTGTGATGTGCCGTTGTATATAGTACGATTTAAAAACAATGTAAAATAGGTGATTCCAGTAAAATGCTTATACCAAAATTACAATAATGAATAAATTAATAATCATCGTTTCTAACAATAATGTGTTTTCATTTATAATTTATTATTTATTTTAAAGAAAATTTAAAACTTCCAACGTTCCACCTATGAAGAATGTTCTCAAACAGATTCAGAGGCACAGTTCATAACACCATCTGTGAAGAGTTTTCTGAAACACAAACTGGACTACTACGCCATCTACGAAAATTATTATGAAACTTATTTTCCGTCTTATTTTCGAAGATATTATTTTTATGAACGTTACAAATAATTTCTGTAATTTTTTAACACTAAGTAGTAAAAACATAAAATTTTGTAATGTTTTTTTTATTTTTTACCTTAACTCCTGAGAAAAATAATTTCCCTCAAGGCCTGTGTCGGTTTGAAGATGATGAGGGACTTTTTGAGGATAGGAAGGAGTGAACACGATTCTTGAAGAGACCCATGTTGCAGGGGTGATATTATAAACATAATGAAAAGGTGTACCTATCTAACTATGAAGAAAGAAGAACTTAAAAGATGCTTGAAGATGAAAAGAACTGAAAGGAAACGAAGAATTTTAGGTAAAAAAATAATTTAAAAAATTTAGTTAAAAAATTTTAGGTAAGTACGTCAATCTAATATTTTTTTTGTCAAAAATGATGTGGAATTGGAAAGTGAGTGAGGAATTTTAATCACATTGTTGCGACTGCCGCACATGTCATGAGGCACGTTGTCAAAATTTCATTCATGATAGTGACGCTAATCTAATGTTGAGCACGCGAATGAATATTAAAAACAAAATAATTATTCAAATTAAAAAGAAAGATGATATCTTTTTCTATGCCGGGTGAAAAGCAAAAGAAACAACAAAAGGCAAATTCAAAATACTAAGGACGGGTCAAAAAAATTTAACGATTCATCAAATATTTTAAGTTAATTTTCACGTTCTGTGTAAGTTTTATTAACGTTCTGTTATTATATTATTATAGTCCAGATGCTTAGTAAAACTGAAATAATCACAGAACTTGAAAAGAAATTTCACGGAACGTGAAAATTAACTTCAAATATTTGATGAAATGTAATTTTTTTTAAACAACCTATATTACATAATGTAAAGTAGTTCAGTCATTGAGACATGCACACTAATGTATGCCGTTGATAATATTATTTTATTTCGATTTTTTTATATATATTTTATGGCAGTAAAATACATAATAATAAAAAAATACGTACTCTTTTACAATATTCTATTATTATATATAAATCGTGATAAATCACCTCTCTGTCGTTCGACATGAACGTACCACTCAAGATTTGTATAAAATGCACATAACACGGTTAGCTCATAAGGGCCTTTTTCGATAACAAATCTCGTCGGGCCGCTTTCGACATTTCGAACGCGTGACGTAGCTTGTGTAAAACACTGCCACTTGTATTGCAGTTAATTAAAAAAATCCAGTGGAAATGGACTTCACTTACATCATGAATTTTTAGACAATCACCGCTTTACCCTCTCGATGAGCTAACCTTGACGTATTTTCTACGAACCTTGCGTAGGTACTACTAATAAAAACATGGATTTTTTATGGCCATAAACACGTTTTTTCATCGTATAGTTATAGTGTCTATTGGTAAACGCAATATTTTTCTCTATGACTTGTAATGACAAACGTCACTGTCAGTGTCAGGGTGGTTTCATGTTATTTGTTGTGTTACAACTTTACTCCGTTCAAGGATTTAGAGAGAACAATATATTATTGCACGTTAGTTTATTGAATAATGGCAGTCGCATTTCAACAACAAATTTTCGCACTAGATGCCAAGTACAATGGCTACCGAGCACCGAACTGTCCCAATTTCCGTAAGTACAAAAACTTCGAAATAAAACTTTCTAATGAACATCTCTGGGAAACGTCGGCAATGTTTCGTCTTATTTATAGAAGATTTGTTGTATTTATTAAAATTGGTTATTATTTGATAACGACTGTCGTACATTATTTAAAACATCACACGCATTGTTATTGTCCTTGACATTGCATAAGTACTAAACTTGTAAGGAAATATGCATAAGACGACAACATTCGTTTTTGGTAAAATTTACCTACAATTACCTACCGTTTTTAATACGCATTTTTGAAAGACAAAACTTTGATTCAATTTATCGCTAATAATAAACGACTGCTTGCATTTAGTGTTTGGGAAAATAGTGCTGTTTAATATTAATTTCGTAAAAATCAATATAAGCATAAATTCTTGGAATAAATTCGGTGTTTGGGCTAAATTCCTAAAAAATAAAACTAGTTATTTTTATACTAATTTGGGGTCGAGGAATCCGAATCTGAAAGAATTAGGCGGCGGCAAGCAATATTAACTGAATTACAGGACTTTAAAAAAATTTATACACATACAGGAAAATAGCCATTTTGGAAGCATTTTGATTCCTAGAAAATCAAACTAGTTATTTTTATACTAACTATGGGCCGGGGAATCCGAATCTGAAAGAATTAGGCGGCGGCAAGCAATATTAACTGAATTACACGACTTCAAAATTTTCTATACACACACACATGAAAATAATCATTTCGGAAGTATTTTGACACATGTAGTACAAAGATCATAGAAAAACAAGAAATATACAAAAACATGTGCCGGCAGTGTTACCAGCTCTCAAAAATATTTATCCCTATATCAATATGAAAATAGATAACAGCAGAAAAAACAGCAGAAAAACATACCTTATAAATCGACCAAGTCTTCTTCGTCCGTCGTATCCTTGTCAAACTCGCTTGTCTCGAAGGGTTCCTGTCGGATACGCGGATCATATAAGAGTCCAGCTAAGCGGTAAAAGTAACATGGTTTGTGCCCCTTTATACCGCCTGCTCGCGTCCCTAACCTAACGCTAAGTTTGTGTAACATGGTTTGTGCCCCTTTATACCGCCTGCTCGCGTCACGGCAAAAAAACATCCCTGTTTTCAAGTAGTTTAGCGGCTACGCTAGGTTTGTGTAACATGGTTTGTGCCCCTTTATACCGCCTGCTCGCGTCACGGCAAAAAAACATCCCTGTTTTCGAGTAGTTTAGCGGCTACGCTAGGTTTGTGTAACATGATTTGTGCCCCTTTATACCGCCTGCTCGCGTCACGGCAAAAAAACATCCCTGTTTTCGAGTAGTTTAGCGGCTACGCTAGGTTTGTGTAACATGGTTTGTGCCCCTTTATACCGCCTGCTCGCGTCACGGCAAAAAAACATCCCTGTTTTCGAGTAGTTTAGCGGCTACGCTAGGTTTGTGTAACATGGTTTGTGCCCCTTTATACCGCCTGCTCGCATCACGGCAAAAAAACATCCCTGTTTTCAAGTAGTTTAGCAGCTACGCCGGGTTTGTGTAACATGGTTTGTGATACAAAAGTGAGTAAAATTTATAAAAAATAAGTACTTAAAATATAAACATGTTATTTTACGTTATTAATATTACTGCTTAATGGCAACACTTAATTTTGTGTGGTAAAAACATCTATGTTATCTTGTTTTTCTATGATCTTTGTACTACGTGTGTCAAAATACTTCCGAAATGATTATTTTCATGTGTGTGTGTATAGAAAATTTTAAAGTCGTTTAATTCAGTTAATATTGCTTGCCGCCGCCTAATTCTTTCAGATTCGGATTCCCCGGCCCATAGTTAGTATAAAAATAACTAGTTTGATTTTCTAGGAATCAAAATGCTTCCAGAATGGCTATTTTCCTGTATGTGTATAAAAATTTTTAAAGTCCTGTAATTCAGTTAATATTGCTTGCCGCCGCCTAATTCTTTCAGATTCGTATTCCCCGACCCCAAATTAGTATAAAAATAACTAGTGTTATTTTTTAGGAATTTAGCCCAAACACCGAACTTTAGCCAAATTCTTTCGGTAATTATCGGTTCGGACTGGCCACGCTTATTACGAATAATTTTTAGAAAAAACTTTAGATTCGCCTTAATTACTATAAAAGGAAACTTTTTGGCTTTGGGGCGACGGAAAATAATGCATTTTAATTTTCAATTGCATAAAACCAAAATTCACTTAGCGAACCGACACAGCGAAAATCCGCGGCCGTACCTGTCACTGTTATGTTGGTATCCTTGATAAATTAACAAGAGCTAATACGACTGTAGCCGACTTCGTAGCTTTCGTCTTGTGAGATTGTACGCCAGAATCACAAACAATGTTACACAAACCTAGCCTAGCCGCTAAACTACTTGAAAACTGGGATGTTTTTCTTGCCTTGACGCGAGTAGGCGTTATAAAGGGGCACTTTCTTTTGTATCACAAACCATGTTACACAAACAAGCCCGCTAGACAAATTTCATAATTACACGCCTTATTCCACGAAGTCGGCTACAGTCGTATTAGCTCTTGTTAATTTATCAAGGATACCAACATAACAGTGACAGGTACGGCCGCGGATTTTCGATTTGTCGGTTCGTGAAGTGAATTTTGGTTTTATGCAATTGAAAATTAAAATGCATTATGTGTGTCGTTGCTTATCCAGAATATATAATGTGAGATATCAGCCCTATTTCCCGCCAGCGTCGGTCTTATCCATTGCTTTATCTTGAATTTCCCGCCATTTCTCTGCAACTCCCTTCAGCTGTCAATTGTCGCCGTGCAGTTGGCATCTTGAGATGCCGTGTTAATTCAATTTTGGCGTTGTTTCGCCCACGTCCGGTCGAAAAATTTTTCGTTCGTAATTGTTTTAACGAAAATAATATCTGTTGCTACCCGCAAATTCCGTAATTTTATGAAAAATTAGTGCAAGTGATTAGTGCAAACATTTTTGACAGATTAGCGTATTCCTACTACCTACGCTATATAAATCTGCGTCGCTCGTTCTCGAAAACGGAAGGACGCCGCGCCGATTAGCAATCGCTTCTCGGCCTGTTGGCTAAGATAAGTGTATTATCAGCTTAATATCTGATAGTTCCCGCAATACGGGACCAGTTTATTAAACTGGTTTTTTGAATGTGACGGGATGTTCGGGGCTTGCTCCACTCCTGTCACGAGTTGGCCCTGCCGGCATTGCCGCTGGGAGCGACCCATTTATATCCATACTAAAGATAAATTAAGCTGAATGTATTGTCTTACGTAATTACCTGATTTATGGATCAATTGTAGACACATTTAACCATTTTTCCACCTTTGGAATTTAAGTAATCGATTTTTTTTGAATGAAATATGACCATCGGCGATGTCATATTAAAATACTCAAATTACAAATACGAAATCATGACATTCATGTTCGTTTGATATGATAATCGTTTGACGCAATTTGATGTAGTTAGACTTATCTATAATTCAGCTTTATTTATAAAAGTTTGGTCCTGCTTTTGACAGTTTCAAGCATGTTGCAAACTCGGGCGAGTGGGCCAATGTCCGCTATGCATCTGCTTTAAAGGAATATTTGGCTGATCCAGGCTTCAAGGAGCTGGAGGTAAACTGCGAGGTGCTGGCATTTGTCACCGCCTCACCAATATTTACAGCCATGGAAAAGATGCTGGCATTGCATGCCTCATTGAAGCAGAGAGTGCTTTCAACAGGCTCTCCAAAAACTTATCAAATGGGAAAGTAGTTCAGAAGGTTCCCTGTCAGGTCTTTACAGGAACAATGGACAGCTGTAAGATTGGAGTGGAACGGAGGCTCTTCAGCAGAATTCCTCCTTCTACCACTCATCCTTTTGGGGAAGAAGCACTTTCTACCCAGTTGCAGAAACTAGGTGGTGTAGCAAAGTGCTTTAGTCCAGTGCGTCTACCCCAGGGTAGCCACTCGGCGCACAACCGCCCTTCATCTAAGGAGGTTGTTGCCTTTCCCCCAAGCAGACATCAAAGGAAAAGATGGCATTTCCCTTGTTTCCCCGGCGGGCAGACCACGGGTGAAACCCCCCATATTCCTCCCGTATGAGGGGTAAGGGGAGGGAACAGAAGCGTGGCGCGAGGGGGCAGACCTCTCGTGGCCGCTTCAACAGGTGTCGCGCACAACCGCCCTTCAACATCTAAGGAGGTTGTTGCCTTCCCCCCAAGCAAACATCAAGGGAAAATATGGCATTTCCCTTGTTTCCCCGGCAGGCAGACCACGGGTGAAACCCCCCATATTCCTCCCGTATGAGGGGTAAGGGGAGGGAACAGAAGCGTGGCGCGAGGGGGCAGACCTCTCGTGGCCGCTTCAACAGGTGTCGCGCACAACCGCCCTTCAACATCTAAGGAGGTTGTTGCCTTCCCCCCAAGCAAACATCAAAGGAAAATATGGCATTTCCCTCGTTTCCCCGGCGGGCAGACCACGGGCGAAACCCCCAATATTCCTCCTGTACGAGGGGTAAGGGGAGGGAACAGAAGCATGGCGCGAGGGGGCAGACCTCTCGTGGCCGCTTCAACAGGTGACTATCAACCATTTCGGGCGGGTCAACTACACTACAGGATTATTGGAGAGAATGGCAGGCCTTAGATGTCCCAGAGACCATCTTACATATGATAAGAGGATACCGCATACCATTCATCCAAGAGCCCTCGTTGATTAGTCCAAGCCAAGCTTCCGCAAGGAGGTTCAAAACGAAAGTAATCCCGGAAATGACAATGATTAGAGATGGTACATGGAAAGAGCTGACGACAATGCCACCTTCCTATCAACACTTTTTCTGGTTCAAACGAGCGAAGGCTCGAAACAGTCGGTCTTCAATTTAAAAGCTATCACAAATTGGATTGCAGAAATCCTGCGTAGACAGGCTATCAGGATCATTGTGTACCTAGAGGACTTTCTCCTGGCTCATCAGACCAGAGAGATCCTCAGTCAAGCTTGAGAAGCTCTTTAATTGTTAGAGCGGTTAGGTTGGTCGGTAAATTTCCAAAAGTGTGTCCGTCAGCCAGCACAGTCAGTGGAATATCTTGGAATTGTGTAGAACCCCCATCTGAAACAGAAGTCCTTAAACAAATACAGACGCCAAGGTCTTTGGAACTCACTTCAGAGATCCGTGACAAAAGGAAGATGGACTCTGAAAGGAGCTCAGAGTATTCTCGGAAAGTTGAATTTTGCTACCTTTGTGGTCCCCAGAGGTCGAATTCATACTCGGCTGATACAATTACAGTTAATGCTGAAGCTGACCCCTCAGCAAAAGTCTCTGATAAAGAAGGAGGTCTTGTCAGAAATGAAATGGTGGATGATCAACTTAGATCATGTTTCAACTCTTCATTTTCCCAGCCCAACACATTCTCTGACTACGGATGCGGCAGATCACGGCCGGGAGCCCTGATCGACTATGTACCTCTGTTGGGTTGTTGGACAGACAGAGGGGGGGATATTGCAACATGAAGGAGATGACAGCAATCTTAAATGCCTTAACGTCTCTGACTCAGAATTTGAGAAGTTCAGAACAGGACAGTCGTAGCCTACTTGAGGAACAAGGGGTGCACTAAGTCGATGGGTCTCCTTCATCTGACATTTCAGATTCTTGCGCTTTTGGACAAGCACAGAATCTCTTTACAAGTGCAGTATTTGCCGGGACGCTACAATGGCCTCGCGGATCATCTATCCTGAGGGATGACATTACCAGAATGGCACCTTCTACCCCCAGCGGTAAGAGCTGTTTTTCACAAGTTAGGGGCAGTCCAGTAGTGGATCTATTCGCTCCCTCGAGGGCTCACTTCGTGGATCAGTATGTCTCGATAGATTCCCACGACAAGAGAGCAATGCTTCACAGCGTGTTCAGCAGGAGTTGGAATTTCCCCTTGGCATGGATCTTTCCTCCCCCCTGCTTAATGCCACGAGTGCTGGCACATCTGAACAAGTCATCAGGGGTGTACCTGGTTGTAGCCCCAAATTGGCCAAAAGTGTTTTGGTTACCAGACCTAAAGAGAAGAGCCCTAGACCGACCTCACATAATACCCATGTTGGTCGACAACTTGATAGACTTATCGACAGGACTTCATCTTGAACAGGTCCAGAAGCTCCAACTACAGGTGTGGAAGATTAGGGGTGGAGTGAAGCTTTGAACGATTGGTCACAGCAAGAAAAAAGCTCTATTGAATGCGGGTTGGCGCAAACCTAAGCTTACAACTTATCACATGGCATGGAAGAGCTGGAAGGAATGGTGCGCCATTAATAATACGTGTCCTAATAACCCTTCGGGATCTCAGCTGGCACGGTTTTTTTTTTAGTATACTTAAGAGTGAGGAAAGGCTTGGATCCCAATACTATAGCACTTCACAAGTCTGTAGTGTCGGTTTTGTATGACCCCATAGGCGATTTGAGGATAAGTAATCATCCCTTGGTCAAGCAAGTGATGAGAGGTATAGGAAATTCTGCAAATAAGAAGCTTAGAGCTTTTACTTGGGATCCAGGACACTTGGTGTCTTAGCTTTGTAAGAATCCTTCAAATGACCTGACTCTTTTCGAAGCATCTCGTAGATGTTCTGTTAATTTACTTCTGGCATCAGGAAGACAAGTACAGGATCTGACCTTACTACATGCATCTTCCGATAATCTTGTTGACAATGATGATCACATTGTATTATTGCCAAATTTTTTGGTTCTAAGAAGGACACCTCTACACATAGACAGTCTGGTTGGAAGCTTTACAAAGCAGAGGATCGTAATATAGATTCCATATTCTGGTTGAGAAAGCTTATGTCTTTGGGTGAGAACAGAAGACATGAAGCTGGTGTTGAATGTCTGTTTATTTCCACGTTGGGGCCTGCAAGGCCAGCCTCGAGAACTGCTATTGGTGGATGGATTAAAACAATTTTGAAGGATGCTGGGATTGATGCCTCTCCTGGGAGTTTGAGATCAGCTGCAGCTTCAAGAAGTTGGCTGTAAGAGTGTCCTATAGACACCATTTTGGAAAGAGGAAGCTGGAGTTCAGAAAACACATTCAAGAAATATAGACAAATCAGAGGTCTCAATGTTGAGGTGCTGAATCCCCCCATTCACTCTCAGTCTTTGACCAAGTTATTGCAAGCAATACAGTAATAGTCACAATTTTGGCTTTAGAATTGTCACCAAGCGATAACAAACACTTCTCACATTATATATTCTGGATAAGCAACGACACACATAATGTTGGAGTTTTACCTACCATTAAAACTATTATTATGTTGTCTTGCTTATCCAGAATATATTTAAGCTCTGCTTGGTGAGTCCAAATTGAATTAACACGGCATCTCAAGATGCCAACTGCACGGCGACAATTGACAGCTGAAGGGAGTTGCAGAGAAATGGCGGGAAATTCAAGATAAAGCAATGGATAAGACCGACGCTGGCGGGAAATAGGGCTGATATCTCACATTATATATTCTGGATAAGCAAGACAACATAAGAGTTTTAATGGTAGGTAAAACTCCAACATTATTTTCCGCCGCCCCAAAGCCAAAAAGTTTCCTTTTGTAGTAATTAAGGCGAATCTAAAGTTTTTTCTAATAATTATTCGTAATAAGCGTGGCCAGTCCGAACCGATATTTACCATTCTTTCATATTATTTGACATAACATTGTGAAAGATGATCGATTAGGTTCGATAGGTAGGTACTGCCAACCTAAACAAAAATCACATAACCAGGGGCTATAAACCCAGGTCCCTAATTAGGGACCTGCTAAAAATAATAATTATTTATACATTGAACTGCTTACTCGTTAGTATGGAATATTTTTTATTCAAACAGTTAGATTTAGCTTTATTATTACGAAAAGTGAGTATTTATGTCGGGGTAGACAAAAAAACATGCAAAAAATACGCATTTAACATTTTAATTAATAATTACACATACCCGCTAGACAAACCCTGCTTTGCCAAACAAACCATTTAAAACCTGGGATGTATATCTAAATTATGATGACATGCGGATTTCGTAGTTTGAACCTCAATCCATTAATTCGAAGTAGGTACTTTTTTGTTTTTATTTTGACGAAAATTTTTTTTATAAGATTGGTACTTCCGACCAATGTTATATTTAATTGTCTATTAATTAAAAAAAGGAACGCTCCCTATTATCCGTATATGAAACTTCGACAACACAAACGTTCCGTATTATCCGTGAGGTGGGCTTATGCACGTTCGCCAAAATGGTTAAGGGCCTTTAACCAGCCAGACCAGCCAATCCAAATTTCGTTGAAAGATGTTCTTACGATCGTACAGGGCGGTTCCAATGAGAATGATTAATTATTCTCCGTACCAGCTATTTAAAATTATAACTCAATATTGATTTTATTTCATTAAAAAAATTCTTTAATTTATACCTACATCCAAAAATGCTGAAAGGCGTGATGATAAAACTATTAAAATTATGTACTTTCGTAATTATTTTTTGATCATAAGTATTTATAATTTTTAAATAATGTCTAAGCAAAATAAGAATGAAAAAAAAAACTTACATATATTTGTTTGTAAGACCGTAAATAAATAGACAAACTGCAGTATTTTAGTCACAAAACACGTGCGCAGATCTTTTTTTAATGATCTTTTTTAAAATAAAATTTAAAATTCTGAAACCTAGCTTTCCCAGATAATTAATTTTAACAAAATTAAAATGTAACGTGCATATTTTTTACATATTTTTTTGTCTCCCCGACATAAATACTCACTTTTCGTGATAATAAAGCTAAATCTAACTGTTTGAATAAGAAATATTGTTTATTAACTATTAAGCAGAGTAAAACATAAATAATACCATTTTTTTATGTATGCTGTTGTCTAATGTATAAAATTTAACATATTTATTGTTTCAGGCACTCTCTATATAAGAAGGCGGAATCAACTACTCAGAGAGAATGCTAAATTTAAAGTAGGTTATTTCGTATTATTATACAACGTGCCCGGAAACTCGTAGTACAAGCGGGAAACTGGTGAATCTACATCACGTAGAGAACCCAAAAAACTTTTTTTTTTGATCTGAGCATTTCGATTTTAATATTATTTTTTTACTATTTTTCCATTTTTTCGGCAACTAAAGGGTTAAAAAAAACTTTTGAGCCCGGTTTACCCTTCATACCCTTCAGTGCATTTTATAAGACATTACACAGCTGAAATCAACCCCCTAGTGAACAATTTTTTCAAATTTAACCAAAAAAATTCCAACTTCAGACCCGATTTACTCAAAAACGAAAGCTCAAATCAAAAAAGTTATATCACAAATCGACTTCGAATGTGATGTAGATTTACCAGTTTCCCGCTTGTACTACGAGTTTCCGGACACCGTGTATATTGTATTACATTATTTACTTTGAGGAATAATAGTTCTTATATCTTGTGCAATATTTGCTTTTAGGACATTGATACAATCAAACAATACTTGAACATACGAGTGCAACTTTTGCAAAGGAAGTATGGCACCGCTAATGAATGTTTGTCCTCTCCTGCAAACCTATCCAAAACAAGGTCTTACAGTCGGGTAAGCACTAAACTTGTACAATTAAATTACTTGTATCATTAAAATATCGAACACCATTAATAATTTCATTTTGCTTCTTCAAACACATCAAACTTATTTTGTGGCACCATTTTAATTCAAAATTATTGGGATACTTACTTTTTACCACTTTTATCGTTTATAAAAAACAGACGTGTTTCATGAGCAAAGATAAATTACGTCACACGAATTTCATGATTTTTGACCCCCCCCCCCCCCCTCAGTCCCTGTCACACATTGTCACCATTGTGAGACCCATTGTTGACGTCACTATTTTGCAATTTTAACCCCCCCCCCTTAAGATGTGACGTTATTTATGGATGGCCCCAAAGCTCAAAATGAGCGTTGAAAAATGTCAGTTATTTATGAACAATAAACATGGTAAAAACTAAGCAGGTATTCTATTAATTTTGAATTTCATTTTGGTTCAGTAAATGCAATGAAATCCTCTTGAAAAGTTTTTCAAGGGGTCATAAAACTATGTGAGTGCCTTATCCCTTTACAACCGACTCATCGAGCTTGAGTTTGTCTTTGAAAAATCTGACAGAAAATAAATCTGTTTTTGTGAATGGAACTGCTGTCTTTCAAACTTGCGGGCGCTGCTTATTTAGGGTACCTTCACACGTACGTGTTTCAACCAGTGAGCCACCCAGCCCTATGGGATCATTACTAAGAGTTATGTTATTAAAATTAACCGTTGTGGCCCATTACAATTCGGAAATATTTTGCCATTTTCAGAGGGTTATGTGAAGACTTTACCGTAATTTCATGATAATTTTTTACAATCTGCAGATGAGCAATGGTTCCCCGAATGATATGAACTTCAAGCTGCGTCTTCAGCAGCGTGGTCCAGAAACTTCCATCTCACAGAATTATGCCTTCACTGGAGTACACCACATTTTCGATCAGGTACTTTCTTACGTAATGACAAAATTACTGGATATTACATGATACTTGTTCTTTTGTTGTTATTCCACAATATTAGTGCGCAAACGAGCTCAAAAGTGTTTTCAATATAATAATACCTATGCTGACTGCCTAAAAGCACCATATTTCAAAAACAATAATTATGGACTTGAAGTACTCACTTACTACTCGATTATCAACAACATTTTCGAATTGCAATCACTCAACCTTTTTAGACTATAGATCTCATTTTGTGGACAGTTATTTAATGTAATATCTTCTTCATCTTCTCATAATTTAATCTCTAACATAAAGAATATGTATAATCTTCTTATACCTATATAAAAATCAATATTTGTTTGTTTGTTCGTAATTTATGCGCTGCCATAATGTTCATCCGATTGCAACGAAACTTTGGTGATATGTTGTGCGCACGCCCGCCCGCAAAGGTTGTAGGATATATATAATGGTAAGCTCTGGCATTATGAAATTAGTATAGATGAAATTGTGTGTATTTCATATATTTTAATGGCAGGGAATAAAGGCAGGGGGGTAGGGGAACGGGGGAGGTGGGGTTCGCAGGAAGGGTGACGAGGGAGAGGGAAGGCAGGGAATACGGGAGGGGAAGGGGACTCGGGAGGTGAACGGGGACGCACGGGAAAGGACATGCAGGGAGAATTAATTTATTTCTTTGAATGGCATTGCATCAAATGCCGGGTACCAGCTAGTATTACATAAAAACGCAAATAAACATTTTTCGTAGAATGCACAATAAAATTGTCATTGGGAATGCATCTGTCAATATTTGGTTACGCCGTAAAAAATATTTGTCAGAAATAATTATTTCAGATGGAACCGTACTTTCTACCATTGATAATTGCTACAAAATCTGTGGAAAGGTCTAGCTACTTCAATATTTCCCTGGACAAAAGCAGACAATTTTGAAGTACAGTGAAACCCTCTTAAGAAGTTTTCCAAGGGACCGGAAAAAACAAACTTCTTAAGCAGGAAAACCTTATATGTGGGAAAAATTGGGCCAATTTTGGGCCGAGGGACCGAAAAAACCAAACTTCTTAAGCCACGAAACGTCTTAAGAGAGAACTTCTTAAGAGGGTTTCACTTTAATAAACGAACAGAAAATTTGTGGAGTTATTTATCTAAAAATTTATGAATGTCTTTATGCATTAGTGCTGGAATATCTCAGACTATGTTGTATATATAGTGTCTTGAAAATATTCCGGCTTTGGTCAAATATTTTCATACCAGTGTTGCCAATGCATATTTTCTAAAACACACACAATAGAAGTTCAAATTTCCCCCAAGTTCCCTTACCTTCAAAATGCAACAAAATTCTACATAAATTAGAAATTTTTTTATTGTTCAGGCTTAAAAAATTAAAATTTGTTTGAAATTTTTTTGCGAAATAAAACTAAATTCGGTACATTCTCATTTGTAATTGTAAATATTATTTTTCATCATGGTTGGATAATTAGAAAATGATCTTTTAATTGGTATTCATTAGTTAGTTATCACAATATTGCAGAATTCTGCATTTTCCCCATATTTAAGTTCTCCCCACAAAATAACCAATCGGTGTAAATTCTTAGAAATTCTCTGCAATTTGAGGAATTCCTAACAAATTGGCAACTCTGGTCCATAGATATACCGCTTGGATTGATGTTTGGAGGACCGTCTTCCATCTAGTGGATATTTTGAAACCACTCAAACAACGGTCCAGTAAATATTCAGGATTATATTCTTAGAAAGTACCTACCCCATTATATTACATTGTAAACTAAAGTTTATTATTTTTTATTGCAGCACACCGAGCCGGTTAACATCTTGAAGTTCGCCAACAACGACCGTTCTAGGTTATGTTGTGCCTCAAGCGATGGGTCCGTTTCTATCTGCGATGTGACAGCCAAACCTCCTCAAGTTAGCTTTGTGCTGAGAGGTCACAGCAAAAGTGTCACAGGTATGGATAAATCGTAAAAAATACAAATTGCGGTTGTCTGTGCGTTCTGCGTAACTGGTTCAATGAACTCAAATTTGCTTTGATTTTAAATTATAATTATAATTTCTTGTAAAATTTCAAATTAATTTTTTTTTAAATCCTTTGTTCAAGCACGAGCTATACTAACGTACTAACAGAAAAAAATTAAAAAACCTGCTGAATTTTTCTAATTTTTTGATATAAATTTTATAAAATATTGTTTAAATGTTCAGTTTTTATATGCTTAGAATTTTAAATAATATAATTTGTTTATTACATAAAGAAAAAAAATAGTAAAAATGCTTTTTTCTAACCTTCAATACCCATGAAACCCCTTAACGCAATTTTTGAAGATTTTTGGCCCCCCATGTAACGCGCCGTAACGTTTTTCCGTACCACCCCCCCCCCCCCCCCCCTAAACGTTACGTAACGCCCGAGTGACAATTTTTACCTGAAAGTTACAATTAAGTTGCGCAAAGTACTGAAAAGTCGCTTAAATACCTTTTTTCTTGTTTTAATCGCGTTTGCGGTGATAAATAAAACAAGAGATTTCGTGAATGAAAAGGATTGCCAACTTGGAAGATTTAAATCTAATAGTTTTTTTTATCTAAATAAGGTAAAACATGTTACGTAACGCATTGTTCGAACCCCTCCCTCGTAACGCACCCCCCCCCCCCCCAAGTGCGTTACGTAATACTTTACGGCCCCTAACCACAAATTTTGTTTAACAACTCTCCGTAAAATGAGGTCTCTCTCCTTTGTTTAACAACTCTCCGTGGACTCTTCGTAAAATGAGGTCTCCAAGGTGCTGCGGTCACGATGGACTATTTTACGCGCAACCCTGCACACTAGCGTGTAGGCTGGTTTCCCTTTGACAAATCCCCACTAAGTTGCATCCTCTGTGATGCTTAATCTCTGGCAGCCTTTCGCGATGGAGCTTCCTCTCGCCACACTCGCCAGATGTGAGTTACCGCTCTGTAATTCCTTTTTTAAACTTTTATTTTTTTATTTTTTTTTATTTTTTTTATATTATAATATTTAATCGAGGCTTCTGACTCGCATACTGCTGTCATTTTTTGCCTCATCTGTTTTATTTATTTTAAGGTTTCATTTTTTTTTTTTTTTTTTAAATATATCCTATATATTAATGTTGCAATATTAATATATGTATGTATCTTTATAAAACAATAATTTTTTAAACTTTGCTTCGGCGAATCTGAATGACGCCACAGGGATTGTTTCTTTTGTCTCTGGTGTCGTGTAGTGTATCCGGGTCTCGTCCCCAGTCACAGTTGAGTCCAAGAATTCTTCGCCATTAATGTCGTAGCACTCAAGGAATACGCTGGCTGCTTCTTCCCGTTGTTGTTGCGATTTTTGGTGAGCATTTTGAGACCCACCTTCAGCAGACTTTGTGGTCTCCCAAATTTTCTGTCAAAATCTTTTCAATAGTGGTCTTACTCACATCAGGGATCGAATCACAGAGCTGCCGAACCGTCACCCGTCGATCTGCAATAATTGTTTTTTTGCACTTTGGCAATTTTTTCATCTGAAACCGATGGCCGTCTGGCACGCTTTTAAATTCTCAGCACTGCGCACGTTTTCGCACTCACACATTGTTTTCCGTACACTTCAAGTAGCTGAGAATGAATTTCTACCAGAGTTTTGTTCTTTGTACAAAAAACTAATTATAGAGCGTAACTCACACCTGGCGGGTGTGGCGAGGCTAAGTGTCGCAGAGATTGCAACGTGGTTGGGATTTAGCGTACGGAAACCAGGCTAAACGCCAGTGTTGCCGGATTTCGCGTAAAATTGTTCCTCGCGACCGCAATAACTTGGAGACCTTATTTTACGGACTGCCCTCGCATTTAAGACCGACCAGTTTCACTTAACACAAGCATCATCAGAGATTAGATTAACTTATTAAACCGCAGTTTAGTTTATGCACCCACACTGCGTCCCCAAAGATGACATAGGCCATGAGGAAAATTATTTTCCTCAGGGCCTCCTGTGTGGAGTTTGTAAAAAAAAATACCCTGATGGTGATTGTGTCAAGAAACTGGTCGGTCTTAATAAATTAAACAAATATCATGGTTATAAAGAAAGTTATTATTTTGTTACCGAATTAAGCCAATTTGGGAGGCGGGAATGGGTACCGCCGCCCCGGGAACCTTTATTGGATAACCAACACCTCTGCCATAGGTCACCCCAAGTGGTTCGCTACGTTTGGTGATTTAGCAGGGGTGCCCGGGTTCATGGGGTGAGGTTTGTCTAGGTCTTGGAGGCGGATGACCGGGACATACTGAACCCCAGATTCCTACCCACCCCTTAAACCCTTTTCCTTCCTAGAACTCTCCTCTCCTTCCCTTTTCCTTAAAAAAACCCTCCACACAGCATCCTCAAAGATGACATAGGCTCTGAGGGAAATTATTTTCCTCAGGGCCTCCTGTATGGAGCTCATGTAAAAAAAAAAAAAAAAAGCCCTTTGTCCTAACTCCTGTCTAATGTATTGTGTGAAAAAAGCAATTAGTATTGTGTAAAAAAAGCAGTTAGGTACCAAGTTCAAAATGTACAGAGAGTTAATTTAACTGTAATAAAATGCCTGTTACTTATTTTGAAGTCTGAAGATTGCCACAATCCCATTTCTCGCTAAATGTATAAAAATATCCTATCTTTTGTATTATTAAGGCTGCGACTGGTCGGCCTCCAACGACCTCCTGGTGTCCTGCTCCCTGGACGGCACGCTCTGCCTGTGGGACGTGGGCAATCAGAAGTGTCTCCGCAAGGTAGTGGACCAGCTCAACACAGAGATGCTATGCTGCACCTTTCAGCCCGCCAACAATAACATGGTCATTGTATCCTTTGAAAAACTGAGAGCTATTAAGAGCGGTCTCTGAAACTCCACAATCGCCACAATTAGGTATTTTAGTTATCTGTCACCTCGCGTATTCTCATACAATTGCAGAGCAATTTCGGAATCAAAACATGTGTGCTTCTGCCTCGAGTATCAGCTTGCAACTGAATAAGTTCACGGATTGCATACGAGTATATTGCTCCTGAACCAAATCTCCTCCGAGATTGATGTATTTGACGTCGGTGAGGAGAGATTCAAAAGGGAAATTCTTTTGATTCTTGAAAGAGTCTCTCCACACTGTCGAAATCTTCACCACTGCCTGAGATTTTTATTTTGAAATTGCTATATTTTTAAAATTTCTTTTATTTATATTTGTTAACATTATTTTTTTAAATATTTATATGACGTTATTTCTTACATGCAATAAATTAAAATTTGTAATTGTGTAAGAAAAACCCCTCAGAAAATCGCCAATATGCACTTTTAATGTCTTTAACGAAATGACATTTTACGAAAACTTTGTATTATTACCGCTTAACAATTAAAGCTCTATAAATGAAACATTTCTGAACGTAGCCGAATAGTAAAAACTGTTTTAGACAGGTTACAAAATAAGCTTTCGAATTATTATATTACAAATAAATATTAACATTTGTAAATATTAAAATTTAGAATGCAAACATTAAAAAAATGTGAAAATGACTCACGTGATGTTTTTATGTGAAAACGGTACTAAAATCACAAATTATGTAAACAACAATACTTATTCTATTGTATAAATATGTAATAAACACTTTTGTCACCTCACTTTTTTATCATTTCTTATAAAAATATTTAATAGAAATTAACAATGTCGGGCGCCCGTAGGAAATTTGGCGGGATAAATTATGTGTCAGACTGCGCGTCTGACAGAATGTTCTTTTTATGTATTTCTATGGACAACTTGAATAGAGATGTGCAGCATGATTCACTATCGACCTTTCACTTTTTATTTTACGGATGTAACTAAAACAATAACGGAGTTATAACGGTTTCTATGGAGACACACGCGCTGACGTGTAAACACGCTTATTGTACTTGACTGCTGTCGTATTTTTAACTCATATATCTGATTACGTTGCGGAGGGGTTAACGCTTCAGATTTTATGTCCAGGTTAAATCGTTCCCGCAGGAAAAACTTAACCCTTTCACACACTTTTCCACAAATGATCACCTAGTCAATCCACGTTACGCACTTGCACTACATAAGTATAATAAATACAAAATAATACAAGAACAACATGTCAAAGAGACCAATTGGGAAAATAATTTACCGACTCCAGATATTTTCATATCAGAGGGTTCGGCTTGGTGGAACTCCTAATTGGACCTATAAATCCTACTGATCCCACGATATAAATATTTAAAAAATCTTTTGTAATCCTATATCTATTTAAAATGACTGATTTTTGCATTTTTATATATAAATTCTTTGACAAATCTAATATGCCTGAATTTTGAATGAGAGAGCTAGGTATAATGCCAGGACTCCAGATACTAATATCTACCGCCCGTATGTCGGACGAATATCTACAGCTCATATGTTGGACTAATATCTATGAACTTCAGAGTGAGGACTAATATCTACAGAGCTAAGGTCGGACGAATATCTATGACGGTCCCAGTGGTGACTAATATCTATGGAGGTTAGGTTGGACTAATATCTACAGAGGGCAGCTGAGCAAGAGGTTGTACGGAAAAGCATAAATTACTTCAATTACGTAAAAGTTTAAACTTTTAAAGTACGTACATGAAGTTTTTGCATAATATTACGTATTTTGTTGTTTACAAGGACAATAATTTATTGAACAAACATGGAGGTCATAACACAAAGATATTTATTTTGAAATACACGGCACCACAACCTAACTTAACCTAACTGACATAGAAATGGTCATGGTAACAGACTAAATAATTTAGATGCATTCGAAATAAAGAAATCTGTTCAAACAAAAACCTAAATCCTTAATAATCAGCTAAATGTGTCCAATAGTCCGATATTATGGATTTTTACATACACACATACATAAATTAAATTTTTTATAGTTCTCATAGGTGTTAGTCAGCAGTTTGAGCTGTAGATATTCGTCCTCACTTAGGTTCTCATAGATATTAGTCTGATTTGTTCAGTTTTTGGAATTCCTGTAGATATTAGTAGATGTCTCCTAATGCCAGTAGCCGAAATAACAAATGGTAACATTTTTATAGTGAACATTAAAAATTGTTGTTATTGCAGTTGTATTTCATACGGTGAATAATTTTTTATACATTTTTAGTATGGCGGAAGAGAATTTAAAGATTCAGAAAGTTTGAGTGAATTTCAATAAAAATCTGGATAAACTTAAGTGTTGTTAATTAATTTAGGTGGTTTGCTCTCATTTGCTCTGAAATTACGGAAGGATTTTTAGTAAAAGTGTCAGAAATAGGCGCAGGCAGCACGGCAGCGGAGACATTTTCGCTTGTTGTACCTAAAGTTGCAGTAAGTAGTTAATATAGAATTTAAAAGATTACAGTTTAAAACATTTTGTAAACCTTAGATATTTTCATAACTACCCGTATAGAATCTCTGTAATGTATTTGGAGTATTGCTTGTAGTAGAACGATACGAAGTGATGTTTAGCGCCTTATTTTAGAACCCGTCGTTAAGTGTGGAGTGGTTCAGTAATTCAGATCATATTTTAGCATGAATCAATAGGATAAAACAAAATCAGTAAATTCTTAAAATTCTGATAATTAGATTTTTGTCTTTAATCATACTTATAATTTATATTGTGTGCAAAATATTTTCCTTAACTATTTATTTACACAGGCGGGAAATGCAAGAGGAATGGTACAAGTACTCAATGTTTCCACCGGGATATATCCAAAAGGTACGCTAGGCAATTTTGTACTTGTACATTTACTAGTCACTATGTCCATTCAACTAGGTAATTCTTACAGTGGATGAGGTAATATTATGTATTGATTTTGGGAAAAAACCCATCACAAATCGTTCACACTTGGATTAAAATGTTTATTAGTAGGTGTGTCGTGTGAATTCAACATTAAGAATGGGTTGTTTTACAGAATGTGAACAATTTATCAAGTTTCAAAGTTAATATATATTTAAATTCTTTCACAGAAGTTGAATTTTAACTTTGAAATTTGATGATTTTTTTTTCATAAGAAGCAATTACTTTGTGGTTAGACATTATATTATAAAAATAAAACAACACTTTGTATTTAACCACGAATTTATTATTTATGTATCTACCGGTTTCGCTTAGACCAAGCTTCCTCAGGATAAAATAATAACTGAATTATTTATGTATCTAACAGTTATTATTTTATCCTGAGGAAGCTTGGTCTAAGCGAAACCGGTAGATACATAAATAATAAATTCGTGGTTAAATACAAAGTGTTGTTTTATTTTTATAATATTTGATGAATTGTTCAAATTCTGTAAAACAACTGTATGGGAATATGTACGTAGTTTCAATTTCCTTCAACAGGTATCGTTAGTAAAAATAGTGATATGTAGTTTTGAGATATCTCAACAGATGTCAGTTAAGTAGTATCTTAGTAGAGTGGCAAATGTTGCCGTTCTTGTCTAATATATGATCGACGGTTGGGCACCTTTAAGGTTAAACGTCACATACGTTATAATCTACGCATTCACGGATGGCGCCAATCAATTTATTGTAGGTTTTTAATACTCTTGGCACATTACGCTTTAAAATATTAAGGTAAATTAATTGTTTGCGCCCATACATATGTAATACGAATATAAATAAATAGTTTTGTCCATAAACAAACCCAAATCTTTCAAGAAAGGCTGAAAAATACAATATTGGATTGAGTCACCGATACAAAATTAAATTTTTCAGCCTTTCTTGAAAGATTTGGGTTTGTTTATGGACAAAACTATTCATTTATATTCATATTAAATATGTACGGGCTCAAACAATTATTTAACCTTAATATTTTAAAGCGTAACGTGCAAAAAGTATGAAAAACCTAAAATAATTTAATTGGCGCCATCTTGAATGCTTAGATTATAACGTATGTGACGTTTAACCTTAATTTACTCCAGAGTTACACAGAGCATCCATTAGAACGGACATTTGTTCCAGTTAAATATTCATTGTAAACCACATGATAAAGTAAATAAAGTTACTTGTAATCTCGATGAACCACTAGCTTTATTGAAGAATGCCGAACACATATCAAGTAATCCCAATCACCGGGATTAAGGAACATTACACAACCCGTCCTTAGTCTACAAGATACAAACTTACACTATAAAGCTCCAATTTTGTACTTACAAAATTTCAGGAACAAATAAAAAAAATCAATTTGCAATGTTTTTTCCATGTGAGAAGACCTTATTTTTGCTAGGAAAGTTTTTTTGGGTGACATTGCTTTCACATAATACAATATCAAGTTTCTTGTATTTTTCTTACTTGCATATATGTATTATTATTAACATGCAATGTATTTTCAGGAGGAAGTAGTATTCTGGGAGGAAGAGTTCTCTCTCTGGCTTGTGATTCCAGTGGAAGAATGTTTTGGGCAGGAAATGATAAGGTAAACAAATTATACAGCATACTTAAAAATAATTATCAAATTATACAGCATACTTAAAGATAATAAATTATCCTTCGATATGCCAAGAAGCAATACAAAACTTTGTTATCATGGAGGGTTCCTGAGTTACCCCACGCATGTTATCATCATAATGCTATGTTTATAGGTTTTGTAGGAATACAGAAAAAACAGTAAATTATGTACATAATTCACTGTTTTAGTGAATGCATGGAAGATAATTGCATTCCCTAGAAAACAGAAGAAAAATAAACAACCTAACTTTTTTTTTTAATTATTCTCTCCGAATTAGAACTTGCGAACTCCTGCATCTCATTGATTTCAAAGTACCTAATCGAGAAACAAGGCAAAACATATTATTCTGCAACAATAATTCTGTAACCAACTACCACACACATGCACCAATTTCTCGACTACACACACTAGGGAACAAATTCACCTCAAATATCGATGTATTTAATACAAGTCTACCATTATTCAAAAAATATCTGAACAATATTTTTATGTAGAATATTTTGATATCTAAGGAGCATCACATAGGGTCTATCTATTGCATATATTTGTGCATTTCTATATTAATCTACAATGTAAAAACTTGTTACCGTTTTCTTTTCATGTATCTTGCATTTTGTCATGTATTATTCATCAAATTTAATCAGTCACCTGTAAATTTTGTAATTACTAACATACCTACCTACTAGTTTATTTATATGCCATTTTAGAAACTTTCTTTTTTATTGTAATGCACTATCTTTCCTTAAATTTATCTGTATACCTACCTTTCATATGATGTTTACTAGTTATATTTTTATAGTTTATCTTTTTTATTTAAAACTGTCTCTGTATTATAAACTTGTCATGTAAAAGCCCATCAGGGCGTTGAAAATTGTTAAAAAAAAAAAATAATTTCAGAATTTTTTGTTGCTCCTGTTTGCAACGAAAAGGTTAAATAGAAATTTGTCTAAACCTCAGCTTTAACTATAGATACCCTGTACAAAACAACAGGACTTTGTGGCACATTTAACCCAGGTTTTTTTTTATTTGTAATTAACATATTGTAATGTTTGGTATTATTCACATTAAAACACTGTTAGTTCTGTGGGGGCACTTCTCAATAACAATAGGTCCTTAATACAAACTGTTTTATTATGAGTTTATATATTAGGTCCTTACATATGAAATTGGCGTTTTGTATGGGAGGAACATAAAGTTGATTTTTTTTAAATATAATATATTTATTTAATCAAACTATGTACCATTGCTATCTATGCACTATTGCCATCTCATAGGTAGTTCATCGATTCCTTTACTAAAAAAACCATTCGGACGGGAATCAATAAAATCTTTGAAGGCGGTTTGGACTGCCCCATCGGAGTTGAATTATTTCCCTTGCAAGAAGTTATCCAAATTTCGAAAAAAATGGTAATCTGTTGGGGCAAAGTCCGGAGAGTACGGTGGACGTCTTAGATATTCCAATTGAAGCTCCTCTAATTTGGTAGCCGTCTGTTGTGCAGTGTGTGGTCTAGCGGTCAACGCGCGTTTGTTGATTTGCTTCACTCAATTCGTGAGGTACTCACCTTTCAAGCTTTTTCACCTTCACAATTTGCTTCAAGTGGATTAAAATAGTTTTATCACTAACACCGCAGCCTGCAGCTAACTCGGACGTGGTTTGCGATGGATCCACTTCCACAATAGCCTTCAATTCTTCATTATCAACTTTGGTCTCCAGCCGTCCACGGGGCTTGTTCTGCAGGTCGAAATTTCCAGAACGAAAACGTTGGAACCAAAAACGCACTGTGTTTTCTTTTGCGGCACCGTCGCCATACACATCATTAATCCTTCAAGCAGTTTCTGCAGCACTGGTGCTACGGTGTAACTCGTACTCGTAAATAACGCGATATTTAAAGTTTTCCATTTTGTAAACTAAGTGACGCAAAGAAAAAAAACAATTAAGGAAAAAACAAATGAATTATAATTTTCAAAACACAAATACATGAGTAAATAGCTGTATAAATTTGAATTTGGAATTCCTAACCAAAGAGAAGATATTTGAGATCAAAGTTGCCAGTATGGCAAAACGCCAATTTCATATGTAAGGACCTAATATGTACAATAAAATTATACTACAAGTCACACAACCTGTATATACTAGCGGCTAATTAAATCTGAGCGGTAGGTTGGCGAGAACCACTCTTGACGGCCACCGCCTACCCGGGTACCCCTGTCGGCAATCGATAGAAGCACTTTCCCTGCTGGCATCTATCGGCATCTCTTAGCTCTTTCAATACATTACACATATTGACTGAAACATGTAAGCCAGCGAAGTAAATGCGAATCTGGCACTATAAAAACTAACTTAGTAGTACACAACTGCTGACCCTGTACAAATCACAAGTGCACCCCACGGTTGAATTTGGCAGCCACCTCTGGTCTGGAGCCCCAAAATTCTGAAAAAAACCTTTGACTCTGGGCAGAAACGGGCGGTCCATCTGATAGATTCTCCTAATTTAACAAACGAATTGCAAACTTTAGAGCACAGGTGTCGTTTGGGAATGCTATCCTTGTTCTACCGGTATTTCAATGGAAGGTGCTCCGAGAAACTAGCGTCATTGATCCCTTCGGCACCGATACGTAGTCGGGAAACACGCCAACATATGTACACTGTTGGTATTTGTCACATGAGAACGGGTCGCTTCTTCGACTCGTTCTTTTGTTCAACAGTACGGCTGTGGAACGATTTGCCGGCCTTTGTGTGTCCTCCTTCTTACAACATGGGTCTCTTCAAGACCAATGTTCATTCCTTCCTCTCCTCAAAAAGACCCTTCACACAGCATCTCAGAAGACATAGGCCCTGAGGAAAATTGTTTTCCTCAGGGCCTCCTGTGTGGAGTTAATGTAAAAAAAAACTTACAATTTCCTTGCAGGGTCTGATAATAAGCTACAAGTGCGACATAGCCACAGGTCGGCTGAGCAAGCTGCGCCGGGTGCTGGTGGGGGGCGGAGTCACCTGCATCTCCTGGAGCCCCTGGGTCTGTCGCCATCCCGCACTGCTGGTCAACTCCGCTGATAATTCCGTTAATCTCTTCCGGTAATTATGATGCAACTACCATTTACACTTGTATTATTTACTAACTGGTTCCGACATGTGTTGCAATGCTCTATTCAAAGAAATACATTGTTTCTCCCTGAATCATCTTTCCCGTGCGTCCCCGTTCACTTCCCGCAATCTCTTCCTAGCTAGCTTTATAAATTATTTTATTTTATTTTATTTTTATTTTATTTTTTTATTTTATTTGATTTGTAAGAAACAAACAGCTTATATACATACAATAGACATAAAAATATATACGTTAACTGCAGTGAAGCCAAAAGAGTTTCTTATGCTAATATTGTTTCTAGATGGAGTTTTAATTTATCTTAAGCTAAATTTAGACTTAGAAGGGGAGAGGAAGGGGAGAGGAGGGGGGGGAGGGAGAATATAGGATAGGGATATGAGATGCTCTCGATACCTTGCACACCCGTATCAATCCAATATCGCACGCGTTACTTCTATTCGATACTTCTGAAGGTTTAAATTAAAAATGTCTACGTTGTGAAACAATTCGTTGTATTGAGCACATATTCGAGGAATCGGGGAATTTTTTCTAAAGTTTGTTCTACAAGTGGGCAAATGAAGTAAATTCGATTGTCGGGTAAATCTTAAAGGAATATGGAGTTTTATTAAATTGGTAAGCTCTGGTGAGTCCAGGCCATTGTTTAAAATTTTAAATAATAAAATTTGATCAAAAATTAATCGTCGTGTATGAAGGGAGTTGAAGTGATGAAATTTAATAGAATCGGTGTAATTTAGAAAGTGTAGGTTAAGTTTATAATTTAAGTGTTTAAAAATTTTTTTTTGAATTCTTTCGATCCTAACAATGTGGGCTTGGTAGAAAGGAGTCCAGATCGGTGTGCAGTGTTCTAAGTGTGGGCGGATATATGCGGTGTAGAGGGAATATAGAGTATTTACGTTTCGATATACGAATTATAAAACCCAGCATTTTGTTGGCTTTGTTGATGATATTATTAGTGTGTTGGATAAAGTTTAATTTAGAATCAAGCGTTACCCCAAGGTCCCTGATAGATACAACTTATATAAATAAAAAGTAAATACTTTGTTTTACGTCACTTTATTGTTATTTTTCTCCGTCTACCGGTTTCGGTACCTCCGTACCTTCATCAGGACTGAATATAAAAAATACTGACAAATACAGGGTAATACACATATAAATATACAGATTTTGAAAGAAAGAGACAGTAAATTACAGTGCGTCAGTTGTGGGAGGGAAGTGGGGGAGGAGCGAGTGGGATGACGGGAAACATACTTATAATAGGGCTGAATGTTAAATTTAGTTGTTTATTAATGATTTCAGCCTTTGTATTAACTGATTTTTTTATTTCCAATGCCTCTAAATTATTTAATCTTAAGCCTATTCCATTTTTGTGAAGGACTTTAATACCCGTATCCCGGTTAAATGTGTGATCTTTATTAATTAAGTGCTCTGTGAAATCTGAAAACCCTGAACTGGTTAGGCATCTTATGTGTTCCTTTACTCTAGTTTCCACATTGCGTGACGTTTGCCCAATGTAGAACGCTGGACAATCGTTACAACTAATTTTATAAACGCCCGAGTGGCTTTGTATGTCCTCTTTGTCCTTGGCATTAATTAAACATTTTCCTTGGTTGTTATTTGTATAAAATGCCGGTTTAATTTCTGGTGGGAATTTAATTTTACACGAAGAGGACAGGTTATTAATATACAAAATTCTTCGCCATTCGTGGTTAAGGTTATTATTGTTAAAAGTTATTGGAATAGGGTAAATGTATTTATTTATGGATATTAATCTTAATTTTTTTGCTAGGATTCTATCTATGAGTTCTGTTTCGTATCCATTATTGTGAGCTATTAATTTTATTGTATTTAATTCATTAGTATAATTAACATTTGACAAAGGGGTAGTGACTAATCGATGGATCATTGAGTGGAACGCGGAATGTTTATGGGAGATTGGGTGGTTGGATGTGTTATGAATTACGGTGTCTGTGAAGGTGGGTTTTCTAAATATATTAAAGTGAATTTTATTTTCAATAATCGATAAAGTCAGATCTAGAAAGTTTAGTGTCGAATTTATACCTATTTCTAGTGTGAATTGGATCTGTTTATGTAAGGAGTTGAGGATTAATAGGAAGGAATTTAGCTGACGCTCTGTACCAGACCATATACAAATAATATCGTCCACATAGCGTTTCCATAGTAAAATATTTTTTAACAATGGTGATTTAAGTTCAAAAATATTGTTTTCAAAGTTATTCATAAAAATGTCTGCAATAATTGGACTTGTGGGTGCCCCCATCGCTAATCCATCTCGTTGTCGGTACATTATATTATTATATTTAAAACTGTTTTGGTTCAAGCAAACATCGATAAGTTGGATAATACGAGGGCTATTCAGAAACTAGGGAACGTTTTGTAATAAAACAAAAACTAGGTACAGGAAAAATATTTTATTATATACATCTGAAAGAGTGACTAAAATGCTACTTTTCTACATAGTCACCAAACAAATTAAGGCACTTATCGTAGCGGTGGACAAGCTTCGAAATTCCTTCGTCATAGAAATCCGCCGCCTGCGATCTCAGCCACTCAGTGACACACGCCCAGAGCTCGTCGTCGTCATCAAAACGCTGTGTCGCTAGCCAGTTCTTCATCTTCGGGAACAAGTGAAAATCACTCGGTGCTAGGTCGGGACTGTAGGGTGGATGTGGGAAAATCTCCCATTTGAATGAGTCAAGAAGTTCTGCAGTTCGATTTGCCGTGTGAGATCGGGCATTGTCATGAAAAAACAAAATTTTTGACGATAACTTTCCTCGGCGCTTGTTTTGCATTGCTCTTCTAAGCTTGCGCAATGTTTGGCAGTACCGATCAGAGTTGATTGTTGCACCACGCTCGAGAAAGTCAATAAGCAGCATACCTTGCCTATCCCAAAAAACAGTAGCCATAATCTTCCTCGCTGACAAGGTTTGCAAAAATTTTTTTGTTTTTTTGGGGGAACTTGTGTGCCCCCACTCCATGGACTGCAATTTTGTTTCGCAATTGACGTGCTTCACCCACGTCTCGTCACCCGTTACGATTCGATCCAGTAAAGAATCACCATGTGTGTGGTAGGCGTCAAGAAATGTTAAGGCTGCTCCCATTCGCTGACCTTTATGGAGGTCTGTAAGCATTTTTGGCACCCATCTTGCACAAAATTTATGGTAGCCAAGCTTGTGAGTCACAATTTCAAACAACAAAGTCCGTGAAACTTGTGGGAAGCAAAGCGAAAGCTCCGTTATTGTGAAGCGACGGTTTTCACGAATCTTCTCATCAACTTTGGCGAGAAGATCGTCTGTCACAATGCTCGGGCGTCCACTACTCTCTTCATCATGCACGTTGGTTCGGCCATTTTTAAACCGGATACACCATTTTCGCACTGAACTTTCATTAATTACGTCGTTGCCATACACTTCGCACAGTTGCCGATGAATTTCTATCGGTTTTTCGTTTTTTGCTAACAAAAACCGTATTACGGACCGCACTTCACAACTGGCGGGATTTGAAATTGCAGTGCACATTTTAAATTGGAATATTGGGAAAACGGGCAGCGCGGAGACATTCTCATTCTGACGGCTGGATGCCGACTGAAGCTACGAGCACGCGCACACCAAAACATACGTGATCGCCGCGCGCCTAGCGGCGTCAGACGGAAACGTTCCCTAGTTTCTGAATAGCTCTCGTATCTGCAGCAAAATCTTTGTGTATGTTAGAACTATTGACTAAATTGTTTATAATATTTTTACATTCTAATAATAATAATAATAATAACGTAGTATTTATATAGCACAGTTTTGTGATGTTTCACTTCAAGTGCGCAAGTGCAATATCGGAATACTAGGAAACAAATTCACTACATCAAAAGAAATAGCTTGGTGTTTTCTTTTTCGAACACCGTTTAGATCGTAGATTCTCAACCTTTTTTTGCCCATCGCCCACTAACATTTTTATTTCTAGCGCCCCCTAACTCGTGAATTGAATCCGAAACAACAATTGTCGTCACAATTATATTTACGACAATGGGCGCGCAACGGGTTACCACGACAGGGTTATATTTTCCACAATGGAGGGGGAGTAATGGGATACCACGATGAAGGGGGCGTAATGAGATAGGGAAATATTTTTTTGGCAGTCGCTGTCGATGGGATGAGGTGGGATGGGTTTCTCTGGGTCTCCTGCCGCCCCCCTGAAAGTCTGAAACGCCCCCCAATTTTCTCTTGGTCTTCTACCGCCCCCCTGAAGGTTTGAAACGCCCCCAAGGGGGCGTTATCGCCCACGTTGACAACTTATGGTTTAGATCATTTTTCTCACCACAATAGTAAGGAAGATATAATGATTTCTATAAGACCTTTTGAGTTACAGTGGGTTGCCATATTAACCCCTCCGCAACGTAAGCAGATATAAGCGTTAAAAATAGGACAGCAGTCAAGTACAATAAGCGTGTTTATACGTCAGCGCGTGTGTTTCCATAGAAATCGTTATCGTTACTCCGTTATTGTTTTAGTTACATCCCTAAAACAAAAAGTCAAAGGTCGATAGTAGATAAAGCTGCACATTTCTATCAAGTTGTCTATGGAAATACATAACAGGAATCAGCTGTCAATCGTGTAGTTGATAAAAATATTTACCCGCGCAAATTTGCTACCGGCAGCTCCACCGCGCTCCACATTTTAAATTTTTATTAAATATTTTTACATGAAATGATAAAAAAGTCAGGTGACAAAAGTGTTTATTACACATATATACAATAGAATAAGTATTGTTGTTTGTATAATCTGTGATTTTAGTACCGTTTTCACATAAAAACATCACGTGAGTCATTTTTACCTATTTTTAATGTTTGCGTTCTAAATTTTAATATTTACAAATGCTAATATTTATTTGCAATATAATAATTTGAAAGCCTATTTTGTAACCTTTCTAAAACAGTTTTTACTATTCGGCTACGTTCAGAAATGTTTCATTTATAGAGCTTTAATTGTGAAGCGGTTATAACTAAAAGTTTTCGTAAAATGTCATTTCGTTTAAGACACCAAAAGCTAATATTCTCGAAAATTCGGAGGGGTTAATAGGGACACCTATTAACCCCTCCGTGGTGACAAATGACAACAATGTATCCAGCGAAATCAAAAGAAGAATAGTAGCTGCAAATCGATACTACTTTGGGCTACAGAAGCATATGAAATCTCGCCACCTTACCAGAAGAACTAAAGTCCTGCTTTACAAGACCCTTATACGACCTGTTCTTATGTATGGTTCGGAATGCTGGACAATCAGTAAGGGTGATGAAGGAGCCCTAGAAAGTTTTGAAAGGAAGGTGCTGCGAAGGATTTACGGCCCAGTCTGTGATAATGGAGAATGGCGTATCAGATACAACCAGGAGCTATACGATCTTTACGAGGACCCTAATATCTCCAAGGAAATCAAAACTGGAAGACTCAGGTGGGCTGGTCATATCCAGAGAATGAGCGAAGGAGATATTCCAAAGCGAATTATGGATGGTGCACCTGGGGGTCGGAGAAGAGTTGGAAGACCAAAGCTTCGATGGCTGGATGGAGTGGTGAAGGATGCAAGCACCATCGGCATCCGAAACTGGCGCAACGCAGCACAACACCGACAGTCATGGAGGCAGGCTCTGCTGGAGGCCAAGACCCGACCCGGGTTGTAGAGCCACAGATGATGATGATAATAGGGACACCTTTGAAAAATGTGTTTTCTAACTTTTGTATTCGTACAACAAAGGTATTTATGATTTTAGTTACAGTTATTATTATTTATTAAGAAGGACATTTAGTTTGGATTATTTTAACACTATTTTTGTCAATAATCTACATTTATTTTTTTTGTTAGATAATTTTGAAACTTTATCGCACGGAAAGTTAATATTTTGTTATTCGCCTTTAGCCGCAACCACAGCTTGTACAAGCCGTGGTATACTCTCAATGCAAAGTTTTGCATTGCGCTTTAGCTCATCGAGCTCTCACAGGCTTTCAATGGGGTTCATTTCAGGGGAATTCCCTTGACAAGGTAAAACCTGCACGTTTTTTTCAGCTAGGAATGCAGTGACAGTCACGGCTTTATGGCAGTATGTGGAATCGTGCATAAATACGTACTCCTGGCCACCAGGGAACCATTCTCCGACTTGAGGCAATAACGGATTTTCCAGTATTTATCTGTACTGGTCATGCCTTATGGTCCCTTGCATAATGTGGAGGCGCCCCATCCTATTGGAAGAGATGACAGACCATACCATGAATAGCGGTAGGCTATTTGATCATCTCCACAAGGCAGTCCGGATGGAATTTCTCCACTGAGACGGGACGGAAGAAAGATGATTTGTCCACCAAAATTTGGAATATGGACTCTACAGAGAAGCATACCTGAAAAACCACAATCAGATGACTGGGATTTTTCAAAAGCTTGAAAACTACAAATATTCTAATTTCCTACCCTCCAGTCCTCAACAGTCATGTTTTGGTATGCCTTGGCACATTTTAGTCGATTTTTCCTCATAGCTACCGTAAGGCGAGGTTTTTTAGCTGGCCGATTTTCAATGAGGTTCTCCTCAGCCAATCACCTCTGGACTGTGCTTTCGGAGACCTCTATACCTTCGATTGTTGATCTCGTTGATCATCAGGGTCAGACGAGCCACACTCTTTTTTCGAATTTGGAGACGGATGTCTCTGATTTTACGGCCAGAACGGATCGTGGTGATTCGTTTTCACCCACATTTCCCATCGCGATCCACTTCAATGGGCAGGTTTTGAATTTTTTTTTTCTTTAACCTGTTAACCACAGACTTTGAAATACCTGTTATGGCTGCTAATTCCCTTTGGGAATATTTCGTGTCTAATAATAGTGTCTTCACATCCGCAAATTTCTTAATTTCTCTGTGTTTGAAAACCAAGTCACTCAAAAAAACCCAATAATGGGTTCAACATGGCAAAAAACTATTAATTGAAATAAGGAATGAATAAAAACTTTACAAAAGTGATAGATAATCAATAATGACTTAAGTTTATGTGTAACTGAACTGTCAAAACTTGTTAAAATAATTATTATGAATATTTATTTATGAGACCCTCGATTACGTGTTTTCAGAAAAATGCTGGCAACGTGGAAATAACATTAAATTTTGAGAGATATGATACTTTACTAGTGTTTTCACTTGTTATAAGAGTCAGTGGTGATATCAGCAGCAAAAATAACGAAGTAATGGCCACCAAATGCAAGTTATTTAGAAGTAGAGGCAATGTAAACAAAAATAAAAAAATATTGGTACTGTCCCTATTAATATGGCAAACTGTATTCCTAAAAGCAAAAAAAATAGCCTAACAGGTTCACAGTGTTACATGTGTCCAGTGCAATGACACAACTGTGTGTTTCAGAACTATGAACAGAACATCACTGTAATTCTGCTGATAACAATCCACACAACGACCCTTTGGAAAAACAAGGTTCCATCTATAGCTATAACATCATGCGATAATGGGATCTATAGTAAGCTACTTCAGAGTTCATTATCGCTTAACAGATGGAACTTTGTTATTCCAAAGGGTCGACAAGTTAATTTTTCCTCGTCGAACAAAAAATAAAGCCGGATTTTAAAAAACGTTCTTCATGTCATCTTTTACAGAGTTGTAGATCGGGAAGGCAGTCTCATCCTGGTGCGTAAGTTTGACAATATGCACACCGTCCACCCCGTGCGCTCCACCTTCTGTCCCATCATGTCCTTCCGGAAGGGAATATGCGTTGTGTCCGGCAGTGAGGATTCCTGCGTTTACTTCCTGGACATTGAATCAAGTCCTGAACATCCCGTTGTCAATAAATTGCAAGGTAAATTACCACAAATACTATAATTATATGACATATTATTTTCCTATATTAGTATTTCTTTCCATCCGTATAAGCATGAGATTTAGGAACTGATACCAATGTCATAATTTTAAAAAATCGACCCATGAAAAACAAAGTTTTTTATCATAATCTATTTTCAAATGTCTTTTAAAACTTAAAAAAAAAAAAAAAAAATGGTTTGGCCAAAAATTGAACCTTCCTACCTAGGTAGCAGAGTCGACAACTCTACCAACCATGCCAAATCCCGATTGTATAAGACTGAAAACTGCTGTAACGTCATCGAATTTCAGAGAAATTTGTGTAGTGGTGTACCCTCTCGTAAAAATAATGCGGGGTAAATGGGGACTGCAGGTTGACGTTCCAAATTTGTTAGAGCCAGTTTCAACCACTTTCGGTGTTCATAAATATTCAAATGTGCGCTCTTTAAAATGGTTTGTGTATACATCCCATGATTTTTCATGAATACTTCACTAGTTTTATAATAAGTGACAATGACCAGTAAACTAAGCCGCGCACGCATATTTCCAATTTAAATTTTGTTTATTGCAAAATTATATTATGGTACTTGAAAGTAAAGTCATTGTTACACTCCCTTTCTCTCCTTCTATTGTATTTTCTAATTTTGTCGAGTTCTGGTTAGATCTGGCATCATGAAATTTATATTTTAATTTACAGTTCAAAGCAAAAAAAATTAGCTTCCAATGCCTTTTCCACCATGAGTTGTGGAACTTTAAAATTTTCATTTATCTACCAAAAACCGAGATGAAACTTAAGGAATTGGAATGTAAATAATGGTGTTGAATTGGCCTTCAAATAAATATGAATTTTTTAGTTTTTTGAAATGTCTTTCTTTATTTTTCTTATTTTAAGTAGGTGCATAACTACCAGACTTTCCACCTTAAGGCAAAATGTATAATGTCCTCCGTACGTCCTGTTTCGTGAAGGATATTTTATGCTTATGATATTTTATATTCTATTTACATTTAATTATTAAAGTATGTACTAAGAAAGAGATTGTGCTCACAAATGGTGGTGAATATGATAAATAGATTGCATTAACCCCTCCGCAACGTAAGCAGATATATGCGTTAAAAATACGACAGCAGTCAAGTACAATAAGCGTGTTTACACGTCAGCGCGTGTGTCTCCATAGAAACCGTTATAACTCCGTTATTGTTTTAGTTACATCCGTAAAATAAAAAGTGAAAGGTCGATAGTGAATCATGCTGCACATCTCTATTCAAGTTGTCAATAGAAATACATAAAAAGAACATTCTGTCAGACGCGCAGTCTGACACATAATTTATCCCGCCAAATTTCCGACGGGCGCCCGACATCGTTAATTTCTATTAAATATTTTTATATGAAATGATAAAAAAGTGAGGTGACAAAAGTGTTTATTACACATTTATACAATAGAATAAGTATTGTTGTTTACATAATCTGTGATTTTAGAACCGTTTTCACAAAAAAACATCACGTGAGTCATTTTCACATTTTTTTAATGTTTGCATTCTAATTTTTAATATTTACAAATATTAATATTTATTTGTAATATAATAATTCGAAAGCTTATTTTGTAACCTGTCTAAAACAGTTTTTACTATTCGGCTACGTTCAGAAATGTTTCATTTATAGAGCTTTAATTGTGAAGCGGTTATGTATAACTAAAAGTTTTCGTAAAATGTCATTTCGTTTAAGACACCAAAAGCTAATATTCTCGAAAATTCGGAGGGGTTAAACGTATGTTTTGTATTTTCTATCGTTTAAATAGTTGTGGATGTATATTTTTACTTTCCTTTTAGTGCCGGCTACCCATTATTTTGATTTATATACACGTTTTTCTTTATCCGCCTCGCTAGACGAAGTCTGTTCCGAGGCAGGTAATTAACGTTTTATATTTTAAGTGTTGTTGGATGTTTTGACATTTTCTTATGTCATTTAATAATTTTTTTACGATTTCAGGTCACGCCGCACCTGTGCTAGGTGTCAGCTTCAACTACGATGAAAGTCTCTTGGCATCAAGCGACATTCAAGGATTAGTTATTATTTGGAGGAGAAGTTAGAAGATGTGAAATTTAAAATTACGGTGAAAATCTATTAGATTCTTCAATGGATTGATAAAATAAAATAGAATTATAATTTGAGAAAACCTTATAGAAATGTTATTTCGATTAACCTCTCGGGCTAATTTGTTCACTTTTGGAAACAGCTCACATAGGTCTCATATAAATCGTTAATCTCCCTTACTGTCATGGTAAGAAACTTGATCTAAACCATAGGTTCTGAATCTAAACCATAACTTCTGAAGTGGGTACATTATAAGAGGATTTTACTGTAATTAATTTGAGTATGCGTTGATGCTGCTTAAAGCGCCGCAACCGGGCTCAAAAAGAAGAAGATGGAGAGATATGAAATGACAATATCGGTGCGAAAATTGTGAAAATGTTTAATAAAACACGACTCGTTTAAAATAGAGCAAAAATCTCGCGGGGGTGTCTTAACCCCTCCGAATTTTCGAGAATATTAGCTTTTGGTGTCTTAAACGAAATGACATTTTACGAAAACTTTGTATTATTACCGCTTCATAATTAAAGCTCTATAAATGAAACATTTCTGAACGTAGCCGAATAGTAAAAACTGTTTTAGAAAGGTTACAAAATAGGCTTTCAAATTATTATATTACAAATAAATATTAGCATTTGTAAATATTAAAATTTAGAACGCAAACATTAAAAATAGGTAAAAATGACTCAAGTGATGATTTTATGTGAAAACGGTTCTAAAATCACAGATTATGTAAAAAAACAATACTTATTCTATTGTTTATATGTGTAATAAACACTTTTGTCACCTCACTTTTTTATCATTTCTTATAAAAATATTTAATAAAAATTTAAAATGTGGAGCGCGGTGGAGCTGCCGGTAGCAAATTTGCGCAGGTAAATATTTTTGTCAACTACACGACTGACAGCTGATTCCTGTTATGTATTTCCATAGACAACTTCATAGGAATGTGCAGCTTGATCTACTATCGACCTTTTACTTTTTGTTTTAGGGATGTAACTAAAACAATAACGGAGTTTGAACGATTTCTATGGAAACACACGCGCTGACGTATAAACACGATTATTGTACTTAACTGCTGTCCAATTTTTAATGCTTACATCTGCTTACGTTGCGGAGGGGTTAAAGAAACACTGTGAATTTTTTCATACATATAACTTGTAAAATAACTGAAACAAACGTGTTTATAATAATTTTTGGAGCATACTTTGCGATTTTTTTCTATCGAGATAATTTTATATAATTTGCGTTTCGGTGCGGGGAATGTCTAAACATTATCTTCAAGAATAACATATATATTTTTTAAGAGCTTTAAAATTTAACGTGTTTAAGGGAGATATGTAAGAAATCGGTAGAAATTCGGGTAGCGGTGGCTTAAGTGCAATGATATACAATAGTGACTATTTCAATTAGTATAATAGCTGTTTACGCACAATAGATACCAGCACTTCTTAAAAATGATCTATAATATAGTGTCACCATACAGCAAAAACTGAATGTCTTACTGCAAAATATCTAAAAATGAAAACTTCTTTATCACCATTGTGATTTGAAACTCGATGAAATGAAAAATAGCGACACTAAAAAGAGACAAACACATACATCTATAGGATTTAGAATGAGATAGTATAATCGGTCTCCTCTTTGTGCAGTGCTTCGTAGCCTATCGGTCTCCTCTTGTGCTTCGTAGCCTCCCCACGCTTGTCTACTTTAGTTTTCTGTTTGGTTTCACTTGTATTGAATTGCACACTCTTTTTTTGGTGTACATTTAGTCATTCGTGAACATGCTAGCTCTTTTTGATGAGCCTTATTCGTACGACTCCTGATAAACTGTTCCACGACCTTTTATTTCTTTTCTTTCCACAATTTTATTTTTTTACATTGCTCCACACAGGAGTATGTCATCTTAGGGGATGCTGTGTGGAAGTTTTTTTTTAAAAAATGGAAATTCTCAGAAGGAAATAGGTATGAGGGGTGGGTAGGAATCTGGAGGACTGAATGAATCCAAGCATGAATCCATCCCTCCAACTGCGGTGCAAGGTGGTGGGTCAAGGGATTCTGACTGGATTGGTCAAAAGACCTCTGTCAACCAGTCTCTCTAAATCCGGCCCGCCACGCAGCAGGGGGACAGGGGGGACCTGGACAAATCTCACCCCATAAACCCGGGCACTAAGTCACCTGCTAAGTTACCAAATGGAGCGAACCACTTGGGGTGACCCATGGCAGAGCCGTTGGTTATCCAATAAATAGTTCCCGGGGCGGCTGTTCCCATACCCGCCTCCCAAAATGAATTTCAAAATGATTTATTTATTTTACCAAAGTTCAATTTTTACCCTCACTACAACTATAAATAACTTTATTACTAACAACTTCATCTCCAAGAATACAGCTAAAGGAATGATACAAGTGGCACTAGAGTGGTCACTCAAGAAAAAAGTTGTTCTAATAAACTCTTAACTCAATAATAAAACAGTTATTATTGAGTTTGTACTCTCTCAATTGAGCCATCATCGTTCAATTGAGCCATGGTCGTTCAATTGAGCCAACTCTTTGAGTTGTGCGAAAATATTGAGCCGGTACCGCTAGTGTACATACATAATAATTATTGCGTTTCAAATGATGTTCCGAAAAATGTCCAATTGATATTACTGACAAATGTCAAGAAAGTATGTAGTTTGATTTTTAAATGTGCTACCTTTTTCTTTTTCAAAAATTTCACAAAATCAATATCTTTTTTAACTTTCCCGCAGCCAACTGGGCCGAAGGTAGACCCCCAAATTATTATCCTTCTTATATCTTCTTAAAGTGTTTCGGCTTAGAGGTTACAATCTCTGGCAATTAACTTCTGCGTAAATATAGTGGCAATAAATATAAAGGGTAGGTAAAAATAAATATAAAGGGTAGGTAAAGTGATGAGATCACCATTTAGATGCTGTTCACTTTTTAAAAATGAATTATTGTTAATGTGAATTATATAAATAGGACTGCATCCCGCTGCGATGATTATTAACACACAAACTTCGAGCACCGAAAAATACTTGCGATTTGATCGGAATCGTGACAGCAGGGAATCACAAGGGGAGCGGGGGAAGGGATATATTTATTGCCATAGGAAATAAATAATATTAAAAATCCAAAATAAACACAAAAGCAATCCGCCGAGCGCAGCCAATATATTTGGCGCTAACATAAAGACATGTAATATATTTTAGGTATTCCTGCACCGAGGATTAATACATAATGTGCCGTTTAAAAAAAAAGTGAAAAAATCGTTGATTGCAGGAAAAAATATTTTGTCAAATATAGGAAATATTCCCTGCCCAATAAATACACAAATAAAAAAAATAAAAAAGGGAATATCTATGGTTTAAATGCCCAGAAAACAAAAAAAAAATCGTTGAGTCGTCGGCCGACCCACTTGCTTACGGACGTTATGTTTGGCACCTTGGCCTTTTAGGTATTCAGAGAATTTTTGGGTAATACTTAAGCGGCTTCCATGTGGGCCGGTAAGGAATCGACTTAATCCGAATGCTGTGAGATCTTCTGTAAAAAAGTAAAGTTCACTAAAGTAAGGTTAACGGTTGTGTGCAGCACAGTACATTGTGGAGTTTTTCTGTGCTAGGTCTTGCTTAGAGCATTCGGTTTATGTCGATTCCTTATCGAACCATAAGGGAGCTGCCTAACATATAATTCCAAAGAAGATGTTTAAAGAAGAGCAAAATCTTTAAATCGCTCTGTTGTATAATTTGTCATTTGTCAGTTATTCAGTTTTTGCTGTATATATATCGACAATATTGACATTCCTGTTATATTGCTGTTAAAAATGGGAATCTCTTATTAATTTTAAATTAAAATCCATTTTATGTACATAATATGTATGTATATTAAAGATGTGATTATGGATAGAATGATCATGAGAACACCTCTTCCGTAGGTCACCCCAAGTGATTCGCTACGTTCGGTGACTTAGCAGGGGTGCCCAGGTTTATGGGGTGAGGTTTAACCGGGTCTTGGCGGCGGATGCGTCTGCCAACTAGCTGCATTACAGGCCGGATCGGGAGAGAATTGTTGAGGGAGTACCTTTGACTTCTCCAGCCATACTCTCTCGAAACATCGCCACGCACTGCAGTGGGACACACTGACCCCCAGATGCCACCCCTAATACCCTTTTCCTTCCCAGAACTTCCTCCTTCCATTCCTAAAAAGACCCTCCACACAGCATTCCCAAAGATGACACAGGCCCCAAGAGGAATTATTTTCCCCAGGGCCTCCTATGTGGAGCTAATGTAAAGAAAAAACACAAAAGAAATTTTGAATAATTTCCGTCGTTTTAAAATATCTCTTCAAATTAGTCACATTTTGGAAAGCGAATAATTGCAATGTCCAAATGTGGCCAAAATCCTCCAGTGATTAGAGGATTTTAATAAAAAAAGTAATTTTTAAATGTCATTCCGTCAAGAATTAACTGTTTCAAAATTAGAAATGTCGAATCATGTATAGTAAAACATTATTAACCCTCGACCCGTCGCGTGGGGTCTTTCAAAGCCCAGGTTTTACAGGAATACTAATTATGTACATTTTAACCCGTTTAATCACAGGAGACCCAAGTTGTCCCAAAACATCATATGCCGTTATAATAACAGGAGACCCAGATTGTCCCAGAGCGACCGTGCATTATTAAAAGTTAGATATCTTTCTTTCTGTAATGCGAATATTTGTGATTTTTTTTATGTTAGAAACGGAAAGAAATAATGCTTCTCATTATCTTAGAATTATATGAGCTAGGTTGTTCAGATATTTTACAAACCTGATCAAAAGTGACGGTTTGATTTTGCGCCTATTTGTGACGTAACCCACATTTAATTTTAAAATAAAATTGTATGAAAGTAATAAAAAGTGAGGTGACAGTTTTATTACAAATTTTGTTTAGAAAAGGAATCTGAATTTAACATTTGAAGTTTATTCTATTTTAATTACTTTAGTTCAAATATTCACAGGTATGAATTTTTTAGCTAATTTACATTTCCAATATTAAAATTTTAATATGTATAAACAAAAATGTTGATTTCTAATAAACATATCGGAAAGATTATTTTATCTAAATTTTAGAACAATTTTTATTTTTGCAAAAGCGTTAAAAAACACTTATAAATAGAAACATTTAAAATGCATGGGAAGAACCAGGAATTTTGCGCGCAAACTTTGACAGGCAAAAGTTGACAGAAAATTATTTTCTTATTATTCGAGGACTATACTTGAGCGCCGCCAACATTCAGTCTGCGCATGTGTGATGTGAGATACAGACTTGTGTTTCGGCATGAGACTCAAAAAAATACAATGAGAAACCAAGTTTACATGTTTTTTCATTATATTTTGTTGATTTTTTTTTAGTTTAAAAATAAGTCTGTTTCAATCTCAAATAGTTATAAGTTTTATAGATTGATAGAAATTGGTTAGATTTTTTTTTTAAAGTATGTTTCAAAATTATAAAAAAATGTTCCTTTTTGATTTTTAAGCTCTTACATTGAAAATAAATATCTAATTTTTAATATTTCTTTTTATTTCAATGCAGTCATTATCACCTGACTGTAATCAGTTAAAATAACACATAAAATGTAAGCTATAACAACAATTTAATCATATTTATTTTTGGGGTCCTCAGTGAACCCGCACGTTAAAAAAAAGACAAACACACACTGAAATAGAAAAATCACAGGAAAAAGAAAAAAATACTTGCTTTTGCTACGGACCGGAATAGCGAATTTTGACTATGACGCGTGTTTCGGCATCATTTGAAGCCGTATTTTTGTTGTTTGTAATATCCCATAGGTTTTTGGCTTCATATGAGCGTTCTGGGTTTCGCACATACAGATCGTTGTAATGTGTTCTCATTGAGGATTTTTTTTTCTATGTAGTTGTAGCATGCTGTTTATTTGTACGGGCAAATACGGAGGTGTCTACTAATATCTACAGGAATTCCAAAAACCGAACAAATTGGACTAATATCTATGAGAACCAAAGTGAGGACGAATATCTTCAGCTCAAACTGCTGACTAATATCTATGAGAACCAAAGTGAGGACGAATATCTGTAGCACTGGGAGAGGTTGGATTTGCAATTATGGATAGCTTACTGGAATAACGTAATATTGCGTATGCAGTATGCACTTTAAAAAACTTAATTTATGTATGCATGTATATAAAAATCCCTAATATCAGACTATTGGACACATTTAGGGAACGTACCCATACTATGTGACCAACTTTTTGCAACTTTTTTCAAAATACGTAATATTATGCAAAAACTTCATGTACGTACTTTAAACGTTTAAGCCTTTACGTAATTGAAGTAATTTATGCTTTTCCGTACAACCTCTTGCTCAGCTGCCCTCTGTAGATATCAGTCCAACCTACGCTCCATAAATATTAGTCACCACTGGGACCGTCATAGATATTCGTCCGACCTTAGCTCTGTAGATATTAGTCCTCACTCTGAAGTTCATAGATATTAGTCCAACATATGAGCTGTAGATATTCGTCCGACATAAAGGCCGTAGATATTAGTACCTGTAATATAGTGCTATTAAAAATGTAGTAATATTATTTAAATCTAGGTGAGTCTTTTTCGCCGTAAATTTTCTTTGGGAGTTCACTGCACAACCGCTTATTAGAAAAAACCAACACTGTCATAGAATAACAACCAAGTCCATTGACAATGCAAGCATTAACCTAATTTTATTTTATTTTAATAATTTTTACATAATGACTTAAAGTATCTAGTATTAAAAAGATATTGAGGAAACTTGCACGTAAAAAATCTATTCATTTTAGTCAAACTGATTGCAAAAAATGTATACTTTTTTCCTCACAGCAAAAACAGTTTGTTCTTTATAGCAAAAGTAGATTAGGCTTGTGATTGTATTCTTACGGAAACTCACGCAAATTTCAGTATAGTTAGTGTATTGAATGGGTAGTAAAAATGTAAGAGAGAAAAAATTTATCTCTGAAGGCCATTTTTAAATCAAGTTTAACCTGGAATGCCAAGTTTACGCTGACATTGTGTATAGGCAAGGGCGTATATAAGGGGGAAAGGTTTAGGGGGTTCAAACACCCTAACCTGAAAAGGCCGGTTGGGGTGGGGTTTGAACCCCCTAATCCCCCCCTCTCTCATCGGACTCAGAATTGTGTAAGAAAAAATATAACAGTACTCATTTTTAAAGCAAAAGGCTTAAAATGGAGTCTAATATCTGTCAATTTGGTAGGACAGTAAATGAATTAACAAATGAGGAAAAAAAATAAGTTGGTAAGTAATGTTTTTTTTTTTTTTTTTTCAAATAATCCGAGACGGTTTACATATATATGTTCCCGTGAGCACTTAGGTCGTAGACCCATTGTACTATCTCCCATTTTACCTCATTCCTTTGACAGTAACCCAGTCCCTTTTATAAAGTGATTGTCTTTGGAAATAAAGCTATATCTTCTGGTTCGACAATGTGTCTTCCCAGGTCTCATTTCCCCTCTTCTCTCCTCCTTGATTCCCTGAAGGCCCCACGACGGAAGAGGGCTTCATCTCTCCTCTCCACTCCTTAGTTCCCCGAAGGCTCCACGACGGAGAGTCCACCTCCCGTTGGTTCCTTAAAGGCCCCACAGAGGAAGAGTTCACGAAGATGGCCTCATTTCTCCTCTTCACTCCTACATGGTTCCTCGAAGGCCCCACATGGGAAGAGGACATTATCTCGCCACTTTACTCCTCCTTGGTTCCACAAAGGCCCCGCGCTGGAAGAGTGCCCTTCCCCTTGGTTCCTTGAAGGCCCCACAAGGGAAGAGTTCATGGAGGTGGCCTCAGCTCACCTCTCCATGGTTTCTCCTCTTGGTTCCTCTTACGGCCCCAGGAAGGAATTCCACAGAGGTGGCCTCAGCACTCCTAGGTTCCCAAAAGGCCCCTAGTTTTCGAATGGTCCAATTTTTTTGTCCCACGAGTTACCAGGGAAATAGAAGGTCCACTCCAGCAAAGCCCTGAGTACTGGAGTGAGGTCTAAATACTCCGAGATGCGACCTTGTTTCTCGGAGGCACCGTTCGTGACGCTGTTCCCCAGGACATTCAGCCTGAGCACGGTAGCTCACACCTTGGCTTGAGATGGCTATTGCAGGTTTGTGTTTCCACTCCCTGAGCGATGGGTTTGCCACACTCTCTATGCTGAAGGTAACGTTTTAGTTTATTTATGTACATATTGAACTGGCAGAGAAAGGATGAAAGTAGACAGAATGCTGTTGAAATGAGATCCCTGAGGCCTTTGTGCCGTAAAATCATGTATGATCATGTGAGAAATGTAGAGATCCGCAAAAGAATGCAAGGCTGATGTAAGCGTAATGAGTAAGATTAAGAAAGGGACCCTCTGATGGTTTGGGCATGTAGAACGAATGAGCGAAGAAAGTAGTGTTAGAAAAATATACAACGCAAATATGAATGGTAGAAGAAGTCGGGGAAGCCCGAGGAAGACATTGCATGACCAAGTGAATCAGATACTTGAGTCAGGCCATGTCAAGAGTCAGAATAATAAAAGAGTATGTATGAGATGATGTATGAATGTGAATGAGGCAAACATTATGTGTCAAGACCGAGTTGTTTGGCCTGTTATTTGTAGTAACACTAACAGATTCTCCAAACACTTCATCTAAAGATTACTTTTGGGAATAAATAGATTCTTGATCGTTTATCTGGTTTTATTAATACTTCGCGTATACAATATGGACCACATTAGTCGACCTAACTGGGAGGTAGCTAAATTGGTTCTAAAGCGTGTATTACAGACAACACCCACTCTCAGCCCCCCGTCCCTCTGTTGGACAACTTAGGTATTAAGCTACCTGCCATCTAGCGGAATCTACTGACAGTTCTTATCACCGCCATCTATGTCTAAAAGCCGGAAGCTTTTTAGATACACAATAACTACAGTTTAACACGTAGGAATAAAAGGATATATATATAGTAGCTTAAGAACACGTAAATAAAAGGAAAAGAAGGATAAATATAGTAATAAGTATATTAGTATTTAATAAAAAGTACAAATATCGATGGATATCGATTTTAAATAATAATGACCTGTACAGTAAATAAATAGTAATAATAAGTCAATATTAGCAAACCCAATAGAAAATCTGAAAATGAAAAATCAGAAAAAGATATAGTCACATCTAGGACTCAAACCCAGGATCTTCGCCAATTCTCACAATTTGAGGTTTTACTCATTAAGTTAAAAATAAAAAAATATGTTTGTTTATTTCAGCTGAACGTAGAATAATGTCGAATACAAGGTGAGTGCAATATTCTGTCAGCCGTTGAAAAGTATACATCTATAATTAACTTGTATTATTACATAATAGAATACAAGAGATAAAATAAAATAGTAAACATATTTAGTACCTACTTTAGGTAGCCAGCGACCGAGAATCCAAAATTCGGCTAAAGATGTTCTTACAATCGTACAGGGCGGTTCCAATGAGAAAGATTAATTATTCTCCGCACCAGCTTTTTTTAAATTATAACTCGATATCGATTTTATTTCATTAAAAAATTTGCTTTAATTTATACCTAATTCCAAAAATGCTGGAAGGCGTGACGATAAATTCAATAAAATTATGTACAATGTAAAACAAATCTAAATATTTTAATTTGTAAGACCGTAAGTAGATAGACAAAATAGAGAAATTTTTGTCATAAATAATGTTCTGATATTTTTTTAATGATTTTATTCATGAACTAAAATTAAAATTTTGAAACATGCATTTAATAGATAACGTATTGATTTACAATAATGTATGATTACTTGGTATGAAATATGTCTAGTAAAATAAGATTTTTCATTTGAAAATTTAACAAATCTGCCAACGACCTATGGAATAACCTTATTATAATAAAAATATACATTTTTTCTCAAAATTTAAAGCATGCGTTTACTAGATAAAATAACAATCTTTTGTAAATCAATTTATAATTTTTTTGTGGAAAATTTTATTTAAAAATGACATATTTCCGGTTTTCTCTGGTTATACCCTTTTAAATAGAATATAAGATAAAACAAAATAAAATAAAATAGTTAAAAAAATTCAGTAGTTGCATGTGTACTACGGCAGTAAATTCTCTGTCTTTGAGGAGTTCTCTTCTCTTCTGGGCCACGGCCTGGACGGAGTGATTTCCGATCTTCGGTAGTGCTGACTTGTTCCGGCTATTCTGTGAGCATCAAACTGGCGAACCCATGTTACCCTTTTTTCTGCGAACATCTGCGAGGCGCTGCATCGCCAAGGTAGGCCAAACAGTGCCCAACTTGCGTGGTTGTATAATAATCGGGGTGTGTTCATGATGCCTTGTGTGTATCTTATCCAGCTCGCTGGTGTAAAATGCAGTAAGTCTGCAATATTTGCTTCTTCACTGGAGGACTGCACGCATGTTGCTCGAAGGAGCACGTTGGCTCGCACGTTCTGTATTCTTCTTTGGCGTTCTTTATCATTTTTATCATGTAGATCATCGGTGATGACATGCCCCAAATATTTTATTTCCCTGAAGATTTTGATATTGACTCCGCCGAGACATATGGGCGGAATGACGGTAGGACCGGTTTTTGCTTTTTTTTATAAATAACAGCAGTGATGATTTTTTGGCATTGTACAGTGCAAAAATGCAACTTTAAACAGTTCTACCGCTAAATGACAAAATCCCACATCCGACTTAGTTCTTCGGGACCGTCGATTAGAAAGTTTTTTGGGATCTCTACTTACCACATTTTATTATTTATATCAAGTGATAAAAAACACAGTGAAAATAATATTTTTTTACACCAGGGCGATACTGAGAGTATCTTCCACCCTGAAATAAAATTTATTAATTTTATAATTTCCAATAACTTATTTCTTGAAATATGGCAGAATCGCAATCTTTTCAATAGGCCCCGATATAAACAAATAAAAAATTAGATTAAGAATCACGTATGGCCAACAGTACTATGGAGTAGTATCCTTTGAAGTTATAATGCTGTGCACCTCCGTGTGGGATATTCACGACTTGGATGTGTTTCCCGTCAATTGCTAAACTTATTGACAGTAATTTCCCAATTTTCTTTTGTTGGTTTTTTAATGTGTTGATTTTTAATACAGTCCACATTTGTTTTAAAACAAAACGCATTATTTTACTTAAAGTGTCTACGCCAATGCAGTATTTTTCTGTAGATTTTGAACCTGCTAGGCACCTGGAACAGAAAATTTTATTAAATTATTATTACACAGACACTAATTTATTAACTCTGTTATGTTGCTACGACCTCCGTAGTCCAGTGGGTAAGACTCTTGACTCACAATCCGCGGTCGCGGGTTCGAACCCGGCATGCGCAAATAAATTTTATTTAATTAATTTGTGTTATTTCACAATTAATTCATTTAAAATAATATATAGTATATTTGCGGCATGTTCCAGAGTGGAAGATACTATCAGTATCACCCTGGTGTAAGACCACCATTCAGAATTGAAACGTTGCTTGAAAATGGCTTTAGCCGTGTTTGGTGACCAGATCTGAATAGCCAGGTACTTCCCAACCTTCCTCTTCCCCACCTCCTGATCCCCTCCCCACTACCTTCAGCCTCACAACATACCCCAATTGGGGATGCCATAGTCTCACTGGATCCAGACGGGAGCAGTTGAGATTCTTGTGCGGTATTCACTGTAAAAAAAAAAAAAAAAAAAGTTTCAGGAGACAAAATCACATCAAAATGGATTAACATAAAGGACTCCTTTCTGAAATCTTTAAAAACAAAATTGAGAATCAAAGAATCAAAGAATAATTACATACGTGGGGATCAATTTTTATTAAAATGCTGATAAGATGCTAAATTTTATGTTTAATTTAGGTGAGTCGAACTGAAATGATTGTGCAGTGTGAATCGCTACCCTAAGCCCATATCAATATGTAGATAAGTAAGATAATATATTAAATGACTTTCCAAGCCGTCTGATTTCCAGACACTCCTTGCAAGTCACTTTAAACAGGTCTCCCCCAACTTATTCAAAAGAATAAGTCACTAATTTATTCTGTTTTGTAATTTAATTTAAAATTCAGTGATTTCCTCTGGCAGATCAGTAGTGATCCTTATAAAAATATATTAGTTTGGAAGACAGTTCTCTGACGTATCCGATATATTTCTTTAAGGTGAGTTTAAAAAAAATAAATTATTTATTCATTTATATATTTCATGTATATACTAACATCCGTGTAGGTACCACATCAGCACAACCACCTTTCTGCCGAGGTTGACATTTTTCAATCTTAATATATAAAACAAAATCGGGTTAGTTACACTATTTATAACTCGAGATCGGCTGGACCGATGTTGATGATTTTTGATTTGTTGGATAACAGAATAACTATTAAAACATCGCGAAAATTCACGAAAAAGAAAGTTATGAAGAAATTTTTTTTTTTCATACATTTTGTATTGCTCGAATTCTCATATTTTGAAAGAAACGCAGCAATATTGTGATAGGTATAATATTTAACTGTGCGTGAATTCCAAAAATTCCAAAATGTCAAATGTCAATGGGTTGATTGTTTTGCTTTTGTTCTTAATCATATAATGCTGCCCCTCTTTCTTACACACTAAATTTCAATAGTCGAAAATGAGACAAACGGTGAACATAAGTCTCTGCACCCCTCCAAAGGAAAAATACAATAATAATAAATCTCTGAAATGAAAAGCATTTTTTTACGTAAGCTCCATTCAGGACCTATGACATCTTAGGGGATGCTGTGTGGGGGGTCTTTTTAAGGAAGGGTAGGATAGGAAGTTCTGGGAAGGAAAAAGGCATGAGGAGTGGGTAGGCATCTGGAGGTCATCTAGTGTATCCGGGAGTGAATCCATTCCTCCAACTGCGGTGCAAGGTCATTGCCTTGACCGGAATTGACCTTTTACCTTGACCTTTCCAGCCGGACTCTTTCGACCCATTGGTCGAGAGAATCCGGCTGGAAAGGTCAAAAGGCCTCCCTCAACCAGTCTCTCTCTATCCGGCCCGCCACACAGCAGGTGGACAGATGCATCCGCCGCCAATACCTGCACAAAGTCACCCCATGAACCCGGGCACGCCTGCTAAATCACCAAACGTAACGAACCACTTGGGGTGACCTAAAGATATTCAAATACAAAAGAGATATGCTATGGTGTCCGCGCAACTGTCGGCGGACTACGCCCTAATTAGAGTAGTTTGCATACAAAAATAATTTGTTCATTTCGTTGATTTTTTAAAGATGTGCATTGGTATTGGTTAACAATACTATTTGAATACGGAAATATTTCGCTCATTTAGTTTAATGTTCGTTTGGTTTATTTGTTTATTATTCGTCCATTTAGTTTATTTGTTAATTGGTAAACAATATCGGCGACACCCGGAAGAGCAGTCCCACATAGTAAAAACTGCAGATAGCACATCTACTTATATTTCAATATCTTTGGGGTGACCAATGGCAGAGGTGTTGGTTATCCAATAAATCGTTCCCGGGGCGGTGGCACCCGTACCCGCTTCCTTTCAAAAATTCCCGTAAGGAAGTGGAAAAGTAAGAAAATCACAAAAAATATAAATCCGTACGCAACGCCATCTCTGATACTGACAAAAACAAAACACGGACAGTTGGGCATCGATAATTGCTTCATTGTAAAACTTAATTTTATTCAACAGGTATTGATTCTGAGGCGGTACGAAGTTCGTCGGGTCAGCTAGTAATATATAAACCGAACCTAGTTCTACCTGAACCTTTATCAGGGTGATATAAAAACATATATAAGAAGTTCGGACATTTTTCAGTTAAACTTTGGTGACTTTAAGAGGAACGGCTGCTCGGCCTTTTTCATACAAAACCTAAATTTGGATGAGAGGCCAAAATAACTAACCAAAAAGATTTATTTATGTTTTAAATTATAAAACGAAGGCTATAATTAATATTTTAATGATTTTAGACACAATTTTGGCAATTGTTTGCGAGATAATGGTATTAATATAAAAAAATAAATTTTCTCTATTTTCTGTGGAATTATGACGAAATGTTAAATAAAAAAAGGTTTAAATTCATTTTTATGGGCTTAAATTTAAATTACAAATAAATGAGTTATGTTGAAACACAAATTTGTCGCATTTAAATTATAATTTCTACTCCAAAAAAAGGGCATTTTTATGACGTTTTAAATGGGTGAATTATTTTTCATTATTCAGTAGATAGGGAAAAATTATTTTTTTATAATTACAGTCAATTCTCAAAAAAATGCCAAAGTTTTATCTAAAATCACGCAAAATATATTTTTTTAATGGCCATAATATATAGTAATTTGAAACATTTGCTATATTTTTTGTTTAAAAATTTATAATTATTCAGTTTGGTTGGGTATTTTGACATCAAATACAAATTTACGTTTGGAATAAAACGCCGCGTAGTTTTATATATATTCATAACCTAAGGAATAATCGGACACATTCAGAAATATGTCATTTCTATATGTATCGACTCCTTTTTTACAAAAAAACATCTAAACAACATGTTATATCATATATGTTATACACATTTCAAATCATGTAGTAAAATAAATCAATAAATTATCTGGGAAAGCTACTTTTCAGAATTTTAATTTTAGTTAAAATAAAATCATTAAAAAAAAATTGTGCGCTTGCTTAGTGATGAAAATATTTCACGTGTCTATTTATTTACGGTCTTATGAACTAATATATATTTCAGATTTTTTTACACACTCATTTCGCTTAGATATATTTGGAAAATTATAAATACTTCAAAAAATAATTACAAAAATAACATAATTTTAATAATATTATCATCAAACAAAAGCATTTTTATTCCTTGAATAGTAGGTGTGCAATAAAGCAAATTTTCAGTGAAATAAAATCGATATTAAGTTATTATTTAAAAATGCTGGTGCGGGGAATAATCAATTTTTCTCATCGGAACCGCTCTGCAAGGGTACTATCGCAAATTGCAAGACCATCTTTCAAGACGAAATTTGAGTTCTCGGCCGCTAATTAATGGGCCTTAACCCCGCATTCTATTTTTTCGTTTTTGGGAACAGCTCATATAGGTCTCACAGAAATCGTTATATCTCCCTTATCATCATGTTGAAAAATATGATTTTGTTAGAAATAAAAACACCATGCTTCATAAATTTACTTACTTATGCAATTACTTAATTACTTTTTTTATGAAACGAGGCGAAACAAAAAAGTAAGGCGACAATAAAGTTTATAATACATGTGACATTATAATATTTGTGTGTGTTTTTCTTTTTAATTTTTTTTTATGTTTGCATAAATAAAATGTGTATTTAAAAAATAATATGTTCATTTCTAATAATCATATTTGAAAGCGAAATCACGTATCTTAAACAATTTTTAGTTTTCCGATACATTAAAAATATTTGATTTATTTAGATTTTATTGCAAAGCGGATATTATCTGACCTCCTGACAGAATATGCCCGAGGCCTGGGAATTAAGATTGGACTATTTTTTCAACGTTTCTTTTAGCTGTGTCTCTACTGATGAAATAAATGTTTTGTTATAAATTAACTAAATAACTTTCTAACTAACCATCACGCCGTTTGCCGTAGGGGTAGGCAGAGAGGACAGACCGCCAAACAACTCGGTCTTGGCAAACACTCTTTGCCTCACTCACATTCATACATCATCTCATACGTACTCTTCTATTATTCTGACTTTTGACGTGGCCTGACTCAAGTATCTGATTCACTTGATCGTGCCATGTCTTCATCGGGCGTCCCCGACTTCTCCTACCATTCACATTTGCGTCATATATTCTTCTTACACTACTTTCTTCGTCCATTCGCTCTACATGCCCAAACCATCTGAAGGTCCCTTTTTTAATCTTACTCATTAGCTTGCATCAGCCTTACGTACTTTGCGGATATCCACATTTCTCACATGATCATACATGGTTTTACCACACATACGCCTCAGGGATCTCATTTCAACAGCATTCGGTTTACTTTCATCCTTCCTCTGCCAGTTCCATGCCTCACTGCCATACATCAGGGTAGGTACCAAGACTCCATTGTGGACTGCTAGCTTCGCTTCTTTTGACATTTTTTTATTAGCACCAACCGCATTTAGTCCTCCATTAATGGAGTTACCAGCATTCACCCTTCTTTCAATATCCCTGTCAGCCTTCCCATCTCTCATAAACACACTACCCAGACAAAACTCACAAACTCATCCACCTGCTCCATTCATAGCTATATTGCATACTGTTTTCGTACTCTCTCTTTCAAACACCATGACCTTAGACTTACAAATGTAATTGGATTCGCTGTTTCTCACAATAAACAAATAAATACACAAGACAGCTGATCCCACTGAAGAAATAAGTGGATAGAAGTGTGTTGTGAGCGTGTCAATATGCCCGAAGTATGCCCAAATTGTCCTCGGTTGAAATTGATCAAAAGTTTACGAGTACAAATTTTTTCACGAACAGATTTTCAAATTCATTGTCTTATCAAGGTCTTGTCTTATAAAATTTGATAATTACAGTTTTCTGTGAAAGGTGTTAAGATAATATTTTTCTTTTGAAATGGGTATAAATAACACTTCTTAGAAATGGGCATAGATAACATTTTTCTTTGAAACGAATATAGATAACACTTTTCTTTGAAACAGATACAGATCACCTTTCTTTGAAATGGGTAGGTATTGATAACAAAATACTTCTTTTACCACCTTTGCGGACACTAGATGATTGTGACAGCCCTGGATAGTAACAAATTATTTGATAATTATAATTAATCAAAAATATAAATTAAAAAAACGATGAAAATCTCTCCAAAAGACATGATTGTGGAAAGACAAAAGACTTTTTATTTTTATAATCTACTAGCTGATCTGACAGACGTTGTCCTGTCTTAGGTATCAATACTCAATTCGAACTAGAATAAGTAATAATAAAAAAAAAATTATTTCAAAAACGTATAATGGTCTTTATTCCAGAACGTGGGGAGGTGAGTGCAATTCCACACAACCTATATAGAGTGCAAGTACATACATAAAACACAAAAATATTTATAAAATATGGTAATAAGAAGAAAGAAAAAAAAATACATATAAATAAAAATAAAATAAAATAAAAAGTAGTAGGCATCATTAGATAAAAGTTATTCATAAAAAATAAAAAATAAACTTTAATTGGGCTCGTATTAGTCCATCGGATCTGGGATTATGGGAGCCAGTGTCTTTCTCCAATGTTCTTCTAAGCTCGAACCTGAAGTCAAACGGGATTCTATTATGAGAATATTTCTGGAGTGGTTTATCCTTCCCCTCAGTCCTGCAATCCTGGTTCTTGATAGAGCTTTAAATCCTGGAACTCGCCCTTCTGTAAACATTGAGGAGGCACTGCAGTGCCTGGGGAGTGCAAACATCAGACCGTAAGCATCGTTATATTGCACCCGAAGCCTTTCCATGGTTCTTTTTTTTAAGGTTGCCCAAAGCTCGCATGTGTACAGGGTGATGCAAAAGGCTAAGAAGAGCGTCATTTTTACCTGTGGACTGCATAGCCGAAATCTTCTACTGAGCATGTTGCATTTTATGCTCAGTACGCGCCTCTGCCTGTCAATATATTCGTCATCTGTTAATTTATTGTTGATGATATGTCCTAGATATTTGGTAGATTCTACTGTTTTTAGGAGTTCGCCGTTCAAAAAGGTGGGGGGAATATTTTTTGGGCCTTCCCCATGTTTTATGACCAACAGTGCTGTATTTTTCGCATTGATCATGTTGGTTTCGTGTGCGAATTCTTCACAGATCTTCAGGAGGATTCGTAATCCCCTTATTGACGGGGCCATCAGAACCATATCATCTGCGTAGCTCATGTTGTTGATACATTGACCTCCGATGTGGCAGCCCACTCCAGCATTGTTTAGCCTATTGGTTAGTTCATCCATGTGTATGTTAAACAGTACTGGGGACATACAACCTCCCTGTCTGACCCCGCTTTTCAGGAAATAAGGTTCTGAAAATCCATCTTTCCACTTTACAAGATTTTCCTGTTGACAGTGCCAAGTTGTTGTGCGCACGCCCGCGAAGGTTATAGGCTATATATAATGGTAAGCTCTAGCATTATGAAATTTGTAGAAATGAAAATGTGTGTATTTCATATATTTTAGCGACAGGAAGGGAAGGAAGGAGGCGAATGGTAATGAAGGGGGTTGGGTTCACGGAAGGGGGACGAGGGAGGGGTAAGGCGGGGAAAGTGGAAGGGGAACGCGGGAGAGGATGGGGTCGCAGGGGGGGATCGCGGACGCACGGGAAAGGAGAAAAGCAAAGGGAAGGAAGAATTTTTTTTATTGAAATGGAAGTGCAACGCATGCCGGGTACCAGCTGGTATGATATATTTTCTGTATCACAATGTATTTTGCTATAGGAAACAGGCATAATAAAGAATTCTGAAAATCTCGTTCATTCTTCTTCCTTGTGCTGTCCCAACTCATTGCCTAGGTAGACTGTTGGGGTCGGCTCTTCTCGTTATCAGGTTGTAGTTTCTTCTGTTCTGAGAATCGCCTTCACCGAGGCCGGTTCTCTGAAATATTTTGAAGCATTGAGTCACCCAGGAGTTCTTTGGTCTTCCTCTGGATGACTGTCGATGAAGCTCCATAGACATTGCCTGCTTCACTGTGTCGTCTGATGGTCTCCGTTTTATGTGCCCATACCATCTCAACTGTCGTTCCTCCAGCTTACCGTTTATGTCTGTGACACCCAGGCTACCACGAATGCGTGAACTTTAAATCTTATCTTTAGTGATACTCCTGCCGACCATCTAAGCACGTGCATTTCTGCTGTTTCGAGTTGCCTAGAGTAGGAGTTGTACATAGTCCAGCATTCGGAGCCATACATTATCGCGGGTCTTACAATAGTCTGGTATATCTTTCCTTTAAGTTTTATAGGCATTTTGGAGTCACACAATATTCCTGTTACGGATCTGAATTTAATCCATCCCACACCTATTCTATGGATGACATCCGCTGCACATAATCCGTCTCTATGGATTAGTGAGCCCAGATACTTAAATGAATCACAGTTGGCTAATGTTACTCCATCCAGTTGCATCGAAGGAGTTACAGCATTTGTGTCTTCAAATGGCAAATAGAGTCTTTTTCCTGCTAATTTTTAGGCCATTATCCTCCAGGATCTTTCTTTCTTTCCAGGCTATTCTGTAAGTCACAATGATTTTATCTGCTATCAGTACTACACCATCTGCAAAAAGCCTGGTCTTGAGAATACTGTTGTTCATTTCTTGATTCGTTAGATAATTCATGACCATTATAAAAATCTCGTTCATTAAAATAGATTAATTTATAAACATTGTAAAGTCTAACATTATTTACTATTTGAGAAAAATACGTACATACCTGACAAACAGAAAACATTCCCTTTTGAAGTTGATTAAAATGGATGTGAGAAACACGCTTTATGCAAGCAATGCGTACACAATTTGGGGAGCGGGTTTGGGTAACTCCGCCCGGGCACCATTCATTGGATATAGGGATTGCAATCCCACAGCTCATTCAATCCCGCAGGATTGATATGCGGGATTACTCAATCCCGCGCGGGATCTTTGAAATTATATTATAAAATCAAATTCAAACTACAGATTTTTATGTAAAAATCAACTTTTATTAGTACGTTTTGTTTAATTTTACCCTTACTCCTAACAAAAGTTTTATATTTTTAATTCAGTCTTATTCATATAATGACTAATAATCAAATCACAACTTTCTCTTAGGTGCTATTACATACTATGATATCAACCTATGGTGATAACTTTTGAAAATACTCTCTTAAGAAGCAAATGGCATTTATTGTATCTGCTGTATAGCCTGCTTCTGAGTGAACTACAAATATATCCTGATGCTGAAAATGCTCTCTTGTCTTCTATGCCAGTAGGCTGAACCGTCAGGATATATTCACGAGCGTCAGGTACTCTCCTCTGATACCATCGGACTCAAAGAACGTCATTTCTTTCTTAAAATTTTTCTTAAAGTCCTTTTGCTTGTTGTCTTTGCTTTTTCTTAAATATTTCTTTTTTCTTGTTGAAGCTGTTGCTGTGCTGAACGGCAACGTCGCGCTTGTGCTACTCTCGATTTACGCGAAAGTTTTAGCGCCAAACTGGCTTCGTGTAAACTTAGCTGAATGGACATCTGAAATTAATATTTTGTAGTAAGGATGGGGTTAACAATGAAGTTACGAATAATCTTACAGAGCATTAAAAGGTCTCTAATATATCGGCGTTGATCAAGAGATTTAAGGAGTATGGGGACATAGTTTTCATCATTTCGCATGCGATAAGAAACATGTTTCATAAACTTTTTCTGAACTCTTTCTAGATTTGCTTTGTATGTAGAGCAATGAGGGTTCCACACTGTAGAAGCATACCCCATGTGACTTCTGACGTGTAAACACATCTTTACATTTATTTTTATTTATTCGCACTCGATCAGCTGATCTATTTAAGATTTGAAATGTGAAGGGTGCTGAAATGTACATTACTCAAAAAAGCATCGATTGAAGATTACACTGGACAATTTTCGTAACATTTTTTTTTCTAATTAGAATTGCTTTGTAAAAACTTTATTAGGAATTTTTCATAGATTATCATGAATAACCACCTCCGAAAGAGCTTCGAATGTGTTATATTTTACAAGCTACCTATTTGAATAAATATGTATTGTAATATTTAAATAAATGAAGACAATATAAGCGAAACTCAATCGAAAATTTCGAAACAGAAAAATCAGAAAAACATATTGACACCTCTGGGACTCGAACCCAGGACCTCTTGCTTTCCGGGCAAATGCGCTAACCACTGCGCCACGGTGTCGATATGAAATTCGGTCATGTTTAACTGTATCATACTTCGACTAAGAACCACCTACATTATCTTCATTTTCTTTAACGCATATATTATTGGCAACTATCTTTATGTATGATTGCAAGATTCAAACCCGAACTAAATGCTCTCTAGATAGTGTCTGGATAAATCTTTATCCATTTTATTTAATATGCGACATCTATTGACTTTTCTGCTTAAGTCTAGGATGAATATTTTATTTTTTATTTTAACTTTATGAGTAAAACCTCAAATTGTAATATTTAAATAAATGAAGACAATATAAGCGAAACTCAATCGAAAATTTGGAAACAGAAAAATCAGAAGTGGTTAGCGCGTTTGCCCGGAAAGCAAGAGGTCCTGGGTTCGAGTCCCAGAGGTGTCAATATGTTTTTCTGATTTTTCTGTTTCCAAATTTTCGATTGAGTTTCGCTTATATTGTCTTCATTTATTTAAATATTACAATTTGAGGTTTTACTCATAAAGTTAAAATAAAAAATAAAATATGTATTGTTTTGAAATTTCGTTAAAGAAAGACCAAATAATACTCTCCAAACATTTCTAAAATAATATAATAAGTGTCAAGGTGACATTGTATTTAATTACGTTTGAACAAGTTTCTTAAAAATATTTTTTATGATAAACAGCGTACTTATCAGTGCAATATCTACGAGATAAATTACCATTTCTAGAGAAAATGATTACACTATCTCCAATTTGTGCATTTTGCAATGTTGTTTAATGTGATAACATGCATGTTTTCGATAATGACGACATGATGCATTTAAAAATAATATATATATATATATATTTTTTTTAAGTATGTTTATTCAGTTTTTTTTATTTTTACAATATTTCTGTTACAAAAATCTTACAAAACTGATCAATCAGTTTGATTGTAAGAAATCTCTCATTTTTCCCATTTACTTAATACTAATATACTTTTAGGTTTTACATAGTAATTACTAAGCATAATACTTAATTTAAAAATATTACACAGCAAAAAGTATATTACTTAATATTAATTTCTAATTATTATAAACTACTAATTATTACGATGTTTATGAATACAGTGTATGATAGTAATTTCCAAGTATTTAATCAATATTCGATCTAGGTATACAATATTATTTGGTTTCATGTTCTATTGAGATAGAATGATTTAACTTTTTTTTTGATTTTTGAATAAGATGTCTCATTTTTAATATTTTCAGGTAATGCGTTAAATATTTCTGGAATTTTATGACTCTTTGTTCTATCACCGTATACATTATGAGATTTATCAATAATAAACATCAGTGCTTCTCTATTATTATTTCTTCTATAAAAAATTGTATTTGGTTAAAGATAGCTCTTTCAATAATTTTATCAATACACGAGAGAATCGCTATTGGTCGATAGTTTGTGAAATCTTTGTGGTTTCCTGATTTATATATAGGTCTGATGATGGATGTTTTAAGTTCGTCAGGCATGATACTTTTACTTACACAAAGGTTGATTAATTTAGTCAGTATTGGGATTATATTATCAGCAATTAACTTCAGGTCTTTAATTCTTATTTGGTCATTGCCTTCTGATTTTTTAACATCCATATCATTAATTATTTTTTTAACATCTTTTTGTGATACAGGTCTAAATCTCATTGACATAATAGCAGGAGTTGTATACGTGTTACGATCTAGGAATTTTGTAGTACAATTATGTCTTATGTCTTTTATTTCATTTACAAATGTTGTAGCAAATTTATCGCATAAAAATTTTGTGTCTCCTTGACTTCCCATATGTTGAAGGATCATTTTATCTAGATTATGTTTAGGTTTTCCTATTAGATTATTTATTTCGTCCCAGAGTTTCCTCGGATTGCTGTTTAAGCTAGTTATTACGTTTTTATGGAATGTGTTCTTAGTAGAATTAATATGTTTGTTTGTTTTGTTTCTATACTGCGTATATTCTAAACGAAACACCGGGTTATTTGGGCTATTCTTGCATTTTCGGTACAGATAATCTCTTTTTTTAATCATGTTTTTAATTTCTTCCGTAACCCATGGATTGCTGTGCCTAAGATTATTTTCAAATGATTTTTCTTTTTTCGAGGACGCATAGATATTATCAAAAATATTTTTAAAATTATGTACAGTTCTGAGGGACATTCAGTTTGAAATAATTTTCCCCAATTTACTAGTTTTAATTTAGAATATACCAATTTATTATCAATAATTTCTCTTTTTTTATTTAAATCCTTTGTAATTACCTCTTTCCCTATTGCAACTCCTGTTATATAATGGTCAGATATTTTGTTAGTCACAATACATGAAAATACAGTGTTATTACGGTTACGAATTGCCATATGGTCAATACATGAATAAACATTTTTTCCATTCAAAATTTCATCCCGGGTCACATCTAATATTACATTTTCTAAGCCATTTTCACTGAGTAGATTTTGGTATTCTGTAATTACACTATTTTTGGAATCCAATAAATTCAAGTTAATATCACCACAATACAAGTAGTTTGAATCAGATTAGGTCAATTGTAATATTTGTTTCATATCCTTCATTATATATTCTTGTTGCTGCTCGGCGGACGATATACTGCAAGAATATTTATAATATCTTGATAAACGCTGGTGATTTCTCCACATATAGTCTCGCAGCTTTTAAAATAAATGTTTGTTTTCTTAAAAGTATGATGGTTTTTTAAGTACATGATTAATCCCCCTCCTCTTCTATTCTCTGGAGTATTTGAGATCGATGTGAAGTTTGGTATATTGAACATAGGTAGTATTTCGTTTTTAGTATTTATTTCCGTTAGAAAAATTACGTCTATAAACTGCAGAACGTCATTTATTTGTGCAATAAAAGAATTAAAATTCTTTTTCAATGATCTTATATTTAGGTGGATAGCCACAAACCTCATTTTGATGTTTTTATCGTTAATCCAGTGATCCAAATTGTAGCACTTGATAAATTTGTGAGTTTGAAATGGTGTAGAATCTTCCATGACATAGATTATGTAACTGATAAAATAAGTGTTCCGAGTCAAAAGGTATTTTGATTTTATTTCTTTATTTCTTTGTTTATATCACTCTCATTTTTTATATGGATAATTTTCCCATCACCTTCACTCCTTATCAATATTTTCGCATTTTGTACCCAAATGTATTTAAATTTTGTTTTCATTTTTTGTTTTGTAATGTATAGGAGTTCTTTTTTTTCTTTTGTGAGATTTTCATTGATATAAATTCGGTCGTTGTTTCCATTCTTGTAAATGTCATTATTAGTTAGTATGATTTTTTTTTTTGTAACCATTCGTCTCAATAAGTTTGACGTATGAACTTCACGATTACGTTAGCCGGCTTGGAGTCCTTTCTATTAGGAAGTCTCCAAACCTTCTCAATATTTTCGCAATTTGTGTTTAGCTTTTCTGCAATTGTCTTTATGGTTATTCCAATATTTTCATCTTTTTTCATTTCTAGACCAAACAGTTCAATATTACAGTTTTTTTCAATTTGTTCAATTTCTTGAATCCTGTATTCTAATGCTCTATTTCATTTTTCAAGGTATGTGTTTTTGTTTATAACTTCATTAAGTTTATTTTCGTTTTCTTTTAGTTTTTTTTCCCAATTCTAAGTGTAGCGATATCAGTTCGTCATATTTGTTGGATAGAAACTCAGTAGATTGTGTGAGAGTCTCCATATCTTTTTTCATGACTTACATTATGCTTATTTTATTATTTATTTCATTCAGAATTTGTTTCATTTCTGGGATAGTTTCTAGGTTCGGGCCTTGTGACCCGCTGCCTCCGGCCGTTGCGTTGTCCGTGTTCGCATTTATTGTTCGCTGTGTTCCGCAGCTTGTACAAATAAATTCATTACCCACGTTAATGGAGGGATTTGTACATAGTTTGTGGAAGGATCCATTACAGTCGATGCATTTGATTAATTCACTGTCTTTAGCGACATATTTTTTACACTTTTTACACTGCACCATTTTAAAGTAGTTTGAGCGTTTTTCGTTAGTTTTAAATTCACTTTTACAATTTATTAATCGCACAATGATTTACACCGTTCGTGTTCGCTGAGACACGCGTACAGTATGTTCGCTGAGAGACGTGTATATATACGTAGGTATAAGGTACCATAATATTAAATCTTCACATGTAGCAAACACTTTGTGGGAATACATAATTACAATAAACACAATTAAATAACTTTGTTTCAGGACGAACCGAAACCGGTTGGATAAAGAAATAATAAAGTGGAATTGAAACAAAGTTATTTAATTGTGTTTATTACCATAATATTATTAACCCACTGATATGTAAAATACCAAAGAAAAGAGAATAACAATAAATGATCTCTCTATCTGTATTCTATGGGATTAAAAAAAATTTCTTCTTCATGCTTTTGAAAAATTATTTTATCAACCTCAAAAAAATAATGTTAAAATGTATTTAATCTCTGTATTGAAGTGAAAACTTCTTTATCACCGTTGTGATTTGAAATTCGATGAAATGAAAAAAAGCGACACTAAAAAGAGACAAACACATGTTTCACCTCTACCGCATTTGAATTGCACACTCTATTTTTTTTTATTCTATAATAAGTATGAAAAGTTATTAATTTATTATTGACTACAAATATTTTAATACCCGTTTTTAACATAATAAACGTTTCAGTACATATTATGTTCGTAAAAAAGAACAAAATGTAATATACATTGTGTCCCAAAAGTCAACGTCATCAGTACTGATAAGCCAACTTATGACTATGTATGTCAAAGAACGACCATAATAAAAATTGTAAGTTTTTAACCCGTCTAATCACAGGAGACCCAAGTTGTCCCAAAACATCATATGCCGTTATAATAACAGGAGACCCAGATTGTCCCAGAGCGAACGTGCATTATTAAAAGTTAGATATCTCTCTTCCTGTCATGCGAATATTTGTGATTTCTTTTATGTTAGAAACGGAATGAAATAATACTTCTCATTGTCTTAGAATTATATGAGCTAGGATGTTCAGATATTTTACAAACCCGATCAAAAATGATGGTTTAATTTTGCGCCAATTTGTGACGTATCACACATTTAATTTTAAAATAAAATTGTATGAAAGTGATAAAAAGTGAGGTGACAGTTTTATTAAAAATTTTGTTTAGAAAAGGAATCTGTATTTAAAAATTTTGGATTTATTCTATTTTAATTACGTTAATTCAAATATTCGCAGGTATGCATTTTTTAGCCAATTTATATTTCCAATATTAAAATTTTAATATTTAAAAACAAAAATGTTGATTTCTAATAAACACATCGGAAAGATTATTTTATCTAGATTTTAGAACAATTTTTGTTTTTGCAAAAGCGTTTAAAAAAAAACAATATATAGGAACATTTAAAATGCATGGGATGAACCAGGAATTTGAACCAGGACAGGCAAAAGTTGACAGAAAATTATTTTCTTATTATTCGAAGGGTTAAGATTGGCAATTTTACAATTTTCGTGAAACATCATTTCACCATCTTTTGGAGTGAATTTCTCAGAATTATAAATATATCTCCAATAGTAACGATTTTTGAAGTAAAACTTCTTTATGCACGCTTGACTTGGGGAGTAAGCTGGTGAATGCGTGACGAGAGGGTTATGAAAAGTGTGATTGGGCGAGGCGAACGGTCGGGCGAGGCGAACGGAAGTTGAGAGGGAGATATAAGTTATTGATGTTTTACTTCAGTCGTGTGGTCTAAAGCACACTCATTTTTTTACTCAAGATATTTTTGATATTCTGGTCTGTCGTGCGTTCTACTTTTCTTCCGTACTTTCTTTAGCATAAAATACATATCTCAATTGAAGATATCATACACTCATCAGTTCCAGAAAGTGGAATTCACAAAAAAAAAATTGTTTTTTAGTGTATATTTGATCGTTTTTCATCATCACTTTCAGTAATTTTTTTAATAAATTTCTCGTTATATTTCAGTGACAAAAGCTGAGGAAAGGATCAAAAAGACAAAAGGCGCCATGGAAGTATTTGAAAACTGGATCAACGAACGTGAAGGAGATATAGACAAGGAAAAGGGTTCTCCGCCAGACGAGGCGCAAGAATTGGGATTCAAGGATGCGGAGAAAACCACAGACTTGGACAACAACTTGGAAGGAAGAGACTCCGTTGATCAGAAATGGTCTCTTTGGAGATTGATTGGCAATGCAAAGAAGGTTTTTAATGGTAAGTTCTTTCTAACTACCTAATATGTTTTATTTAGGTATTTTTACAAGTGGTTCGCAATGATCTCTTCCAACGGAAGCAATCTTCCCAACAAGCGAGCCATTGTTGTATGCTCAGTAAAATTTTAAATGACCAGACGAGCTACTCCGTATTTTTTGTGAGAATGAGATCGATATTGCGCGAGACCTCCTGTCAGATTCGTGTCATTTTCAATGGCTGTTATTTGCTTTTTCTACGGGCCGATGTCAGAATTTCAGCTGTGAGCTGTCACGTATGTTGGTTTATGTCGTTTTAAACATACATTCCTGCAAGTGTGCATCTGACAACTGATCTCGCCCGATATCTATCTTCACCGACATAGATCTCGGGCGAGATCGCTTGTCAGATTTGTGGGATTTTATATCGCTGTTAAATGAATAAATAAGCATGCACACTTGCAGGAATGTGTGTTTAAAACGACATAAACCAACATACGTGACAGCTCACAGCTGAAATTCTGACATCGGCCCGTAGAAAAAGCAAATAACAGCCATTGAAAATGACACGAATCTGACAGGAGGTCTCGCGCAATATCGATCTCGTTCTCACAAAAAATACGGAATAGCTCGTCAGCACAGGAACGAGAGCTCCATCAAAGTTTTTTTTTTTACATTAGCTTCACCCAGGAGGTCTTGAGGAAAAAATCTCGCAGTGCCTATATCATCTTTTGGGATGGTGTGTGGTGGGTATGAAAAGGAAAGAGGGAGAAGTTCTGGGAAGGAATATGGCATCAGGGGTGGGTAGGAAATCAATGTGTCCAGGAATGACGAATGTGTGAATCCCACTGCGGTGCAAGGTGATGAGTCGAGAGAATCCGGCTAGAGAGGTCAAAAGATCTCCCTCAACCAATCTCCGCAAATAGACTCGTTGTCGATGATAATACATTCAATCATGTTTTGGTGGCACGTATTTTTCTGAAATTGGATGATATCATATTTTAAAATTTACAGCCGTTCTTCTTCTTAAGTCGGTTCCTCATTGTTGAGAATCGTGACCCCTATTGAAATTGGCATGGTGGACAAGCCTCCTCCACTCTTCGCGGTTCTGTTCTGAGAGGGCCGTGGACACCGAACGCCAGTGTAGTTGCTTCTATAAACAAAATTAATCAAATTTTTTAATGGCCTGTATTTTATATTAAAAAACAAAAATAAAATAACGTAACTCACATCCGTGCTAACTATTTGCTATACCTTTTTTGATTAAAACACAAAAAAAGAAAAGGTTGAGTATTTGATCTCAAATCCAGAACTAAGGTTGAGGAAAAGGGCCGCAATGTCGTTCAATAAAATGACGAATTTCTATGGCTACTACTGATTTTTAGTATCCCCATGATTATTGGAACCTACGAGTATAATGTAGATGGTGTCACTAAAGCTCACCTTCTTATTAAATTCGTCCTTTTTAAATATTCTCCATTAAAATATGACAAACTAAAATAATTTAAACACCATTAAACCTCAAAATCTAAAATTGTTAAATAGATTATGAAAATTCGTCTTTGCAAATTTTGAAACCTTAGAACATGGTAAGGCGATGTTAGAACCCTGTCCAACCAAAGTGACTACGAAATAAAACCATAAACTTTTTTTTGTTATTTGTTTTTGGGGTGTTATGTCGTGTTGCGCTACCTCCTCCTTTTGCCAACGTTTCGGAGAGCGTTACAGTGTCCATCATCAGGGCAGATGTGTAATTGTTATTTTTTTTAAATTCACTAGATTCTTATATTTCTTGAAGAGATAAATCATTTAAAATTACTGAATTTAAAGTTAATGTTCTTTATAAATAGAACGGCATCATTTGCCCCTTACAATTTTTACCTCATGTGGATATTTAAAAATGTTACCTGGCTATTATAGACTTAAAGGCCTTGTGTTTCATCGGTAAGGAAAAATTGTTATCTAAAAACCCTACTAAAATTGCATGTTTCGTCCAGACTCAACATCAATCCTCATCATCAGAGCAGCGATCGACGGTCATATATACATACGTGTCTGTTTGTGTTATGTTGGGAGTGGGAAGGAGGCGGTCATGTCCTTTTAATTTGGAGCTCTTCCGCATTTGCCTTCGGGAATGAGGAAACCATGAAAAACCTCATCCGGGAAGAAACAGCCGACAGTCAACATGAAACTGGGCGGCCTTCAGTGATTTCAGTACATGAAATCCTGCTTTGTGTGGTGTGGGGTGTATGTGTCTGTTTTTATGTGAAATATATACTTTATGGGAATTTTAGAATAAACGTACATAAACATACATGTTATACAATATTATCTAGATATATAAGTAGATATATAAACATAAGTTACATGGGGGGCGTCTGGTGGTTAAGAATACCTACTGCTCGCTCAGTCGGCCGCGTCTGAATCTGGTTCATACCAGATGTGGTTCAGTACTATTCTGATGGACCTTTAGGTAGTCTGTGTATATATATGAAAGTAAAGTCAATAGGTGCATTGTATTGACCGATTTCCTTGATAAGTCTATTTTTACTGTGTCTCAGAGATTTGTAAAATCGGTCCGTCAGTCGGTGAGTGTATTCAAATAAAATTGGAATGTCTTCTCTTGCATGCAGTCTTTTCAAATTCGTTCTGATTCTAGCGTTGTATGCAATTTTAATGCAGAGATTTTGTAGCGTCTGTAGTTTCGAATGGTCGGAGTGAGAAATACTACTCCACACGGGAATAGCATATGTCAGCACCGGTCGAATGAGCGAATAGTAGATCAGGAGCTTGGTTCTGGGAAGTAGCGGACTTCTTCTGTTGAAGATGGGCTTCATCGCGCCGACTGCCTTTCTGGCTCTTGCGTGCATAGTGCCTATGTGAGATTTCCAGTTGAGACTCGAGTCCATTGTCAGACCCAGGTATACGACTTCATCTTTCCATTCTAGGACGTGCCCTCCCATTTCGATGTTGACGTCTGGTGTTCTTCTTTTACGTTTCCTTGTGTACATTATGACTTCGGTCTTCGCCTCATGAGTTTGAGTCCCCATTGCTTGTAGTACCTTACGAGAGCGTCGAGCGCTCTCTATAGGTATATGGCCGCCATGTCTGCTTTCAGCAAGGAAACGTAAAGTTTGACGTCGTCAGCGTATATAGTTAGCTTGCATCTCTCGTCACGAGGGATGTGGTGTGTGAAAATGTTGAAAAGATGAGGTCCCAGTAGACTTCCTTGTGGCACGCCTTTTGGAATCTCACGTAGTGACGACAGCTCGTTCCTGATGAAAACTCGGAAGGATCTGTCCTTCAGGTATTCTTGAATCACTCTCGTTAGGTATACGGGTGTGTTTGTTGTGTGCAACTGTGCAGCAGCCCTTTTATCCAAACGGTGTCAAATGCCTTCTCCAAGTCTAGCAGTGCAGTGGCGATATAGCAATGTTCGTTAAATCTTCTGGCGATGAATTCTGCTACTCTGTTGATGGGTAGTGGAATGCCTCTTTCTGAATCCGAACTGCTCGTCTGGCAAAATGTTGTTTTCTTCATGGTGTGGAAGCAGCCTGTTGAGTATAACCTGTTCAAATACCTTGCTCAGCGTGAAAAGTAGACTGATCGGCCGATAGTTATATCAGAACACTTTCGTGCTTGTAAGCTTAGCCACCCTGACAAATCGGCAATCGCCGAGCACTTAATCGAAACCGGCTATTACTTTGGATTTGTTCCTGAAGTCCTGGGAAGATCCAAAACCCATAGAGCACGCCTGATTACGGAGGCTCAATAGTTCTTGGTATCCGGTAATTGACGGCCACACCAAAGTTAAATGCAAAAAACCATTGTGAAGTATTCTGTAATACCAGCTCGTAGTGGAGTGGAGCTGGCGACCCGGTATCGCTTCTATGTACATAAGCACACATTTCACCACTAACAATTACACATCTGCCCTGATGATGGACACTGTAATGCTGTCCGAAACATTGGCTAAAGGAGGAGGTAGCGCAACACGGCATAACACCCCAGAAACAAATAACAAAAATACTTTTGGCCGTGAAAATCTAAAATCATATCAAAACCATCAACTGTCAAATATAAACAAAATATAGAGTGTAAGGGAAGTCAGAACTCAGAATCTCAGCCATGTTTTAACACGACACAGTGTAGAAAAGGACCTCTCTATGTTACTTGTAGTGCAAGGTTGTGCCAAGGAAATGTTCACCTCCTTTAACACTTCAGTAAAATCTAGTTTTTCGAGATCTTCTCTGGTCATACCCTTATTCTGCCATTTTTATACCATGGTTCGGCTTCTTGATTAAAATTAAGTAAATCGTAGTATAGGCAAAAACTTTGTGCTTTTTCTTTAAAATCAATTAACGACATATTCAACATTGTACTGGGATGTAGCGACATTAATCCGAAAGCAGGCAAATTTTGGTCATTAAAACGCTGCTCCAATGCAGATATTAACCCATTAGCCACAGAATTAACGTGCTAAAAAATTGGCCTTCACCACTGAATTAATTTTGTACCAAAAATTGAAAACCTGCATTGGTGTACTAAATCTATTGTTACTTTTGAACCATATATTTAAATGAATTAATTTTTAAAAAATTGTTTACATATAGGATTAAGGTAAAGAAAAATATTAAAATAAACCTTTAAAAAACATTAAATTATATGTAAATAATGATACAAATATAACCTCCTCTTATTTTCGTAATTGTTTTTTCAAATTTTTATTCGTAAAGTTACAAAAAAATATAATATCCATAAATCGAACATTAATATTTTTTGTTTTTTTACATTCATGTATACTAATAACTAATAAAATAATTAGGTATGTTAGTCCTCAAACAATCAGGGATGTGCAGGGTCACTGCCAAAAGCCTAGAACCACTCGCAATTTTGAAGAAATTAAATGGCGGCTGGCTGCATACAAAACTTGGAACACAAATATCGGGGAAAAAACATAAGAAAAATATTATTGCCAATTCTACGAAATGAATTATTTATTACTTACGGAGCGTTCGGTAATTAAAATTTTATTAAAAAATGTCACTGTCGTGCTCGGTTTCGGTTTTTTGGTGAACCTACTCTAGCCCGTCAGCGCGCCGGGGTTTGTGGTTAAGTACCTGAGTTGCACACCCGGCAGGATGCCGGGGTTTGTGGCCAATGGGTTAAGCCTCGATGACACACGGCGAGTTACAAGCTACTATCTACTAAGTTTTAAAAGCGGGTAAATTGGCGAGTGAGATTGTCATGATGACACACAAAACTGTCCACTCGCTCAAAAGCGTAGGAAACTGAGGTCGCTTTTAGCGCCAGTAACAAGAATAACGACGCCTGCGTGAACTAATTCTTCAGATTTTTGACAGTCGAAATCAGCTGTTTATCGGAAGCCATGTTGGAAACGTAAATAAACCAATCACAAGCAAGCGGAGCAAGCGTGTAGGCGAGTAAAGTTGACGACCTTTCAACTTTTTTTCGTAGATTGTCAACAATCTGCTAGTTGCTGCTAGTTAGCAAGTGACACGATGACACTGGACGAGTTTACTAACAGATAGTGAATTTCCCAGATAGTAGCTTGTAAACTAGCCCTGTGTCATCGACGCTTTAGAGAACCTACATAAGGAATGATAATCGATCGCTTCCAAAAATCGCATGGAGTCTCAGCAAGGTAATAAGACCGATGTTGTTGGCAAGATACAATGCGTGGGATTTGTATATCAGTTCCAAAGACCGCTGCAGTTCTAATTGAAATATCTAAAATATTTTGGCTCTCTATGTCTACGTTGCTTCGATGATCATTTATAACAGAAATTATACCTTTAATATGACTCATACATGCGTACTTATCAATAGTTTCCGATTGTAAAGCATTGGCAATAGGTTCCAATATGCCAACGAAAACTGATTTAATAACAGCGTAACGTAACTGATAGGCACGTTTTCTTGATGCTTCATTTGTCATGATCAACTAAAAAGGTAATAATAAAAATTAAATTGATTCTCACAGACAATAGGCTACCGACGTAATATTACTTTACGGTTTGTGAGCATTCCTGCACCTTCTAGGGGGGGGGGCAGCTGCCCCCCCTGCCCGTACCTCGCTACGCCCTTGCACATATCTACAAAAATACAACGCAGATGGTTCTGAAAATTAATTTTGGTATGGAAATGAGCTAAAAAAATGCTTTGACATTAAAAGGTCAATTTGAAAAAAAAGCCTTTGTGTGAAAATGAGTTTTCTTGACATATTTCAGTGACCAAAGACATTGAATATGAAAGAGACAAGGAGAAAATGGATGGCGAGGAAGAGGATTCTCTATCAGACCAGACGCAAGGATCGGGATTTAAGGATGAGGACTTCGAAGAAAGTGATTACCAGGAGTCGTCTCTTCAAGGATCCATCGGGAGTTCTAAGAGAGATTTTTCTGGTGAGTTTGGGCTCGTTATTTATATGTTGGTAGTTTGAAGATTTCCGATTATAAAATTTATTTTTTTTTATTAATTTAGGGGATGCTGTGTGGAGGATCTTTTTAAGGAAAGAAGGGAGAGGAAATTTTGAAAAAGAAAAAGCTATGATGGGTGGGTAGAAATCTAGGAGTCAATGTGTGCAAGAGCGACGTACGTATGAATCTATCCCTCAAACTGCGGTACAAGGGGATGGATCGAGAGAGTCCGGCTAGCTAGATCAAAAGATCTCCCTCAAACAGCCTCTCTCGATCTGGCCCGCCATGCAGAAGGTGGGCAGACGCATCCACCGCCAAGACAAACGACACCCCGACACCCCATGTACCAGGGCACCTCTGCTCAGTCACCAAACAACTGTAGTGAACCACTTGAGGTGACCTATGGCAGAGGGGTTGGTTATCCAATAAATGGTTACCCGGGCGGCGGTACCCATAAACGCCTCTCAAATTGTAAATAATTCCCAATAAAGGAATAGTTAATTGTTTTACATTTGCGTTGAATTAAATTTTGATCTTTTATTGGGATCTCATTGATAAATTATTTAGTTTCAAAATTTGTAATGCTATTTTCTTTACAGATTTATATAATTTAGATTTTTGTGTAGATAATATTTCTACTTCTGGTGCTTTAAAGGTTGGGGGTTGGGGACGTGGAGGGTTTTTAAGATATCTCTGTACCAAGTAATATTTTTTAACTAGGCATATTTTATGCTTTAAACATTGTGCAAATGTGTAATAAGATAGATAATATGTGGATGCATTAGGAATATTCTCCATTAAGCTCCAGCGCAGGCTGTATTGAATATTCTTTAGCGCAGGATGCAGCTGATGTGTGTGCTTTCAGAAACCAAATATTTATACAGTCTGGGTATTATAACTCACCCTCATGCTGGTGTAGGTTGAAGAAAACGTGTTGAAAATTTGTGTTTTTTTTTTGCTAACGCTAGCACCATGTTTCTAATGCACCATAATCCATTTGGTTTCAGGGGTCTTGGAAGTTGACGAAGATTTAATTGCTAACGCTAGCACCATGTTTCTAATGCACCATAATCCATTTGATTTCAGGGGTCTTGGAAGTTGACGAAGATTTAATGATGGATGACAGTCAGTTAGAACTACTGAAAATGAAGCTCGTCAAATCCTCGGACGAGCAGTGTCCAACGGACCTGTTGGATATGGAGCCATGCCCGAGCGTGAAAACCTTAGCCACGTTTGCAGAGCTAATCTACACCAATAAGAATCCCGAGGAATCAGATGCAGTTTATGGGGGTAAGATTTTGTCGGATAAGCGATCTTGTCTTCGGAAATTAGGCTGGAAACTTCTGATCACTGCCAACAATGCTAAGTTGTCCAATTGTTACTTCGGTGCGGCATTTTACCACAGCGGTTTGCAGCAAGTGGTAGTAGCCCATCGCGGAACCGCTCCCTTGTGTTCTGGAGCGTGGTATACAAACGTAATTGGCATCTTCGGCACTAACTACACCCCCTGCATGAATTCCTCCATAAATTTTGTGGATTTTATACGTCAAGTCATTAATTTAGTCAATAATAAACACAGTAGGCACTACACACTCTCAATCACGGGACACTCCCTGGGGGCCTGGCTTGCTCAAGTAACCACATTCTCGGTGAAGTATTTAGTTATTAAACGTACAGGGAGTAAAATAAGCTTAGACAGGAATCCCGAGGTTGGAATACATGCGAAGACCGTTGGTTTTGATAGTCCAGGTGCCCGGGACATGTTGGATCGATTACTAGATGATCATTACGACAGGCATGGGATGAATGTACCCCGCTTAGACGGGCTGGACATTAATCTCTACCTGTCGGCCCCCAACCATATCAATACTTGCGGCGTACATCTCGGGAGAATTTATCGCATTCATTTTGACGTATCCAACTTCACGTTGATTGATAAGACCATAACATATACTATTAAGTCACATGCAATTAGTAATTTTGTTGACGCCTTTAAAAGTGATACTTATGCCATAGGTGAAGTATTGGACTGGGCAAAAAGCATTAGAGAATATAGGAAACTTTTCAAGATGTTGAATTGGGATAATAATTACCACGGACACGCAATAGTTCATAATCCTGACAAACTTAAATTCCTTCGGTATAAGGTGGAGGTAGACATAAGCATTTTTAAAAGTTCTTTTGGAGCATTTTCTGAAGTCGAATTGAAAATGCTTTTCAGAATGCATGAACTACAGGAACAGAAAAGCGAATTGACCTCTCTAAATGAATTCATCAAAAGTAATAATTTTAAATTGAAGAGTACGGAACTGCTTCCAGATTTCAATTTGGATTTTTATAACAGAACAATAGCACCAAAGAACAACTCTGAAGAATCATTGGCAGAACTCTGCAGGCGCTTTAAACAGCTGATGAGGTGGCCAAAGAAGGACTTCACAATGGCAGTGGAGAAACAGATTAAAAGCTTAAGGCAACCTGCAGACTTCATGTATTACGTGGAGGGACAGAGCCACCTCGACTCATTGCCCAAATGTTGCCTGGATTTTGCGGATTCTGTGGGTTTTCTTGATTTGATGGTTTCCGAAGGTGGGCAAGTTCTTTGTCTAGTCACGAAAGATAGAGACGGTGCTTTCCAGATGACCCGACTTCGGAATATCCTCCACCAGATAGAAAAAACTGCCAAATCCTCTGATCGCATCATCAAATATTTCAATAAAAAACTCTATACGTTTGTAAAATGGTCCCAGCTGGGAAAACTTACTAAAGTTTATGGTTGGCCCTTTGAAAAAGAATACTTAATGGTGGTAGACTGCACTTCGTCCTCCGTTGCTATAAAAGATGAAGTGTTGTACACAGAATTACTCAATCGCGTACATTCTAACTCTATGAAAGTTGTTATGATTGTGTCGGAGACAATGAACATTTCCGACTCATCTACTAAATTCACTGTAAACATTGTCAGTAATGTGAATTTCTCGGATCTAACTCCCGACTCACAGAAAACAATGCTAAATCGAAGTGACACCATAACTATTGGGGAAAAGGAGTATAGTTTTGAAAGTTTCTTAGGAGAGGACTACTCGGTTTCTAAAATCGATCAGATCTTATGTTCTGAATACTTGAAAAATTCCGCAACAATCGAAAACTATGCTATCAAGATAGAGGATACGCGTCCCACTCTCGGCGATATACAGATGCCTTTCTTTAAAGTGAACATAAAAACTAGTATGGAATTCTTTGTGAATTGCGTAAAGTCACCAAACAACCTGGTGGTGATGAGCGGACTAAGTCACAAGGACCTGGAGACTGGGGCCGGCTGGGAGCAGCTCAAGGAATTGGATATCATCCTCGCCGAGGGAGAGGCAGAACTCACGTTTAGAGATACGTGCGATAAGAACCAAGATAAATGCATTTACTTGTTTGGAGTATTAGGCAAAGATATATTCTGCAAAGAAATATTTAATCAACGATTATATTTACTCAGGAAGTTTTTCCACCTAGCATCTGTTGACATGCAAAAATTTGTAAAAACTAAACTTGCTGATGACATGTTTGTCGTATGCAGTGATGAAGAAAAATCGTCTTTCTTAGGATTGATAGAGGATTTAACGAAAAGAGAAGAAGCATTAAGAGATAATGTACTTACAGCAGCCACAAAAGAAATGGAGGCAAATATAATTCAGAATTATTTTGATAAAAGCATTCATTTTTTAAAGATTGTTAAAAGGTGTGATAGTTTTAGGAATGAACCTGAAAGTTTTGTTTTTTCTTATGGCGATGAAGGTGATGTTAATGACAAAGATTGTGAAACAGAAGAAAGTTATGAACTCAAATGGCGATATTCCCACGGGTCTGTGGAAAACCTGTTTCCTTGTATGGCCACGGAATCCTGTGAGCCTATGGACGAAACAGCTTTGAGTGAAACAGAACGAAACTTAGTCATCATAATAGACGAGCCCGGAATGGGGAAAACAACTTCCCTGGCAAGGTTGTCTCGACTCATAGACTCGCCATGGGTTATTTACGTAGAATTAAAATATTTCCAAGTGCAAATAGACAAATTGCCAGAGGAGCTCACTGTTCAAAGCGTGGCAAGCTTTTTATTAAGTGGGTGTCGCGATCAGACTTTATTGTTAGAGTATTTGCTACAGAGTAAGAGTAATTCCAAGCGAGTCGTACTAATGTTTGATGGGTTCGATGAGATAGACGATTACATTGAAAATAAGGAGAGTTCTAAAGATAAACTGATTAAACTCTTTGTTTTTTTGCAAGGATCACCGGCTGTTCAAACGTTTATAACCGCTAGAAACTATCTGAAGGATTCATTGGAACAACAATTAAGGCAAACCGCTACGTGTTTTGAAAGGATTAATGCAAAAGAGCAGCAACATTATTTATTTACATTCTGGCGTTCCTGCCTCTCCCTCGAGCTGGAGGTTTATGGAAAGACAGAGGGGGAGCAACTCAACAATTATGTTGGAGAAGTGCTACGACAAGCAGAGCAGGTCCTCGGGTCAGACATGGAATGCTTCATGGGGGTTCCCCTGCAGCTGAGAATGTTAGCCGAAGTTTTCAGGCCACAAAGTGATCTGTTGGTTCAGTCTGGGGAAGTTTTATCAAAACAAATAAACATAGTCAGTGCGCCGAATCTCTACAAAAAGTTTATAGATCTGAAATATGACATTTATTTACGAGGAAAAACCTCCAAAGGTAAAGATTTAGACGATAAAGAAAAAAATAAATATATTGAATATGTAACAAAAACCCATGGAAAACTCAGTTTTAGAACATTTTTTCCTGATTTTTATGATAAAAACTTTGACGCCTTTGATGAAGAGTGGCTAAATAAATTAAACAGGCATGGTTTGGTACAAAAGAAAGGAAATGGAGGATTTCAATTTGTCCACCGAACCTACGCCGAATATTTCTGCGCCCAAATGGTGGTCCACTGGCTCAATCAACCTAAAAGCTTTTCCAGGTCTGCACTGTTCAAAAAAATACTTCTTCCTCAAATCCTTCTTCACCCGGCTAGCAAGATAATCAGATTATTCATGAATGAGCAATTTAACGAAATTCAAATGTCAAATGTTGCACCAAAATTAAACGCCAGATGTATCAGTAAACTGTGGGATAAAGACAGTTCCATTTTTAGGAATCGGAATCTCCGAACTGCTCTTCATATTGCGGTCCTTGAAAAAAATGAAAACATCGTCACATTTTTACTCAGTGGACTGAATGAAGAAAGTACACAAAAATCTGTAGTTTCTTTGATAACACAACACGACCTTTTTAACAACACAGCACTGAATATGATGGATGCGCCTAAACTTTGTGATAACGCTTTAGTATTGGACAGAATACTGACAAATATTTTACAACTTATTGATGGAACATGTTCTGATGAAATTCGAGTAAAGATCTTTTTTGCGTGTTTATTTAACCGAAATGATTCAAATCCCGATGAAACCAAGGAAATGTTCTTTTTTGGACGTTTATTTAATAGAAATAACATTATTGCCGCTAATGTAACCGAGGAAGAACTCAATCTTAGTAATTTATTTTATCGGTTTATTACAAATTATTTAGATTGTACATCAAACATTTTTGATAGAGTAAAAGCTGTTGAATTATTAATTTTACCGTTTAGAGAGGCTATTGAAAGTAATAATGTCGAACTTGTTAGAAAAACATTATTCGAGCAATTACAAAATAATACTGAACGTTACTGCATATTATTGTCAAAATACAAAGGGAACAGGTCGCAAACTGTCCTTCACCTCGCTGCAGAGTGTGGCCACCTAGATATGGTTCAATTTCTCGCGGAGCAAACTGTTGTTAAAACAGTTGTTCCCTTTGCTGTATTAATGGCACAGAGGGATACATGGAAAAGGACTCCTTTGCATAGAGCTGCTTTGCAGGGCCGAGAGATTATTATAGAGTATTTAGTGAAGTGCGGCGCAGACATTAATGCAATCAGTGGAGAAGGCATGTCTGCTCTGATGTATGCGGCCATGAGTGGAAAGTTAGAAACTGTGAAACATCTCGTTGAAAATGGTGCTGTCATCAATACTACAGATAATGATGGCACAACCGCATTATATGGGGCGGCGCATTGGGGACAGTTTCCGGTAGTAGAATACCTCTTGCAGCAGAAGGCGGACCCTGACAGGGTAGACATAGAGGGAGGAACCGCACTAACTGTGGCGACGCGAGGAAAGAAGTGGGCCGTGGTGCGTCTGCTGCTGGAGAGTGGAGCGGATGTTAACGCGGATGGTGGTAAAGCTCTTATACGTGCTATACAGTTAGAAGAATGGGCTATAGTGGAGGCTTTAATAGATAAAGGAGCAACCGTTGTAGAAAGTGAAGTAAAGACAAATTTATCCAAATTTAAAGAAAGATATCCTAAATACGAATTTAAAAAACAATATTAGATAATATATTTTAGTTTGTGCTCATTTTAAGCCCTCGTGTCTAGGCTAAATTTATTAATTTATTTAGATTACAAGTACCTATTTAAATAAACAAAATAAATATAAAAATTTTAAAATTACAAAATTATTATACAGTTCTACTATAGGTACACTATTCACATAAAAATGATACAAAAGCGTCACCCCAAAACTGACGAAAAGCATTTGACAGTGAGCACATGCCACATGAAAGTAATAAAAAAATTAGAAAATATTTGAATTTAAGGAACAGTAAAAGAATGGTTCGTAAGCTTCGATCAAGTAGATATCATAGGTCAATGTTCGTAAGTTATCTATGTAAAAGACATCAATATGCAAAAAGTAACAATGTATTGGGCAAACCCACTTATTCAAAAAAAATCTCTCAAGAAACAGTTCTAGGCTCAATATTGTTCAACATTACGTAAATTAAATGCTTCTTCTTCTTTGTGTGCCGTATCAGGTCCCCCCGACGTTGGCGATCACTCTTGAGAATGTCTCTCTGTCTTGCGCTGCCCGGAATGAATGAATGAATGCTTCGATAAATATAATTCTGAAAATGGGAAAAATAATTACATATTTCTTAAAAAAATTGAGAAGTTGCCTGACAAAGCGCGAATGTAGAAATAAACTATTCTAAACAATGGTTGGATGACAATCATCTATCCTTAAACCCGAACAAAACTTACCTCATGACTTTAACATTAATGTACAAATACCTTTCAACAATAACTTCTCAAATTATTATTCATGTCTCTTTTAAAACATATTCTAATAACTGCAATTCACATAAATGTTCAATAATGAAAATAAATTTACTTACAAAGCATATTAATAGAATAATATATTAAATGGATAGAACATATTTCACTATAATAAGAATACATAAACTTTGTTATATTTTCCTCAAACTAAGAAATATTGTCCAAAAACCTAAGCTGCAGATAATTTACAATTCTTGGCCCAATCAATTCTACAGTATAGAATAATAGGCTGTGGAGGATATTCAAGCACATAAGGAGTACATCTGACCCCGCTTATTTTCAACTTGTCCATAAACGTCAATATAAGGCTTTTTGTGGTTGACAATAAGAATCTAAAAATAATCGAAAATTACCACGACTGCCTTCTTTTCCTGTCAGATATTGACTCATTCAATGATTGGTGTAAAATTAATTGTTTGAAATAACTGTTACATCTGTTAAATACCTTGGTGTCTTTCTAGATAACAAGATTTCTTTTCGGGAACACATAAATGAAATTGTCAATAAATCTCTCAAACTACTTGCTTTCATCCCTAGAATTACTTCTGACTTCAAAAACATAAATACCCTAAGATTTCTTTACTGCTCCTTGGTTCGCCCTCATCTTGAAAATGCTTGTGTTGTTTGGTCTCCTTTTTATGCTGTCCATATTCGTCATTTGAATCCGTCCAACATCGGTTCTTAAGAGGGATTGCTAGTAGGCTAAGATTAGAAAGAGGAAATTACTCATATCATGAAATTGAACTAACTCTAAATCTTTCTCCTTTAGAAGACCGTCGTAAAAAATTTATCTCATTTGTTTCTTAAATATATCCCTTTCGATACATCTTTCCGTATACTCAAATGATGCAATGCTCTTCCTCAATCAACACTTGACTAATTATGGATATTATTCACTACTGTCCAGAATGTGTAGACTGGTCAACTCAAGACCTTGATTTTTTTGGCATAAGTTCAAATAATTTTTGTCGGTAACTAAACAAATGAAAATTTTATAACTACTTTGACTTATAGCTATGTCATGACTTGATTTGTCACTCCTGTATATCTTTGATTTTGTATTTGCTTTTATTTACCATCCTTTACTCTTTTAACCTATTTTATTGTAAATTTCGTGTTGTTTTATTATAAATGAACGTATTTCGGTTTAAATAAATAATTTAATAATAAAAATCCAACTTGGCGAAACTGGAAATAGTCCAAGGAAGACTCATTAAAATAATTCTATCGAAACATCAGATTATTCATCGAATTTAAAGATTTTACAAAAAATGCATTAATTCAAATCCACAAAGATAAGCTAATAATAAATGCATTGAGCACCAGACCGAGAACCAGGGGACAAAAATAACAATCCCTAAACTTATGCCAACAAACACAACTGCCAACACCATTACACATTACACAAACTCAGTCATTAAATGTTTTAATGTACTCTCGAAAGAAATACAACCTAAGATTATGAAATTTTAAAGAACAAACTTAAAATACACTTAACCCGAAACTAATTAAGAAACTTATCGCTGGCGGATATTTGACAAGCTGTAAATAGGAATAAATAAAAAATATAATTTTTCTTCGTTTTTTTTCGCTTTCAATTTGGGTCGTCGAAACATTTCAAGGAATGTGACGGCGTCTTTTAAGACGTGCTTTTCAAGAGGATTTTTTTTCTTAAAAATTAAAAATTTATTAAATACTGTTATAAAAGAAATTTACAAAAAATCTTACCTTAAAAACGATTTTTTTTTTTAGTAAAAAACTTTATTTTCGCTCTCCTGAATAATTAATGGTCCTTTACAGCATTCCAAACTTCCGTGATCGATATGTCATATACATATTTTATTTACCCTGTTATACTTACCTAATAAACGTCACTTTGCCACGTAAAAGCCCAATAAAAATAAATAAATATGTATTAGTAATTTAAAAAATTTTCTCGTTTATTTTTATTGATCCATCCATCCAAAACAATTTTTTATACTAATTTTTATCAATCCATTGACTATTGATGTGTTATACTTACCAAATTATATATTTCCTTGTTTATTTAAATGTTAATACTATAATTAGTCAAAATAATATTTAATTTTTTAAAGAAAAACTATCTTTTTTAACTTTTGAAGAAGTGTGTCTTGTTCTCTTTCATATTTTCCTTTAGATTATTATTGTTATCTTCTTCTTCAATGATAAAATAATATGTCTTCAATCTTTGCAATTTTCATTAAATTAAAAATAATATTATTGAAAAATTATTAAATCATATTACATCAAAATAGTTTTACTAGGAGTTTTTCCAGTATTGTATTATTTTTAATTTATTTGTACATTTTTTCATTGCTTTATTACTTTATTCAAATCTATTTTCTTGTAAATATCTTAATAATTAATATTATGTAGTTACTTTCCTGTTTTGTATTTTATATAATCTTATTTAATATAATTTAAAATTGTTATTATAGTACTAATGATTTTTTTTCGTGACCCGTAGTGAGATCAAATAATATCATTTGATTGCTAACGGAGTCAAGTTAATACTGGGTTTTATTCTAGCATTTTATTTAAGTATCTCCAGGACATCTCAAGCACGGGCGTAGCCAGGTTTTAGTATCGGGGGGGGCTCAAGAAAAATAAAAACTACTGGTCGGGGGGGGGGGGACGACGACTTTGTGTGTCTTGAGCATTAACTATAACAATTTGTATTGAAAACTTTTAATTTACTATGTACATTGGTTACTTCATTTTTTTGTAATATTGTCATGTAATAAAAAATTTACCAGGCCGAAATTTCCGTAGATTTAGTGCTGATTTCCCTTTGCCCAAAAAAATATTTTTCTCCCCTAGATCTAGTCAAATTTCCCTGGACACACCGCCACTGGTGTGGGGACAATACCGTACCAATACGGCACGAAAATATACAAAGGTTACCGAATGCGATCGGATAATCAACGACAGCCAGCGGCGAGTGGTAGAGTAGAGAGGGCGAATCCAAAATACATTATTAGTGTAAAAATTAGTAATAAAATAAGTTATACCGCTCGCATTTCCTTATTTTAATATTATTGACGTTGATATCCCCTGGCTACGCCCATGATCTCAAGGATTTCTAAAGTACATTAATTACACAATTAAAATGTTGTATGCCTCTAACCAGAAGCTTCCTAGAATATAACTCAATAATATGGGCGCCTTGTTATAAGTTTGTCCAAGAATTAAAGACCTTTCCTCATTTTCGGCGACGCACAATGGTTTTACTGGTATGGGAGCGTCGGAAACAATTCGAAATTTCAAATTGCAGGGATCACTAAATTTCGTTTCTATATCTTGACACCACATACAAGCGCATCCCCCATACCACAAAATTCAGCAAAACGTTTCGTCACTGCGAAACACGTCAGCAAAGATTGACTTCCCGAGCAGTCAGGACGTTTGTGTGTAAATGCAACGTTTATTATATAACATTTAGGGACTGATAACTTTTTACACCGCTTGCTGGCAATTTTTTTTTAACATGAATTCAATACCTTCAGGTGTGTACTAAAGATGTTAAGTTTATTTTTTTCATTTCCTAATGCGAAAAATTTGGGATATTTTTTTTAAAAACATCTTGTGAATTAAAAAAAAAATACGAATATTTCTGGAATACTTAAGGTTAAAGTTAGATATTCACTAATATTCAGTATATGTGCTGATGTACTTTTGTAGCTGAACTATTTACGTATCACATTTTAAAAAAAAATCTTGCGCATTTTTGCGTTTCTACGGCACAGTAATTTTTACGTAATTTACTTACTGCAAAATTTGAGTGCTTCGTAAATATTATTTTTGTCACAGGTTCGGTTTCAAAGGATTTGTTCTTAAGACAAAAGGAGTTATTTAAGATAATGATGAACTCAAAGTGTCAAAAGATGGAAAAAGATTTTAATATTTGAAAAAAATATATATAAACCCACCAATTGCCTTAAAGAGAGGTTGGATAAATTCTGTAAAAGATTGCGGGCTTCAAATTTCGCATTAAGACAAGATGGACTATTGCTCATCGAGATGATGCTAGATTTGTGATGGAAAATAAAAAAAAATGACTTGAGACTCCGATTGGTTTTATATTGTACGCGATTTATCCTGAAAACGGCACGTGGTGATCGTAAACACAATTTGAATGTTGTTCAGACCAATCCAAACGCTTGAAAACCAAAGATCTTCGGAAAAGTGCACCTCTTTCTCATTTGGTGTTTGAGAAAGAGGTATACTTTTCGGTCAATCGGTAGCATCAAAATTATTAGAAGACATTATTCTAGGCGCTCATCTATTAACAGACAAGTGGACAAGATATTTGATGATAATCGCTCTTCTTAATAACAGGTGTTCATTGGAACGCGGGAGGATGCGGATTATTCTATTATTTTTAAATCTTCAATTGTACCTACCTTTGGGATTAGTTCGCGGGAAGTCTGACAATATAAACGTAGTGTGGCAGAATCCTTGCCCATCGTCCATCAGATATTTCCGCCCGATTAAGATTATCACAAGAGGCTCAGGAAGCTCGAAACAAAGATTTTTAAAAATATCGCGAGAACTATTCTAGAAAATGTTCTCGTGAGAAATTTTATGAAAGTGTTTTTAATTTAATGTTAGTTACATCTGATCCTATCATAACTAGTTACAGGCAACCCCCAAAGAAACAATTAAACAAGGAAGTTTTCGATTTAATAATTCCTCCGTATATATTCATCGAATATCTTTAGCACCGACGATGATGATGATTGTTCATCGTCTGCTTCAGAATGTTAAATATCAAAATTAAACATTACTCGGCCTTTATTTTCACATGGATATGTACATAAATAATGTCAATTTTAAGAATTTTTTTTTAAATTTTATTTTTTCGTTGATAAAAATATAATAAAATCCAGAAATCGTTAATGAAATCCAGTAAAACTTACTAAAACCGAATATTATAATTTTTTATAACCATACCGAAAAACAATATCACTTTTTTTTCCCCATTAATCCTCCCTGTAAATTGTTTCCAACTTTTGGGGTATTTGGAACCACTGTGCGACGTGGACATCATTTCTCAAAATATGGCGGCACTAGTGAGTAGCTCACACTTTCCCTAATAAACGAGGGGTCCATCCTTTTGAGATGGACGCTCCGCAGTCCTTAACTAAGAGGGAATCCGCCATGTTAAAGTTTATAAGCTCGCAATTTTGATTCCAAACCACAAAAACGATTTTTTGGAAAAAAAGGCGCATGCAAATTGCGTGATCATTGGGTTTTCAAAAAGCCGAAGAGCTAATTTGTGAGGAAAGCGCTTGGGTCTCTGCGAACCATTTTTCCAACCAAGGCAAAGCTTTTTTGGGTTAAAACGTGGGTTCACACCTGACTCCAGAATCAAAAAGACAATTAATGACATGATTTGCATCTTTTTCTTCACCTGAAACAACATTTGTCCGGAAAACCTTTGGAGACCGACTAGGATGCGGAGGGATGGGTGATAGAATTTTGTTGGCGGAGTTCTGCTATAGGGGAATCAAGGACCTAGTGCCACGGCTCACGATCGTAACGGCGACTGTCTCGAAAAATACTGGGGATATGTGCCTGAAATGTTCTACAATATTTTTGTAAATATTAATTTTTCCTGATTATTTAAAATTAGAACGGTCTTTAATTCTTGGACAACATAATCACCATTGAATGAGTTAAAAAAAAGAGGTCACCGAAAATTTCAAAAAAGTGTTAATTTCAAATGTGTGTGCATTATATAATTTTCTGCTGTACTAATGAGAATGTTTTAATGGAGTGGTAGGAGTATATTAATTGATTTAGAAGTGTAAATCTTGTTGGACAGTCCAGAAATTCTAATTTCAGTGTTACTTTCACGCATCGTTGATTTTCGAAACAATTTCAAATTTAGGAAAACTTTTGTGTTCCGAAAATCGATTTAAAAAAATTAACTAGTGAAGGTTAGGATTCGTATGAACGAGTCCGAGACTCGTAAATCTTGTGTGAAAGCTTCACGAAAATATGAACGATTTACCTTCGCTAAAATATAGTCAATTTTATGCCCTTCTTGAAATGATATGCCTATATACCTATGTATAGCACGTAAGGTTTTTCTCCTGAAGTACAGATGAAAATTAGTTTAGCAAATCTTACTTAAGCATTACTTCTGTAACGATTTCTGTTTGTTATTCTTTATATCATTAATAACATTTGAATTATGTTTTTCTTTTAACCAATTCTATTACAATGTCATTTTTGATATTTATAATAATTTGTTATTTTTGTTTTTTTTTTCATGTTAACTTTATTCATTAGTTTGATGATTTACATAATTTGAATTTGAAGAGACGTAATTTTTTTATTGTATTGTTATGTTTAGGCTAGCTACAATTGGTGTAAAAGCAAATCAACAAATGCCAAAAACGATTAATATAATTTATTTATCGATTGTCGTTTACCCTCGAGACTTTAATAAATGGGCATTTTAAATTTTACACAAATGGTAAACCACCGTAATTCAAACATAATTTGTAATTTCTCAGGGTGTGTAAAATTTAAAACACTTTTATTAGTAAGGGGATAAGCAGACAGCTAAGTTTATCCAGCCGATAATGTTTTGTTATCATCGTGATCTGGCCAAATTTTAGCTGTAAGGTTATAAATTATGTCTTACCAGATAAAAGAGAAAAAACATTAAATAATTGTAAAAAATTACATTATTATATGCTTATCCTTACGAAGAAACCATTGGTTTCAAAAATGTTTGATTATTTTGACTTAATACGTTTAGACAAAATGATTTATTTATATTAAATTTTATAAGGCTTTCAATAATTATTTACTTATTTGTAATTATATATTCAACACTGTATAAAACAATAAATCGCTATCTTAAAATGTCTTCTTTTTTATTATATATATATATATGTGTATTTGATGCAAGTTGAGGTTTTTCACTTTTCTAATAAAAGAACAGCAAAACTATCAGCCATTTAACCTATTATAGGCTCCTTCGAAGACGTTGTCAAGTTAGTCTCTCAGAAGCTGGACGTGCTGTACATGTCGCGAAGATGCTGAAGATAGTACACAACTATTCACCCTTACAGGTCCAAGTGCAAGCCAAACTAAAGACCCCTTAGCACAGTCGATCGATAAGGATTGATAGGATAACTTTCGGTAGTTTATCAGCGTTCCCTAGGACAACTGCAGATCGCTAACGTAAAAACAACAGTTGAAGTCGAGTATATTAAGAATACGAGTATATTAAGACGACTTCCGTAGTCCAGTGGGTACTCTTGACTCACAATCCGGAGGTCGCGGGTTCGAACCCGGCATGCGCAAAAAATTTTTATTTGATTAATTTGTGTTATTTCACAATTAATTCATTAAAAATAATATATAGTATATTTGCGGCATGTTCCAGAGTGGAAGATACTATCAGTATCACCCTGGTGTAAGACCACCATTCAGAATTGAAACGTTGCTTGAAAATGGCTTTAGCCGTGTTTGGTGACCAGATCTGAATAGCCAGGTACTTCCCAACCTTCCTCTTTCCCACCTCCTTCCCCTCCCCACTACCTTCAGCCTCACAACATACCCCAATTGGGGATGCCATAGTCTCACTGGCTCCAGACGGGAGCAGTTGAGATTCTTGTGCGGCATTCACTGTAAAAAAAAAAAACTTAGTCATTGTAAACTGTTACTTATTCTGGTAGAAAGCAGTCACTTTGTGGTTTGACATATTAATTAAAGGAAAACAATCACTTTGTTTGTAACCACGATTTATTGATTTAATTTTTATTTACCGACCGGTTTCGCTTAATACAAGCATCATCAGGGTATAAATTAAAACTAATTTATAATTATTTATATTTATTTAATTAGTTTTAATTTATACCCTGATGATGCTTGTATTAAGCGAAACCGGTCGGTAAATAAAAATTAAATCAATAAATCGTGGTTACAAACAAAGTGATTGTTTTCCTTTAATTAATGTTACTTATTCGTTAGCCATCTGCAATCATGCTAGGGAACGATGAGAAGTTACCGAAAGTTATCCAATCAATCCTTATCGATCGACCATAGCTAGCACCGGGTCTGTTTTATAAGATGTACCTTAACGGATCGGAACACAAACTTCAATTGGAAAGACAGGGTCTCTTCAAGACCCCTGTTCATTCCTTCCTTATCTCAAAACGATCCTTCACACTGCACCCCAAAGGCGATGTAGATAAGTGGAGAAAATTTATTTTAATTGTTTGGTGAGAATAAAATAATTTTAGATGAAGAAGATGCCTATAGATTAGATGTAAGTAGGTAGTTATATCAACTTTAATTATACGGTCGTATATTCTCTCTGTTCTTAGAGGAAACCTAGTTATATTTTCTGAAAGTAGGTATGACGTATATTCCCTAAGCCGACTGCAGATATAAGTATGTCATCTTTTGTTATTCGGTGGCAAGGCGCCTGCAGATGTAAGTATATCGACATTTGTTATACGGCCGTGTATCCTCTTTGCATACTTACTTTACCAAATGAGGACAAGAGAGAATCCTCCGATCACCCCAGAAGATAGGTGGAAGCTTGAGTGGCAATCGGCCAACGTGAAAATGCCCATCTCGTGGCCTAACAAACTTTAGTCCACCATCAATAGGATAAGGTGCTCAAATAGCCATTGTGCTCACATGCGATGCGGTGCAGATCACCGAACATGTGGTCAACGTATACCCGCTCCATTCATCCCCCTGCGGGATTGATGAGGTCCACAGGGTAAGAGACAGGTTTTTCGTTCTTGGCCGAGACCGAGAATAAATTAAATCCTTGGCCCAGACCGAGTATAGATAAATTGAGAAATAAAATGACAATGTGCTATTTTTGCATAATATGGTATAATTAAGAATCAGTTCGGAGGCTCGTGACTTTTGGGTATGCTAGAGTGCTGATAAAAAAATGGAATTATATTGATGTTGTTGTAGCCGAAAAAATTTTTTTTTTTTTTTTGAAAATCAGTTTTTTGTATGAAAAATTTTAGGAAGTTTCAGTTTGGCGGTGTGCCGCACCGATTTCCTGAAAAATCTTCATACAAAACACTGATTTTTGAAAAAAACAAAATATGTATTTTTCGCATACGACAACATCCATGATGCCATTTTTTAAATATTAGCACCCTAGCACACCCAAAAGTCACGAGCCGCCACTGTTAAGAATGTAATAATAATTTGTTTTAAATAGTTTTAATAATAAAAATTGAAAAACATGATGTTGTAGCACATAAAAAGCAATTTATCTGCGTTTTCATTCTTCAAAGATTTTTCATGTCGTATAATTAATCAGCTCTGCTAAAGAGCTGTTCACTTTCTGTAGCTCTCTCACGCACTGACAACAAGTGACGAATGTGGACGCGCGCGATAGATTTGAATCCCATTATCCTATACCGTACCTATTATCCTATACCGTACCTATTGTACTATACAGAATCTCGGCGATTTTTCGCCGAGAACCGAGACAGAGTTATCGGTAGAATTTGTAGCCGAGAATGCCGAGACCGAGACCGAGACCGAGATCTCGGTCGACCCTTACCACAGGGCAACGCCTGAGGCCCTAGACTGGCTCGCAGACCTAGATGTCCTCCTCTGACCCCCCACCATACGAAAGAAGAAGAAGGACCTATGGAAGAAATAATCATTTTGGGGATTGAGTGACCGACATATTAAGTAATAGTTAAAAGATATTGAGGAAACTTGCGGGTAAAAAATCTATTGGTCGTAGTCCAACTGTTTACAAAAAATGTATTTTTTTCCTCACTGCAAAAACAGTTTGTTTTTTGTAGCAAAAAGTAGACCAGGTTGCAAATTTCCCAATAGTTAGGTGAGTGCTGTTTTTATAAATGTTGATTGTAGTATAAATGTTTAGAAAGAAAAAAAGACGTATCTCTGAAGGCTATTATTAAATCAAGTTTAACACGGCATGCCAAGTTTACATTGACATTGTATGAAGAAAATTTCTGGGGCTGGATGATATGGAATAAAAATTTTTGCCTTTACATCTTTTCAGGAAAATGGCGATTTTCGAGAAGTTCGCGAAATTCGCATTTTTCTGTTAAAAAAGGCGAATGTTAGTATTTTAAAGCGTTTTTAAAATAAGAGTGTAATGGTATACTTTCTAAGGTTCCATAACAGTTGATCCGCCGACAATTGGTCCTCCGGCATACTTTTATACAATATGCAGTCGGTTTAGGGAAAAAACGGTAAACCTATTTACACAAAGTATAACTAAGTGACCCGACGGGGTGTGCAGAGAGAATTTAACGCCGAATAACGAAAGTATAAAATATATTATTTTCATCCAAATGCATCAAGGATAAAACTACTTGTATATATACTGTATATACCAGCCGAGTAGAAAAATTGACACTGCATATAAATTCGCTTGATATTCGTACCAACTTATTTTTAGAGGTATTTTTGAAGTTTGAAATTGCGAAATAATGCGCAAAAAATTATAATTTGATAAACATATAATAAATAATTTTACAGCCTACCAATAGAGCTTACCAATATATACAGCCTTTATTAGTTGCAAATAATGTAGCTTTCTATTAGTGAAAGAATTCCATTCAGTATTTATTGCGTGAAAGAGTAACAAACATCCATACATCCATTCATCCATACATCCATACAAACTTTCGCCTTTATAATATTAATAGGATATCATTTCGGGGGGCCAATTATTGTCTGCGAATCAACTTGTAGGGTGACCATTTTCTATATACCCTTTTCTTTGTCTATGAATTTGATAAGCTTGAATCATGAACCTAAAAAGCCGACCGAGCATTAGTTTGCGAGTTTGTATAAATGATAATGAAGTCAAATCTAGGCTAAGAGAAAATTGAGGGCCCGTTGTTTCGAAAAGGTGTCCCCAGGCATCCCTCCGTGGCAGGCCTAACCTCTCCTCGCACAAAGTATGTTGCATAGTTTTATTGTACTATCACAAGAAAAAAAATAGTGTTTTGTATCTGACAAATAAACAAATCACACGGACAATTTGTCAGGAATTGAATAGAGTTCAACGCTTCTCTCATGGTCAAATTTATTTTGCAATGTCATGAGCGGATAATTTAAAATACCTAGATGTATGAAGATGAAAATTAATCAACAAAAATGCTTGTCTATGGTCAAGTTTTGAAGGACACAATATTTTTGGTTACGGTCGTTACGAAAAATGAATGAAGCCGAGTGGAAATGTACGTAAGTAGTTAGTGATAAGCGTATTTTTGGAAACAATTTATTAATGGTACGTTTTCAGATTTTCACGGCCAAAAGTATTTTCGTTATTTATTTCTGGGGTGTTACGCCGTGTCATTCCGCGTAGCTGTCCGAAACCTTGGCTAAAGAAGGTGGTAGTGCAACACGGCATAACCCCCAAAAACAATTTTATTTTATTTTATTAATCTTGTTTTTGACAGCTTAGAGCAGTGATGCACAACCAGCGGGCCGCGAGTCCATTTTATGCTGCCCAAATTTTTATACCTACAATTCTTTGTAAGGTGAAATGAAACCATAACGACGCTGGAAAGGATACATGGCTAAAGCGCTATGTACCTCGAAAGGAAGAGTGGCTGAAGCGCCGTACGCCATTTTTCCATTCCAAGTGGATGACGCTTTAGTCGTTTATCCTTTCTATTATTACGGTATTTTAGCAAACAGGCGCTTCTCTCCCTAGGGTATTCTTCATGTTTTCCACTTACTGTCGTCTAGGCACCACCGGCTAGCTGGCTTAAGGACGACGCTGCCGGTTGTGGGGAGGCCGGACAATCAGTCTCCTTCACTGCTTCGGGGACTGCCGGCAGCCAGGTTGCGGTGACACCGGTTCTTATCTGTACATATTATGTTATTTTACTTTTGATTCCTTTTTCTTTTACTTACAGTGCTCGGTGCTGCCCGCCGGATTATGTATGGTCATGTCTCCTGCTGTCATGAGCTGATTACTCATGACGGCTGCTGTCATTTTGGATTACTTTATTTATTTTTATTTTTTGTTGATGTTACTAACAACTTGTTTGACTGTCCATGAGGCTCACTGCTTTTGCATTGACACCTCCATGGGCTTTAGAATTGTAGAGATTGACCATTACAGTACAGGGTCTCTATTCTCCAAGCGTCGTCGCTAGTAATCGCCGTCGAAAGTACGTCCGTTGGTCGACTTGGTTATTCTTGAGCTTGGTCGAAGGAACATTCTTAGACGCAAAACGTCAAAAGTCATTCCACACAACAACGAGTGGGGTATACCAGTCGAAACGAGCAGCGAGTGGTAGGTTGTTATCGTATCTACGCAATTAGCTGTCAAAATCTGGCATTATTGTTTTCCCGCGCGAACTTTCGCACCCGCAGAGACATCGTCTATTTTTGTAAAGTCATTTTGCAATTTTAGAATGGCTGATTTACCGGCGATGTTGGCTTGATTAACCATGTCGACTGTCATGAAACAACTGTTTCGAGACTGACAAGAATGTTTCGTCAGATCAATTCGATTATTTATCAATGCATGTTTGGTGCTTCACAAAATGTGTGTAAAAGATAAATTTGATCTTCCAGAATACCTGACCGATCACAATCTAGATTTAGGGCTGATTGCTGGAGGAATGGCTCCACTTGAGCCCGAGGCTGTTTAGAAACCCAGATTTAGTGGCTGGTAGAGCTGTTCGAAATAGGATAGTTCAAAATTATTTCTGTGTTTATACTAAGTACCTAGTCTTTTTATCCTTTTGTTGTTCTGTTCACTGTACATCATTTGTAAAGTGTCTAGATCATATTATTAAATGATATTAGCCACACACAAATAATGAGTGGAGAGGTGAGGGGTGAGGCTACATGAAGCTGCGTTATAACAAACACTTCAAATACAAATCGTTACAACAAATACTTCAATACCCACGATTTTTTTTTTACATTAACTCCACACAGGAGGCCCTGAGGAAAATAATTTCCCTCAGGGCCTATGTCATATGGGATGCTGTGTGGAGGGTTTTTTGAGGAGAGGAAGGAATGAACATTGGTCTTGAAGAGACCAATGTTGTAGGAAGGAGGAAACACGGAGGCGGGCAAATCGTTCCACAGCCGAGCTGTTAAACACAAGAACGAGTCGAAGAAGCGACCCGTTCTCATGTGACAAGTGTCAACCGTGTACATTATGTTGGGCACGCGTTTGGCATGTTTCCCGACTATGCACCGGTGCCGAAGGGATCATCATCCTCGGAGCATCTTCGATTGTAATACCGGTAGAACAAGGACAGCATTCCCACCCGACGCCTGTACTCTAAAGGTTGCAATCCATCTGTTAAGATGGGAGAACCTATTAAGCGGACCGCCCGTTTTTGAACAGAGTCGAGGGTATTTTGGAGCTCCAGACCAGAGGTGGCTGCCAAATTCAACCGTGGGGCGCACTTGTGATTTGTGCAGGGTTAGCAGTTGTGTACTATTAAAGTATCTGCGGGCTCTGTACGGTACGCCCAGTTTTTTTATTATTATAAGTAATTTTGAAAGCATCACCTTATTTTGGTTGCAAGCCAACTGATTTATTTAAGGCCAACAAAATACCATCTAAGTTGTTGCTGTACAAAATAATAAGCCCCATCACCAACGGTAGACGCCAGACTCTTGTGGGTGGGTCTGGCCCCATGTGCAGTATATTTGTGTAATTTGAAAAGTGAATTTCAACAAGGTTTTATATATTTTGTGATAATATAGTGATGTAAAATGTAAGAAAACAATGGTGTGATCATAAAAAATGTATTTAACGTTAAGTATATTATAATTATTATCAAGTAATATAGAAACAAGACAGTTTTCAATGTACAATGTCAATATATTTTGTAAAACAAGCTAAAAATAAAGAATTAGTACACTGATGAAATAATCAAGTATGATATTTTCTAGTAAATTAAAAAACAACTCTGGTGTTAAGTAGTAAAACATTATATTTATCCATGATAGAAATAAAACACTCTCATTCATTACGCTGATACGATGATAATGAAAACATTATATTTATCCACGATAAAATTAAAATGCTACTAATAAATAGCATCACAATTTTTATCATATGGCGCAGAAAACATTACAGTTTCAGTTGTTCAATTACAATTATTATTTCAACATATTTTGTGTTATAAGTTAAAGAATGATAAACAAGTCTGATATTGTCTATTAAATATCTTCATTGTTAAATTTAAATTAAAACATTATATTTATCCACGATAAACTAAAAATCTTCTAAATATTTTAGTTATTAGTTTTGGGGTGTTATGCCGTGTTGCGCTACCTCCTTCTTTAGCCAACGTTTCGGACAGCGTTGCATTATCAGGGCAGATATGTCTAATCTGCCGGCTCTGCCCTGATGATGGACACTGCAACGCTGTCCGAAACGTTGGCTAAAGGAGGTAGCGCAAAGCGTAACACCCCAAAAACTAATAACGAAAATACTTTTGGCCGTGAAAATCTAAAAACGTATCTGCCTCTAGATAGTATCCCAATTTTTATCGTATAACACAGAAAACATTACAGTTTAAGTTGTTTAATTACAATTGTAATTATTTCAACATATTTTGTATTATAATCTAAAGAATAAGAAACAAGTCTGATATTGCCTATTAAATATTATCTTCAATGTTAAATTTAAAGAAAAATATTATATTTATCCACGATAAAACTAAAACTAACAACTGTAATTACAATTGAAATTATTTCAACATATTTTGTATTATAAGCTGAAGAAGAATACATGTACTGACAATAAAGTATGATTTTGGTTTTAATTAAATTTAAAATGAGGGTATTGAAGAGATTCAGTACACCTCGGAGTCTGTACGGGTGGAGGATCAATGGTAGGGGGTTCCACAAGGGGAGGTGTGGCCTTCAAAAGCACCTCCAGGGCACCTCGGCAGACTGTCAGCTGCTGCAGCCAGCAACAGGCTGGGGTCTTCCGAGAAAGGAAAAGTCCAAGTTGATCTCCGTACAGCCCACAACTCTAATCACACTGGGTTGACTGCTTGTAGTATCAGCCCATCACATCTGCTGCTGGCACCGCGTGCCGGTGGCGGTGGTCCACCTCTAGTCTCGGCCGCAAGCCGCCTCAAGGAGGCATTCTTTATTTCGGCCTTTGAGCGTAAATCTTGCCGTGCCTGAAAATATTTTTGATTCATATTAATTATTTACACTAAATATTAGTGAAAAGAGACTTTCTTATATCGTAGAGTATTCAAAAAGAAGGACAACGTCAAGATCACACAATTTTACTTGAATTTTGAAACGATTGGCTTTGAAGTAACGTAGCCCCATTATAATTCTTTTCAATATTGTGATATTTAAAATACAAATTAAGACTTAAAACGAACATCATGTGAGCGATGAAGTCATAAGTGATGATACAAAAATATAAAAAATAGGTTAAGGGCTATTTCAAAATAATTTGTTTCATAGCTTTTAATGACTTCTTAAAGAGATGTAGTTGACTTCATTCTGAGTGAGCATCTTGTTCGTTTTGTTGAATAGAAATTCGTCATAGGCGGAGCTTCATCTGAACGAAGCGTTAGGATAACAAGTAGACATTTTAAATGTACTTTACACAAATTAATGGACATGAATAAATACTGACCTTTCTCCAGTGTTTGAATTCCGTCGAGATTCGCCGAAAGTGAGTGAAGACAAAAACTTTCCTCTCATTAAATCCATATCCGAACTTACTAATTCGATTATTAGCAGTTGCTTTTGACAGTTTGTAATTCATAAATAAACCAATCATTTGTATCCTGCAAACCTGTAACATACAAATTAAGACTTAGAATGAACACCATGTGTGCGATGAAGTCATAAGTGATGATACAAAAATATAGGTTAAGGGCTATTTCAAAATGATTTGTTTCATAGCTTTTAATGACTTCAAAGAGATGTAGTTGACTTCATTCTGAGTGAGCATCTTGTTCGTTTTGTTGAATAGAAATTCATCAAAGGCGGAGCTTCATCCGAACGAAGCTTTAGGATAACAAGTAGACATTTTAAATGTACTTTACACACAAATTAATGGACATGCATAAATACTAACCTTTCTCCAGTGTTTGAATTCCGTCGAGATTCGCCGAAGGTGAGTGACGACAAAAACTTTCCGAACTTACTAATTCGATTATTAGAAATTGCTTTTGGCTGTTTGTAAAGCATAAATAAACCAATCATTTGTATCCTGCAGCCATTTCAAATATTATCAGCATATCAATTCATAAATATGCTAAACCCGACTAATATCAACTGTTTGACGTTTGACATTCACACCATAGAAATCTCAAAAACATCAAGAACATAGACAATATTCACAGGGCTGCCAATATAATCATCTCTTCGATCGTTCGACGTTCAAGAATACGTAAAATTGAAGGATTCGACAAAGTTGGTCGCAGGGGCGTAAAACTTGGCTTTAACCTTGAAACTGACAGGAGTGAACCAAATTCTTATAGATAAAGCTGAATTTTATTATAGATAGGTCTAACTTTAAACGTCAAATTGCGTCATGCGATTATCAAACGAATTTGAATTTGTGTTGTTGACATCGCCATGGGCATATTTCATTTAAAAATCGTTTACAGGAATTCCAGAGGTGGAAAAATGTTTCAAATGTGTCCGCAATTGATCCAGAAATCAGGTAATTACATGAGACATTAACATTCAGCTTAATTTATCTGAAAATCTATTTGAGGTTAAATGACATATTGATAAAATATTCTTTCAATTTTACTTTAATAAGTATAATTGTAATACGTACGCCTCGTACGTCATACATATGTCTGTTAATGTTATATTATCGTTAACACAAGCTTATGGGTCCGAGTGGTTAATGTTTCACAAATATTGTTTCAGAAAATGTTCCAGACTTTGAATGATTTTGGAGCTTTACGTTAGGAACACCTTATAACATTGTTTGGCAGACCATAACACCGTTAATGGCAGGTAAAATTAATAATGCTACTAATTTATATGTTCATATGAACAGAAGTGAGAATACTTTTCCCTTGTGATAAACAAAGTATGTCATCACAAGGGAAAAATACTGTATATTCTGTTCACAAACTTTGTTTAATGTGATATATTTTTTTCAGAACACATGATGCGGTTTTTACCGTGAGATGGCTAAAATGGGTCCCCGATGAAGGTATAGGTATTCTGTTTAATTTCGGTTGAAAGGAAATTTAGAATATGTAGATTTTTTATTTCATTCTACAAGAACTGTACGGTGACTGCTGGAAAGGAAAAATGGATAAAACGCTATATAGATGTGACATTGAAGATGAACGTATATAAACAAACAATACAGCTATTGTTTATGTTGATCTTTAATGTCACAGCTGTATGACGCTTTAGCCATGTTTCCTTTCCATTCCTTTGTCGATATTCTTTTTCAAACCATTTTTCAATTCATCGAATTCACCGAACCAGTGTTTTTATGTGCTATTATCGATTGTCTTTCTGAAAATAAAAAGAATTTAAACATGTACCCCCGAGTTATCATTTTTCAAGCAGAAAAATGTAAATTCGTCGTAGAAAACCAATCATTATTTGAAAATGTTTTCCTTTTATAAGGAGTTCATATTTCAAGTATTTTAGGTTTTTTACTAACGCTTGAATTTTTGATTTCCTCAGGATAACAGGTTTCCATCTGACAAAGCTCCTTGCTGAGGAAATGAGCTTTAAAAATTATGTAAAGCTCATTCCCTCAGGCTTTGTCAGATGGAAGGTTGTTTTCTTGGGGAAACTAAAACATTTTTCTGCTTTCAAGCATTTTTATTTTTAAATAATTTATTTGGCCAATGAATTAATAAAGTAGGTCCAATGCGATTATATTGTCTATGGTGGCAAATGGCCTTGAACTCGTTCTATGTTATTGTCTTTGGTGGACCATTTTATTTTTGGTTAAGTTGGTGACAGTGATGACGAAATTTCTAGTATGGAGAAGGCCCGAAGATATCGATCTAGGGATTGGTTTATTTATGGTTGGTCGCGACGACGAGTAATTTTTGGTCGCTGCAAGGCGCATAACGAGTAACGTTTGATCGTTTGCTCGGGAATAGAGACCCAGTCCTGTAGGCGCGCCCGCATACCGCCACCTAACACAGTATGAGGGGACATTGAAGGTCTAGATTCGTTACATTAAATGTAGAGCCGTTTATTCAAAAAAATTAGATTCTTGCGAGAACTCCGAAGGGGCGACCATAAGTTGCCTATACCGGGGTGGGACAGTGGTGGGTACTTCAATGTCCCTGTAGCTCTTACAAGGGGGACAAGGGATAATTGCACCTCAGGCTGATAATACCTACTCATCAAAAACGAGGATTATAAATAAAAGTTATTGATAAAATCAGCAAAATCCAACTTTTGTATTCCCAATTTTTCTCCTACAAAACTGAACCGATTATTAAGATTTTTTAAATTATCCCACTACAACATAAGATATTTTGTGCGTCCAACGACGATACATAATGGTAATTGTTAGTGATGCAACGGAACTGTCTTAACGGAAGCAGAAACGGAAACAGATGACAAAAGCAAATCTTACCTGAAGCGGAAGTGTTAATTCTATGAAGAAAGGGCACTTTTTTTAAAAGATATGTTTAATTAAATTTGTATTTTGTACTTCTAGTACTCTAAATTAAGCAGAGGTTAATTATATTAAATAAAAAGTAATTTGGCTGCTTTTACACCTTTGAATCTGTTTCGGTGTTCCCCCGCCCCGCGCTCCTCGCTGTATTCTTCGTTTAGAGTTCTGTTATAAAGTTTGCGGAACCAGAAACGGAAACGGAAGTGAAAACAACTTGCGGTACTTCTGCAGAAGCGGAAGCGGAACCAGAGTTCTGTTGCAACACTAGTAATTGTCGTAAATAATGTCGTTAAATGAGTGGCACGAGTATAAAAACGCCGTAAATGTGAAAACTTTAATAAATACTCATTCATTCATATTCTGTCATTTCGAAAAATCTTTGCAAATCAATAACGCCAAATTTGAACTGTTAGACACCAGCCACTGATTAATCGTGTGATAATAATGAAAACTATCACAATTGATTCAAATGACCCACTTAACAGTAAACCACATTAACCTTTAACTGTGGACGCCGGGTCTCAGAGGCCCAGCCCGTTCTTCAATTTCTCGGAATAAACACCTTCCCCGCGTGTCTCAGTAGCTTCAGTTTTAGTTGTGTTTGGACCAAGGAGGTAGAAAGTCGCGTCGTCCGGCACTTATCACGTGAGTACATTTAAAATTTGATCAGGGTCTGTGAGACCCGCTGGCTATAATTTCCATACAAATATACTCGGGCCTATGTGACCCGCCTACTATAATTCTCTTACATTTTAATATTATAATCTTTTTTAATTTGTTCTAGATTTTTAAAACAAAATGGCGGACAGTAGTGAGCCGAGTACATCAGCTGTGAAACGTGGTGAAAGAAAGACAACCCATGCCTGTATTAACTGCAAGAAGCCAGTTTGTCTTCAGTGTTCCAAACCTCTATGTTCTGAGTGCCATTACTTTTACATAAGTTTGATCCTTGTCAGAATTTTTTATTTTATTTTTATTAAGGATTTTTTTTTATGAGTAACTGTTTTCTTTATTAACTAGGAAAAAATATTAGTTTTGATTTTTTTGTGATACCTACTATAATTAAGGAGTCTTAATATGATCTCAAGTCAATTGAGATTGAAAACTGACTAAGTTTGTTAAATTTGGAGATAATTATCAAAATATGAATAAAAGTTGATTATTTTTATCACTCGATCTTTTATTTATAAATACTTTATCTATATAAACTCCTTGCTAAAGTCAGATTGGTCCAGGTATGAAAATTAGAAGAATTTTATGAAGGGGTCTGTGTAACCCGACGTCCATGTGAGTGTGATTTTTATTTCACGTCCATAGTTTAGGGTTAAACATTAATAGATTGAAACAATTCTATTTATTTCCCACGCACATGCTAATAATAACAGCGTTATTTATAATAAAACAATGAATTCCACGTGTTTCACATTTTAACGATATAGCCAATATTCTCAGAGATAATTGGCGCAGATTGCAATGGATCAAAGACAGAGATAATTCAATAAAATCTTGTTTTGCCGTGAGAAATTCAATGGAAGTAATATATTTTAGGTGGTTATGACAATGTGACAAGCGGTAACATATTGTACCAGCGGTATAATCTGGATTAACCTTATTTAACCCCTCAGGCTAATTTGTTCTCTTTTCGTAACAACTCACATAGGTCTCATAGAAATAATAATAATAATAACGTAGTATTTATATAGCGCAGTTTTGTGATGTTTCACTTCAAGTGCGCTTAATTATAATAAACTTAAAATTAACCTACAGTGTTCCTTACGAGTCCTTAAAAAATTAATTAAATAATGTGAAATAACGAATATACGAAAATATACAAAGCAATTCCTAAAGAACAATATTAACAACAATAGTGAGTGCTGTTTTGGCACAGGACAATATATAATGATAAACCATCACGGTGCCATTCAACAAGAATCATTTAAACTAAATTATATAGAACAGGAGGCAGTTAACATTTAGAAATAATACAAATTCAGAGTGCACATAAAACTATAGTAAGGAGGTAATCGAAACCAAACAATTACCAGAAACTTGAGGAACATGGCTTATTAAAGTATATTGAAAAGGAGTTAAAATTCATGAAAGGTATGATTTTTTAAATAAGTTTGTTTTTAAAGCTCTTTTGAATTCAGCCAAGTTCTGGATATTAGTAAGAGCTGAGGGAAGTTTGTTCCAAATGAGCGGGCCAGCTACACGAAAAGATCGATCATAGTAAACGGCTCGATTTGACCTAGAAAGTTCGATTAAACGATTAGTAACATCTCGATCTGCTGACCTTAGAGTAAGCTGCCTATCGCTTAAGTTTTGTCGGACACATAGTTCCGATATGTAGGCTGGCGCCATTCCTTGCAATGCTTTGAAGGTCATTAAGCAGATCTTGAACTCTATTCTTTCAGGGCATCGAAGTCAATGAAGATCCTTTAGAAGCGGGGTTATACGGCAATACTTAGATTCACCAAAAATCATTCTCGCCGCAGCATTAAAAACGGACTGGATTCTATTGAATTGTTTTTTAGGCAAGCCAGCATACGCACTATTACAATAGTCCATACGTGAGACAACGAACGAATTTATGAGTGACTTTGCTCCATCAGAGGGAAGGCAACGCCTGATTGATTTTATCTGCCTTAGATGGAAAAAGCCTGAACTTACAGATTTTGAAATTTGTGATTCTAGAGAAAGACTATTGTCTATAGTGAAACCTAGAAACTTTATTTCTGTAGAATTATATCTGTGCCCTGAATATGGATTGGATTAGAGTCGATGAGGGCTTGCCTTCCAGGAGAAGCTATCCAAATAAATTCCGTCTTGGTCGGATTAAGTTTGAGTTTATTGACAGACATCCAACTTGAGACTGTGTTAATGAAACTAACCACCTCGTTTTTAAGGACGTCTTTTTCATCCGGGGAACAAAACTTGAAAATGAAACGATCGTCTGCATAGCCTTGTGATTCAAAGCCAGCTGATTGAATTAGTTTCTCGAGGCGATTCGTATAGAGAATGAAAAGAATGGGACCCAAGACAGAACCCTGGGGAACTCCACATTCTATGGGAGTTTCAGGTGAAGTACAATTATTGAAAATTACTGAGGCTACTCGTCCAGACAGGTATGATTTCATCCATTGGAGAACATCACCTCGAACGCCAAATTCGGTTTCAAGCACATTTAATAAAATACTATGATCTACCGTGTCAAATGCCGCACTCATGTCAAGAACAGATACCAAACCCAACTTACCTGCTTCCATCCCGATGATCAAGTCTGAAATTAACCGCAGAAGAACAGTTTCCGTTGAATGAAACTGTCGATAAGCGGATTGATTTTTGGCAAATAGACCGGCGGAGTTCAAGTACCCCACCAATTGTTTGGCAACGATTTTCTCAAGCAGTTTAGAAAGGAATGGTAGATTGGATATTGGCCTGTAATTATCCGTATTGTCACTATCAAGATTTTGTTTTTTTAGAATCGGAGTTATTATTGATTTCTTGAGTGTTCCCGGTACAAGTGAATTTACTAATGACTTCTGGATAATTGCGGTAATTATAGGCGCTATATCCGGAAGACATTGTTTTAAGAGCCAGGTAGGTATGGGGTCTTGAGTACATTGCTTGTTAGGGCAAGACTTTATAGCAGGCGTGACATCTTCTTCCGTTACTGCTGCAAAAGTAGAGAAGTCACCGGAGAGCGGACTTGATGCTGCGATAGAAGACGATCCTACCACACTGAGGGCCTGAATTTGTTCAACCTTACTTCTGAAGTATGTTGCGAGGCTGTTTGCTTCAAGAGAGGAATCAACCTTATTGTTGCTCTCTCCAGACAGAGTCCTTATGTTTTGCCAAAGTTTTCGAGGGTCCTTTTCTGTCTCAATTTGCTCACACCAAAAGTTAGATTTCTTCTGTGTGACTTCTTCCTTGTAAACTTTTTGCTTGGTAATCCAAAGCTGCCGATTGCTGAAAGTCGGGTTTCGTCTGTAAATCCTTTCAAATTTCCGCATTTCCCTCTTCTTTTGAAGACATTCATCATCGAACCATTTGCTGCAATTCCTAATGCGGCAGACCTTCTCTGTGAAAGGAGCATTTTTATCGAGTAATGCCCGTAGCGTAGAATTATATAGAGTTACTAACTCTTCTGCTTGGCTCTCGTTATACTTTTCCTTATCACAGAGAGACGACGCTTTCAAATCACTACAAAATGCCTTGAAGTCGAATTCTCTCCAATTTCTGGAGACAACGGATTTGAACTGTAATTTTGGAGGATCGAAGGCAAACTCGGATGTGACGAGACGATGATCCGATAGTCCAATGTCAGTAACATTTATGTTATTTGGGGGAAACCCTACCCGGGAAATAATTACATCAAGTGTACCCCCCGCGTCATGAGTAGGTGAGTTCACCCACTGGTCGCAGCCGAAGTCACGTAGAATTTTGTTGAATTTTAGGGCCAAGGGATTGGTTTTCTTTTCCAAGTGAATATTTACGTCTCCCAGAATAATAACGTCGCAATTATAGTTAGAGGTGCACTCTAGGAGAGATCTAAATTCATTGAAAAAAATTGCAGTGGCTGCACATGACCCGGGACGGTAGATGGAAATTATCACGAGGGATGCGCCATTAGCGGAAGCCTTGCAGCCGACAAACTCAAAAGTGGTATATACCTGACGTATCCCTATACTGTCTAAGCGAATACCATTTTGCGCTACAATTGCAACTCCCCCGTGATTCGTAAAATTAATATTACTTGTGTCGGATTTTATCGTCCTTGCAGCTTCATACACCGAGAACCCACTTGACCGAAGGGTTTTGATGGAGTAGGAGTCAGCATTTTCATGCCAAGTCTCCGATAGCGCCAAAATGTGAATACCTTTGCTAGTTATCAGATCCACAATGTCTTCGTGTTTATTGGCAATTGATCTCGCATTCCAAGCGGCAACATTTAGAGACTTGGGCAGGCGCAAATTCCTGGTTTGTGCTAACCGCAGGTTTTTTACTAATCTAACCTTTCTCCCAGCTCTACAACCTCTTTTTCTTCCTTTCCGTTGGTGAAGAAGTACACTATTTTTATTATTATTATCACTACCATTGTCACTTAAGGGTCGTAAAGCGTACAGTTCGTCCAAAGTATACCTAATCATGATTTACAACCTTACGACCCATTTCGAATAGTTCACACAAAAAATAAGAGGTAACCTTCGGTCATCGGTCCACTCCGGCAGAAAAAAACATGTGGCATACATCTGTCAACCCACACTGCACTGTTACAAACACTAGGTCTGTTAAAAGTTTTTGAATGAAACTATTACTTTCAAAATTTAAAACTATCATATCTAATAGAATTTACACTATACAACTATTTTAACATAAAAAACAAAACAATTTTAATATTTCACTTATAAGGACGCACTTTCAGCACTCTAGTATAAAAACTACCCCGTCAAAAGAATTAAAAACCGGGAGCTTATGCAGTTACGTGTCTGCAGCTTCTGAGCGCGGACCCAACAGAAATCATGTACATATACGAGTATATATCCAAGTTCTGGGAATCAACCAGCCCATGTCGAATAATAACAAAACTTAGATAGCACCTCACAAAAATTGAATTTTATCTTTGAAATTTGATAAGTTAAAGTTCTGTGAATGTTCTATCTTTATAACAGCAGCTCTCGCTTGCCTTTTTACATTAGCTTCACGCAGAAACTTTGTGAGGAATTATCAATTTGGGAGGCGGATATGGATACCACCGCCTCCGGAAGCATTTATTAGGTGACAAACACTCCTGCCATAGGTCACTTCATGTGGTACGCTACGTTTGGTGACTTAGCAGGGGTGCCCGGGTTCATGGGAATAGGTATGTCCTGGTCCTGGCGGCGGATGCGTCTGCCCACAAGCTGCATGGCAGGCTGGATCGGGAGACAATGGTTGAGGGAGTCCCTTTGACTTTTCCAACCGTACTCTCTCAGAACATCGTCTTGCACCGCAGTGGGGGGGATGGATTCATACGTCTGTCACTCCTGGATACACTGACCCCCAGATTCCTACCCACTCCTAATACTCTTTTCTTTCCCAGAAGTTTCTCTCCTTCATTTCCTAAAAAGACCCCTACACAGCATCCTCAAAGATGACATAGGCCCTAAGGAGAATTACTTTTCTCAGGGCCTCCTATGTGGAACTAATGTAAAAAAAAAGAGTGTGCTTTAGACCACAAGGCTTAAGTAAAACTTCACAAACTTATAAAAGAACATATGACATTGGGGTGACAAAAAAAGCGAGTGAAAAAAAAACCGTTCGCATCACAGTTTTCGTAACATTACACTTTTCGTAACATCATACTTTTCGTAACGCATTCACCAGCTTACCCCCCAAGTCGAGCGTGCGTAAAGAAGTTTTACTTAAAAAATATCTAGCTACCCCTTGTTTGAATAGAATAGTGGGTATCTATACTAATAGATACAGTTTAAATATCACACACCTTTAAAAATTACACTTCATTCTGTTTAAATATATCATGGGTTGATAAAAGCAAAATCGTTATTTTATGCGTCGGTCGTAAAAAAGTAATTGTTGGCATAAAATGTTGCATACACCTTAATTTAGTAATGTAGTTCTAATAAACATACACCTCACCAGCTCACCATCTCACCAGCTCCATACAATATTTGTCATAAAGAAAAAAAAAATATTTTGTGGGGTGGCGAGTCATTTTACGTTTCTGCGTGATTCATTTGTAGTGCATTTTGTATGAGGTAATGAGGTACTCAACAGAAGTCGGGGGTGTCGCTACTGTATATCTTGTCATTACTGTACACGCTTGGTGTAACTCTGAGTGACCAGTTCAGGCACGAAGGCTCTACCGAAGTCAGCCTCTTTAGAGTACACAACTTCTGATCCTGCACAAATCGTAAGTGTACCCCATTTGGTAGCAGCTTTTGGTCTGGAGCCCCAAAATACCAATAACCCCTCAATCTGTGCAGAAAATAAGCGATCCGTTTGATGGATTCCCCTGACTTAACAAGCGGATTGCAATCATAGGCGTCTGGTAGGTATGCTGTCATTGTTTTACCGGTTTACAATAGAGAACTCCAATCCAATTTTTTTTTAATGAATAATGACCTTCTAACTTAATTTGCATTTTTAACACACTGCATTTTTATTTTTAATTTTAGAGTTAGTTTTAATAGTTAAAATAATTGTCAAAGTTTTAAATTTTCAAGACCCCCCGAAAACCACCGTATGTATGGTGAATCGTGTGACGTCATCACTCCTGAAAAATTACCACAGGATAGGGCTATCAGCTGATCAACTGCCGCCATTTTGAATTCCGTTGTTCGAAGTATTCTCCCTAGAAGTAGCATTACTATTTTTTTTGTGCAGTAGTTTTTGAATAGTTTCAATAATAGAGATAAAATAATAAGAGATACCTTTATTTTTGAAACATAAAATAAATAATGTTTCAATAAACACAACAACTAAATCTCTATAAACAGTATTTAAATAAACGAATAAATTATAACGATGGCTTGTCTCATATCATACATTCCCATACAATGACTTTACGATGACGCACGTCGAACAGTGACGGCGTGTTTTTACGACCCGATTAAAAATGGACTTTTTAATATGTTTTTAAAAACTGTGTTTAATATTATTAAATAAAACTTATATAGTTATTCACAATCAGCGTTTATTGGTCTGTATGAACATATTTTTTTAAAGCCATAATATTTTTCACTGGAGTTCCTCATTGATTCTCCAAGAAACAATCGTCATTGATCCGTTTGGCACCGGTGCACAGTTGGGAAACACTTAACGGATCTCTTCTACGACTCGTTAGGGAGCGTACATTAATTACGTGAGCTCAAAAGGGGGGGGGGTCCAGCAAAATCTCACGTTACTTGAAAAGAATATACGAAGTGGCCCAAATTTATCTGATCAAGAGGCGGGGGGAGGGGTCTAGATTGGAATAAAAACTGCTCACGTAATTAATGTATGCCCCCTTATGTTCAACAGCTCGGCTATGGAATAATTTGCAAACCTCTGTGTTCTTCTCCCCTACAAAATGGGTCTCTCCAATGTTCATTTTCACTCCTTCCTCTCTTCAAAAAGACCCTCCACATAGCATCTTTAAAGATGACTTTTTTTTTTCCTCAGGGCCTCCTGTGTGGAGACTTGTGGATATGTTGCGAATACGAAAAAACGTGCTTTAGACCACACAACTGAAGTAAAACTTCACTAACTAATATCTCCTCTCAATTTCCGTTCGCCTCGCCCGATCACACTTTTCATAACGCTCTCGTAACGCATTCACCAGCTTACTCCCAAGTCAAGCGTGCGTAAAGAAGTTTTACTTAAAAAACTATGTACCTATTAAAAATGTCGAGTGCAGTTTACACGCGGTTGAAGCGAAACTTTACAAAAACAATCTCAACCAATCGCAGACCAGCGTAATTTCCGTTTCATATCTCAACCAATAGGAGCCTTTATAAGTGACATCATTCAATTCAATTCAATTTATTCATTTTTAAAACATTACAAAATAAAATTTCAAAGCGTTTTAAAAGAGATGAAGTATTAAGATTCATACAGATTTAAGCAATTTATACATCAATGAAACACAGTCATACTAACAACAACAAGGCTTGTTGTCTGAATTGTGCTTCATTGATATTTTGACGATCTCCGTAGTCCAGTGGGTAAGACTCTTAACTCACAATTCGGAGGTCGCGGGTTCGAACCCGGCATGCGCAAATAAATTTTATTTGATTAATTTGTGTTATTTCACAATTAATTCATTTAAAATAATATATAGTATATTTGCGGCATGTTCCAGAGTGGAAGATACTATCAGTATCGCCCTGGTGTAAGACCACCATTCAGAGTTGAAACGTTGCTTGAAAATGGCTTTAGCCGTGTTTGGTGACCAGATCTGAATAGCCAGGTACTTCCCAACCTTCCTCTTCCCCACCTCCTTCCCCTCCCCGATACCTTCAGCCTCACGACACACCCCAATTGGGGATGCCATAGTCTCACTGGCTCCAGACGGGAGCAGTTGAGATTCTTGTGCGGTATTCACTGTAAAAAAAAAAAAAAATTAAAAAAATTAAACATATCGATATTCGAAGGGATTTTATTTAACAATAACACACCTCTCCCGACTGGCATAACCATTGGCAAGTTAGTTCTGCAAGTCGGGAGATAAAATAGTCTATGCTGTCGGTGACGGAGATAACCATCGGGAAAATAGAAATTGCTAATCAAAGCGGTCAATGAGCGCAATCCAAATCTTAGCGGGGCTATAGAAGTTTCATTTAAAAAAATCGTTTATACATTAGTTCTTTACCTGCATGAATAGATATGAAAACAATGAAGCCATTATCTTGTATAACACAGCGTGTTTACCTGATATTAACATTTCATAATATCCAAATAAGGTAATGTTTTCGAAACCATTATCGCGTTGATTTATGAACAATTTAATATCAGGCATTCCGTATAAACGGAAGGCGCAAACAGTTAACTGAGAATATATATTACTTATTGTAATAGCAGCCAGCACGCAAATTCGCAAATCACAACGAATATTAATTAGGTACAATGTTTCTTGTATGGGGGAAAAGGTCTTAAGTCAATAATATGAATTGTTCACAAGAGCCAAATTAAGCATTGCTTGTATGTGCAAAACAGGTAATTGACCGTAAAATATCAGAATTCAAACATTTTAAATTTAATGTGTATTTGTAGTTCATTAATTATTTAGGTAATCTTTAAATTTTGTATTTGCACAAAGTTTTTGATCAGGGTAGGCAGTTTAGCAAAAAGACAACTAGTTGATAGAAATAGATAACAACAGATGCCACCATCGTCACTGATTGCCATTTGCTAATTTTGTTCCAGAAAGCACTGCCTAATATTAACAAAAAAATCTCATGAAAGCAAATTCAAAATGACAGTTCTACTCTTCTTTTGTAAACATTGATATTATATCTTGCATGAAGTTAGCTCTAAGCAGAACTAATTCCTGCTTTGGCCGCATTTTAGTGAGGCAGTCGGAGGGCGCGCGCGTAGTTTCTAGTTACAGTTTATGCCACGTTTGTAGTTTCGGTTGCTCAGCTTTTTTGAGCTTATTTTCGAAAGTGTGTATTTATTTTTAGCAATAATGTAATAAATTATAATATTACTTACATGCTTATGTTTTACAAATACAGTAGGGTAGGCAGTGCTTATGTGCCTTTATGGAGTGCACGCCCCTGGCGTGAGTAGGGTCTTTTTAGGGAAAGGAAAGAGAGGAAGTTCTGAAAAGGACAAAGTTATGAGGGGTGGGTAGGAAAATTGGGGGTCATCGTGTCCAAGAGTGACGGATGTTTGAATTTATCCCTGCCACTGCGGTGCAAGACGATGGAGGGATAAATTCAAACATCTCTAGGGAGTCCGCTGGAGTGGTCAATAGGTCTCCTTCAACCCGTCTCTCCCGATCCGGCCCGCCACGCAGTAGGTGGGCAAACGTATTCGCAACCAAAACCTACACAAACCTCAACCCGTGAACTCGGGCACCCTTAATTCAGCAAACGTAGCGAACCACTTGTGGTGATCTATGACAGAGATATCGGTTATCCCATAAGTGGTTCCGGGGCGGCGGTATATTTCTTATTTATTATCGTAAAAACAAATACTATTTTTAGAAACTAGATAAAATTACCCCTGAGATTCTTGATTTTGTAAAATACCTTAATATTTATCAATAAGAATATTTTAATTTCAAACACGAAAAAGAGGAAAAATAAGACACATATTTTTACATCAAAAGCCGAAAATTTGTGGAGAAAATAAAAATAAAGTTAATAATTGAGATTTTAAATTCATTGTTTGCGCTTTATAAACGTTGATTTCTTTAATTTATATTTTTGAAGTGAAACTTCTATAGCCCGGCTGTGATTTGGATTTCGGATGAAACGGAAATGACGATTACTGCACCTGTGACGCATCAACTGCGCTCATTGGCTGCTTTGAATATGATGTTGTCACTTTTAAAGGCTCCTATTGGTTGAGATATGAAACGGAAATTACGCTGGTCTGCGCTCATTGGTCGCTTTGATTTTGACCTCACTTTTCAATTATGGGTTGAGATTGTTTTGCTAAAGTTTCGCGAGTAAACTGCACTCGAATTTTTTTACTACTCTGCCAAAATGCGAAGTTGCCAGATTTATTGCAACCCAGTCGTCCTTTATTCGTAAGAATTCGAAACAGAAAATGTACAGTCTTTATTCAACGTGTAATGTAAAATGGTTGGGAAGTATTTTTATTAGTAATGCTGAAAGTGTTCACGAGAAGTACGTTAAATGACGGTAGAAATTCGGAATGCAGGGTCTTCTGTCCTTTGTGAATATTATACCATGTTTTAGGAAGACTCCTCAGAAAATTATTGTGCTGTTTTAAAACTTATTTCCTGACATTTTTATATTACAATAATTCCCTTGTCCGTGCAAAGGTTTATTCGTGTTTCTTTTCAAGGTTCAATTAAGGAATTAAGCAACCGATCATACTGATCCCCGGTGTATTTCCGACTGTGTTACAATAAGCTGCTAATAGCAGCATTGTTATTATTTATTGCAGTAATAAAGAATGGTGGACTTGACTCGAATACCTTGCAAAATTATCGGCCAGGTACAGTAAAATAATTCTAGTCTGAAATCAATTTATGAACCATAACTTGCAAGCACCCAATTATAAATGTACCTGATTTATGATTCGACAGCCACTTGAAGGGACAATATTGTACCTATAGTGTAATAGCGAAAGGTTAATAAATTAACATTTAATTTTGCATAAATCAAATCGTCGAAAATTCTGTGTAACTCATATTTACGCTGAATTACGTAATTAGACGTGTTGTAGATTTATTATTATTAATAATAAAATGGAGATGGTTTACTATAGTTCCCGTGAGTCCCTACTCAGGTCATTGGCCTGTTGTTTTTTATTTTTTTATTATATATATTACAATCAATACATTACAAAATGATCCTTTGTCTCTCCAAATGGGAAGGATTCCCGTTTCAGGACAGCCAAATTGTATATTTAGTTCATAATATTCTTAACAATGAAATGGTTTCGTTCAAGATATCATAGGAATGAGATTCTGTCAAGATAACATTAGTAATTGCATTCGGAGTGACGGGATGATTTATTTATGTCCTTGAAAGAATCGCAAAGGTGTATTTTTTTCAAGGTCATTTTGGAGTACATTAATAATTGCATTCAGAACAGATGAATGGTTTCTTTCGGGAGATCACAAGTATGAGATTCTTTCCAGGTCATTTTGGAGAATATTTACAATTACATAGATAGAAATTTACACTTTTATAAACCAGTACATGACATATGAATCCTAATGTACTATAATTTTTAGAATTTCCTAGGTAATATAAATTACATATTACTCTACCAGAATATATGCCATGTGACATATGAATTTACAATTTATTAGTATAAAGAATTTCAAATCTTAAATTTTGAAATGGTTAGTAGATATTTTACAATAAAAATCAATCGAGAGATTGATTTTTACTATAGTCCTTTGTTTTTTTTTACAGTGAATACCGCACAAGAATCTCAACTGCTCCCGTCTGGAGCCAGTGAGACTATGGCATCCCCAATTGGGGTATGTTGTGAGGCTGAAGGTAGTGGGGAGGGGAAGGAGGTGGGGAAGAGGAAGGTTGGGAAGTACCTGGCTATTCAGATCTGGTCACCAAACACGGCTAAAGCCATTTTCAAGCAACGTTTCAACTCTGAATGGTGGTCTTACACCAGGGCGATACTGATAGTATCTTCCACTCTGGAACATGCCGCAAATATACTATATATTATTTTAAATGAATTAATTGTGAAATAACACAAATTAATTAAATAAAATTTATTTGCGCATGCCGGGTTCGAACCCGCGACCTCCAGATTGTGAGTCAAGAGTCTTACCCACTGGACTACGGAGGTCGTCCTTGGCTAATTTGTTCGCTTTTCGGAGCAACTCTCATAGAAATCGTTGTCTCCCTTACTATCATGGTTAGAAATATGATCTTAACTGTGTTGGAAAGAGAAAATACCACGATTTACATTCAAATCTAAAAGTTAACCGCAATATATTTACAACGTACACCTTTATGAAACCAAAGTTTCCGACCGCAAATAGAAAAAATGTAAACCTTCAAAAAACTAAAGTAGACAAGAGTCGGAAGGCTACAAAGCACCTCACAAAGATGAGACCGATTATACTATCCATAGACATGAATATTAGTAGACCTGCCCTAAGTGACAAAAGCATATCATTTCCCCCTCCCCATACCGGTTCCTTGGAACCGGCTGGGATTGAGTACGGCTTCGCGTGAATCTAAAAAATGTGATGTCATCATTCGTCTGCGAGCCAGCGTCGAGCGCTCATCGGTGCATTTTACGAAATAACACCCCAAAAAACATGGTTTGTGTTTTGAAAACGTGTAAATATATACTATCACTCGAGATACACGGCGTGTCCTCCTCGATGTTTACGGGGTAAGTAAATTATGAAAAATTTGTAAAAGAGTCCTAACTAAATACGGCAACAAAATATTGGAGACCGAAAATAAACGAACTTTACTTTGCCGTATTTAAACTTCGCAAATTTGTTCAATACGCGGCGAGCAATTCGCGCGCCCATGTAAAAAGGTCTAATCATTCAAAAGCAGAGTTTACTTTTAAGAACTAAAATGGTTATATTATAATGTGAGATGCCTATATACTGTCATATTGAGTTATGGACGAATCACATATCTCCAAAGTTATCTTCCCGCTCTGCGCCCCGCTGTAGTTAGTTTCCCCCTCACCTTTATGTTCTGGTCTACTAATATTCATAGGTTTATGAAACTATCTCATTCTCTCGAAGGCTAAATGCTATATGGGTTTGTCTCTTTTTATTGTAGCTATGTTGTGTTTCATTTAGTTTCAAATCACAACTGTGCTAAAGAAGTTTTAACTTCAATTACAAAATTGTGGGAATTTTGTATTTATTATTTTGACATGAAACGACAAAAAGTGTGTTGACGATAATGCTTTTAATACATTTGCCTATTAAAATATTTGTGTACTTTTTCGTTATATTCTCTCTGGGTGGAGCTAATCTAAAAAAATCTAGGGCAGTGATAAGCAACCTTTTCTACTGGAGGGTCAACTTATCAAAATTGAATTTATTCTTATTTTTATTTTAACTTTATGAGTAAAACCTCAAATTGTAACATTTAATTAAATGAAGACGAAAAGAAAAAGATATTGACACCTCTGGGACATGAACCCAGGACCTCTTGCTTTCCGGGCAAAGGGCTTTCTTGTCCCAGAGGTGTCAATATCTTTTTCTGATTTTTCTGTTTCCAGATTCTCGATTGAGTTTCGCTTATATTGTCTTCATTTAATTAAATGTTAAATTTATTCACCGGATGCAGGGGTACGGTACCCACAGCGTGACTTGGTGAACTTTGCAGCCGGTGGTGTCACCACCGATAAACACTAACCTATTTATATTTTCTAAACCGAAACTTTTTAATATAACAAGAATAGAACAACTTTTATCTCAAAGGCAAATCAATATACGAATATTATCTCGATCATCTTAAATATTAAGGAACGTATAAGAAATACCATCAATTGGCAACTGATTCAAAATAGACTCACAAAAGTTTGTTGCAAAATCCTTGCGTGTTTTTGTAATTCAGATTTTGTAAACGTAAAGACTTCTCAGTAGACATCCAGAGAAGTAAGATCTTGCATCTCATAATGCAGGGAAAGATTGCCGGTAGACGGGGCCCTGGAAGATGGAGAACCTCATGGCTGAAAAACCTGATACAGTGGTTTGGCCAGTCTACCGTAGAGCTGTTCCTGGCTGCAGTAAACAAAGTCCGCATAGCCAACATGATAGCCAAAGTCCGTTGAACGGACAGGGCACAAGAAGAAGAAGAAAGATATTTCGATCTTTTTTTACATTACCTCCACAGAGAAGACCCTGAATAAAGTAATTCCACTCAGGTCCTCTGTCATCTTTAAAGATGCTGTGTGGATGGTATTTTTAGGAAAGGAAGGATAGGAAGTTCTAGAAAGGAAAAAGTATGAGGGGTGGGTAGGAATCATGAGGGTCAGTGTTTCCAGGAATGACGGACGTATGAATCCATCCCTCCCATTTCGGTACAAGGCGATGTTTCGAAAAACTAGAGAGGTCAAAAAGTCTCGTATTTCCAAATACGCCTGGCATTCAAGAGGATCAATCTCTCTCGATCCGGCCCCGCGTATAAGCCGCGTAACTACTACCAAGACCCGGAAAAACCTTACCATATGAACCCGAGCACCCCTCCTAAGTCATTAAACATTGCGAACCACCTGGTGTAACCTATGGCAGAGATATATTTGAAAATCTGAACTTTTGCTATTAAGCAAACCCGAATTTCGACCGACTTATTACATATCTCACTTAAAACCTTTGTAGTTTTTGAGCTCTTAAAAGAATATATGTTATTTTTGAAGATAATATCTAGACACCTTCCACGTCGAAACGCAAATTTTATGAAATTCCCTCGATAGAAAAAAATCACAAAGTATGCTCCGAAAATTATTATAAAAACGTTAGTTTCAGTTATTTTACATGTTATAGTTGTGAAAATGTTACTTTAAATGATATTTAAGATACTTTCCACGAGATTTTTGCTCTATTTTAAACGAGACGTGTTTTATTAAACATTTTCACAATTTTCGCATCGATTTTATCGCTTTAAACATTAGCGCGCTCCTCTAACATTCGTAATTACGTATCTCACGATCTTCTTCTTTTTGACGCACTACGAAGCAATCGAAAATCGTCTGGTTTTTGTTTTCGGTTCGAAATTTCGATCTCTTAGAAACTTACTTACATTATTGATTAGTCTTTTTGTATGCCCAGAAAAAAAGTCTAAATCCTATAATAAAATGCTTTAAAATACAAAATCTTCTCCTTAAGAACCCTTTTTCGGTTTTGGTTTTGTTTTATAGTGTGGGAAATTGAATTCTTTAGAAAATTAACATTTAAATATTTGTGCATGACCTTCGTAAAATAAAACAAAATTAACTTTTTGCGAAGTTTTTCTCTTTAATAAATCAAAACAAGCGGCTGGTGTTAAACGGAAATTTAATCCTTATCGCCATCTTCAGGAGGAGGATCAAGATATCAAGACTAATGTTTTCAGCTAAACCCTTTAACCCGTCTGCTTGGTTCAATACATTCACACCTCGCAATCCGGATGCCTCAGTGTCGATCAGATCGAGATTGTAAAATATCTATGCAAAATAGCTTTCATATTTCAAAGACAATAAGAAGCATTATTTCGTTCTCTTTTGGTTAAAAGAAAAATACGTATGTTTGCATGCGAGGAAGAGAGATATATAGCTTTTTAAATGTAAGGTCGTTCGGGACGTTTTTGATATTATGAAAGTTACGTGTTTTGGGATGTATTTATTCCTAAACAAGCAGATGGGTTTTAACAAACAGAACAGAAATCTTGCATAATAATTGTTTTTTATTTTTTTTTTTTAGTCCAGACAGGGCTTCACGTGCCGTACCATATAGGATCGCGGGCCCCGTGTTGCCCATCACTCTTCTTAGGTTTGGTCCGTTTATGGTTGTGTCATTCCGTTTTTTTTAAATGTGAATACCTCACAAGAGTCTCAGCTGTTCCCGTGAGCCAGGCATGGCATCCCCAATATTGTGAGGCTGAAGGTAGTGGGGAGGGGAAGGAGATGGGGTAGAGGAAGGTGGGAAAGTACCTGGCTATTCAGATCTGGTTACAAAACACGGCTAAAGCCATTTCAAGCAACGTTTTAATTCTGAATGATGATCTTACACCGATAGTATTGCGATGGTGAGAGCATCTTATTGCGATAGTGAGAGCATCTTCCGCTCTGGAACATGCCGCAGGTATACTATATATTGTTTTAAATGAATTAATTGTGAATAACACAAATTAATCAAATAAAGTATATTTGCCAACGCCGGGATTCGATCCCGCGACCTTCGGATTGCGAGTCAAGAACCTTACCCCTGGACCACGCCGGTCGTCTTAACTTAAAAGATAACACAAAAGATGCAGAGTTGCCCTTCAGTGTATTATTAGGTTACCTATGCTCCCTCACACTGACAACCTCGGTCTCCATGTGACACCTTCAGGTATTTTGTGAGACTGTAGAGTGTAGATAGTGGGGGAAGGAAGAGATGGGAAAAAGGATGGTGGAGGTAATACCTGGCTATTCAAATCTGGTCACCGAACACGGCTAAAGCTATTTCAAGCAACGTTTCAATTCTGAATGGTGGTCTTTCACCACGGCGATATTGAGAGTACCTCCATTGTAAGTTGAAATAAGTGAAGATTTTCTTCTCTCGATATGAAAACATTACAAAAACATCAGTTTCGTAGATTCTTGGCCTTGTTGATAAGTAGATCTAGATTACGACTTTCGTCATCTATTTTAGCAAGAAGGTGGTTTATTTCTTTTTCAGAAGAGGTGATCAGCACATCGGAGATTAAAATTTTTTTATTTGAAAAATTAATACCTAATATTAAATAAATTAAAAAAATCGACATTCTTATTGATTACACAAACTTACACTGTAATACCCAACAATTTGACAAACAGAGCATAAATAAGAACACAATGCACCATTTTAATTCACATCATTATGTTTTAACGAAATTATTGAGCTTATTTATTTTCGTTATTTCAAATTCACGTTAATAATTAATTAACAATTTCACAGTGTCAATGTCCGCGCTACGGTGTGAATTCCATTTTAGGTGATTGGTCATTTTTTGACTATTCAAGCACCGCAACGTATCAAACACTATTTGGCTTTCCGGATTATAAAACGTAATTGGATTTTACAGTAATTAAAAAAATACAATTTTGAAGTTGTGATCTTGAAAATACCATTAACAGGAAACACGGTGACCGAGAGAGTTGAATAACAGATCAAACTGAATATTGAGCGCAAGTGATAACTACTGCACCAGAAAAAGTTTATGAAATATGTCTCTTATCGCGTGCGAAATGATTGAAAACTATGTCCCCGTAAACCTTAAATCTCTTGATCAACGCCGAGATATCAGAGACCTATTAATGCTGTATAAAATTATTCATAACTTCATTGATAGCCCTTACTTACTACAAAATATTCATTTCAGATGTCCATTAAGAGTTACTCGATCTCCAGACACCTTTTGTATACCTAAGAGCAATACAAATTATCTTAAAAATGTATTTGTAAGAAGAAGCTTTAGCACATTTAACAGATTATGCCCAAATATCGATGTGTTTAATATAAACCTTGATAAATTCACAGCATGCGTAAAAAAATAACACTATTGAATGCCACATGTTTAACTAATAACTTAATATTTCATTGATTTCTGTATTTCTCTTTTTTATTTTTAGCATCACCATATTTTCTCTCCTACAGCAGTTCGAATTCAAATAAAATCACTTGCTGAAATATATTATTGATATCCACCTAAATTTAAATGTAAACCTTTGAAAAAATTCAGTTAATTACTTTTTGTAGATTTATGTGTGGCGGCCACTTGTGCCGAATTTATTGCACCGCCACTGGACTCCACCGAACGCGCTAGAAGCACACTACGAAATACCTACAGCGTAAGGCACCGCACCGGCTGGTACACCTACCTACAGTGGTGAATAATTCCGCCACTTATGCGAAAGGCCTAGAACGTGTGGCGGTGCAATACAAATGCCTACAGAAAGTTCGAGCGATTTCTCTGCTTTGCGTGAATTCACCCAACATTACCTGGCGCGCTAGCCAGCTACTCTGCCGATCGCGCCAGTATATAAAGCGACTCAGCGCTCGCTCGCTCAGTCCCAGCCAGTCAGTCAGTACCTAGCCTCAGTACCTTAGTCTTCATTCATCGGTCGAGTAAGCAAGTCAGTCCGATCAGTGCCGCTACGCCACATCGGCCCACGCGGGCTGCCCGTCTCGCAACAAGTGAATAACATTTGTCCAGTGTGACTCCAGGAACTTTTCCAACACCTTCGAGGATTCTTTCTCCAACCACCATCCGCTGTCCGGCCCATTCGCGCCTCGACCTCGACATGAGATGTCTCCGCCCGCAGCACATAAAGCCCGCCGTGCTTTCTGCTTGGGATGCAACCCGTTCTCTGGCAAATCGAAACCCATCGCGTTCCGCTGCCAGAGATCATCCCCATCGCCTCTCAAGGTTCCTTCCTGCGTCACGTGTGTGAGCCGACTCAAAGGACACACAGCTGCCATATCTCGTCAGCACGGCGACGATCGACCGCCTGGACCAAGGTCACTTCTACACCGCCATGGTGTAGATCAACACGCCGGCTCCCTGAAGACCAGTGATCTTCACCGCCGTAGTCTTCGACCTTCATCACGCAGCAGCATCACTAACGGCACCACTGTCACTCCGCTCCGCTTCGACCTTCGCTACGTAGCCAAATAAAGACTGACTCATCACACCGACTGACGCCTTTCATTTCTGTCTCCCGTCTCTACCGATCCGGCCCGCTCCCTCATAAGTAAGAAGATACACTTAATTGAGTTGTTTATGTCAGGTATAGGTATTGTGGATTTTTGTAATATTGTTCAATTCAAATTCAATTTGTCGTTATTTTATTGGTCTATGACATACACATTATTATCACTGTCATTTATGAATTTTGTACAGACTGTTTATAACGCTAATGAATAAAATAAAATAAAACCTCAGGCTGATAACATCTAAATAAAATCGTCAAAATCGAGGTTAGGTGTTCCCCATTTTTCTCCTCTAAAACTGGACCGGTGTTAAAGATTTTTTTTACCAACTGTATTCGAAGAAAATATTTAGTATCTATTTTTATTTTTTTATTTTTTTTATTTATTTATTAAAATACAATACAGAATATAGTATATTATATAAAGCATTGTACTCCCAAGAGTTAATAAACTCATTGCGGGAATGATACGCATTACATGAAACATATAGCTGTATGTATTAAGTGGACATATCATAGGACATACACAACATTATTATTTCAGATAGTCATTCATAAAATGAAGTTTGAGCATGTTAGTTTGGGTCTTTTTACATTGACTTGCACATTTGATCTCGTTGGGTAGTTGATTATATTTTGTGTAAGCTATGTATTCTAGGGATCTTAGTCCATATTTTGTTGATTTGATTTTTGGTATATGAAGTTTGTTGTGATTTCTTGTGTTGTGTTGGTGTACGTCGCAATTGTAATTGAGTTTAGTGTTGGAATGTGCCGAGTGTTGAATTACTTGTAATATAGTTTTTGTTATTTCAAAAGTGGGAATGGTGTTAAAAGGAAGTATTTGGGTGTTTCTGTAAATGTCTTTGACGTGTGTATCCCAAGGTAGACTGAATATATTTCGCAGGGCTCTATTTTGGACGACTTGGACTTCTGAAATCATTTTTTTTGTAGCAAATCCCCAGATTCCGGCAAGATATATTAGATGTGAGTGAATCATAGCATGGTAAATCGATCTTAATAGAGAAGGAGGAAGTAACCCGCGAAATCTATATAAAACACCAGTTATAGGAGTAATTTTGGATAGAACATGTTTAAATTGGTGATTCCATGTGAGTTGTGAATCAATGAAAAGGCCAAGATATTTTGTAACATCAGCCCTTTCAAGGCGGTTATTATCAAGACTTATATTAAGACTTACATTTTTTTTATTTGCAAACAATATGTAATGTGTTTTTCTTATGTTTAGGCTAAGTTTGTTTAATCGCAACCAGTTTGCCAGGCAAGCTATATCCCTTTCCATTTCCTTTTCTAGTTCGTTTAAATCATTATTGTGATAAAGAATCACTGTATCATCTGCATAAAGTTGTATTGTACCCTTAAGTCCCCATTTAGTAATATCATTTATATATATTAAAAATAGTAATGGTCCAAGTACGGAGCCCTGAGGCACACCACATTTTATCGTTCCCATGCTGCTTGTCCCTTTTCCAACAAAGGTCTGACAGTGTCGGTTAGAGAGGTAACTACACAGTAACTTCAGGGGAGTGCCTACTATGCCTAGGTGTTCTAACTTCTTTAGTAGTATCCCGTGGTCAACCGTATCGAAAGCCTTTTTTAAATCTATAAATAAGCCTGCAGTATGCTTACCCTGGTCTATATGTTTTTGGAGGGCATATACAAAATCGAAAGCAGCACATTTTGTGTTAGATTGGTTTCTGAATCCATACTGTTGGGATGCGAGTAAATTGTTTGATAAGAGATATTTAGTGAGCCTAAGCTTAATAACCTTTTCAAAAACTCTAGAGAAAACAGAGAGGATGGATATAGGACGATAATTAGAAGGATTTTTTTTGCAATCATCTTTGTAAATCGGAATTATTTTTGCTATCTTTAGTTGATCTGGGAAGATTCCACTATCCAGGGATTGATTAATAAGAAAAACAAGGTGGTCAGCTAATACATCTTTGCAAAAGTTCAGGTGCACGGGTGTAATTCCATCTAAACCTGGAGATGCATTAGACTTTAGTTGAGAGATGATACTGAGAACTTCTGTTTTATTTGTTTTGGCCATATATAGGGACTGGATTGCTTTTTGATCCGTGTTTATAGTGATAGAATCATCTGGATATGATGCAATTGTAGCTGCTAAGTTTTCCCCAACTGATATAAAGAAGTTGTTAAAAGTTGAAGCTATCTGTGTTGGGCATGTTATTTCTTCATTCTTAATCAAAAGACAATTAATTTCATCTTTCTGGGGTGTCGAACTATTTGTAAGAATTGCATTTATTGTTTTCCATGTCTGTCGCGGATTACGCAGGTTTTCTTTAAGTATATTCGTGTAGTATTTAGTTTTAGCATATCTTCTATAATTGGTAACTTGATTTCTTGTTTTATTTCTCAGTGCTGTGAATATATCACTTTGCTGATTTTTGTTCCAGAGTTTAAACGCATTGTTGCGCTGTTTGATAAGTGCATTTAATGTTGCATCAAACCATGGAGTATTACCCCTCCGTTGGTCTCCTATACGTAACTCAGATTTATGTTGGGATGATTTTATTGCTGTTTTGATGTATTCATTAAAATTATTAAAGTTTTCATTGGCATTACTGGTGGTTTCGTGTGGAAAGTTGTGGGATTCTAAATATGCTTTTAACATGTTTTTATCGGTTTTGGTGTTGTTTGAAGAAGAATGTATTCTATTATTAGTGTGATGTTTCAAGCTGTTTTGGTAATCTAATATCAAAATGTTATGGTCACTTAGGCAGGTATCTATATTTGCAGTAGTTGAGGAGATATTTTGTCTGTTTGAGATGATATGGTCTATTAGAGAAGTAGAGGTATCTGTTACTCGTGTAGGATAGGATGTGTTACATATAAAACAGTTGTAAGAGTCTAGCGTGTTGATGTATTTAAGAGATGTGTTATTTTTTTGAAGAATGTCAATGTTGAAATCACCAAAAATAAGGGTATCATTTCTACAGTTATTTAAAATAGATTCAAGATACATTAAGAATTCGTTAATGTTTGAGGTAGGCTTTCTGTAGATAACATAGATATTTAACGTTTATATCTAGGCGTTTTAATTTAAAAAAAAAAATACTTTGTCCTGTTTGCATACTCAACGTCTATTGATGGCTTTCAAACGAGGCAACTTTAATGATTTTTGCAGAGTCCTAACTCCAATATTACAGTACACATGAAAATTATCTTGAGCGTGTCCAAAATAAATTCTTACGTCACATTAATTTTAAATTGGGAATATCCATTGAAAACATTAATTACTTCTCACTGTTACATCTATTGGGACTTGATACATTCAAAGAAAGAAGAATTTGCTCCGACTTATTTTATTTATTTCAAATTGTTAATAACTTGTTGAACTTCCCTGAACTTCTTTCGTTAACATGTTTTCATGTACCGAGTACATCATTTCGTCACAAATTACCTTACCATTGTAACAATACAGGTTCTAATTCTGATTTATATTCCATAATAAATAGCCTGCATATACTTGGTAATAAATTATGTTGGTGATGATGTGATAAATATTGAAAGATTATCAACAAACAAACATTATTTAATTAAAGAAGTTTGAATTATAATCAATATACTTTGAAATAATTAAAAACACTTTGTTTTTACCACGATAATATTTATTTAAAAGTCAACATGTTTCAAGAACGATGTTCTCTTCATCAGGACATTAAATGTATTAAAACTAAATGATCAAACAGAATGACAGGCGTGGGTAGAAATGGAAGTAGTGGGGGAGGAGATAGGTAGAAAGGGGAGGTGCTTAGAAGATCAACAAGTTTGTGGGGGGAAGAGGTGGAAAGGGGGGTTCCATTGTAACTGTTTGTCTTTGTTCTTCTAAGCACCCCCCCTTTCTACCTCTACCCCCCTCCCCCTTGTTGATCTTCTAAGCACCTCTCCTGTCTACCTATCTCCTCCCCCACTACTTCCATTTCTACCCACGCCTGTCTTTCTATGTTTGATCATTTAGTTTTAGTACATATAATGTCCTGATGAAGAGAACATCGTTCTTGAAACATGCTGACTTTTACATAAAGATTATTGTGGTAAAAACAAAGTGTTTTTAATTATTTCATTAATAAAATGGTGCCACAAAGTGAATTTGCAAAATTTGAAGAAATATACTTTGAATATTTATATTCTTTATCAATGTTTACTAATGGAACTTTTTAATTTATTTTCATTACTTACTTTACGAAGTGATTTCTTTACTTCAAAACTTCTTGTATACATGTATATGAGATTTTCTTTTTCTTCATATTTGTATTTATAATAGCTTACGAGAACTATTTGTAAGGCATGACGTCACTTCAATGTGTACTTTTTATTTTTTTGTAATACGAATTGTTTTTTTTTTCGTAACTCTGTATATTTTGTGTGCATTTCGAATTGTTGAATTCATATGTAAAAGCCGTTATTCGGCGTAAATTCAAAATAAATAAATAGTAAATTATCAAAAAAGCAAAACGTACCTACACGCTAGTGGTCGATATTGATGTTATATTAAAAAAATATATTTGGTCTAGTGTCAAAATCCAGAGAGGAAATAGGAGAATATGTTTGTATGGACAAAACTTCTCTTAAATATTACCTGAACCATGAAATTCACCTTGTATACGACTTTTTCGGTAACAACGCAACTATTTGAATGCGGTATTTTCACAAACTATGGATACCTACCGTTTAAAAAGGATAAAGGTATGGTAGATTTGGTCACCCGACAGTTGATCCCCTGACAGTTGCCCCCTGACATTATAATTATGATTAAAAAAAAAAGCATTATTTACCAATTCCAAACCTAAATCCTAACCTGTGTCTAATTTAGTATAGACATCAATCTGATTTAGTTATTAAATTTATACTTTTGTTATTCAGCGGTAAATCGTCTCTGCCTACCCCTTCGGGGAAACTTATATTTTGTGTAAGTAGGTAGGTATACCGTGTTTTCCCTAAATCGATTGCATATTGTATGTAAGTAAGCCTGGGAACCAATTGTCGCGGGATCAAACGGTTAAAACTGGCTACAACTTCATTATGATTATGAAATTGATAACGCTGCGGGCTGGTGGGAAGGCTGTCACGACGCTGGCCGGAGTGACGTCAAAAACGTCTAAAGCGCAGAATTCTTATGCTGATCTGCTCGGCGGACAGATGCGTCCGTTGTATTTGTATTTTTGCGACGGACATATCCGACAGATCCGCTCGCCGAGCATGACTTCAATCACAGTCGATTGTCTTGAATTGTGTTTAAGTTTTTTTTCTCTAGATTTCAAAGTGAATTGGTTTGAGGTACTCAAGTACTGAATTCACTATGAATGTTTATTTATATCCTAGTGAGGAAGGAGGGGTTAGTTGTAGGTTCTAGATAATTTCAAAGTTGTGCGTGAATTTCAATTTGGGAGGAGGGAATGTATAACCAACCATTTATTGTACAACCAACACCTCTGCCACAGGTCACCCCAAGTAGTTCGCTACGTTTGGTTGCCCGGGTTCATGGGGTGAGGTTTGTCTAAGTCTTGGTGACGGATGACATGATGGACACACCGAACTCTAGATTCATACCCACCCCTCGTACGTTTTTCCTTCCCAGAACTTCCTGTTCTTAATTTTTTTTAAAAGACCCTCCACACAGCATCCCCAAAGATGACATAGGCCCTGAGGGAAATTGTCTCTCTCTCAGGGCCTCCTGTGTGGAGTTAATGTGAAAAAAATAAAATCTGCGCCGAACTGCTCGGTGGTAACACGAACAAAATAGAACCTACTATCACATTTAATATTGTTTTACATAACTCCTTACTAATAAACGTGTTTTAAATTTTACACAACTGATGAACAATCATTTTCCACGCATTAATGATTGTTTATCTGTTATGCAAAATGTAAAACATGTTTATCATTAATTGACGAAAAAAACTTTTTTTTTAACCGGAACAAGAAAGAAAATCTGTAAGCTATAAAACACTCGAATAGAAAACTTTAACAATAATATTTGATTTTTTTTATTTAAAAAAAAGTTATTTCTGTGTAAAATTCCAAGGTCAACGAGATATTTGTAACGCGCATCGTCATCCCTATCGTTAACTTTGGAGTTTTAAACTATCCATTGAACTAGTGAAGTCCCAGAAATCCATAATTAGAGTCAGCGTTGAAGCAAAGAATGGACGCTTACCTCGAGAGTGTTTTCTCTTGGGGTAAAAATAATCTCGTTGAATTTAATGTTTCAAAGACCCAATCTTGTCTGATTACGTCTAAAAGGGATCGCAATGAAAATCTAGTCTCTTTCAACGGAAGCAATCTTCCGAACAGGCCCTCCATTGATTTGCTTGGTGTAACCCTAAGTGACCAGCTCAGGTATGGGGGCTCCATCGAAGCCAGAGTAAAGTTAGCCTCCCAAAAACTGGGCATACTGTACAGGGCCCGCAGATACTTTAAAAGTACACAACTGCTAACCCTGTGCAAATCGCAAGTGCGCCCCACGGTTGAATTTGGCAGCCACCTCCGGTCTGGAGCTCCAACATACCTGAAAAATACCCTCGACTCTGTGCAGAAACGGGCGGTCCGTTTGATAGATTCTCCCATCTTAACAGACGGATTGCAATCTTTAGAGCACAGGCGTCGGGTGGGAATGCTATCCTTGTTCTACCGGTATTACAATGGAAGATGCTCCGAGGAACTAGCATCATTGATCCCTTCGGCACCGGTGCATAGTCGGGAAACACGCCAAACGCGTGCCCAACATTTGTACACAGTTGACATTAGTCACATGAGAACGGGTCGTTTCTTCGACTCGTTCTTATGTTCAACAGCTCGGCTGTGGAATGATTTGCCGGCCTCTGTGTTTCCTCCTTCCTACAACATGGGTCTCTTCAAGACCAATGTTCATTCCTTCCTCTCCTCAAAAAGACCCTCCACACAGCATCCCAGATGACATAGGCCCTGAGGGAAATTATTTTCCTCAGGGCCTCCTGTGTGGAGTTAATGTAAAAAAAAAAAAAAAAAAGCGTTTCCCAATTTTTTTTCGCCCCGGAACCCTTATCGATCATACTTTTCTAGGCGGAACCCTATTTTTATAAGAAAAAGATACACTTGTAGTTTGCGTACTTTCATGTTTACCTTGAAAAGAAAGATCAAAAGTTTTGTGTAAAACTTACTTTAATGTGAAGAGTGATATCTTTTTACATTTTTTGTTAAAATAGCATTGAAATCAGGCTTTATGTCAGACAGCTGCATCCAGTCTGTTTCTGTATTTTTTTTTTGTGTAAGCGTAAGCCGAAAAACCAGTTTCACACCGGTAAGTGGTCACAAACGGTAACAAAACTATGAAAGCCTTCTCGAAGACTAAGTTGATGTATTATTATTATATTATTTATTTATTGTATTATTATTGATGTATCAGAATTTAACTATCTTACCGGTGCAGGCCTTATTAGGGTACAAAATATTGATTCAGCATAGATATATCTCACTCTGAATGTAAGAGGAAAGTGGAATATGAACATAATGCTAGGCTCAAAAAGATTGAAGTAATGCTTGTTTTAAAATATATAACAATAACTACGTCCAGCAATCCCTGGAATATAACGTGCCCAAAATACTTAACATGTTACCAAGTTATATAAAAAATTGCGGTTCACCAAATACAATGATAAATATATATATATGCTTATAACATGGTTACTCAATAGAGATGCCATGTACTAAGTCATGTACATTAATAACGTCATGCTATATCTATAATTTACAATTTGGGAGGCGGGAATGTGTACCGCCGCCCCGGGAACCTTTATTGGATAACCAACACCTCTGCCATAGGTCACCCCAAGTGGTTCGCTACGTTTGGTGATTTAGCAGGGGTGCCCGGGTTCATGGGGTGAGGTTTGTCCAGATCTTGGAGGCGGATGACCAGGACACACTGAACCCCAGATTCCTACCCACCCCTTAAACCCTTTTCCTTCCCAGAACTCTCATCTCCTTCCTTTCCTTAAAAAAACCCTCCACCCAGCATCCTCAAAGATGACATAGGCCCTGAGAGAAATTATTTTCATCAGGGCCTCCTGTGTGGAGCTCATGTAAAAAAATAAAATAATAATAATAATTAATAATAATATTACATATGCAAATTTTATACTATAATTGAACAAACTGTTGACAAACTAATTAATTGTGGCTTAACGGGATTGTACTTTAAAGAATAAAAAATAAACAATATTAGTACGTTTGATGATTTTTAATATATATCATAATAATAATATGTCAAAAACTTGATTAGGTACGTTAAGACTTAACAAATTGTTGATCATTCTGGTTGGACAGGAAGTTTCAAGGATAAAATTTAATGCTGATTGATCTTGATTGTAGTGAAATAAATTATAACGATATCCTTGACAGAATGCGGACATCATTGGTGGCACGTTGGTTTTAAATTGGTGTGTATTTCGAAAAACTAATTTTATCTTCCTAAATGTAGAAGCATGCCATAAACTTTCCCTTTTTATCGACATTCAAAATGAAATAAAAAATATTTTTAATTAAGTATAATATAAAATAACTTATCACCGGATGCAGCAATAGCTGTCCATAAGGAAATCAGCTCGTTATTATTTGTTGATGACATCGCTAAAATAACTGTGACCCTGGAGGAGCTATAAGAGATGTATGGCGCACACTGGGCAATACCGCATACCTAAATCCAAGGTCTCTACGTTTTGCTTTTTTTTTTAAATATATTGTCTTGTTTTTTCACTGAACTTCTGTTGATGGCATTCAATCCTAACTCTTGTACGAAGTAACTTATCAAAACGTACTGACATGTAAATAATAACACCTTAAAAATATTTGCAGTTATGTCAAAATCTAGAGACGAAATAGTCGAATACGTTTGTATGGACAAAAAACCGCCCTGTTTCCTCTTAATTCACGGGGACGTTTTAACGGGAAAATTTTGATGTGGCAAATGTGATAATCGTTATCCTGAATACTTGGATAAAAATAATTTACTACCGATCACGTTTACATCATCAATTGGGCACAGTGGAGGTTATACACCTCTTACCCGCCCTGGTATAAGTAACAGATGGTTACTCCTTCAAGGCTCTCGCAAGATTCTAATTTTTTTGTTAAACGAAGCTACATTTATTTATTTTGAACGAATCTAGACCTCCAGTGTCCTTGCATACGTTGTTAGTAAGCAGTATGCAAGTGCTTAACAGGAAAAAATAAATGCAAAAAAAAAATATCAATAATAATAATATATATTAATCGGGCACACGTCTTCTTCTTCTTGTGACTTTGTTTACTGCGGCCCGCAACAGCTCTACGGTAGACTGGCCAAACCACTGTCTCAGGTTTTTCAGCCATGAGGTTCTCCTTCTTCCGGCAATCTTTCCCTGCATTATGAGATGCAAGATTTATTTATTTATTTATATATTTGTTTATTTATTTATTTGTTTATTTATTTGTTTATTTATTTATTTGTTTATTTATTTATTTGTTTATTTATTTATTTGTTTATTTATTTATTTACGGACAAATAGTCCAATTAACAATATAACAATAACACGAATAGAAAAAAAAGAGAGATCACAATGAAAGGAGATTACATATAGATGAAGAGCATTGACAAAATACATGTAATATAAAAGTACATAGAGAAGATAACTACAAGTAGCTTGAAGATGGATTTAAAAAGACTTTAAAAAACCACATTGCGTAACGACTGCCAAAAGTCATTTAGGCTTACACCAAAAAATTCAATGCTTTGATTTTTTGACAAGTCTTGACATTCTGGATAAAGGAGAATGATATCCATAATTAGTAGAATGTTGATTGAGGAACAGCAATTCATTATTTCGGAGTCTACGGAATGGAATGTTGAACTGGATGAGTTGTAACAAAGCAGGTGTGTCAGTAATACTGTTGATAATTTTGAAAATGCATGTTAGATCAGAGTCCTTTCTACGTTTTTCTAAAGAGGAAATGTTTAAAGTTTGTTCAATTTCATCATACAAGTATTCTCCTCTTTCAAGTCCTAACCTCCAAGCAATTCCTCGTAGGAAGCGATGTTGTACAGATTCGATGTAACAAATGTGGACAGCATAAAAAGGAGACCAAATGACACTAGCATATTTAAGGTGAGGGCGGACCAGCGAACAGTAAAGAGTTTTAAGTGTATTTATATATGTTTAAAGTCAGAGGTAATTCTATGAACGAAGCCGAGTAGTTTAAGTGATTTGTTTACGATGTTATTAATGTGATCCCGGAAAGAAAGTTTATAATCCAGAGTGACCCAAGGTCCTTGATAAATGTGACAGTAGAGAGACAAACATTATTTAGTTTGTAATCAAACTGAATAGGTTTTTTGGTTCTATAAAAGATTTTTTTTTTGCATTTATCAACATTAAGTTCCATACTTAGATCTCATACTTCTCGGATTAGTTATTTATATAGATTGGTTTTCGGATTTTTATAGTTTTGATAACTTCTTTTTCTTTATTCATCCGAACCATAACATCTTCATTCGTAACCCTGTCTATCCAGCTTATTTTAAGTATTCTTCTGTAGATCCACATCTCGAATGCCTCAAGTCGCCTAATTAGTTCTTCAGTAAGCGTCCATGCTTCCATTCCATAAAATAATATCGAAAACACGTAGCATCTGACCATTCGCATTCGTAATCCAAGGTTGAGTTCATGACTGCCGAACATCTTTTTCATGCGGGTAAAGGTTGCACGAGCTTGCTCAATGCGGCATTTGATTTCAACCGAAGGATCCCGTCTATATCATTTACATTGCAACCCAAGTATACAATACTCTGTACCTTCTCTAGTTTTGTTCCAGCAATATAAAGATTTTCATCCAATGCGTTATTTTTGCTTATGAGCATGTATTTTGTTTTATTTATATTCAGTTCTAGCCCACAATTCTCACAAGTCTTCACTACTTGATTCAGCAAAAGTTGTAAATCCTCAATGTTACTTGTTAGAAGTACCGTATCATCTGCATAACGCAGGTTGTTCAGAATCTTCCTATTTATAACAAGTGCTTGAGTATCTTCTTGCAGAGCTTCATTGAATTTTTCTTCTAAATATAAATAGGTGAAAGAATACAACCCTGTGGCACGCCTATCTTTATTTCTACTTCGTCTGTTAGAAATTGCTCTACTCTTACTGCTCCCTTCTGGTTCCAATAAAGATTACCTATTATCCTTAAATCTTTATAGTTTATCCCAGAGGTTTTCAGAATTTGAATCATTTTGTCATGTCTAACTCTATCAAACGCTTTAAGGAGACATGTGTAAAAACTAAAATTCAATAGTAAATTATAAGTCAGGTATCAATAAACAAATTGATGATTCTCACGTATTACTGATTTGATAATTATTGACACTTTCAAAAACCATAGCTGTTAACTGACAATTTATATTTATGACAATTTATATTTTTGACAATTAACATTTTTGTCAATTGATCATTGTGGTATTTTGTGATAATTGATAATCGAAAACTAATGAAACTGAATAAACAGCGTTCCAGATATCAATCCATGCCCTCAATTCTGCGGGCTATTCAATTGCAATCACTTATATTTATTTCCGATACAATAAATAATAGTGTCTAGGTGTAGTACAATTTGCTACAATTACACCCTTTAACGTGAGTATGCGTCTCAATGTGATTGGCTCGCAATTACACAAGTTAAAGAATGTAATCACCGTCTATTACCGGTATTTCCAAGCACTAAGTGACCTATACACTATACACTATACACTATACATCACGTAGATCCGATATCCTCGAACACTGTGAAAACAATAGAAGTAACTAGCCTCCAGGGACCTTCAACTTTTACTATTTCTATAAAAACCAATTCTTAAATTAATTTTTTTTTACTAAAATAAATCATTTAAAACCTAAAACCTAAAAAATACTTTTTTTGGTTTGACTGAGAATTGAACGCTACCAAATGAGCCGTATCTTAAGGGCCCGCAACCCGAATTTCTACCGATTTCTTACACATCTCCCTTAAACATTTGAAGTTTTTAAGCTCTTAAAAAATGTATGTTATTTTTGAAGATTATATCTAGATGCTGCCCGCGCCGAAACGCAAATTATATGAAATTCCCTCGATAGAAAAACATCGCAAAGTATGCTCCAAAAATATTAAAAACAAGTCTGTTTCTAATATCTTTTAAATTATATTTGTGAAAAAATTCAAAATGTTTCTTTAAATGATACTTAAGATGCTCCCCGCGAGATTTTTGCTCTATTTAAACGAGTCGTGTTTTATTAAACATTTTCGCAATCGATTTTGTCGCTGTAAATGTTAGCGCACTCCTCTAACATTCGTAATTTTGTATCTCTCCATCTTCTTCTTTTCGAGACCGGTTGCAGAGCCTTAATTGGACAAGACCGACATTTATTGCGTATATTAATAGTTGTGATGTGGTTAAATTTCTGAGAAACCTGTAAAACGTCCGCGTGTGTGTGCCTGATTTCTACCGAAAATTAATAGAATGCTTTGCCATCGATAACGAGTCTATCTGCCGAGTTTCAGCTCGATCGGGTGCCAGGAAGTGGGTTAATTTCCACTTCCAAAATTCCGCTTCAATTACGAAAACAAAGGTGAAATTCAAATAGATATATTTTAAAATAAAGCAACTTGGTAGGTATCGTAGTGTGCAGCGTGGTGATGAAAACAAACGTCACTATCTCAGTGTCAGTTCTTTTTTTCAAACTTTCTACAGGCAGGTAAAAAATGCATAAAAGAAATTGAAATTAAGTCGATGATTTCACATTTGAAAAAGAATCCTTACATGACTGAACCGTAGTCAAAGCTAGTAGATTAGACAAAAAAAAGCTCGCGTGAACAATATAGGTGATGTAGCTGGTTTTTGAAAACAGAAATGGAAGGCGCAAACAAATTTACCGAATGATGAAACGCAAAACGATCGACAAAAGGACTTCTGTCCACAGTTAATTAAAAGTTATTTCGTTACTAAAACGCCTTTGTGAACACGGGATGAAGAGAACGTCCAGCTATTATTATTTTCCATAATTTACTACAAGTCAGGCCTCTTGTCCCACATGAACGAAGCGTTGTATCGGATTTCATTGTGGTGAAATATCGAACAATAATATCGAATAACACATATTTTTTATACATTTTCATTGTACGTCGTGACCAACTTCTGACAAAGCAACGTAATTAGAATGAATGGAATATAAGGCAAACCGTTTATGGCCGTAAAGATATTTGGCACAAAAAATAATGCTGTGCATTTGTATCATTTTTAGATATTATCAGAATCTGTTTCAAAACAAAAACATAATTACGTAATCTGTTTGAAGGTATTCATTTTTTCTAAATGTTTTATACTTACCTAACTTTTTTATTGTCATTTACTTGTACTTGTGAACCTAGATACTTTTGTGGCGATGTCCTGATTTTTATTTATTTTTTATATGTTTGTATATATTTTTCTTTTTTTTTACAAATTTTTGTTTTATTTATTTATTTAACGCCCAATGGGCTTTTACATTTTGGTAGTACAAATAATTCATGACAGATTATTTAACATATACAGAAATAATAAAAATAAAATTTGATAAAGCACACAAGTCATAAAAATACAGCGATTTCATAGGTTTTCAGAAAAACAGATAGGTTTAGGAATAGTTTTGGAATAAGTTTTTTACAAGATCAACAAATTTCGCCAAGTTTATGTTAAATATGTCAATATCACCTAAGTACTGATTTCTCATAGTGTGAAATCGTTGTATCGGAGAGTGGGCAATGTAGTTCCGCTTATGAATGCTACAGTTAAGTATTTTGAATAAAAATGTAAAGTCGTTTATTTTACGTCTGTCTTCTAGTGTGTGTATTTGTAAAACATTTAATAATAAATTATATTTCAAGTCTTCTAGTGGGATATTTAATTTAAAATTTATAAAACGCAGACACTTTTTTTGTATTCGCTCAATGTTATTAATGTGAATTTTGTAAGATGGAGACCAAACTACCGAGTTATATTCCATTAGGCTTCTAACTAGAGATACATATAATAATTTAATGACTTGTATGGAATTAAAGTTTTTGGTGGTTCTTAATACGAAGCCTAGTGTTTTCATACCTTTGTTTACAATTTATTACAATAAAAGTTTACAATTTGGTGGATATGATTGGCGAAACTTAGTTTTTCATCCAAAATAATTCCAAGATCTCTCATTTCCGTGACTCTTTCTAAAGCTGTGTTATTGATGGAATATTCGAATAAAACAGGATTTTTATTTCTGAAGAAAGTCAAGGTTTTGGACTTTTCTACATTTAAGAATAAATTATTTTGAACGCACCATTCTTTAAACATACTAATATTTGACTGAAGTATATGGCAATGACTTACATCAGTTATTTTCTTGTATAGCTTGATGTCATCAGCAAAGAGCAATACCTCGATATTGTTGAAGCAATTGGTTATATCATTGATGAAAATGAGGAACAAAACCGGGCCAAGGTAGTCGGCCACTAGTAGCCCAGAAAGCTTTCGACATCCATGATTTTATTTTCACGAACAGTTTACGATTTAATAAATAGCTAGTAAACCATTTTAGCATGTTATCCCTTATTCTTAGATCAAATAGTTTTTGGATTAGTAGTTTATGGGATACTTTGTCAAATGCCTTCGAAAAGTCTGTACATATGCAGTCGACTTGTTTATTTTCTGCAAAAGATTGTATTATGAAGTTTTGAATTATTGTTAAATTAGTTGCGGTATATCTACCTTTGATAAAACCGTGCTGTTTTTGGTCAATTAATTTTATTAATTTGGGATAGATTTCATCAAGGACCAGTGATTCAAAAAGCTTAGGTAGTACTGACTGTATAAAAATGGGGCGATAATTGGCTATATTAGTGTTGTGTCCTTTTTTGTAGATAGGTGTAATGAAGCTAGATTTCCAGCGGTCTGGAAAGTGTTTAAGGGTCAAGAGACGGTTGAATAATAATGTGAGTGGTTTAGATAATGTATTAGAGCATTTTTTGAGGAATATTGGTGGAATGTTGTCTGGGCCAGTGGATTTGTCAGTGTCTAGGGAAAGTAATTTCTGTTCGCAGCGTTTTTGTGTGATATGGCAATGTGTTAAGTGTGTAGTCTTGCTAAATTTGTAATCAGGTATTTTGTCATCTGGGGTTTCTTCATCATAAACATTTTTGAAGAAATCCGAAAAAAGGTTTACAATGTCCTGTGTATTGTTTGCACTGGTTCCATTCATTTGCATTATTGGCGGGTATTCTGTGTTTTCATTGTTTATTTTTTTAAGAAATTTCCAAAAATTTTTGGATTTAAAGGCAGTGTCCTCGATAGAGATTATATACTTTTTGTAACATTTTTTGGAAAGATCTTTACATTTTTTCCTGGTTTCGCTAAAGATTAAATAATCACTTATGGATTTGCTGTGTTTGAATTTTTTGTGTTGACTCTTTTTTGCTGAAGAGAGGCAGTAAGCTCTGGTGAGAACCAAACCGGGTAGGTATAGCTTCTCGGTGTATAAAAAGGTACATAGGATTCAATAGTATTAGAAAAGTTTAAATAAAGTTGGTCTATAGATTCATCAATGTTTTCATCGGATAAAAAAGACTAGTCTGTATTTGAGAAATGGCTGTTAATGGAGTCGAAGTCGGCTCGTTTAAAGTTCAGGACTCTTTGTACAGGTATTCTTTCATTATCGCATTTAATATTAATTTAATGTATAGGGGAGGGTGGTGATTATCTATTGGTAGGAGTGGGTCATTTGAGAGTTCTACAGATATTTTAGGATAGTTTGATAAAGCTAAGTCTAATAAGTGATTGTTATTATTATATATAAAATTATTCTGGTGAAAGTTTAGAAAGTTTACCATGTCTAAAACTTCACGTGCACGATCGTTTTCACTTTCGTTTGTGATGAGACCACAATTGTTTGCTTTCCATGTTAGGTTTGGTAAGTTATAATCTCCAACGATAACAACTTTCGAGTGAGAATATTTTGAGGAAATTGTTTCGATGTCTTCACAGTGGTTTCTGTATGTTTGAGGGTCAGAAAGTGGTGGTAGATAATATAATTTTCGTTCCAAATATAATTTTCTCGAGAGGAGTCGTTACTTGTACAAAGAGATGATCAATGTTTTTGTGTTTCGTTCTTAATTTTCTTGATGACAACTTTTGTTTTATCGCAATTAAAACTCCTCCACCTCCTGACTTGGAACTTGATCTCACTTAAAATAATGTACGAAAATAATGTGTCCTTACTGGGGGTCCTTTTTGAAAATAATGTGTCCTTACTGGGGTACCCCATTCTAAGGTCACATTCTAACTATTGTTTAAGTGTTTGAAATATGAGTAAATATCTAAGTTAAAATATTACAAGAGGAACATTATAAAGTTATATCTAAAAAAAGCACAATATATATATTATTATAACTCGATCATTCGGCATTTGTTACGTTCCGGTTCCGGTTTCAAGATAGTGGCCATTTTAATGGTCTAATAAAGACGATTTTTTCAAATTTTAATCGTCGTGGTTATTAATTAATTGGGTAGGTATTTAAATACTTATTTAAAATCTTTTGATGCCAGAGGAAATTTTGGTTTTGATGTAATTTTAGTTAGGGATATTGAGTATTGACATGTCGGAGGTAGAGATGGGGAAGAGAAAGCTTAGTAATTTTATTTTTAAATTTGAATACCGCACAGGAGTCCCAACTGCTTCCAAACGCTAGGAGGCGGTGAGACTATGGCATCCCCAATTGGGGTATGTTGTGAGGCTGAAGGTAAGTGGGAAGAGGAAGGAGATGAGAAAGACAAAGGAGGAGAAATACCTGGCTATTCAGATCTAGTCACCAAACACGGCTAAAGCCATTTCAAGCAACATTTCTATTCTGAATCTTGGTCTTACACCAGGGCGATACTGAGAGTATCTTCCACTCTGGAATGTGCCGCAAATATGCTATATATTATTTTTAATTAATAAGTTGTGAAATAGCACAAATTAATTAAATGAACTATATTTGACAACGTCGGAATTTGAACCCGCGTAGTCCGGTTGCAAGTCGACAGCCTTGCCTCTCGACCACGGAGGCCGTCAAAGGCCAAGTTTATATTAAAATAATATAGTTGGTTGACTTAAGTACCATTGGACAATAATGACGGAATTTAAAAAAGGGGCTAAAAAAATCTAAACACGACGTGAATGTTCGACTGCCCAAAGGTCAAATATTTATAACGCGAGACAGTAATTGCATTTTAATTTCGCTGAAAGTTGTATTTTTTATTGGGGCATTTTTTCATAATGGTATATTTTTTTATTACGTAGGTATGCTTATCTGAAACAATAATAAATTACTAGCAGTTAAAAACCCGTTCCGCAGGTTTTTGCTGCTAGGCCCTGCGGGCGGCTTTTAGTTTGGCTTCGCCCAGTTTGAATGTTGGTGACCATTTTATAAATCCGATAGGAACTGGTTCCAAAAATAGCCAGTTCCTCGGATCCACTGTTATCCAGTGACAAAGTAACCGTTACAAAGTAACCGTGACAAGGTAACCGAGACACGAAATGACGCCATATGTAATACATATTGCATATAGCCGCCTATAAATTCTAGTACTTATACCTGTTTTTTTCCTTTTTTTCTTTGTTTTACTGTTTTTTAGGGGAAAATGTATCCTTACTGAGGTACCTACCTCATTGAGGGACACATTGTACAAGTTTTCTTTTTTGAAATATAAGTAAATACCTATGTTAAAATATTACAGAGGAAAATTATAAAGTTAAATCTAACAGAAAGTACAATACAAGAATTAATCTTAATGGTTAGGTTACCTAGGGAATATACGTCCACATACGAGCTGCTGATGGAAGTAGCGACATCTTTTGGCAGATTCTTGAATTAAAAATCGAATTACAACGGTAGCTTTGCTTGAAATTTCACGAACACAGATGTTATTTGTGGCGCGGCGCATAAGGCGTGGCGTCGGACATGCAATGGAAGTCGGGTTCTGGAATTCAACCACGCAGATGCAAGCGTATTAATACTGTTTGATGACACGGAAAATGGAGTTGAGCCTGTCGAATAACGAAATACAAAGATTAATGATAATTGGGGACCCAAGTGGAAAAACTGTCAGAGGAATGTTGAGAGTAGACTGCATGCTGTAAAAATGAGATCAATAACCAGTATGTGTGGCGTATTTTATTTTTATTCACAGGAGGCCCTAAGGAAAATAATTCCCCTCAGTGCCTATTTCATCTTTGGGGATGATTTGTGGAGGGTCTTTTTGTGGAAAGAACGGAGAAGTAGTTCTTGGAAGGAAAAAGGTAAGAGGTATTGGTAGGAATTTGGGTTTCAATGGTGGACATGTGAATCCTACACTCTCTGCTGGAGAGGTCAAAAGGTCTCCCTCATGCAGTCTCTCCCATTTCGGTCGGCCACGCAGTTGTTGGGCAGACGCATCCGCCGCCAAGACCAAGACAAACCTCACCCCTGCTAAGTCACCAAAACGTAGTGAACCAATGGCAATGATGAATACTCCCAAAGTGAAAATATTAAAATATTTACACAATTTAATATTTTTAAATATCTAACTCAGTGTTTTTCCAAAATGTAATTACGAGTTTTATTCCCCTTTTCTATTTTATTAATTTCACATTTTATAATTTTTACAATTACATTTGTGGTACAGTTGAAAAATCAACGACATGTTATTTAAAGAGTCCATACATTTTGTGTGTCACAAATATGGTAACACACTGTCCACGGTTGCCATGCGACCTGATGCAACCTAGCTTCCAGTTAGTATGGACGTTAGTCTTTCTAAACCCTAAACTATATTTTTAAATAACACACACCACACACGGACAAAGACATTTTCAGTATTATGCAACCAAACTTTTTAATTATATGCCCATTACTCTGAAACAACAACTAATTGCAAATACATCTACAAACATCAACAAAAAACATATCACAGCCTGGATCAAAAATCAAGATATTCACTTTATTCAAAATACTTTAATCCCTAACCAAACATAACCAAACTATAACAAATGTAAAATAAATAAACATGTCTATCAAGAATTTACCAACTATTCATATGTACATATAATATACATATATACCTTATATATATATATATTTTTTAATTTTTTTCTTCTAAGTAATCTATGTACAATTACCATTAAAATGTAAAAAAAAAGAAAAAAAAACTAACTTTCTACTACAACACATAAATACCTGTACCTGTCACACTTAATCATAAACACGTAAACACCTCAGCACAGGTTCTCCTAGTGAGGTGTTCACGAAACATACAATATTACCAACCAACAGTTTCACCTTCTCAAACCTACCTAACACACAACATAATGAAATGTAATATTAATATGTAAAAATGTTTTCAAAATATATTACATATGTAAAAATGTTAACAATAAGGTGTAAACTGTAATATATAGATATAAATAAATAAATAAATTACGATAAGTCAAGAAACAGTCACTGTGATCTCAATAACCTTAGTATTTTAATAAGCATATATTACAGTACTGGAGAATACTGGTCCCAGTACTGATAATTAACCACTGGAGCGACAGCGCAATTTAAAACTTTTTTCTCCGTTTCCTCAACATTTTCAGAAGATCTTTTTTAAATTTTTCGCCAATGTTAAAAAAATCATGCTTTTGAATTTTAATTTTAACATGGAAAAGTTAAAACATATTATAGTAATTTTAATTAGTGAATTTAAATAGTGAATTTTAACATGGAAACGTAAAAACATATTATAGTACTACATAGTCAATGAATTATCCTGTATTTTACCGTTTATTTCATATTTGTAGGATTCATAAAAAATATATAAATGAATCGTAAAGTTTATAACCGCGCGAATCCTGCGTGGTTGTTACTTTGAAACTGTCGTGAGAGATACTTATTCGAATCAACATAGAATATTTTCGATTTCTGTATATTGTCTGTGACTTAATAATGTCAGGTGCATATCTATGGAAAAGGGACTTTATTTTAACCATAAATAGCTGATCAAAAATTCTGCGTGAAAAAAATATTTTAAACATCGTTATAAAATAGTTTATGAAGTTCGGATTTGCGACACCTGTGGTCATAGTAGATAAAGCATTTTATTAGCTTCGTTTTAAGTTCAAAATAACAAACGTGAGCTACAAATATTTTTAAAAAAATCCGAATCGAGGAGATAATTGCCATTTTTAATCGGAAAGCAATCGAAGACATTTAAAATGGTGTCATCATTTGGCAAAAATCGCTCCAGTGGCGAATGTCTCTGGAGAGCACAAAGAGATATTACACTAATACATGCTTAAAAAATAATAAAGGTAGGCACAATAATATAATAGCGGAAAAATAGTATGTATGCATAGTTACAAAAAATTACAGTATCTAAAATATTAGATGTTGGAAATCATTTATATGAAGAAGTGAAAAAACGAAAACAGCAACAGATATTACATATCTGAAAATTATCGGCATATTTCAAAACTTCCAGTGCAAATTCTTAGCATTTGTTTATTTCATCAAGAAAAATACACAGTTTTATTAAGGTAACGCAATTAATTACATGTGACATAATAACTTATTTTTAACTCATTACACAAAAGCAATTACATTATTAATTCTTTACCCATATTAATTTTTTTTTGTCCATGACGTGAGATTTTTGATAAACATTTTGATTTCGTGATAGCCTACGTATTTTAATTAAAATTTGCAAGAAAATATGATCAACTAATTAAAATGCATTTATTCAATGAAACCTTGAAAACGTTAACCGTTGTAAACAATGTTCTATCGATTATTCTATTATTTTACAATTTGGTAGGCGGGTATTGATACCGCCAATCCGGGAAACATTTATTAGATAACCAACACCCCTACCATAGGTCACCTCAAGTGCGTCACCGCCATGTTTGAAGACTGCGGGTGGGGTCCGGGATCATCGGGAGAGGTTTGTCTAGGTCTTGGAGACGGATGCGTTTGCTCACATTTGCGTGACGAGTCGGATCTAGAGAGACCGGTTGAGGGAAACCTTTTAACCTTCCTAGCTAGGCTCTTTCGACCCATCGCCTTGCACTGAGGTTGAAGGAATGGATTCATACGTCTGTCACTCCTGGACACACTGACCCACAGATTTCTACTCACCCCTCTACCTTTTTACTTCTTTTCTAAAAAAATACCCTCCACACAGCATTTCTCAAGACGGCATAGGCCCAGAGGATTTTTTTTCCTCAGGACCTCCTGTGGAGCTAAGTTATAGAGAAATATATTTTTTTACATTAGCTCCACGCAGGAGGCCCTTGGGAAAATAATTCCCCTCGAGGCCTATGTCATCTTTGGGGATGTTGTGTGGAGGTTATTTTTCGGAACGGAAGGAGAGGAAGTTCTGGGAAGGAAAAGGGTATTAGAAATTGATAGGAATCTGGGGGTCAGTGTGTCCAGGAGTGACTGACGTATGAATCCACCACCCCAATGCGGTGCAAGGCGATGTTCCGAGAGAGTACGGCTGAAGAAGTCAAAGGGACTACCTCAACGATTTCCTCTCGATCCGCCTGCCAATCAGCTGGTGGGCAGACGCATCACCCTCCAAGACCAGTTCAAACCTCACCCCATGAACCCGGGCATCCCGGCCAAGTCAAAAAACGTAGCGAAACACTTGAGGTGACCTATGGCAAAGGTGTTGGTTATCCAATAAATGATTCCTGGGGCGGCGGTACCCATACCCGCCTCCAAAATTGAAGACTTTATTATTTAGCCTAATTTTCAATCTTGACATTATTGATCTAGTGTGATAAAGGTCACTGCCTACAGTCGTATTAATTAGCTACGGTACTTTTGGGTGATTTCCTCACAACGGCCTTGCACTGTCAAACAAACGTTGTGATTTATGTCCTGTACGAGGCATGATCAACGTCATTCTTTCTAGAAATGAAAGGCTTAACAAGGCTTCTAACATTTTTTGCACTCTTGTGGCTGGTTTTTCAGTTTACTCGGGATATGGTACTTACCCAAACTTCGACCAAGAGCAAGAAACTGCTCCTTAATAAGGCTCCGTAAAAAGAAGAAAAAAATTGCTTGAAAGGGAGATATGTAAATATGAATGTTAAGCGTCAGTTACATTGAACGAGTTTACAAGCTACTATCTACAAGTTTAAAAGCGGGTAAATCGGCGAGTGAAATTGCCATGATGAACAACAAAAATGTTCACTCGCTAGGAAACTGAGCTTGCAGGTCGCTGCTAGCGCCAGTAGCGAGAATAACGATGCGCGCCTGCGTGAACTAATTCCATCAGATGTTTGACAGTCAAAATCAGCTGTTCATTGGCAGCCATATTGAAAACATAAATAAACCAATCACGAGTAAGCGTGTGGCGAGTAAAGTTGACGACCTTTCAACTTTTTTCGTAGATTGTCAACAATCTGCTAGTTAGCAAGTAACACGATGACACTGAGCGAGTTTACTAACAGATAGTGGATTTCCCAGATAGTACCTAGCTTGTAAACTCGCTCAGTGTCATCGACGCTTAAGGAGGAGCGCGCTAATATTTAAAAAAAAATGAAGTGAAAATTGTGAAAACATTTAATAAAACACGACTCGTTTCAAATAGAACAAAAGTCGCTCGGCAAATGTCTAAGGGAGCATTTAAAGATGCACTGTGTATTTATTCATACCTGTAACATGTTAAATAAGAAAAAATGTGTAATATTTAAATAAATGAAGATAATACAAGCGAAACTCAATCGAAAATCTGGAAACAGAAAAATCAGAAAAAACATATTGACACCTCTGGGACACGAACCCAGGACCTCTTTCTTTCCGGGCAAAGCCTTTATTTAAATATTACAATTTGAGGTTTTACTCGTAAAGTTAAAATAAAAAATAAATAAAAAATGTGTATTTAATAATTTTCGGAGCATTCTTCGCGATTTTTTTTTATCGAGGGAATTTATTATAATTACGGTTTCGAAAGGCACAGATATTATCTTAAAAATGACATACATTTTTTTAAGATCTAATAACTGGAACTCCAGCGCAAGATAAAACTTTTTTCTCCGATTGCTTTTTTTGGTTGAATATTTTCAGCCCACATTAAAAAAATCATACCTCCGAATTTTATTACAGACATACAAAGTGATTATGGTTACATACAGCCAATGAAGCCATTTTGTCGATTATCACATATTTGTAGGATTTTATAATAAAACTATTATTAAATCGTAAACTTCTTCTTAATTACTTACAAATAAGGGAAAATTTGCCATAATTGGCAGCAAAGCAATCCGAGGTATTTTAAATAGTGCCATATTGTGGCAAAAAGCGCTCCAGTGGCTAAAAAGGTTAAAGCTTTCAGGGCAAAGTGTTATAAGTCAGTAGAAATCAGGTATGCGGGGGCTTCGTCGTGTTGTCCGGTATGAAGCACTGTGCAGGAGACGAACGTGGGAAGCCACCAACGAACGCTGGCGAACTACTATTAAAATACACCCTTTTCTATATACGGTGTTTTACAATTTTTTTAACTCGGAAAAACGATGTTAAAATTACGAATTCATCGGAATCAATGGAAATATGAGCCTCGGGCAAACCTCTGGTACAAGTGTAGTGTTTCGTCTCTTTGACATTTTTTAATGTTGTTGGTATAATATCTGCGCTAGTTACACATAAAAGGCCTAAGATCAAATATGTGAAATCAAAGAATATGTAAACTTTTGTCTAATGTCAAACGTGGCGGCTTTATACTTCTAGGATTGTAGGGTAACATTGTAGCTTAAATCGTGGTTTAGGGGGGTCATCTCGTGTGAAGGAACTTTTTTCGCTTTTTTAGAAATTTTTTTGGCGAACTAAATAAACGTGCAACTGCAAACGTTTCACATTTTTTCATCTGACATCGCAAATTAATCGAAAACTTGACAGGTCATGAGTCGCTACCATGGCAACCTTTCAACAAGGCAACTGAAACGCGACGGCCGCGGCGACCAGCACTGGTAGTCACCGCGGCCGTTGACAGGTTGCCATGGTAGCTCTACTGCTAGTCACCGCGTCGCCTTTGACAACGTGTGCGAACCGCCGATGAACTTCACAAGTTCCTCTCCCGTGGATAGCGATTGCGACGCCAACTGTTTTTTTCAGTTTCTCCATGAGCGGATGACTAACAATGCCGTTTGATTTTTTGTTTCAGATAAACAGAACTCCCACAATCGTGGTCACACGTGGCACAACACTTTTATGTGTACTTCAGCAATGAGCGTAGATTTCGGGCTGAAAAATTGTAAAGTTTGTTAAAAATATGAATAAATATATGCTGAAAAGTTCGCAGTTCTATATTTATCAAGTTCGCCAAAAAAAATCCAATAAACCGAATGACACCAGACTCCAGTGACACTTAAATTATCCAAGAATTCGTGCTAAGAGCAACCTGAAAAAATCGTTAAACTTGTGTGCTGCCGAGTTTTAGTAGCAACTGAAAAACTGAGTCTCAGGCGTACCGAGCACGATAACTGACATTTAATCACTGGTTTATTCAGGAAATAGAAAGCATAAACTTCAAAATAAAGGCACGGTCAGTAAAAGGTTAATCCAATAAAAATCTGAATCAATTATCGTTATTATTTGGAACAAAGATTTAGGCCAGTTTTATTGTTTAACTATTTTGATTGTTTATTACGATTAAAGTCGTTAGACTAATGATCTTTTGTTTGGTTAAATATGCCAGAAGCACATAGCTACTGAATAGGTGAAAAAAAAATTGTATTAGATGACGTGCAAATATTATGGTTTATATTTAACCCGATAAACGCGATAGTATCAACCATATGTGCGATATTGACAACAACGTGCTCCATCCGTGGCTGTCGCACATATGAGTCTCTGTTAGATCTTCATTTGAGTCTACTTCGTCATGCTAGCGATCTTGTCCTTTGAAAAGTCACTAAACGCGATGAAAAAAATAATAAAAAAATAGCCCATAACCTAACCTAACGTAACCTATCTAATTCAGTTTTTTCATAACTTTTAATGAATTTTTAAAGTTATTTGATGAAGTTAGTGCCACTTTGTTGAGTTATAATAATGGTATCACCATCCTACTAATATTTATAAAGGGGAAAGATTGAATGGATGTATGCATGTTTATTACTCTTTCACGCAAAAAATACTGAATGGACTTTGAAAATTCTTTCACTAATAGACAGCTACATTATTTGCGAGTAATATTGACTGTATATATTGGTAAGCTCTGGCGTTATGAATAAGTTCTGGTGTTATGAAATTATTTATTATTCAGAAATTGTTTATTGTCCAGACAAATCGTTGCTTGGTAATTAATTATTTGACGTGCGCTGTCATTTTGTTATTTGTTTGGGTTACTATGGAGATCCCTTTGATAGTTAAAATTCAAATATGTATAAAAATACTAATAATGTAAATGCGAAACTGTATGTGTTTGAATGTTACGCTTTAATAGGTGGCACGCGAGCTGTTTGAAAAATGAATGTAACGGGCATCGAGGGGGGGTGAGGGTGGGTGATTGGAGGGGGGAGGGGGGTTGGAGAGGGTTGGAGAAGGGTGGAGGGAGGGGGGGAGAAGGCGAGGGGGGTGGAAGGAGTGGTGATAGGGGGGAGGGGGGGGAAGTGGAGTGGGGATAGGGAAGGTGGAGGAGGCGGAGTTGGAACCCCCCTAATACTACGGGGGCAAAAGCTAGTGTATAATATATGTTTAACCTAAGCTAACGTAACCTGTTTAACCATTTTTTTCCATCACTTTTAATGATATTTCAAAAGAGTGATAAAGTGCCACTTTATTGAATTTTTCGGTCACCATATAACCGTGAACTGTACGCCTTATACGTCGTACGTATGTCTCTCAATGTTATATTGTCTTGAAAACGAGTTTATGGGTCCGAGTGGTTAAAGGTATTTGATATTCTTTCACTCCTTTTCAAATGTGTTTAATAACAATAAGGCGTACAGTTCATGAGTGTGCAATTCTCATGCGGTAGTAGACAAGAGTGAGGAGACTAAGAAACATCTCACAAAGAGGAGACAAATTATACTCTGCTATTCATTCGCAGGCCCGCATCTATACATACATGTACCTATGTATTTGTCTCTTTTTAGTGTCGCTATTTTTCGTTTCAACTCACAACGGTGCTAAAAAAGTTTTCACTTCAAAAATGGCGGGTTTCAAAACTATTTTTGACATTTTTTTTCTTGTAGATTAGTTTATTGAAAAAAAAAAACATTGAACCAACAACACGGAGATATTATAACAGAGCTACATAACTCATGGCCAAAGATACATTATACAAATATTTGCGTTAACCAATAAATTAAAAAAATATATATATTGTACAAATATTGTTAAAGTGTACTTACATACATACTTAATAAACTGACAGAACAAACACCATATCAAGTGTCTGTATTTGTTAAGATTTCCAAAGACTTGGCTTATTTTAAACAGCCTAAATAAGTAGACTAGTAGTAATAGTAAGTATTTTAAAGGTTTGGTACAGGCATAGATAATAAATACAGTTATTGCTCCATCAATATCATTGCTCACGCGAAATATGTCTGAAAACTTACCGCGCTGAGAGGGTTAATGGTTAATTATTATATCCACTCAATCTAGAAGCATATTCCATTGTTATTTTGATTTGCAGTAGACACACTGCACCAATACTGCCAGTTACATGTCAATCAACTGACTGCCTGATTAATGCATTCGAGTGCATGCTTGTTTGACTAATGCATGCGAGTGAAGTTTCTATGCACTGGTCTTGAATGAGACAGGACAAACCTCTATTTATTTTTCTTCACATTAGCTCCACACAGGAAGCCCTGAGAAAAATAATTCACCTCAGAGCCTATGTCATAATAATAATAATTTGTACTACGCCGTTTTTGTAAGAAATCATCGGCGCTGTAGACATATTTATGACTATCTACCGATATTTTTAGAAAAGGAAGGAAAGCATGTTCTGGGAAGTAAAAAAGGTACGAGTGGTGGGTCGGAAGTCAGAATCTCACTGCGGTGCATGGCGATTTTCGAGAGATCCTGCTGGAGAGATCAAAAGGTCTCCCTCAGCCAGTCTCTCCCGATCCGGTTTAAAACGCAGTTGGTGGGCATACACGTCTGCCGCCAAGATCTAAACAAATCTCTCCCGATGCACCTAGTCACCTATGCTAAGTCACCAAACGTAGTGAATCACTTGGAGCGACCTGTGTTAGAAGTATGTCAGAAGTGTTTGTTGTCTTTCAAAAGAGATCTCGCCCGAGATCTATGTCGATCGAAATAGATATCGGGCAAGATTTCTTGTCAGATTTGTGTGATTTTCTATCGCTGTAAAATCAATAAATAAGCATGCATACTTGCAGGAATGTGTGTTTTAAGCGACCAAACTAACATACGTGACAGCTCACAACTGAAATTCTGACATCAGCCTGTAGAAAAAGCAAATAACAGCAATTGAAAATCACACAAATCTGACAGGAAATCTCGCGCGATATCGATCTCGTTCCCACAAAAAATAGAGAATAGCTCGGCAGGTCCTCCCGACGTTGGCGATCACTCTGGAAAATGTCTCTCTGTCTTGCGCTGCCCGAAATAGCTCCTCCACACTTCTAATGCAGGTCATTTGTCTCCTACCAGGCCCTCGACGATCCTCTATTTTATATTCCGTCTATATGCGTGAAATATAAGATAAGTCACGTCTAAACAATTGTTTAATTTGTTTTATTTTGTTAATATTCATAAAATAAAATTTAGTAGTCTTATTTACAATGCGGCTTTACTAGAGAAAAATTTTCGTAGATCATGCATTTTATATAAGACCAAGATGTTCACGTGAGTTTACTTAAATAATCTAAAACAGTTTTTTTATGTGAATACAAGAGTTCCAACCGCTCTAAACCCTTCGGAGGCCAGTGACATTATGGCATCCCCAATTAGAATATATTATAATATGGGCATGTGCCTAGCGTGGTAGTCGAATCACCTGTAATAACTGTATAAAAAGTTGTATGATGAATAAAGAAAAGAAAAAAAAACGAGGTTGAAGAGTATTGGGAGAGGAATGAGATAGGGATGAGGAAGGTGGGGAAGAACCCGGCTATTCAGAACTGGCCATCACACACGGTTAAAGTCATTTCAAGCAACGTTTCGATTCTAAATGGTGGTATTTTACCAGGGCTATATTGAGAGTGTCTACCACCTTGAAACTTGCCGTAAATATACTACACATTATTTGAAATTAATAAATTGTAAAATAATACAAATTAATCAAAGTAAACAAATTAATCAAATCAAAAATCAGTTTTCTGGTCAAAATTTGAATCCGCGTCATTCGAATTACTGGTCGAGATCTTACCCGTCAAAAGTATTAAATTATTATTTTTATTTTATTTATTTATTTAACGCCCAATGGGCTTTTACATTTTGATAGTACAAATAATTCATGACAGATTATTTAACATATACAGAAATAATAAAAATAAAATTTGATAAAAAAGCACACAAGTCATAAAAATACAAAAGTACAGCGATTTCATAGGTTTTCAGAAAAACAGATAGGTTTAGGAATAGTTTTGGAATAAGCTTTTTACAAGATCAACAAATTTTGCCAAGTTTATGTTAAATATGTAAATATCACCTAAGTACTGATTTCCCATAGTGTGAAATCGTTGTATCGGAGAGTGGGCAATGTAGTTCCGCTTATGAATGCTACAGTAGAATAGTGTATTTTGTCGTGTAGTTACTGTCGGTATTCGTAAGTTTATGAGTTGCATTAGTTCGCAACAGTCAAATTTAGAGTTAAGTATTTTGAATAAAAATGTTAAGTCGTTTATTTTACGTCTGTCTTCTAGTGTGTGTATTTTTAAAACATTTAATAATAAATTATATTTCAAGTCTTCTAGTGGGATATTTAATTTAAAATTTATAAAACGGAGAATTTTTTTTTTTATTCGCTCAATGTTATTAGTGTGAATTTTGTAAGATGGAGGCCAAACTACCGAGTTATATTCCATTAGGCTTCTAACTAGAGATACATATAATAATTAAATGACTTGTGTGGAATTAAAGTTTTTGGTTGTTCTTTTTTTTTTTTTTTTACAGTGAATACCGCACAAGAATCTCAACTGCTCCCGTCTGGAGCCAGTGAGACATGTCATCCCCAATCGGGGTATGTTGTGAGGCTGAGGGTATTGGGGAGGGGAAGGAGGTGGGGAAGAGGAAGGTTGGGAAGTACCTGGCTATTCAGATCTGGTCACCAAACACGGCTAAAGCCATTTTCAAGCAACGTTTCAATTCTGAATGGTGGTCTTACACCAGGGCGATACTGATAGTATCTTCCACTCTGGAACATGCCGCAAATATACTTTATATTATTTTAAATGAATTAATTTTGAAATAACACAAATTAATCAAATAAAATTTATTTGCGCATGCCGGGTTCGAACCCGCGATCTCCGGATTGTGAGTCAAGAGTCTTACCCACTGGACTACGGAGGTCGTCTTAATACGAATCCTAGTGTTTTCATACCTTTGTTTACAATTTGGTGGATATGATTGGCGAAACTTAGTTTTTCATCCAAAATAATTCCAAGATCTCTCATTTCCGTGACTCTTTCTAATGCTGTGTTATTGATGGAATATTCGAATAAAACAGGATTTTTATTTCTGAAGAAAGTCAAGGTTTTGCACTTTTCTACATTTAAGAATAAATTATTTTGAACGCACCAATCTTTAAACATACTAATATTTGACTGAATACTATTATTGTTAATAATTAACTTTTTAAACCACCATTAATAAAAAATACCGAAATTTTTTAGATCCAAAGTTTTTGTTGAAGTCACCTTTGATGCTAAAATTTGTAGATTTTTTTTTTTCAAATAAGTAGTAGTTTAAACTGAACATTATGATGCCACACATTGAATTTACAATTTTTATAACAGCCTAACCAAATCATAAAAATGGGTTTCATGGAACATAATCCTTACCTAACCTAACCGAGCCCAAATATAACTCGCCAGCCCATTTAAATCACCACAAAGACACCGCTATGAAATTTTTTATCATTAAACATTAAGGTTGATAAATCAGTGAATCGTTTTCATTGAACAATAAATTGTTCAATCAAAATGCTAATCAGTGCCCATTATCAAATTGATCGATTATAAAAATAATGTATCCATTGGTGTGAACATAAATAATAAAAATTTATGTTAAAGGTGACTAGTTAAATATTAAAAAATATAACACTGACATAATTCTTGCCCATGCTGTTAAAATAATTAACAAACAATTATTAAATACAAATCATACATTTCAACGAACTCGCGAGGTAAATAAGTGATAAAAAAATCATTAATGATATATTCATTAATTTAATGATATTAATTTTTCGCAGAGGGTGGTCTAATTTTTTATTGACTTCATTTCGTATCACTCTAAATTTCATGTTTATTAATTTTATTTTAAAACTACGGATATTGGTTATATTATGCGTTTCATTAATTTCAAATTATTTCCTGGTTCAAAAGAGTACGTGCATTCATGATTGCATCCTAGAACGTAGTTATTTTTTTTTTAATAATGTTGTTCAGTTGCGTGGTTGTGTAAAAAATTTTGGTCGGATTATGTAGATGCAGTAAATAAGAATTTGATAAAAATGTATGCAGACTTTAGTGTGGTCTAATAGAAACAATTTTGTAGGATGTGTCGAATCTTTTTGTTCAAATTTTGCGATTTCCAAATAAAAACGTGATTATTTTTTTTTTCTGTCGGGTGTATTGTATTGTAATTGAAATTCTTTCGAGGCAATACGAGTCTTAACATCTAGGACAACCTGCAATCAGCGTTGTAACCCTTGAAGAGTCCTAGTTTCCTTTAGGTAACGCCTCAAGTCTTCGGTCTCCTGCTGTCTCCCGTTAAAATTGAAATTCACAGCGAACATTGATGGATTATTCACATCTATTTATCAGCGTTGTGACCTTTGTAGAGTCCTAGTTGCCTTAAGGTAACACCTCCAATCCTTCGATATCCTGCTGTCTCCTGTTGGAATTCAAATCCTCACCGCGTATTGATGGACTATTCACATCTATTTATCAGTTGTTTGTTTTTTTCCTACTTTGTTGAGTCCTAGTTGCCAAAGATAATGCCTTGTTAAAGATAACGTTGTTAAAGATAACGCCTCCAATCGTTCGGTCTCCTGCTGTCTCCTGTTGAAATTGAAATTCACACTGAACATTGATGGATTATTTTCAATTTTGGATAACGCCTTCAATCCTTCGGTGTCCTGCTGTCTCCTGTTGAAATTGAAATTCACACTGGACATTGATGGATTATTCTCAATTTTGGATAACGCCTCCAATCCTTCGGTGTCCTGCTATCTCCTGTTGAAATTGAAATTTACACTGAACATTGATGGATTATTCTCAATTTTGGAGGCGGGTATGGGTACCGCCGCACCGGGAACCATTTATTGGATAACCAACACCTCTGTCATTTGTAACCGCAAGTAGATCGCTACGTTTGGTGACTTAGCAGGGGTTCCCGGGTTCATAGGGTGACGTTTGTCGGGGTCTTGTTGGCGACGGATGAGTCTAGATCGATCGAGTGAGAGTGGTTGAAGAAGTCCCTTTGACTTTTCCAGCCATACTCTTGCACCGCAGTGGGAGGGATAGATTCATACATCCGTCACTCCTGGACACACTGATCCAAACACTCCTACTCACACCTCATACCCTTTTCCTTCCCACTACTTCCTCTCCTTTCTTTCCCCAAAAACACCCTCTACACAGCATCCCAAAGACGACACAGGCCCTGAGGGTAGTTATTTTTCTCAGGGCCTCCTATGTGGGGCCAATGTAAAAAAAATCTCATCTAGGCCAACGTGCTTTATCGGCATTGTAATCCTCGGAGAGTCCTAGTTGCCTACGGGTAACGCCTGTAGGTACAGGTTATACCTTCAGTCCCTTGATCTCCTGCTGTCTTCCTACAGTTCCTAATGCCCAGGGAAGTACTCTTTGTCTCCATATCATCCACACACCAAAGGTTACGTACCCAACCCATCACTCCTTCGTCCTGCAGGCTTATTGTTGAGATTATACGGTCAACTCTCTTTCATAAACAAATAACAATCCACACTATGTTATTATCGCAATAACATCCGCCTATTGAAATGTGAAAATACAGGTTCAGTTTTTGCGCGACATCACAAACAAGACTTTCCCAAGAGTTCATAAGCGACTGCTTTCAAAATTAACTTGAACTCGCAAGCCATTTGACCTGCGGCACTTGCTGATCCGGTATAAAGACTAGACGGGGTCTTGCCCAAGTAATAATTATTATAGATATATTTCAATTGGTATCTTTAGAAAGCTTTTTGAAAAGAAGGTGACAATACTAGCCTTATACAAAGTGCAGGGAGACAGAACCAAGTGTGTTTGTAGGTGGTCATGAGTATAAAGCAAGTCTCACACAAGCGCTGCGCTCTCATAGGTATATGGACTTGGCCCATTGGGAACGGTATGGTGAAACAAGCCAAGCCCACATATATGAGAGCATAGCTCTCCCCAGGGACCAGGGTATAATGCCGCATTTTGAACCTTCCTCAAAAGCGTTGAAAAGGTGTCAATTTCTTTTGTGGACACAATTTTGATGCGTTTTCATATACACAAGGATGATCTTTAAAATCATTAATATTATTTAATTTTTATAAGAAAAACTCTCTTTTCATTACTTTTGAAGGTTATTCCCATCAATGTAATACATCGTCGAAGAAGAAGATAAAAATAATAATCTAAAATATGAAAGAGAACAAGACACAGAAAAAAACATCGTCTTCTTCAATGATGTATTACATTGATGGGAATAACCTTCAAAAGTTATGAAAAGAGTTTTTTTCTTATAAAAATTGAACATTCATTTAGACTTTTATAAAAATTCAAAAGTTCCATATAAATAAAATCGGATATATTAATCCGTGACGCTATCCAGATTACAAACCAATTCTTAGAATGATACGATTTTAGATTTTCACGGCCAAAAGTATTTTTGTTATTAGTTTTTGGGGTATTATGCCGTGTTGCGCTACCTCCTTCTTTAGCCAACGTTTCGGACAGCGTTGCAGTGTCCATCATCAGGGCAGATGTGTAATAGTTAGGGGTGATGTTTGTACTTATCTACTTAGGAGCGATACCGTGTCGCCAGCTCCACTCCTCTACGAGCTGGCGCTACAATATACTTCAACATGTTTTTTTGCGTTTAGCCTTGGTGTAACCGTCAATTACCGGATACCAAGAACTATTGAGCTTAGCTCCGTCGTCTCTATTAATATTTATAGGATTTTTGTGAATTTCAATTGCCTCCGTAATCAGGCGTGCTCTATGAGTTTTGGGTCTTCCCAGGACCTCAGGGACAAATCCAAAGTAATGGCCGGTTTCGATTAAGTACTCGGCGATTGCCGATTTGTCAGGGTGGCCAAGTTTACAGGCACGAAAGTGTTCTGATATTCTTTTGGAGATCGTCCGCTCTGTTTGGCCTACATAAACCTTGTCACATCCAGAACAGCTGAGTTTGTACACTCCATCTGTTTCTAGAGGAAACTTGGTCTTTGCAGGCCTCAAAAAGTCTTGTCTTGTCACGACAAAAATACAAAATAACAAAAATTCTTAGAATGATTGTTTCCAATAAAAAGGGTAGTTGCCTATGATATGGAAGATAAATTAGTAGGAGATAATATTGTTAATTTAAAGATTTGAAATATGAGATTGGCTATTATGACGGTTTGACTGTAGGGCGCAATGGCGGAATTGGTAAACGCACGTCCCGGATGGACGAGAGGTTCTGGGTTCGAGTCCCAGTTGCGACCATTATCTTTTTCTGTTTTTCTGTGTCTTGTTCTCTTTCATATTTTCGTTTAGATTTTTATTATTATCTTTTTCTTCATTAAAATTTGTTGACATGAAAGTAAAATACCTGAGCAATTTTATGTATATAAATATCACCATTTAGGGGCGACATAAAATGGAAATCCCCAAAATTCCATCACGGTGAAACAAGAAAAAGGAAAAAAAGCACTCATTTTGTCCGTTCCCAAAAAACTGTTTAGATGTTTAAATATATATTATTATTATAAAAACTTATATTATTATTAAATATTAATTTTCATCGGGACTCCTTATCGGACGGGCCCCAGGGCCCCCAGGCGCCAAAATTCCATGCCTTACCAAGCTACCAATAAACTAATCATTTCACGACCCTGTTGTCCTTAGGATTGTTAAAGCGAATACCTTTCACAAACCAAAGTTACGATTTAATGTACTAATGGCTATAATTGCCTACAGACAGAAGTCTCCAGCTCCCAAGGAAAATTTGTTGACGCCGGTTTATTATTACGTCCGCATAGCGTCATGCTAAGCAATACTAGAGGCACACCGGTGATAGCTCCGTTGTTACTTGTTACCTCTCCCTCCTTCTCAAAAATAAGGTACGCAATAGACAGAGAGGTTACAGCGGAGTTCGTAAGTTCGTAGCCACAGTACTGTAATTTCAGTTTGTCATTGGCAGTGAATCATAAAGTCCGCAACTTGTCGTTGACACGAAGTACACAAAAAATTGTTCTGCCGCTGGAGTTTAATTGAGTCTTGGTTTGAATAATGTACTCACAAAACACAATGTGAATAAAATTTAATGTCTCTATCGTATTCGCGATCCACATATTAATTTACACATAATAGAAAAGGACACCTTCCATACATAAATAAGAAATATTAACGCTTAGCTTATTCTGAGTTGTGAGACATGACAACATTTGCTGTGTATTTCTACATCTACGTATATATTTAAGCTCGTTACTTAATTTACGTCATTATTAAATATTCTTAAAAGTGACAAAGAATTATAAATTACAGCTAGCAATAAACGTTCTATATATTTTCAATATTTCAACAAAATTTCTGTTATTTTTCGAAAAAAAAGGAGTGTCGACACTTCTTAATCGAAGCTGGGAAGTACATCAGAGGGATTTATAATAGATTTATTAAAAACTAGCTGGTCCCGGCATGCGTTGCTATGCCATTTAATAAAGAAATTGTTTCTCCCTGAGTGTCCTTTCCCATTCGTCCCGTTCCCCTTCCGCCTCCCCTTCTTCTCCTACGTCCTCTTCCCCTCTCGCGTTCCCACTCCGTCACCTCCACCTTCCCTCTCCCCACTCCACTCCCCCCCCTTCCACCGTCCCGCGAACCCCCCTCCCTATTTCCCCTCACACGTCCCCTTCCCCTCCCGCGTTCCCCTTCCACCTTCCCCGCTCCTCTTCCCTTTCCCGCTCCCTCGTTCCACCAACCCTCTTCCCGCGTTCCATATATTCAATCCCAGTACATTCAGTTTTTAAATAGCCCGCCTGCCACCTTTTACAATTTTTATTAAAATTTCCATTTTCATTTAGTACCTAACATAGGTACCTATTTTTTTTTTTTTTCCATTATTTCTGGCTTTCACCCTTCAAGGGTGTTCTAGGCCATCATTTATAATTACAGAAAAAGGAAAGGAGAATTTATATATTAATTTTATTTAAATGTGCAAATTTCAGAATTTTATGGAAGATTGGAGTAGAGTTCAGACTTAGAAGAGATGAGATGTTGAATGGAGGAGAGGCAATTTTTGATAACGCTTGATAGAAGAGAGGATATTTATTTAGAGAGGGACAATCAAAAAATATGTGATCTAAAGTTCCCACATCTAGACCACAGAACGTACAATCTGGGGAGTCAAGCACATGAATTTTATAAAGGTGAGAAGGAACGGAACAATGTCCGATTCTCATACGAATAAGTAAGGAAATTTCTTTTTTGGAAAAATGGGGGAATTTTTGAAACCACGGTTTTGATGGGATAGTCCTTTGTATTGAGGCGTAGCGGGCACCCTTGGATTGACTAGCAATGTTCCAATACTCTGTCCAAACATTGTGGGATCTATCTTTGATGATGGAAAAAATATCAGACAGGGGAATATGATTTACGAGGGTAACGGTAGGGTTAGACGCTCCTTGTTTTGCCAAGGAATCAGCAATATCGTTACCCACTATGCCAACATGTCCAGGAATCCAAATCAGAGTGACAGTTTTTCCAGAGCTTTGAATGGAGGTTATCAATACTCGAATAAGACATACAAAGTGATCATCAGGATGAAGAAGAGGACTTGTTTTAAGTTTTTGGAGGGAACTGAGAGAGTCAGAGAGGACAAGAGAATGTTCAAAATTATTTTTTATTATATATTTGAGAGATTCAATAATCGCAATGCACTCGGCAGAAAATATTGAAAATTGGTTTGAAATTGAATAAAATATTCTTTCATTAGAATTATTGTGGTAAACGTTAATACCAATACCACAGTTAGGAGAGTCTGGAGATTTGGAGCCATCAGTAAATAAAAGAGAAGAGTTGGGCCATTTAGAAGAAATAATGTCATTGAACATATTATTGACAGTACGGGCTGGGAGATTGGAATGACTTTTAAGGATGCCGATCCCTTCTAATATCGTTGGGGATAGGGTGACGTGACTATATTTTAATTTGTACAAAGGAAGAAGATCATTTTTGATAATTTGAAGCTCTGAGAGAGAGCGAAAATTTTTACAGATGGCAGGGAGAGGTTTAGTTCGAGCTCTGACTGTAGATGAATGTGTTGAGTCGTTGAACAACGAGACTCTGGGAATAATCTGATGACTTTTAGAATTTAAACATTTAAGAACAAATTTGTCAGCAAATAATTGACGCCTTAAATAAAGAGGAGGATCAGAACATTCTACTTGAAGGGAATTGATGGGCGACGATTGCATCGCGCCAGTTATTATTCGCAATGACTTAGATTGAATTTTGTCTAATTTACTGAGTGCATTCTTGGATGCAGTACTAAAAAGTGGGCAGGCATAGTCGAGATGACTTCGAATAAGTGCATTGTAGAGCAACTTAATGCAGATAGGATGAGCACCCCACCAAACGCCAGTCAATGATCTGATAATATTTAAATTTTTTTCACATTTAGTAACTACATTATTAATGTGGGAAGACCATTTAAGTTTCCTATCAAATGTTACTCCCAAAAATTTAACTTCGGTAGCATTGGGGATTGGAGAGTTTTTAAATAAAATTTGAACAGGGGGGTTATTATGACGATTTGAGAAGGTAACACACTGACTCTTTTGTACTGAAAGTTCAAGACCATTTAAAGTAAGCCATGTGCAAAGGGCATCCATGGCTTCATTAAGATATTTGACGGCGGATGGAATGATTTTGGATGATAAGAAGAAAGCTATGTCATCTGCGAACTCAACAACTTTTACTTGAGGGGGAATGGTGACATGCATATCGTGTGTGTATATATTATACAGTAAGGGGGATAATACATCGCCTTGGGGTAAACCCTTCCAAATTGACCTACTCTGAGGAGTAACATCTGGTAGCTCAATGAAAATTTTCCTATCGAGAAAAAGATTAATAATAGATTGGACAAACATGAGGGGTAAGCCAAGGCCTAAAAGTTTTTTTTTAAGAATTGGGATGGAAACATTGTCAAAGGCGCCTTCTATGTCTATAAAGACTGCAAGACATACTTCTTTGTTAGAAATGGATAAATTAATATCAGTGCTGATGATGGCAAGGTTATCTTGTGTTGATTTCTTTTTCCTAAATCCAAATTGGGATGGAGAGAGAAGATGATTACTCTCGACAAAAAATTCTAAGCGGTTTTTAATTAATTTTTCATAAATTTTACTAAGGGTGGATGAAAGAGCAATTGGCCTATAGTTGGATCCAGAATTGGGTGATTTGTTTAATTTTAGAATTGGGATGATTATTTGAGAACTCCAGTCATCAGGTATTATGCCAGTCTGGAAGATTTTATTTAAGATGCATAAAAAGTGATTTAGAACATTATCATTACTATTTTTGATAATGCTATAAGGTATACCATCTCTGCCTGGAGATGAGTCCTTGACTATTGATAAACAATTTTTTAATTCAATTAAAGTGAATGGAGAGTCAAGCCAATGATCAGACATAGGAGTGTTGTGGATTGGAGTTATTTCATCTAAGTTAGGTACAGAAGGGGGGGCAATTTTGTCCAAGAACTCGTCTATCCATTTAGAATGAGAAGCTCGAGGAGATGTTGGACTGAAGGAGGATCGAAATCTTCGAATCATAGACCAAACTTCCGAAATTGGAGTGTTCGGAGATACTGAACTGCAGAAGTTGTACCACCCGGATTTTTTTTTTGACCTCAATACCCTTTTGGCATGGGCTTCGGCATTTTTGTATATGAGATAGTTCTCCATAGTCATATTGTGACGATAGGAAAGAGATTTAGCTTTCCGAATTCTCACTACTTTGGAACATTCCTCATCCCACCAGGGAGTTGGAGGGAGTTTTTTGAGAGATTTGGTTTTAGGGGGAGGATTTGATTTATTGATTGCAGTTACGAGCATTGATTTGAAGTTATCGTAGTCATCTTTGACAGATAATGTATCGGTATAGGATAAATTTTGTATAAACTTATCCATATGTGAGTTAAATTCGTCCCATTTGGTGTGTTTTGTTTTAATCTTTATCGAAATATGGGACTTGTCTGAATGGAAAGAGGTTTGATAAGTGATGGTGATCGGGAAATGATCACTGGAGCAAGGGTCGGGGGACACCACCCACGAGGAGAGAGGTGCCAGATTAATAGAGCATATGGAGAGATCCACTGCACTGGGGTTTGTGTTGGGGCGAGAGATTCTAGTAGGAGATCCGTCATTCAAAAGAAAAAGGTTGGATTCATCTAGGAAATCCATCACACTTCGACCGTCTCGATCACAGAAAGCAGAACCCCAGACGGGGGAATGGGCATTAAAATCACCCAATAAAAAGAAAGGAGGGCTTAGTTGACGGACAATTTGCAACCACGCTTGTTTATTGAAATGCGATGTTGGGGGAAGATAGATAGAAACAAAGGAAGTGTCCTTTATTTTAGCTGCAACCATTTGAAAGTCAGCATTGGGGGGTTTGATATTATTTATTGGGAAAAATGGAAGGGATTTTTTAATAAATAGGGCAGCACCACCGCCCGTACCTTCCGGGCGATCATCGCGGAGACAGGAGTACCCTCCCACATTAAAGTGGGTGGATGGAGTAAACCATGTCTCCGAGACAGCAGCCACAGAAACAAGGTTTGAATTTAATAGGTTAAGAAGGTTTGATTTGTTAGAAATAGCACTGCGGCTATTCCACTGAAGAATTCTGACATCTTGAAGAGCCATTTTGAATAAATGATTTTAATGTGGAAATAATAGAAGCAGCGTTGGACGGTAGATTAGTTTGAGAAGAAATTAGGTCAATTAGAAGCATAATAAGAGTTTGAATAAATGAAGAATTATCTTGGGAGAGTTGTTCAGAAAGCTTTTGATAGTTTGTTGAGGATGAATTATAATTGTTTGCGCACCCATTTGTGGCGTGTGAAAGAGGAGAACCATTGGGATTTAAGAGAAGTGAGTTGTGTTGTTGCTGATCGTATCCACGAGTCTGTTTAGAGATAGGGTTTTTGTATGTGAATTTTGTTGAACGGGAAGATGTTGAGGAGGAAGCGAGAGGGTTGGATGAAGAGTTACTGGATAAAACCTCGGAAAATGATTTTTTGACAGGCGGGAATAATTTAGAAGCCTGCAGAAAAGACAAGTTCTCAGAGGCCATAGAAATTTTTATATTTTTTTGGCGAGATTGTTCGGGGCAAGAAGAGTTAATGGCGGAATGAGCGCCTAAGCAGTTAAAACATTTAGGTGAAGAGAGAGAAGAACATTGGTCAGCCGAGTGGTTTTCTCCACATTTGAAACATCTGGGAGGGGATCTGCATGCAGCTTTGGTATGACCAAAACGGCAGCAGTTGTAACATTGAGTGGTGGGATAAGTGTACATTTCAACTGGTAAGGAGTTGAAAAATAAATAAATATGGGAGGGAAGAGATTGTCCTTCGAATGTGATGACGACAGATTGGGAGGGCTTCCAGGAAACGATGCCCTCAGAGGTGTCCTTATAATTTAGCCTCCTGGCTTTTATGGGATTGCCGATATGTTGGGGGGTTGAAAGTGAGGACAGGATTTCTGGAATGGACAGATCGGTCGAGATACCCCTGACCAGGCCCATTCGAGTGACATTGAAAGTTGGGATGTACGCCTTAAATTTAGAATTTGATGAAATAAATATATTTTTGATAAAGTTGTTGGCGGCTGAACCTGACAGGAATTCAACAGAGATTTGGAAGCGACCCTCGGCTTTAACACCTCCAGGTTTAATCGAAAGGTTCTTGTTATTTGAAAGAAATTTACCAAATTCAAGAGGATGGATGGTTTTACCTTGTTCAGTTTTTTGCGCATATACAATGTAGGGGCCACGGGAATGAGTAGAGTAAAAGATTGTTGGAGGAGGTTGAGGAAGAGCTGGAGGGGACTGAGAAGACAAAGGCGAATCATGTTTTTTTGGGGAAAGGGGACTAAATTTTCTTTTTTTAATTGAGGTTAGGATGACAGATTCATTGTCTGAAATGTTTGAATGTTCTGAAAAGTCTATTTTATCTGAAATATCTCCATCTGGAGGGTCAGGAGGGGGATCTGGGGGCTTTGTAAGGGGTACAGGAGGGAAATCCTCCTCCATTGTTCAAAAAATTACAGCTAATATAAAAAGTGACAGAAGTAAAAAAATTATATAAATATCTGAAAATGAGCAGCAAGAAGTGACTCCTGGAAGATCAGGGGGGAGAAGATTCCAACACACTAAACTTTTTACAGCCAAAACACAATAAAAAGATTGGTTTAAGAATCTAGGTACCTATTTAAAATATCTAAAATTCTTGATTCGATTCAAACTATTAGGGGAGTATCTGCTTTAAATAAATTCATCAACTTAAAGATTTTCAAAAATAGAATCCTGATTTAACAATCATTGTTTTGCAAAATGTCATTCTCAAACACGCGAACTGTCAAACGTGCGATAGTCGTTAGGTTTTCTGAAATTATCCAATTTTCTGCGAAATTTTCTTAATTTTTCTCTCCGTAAGAACCATCCTCGTACTTCAAGGAATATTCTAAAAAAATAATTAGCGAAATCGGTTCAGCTGCTCTCGAGATTTGCGCTTAGCAACACATTTAGCGATTCATTTTTATATATAAGATAAAACAAAAGATTATTTTCATAGTATTTTTATTGACAGAAAAAATAAGAAAAAAAAAATCGAAAACAATGTTTACATAGCTAACGATTCATTGCTGTACAAGCGACTTTTTTTACATTATCTCCATACAGGAGGTCCTGAGGAAAAAAATTACTCTTATATCTTATGACATCTTTGGGGATGCTGTATGGAGGATATTTTTAGTAAGGGAAGGAGAGGAATTTCTGGGTAGGATAACGGTTTGAGGGGTGGGTTGGAATCTGGGGGTCAATGTGTTTACGAGTGACGAACGTATAACGGCGGTGCAAGGCGTTGGGTTGAGAGTCCGGCTGGAGTAGGTGGGCAAAGCATCCGCAGCCAAGACCTAGACAAACATATGAACCCGGGCTAAGTCACCAAACCTGGCGAACCACTTGGGGTGTTCTTTTTGTTCGCAAACATGGCGCTGTTGACGTAACGCCTACCAACGTTGATGACAGTCATCTTACGGATAGTAGCGTTTTCTGCGTCATAATGACGTTATAGCAACTTGATCAGAATCGGAAAAATGCATTTTAAATCTTCAACTCCTTTTTAATGGTATGCACAGGCTTTGACAATACCCCGTTACCATTGCCCTGTGTAAGGCTATTTACAACAACAAAAAACATTTAATACGGCAGGCACTTTATAAATGTAAAAAAAATCCAAAAGCGCTCTCCCCACGACACTGCATGTAGTGACTGCGGCAGTGACTGCAGAGAGCGTGGAGTTGAGCAAACTAGCGCTGTCTCGTTTGTTAAAGGGCCGCTAGAACGAGACAGCGCTAGTTCGCTCAAACCCACACTCTGTGCAGTCACTGCCGCAGTGACTACATGCAGTGTCGTGTGTAGGCCACACTTATCTAATGCGGATTTAAAACTTCTTCCTGAAGAGAATGTTGGTCCCGCCCAATACAATTTATACGTATTTTTTTCTAATGTCATTATTTTATTCTGATTGCTATTGCATAAATAGATTCTAAAACAGATCACGACTTACTTTTTATGCCAAAAATAAATGTTAGAATGGATGCTAATATTTCGAACTCGAGTAGGTATTTGTTTGCGTACTTAAGAACAACTTGTCCTTTTTTTCTCGAAATGATTGTTAAGTTCCCGAGTTAAAACAAGCAGACTACAAGAAATTTCCAATATTAAATTGTTGTTAGATAAATATCGATTCTTATTAGCACCTTTAGCATAAATATTGCTAATCAATATTATGGTAAAACCACGGAGGTTGTGTTACGGGTGACCGGACAACTCAGAATGAATTCACCTCCACCTCCTTTGAATAAAATCATTAAAGATGATGAAAAAAAAGGTTAAAAGGTTACGTTAGATTAGATCTATTTTTCATTTTTTTTTAATAGCATTTAAAGACTTTTCAAAGAGGTGTTGAGTTGAGTTAATTCTGAGTTGTCATGGAACCTGTGTTACGTCTGCTGACAATGGTTGATCGTGAAACCACTTTTATATATACCGATTTTGTCTTTCAATTTCAACCAATTAAATGCAACGGGGGAATTTTTTAAATTAGCTCCACACTGGAGACTCTGAAGGAAAAAATATATATAACTTATGGTCTATGTCATCTTTGGAGATGCTGTGTGAAGGGTCTTTTTATGGATAGGAAGGAGAGGAAATTCTGGGAAGGAAAATAGTTGGAGTGATAGGTAGGAATTTAAAGGTCAATGTGTTTAGGATTGACGTAAAAGATGCGAATGCGGATGAAGATGTCCGAATTAATGCTTTGCGTAATATCCGCAACACTCCTGGTATTAATGCGGGTCTTGAAGAGGCCCTGATTACATGAAGGAGGAAATACAGAAGCCGGTGGCTCGTTCCACAAGCGAGCCGACTTTCATAAAAAAAAACGATTCTGAGAAACGACACGTTCTCGGAAGAACGAGTGTTCCGCTCGTTTTGCGTACGTGTACCGGTGCGTAGGCGATTAATACTGCTAGCTCATTCGAGCAGGCTCCATTGAAATACCTGTTGATCAGACTCAGCATTCCTTTAGTATATTATCTAGTACTTGTTATGATAGAAATTGAACTGTGTTATTTGCAAAACGTCAATATTTTTTTATATGTCAATATTTGCAAAGTGCTGCTAGTTCATTCGAAGCCTTTAGTACGCAGGGGGACCCAAAAGTAATGAGAATCAGGCGGTAGAGTGGAGAAGTGGAGGAGGAACGAGTTTTGTGTGGTCGGCTGTTGTATGGAAACTCTTTCTCGGTCTTTCGGCGAAAATGTGAAAATCTCCTCTCTGAGGATCAAAGAGAGCCTTCGTCTTCAAGCCTACCACGAATTGTAAAATCAGCTGGAAGGGGCCCAGATTTTTTCCAAGGTAATTATTAATGATGAGTGACGAGTCATGGTGTGAAATCAAGCAACAGTCAAGCCAATGGAAGAGTGCTCTCTCTCTCTCTTCTTCAGAAAATAGTCAGGTGAAAACGAATATCAAGACGATGCTCATTGATTTTTTTCAGAGATGTTGTGCACACAGAGATTGTTCCTCCAGGCTAAATAGTTAACCGACAGTTCTTCATGGAGGTACTAAAGAGGTTGCGAGAGAGCATCGGGAAAAATCGTCGAAAAGGGTCGAATCTTTGGCGCAAGGGGAATGGTTCTTCAACCAGGACAACGCACCTGCTCACACCGTGTTGTCTGTGAAGCAGTATTTAATCAAACATGGAGTGACCCCGATTGTTCACCCGCCCTATTCACCCGACCTGTCTCCCTGTGACGTCTTTCTGCTCCCTAGGATGAAAAGGGACTTGGAAGGGAAATGTTTTCATACTGTTATAAAGGACATTCCAATCAGTGGGTGTCAAAATTGTTTTGAACAATGGAAAAAAAGGTTGGACAAGTGCGTACATTCTAAAGGTGAACACTTTAAAGGCCACCAAATTTTAGCGTGAAAATATTGAAAAAAAAAAACTCATTATTTTTGGATCCCCGTAGTATCCAATACTTGTAACGATAGTAATTTAAACTGTGTTATATGCAAAATGTCAATATTTTTCACACTTCTTGATCAAAATCTACATTTAGGTATAGAAGAGGAAATGAAATGTGACCGACACAATAGAACAACATCAGAGGAATGAATTCAAGGCCTTATTTTTTGTGACATGTTTTGTATTAGTTTTGATTTACTGTCCTGTAATAGTTTATTAGATTAACATATCTAAAGTTAGTACTTTGTACTCTATGGTCTTAGCTAAGTAAATAATTGCAGCAAAAAACACAATAGGAAAAGTGCCAATAATTGATACCTCTGTATCCGCTATTTAAAAAAACGGCACTTATTTGTTATTTCTTATAATATTGTTTTAATTAGTCAAAGTGAATGTAGTTTTACAGTTTTTGTGAAATTAAAAAAAAAAACACTGTAGAGACTAGATAAATTATCTTTTAGATTACTGTACTTGAAATATACTAACTGAAAATTGAAAAAAAAAATTATTAAGAAGCAATTACTTTGTGGTTAGGCATTATATATTTTAAAATAAAACAAACACTGTATTTAACCACGAATATTTATTATTTTATTTATCGCCGGGTTCGTTTAGACCAAACTTCACCCCATATTAAGCTTAAAGTGTCGTTCAGACATCGAATATAACCGCGAGCAGGTACCGTTCACACGACGCTATCAAATATTTTTTCCTATGGTAGGAGAGCGGGTCAGATGAATTAGGGAGCGCCCAAGGAATGCACATTTTTTGTACTGAATCTGTCAACTTGACATCTGTCATCCACCGGTCTAGGCAGCTCCGTAATTAAAATGAGCTCCTCTCCTGTTTTCGTCGGAGAGGGGGGTGTACAACTTACAGTATAAGTTGTTTATTGTCTATGGTTGATCAGCGCACCGGTTAGGTGTGAACGGTCTGAAGGGATTATATGGAGAGCGTTATTTGGCGTGCGATGATCTTTCATATTTTATACCCGTGTCTGAACGGTGACCAGCCAACTCAGAATGAAACCAACTCAGAAGCACCTCAGAAAGGTAATTAAGAGTGATGATAAAAAATATTAAAAAATGGTTAAATAAGTAAAGTTAGGTTAGGGTTACCGGTTATTTTAAAATTATTTTTTCGTAGCTTTTAATGACCTTTCTGAGATGTTTCTGAGTTGGTTTCATTTTAAGTTGGCATGGAACCGTCTGAACACCCTTTATTCTTACAAAAATATGTTTTGTATCGTTATTGGACGGTAATTATTATTTCTAATTTTTTATGCTTATCCTCTGTCCACTGTTGTGTCAGTACGCTATAAATAAAATAAATATGGAATTTATTATATGTAAAGGGGAAAAGTTTTCTTAACTATTCAAACAGAGTATGAAGTGAGCATAGTGTTAGTAGGTTGAACATATTGTGTTATTTGATCAGATAAATTTATAAGTTCCATATTTTTCTACGCCTTCATACAAATGTGTTGAAAGATTGAAATAATTGCATACCTTAAGTGTGAAAATAAAGTTTATGGTCTCACTTAGGCGGGATATTCCACGACGGACAAAAGTATATTAAAAAAATATGATTTATTTTCAAGCCATTAGAAAACCTAGATGCAAAGATATATATATATATATATAGTTCATGCTTTTGTATTCTGCTAGAAACTTGTCAAAGGTCGTGACTTGATACGTACAGTCAGATTCCATTGCAGGCGGAGAAGTTTGTATTTTTTATGTGAAATATTTGAGAACGACCCTGAAAACTTTGCTAGAGTTCCTTGTACGGGGAATTATATTCAGCAGCGATAAAGAATACACAAGATGGTTCGGAGATATTTTTAATTAACGAATAAATTGTTTATGCTTTATATTTTTCATAGATAAGTAAACAAATTTCAAACCATTATTCAAACTCATTATCAAGTATCGTTTTATACCATATATCAAGCTGACTCGTAGTTCCTAAATTCAAAATATTACATATATTGACATTTTCATATCTCACGATTCTGAACATTTTCGTAGTCGGTGACATTAAATGAAATCATATGCAGGAAGTTAAGGGTTGTACTAGATTTACTTTAAGTGATATATGGCAAAGAAACCACTCAACCCCTAATCGAGTAACGCTCAACTCGTCTCTAAATGTCCAATACCTACATCATCACCATCTTTGGTCTACTTAGTTATTTTTTTATTGAAATTTACCGATTTTTCTCTATCGTATCCACTGGAGCGACAGCGGAATTTCAATTTTTTTCTCGAGTTTTTTTGTGATCATTTTGAATATTTTCCGTCCACATTAAAACAAATCATATATCCCAATTTTAATATGGTAACATACAAACTGATTATAGTTCTATATAGACAATGAATTCACCTATCTTTTGTCGATTATCACATATTCGTAGCATTTATTAAAAAAATATTATAAAATCATAAAATTCTACTTAATTACTTGCAAAAATGGGAAATTTTGCCAAAATTGGTAGCAAAGCAATCCAAGGTTTTTTTAAATAGTGCCATATTGTGGCAAAAAGCGCTCCAGTGGTTAGAATTAACTTCCGCCTCACCTTTCCCTCTCAGTCCCCCTTTCCTCCTGAATGCGTTCCCTCACCTTCCCCACCTTCCTACCTCAAACCCCCTCCCCCTTCATTCTCCGCCGCTTTTGGATTCCCCAACCCCTCCTGCCTTCCCTCCCTGCCACTAACCTAAATGAAATTCTCAATTCTTCAAACTATTCACACGTTACCTATTGAAAAATTTTTGTACAATTTTCATTACACTAGAGTTCACCAGTATATGTACCTTTGCAGGCATGTGCACCTCAACTCACCAAAGTTTCATCGCAATCTGATGAATGGTGTAGGAAATAATTTCTTGTCGCCAGAGCTCACTATTATATATAGAAACTATCGCGGGCATGCGCACATCAAATCCCCAAAATTTCATCGCAATCGGATGAATGGTTTAGCAACGCATAACATCTCACATCCTAAAGTTTAGCAACACATAACATCTCATACCCGAATCCTCCTAGTTGGGCAGTCAAAACATTTCATAAATTGTGTATATAAATGTATAATCTTGTACTAAATAAAAATAAATAAATAAAATAATATACATAGACAGAAAAAAACAAGTTTTGATTTATATGTATATTTAGGTAGATAGATTTGAAAGGGCAAAATGAATTTATGTTTTTTCTGGCCACAAAATATAACTAATTTTCACATGTTTAGTGAATTTGATTCATTTGGTCGTGCCGTATTTTTCTCTGGCATTCCCCAAGTCTTTTATCATTGACTTTCGATTCATATATTCAAGGTTTCGTGAATATCAAAGCGTCGTCCTTTAGGTTTACCTCCTCAAAAATTACTTCCTTTTACTTGTATAAATATTATGTTATATTCTTATTAGCGATTAAAATCAGTGATTATTGCAAACTATGAATCAACTTTTACGATAATTATATAAATCGAGTGCGGTTACGATTATTTCAGGCTATATTTCAAAATTTCTGAATTAATAGACCATAGAGATTCTATACTATTCAAGCATCAATAACTACTAAACAAATTAAATTATAATTATTTAATAAGACTACATAGATTGTTTAGCATGTTAAAATCAATGTAAAGTATAGCGTGTTGCGAATAAAACGTCATTCCTTTTATATCAAAAGTGCTTCAAGCTTTTATAAAGGCTTGCTTTATGTAATTTAATTTAAGTACTTAATGATACTTAGTAATTATTATAATAATATAATATTTCAGTCATTTTATGTCAAAAAAGCGCCAAGCTTTTATAAAGGCTCACTGTTACTTAATGACACTTTTAATAATCTATCTTACTTCATGCTTAAGAAACGTTTAATGGTCGACCTTACCTTTGATCTAGATTTATGACTTTCTTATTCTTTCCTTGGCAGTGTTATGTTTATCTAATGAGCTTAATATGTTTTAGCTGTCATATTGAAAACTCAGCAGTAATCCAATTATTTGATAACGAAGAAACAGGGCACCTTGCGAAGGTCCAGCAGATACTTAATTAGTGACTAGCTGCCAACCCTCTACAAAGCTGTAAGTAATGTGTACAAATGTACTGCACAATATCTCAAACCCAAATCACGTTTGGGCCGTGAAAATCTGAAATCATACTTAACCTCAAGGGGAGGTGAACTAACCGTCGTGGAGCCTTCGGGGAACTAAGGAGTGGAGAAGAGAGATGAAGCCCTCTTCCCTCGTGGGGCCTTCAGGGAACCAAGGAGGAGTGAAGAGGAGAAATGAGACCTGGGATGACACATTGTCGAACCAGTAGATATAACTTAATTTTCAATGATAATCCTGGTGAACTTTATAAAAGGGTCTGGGTTACTGTCAAAGAAATGAGGTAAAATGGGAGACAGCACAATGGGCCTTTGCCCTAAGTGCTCACGGGAACTATATAAATGTAAACCGTCTCCTTTCTAAAAAAAAATAATAATCTCCGACAATAAAGAACTCCAGTGAAAAATATTATAGCTTTAAAAAAATATGTTCATATAGACCAATAAACGTTAATTCTGAATATATAAGTTTTATATTGTGCTCAATCTCACCATGTACTAATTTGCAATTATGTTATTAATGCCTAGTGTATCATATACTCAACTGTCTAATGATATTTAAAAAAAATTCTTAATCTACATTTTTTCTCCATAAAATACGGTCTCTGAATAATAATTATCAACATTGCATATCACATTATCACAATGTTTAGTGTTTACCTATATATATAAATATGTGTACGCTTAATATGCTGTTATATGTGTATATTGTTGCCACGCTGACGCGTTTAGGATTATTTCGTGTATTGTTTTAACTAATCTGTGGAACTAATCTCCTGCTGACAAGCTACTTGCAGTAGCTTAGCGGATATAAATTCCCATTTTATATAACTTTTTTACAATAATAATAAAAAATAAAAAAATAATAATATTAAACGCAGAGTTTTTAAAAAAATATTGAAAGTTCATTTTTAATCGTTTCATTGAAACACAACGTCAAGTTGGTATAATTAAAATTTTTAGTGGTGACGTCACTGATTACCGTAAAGTTGGGAATGTAGGTATGACACAAGCCATCGTATTAACAAAATTTCATCTTATTCGTTTATTTACATACTGTTTATAGAGATATAGTTGTTGTGTTTGTTGAAACATTAATAATAATAATAATAATAATTATAAGCCTTTTATTTTTACTTCTGTTAGGTATGTATTAGACATGATCTTATTTGTTATAGTATATCCCGAAGCTCAGTTTGCCTCTTGGCATAGGCCTCCTCTAACATTTTCCATTGGGACCTGTCACGCGCTACTCTTCTCCATTGATGTCCAGCAGTGAGTTTTAGGTCATCTTCCCATCTTATATGTTGACGTCCTCTACTTCTCTTGCCATCTCTGGGATACCAGTCAGTGACATTTTTGCACCATTTCTCTTGTGGATCGCGTATCATGTGTCCTGTCCATCTCCACTTTTGTTGGTCTATTCGGGTAACTACATCGGCAACTTTAGTTTTCTCCCTTATTGTGCTACCTCTCACTCTGTCCTGTTTCCTTGTTCCTGTCAAACTTCTCTCCATGGCTCTCTGGCAGCGTTCCAACTTTTCTCTGTGGCGTTTGGTGAGTGCCCAAGTTTCACATCCATAGGTGATGACTGGAAGTATACACGTGTTGAAGACTTTCCTTTTTATTTGCATACTTAGCTCCTTAGATTTCAAGACTTCTTTCAAAGACCAGTATTTCTTCCATCCATTTGCTACTCTTCTCTCTTGTTGAAACATTACTTGACCTAAATAATTCAGTTTCAAAAATAAAGGTATCTGTTATTAGTTTATCTCTAATATTAAAAATATTCAAAAACTACTGTACAAAAAAAATAGTAATGCCACTTCTAGGGAGAATACCTCGAACTCCGAATTTCAAAATGGCGTCAGTCGAACAGCTGATTGCCCAATCTTATAGTAGGTGAGCCCAAGTGGCTAAAAGGTCCCAAAAGGTCCCAATAGGTCCATAATCCAATAGGTCCTCATAACGGGATTGAGTATATCCCGAAATCCCCGCTTGGGCTCCCCTACTATTATCAGTTCGGAGCTTCGGTTTCCATAACTATTGATTTCGATTCCATTGATATGCTTGGTGTAACCCTAAGTGACCAGCTCAGGTATGGGGGCTCCATCGAAGCCAGAGTAAAGTTAGCCTCCCAAAAACTGGGCGTACTTGGAGGGGACCCACCACTTTCCCAACGGCGTTATAAGGAAACATATGGTTTCCTCCTTCACCGCACACGTCAAGACTCTACTTTTTTTTTGAACGAAGCTACATTTATTTGAACGACTCTAGACCCTCCAATGTCCATGCATACGGGGTTAGTAAGCAGTATGCAAGTACTTACATTAACATTATACAAAAGATAAATAGAAGTAGCAGCCCGTGGAATAATTCTTCTGAAATAGGTAACATCAAAAAGAGATAATAGTGTTAGTAAAAGAAAAAGAAAAATAAAAATAACGGCTATGACCAGTCGAAGAAACCTTCTGTGAATAAAATAAGGAATGAGGAAAAAACAGTTATATGATTATGTTATAATGTAAGTAATTACTATAGTAGCGGAAATAAAATAAAATATATTTAAAAAAAAAGCCAGAGAAAGTATTCCATAGACCACCGGGCAGTCCCAATGAGAATGCGTATAGCTATCGGCCCAACCGCAGACGATGCTCGAAGTCCGCGTCCTTTAGCCGGTTCCCCGATTTTGCCTCGAAGAAATGTACTTGGGAGAGAAGGGGAAGTTTTTGAAGACCTTGAGGAAAGATGAGCGTCGGGTTACCGGAGGGGGGACGGAAGGACATCGAGACCGCACGGTTACGCCTCAGGCCAACGCATGTCGATGGGGGAGGCGCGGGCGGATCGCGGGAAGACCGCTCTGTTGTATGTTCGCCTGGCAATGTGCATGGACAGGGTCTATCCCACCCCCTTTCTATGGGGGAATGACGATACATAACATGCACAGTTCAGTTGCGCCACCAAAGAATGGAAACCAAAACTAATCAAGAAAAATAGAAAATAATAAGAGCATTTATACATGTAAAACATAATTTCAGAATCAGTACAGAGTGATAATGTATCAAGCGATACTGTCATTACTACCATCGCTCACCAAGATGACCTATCGAGGTAAAAACATAAATCATTGTTAGCAGAGACCAGAGAAGAAAAAAAAAATAGTCAAACATAATCAGTAATTTATAGGTCACATAAGTTATATTATAGATAGTTCAAAGCATATTCACTAAATAAAGAGTAATAGAGGAGGACCGAAGAAGACGGGAGCAATACGTGTAGCACCTGAAACAAGGATGAATTTAGTCTAGGTCGGCGACTCTAAGTACAGGCCATCTCTCTACCCAGGACTTGACAAACTTTTTCAAGCATTCGAAATTCTCTTTGTTCGACACAAGGTCAGCATTCCACGCTGGTCTTGTTATTCCGCGCAAACCATCCAACATTTCCTCTCGTGCTTCCTTCATCAACTCGCAGTGCCACAGAATGTGCTTGGCGTCTTGGTTAGTATCACCACATGCGCAGTTTGGGTGAGGAGAGAGGGTCAAGCTATGAAGCCGACCCCTGAACTCCCCATGCCCAGAAAGCATCTGCGTCATGTAGTGATCTAGTTTAATGTATGCCCCTTCCATTCTGAATTTAACTGAAGGAAAGAAGGAGAAAGTCCATCTGCCCTTCGTCGACCTATCCCATCGCTCTTGCCATACACTCAGCGTCCTCTCACGCATCGCTTTGAGCAAGCCAGGGAGGGCCACTACTCCTCCCGGTGTCAGCTCGACTCCCAGGTGGACAGCAGCCCTGCCTCTAATAAGTTCCTTTTTGGTCAATATTTCCCTAATTTCAAGGTCAATCGGCAGGACGCCGGCCAGAACCGGTAATGCATCTGAGGCCACAGTCCTATAAGCGCCCAAGAGCGCCAACAGAGGAGTCCGCTGACCCCGTTTAAGAGCCGAGTTTATCAAGACGTTATCCAAGCGATGCTCCCACACAGAGGCAGCATATGAGACTTGCGACACATATACCCCTCTGTACAGCAGGCGAATCGCCGGAGAACGCAATCCCCACTCGGCAGTTGAGAGTCTTCTCAGTTTCTGAAACAGGGCCTGGGCCCTGTCGGAGGCGTTCTTGACGTGGGCTAGGAACGAGGAAGATCTGTCCAAAATTACGCCTAAATACCTGGTGTTTTCTGCAAATCGGATGGGTGTGCCTCCCATTCTGATGAAGGGGTTCCTGCCTCGGCTGAGCATGCCCTTCATAAGGAGGCCCACGGTCTTGTGGGGAACGAAGTTCAGTCTATTTCTCTGTCCCCATTCAAGGATCACTTGTAAACCTTCTTCAGCCTTAGATTCCACTTCCCTTCTACTGTTCCCAGAGACCAAAAACAATTTGTCATCTACGTAGTCGACCGATATACAACCTTCAGGCAAGGGCAACCTGGAGGAGTCGTCAAACAAGATTTTCCACAGGTCGGGTCCGAGGACCGACCCCTGCGGACATCCCATGTCGACTGTTCGAGTGATTAAAACGTCCCCGTGCCCTATGATAACTGTCCTACCACTTAGGTAGTCACTAATAATCTCAAACAGTTTACGCGGGCAATTCCTGCTTTTCAGCTTGGTAAGTATCATCGGCCACCACGCGTGATCAAAGGCACCCGAGATATCCAAGAAGATGCCTATGACGTACCTCTTTTGGCATACCCTCACCCATTCAAGCGCATATTTAATGGCGTGCTCCGTGGATTTGCCGGGGACAAAGCCGAATTGAAGATCGCTAGGCGGCGTTAGGGTGAGGTGTAGACGGTGCTTGATGATGTTTTCCAATATTTTACCTAGAATTGGCAATAATGTTATAGGTCTATAAGCTCCTATGTCCGTCTTCGGCTTACCGTTGCCCTTTGGTATAATCCGGAGCACGCCCTTCTTCCATTCCGTAGGGAATTTTCCCCTACGCAAGCACGTCTCCAACACCTGGTAGAACTCCTCTTTGGCGTGGATCCAGACATTTTTCGCAATTATTCCATTCAATCTATCAAATCCCGGTGCCTTTTTTGGACCCAAACCCTTAATTATTATCTCCACTTCGATTCGACTTAACGGTGGCACGCCGTTCCCCTGGGCGGGCTCACTAGGTGGTAGCCGTGACAGATTTCTAATCTGTTTATGGTGAACACTTTCCCCTATTACTGAGTCTAACGGAACTAACTTGCCCAGAAGTGTCTCAAGAGTGGAGGTAACATCGACACTCTCAACGTTCCCGAGCACCACGCTCGACAAGTAACTTTCAGATCCTTTTCCCGTTTTTCCAACGACGCTGTGGATTTCCCACGGGTTGGAGTTACCCACTTCATTAACCCAATTATGCCAGGCAGCTCGTTTTGCCGAAAGGACACCCGAGCGATAGGCACCTCGTGCGGCCCTAAAGCGGGCTTGGAGGACAATAGCCTCTTCGGGCGAGCATAAACTCTGCCTGACCACACTGAGATTCCTGTAAGCGCTTTTAAATGTACCCTTCAGCAAAGTCAGCTCTTGTGTCCACCACGGCGTCCTAATAGCCTTTTTAGGGTTAGTTCTTCCCAAAGAGGCTTCTGCGGCCGATACCACCGCCGCGTTGAAAAAATTCCCCAAATTGTCCGGTTCCCTAGCTGCTACGTCATGAAAGCCCCTTAATGATTGACGTAGCGCCTCCCCGAATTTATCCCAATCCGCCCTTGTGGTTCTGAAATTCCACGTAGACCGTGGAGCTTCTGTCTTTGGAATACCCACAGAAAAGGTTATAAGTCTATGATCAGAAACTAACGCACACTCGTGAACTTTCCACTGAGATATTTTAGTCGCAACAGATCTAGAACATAGAGTGAGATCAATGTTGCTTTCGCCTCCGGCTCCTGAAAAAGTAGAAAGCATGCCCGGTTCATTGAGGATGAACAGACCTTGCGCCGCAATAAGGTCTTCGACAGCAAAGGATCTTTCCGTCCGAATTCCGTTATAATCGAACCAGAGAGGCGATCGCGCGTTGAAGTCTCCACCGATAATTACGTTTCGACCTCTTAATTTGTGAAGCGCTCGCGTTAAGCTCAAAATATGTGGTTCAACAGGATTACCGTATTTAAAGTAAACGGAGATCACGATGATTTCCGTGTTAGCTAATTTAATGGATACACAGGTTTGGTACTAGTTTGAGAGCCCTCCCAAGAGGAGGGGTCTGATCAAGGAAGTATTGACCAGGACACCCGCACCCGGAGAGGAACCCACCTCGAGCACCGCACCCGGACTATTAATTCCAGGAGTTTTGCCTTGCCACACGTACTGCTCCTGAATAAGCATGATGTCTATGCCAAGCTCAGACATCACCCGCTGGGTCTCCAGGGTGGCCACCCGAGATCTTTGCAGGTTTGCCTGACCAATGGTGAGGGAATTAGCGCCCGCCATAGTCCGTCATACGTACTTGGACCTCTATAGCCGCTCTGTGGGCAGGGCAAGCACGATCTCCCGTAGAGTGGTTCGCCGGTTTTTTAAACCTTGAGCAGGTAGCGCAGACAGCGGCCAGTGCTTTTTTGGGGCAATCCTCATAGTCATGGCCGGTTGCGGCGCAGTGGCGGCATGTTGTCGTCTCCTGGGTGCAAGATTTGCTCACGTGGCCATACAAGTGGCATTTATAGCATCTCGTTGCACCCAAGTAATCCCGAACACGGCAGGCGTACTGTACAGGGCCCGCAGATACTTTAATAGTACACAACTGCTAACCTTGTACAAATCACAAGTACGCCCCACGGTTGAATTTGGCAGCCATCTCTGGTCTATAGCTCCAAAATACCTGAAAAATACCCTCGACTCTGTGCAGAAACGGGCGGTCCGTTTGATAGATTCTCCCATCTTAACAGACGGATTGCAATCTTTAGAGCACAGGCGTCGGGTGGGAATGCTATCCTTGTTCTATCGGTATTACAATGGAAGATGCTCCGAGGAACTAGCATCATTGATCCCTTCGGCACCGGTGCATAGTCGGGAAACACGCCAAACGCGTGCCCAACATTTGTACACGGTTGACATTTGTCACATGAGAACGGGTCGTTTCTTCGACTCGTTCTTGTGTTCAACAGCTCGGCTGTGGAATGATTTGCCAGCCTCTGTGTTTCCTCCTTCCTACAACATGGGTCTCTTCAAGACCAATGTTCATTCCTTCCTCTCCTCAAAAAGACCCTCCACACAGCATCCCAGATGACATAGGCCCTGAGTGAAATTATTTTCCTCAGGGCCTCCTGTGTGGAGTTAATGTAAAAAAAAACGCCAAAAAATAATAATTTCAAACAATTTTTATACCATTCTCCCGTAATAATATTGAAAAAAATAATAATATAATAAATAATTCCAACCAAATAATGTTTTGGCTCATCGAATAGTACTATACTTTTATTAGTTATTATAAGCAATAATTATCAGCCTGAAACACTCATCCACATTGAAAAATCTTCCGAGAAAAAATACATGACGCCAACGGGACATGAACCCGTGCCCTTCTGATTGCCGGTCAGCTGCTCTCCCAATTGAGCTATGGCGGCTTATCTTATACCCGCCAAATGATTCAATATATACTAGTGTTTCATTCAACAATTACTGCTTATTATATTTTTTCCACCTGAAAACAACCAACTTTATTTTTTCGAGAGAGACACTGTTAGTGTTAAATCCGTCTAAGTACTATAATTTCTTCCATATAACTGTCATACAAAATGACAACACCTGTCGAAAATAAAACTAACTTTTCGGGAGTGATGACGTCACACGATTCACTACACATACGATGGTTTTCGGGGATCTTAAAAAATTAAAACTTTGACAATTATTTTAACTACTAAAACTAACTATAAATATATATATATATATATATACAGTTATTTAAGTTAGAAGGTCATTAATCATTTTAAAAATATATATTGGACCGGAGTTCCTTATTGAATTCAGAATCCATCCCTCAAAATACATAATTTTTTTTTTTTAGTCCAATCAATTTTCCAAAATTTCTTCAATTGAAGGTAGGGTAGTTTTGAATTTCTAATACATCGTTTGAGTCAGCAAAATTTGAAAGTTTACGCACTTTTTTCTTTTTTGTCGCAAATTTAAAAATATAAACCGTCTGTCGAAAAAATTATTCAGGTCTTTTTGAAAGTACAGTAAATTTTATACAATTTGAACACAAGATGAGTTATATAGGGATGACGACTCCCGAGATACACTTTAAAAAAAAAAACAGTTGGCCTCCGTGGTCGAGGCTTATCTTAGCTCTCGACTAGCAATCCGCGCGGTTCAAATCCTGGCGGGCTCAAGTACATTTCATTTTATTGATTTGTCGTAAGTATAATCATTTAAATTATGTATGCGGCACGTTTCAGAGTGGAAGATGCTCTCAGTATCGCCTTGGTGTGAGGACACCATTCAGAACTAAAACGTCACTTAAAATGGCTTTAGTCATGTCTGGTCACCACATCTGAATAGCCCGAACCATCCCCGCATTCCTCTTTCTTACTTCCTTTCCCTCCCACTACCTTCAGCTTCACAATATACCCCAATTTGGGGATGCCACAGTTTCACTGGCTTCACTGTATTCAATTTTAAAAAAGTAATTTTATGTGCTCTAACCCACTTATAAAATTGTTAATTTGCGTTGCTAATTTATAACATTAAGATGAAGCCATACTAAATAATGCAAAATCATCCAAAATCATATGTTTTTGTTTTGAAAATTTGATCACTTACTAGCATTATAGATGCTTCAATTAAATACTGCGTGTAGAATATATCTTGACCCTTAAAAATATCGGTAATTTTTTATAATTCTTTTAATAAGCCTACAACAAAATAAAGTATAAGGTCTATAAAAACACTTTTAAGTCCAAGCTCTCCTATTTATAAATCACTTTTCGGATATGGTTTATTGTTCAATGTGGCAAATTAAGTTTATTTTTTTATATAAATAAAAATTTACGCCCAAACTTCACAAAATAAAATAAAATATGCATTTTCGCGTTGTTATTTTACAATATAACCGGCAGTCGACGAATTTGGATTTTCAAAAGTGAACCCTATGCCGTCCTCCCAAAGACCACACACTTGCCACACCCATTTTTTATCAGTTCGGCCCTGGACGTAGCGGGGAATAGATGTTAGGCTCCACGTCGCTTGGTTCCGTGAAATCAATTTTAAATTTCCGTTTTCTTACAATAAACAATGCGTAAAAAAGGAGTTAATGTTTTTTACAGGCCTTCACGAAATCAAACTACAAAAAATTCTCAAATTACTTTTCCAACCTTTCCAAAACTTTTTCTCAAGCATTTTTAAACTCCTCCCATAAAGGGCGTGAATTCCGATTTTGATTTTTTCCTTGTACTATGGATCGCCTTTTGTATATTATTAGTCGATTTAAGGTTCGAAAATGATAAATAATGCACAAAAAACTACATTTTAAAATAATTATAATTTCTGGGGTCCAACTGTCGGGTCACCACTAGTATTGCGTGCGAAGGTGCTCGTTCCCATTAAGTTATTATATTTATTATCCTTGATATGAAAAATCTATTAGTGGCAGTCGCAAATTAAAAGACAATTAGGATAAAAGCGTAGCTCACTTTTTGTGTTGGAAATAAATTAATCAATCAATCAATCATTTCGAACATGGGCGTGGTAGATGCGATTAGTCAGGTAGATAGGTAGTTGGGTTATTAGATACATACATATAGTTATTTTTGTCCTCAATTATTTCTATTGTAATGTCCTTGTGTTGCCCATGAGAACAACAGCAGGTAACATTGCCGACATGGAAAGATTAGATTTTTTTGGTGAATTTGTGATAATACCTGATCGCTGTTAATATTTAGGTATGCAGGCAAAGATATTGAAATATAAGAGATGCACTGTTGGCAATTTTTACTGGGTGGGACTACCGCACACCTTAAAAACGTACCTTAAGGGCCCGCAATCCGAATTTCTACCGCTTTCTTACATATCTCCTTTAAACACGTTAAGTTTTAAAGCTCTTAAAAAATGTATGCTATTTTTGAAGATAATATCTAGACATTGACCGTGCCGAAACGCAAATTATATAAAATTCCCTCGATAGAAAAAAATCGCAAAGTATGCTCCAAAAATTATTATAAACACGTTTGTTTCAGTTATTTTACAAGTTATATGTATGAAAAAATTCACAGTGTTTCATTAAATGCTGTTTAAGACAATTCCCTCGAGATTTTTGCTCTATTTTAAACGAGTCGTGTTTTATTAAACATTTTCGCATCGATTTTGTCGCTGTAAATCTTTAAAAAGACCCCCCATACAGCGTCTCCAAAGATAACATGGGCCTTTGGGCGCCTCAACCGGGCTCAAAAAGAAGATTATGGAGAGATTTGAAATAACGAATGTTAGAGGAGCGCATTAATATTTAATGCGACGAAATCGATGCGAAAATTGTGAAAGTGTTTAATAAAACACGAGACGTTTAAAATAGAGCAAAAATATCGCGGGGGTTGTCTTAAACAGCATTTTATGAAACACTTCGAATTTTTTCATACATATAACTTGTAAAATAACTGAAACAAACGTGTTTATAATAATTTTTGGAGCATACTTTGCGATTTTTTTCTATCGAGGGAATTTTATATAATTTGCGTTTCGGCGCGGGGAATGTCTAGATATTATCTTCAAGAATAACATATATTTTTAAGAGTTTTAAAACTTAACACCTCTAACATTCGTAATTTCGTATCTCTCCATCTTCTTCTTTTCTAGCCCGGTTGCGGAGCCTTAACTGCACAACTTAAATGAACGAATTCCTTCCTTATTCAAACTATATTGTTAACCAATACTACTGTACACATTAAAAATCAACTAAATGAACGAATTCTTTCCGAATTCAAACTATTTCCATTAATTGATGGTAGTCCGCCGGCGGTCGGGCGGCCATTATAGCATATCTCTTGTATTTCAATATCTTTGTATGTAGGTATATGTAATGTTATAATTTACATATATTTTTATCTATGTGACAAAAAAGTGGTTTTATAAAAACGCATTTCCGTCAGCTTAATAGAATAGTGATTTTAATATCTAAATATCTCGCTCTATCAATGGCAACAAAATTCACAGGAAAATGTATTCAATGCTAATTTGTTTATCGGTTTTTTAATAAGAATTGTTGATATTTGTAAATGGTTCCATTTTGCTTACATGTCAAAGAGATGACTCGATAATGTGACATGGAGATAAGATATGATGACAATATTAGCGACTTTTTAAACAAAAAAATCTACTTCAAATATTCGTTTGAGAGTCGCTGGTATTGTTTTTTTTTAATAACTTAATTATTTTTTTTAATTATTCGTAATAATTAATCATCGAAGACAATATCACTTAGTATCAAACAAATAAAAAAATAAAAATAGCTATAAGGACATTAAATGTTGGCTGAAGAATCTATCGGAAAATGAACTTACTAGTATACTTAAAACATCATAGAAGTTTCTGGAAAACCTTATCCAATCAATGAAGTTAAACCATAGAAGTCGCTGAAAAACTTATCCAAAGCATAGTCCCCCTCAGCAAAGGATCTCCTAGTGAGGAGGACTACGAATATATTTTATATATATACATCTAACTAACATGTTTCATATAAAAATGTAAAAAATATTATATAGTTACTAAATAAAATAAAATATTACAAATTGAGGTTTTACTCATTAATTTATTAAAAAAATACGATAAAATATTCATGTAGACTTGTAGAAAAGTCAATAGATGTCGCACATTAAAATAAAAATGGATATATTCATCCAAGACTCTATCCTGATTGCATTTAGTTCGGGTAGAATCTTGCAATCACATGTAAACATAGGAGCCAATGAAAATAAACGTTAAGAAAACTAAGATAATGTTGGTAGTTCTTAGTCGAAGTTATGATACATTCAAATGTGACCGAATGCGACAGGATCAAATTAGCTCAGTGGGTAGAGCAGAACCCGGGCAAGGCTTAGTCTAGCTAGGCGTATAATTAAATATATAATAGTACGTGAAAATTGCTCAGATCGGTGACTATAATAATCTTTCTCATAATTATGAGGGGGCACAGTCTTAAAGTGAACCACCTATATCGAAGTTAATTTCGAAAAAAATATTTTCTATCATTAAATCACGACAGCATACTATAATACAATCATATAAAATGGTGAAAAGGGAGGTTTTACTAGATTTAAAAGTATAAAAATAAAAACTAAAATTTAAAAAATAAAATTGAACCTCCCCCGATCATGGATTAAATTGCTTTAGAATAGTAATCCTTGCATAACTACGTTCTAAATCAAGTATTTCATTATTATAAAATGGTGAAAAGGGAGGTTTTACTAGATTTAAAAATATAAAAATAAAAACTTTAAAATTGAACCTCCCCGATCTTGGATTAAATTGCATAACTGCTTTCTTTATTTCATTATTATAAAATGATGATAAAGAAGATTTTACTAGATTTAAAAATATAAAAATAAAAACTTTGAAATTGAACCTCCCCGATCTAGGATTAAATTGCTTTAGAATCGTAATCCTTGCATAACTACTTTCTAAATCAAGTATTTCATTATTAAAAAATGGTGAAAAGGGAGATTTTACTAGATTTAAAAATATAAAAATAAAAACTTTGAAATTGAACTTCCCCGATCTTGCATTAAATTGCTTTAGAATCGTAATCCTTGCATAACTACTTTCTAAATCAAGTATTTCCCTTACAATTGAAAGGCATTAACTAATATGCACCTATTTACCCACCTTAGGAACATGCGACCCAAAACACGCTAAGCGGTGCTTCTGCAATAATAAATAATAATTAATCAATAGGTCCGCTTAAAAAAACCACTTAGCCATTGTGTGGTTTAACTTAAATACACGCCTACAATCAGGTATTAACATCTTTAATTTCACACGATATCGGTTCGAATCCGTGCTCAACATTACTTAATAACATACTTTACATTTTACCTTCCATAAATTACCCCAACCAGTAGCCAAAGTTTAATAACGTTAAAAAATAGCTATTAATTGATTCGTTACTGAGATAAATAACTTTTAATGCCAGTTTGAACGTTTATTTGTTAAAGTATTCAATAAGTCACGAATATAAAAAATATTTTATCGCACGTTGTCTTGCTCCTTACCAGATATGTTTATTTGCTGTGTGTGAGATAGGAATGTCTTGCTTTAATGTAGTAAAAAGGTGTTTCCTATAATTGCTTAATTTATGTTTAAATATGATTAAAAATTGGCAATTAAGTCTGACCACGCGTGAATTAGATTAAGATGTTGACACAGATATTTGTAATGTATTAAATTAGAACATTGTAAAAAGGTCTACAGGTTTGAGTGTTAAATTTGTTTTTATTAAAATAAGATAATGACTTTGCACTTTTGTATCTAGGAAGCGTTTAAGATATTACCAAACAATTATACTAATGAATTTGATATTCTCATATCTTAGAACAAAATTCAAAGAAAATATCTTTGGCAAATTCGATAGGTTATTTCTGTAATATGCAAATGATTTCATGTGCACAATCTTAACAATATCTGAGTGCAGCGTTGCACTACATTTTGATGATAAGATCTTTCTTAATAATTAGTGGAGCAGGTGGTTAACTGAAAAAACTTTAATGTAAACCCAATCCAGTCGCATGGTGCATATTGCGAGACTAGCATTTTTCGTTGGAACGGTTGCATGTCTCGCACTCCGCGACACATCAGGATAAGTTATAGGGCATTAAAATGACACAATTTTACTGGCAGTACCTACATATTGTTGGAAATCAAATCATTGCTTACATTAAGGTTTTGATTTCTATAATGTTCTTCAATCTCAGTGATTGGGATTATTTGAAATATTTTCGGGAATCTTCAATAAATCAATAAATCTCGTGGTTCGCCGAGATTACAATTACTTTATTTTCGTTATCGTGTGGTTTACAATGGGACTCTTCACTGAAGGTGCCTGGTTGACGATCGGATATCTTCGAATATGTCCGTAACCGTTCGGGTATTATACATGGTTGACGACGGCGACGGGTGCCGCTCTTCTAACGTACTACTTAACTGGCATCTGTCGAGACAAAAATACGAAACTGCCTATACGAACGACATCTGTTCGAGGTCATTGAAACTATGTGCGCAATCCTATACACTACAATTTCTAAGATAACAAGCGTCACATTTTGCCTAATTTCAAGGCTCATTCCTCAAGTTTCCTCACTGAAAGATAGTTTTTTTTTATCTTGTACGCCTGTGTTGCTTGACTTCCTATTATTGTCATTAGCTAGAAAGTGACAGCAACTTGGAATATTTGATCGTCTAGTAAGTGATAACGCGTGGTTTAGTGTTTTAGTTTTACAGTGCTACGTATATAAGAAGGCGAATCCATTTCCTCAAGTGTTGAATGCGTTGTGTAAACGTTGATAAGTTAGATGAAACCGCATATGAATGTAGGTACCTGCGGATTGTATTGGTTTTTTTAAATCGATGTTAGTTTTGTAAAATCATAAAGCGTTATGTTTATTAAACTGGTTTCTTGCGGTATCCTTTGAAATATCTTAAATGGTAGGCATATAAAATTTATGCTCTACTTTCCTCTGCCGTGAAGTATTCAATTTCAAGGACCATTTTTAATGGCACGATTTATTTACTTAGGTATATTGCAATAAACAAGCCTCGGGTGTTGACAAAAATAATCAACGGTTGGAGCACAGCTAATCGAAAACGTGCCGCGACTAATCCACTTTTAATTTCCGAGTTAAATTATGTTGAATGGAATGGATATAGTTCTCGCTTTGTTTTAAACCCTCCAGCTATGCAACCTAACATAGGTTTAGCAATACTAACGTTATCAGATAGGGAACATGTACTTCTTTACTTCAGGGCAGACCTAAAAAAGATTGTAAAATGTTAAATCATTATTCTTAACACGGTTAATAGTAATTGTGAATACCGCTTAAAAGAGCCAACTGCTCCTAGATGCCCGGAGCCGGTGGAACCATGGCAAGAAAAAAGAAGGAATTGAAAATTGGGAGAAGAAGGTTGGGATCTGACTGTTTTAAACACGATTAAAACCATGTATAGCAACTTTTCTATTCTAAATGGTGGTTTTTCAGTAGGGCGATTCAGAAGTACATTACTGATAGTGTTTTTGTAAACAAATCGAGTGGATTATAGTCGTCGATAACCAGCAAAACTGAAGACATTCGAAGAAGACCTACATTCACATTTAAGACAAATATTGAAGCCAAAATACCATAAGCCAGAAAAAAGTATTGAAATACTCATTTTACAATTCATCCCAACCAAAAGTGACACAGTTTTTAACAACATCAATCTGTATTGTATTAACCATTAGTATCTATACATTATCACCGTTCAAATTGTCCTCTGGTGTAATAGGATCCATTTTTTAACCCTACAGTGATCACGCTCTAAAAAGTAACGTCAGTGGTCGCGTGGATTACATAGGTAGGCCATGTTTAAACTGGAAAAAAATAAGTGAAATCATGTTTAGAAAGATTGTGTATTTATTTTTTAATTATATAATCTAAGCATTGTTTATCAGAAATAAGCAACATATATTAAACATTACTTCTATGTTTTTCACAATTAACCAAAATATAAATGACCCCTTTTTTAAAACTAAAAATTACATCTTTCTCTTTTATTGATATAACAAAAAAAAGTAAGCACCTATTATAATTTAATTGCTGATTTCTGAGCAGAATGTCCTGATCATTCTGTAAAATTATAGAATGATCAGGACAAATGAATTTTTGCATGCGTAGCACGTTATATTTCAATTTCTTTGGTCACACACATTTCGAAAGCTATGTAGTTGGTCGCGCGGATTACAGGTGTATACCGTGGACTTTGCTGAGCTCCTATAACACAACTAAGCATGCCCGACACCAGCGCTGATCGCTGAGTATCCAACTTAAGGTATTTTTAATTTTGCATTGGAGGATTACATTTGTAATCTGCACGTTCACTCCAGAGTAAACAAATCATTGGCACCGTACGCTTTGTCCCTCTGACGTTCCCTCTTCCTAAATCACACCTATTCCGGTGTCATAAGAAGAAAGGAATGAGTTACAATAAGCTCTAATGAAATGAGTACACTCAACCAAATGTCGTTATCTCGTTTTATGATTTGAAGATTTTTTGTATTACTGGCATCACCTACGTATGTAAAAAACTGTATACTATATGTTCGAATATATAAATATACAAAAAAAGTATATCGTCTGAACTTCGTTGCCCGAGGCACAAAATCAACTCAATAGCAATGTTTAAAAAAGAATGGAAACGGTTTTAGTGCGACAAAAAAAAACAAGAATTTGAAGTTGATTCAATCTTTAAAATTCTGCATTAAACAATATTTTGGTTAAACTTGGTAGCCTCTGTATCGTTATGATGTTGTGCATGGATGAAACTTTGCCAGGTATTTTGAGGCTTTTTATTTTATTACAGCCGAAATAGAACGGAGACTAGAACAGCAGACGAATAGAATTAGGTTTATGACATGGTAATAAGGAAAAAATAGAAAGATCCGACACGGCTCGCCGCTCGATGCACTATAATCGGGAGTTCTTCGGGGAAATCTTTTATAACCATTGTTAAATTATTGGGAAGTTTTGTTAACAGTTTTTGTGAAAATAACGTTAAAAATTATTTACTGTAGTCATTATGAGTCAACCAAGTAAATTAATTTAAAAAAATACTAATTTGGGTTATGGCTCTGACTGAAACACCGGTTCAATTGACTCTAGAACTTTTGGTTTGAATTTAAGATACATTTTAAAAATTGTAAGCTTTTGTTTGAGGGATTCAGAAAACCGATGAAGTAGATATCTATTACCTACCATTATATTTTGGACAGAAAATTATTTTAATTGTCATTTTCAAAATTGGAGCTGTTTTGTCGAGAATTCAGACTATCCTCAATATACATATTTAGATGGCACACGAAGCGAAAAATTGGTTCCACTTTTTTACCTCCAATTTTACCACCAACGCTCCCAACACCCAAGGCTCTAAGACTATGGTGGTCACAAGAAATCAATGTTGGAATTTTTTGGGGGGACCCCGCTAAAAGTTGCCAATTGGCTAAGAAATGAGATTGGTGAAGTTTCAGCTCAATTGGATAAGGTAAACCCATGCCTCATCGAGGTTGAAGTTTTAACTTTCTATAAAAATGTTTTTTTTTTATAAAATACCTAACAATATTGCAAGATTTAATTAAATATGCTGTTCAGATTTTGCTTTATTTATTTTCTCAATAGGTACATAAAAAAGCCTGTAGTTAAAACAGTTTACAAAGTAATTGAAAATAATGGATTTAGGAGAAAAGAAACAAAAAGGTATAAAAAACAAGAAGAAAAATGTTAAAATTTTTATTATTTAAAATATAAAAAAGAAAGCATTATAAAATAAAGAAAGTTATCATTATTATTATTTACATTTACAATTAATTATCAGATTAAGGTGGTAACGCCTTAGATAGCGTGGCTTTTGAAGAGTCAGGAAAAAATTTTCGACATTCCGATACAACTTGTAACATAAATTGTCGTTGTTCTTCGTCTTTTGTCAAACAGGAATTGAAGTCTTGGATTAATTTTACCCCTCTTTCAGCTGTGTCGTTGACAACCTTAAAATCTTTCACTATTTTTTTTGCTTTTAAATTATGTGCATTTTCACACCATATATCAGGATCCGTATTTAAAAATTCTGTATCAATTTCAAATCTTTTGAAAAATTTAGAGTTTGATGAGAAACAAAAAAATCAATATCTTTGTCCAATAAATTATCCACTTGATGGAGACTGAATTTTGCTTTCACATCCCTGTCATCACATGTTTTTTCTTCGATTGGACTTAATTGTAGACTTTTTACAGCCATGCTTGTTTTGAAACATTTTTCTAAATTTTCATAGAAGTAAGAAAATGCGAATTGCTCAGAATTGAGGTACCACAGATGATTTATCATTTTAGACAGTGCCTTGTCTCCAAGTTCTTTATCGATTTATCTATATTTTACAAGTAATTTTAAAAATTGTAGGGCTTTGTTGGGGGCAAAGTGTGTTTGGGGGCGTTAAACCACGCTTTTACATAAATGTTTATTAAAAATAAACAAATGTCAGTGATAGCTTTTTTTCTAAATTTGTTAATGTAAATTGATCCCTGAAAAGCTATATTTTGGAACAATAAATGGCCTTTGCCATCCATCTAGCGTGATGAATGGCACCACGTACTTTGAAAAAGTGTCTTTTGGGAGAGTACGTCCTAACACAATTAACGAAAGTTGAATTAATTCTTTGTAATCATCCCTTGGCTGTTGGTGTTTTAATTGTTCTGTAAGAAAAATTGATATTCCATCTGAATTCCCTATTTTATGTCTAATATTTTTATCTTCAATAGCAGTTTTGTATTTGTCTTGTCTAGCTTCGACCATCCAGTCTGAAACTTTTTTTAAATCAAAAACTGGAGTAACAAAAACAGTTTTTCAAACTGGAGTTTTTCAAGCTTTACAACACAATATGTCTGATTGGTATCTTAGCTTTCTCCCAAAAAATTAAAACTTCCTGTGTTGTAAGTCTTGCAGCTTCTCTGGTGTTCAATTTCACTTGCCGTATATTATAAAATAAGCTGCCTAAAACTTGACAATTAGATGGTAATTTACTGCCAGTGATTTGATGAGATGTGTGGCCAATTAAATACACCATTTCTTTCTGCCTTGAACTCGAACTTGCACGAGTATGGCTCGTTAATGCTGTAGAAGACATAGTCCCACAAACCTCACAAGAAAAAACTCACTAGAGGAACGTTGTTTAATAATGTTCAGAATGTTCACTTGTTCACTGTTTGAAAATCAAAAGTTAACTAAAGCCCTCTGACCTCTCCCTCACGCTTTCGAAAGAGTGGGAAAACCCCAGGAATCCCAGACAAGAAACACAAAAGGAAGCGTGTGGTTTATGACACTCCAGGTATGGATTCTCTGAAGAAGGGGTCCTTGGCAATAGCTCTTTTGTAACAAATCCGACCTTTTAAGGGATAGACGACTTAAAGGCGACTTTGAGGATTCGGATCATGTCCGGTCCTTGAAAATAATAAATATCTTCAAATATAAACGTTTTAACAAAAAAGTGATTAGAGTAAAACTTGAAGATAGCAACATTTCCTATGAAATGAAACAAGAATCAATTTTGTAGGACATTTTTTTTGGACACGGGTTTACATTATCCAATTGTGCTAAAACTTTCCAAATCTTATTTTCTAGACAAATAGCAAATATAAGGGGGGTCCCGCCGGCATTAGGACGAAAACATTTTTTCACCTTATACCTTGTGACCACCCTACTCTAACACTGAACGACCGAAAACACCGAATCTGGTCCCCGCGTGCTGCTACCGCGTGATAATGGTGGAACACGTTTTGACGAGACGTTAGTATGCAATAGCGCCTCTATGACTATCCCGTGATTCCCGTGATTTCCGTGAAGGGTTTTATATAATAATAAACACATTTACATAATTACGTTGACTTTATTTAATCATCACGTGTAATGAATACAATCGAGTTTTTTAGTCTGCCGGTAAGATAGTTCTCTAATGTTGTCGTAAGTCGGTAAGATGGCCACCTAAAGTTGTCGTAAGTCGGTAAGTTAGTACTCTCAAGTTGTCGTACGTCTCTAAGGTAGTACTCTAAGGTTATCGTAAGTCGGTAAGATAGTACTCTAAAGTTATCGTAAGGAAAAAAAAATTGTATAATTACATTTACATCCAGTGAGATTAATATTTCACCGATTTTCAAAATCTTCACAAATTATTTTGTTTCCCAACGGCATTCATTATTTTTATTCTGACAGTGCAAGTATCTTCCTCATTATTATCTAATGAATATATTCTAAATTCAGATAAGCATCGCACTTTTATTGTACCCACTGGGTGTTTTCAAGGTTTAAAAATATTATCTTGAATATATAGATTAGGTATTTGAACAAAAGCTTACTTCATAAATATAGGATTGTAGGAGCGATAATATATTGTAATAACGGTTGTAAGTCATGGACGATTGAATAATAAGTTGGCGTTTTCAAACCAGCGAGAGATCGCACGTGACGTCATTGTTCTAGTATATTTTATCTTTTTCGTTTTCGCGTGAGAAGGAAGAGGACAAACATCGATGAAGACAGTACGAGCTCTCGCTGGAACTAGTATATAATAAATTTTATTATAGGCATTACAAAAGATAATTTATCGCACAGTTATCGGTGCGATAACTGTGTATTGATAATTATTAATCTGATTAATTAACTGATAATTATTAATCACCACTGTAGGCACTCAGTAAGAACAAATTATTTTTCAGAAATGCATGTTGAATTTTATCAAATACCTTTACATTTTACGTGTAAGACCGGTCAGTGACTGAGTTGGCATCGCGTTTGGATCCCATCCAAGCGTAGCGTGTTTAATTCCTGGGTTGGCTAAGACCACCATTACAACACAAGCAATATTTTCCGCTTACTGTGATGGGAGTAGGAGATTTTCAAATATTGTCAGGTTATTCGTAAACCGGAAACGTTGTCTTTCTTTAAAAAAAATCACGGTTTAGGATTGTTGTAAACGACAGTGGCGCTCTCTGTTATTTTTAAAAAGAACCGTTGAAGTATTGAAACAGCACCCCCAAAGAACAAGCAAGTGCAGGAAACTTGAATGCAAACGCGAGTCCGTATGACTCAGCCAAAGGTACAATGAACATTTGTTTTTGGTTTAAAAAGTTATGAAATACGTGAACCGTGTTCCTTAATAAGTAATACTGATAAGGGTCTGAAGATCAACGGAGTTGTCATTAATAACATTAGATACGCAGATGATACTGTATTACTAGCTGACTGTATCGATGACCTCCAAGACCTATTAAATCTTGTTAATAATGCTGGTGAGCAACTGGGCCTAACTAAATGGATGACATTTGGACGACTAGATCACTCTGAATCAGTGATACTGTTAAATGGTTGCAATGTCGAAAAGGTGGAAAGATTTAGATAACTCGGCAGTATTCTCACGGAGACTCTTGACCCAGATGTGGAGGTTAGATGCAGAATTGAAGCAGCAAGAACTGCGTTCATTAAAATGAAATCCCTCTTCTGCAATGACAATATCAGCTTAAAACTAAGGCAGAGAATGCTAAAATGTTATGTGTGGTCGGTCTTGCTCTATGGATGTGAAACATGGACCTTGAAAGTAAATACCATGAACAGGTTAGAGGCTTTTGAAATGTGGCTTCACCGGAGAATGCTCAAGGTCCCATGGACCGACATGATCAACAACACAGAAATTCTCAGGCGGGCTAGAGCAGATAGAGAACTGCTTACATTAATAAAAATCAGGAAAATTTCATATCTGGGTCATATACTTCGAGGGGAGAAGTATCACTTGCTCCATTTGATATTGAAAGGCAAGATAGAGGGTCGCCGAGGGCCTGGTAGGAGACAAATGTCTTGGCTGCGTAACATACGAGAGTGGACCGGCATTAGAAGTGTGGAGGAGCTATTCCGGGCAGCGCAAGACAGAGAGACATTCTCAAGAGTGATCGCCAACGTCGGGGGGACCTGATACGGCACCAAAGAAGAAGAAGAAGTGTTCCTTGCAACGCTTGAGCAATTTATTTTTCGAAGCCGAACTTCGTGACGAGTATTGCAGGTGATTTTTCAGCAGGATGTAGCACGCCACTCCAATGCAATAAGTGTTTGCGATTATCTTAACATCTGCTTTTCCGGTGATTGATTTGGCCGAGAAATTTTCTTGATTATACTTACATGATTTTTTATTTTTATTTATATTATTTACATTATTTTTTAAAAATTTTATTTATAGAATAAACGCAGCACTTTTCACTGAAATACACACCTTTGGTTAAGTTAAATATTATGACAATTTAATAATATTGAGTTCCATCATCATCCCTTTTATTACAACACTTTCAGGGTTTTGATAGCCGTTAGGAAACTTTTATTTTAATGCGCGGAAAAAGTCACAAATAATTTCAATTTAGGAGGCGGGTATGGGTACCGCCGCCCTTGAAACTATTCATTGGAAAATCTCCCTCGTACGTCACCCCAAGTGGTTCACTGCGTTAGGTGAATTAGCAGGTGTTCAGGTTCGTGATGTGAAGTTTGTGCACGTCTTGTCGACAGATTCGTCTAGATTGAGCCGGTTGATAGAGACCCTTTGATCTTTCCAGTTGGACTCTCTCAAACCATCACCTTTCACCGCAGTGGGAGGGATGGTTTCCTACGTCACTCCTAGACACACTGACCCGCAGATTCATACACTGCTCATTAAAAAACCCTCCATACAGCGTCCCCAAAGGCGACATAGGCCCATAGATATTATTTTTCTCAAAGCCTCCTGCATGAAGTTAATATAAAGAAATATTTTATAATAATAATGCGACAATGAATGTGAATGAGTGTGTGCGTGTGTGTGCCAAGATCGAGATGTTTGGCTGTCCGTCTTCTGCCTACCCCTACGGGGAAACGGCGTGATGGTTAATTAATAATAATAATACTAATAAATACTGCGTGGTCAGATGTAAAATTAATCCTCTAAATTATTTCCAGTTTCAGCCATTGTGAAAGGATAGTGGGACTTACTGCGGTTTTGGCACTTACAAACTGATCTTCAAATACATAACGACTATTTATAATTAGTATTCTAAAAATACAATCACCAGAATACAGACGTAAAATAAACGACTTAACATTTTTATTCAAAATGCTTAACTCTAAATTTGACTGTTGCGAACTCCTGCAACTCCATAAACTTACGAATACCGACAGTAACTACACGACAAATATTCTACTGTAGCATTCATAAGGGGAACTACATTACCCACTCCCGATACAACGATTTCACACTAGGGAAAATCAGTACTTAAGTGATATTGACATATTTAACATTGTTGGCGAATTTTGTTGATCTTGTAAAAACTTATTCCGAAATTATTCCTAAACATATCTGTATTTTTGTAAACCTATGATATCGCTGTATTTTTATAACTTGTGTGCTTTTTTATCTAATTTAATTTCTTTATTTCTTTAAAAATCATCTGTCTGAATTAATTGTACTACCAAACATGTAAAAGCCCTTTTGGCGTTAAATAAATAAATTTACTTAACTTTATTTTTATTTTTTTATTTTTTATTTTTTTTATTTATATTTTTTTTTACAGTTTTTTATTAAAAGAAAGTACAAAACAAAGCATTATTCTTTGTTGGGTTGCAAAATTGAATCTATTTTCTTCCTTCCCATGTCCATAATCCATATTTTTATGCTTATTTTGAAGGCGGTTATTTTTTTGTGGTTTTCATTGCAAGAGGGAGTAAATTAAATAATTTTACAGAGAAGTATTCCATATTTCTTTGTCCAAAAGTCGTTTTAGTTGTAGGTTGGTAGAATGTATGTTGTAATGTAGATCTTGTGAATCGGCCCGAGTTTGTCTGTGTAAAGTTATCCTGATTTTTGAATGCGTACATTAGAATATCTTTTGTATATAATTGTTTCAGTGACATCAAATTCAGCGCTTTAAAAACATAGTCTGTAGGGGTTCTGATGGGTACTCTAAGTATAATTTTCAGAATTGCCCTTTGTGCTATGAGGACTGGTTTTATAGTGGAATCGCATGAGCTTCCCCATCCGATAAGACCATATTGTAGTTGAGATTGGGCTAAGGCATAATAAATTTTAATTAGCTGTTCTTTATCTAAAATGTTTCTTATTGTTTTGAAAAAATAGGTTAGTTTTTTTAATTTGTTGCTCACATTTTCCACTTGGGAGTTCCAATTTAAGTTTTGATCAATTATTATTCCAAGATATTTTATTGTTTGTATTTCATTCAATTTTGGACAGTTGCAAGGAGTTTCTCGGTTCACGTTTATACAGTCTTTATGAATTTTTATGTTTAGGTTTGTATTGAGGTTATCCGTCTGTTTGTTGTGGATTTTGAATTTAATATAATTAGTTTTTGTATCATTTAGTGTTAGTGAATTTGAATCAAGCCATTGTTTTACCCGATTCATCCCTTTTTCAGCTTTTTCAAATACAGTCTCCCATGACTTAGTTTAATAAACATATTTTTTAAGGTTTTTCGCAAAATTAATAAATCACTTCTTAAACACCCTACGTATACTTCCGGTGCAATCACCTAACTGCAATATCTGTTCTTAACAATCTCTTAAAATTTTGGTGTTTTAGAGAATTTAACATTTATTTTGAAATACATAATATATTCTTGCTAACTATGTGTAAGCAACTCGTGATTCCGAATGAGATACTGCCTTATTTACAACATTTATCCAAAGTAAATAAAGCCTGATTCATTACTCTAACAATAAGAAAAATATGTTAACATTTATTTTGTTGCACAGGCAACTTTAATTTTTATAATTAGGGTACTGAGAATACCAAAATAATCTCTTGGTTGATTTATGCATGATGTAAAAAAAAATCTTGCAACTGATTTTAGTAATTTATGTTCCGATTTTTAATCATATTGTTAATTGCATTGGAACGAATCTTGATAAATGAAATAGGATATTCTTAGATTTTTTTATAAGCCGAATACAGTAGATATATGCATTTCTTTTAACGCAACAATTTACAAATATCTATGCATGTGTTGCAATTCCATTTAAGTAACGGAATTGTTTAATTGACTTCTTCCCGCCTCCCGTGTTCCCCCTCCACTCTTCCGCATACATCAGTCCGGCGAACCCCCCCCCCCCCCCCTTTCGCATTTTCCTCCCAACCTCCCGCGTTCACACAACAACTCACCAAAGTTTCATCGCAATCGGATGGATAGCATAAGAAGTAAGTAATTTCATAACGCCAACGCTCACTATTATATATAGAAACCATCGCAGATCTGCGCACATCAAATCCCGAAAGTTTTGTAGAGGTCGAACAATGTCATCTATCTGCAGTCGTGCGGCAATCCGATTGGTACCCCAGCAACCAATGGGATTCAATCTCTGTCACAGAACTCTCGCTCGCGCTGCAACGTAGACCACCGGTATATTAGCATTAATATTCATGCATCTCAATTATACAATAAGTCACACTTCTACCTTCCTCCTTTCAATAATCAGGATAAGTATCACAACGCCCCTAAGGATATAAAGGACCTATTTTAATATTTTCACTATTCACAAACAAAAATGCAGCAAGCTTGCCATTTCCTAGCATACCCGGGTTAGCGAACAAAGTATACCAATGACATTTTGTAGTGACCGACCGAAGGTTCGGTTTCGGCAAAAAAATCTAGTTTCGGCATCAGTTAAAATCTGCCGAAACGTCGGCCGCACCGAAACTCTGCGTTCGTGAATTATCGCATGTCGTTCGGCCGACTTCGGGTTAGTTCGTGGTTCGTGTGTCACCCGCCATCAACAGCAGAGTTCACCGGCCGGTCCCGCGTGATTGTGTTGTGAGTTTATGTGTCATTTCTCGCGCATAGTTTTTGTTATTACTACTGTCTCACATAATTATTTTATTGGAATTTATTAAGCATTGAAGTTCTTTAAGTTGAGTTATTCAATCGGATTTATGAATGATTGATTCGTACATTCATTCATTACTTACGGTACGTTTGTTTTAGGTAATTGTTGTAGGATTAGGTTTTAATTTTAACCACTCAAACACCTACCTGCTATGATTTAACTGTGACCTTCAGATACTTGATTTTAACCGTGAGAAAACACTTTTTATAATTTTTGTTTGTTTTATAGCAGTAATATTTTTTAACACGTGTGAACTCTCTGTATAAGTGTAAAAAAAGACAAATTTCAAAAAATATGTCTAAAAAAGTTTCGGTTTCGATTTCGTACGAAACTAACACAAACACCGAAGATTAGGTTTCGGTTTCGGTAGAAATTCCTGTTTCGGTCGGATACTAACATTTTGAATGTAACACATTCGATATTTAAAACATACTTATATAATTTTTATGACAATAATTTCAGTTTATTATTGTTTTTAAATTTTTTTTTAAATTTTTTCTAATTGTAAATCACTGTTATGTAAAAAAATATTTTTAACAACCTATTGTTTATTATTTTTTACTAACCCTCGTGTAAAAAAATTTGCACATTATGTACACAATGTAAAAGCCCCATGGGCGTATAAAAGAGTAAATAATTTTATATTTAAATTTATTTACCATTGAGAAAGTCCTAAACAACACAGGTGAACTCCTGGCGTGGAGGAGAATATACTTTATAATATAATATCTTTGAATTATTAATATGTCAAGAATAAAAATAAAAAAAATAATATAGAAGACAAGCGACATTGAATTTGTCGTTCACTTATTACTATGACGGAAGTCACCGAAGAATAATGAAATCCTTTGTCAGAAAAGCGATCTCACGTCTTCGTTGAACAATACATGAGATTAATGTAAGATGTCCATATTGTCCATTCTTATTTATTAAATCCCTTCGTCTAGTCTAATGTGATGTTAAACACACGACCAGTTGCATACTAAGTATTACAGTTGCCTACCCGAGACATAATGACAGGTTTCGATTTTTGAAGTAAACCTTCTTTACGCACGCTTGACTTGGCGGATAAGCTGGTGAATGCTTTACGAAAAGTGGTTATTGTTACGAAAAATGTCATGCGAACTGTAATCGATGCGAACGGTGATCGATTGCTAGGTGAACGGTCCGGCCTTTACGCCGCTTGACTTGGGGAGTGATAAGGTTAAAAGGACAGGGATGGTCACCCCAAGGTCGTAGGTCACCCCAAGGTCATAGGTCACACCAAGGTCGTAGGTCTCCCCCAAGGACTTAGGTAACCTTAAGGTCGTAGGTCACCCCAAGGTCGTAGGTCACCCCAAGGTCGTAGGTCACCCCGAGGGCGCAGGTCACTCGAAGGTCGTAGGTCAACCCATGGTCATACTTCACCCCAATGTCATTTGTCACCCTAGGTCATAGGTCACCCCGTTCGCTAAGTTTGGTAACTTAGCAGGGATGCCTGGGTTCATTGAGCGAGGTTTGTTTTGTAGTTTTACTTCTATCGTGTGGTATATAGCACACTCGTGTTTTTTTTAATTGCGCCATAAAGGAGAACTTAAAATTGTTCATAAACTAACTGCTCGTTCACAAATGGCGATAACTGAATTATTTTAGGAAAAACCACTTTTTGCAAGTTGTGCTTTAAAATGTTTAGATGATTTATTAGTCTGCGCCCGTACATATGTGATATGAATATTAATAAATGGTTTTGTCCATGTACAAACTCATACTTTCAATTCAAATACAGTACTGCATCTGTGATTGAACCCAATATTATATTTATTTTTAATTTTTTTTACATTACCACAAAGGAGGCCCCGAGGAAAAAAAACGCTCAGGACCTATGACTTCTTCGGGGATGCTATGTGGAGGGTCTTTTTATGGAAGGAAAGGAAGTTCTGGGAAGGAAAAGGTATAGGGGGTGAGAATCTGGGGTTAATGTGTACAGGAATGACGGACATATGAATTCATACGTCCGTCTCCGTCCGTCTCCCACTGCGGTGCAGGGGATGGGTGAGAAGTCAAAAGGTCTCCCTCAATCAGTCCCTACCGACCCCGATCTAGACCAGGACAATCCTCATCCCATGAATCCGGACACCACTGCTGAATCACAAACAAATAATTTATCTTAGTATTTTAAAGCATATCTTGCAAAAATGTTTTTTTTCCTAAAATCATTAAATTAGAGTCTTCTATGAAAGAGCAGATTATGAATAATTTTAAGCTGCGCGGCCGCATGTTTTTTCATTCATTCGCGGCTAAATTTCAGTTATGGCATGTGCGCACTTCATTTAAAATTTTAAACATAATTTATAATGTAATGACTAATTCACTATTATATTAGTATAATTGAACATAATTACTATTCTTTGTGTTATTTTTTTCAGTTTTATTGCTTTAATAATGTCATCTTGTTAATTTAATTATGTTAACAAAAACATATAGGTTACTTCGAATAAATTGTTTTTTACGAGCTGGAGTTCAATAAAACTACCATAAAAGTAATGTTTTCAACGTTAAATTCGAGAAATCAACGTTTAAATTGTGCAAAAATTGCTCCAAAATGTCTGAAGTGTTATAATTTTTAATTGTATGAATGAGAAAAAGTAAAAGTGACAGTTTTCCTCAAAGTTAAATTCGAGAAATCAACGTTTAAATTGTGCAAAAATGGCTCCAAAATGTTAGAAGTATCATAATTTTTATAATTTTCAATTGAATGAACAAGAAAAAGTAAAGTGACAGTTTTCTTCATTAAACAAAAAGGACTTTTTTTTATTTCTTTACATTTGATTAAAAATGTTTTTGGTAAGTTTTTTTCTATATTTTTCCGTGTTTGAAGCTTAAAATATGGGAATTTTATTATTTAATTTTATATATTTAAAATACAAAAACCTAAAAGATGTTTTAATCTATTTTCTATAATGTTTGGTATACATCTTTAAAATTAATAAATATATATGTAGTTATAAAAAAATCCGTAATCCGATGATGAATTATTTTTAATAACGGTTTATGCAACCCCTTTTGGCTGCATAAGGAGTAAATATGTACTATTTTTTATCATTTTTTAATTAGTAATGTTTTCACATCCACAGTCGTTCATCAATTGAATAAATTTTTAGTTTTTTAGTAAAGCTGTAAGTATTTTGTAGTGATGAAGTGTTATTATACACAAGACCGATTAACAACAAGTTTTATCGGTTTTAATTACATAGTTGCAGGTTGTTTAATCTCTTCTCACCCATCATCGATCTAAGTTCCCAGTCCTTTCGACGAGTGAGCGCCTATTCATGCGGTTAGTTTGCTTGTAAAAACCGTTATTTATTCAATCAATGAACCGGCATATTGCACGGTGGTGGGTTTACTTAATAAACTAACTAATTATGACGTAATTCCCTAAAAGGTAGGCAGAGAGCAAAAACAGTCTCATAACGCTGTCTTAGATACACTGCTTGCTGCATTAATAATCATATATCGTCTGATATGTAGATACATTCCCATTTAATTTTGAAAAAATAATAATTTTAATTTAATTTAATACTGTTATTATGAAGTTCTGCATTTTAAGTTTTTATTTTTGTTACGGCTGTTTCGGCTAACAAGGCCATTTTCAAACTGTGTTTGAATCACTTTGAGGCGACTTATTTATACGAATCTAATTGTCAATTATTGAATGTGTCTAAATTGATTTACTTTCAATTTGCCGATAAACTAATTTTATTGTTACAGTTACACTTCATTGTGTGGGGTACTTCAGAAACTGTTGTTTTTTAAAGAGTCAAATACACACCAAAAAAATTTGAGCACCGCACAAGAGTCCCAACTGAGCCCTGCTAACTGGAGCCTGTGAAACTATGGCATTCCTAATTGAGTTATGTATTTTTTTATTTTTTTTTTTATTATAGCAACTATATAAACATTTTTTACATACAAAATGCAATGTGAAATTAAGTACAACATATTGTATTTCTTAGTCCTCCTCACTAGGGGGTCCTGTGCCGAGGCGGACTAAAGTTATTTAAATATAGTTCATTTGTCTTCTATGTCGTTTTTAGCGTCTTCGCTAGGGTTTTCTCATTGACCTCTTTAAGCCATATTTTTATTCTTGATTTGTATTCAATTGGATTTTTTATTAGTTTTATGTCTTGGGGAAGGATGTTATGGAGTTTTGTTGCAAAGTATGTATAGTTTCTTTGTCCAAATGTGGTTTTATAACTTGGAATATTTTTTATATCATTTTTATTCGATCTAGTGTTATGCATACACGGTCTAGTAGAGGATTCATTATTTTTGAAGAGCTTCAATAATATATTTTTGCCATATATTTGTTGTACATTTGTTACGTCAAAGTTATTGAAAATTTCAATGGAAGGCGTTCTAATTGGTACTTTCAATATGGTCTTTATGATTCCTTTTTGAATCGTATTCAGGCTGTGTAGGTACGTATTTGCAGCAGATCCCCATCCTATGATTCCATATTCAATTCGAGAATGACATAACGCATAGTAGACCTTTTTCATATCCTTTTTATTTAGCATGTTGTGAGGCTGACGGGCATGGGGAGAAGTAGATAGGAAGAAGAAGGTTGGGAAACACGTGTCTATTCAGATCTTGTCACCAAATATGTCAAAACCCATTTCAAGCAACGTTTAAATTCAGAATAGTGGTCGTTTTTTAAAAAAAAATTTAAAAAAATATTGCGTTAGTTTATACTACATGAATATAAACTAATAAGCAAAATTAAATTGAAATTAAAACAATTTTTTTAACTTATTTCCACATATTTATTTAACCAGTACCGGTTTCATCCTATTATGGACATCTTCAGGCTGGCAATTGAGATTCTTTTGTTAGAGAATAAAAAAAAATAAAAAAAAATAAAAAAAATAAAAAAATAAAAAAATTGTTTTAATTTCAATTTAATACAATATAATTCCAACACGTATAACAGAACAATAAATAAACTCATAATAAGCAAAATGTTAAATTTCATTTGATAAATTTAAATATTTTTACAGTAAGCATAAAATTTCTTTTTAAATACATTCATTCTTTCTTCATACTTTCAGGCATTTCATCATATATCTTTAGTCCTCTGTACATTAGGCAGTTCTGTGATTTTGATTTCTTCATTTGTGGCAATCGAACTCTGTTTATATTTCTTGTTTCGTAATTATGGATGTCTCTATTAAAAACAATTTCATCCTTAAAGTATTTTGGCTTTTGGTTTTTCATAATTTTATGCCCAAAAATTAACACGTTAAATAGTAGTATCTTTTTTATTGGAATCCAATTTAGCTCCTCTCTCATTTGATTAATCCTTGCGAATTTGCCTTTTCCCAGTATACATATCACAGCTTTGTTCTGTATAACTTCTAGTTTGTTCAAATTTCCTTCTTTCACCAGAGTTATATTGAAAACATCGATCTGGAACGTGTCGTAATTATTAATACAGGTATATCATTTTAAACAAATTAAACGCGAAATAACATAGAATAACGACATAAAATTTACTTGCGAACGCCGGCAATCGAATCTATGACCTCCGGTTTCGTAGATGAGAACCATACTTGTTCTTGACGCATTCAATATTACACGAATTTTGCCTCACGTATTCTCCAAAACTGCGTACAAGTTCCTACCTATTTTCCACCTGATGAAAAAAAAGTGCGGTTTATACGCGGTAGAAGCGAAACCTTACCAAAACAATCTCAACCAATACTTGAAAAGTGAGGTCATAATCAAAGCGACCAATGAGCGCAGACCAGCGTAATTTCCGTTTCATATTTCAACCAATAGGAGCCTTTAAAAGTGACTTCATAATTAAAGCGGTCAATGAGCGCAGTCAGTCATGATGTCACTTTATTTGACATTTAAACAACATGGACTTACACACACAAACACAACATTTATAAAAAATGTCTTAAACGTCGACAACATAATAAATTGTACACAAAAACTGTCAAGACTGAATGTGGCAAGAGAAGCATTGGCCACGAGGGCGTACACGTAGTATATAATCTCCTCCCAGATAATCTAAAAATGGAGAAGAATATAAATACATTAAAAAAAATTATTTAAACTTAAATTTTTTAATTTTTTTTTTTTATTTATTAAATTTCAATATAATTACATCTAATACAATATAAAGATATGGGTAGTCCCACAAAGCTGTAACAAATCAGCTTGTCTGTAGGTTCTACCGTATAATATTATTAAATAACACAAATTAGCTTAATTTACAATATTAATACATAATACAAGATTTAGGCTAGATAAATGTGTTTTTCACTTATTCCACTTTTTTGTCAGTTTAGGGCAGGGTTCCTCATTATTTTTAAAATTAATGTTTTGAGTCAACATGTTATAGATCAAAGGTATCATATATTCTAGCGTTCTGGTACCATACTTCTTTGATATTCGTGGTATTTTTAGGCCTTTATTTTCAGTAAATCTTGTTGTGTGACTATGCACCAATAACTTTTTATACGCGCTTTCTCCCGAATTATCCATAGTTGAAAGATACCAGAGAAGCCCTTTAATTGGAAGTAGGCCCTCAGACCCATACAATAATTTTAAGTTGTTTCTTGTTTGTAAATGCTAGGTTTAACAATTTTTTAATTATAGCAGTTTGCAAATTTTGAATGAATTTAATATTAATTATGCTCGAGTGTCCCCAAGTTTGAATTCCATATCTACTTATGGATTCGACCATCAAATGATATATAAGTTTGAGAGTGCATCGAGGCAACACAAATTTTAATTTATAAAAAATACTCGCCAAACATCGGAGCTGGTTACAGATTTTGATAACTTGTTTATCCCATTTGAGGTTATTGTCTACGATGATGCCAAGGTAAGTGTATTCATTTGTAAAATCAATTTTTTCACAGTGGCAATTATTTTCAATTTTCCTATGTATGCATTCAAAATTATGTGCAATTATTTCAGGTAAATTCCACATTTTCAAGCTCGGTGATCTTATATACATACATTTAGGTTTTTTGACATTAATAATTAGACCTACATCGTGAGCCCATTTCAGTAGCTCGTTAAAGTCTCTTTGTAATTCTTTAATAGCTATTTCCGGGTTTTCATTAGATACAACTAGTGCTGTATCATCTGCAAAAATGAATCTACGGGCTATTTTAAAAAGTTTAGACAAGGCAATAACATAAATAATGTATAATTTTTTGACCCTTGCGGTACTCCTGATTTGATAAATCTAAAACTACTCATTTTATTCAAAATCTTCACATACATTTTTCTATTTGTTAAATAGTTTTTGAAAAATGATAGGAGTTTACCGTGGATTCCTATGAATTCAAGTACCTTGATTAATTGTGTGTGGCTCAGTGTATCGAAAGCTTTTGAGAAGTCAATAAATAATACTAGTACATGTTTTCCAGAGTTAAGTTGTGAATTTATATAATTTGAAAATTTTTCGAGAAGTTTATCACAGCTTTTTTTTTTGGAAGCCATGCTGACATTCATCAATAATGCCCAATTTATTTAAATATTTATCCAAATTTATCGATATATATTTTTCTAAGATTTTTTCTAATGCGGGTAATAATGAAATGGGCCTATAATTATTTATTACAGTGTGATCTCCATTTTTATAAATGGGCCTTATGATGCTGCATTTTAGTTCAGCCAGAATGATGCTTGTGTCAATAATTCTGTTAATTAGGTGGGTAATCATAGGACTAAATAATTTAGATCATACATGCGAATTAGATCCACGCCCGGTGTCTTGGAATTTTTCATTCTTCCGATAATGCATTCATTAATGTAAGTACATTGAATGTTGCAAATGTTCTTGCTTCCACTCAGACGCTCGAACGGTACATTCGTGTAATAACTGATTTACACCCTCGTCAAAGAAATTTGCAAAGTTTTCTGCTGCCACATCCGCCGTTTGAGATTTTAAGAAATATTTAGATATGATTTCGTCACAATCGGATTTATTTTTCCTTCCCAATATTTGATTTATTTCATTCCATGTTTTTTAAATATCCTTGAAGCAATGATTAAATTTTTCATTATAATAATTTTTTTTTGTGTTTAATATTTTTTTATTTAGTTTATTTCTGTATTTCTTGAATTCTATTTCATATATTTTATTGTTCGGCGTGTTTTTCCATTTTCTCCATAGTGTGTCACGTAGTTGTATATTTTCAATGAGGTTATAATTTATCCAGCCTTTTTGGTTTTTACGATGTTTATTTGTATTTGATTTTGTTATGGTACTTTTTTCGTAAATATATTTAAATTTAGATTTAATGTCTTCATATATTAAGTTAGGTTCCGTTATGCTTAGTATTTCACTCCAATCAGTGATTTCAATCAGTAAATCCACTTTTTTTTCCGATATTACAGTATATTTCGTATGGTTCGATTTATTGTAGATACCTGTCTCATAAGTATAGAAACGAATTGTGGTTGCGATAAGGTAGTGGTCCGCTATTATTGTTTCACAAATGCATGAGCTGATTTCATTTGAGAGAGACTCTTACATAGATATGATCTAGACATGTAGCTGTTACATAGTTAGTCAGTATGGCTTCACGGGTAACATCATAAATACATTTTACAAATCCAAATTTTATTTGTTAGAACAAAATTAATGCGCCGCAGGTACAGTAATCGTCATTTCCGTTTCATCCGAAATCCTAATCATAGCGGGGCGATAGAAATTTCACTTAAAAAAAAACATTATAAACAATAATTATCAGCTCGAAACACTCATCTACATTGAAAAAATCTTCCGAGAAAAGATGCTTGCCGCCAACGGGACTAAGGACACGGGTTCAAATCCCGTTGGCGGCAAGTATCTTTTCTCGGAAGATTTTTTCAAAGTAGATGAGTGTTTCAAGCTGAAAATTATTGTTTATAATAATTGTTACCCTTTGTGCTATGCATAAAAATCTTGTCTTAAACGTTAGTTTATCAATAAAAAATAATAATTAAAAAAAAATCGTCCAGCGGATTCAATGGATATTTTTGTTTCTTAGTTTTATGTAATGTAATTACTTTACCTATAATTAGAAAGGCAGTTTAAAGGTATTTTTTAACTCAGACATAGGCGCAGCCCCCGCGCCAATTTTTTTAACACACCACTGCACAACTGCATACAAATATAACAGGAACACTGTTGAACAATATTCTCTGAGGAATTATATCAATTTTCACTTTCACTTTGTCATGGACATGCAGGTTTGTTGTAATCTGATCTACATTTAAGCAACCTATATGGTGAAAAAATAAATAGCAACCAGTTTTAATCCTTCAGGGACCTCTATGGCTCAGTTAATTTAGTAATCAAAGCTCTTTACATCGGGTCCGGAGCTCGAAGGCTACCATGATTCTTGATTTATGCCATTTTTTATTTTTTTATTTATTTTATTTAATATAGATATATAAGTGTACATTGGAGTTATATAAATTACATATCGGTAAAGAAATTATTTAAAAATTGCAATCTCACCAAAGAAGAAGCTAGTTCTTGTGCTTGATGAGCGAGTTACACTAATTATAACTGAAATAGAATAACATTATGCAATAGGTAAGTACCATAGGATCAATTGAGACTTCTGGATCATCTATATATGTAGATATACAATGTACACCTACACATATAGATGATCCAGATCACCAACTAAGAAAATACTTCTTCATTGCTTTTTAATTCCACTGCCGTCTCTTAAATGCAAAACAATCGTGTTAATCACGAGTAGGGAATGCAATCTCATTCTCGCGAGATCTCGTTTTCGCGAGATCTCGGCCTTTTTTAGCGAGATTGATCTCGAACGAAAAAAGGGCGAGATCTCGCGAGTTTAACGAGATTGCACTCGAGCATAAAAACGTCTTATTCGAAGCGCGGAAATAAGAAGCCGTTTAGCAGAAGATTCTTTGGACATTTTGTGCTTCTTAAGGAGCTATTTTCAAAATAATTCGTAATAATGGCTTGTGATTTGAACTGAACAAATCTTTCATTTTATTGGTATGTTTTGTTAATTAATATGTTATATCTGATGGATCTACTGAGTAGATATAGTTTTATTAAATTGATAATAATATCTCAGTATAAAGTCAACTCAACTTAGATAATAAGTTTTAATTTGGTAGGCGGGTATGGGTACCGCCGCCCTGGGAACCATTTATTGGATGACCAACACCTCTGCCACAGGTCACCCCAAGTGGTTCGCTACGTTTGGTGACTTAGCAGGGGTGCCCGGGTTCTTGGGGTAATGTTTGTTCAAGTCTTGATGGCGGGTGCGTCGGCCCACCTTCTGCGTGGCGGGCCGGATTGGGAGATGCTGGTTGAGGGAGACCCTTTACAACCGGTTACCGTTGTCCGGGCCGCTCGGTAGTACAGGGGGCCGACCCTCAGGCTCACGACTGAGTGGGCAGCAGGCAATTCTGGTCGCTTGCGGGCTCAATAGGTCGCAATTTCTGCAAATCCAGTCTGCCACCTCTTACCAGACCTGACGGCTCACTAGCAAACACCGCCACCGAAAAGGCTAACTTACTAGGTAAAATGTTTGCGGATAACTCAACTCTCGATGACCAAGGTGCTGTCCCGACGTCGGTTCCTCACTGCGGTTTTCGTATGAAAAAGCTGAGGATCCGGCATCGGGAAGTACTCCATGTTTTTTTTTTTTTTTTTTTTTTTTTTTTTTTATTAGGTTTGTCAACAGTGATTTACATCAAAGCTTTCACAGATAAAATTACACTGAACATGGTTGATGCTATCACTAATTAAAGACAAACACAGCATTGATAATATAATACTTACATATACATTACATTCATTCACACAAACACATACTATATGTACATTACAAAATAATAATTAACAAGTTTTACAAGGAACAAGTTTTTAGAACAATGAGTTTATAGGTTCATAAGTTTATAGAACAACGTAATAGGGAGCTTTAAAGCTTGTTAAGATTTGATTTGAAGTTGGCCAATGTTGACATTGTCAAATTAATCGAATGTTTTTTATAAGCCTCATTGAAATTACGGCACATTCTCGATAAGGCTGAGTCATACCCCAGCTTAGTTCGATATTTTTTGATATTTAACGGAACATAATTTACCAGTCGTGAACCAATTCTAGGAACATTGAACCTGATTTGATGAAGTAGAAAAGGACAGTTTATTAAACCATTTACAATTTTGAATAGAAAATTTAGATCTGTATTTAGTCTTCTCTGTTCAAGGGTGCGTATATTGTAGAATTTTAGTCTATCAGTGTAATGAGGAAGTGATCGAGCTCGCCTATCGGAATATGCCAGGTGGTACATAAAATGTTTTTGAACCTGCTCTATTCGCTGAATATGAACTTTGTAGGTTGGACTCCATACAACACTTGCGTACTCCAACACGTTGCGGGTGAAGGAATTGTACAGCGTTATTTTTGATGTGGGATTTATAAAATGTTTACTGTTTCGTTTGATAAATCCTAGCATTTTCATAGATCTAGAAATGATATTGTCAATATGAGGTGTGAAAGTAAGTTTTTTATCAAATAATACGCCTAGGTCCCGAATGGTTGCGACTTCCTGGAGTTTAGTACCGTCGATAAAATATTGAGTTGGAATAGAATTGTGTTTACGCGTAAAGGTTATGTGAACACATTTTAAAGAATTCAGAAACATTCTATTGTCGTTGCACCACTTTAAAACTCTGTTAATATCGTTTTGGAGAAGTATTGAGTCTAGTAATGTATGGATAATTTTGAATATCTTACAATCATCGGCAAACAACAAAATTTCAGAATCCAGAATAACATCGCACAAGTATTTACGAGGGCTTGATGTTAATAAAGCTAGTGGGCCTGACGGAATACCTGCCCTGGTACTGCAAAGGTGCGCTGCAGAAATAGCTCCAATTTTGACGAAGCTTTTTAAACTGTCCCTGAAGACTGGCTCTGTGCCCTCTGGTTGGAAAAAAGCGGTTATCCATCCTATTCCAAAGAAGGGTGACCGCTCCAACCCGGCCAACTACCGCCCCATAGCGATCACATCAGTTCTGTCTAAGGTGATGGAACGTGTGATCAACGACAAACTGCTCACATACCTCGAGAAGAACAAAATTATTAACGACCGTCAATACGGATTCCGGCGGAACCGCTCGTGCGGTGATCTTCTCGCGTATGTGACGCATGTTTGGGGGCGATGCCTGGAACGTTTCGGTGAGACCCAAACGGTTGCACTGGACATATCCAAGGCCTTTGACCGGGTTTGGCACCGAGGACTTGTCAACAAACTGCATTCTTACGGACTTCCCGCATCCTTGTGTACGTGGATTGTCGACTTCTTGAGGGAGAGGTCGATTCAGACGGTAGTCGATGGTTTCACCTCTTCCTCTCACTCGATGAATGCTGGCGTCCCGCAGGGATCGGTTCTGTCTCCAACTCTGTTTTTGTTGCACATCAACGACCTTTTGTCATGTGCACCAATTCACTGCTACGCGGATGACAGTACAGTTCATGATAGCTTTTTGTTTGACAAGCCCCCAAAGGGCTCACAAACTCCAACAGCTCGTAAGGCTTTGAAGCAAAGAATGGACGGTTACCTCGAGAGTGTTTTCTCTTGGGGTAAAAGTAATCTCGTTGAATTTAATGTTTTAAAGACCCAATCTTGTCTGATTACGTCTAAAAGGGATCGCAATGAAAATCAAGTCTCTTTCAACGGAAGCAATCTTCCGAACAGGCCCTCCATTGATTTGCTTGGTGTAACCCTAAGTGACCAGCTCAGGTATGGGGGCTCCATCGAAGCCAGAGTAAAGTTAGCCTCCCAAAAACTGGGCGTATTGTACAGGGCCCGCAGATACTTTAAAAGTACACAACCTGCTAACCCTGTACAAATCGCAAGTGCGCCCCACGGTTGAATTTGGCAGCCACCTCTGGTCTGGAGCTCCAAAATACCTGAAAAATACCCTCGATTCTGTGCAGAAACGGGCGGTCCGTTTGATAGATTCTCCCATCTTAACAGACGGATTGCAATCTTTAGAGCACAGGCGTCGGGTGGGAATGCTATCCTTGTTCTACCGGTATTACAATGGAAGATGCTCCGAGGAACTAGCATCATTGATCCCTTCGGCACCGGTGCATAGTCGGGAAACACGCCAAACGCGTGCCCAACATTTGTACACAGTTGACATTTGTCACATGAGAACGGGTCGTTTCTTCGACTCGTTCTTATGTTCAACAGCTCGGCTGTGGAATGATTTGCCGGCCTCTGTGTTTCCTCCTTCCTACAACATGGGTCTCTTCAAGACCAATGTTCATTCCTTCCTCTCCTCAAAAAGACCCTCCACACAGCATCCCAGATGACATAGGCCCTGAGGGAAATTATTTTCCTCAGGGCCTCCTGTGTGGAGTTAATGTAAAAAAAAAAAAAAAGTAAATTTTTTTTTACTTCTCGTTGTTTTGTTTGTTATAAAAGAACTGTTTTATTACTAAAAGATTTTTGTATGATATTAGAAGAGAAGACTGGTTGTTTCTTTCACTTGTTATTTGATAGAAACGTACATCAAAGTTTACTACTTAGAAATTTATTAAAAAATTATAGACAAAGACGCCAAACAATGTTTGATGCATAAAAGTCTGTTGAAAAATTCGTGAAAATAAATGTTTATCTTATAATACTTAAAAAATTTATTATTTTTTTTCCTAATTTATTCAAATATTTTCATTATTTGCAAAAAAAAAACACACAAAACTGCCAATCTCGCGAGATCTCGAAATTGGTGAGATCTCGCTGTATTGTTATTCATAAACTCGCGGGATCTCGCTTGAGCCCCAATCTCGCGAGATTTGCATTCCCTAATCACGAGAATAACTGAAAAAAAAATGACAAGTGCGCGCCGCTACTTCCGCGCAACTTGTATGAACATGATTCGGTGCAAGTCGGCACAGGTTATCGTGCTCCGAATAAGGTTTTTTTTCCGAGTGTTTTAGAAGCAAAGGAACAAAACTAAGACATTAGAAAATAAAAACATTGAAAAATTAGGGACACCCTAGTGTACATACATAGGATACGGTTACATACTAAAATATTGTGCACTTAGGAGAAATTCGAAAAATTTAAATAAAATAAAGATGAATATAGGATTAATAATAAATAGAAAGAAAGAGAAAAACATGTAATTATTTATTATTATTATTTCTAAATTCTCACAAATATTGTATCCGGTGGCCATACTAGGCCCAACATCATGACTGTCCATCTAAAAATAAATCTTGGTTTGTGTGCACGGTGTCAAGAAACTCATAGTAGGAAACTGGCGAATCTACACAAGCCTTGTTGTTCCGCATAAATTGGCCACTTAGCGCCATTTTGTTTTTTTCAGTTGAAAGGTTCCCGTTAAATGCCTATTCTAAGTTCATTTCAAATTTTGAACAAACTGTGATCAGCAGAAGAGGAAACCTATCACTATCAATTTGATAGAAAGCTGAAGCCCCCCCAGAATCGGCGTTAAATGGGGACCTTTCAAATGCGAAAGAAACAATATGGCGCTGAATGTTACGTTTGAATTTTTCGCGAAACCGTAGAGAACCTAAAAAAACTTCTTATTTTTTTGGCAACTTAAAAAACAAAGGGTTAAGCAAATTTAGGGGCAAGGTCTATTCTTCTGTGCATTTTTAGAGCTGATATTAACCGCCAAGCCATCAGTTTTTTAAAGTAAAACTTCATTACGTATGCTTGACTTGGGGGGGTAGGCTGGTGAATGCGTTACGAAAAGTGGTGATGTGTTACGAAAAGTGTGATGTTACGATAAGTGTGATAAGGATAAGGATAAGGATAAGGATAAGGATAAGGATAAGGATAAGGATAAGGATAAGGATAAGGATAAGGATAAGGATAAGGATAAGGATAAGGATAAGGATAAGGATAAGGATAAGGATAAGGATAAGGATAAGGATAAGGATAAGGATAAGGATAAGGATAAGGATAAGGATAAGGATAAGGATAAGGATAAGGATAAGGATAAGGATAAGGATAAGGATAAGGATAAGGATAAGGATAAGGATAAGGATAAGGATAAGGATAAGGATAAGGATAAGGATAAGGATAAGGATAAGGATAAGGATAAGGATAAGGATAAGGATAAGGATAAGGATAAGGATAAGGATAAGGATAAGGATAAGGATAAGGATAAGGATAAGGATAAGGATAAGGATAAGGATAAGGATAAGGATAAGGATAAGGATAAGGATAAGGATAAGGATAAGGATAAGGATAAGGATAAGGATAAGGATAAGGATAAGGATAAGGATAAGGATAAGGATAAGGATAAGGATAAGGATAAGGATAAGGATAAGGATAAGGATAAGGATAAGGATAAGGATAAGGATAAGGATAAGGATAAGGATAAGGATAAGGATAAGGATAAGGATAAGGATAAGGATAAGGATAAGGATAAGGATAAGGATAAGGATAAGGATAAGGATAAGGATAAGGATAAGATAAATAATAATATAATCTTGGAAAAATTAAAACCATTTCAAATCGTTATTTAAAAATGTTCAACGTTACTGTCGTTTACGAATCCAACTCTTTTTTTTTATTATTTATTAAAAATATCAATAATTATATTTTTTTAAGCCGAAAATTTCGCAATTCGTACGAAAACCGTACGCATTTTATGAGAGTAATACTAATTAAAGCTGATAACTCGCAACAGATTCTCTCTCAATTAAAACCAGAATTGTGTTCAGAATGTATTTACGAATGAATTTCAGTTTTGTATTCATCTGTTGATATATTTCAAAAGAGACCATTATTTTATTCGAAGTGCAGTTATAAAATTCTAGTTGCAGACTATGTATGTGCTGCCAGAATCAAAGAGAAACCATTTTCTTATTCTGCGTGTAATTTTCCAAATACAGATTTAATTAAACCCCGTCTAATCACAGGAGACGCAAATTGTCCAACACATTTAATTTTGAAATAAAATTGTGAAATTACGTCCCACGCATTTTATTTTAAATACATTTGTGATTGCGATAAAAAGTTAAAATAGAGTTTTATTACATTTTTTAAAGAAAAGGAATCTGTATTTAATATTTTAAGTTTATTCTTTTTTAGGTACTTTAATTCGAATATTCTCAGGCGTGTATTTTTAAGCCAATCCACATTTCCAATATCAAAAATTTTAATATTTAGAAACAATAATGTTCTAATAAGCACGTCGGTAAAATAACTACATCTAGATTTTAGAAAAAAATTGTTTTTTGCAAAAGGATAAAAAAAACATTAAAAAGGAACATTTAAAATGCATGGGGAGAACCGGAAATTTTGCAAGGCAAAAGTTTATAGATATTCTTTCTTATTATTCGAAGGGGTAATCAGTTTTCAGAATGTAAAATTCCATTTGTGGATTCATCTGCCGACATAATCCAAAGGAAAACATTATCTTATTCGACGTTCAGTTATAAAATTCTAGTTGCAGACTCTGTATCCTGTATGTGCTGCCAGAATCAAAGAAAAACCATTTTTATGTTCTGAGTGTACTTTTAATTCGCCGCATACAGACTTAATTCAAATCAATTTTTTGTTGAGAATGTAAATTTCCAGTTCTGGATTCATCTGTTAACACATTTCAAAGGAAAACAACCTCTTATTTTTGAGGTTCAGTTATAATATTCTATTTGCAGACTATGTATGTGCTGCCAGAATCAAAGAAAAACCATTTTCATGTTCTGAGTGTAGTTTTAATTCGCCAGATACAGATTTACTTTAAACCAGTACAGAATGTAAAATTCCGGTTGCATTCATCTGCTGTTTGATTCATTTCCTGCTCATTCATTTCGAAGAAAACATTCTGTTATTCGATGTGCAGTTATAAAATTCTAGATGCAGACTATTTATTTAATGCCGGAATCAAAGACAAACCATTTTTATGTTCTGAATGTAGTTTTAATTCATCGCATACAAACTGGTTTTGTGTTCAGAATTGTACAATAAATTAAATAACGAGTTGCAGATTCATCGTGCATCGAGTAAAGTTTTACATTTCAGTTACATAATGCTACAAAATTCTGAGAAATTGATTGTTGCGTGTGTAACTATTATTTTGAGACTCTAACGCAGTATCAATCAATCAACTTTGGAGTAGAATTTACAAACATGATTTTCGTTGAAAGAATACTCGTCAAATGTGATTATTAAAAAATCTGGCTCGTATATAAATACGTTTAATAAAAAAATTGGATTTCCGAATGCACCTCCCCCCCCCCCCCTCCGCCGCTTGAAGTACCCAAATAAGGGGGTGGTGCGAAATTTTCCTCCGCCCCGATGTTCTGAGTGAAGTTTTAATCAATTTTGTGTTCAGAATATAAGTGCCGACAGAATTGAAGAAAAGCCCTTTTCATGTTCTGAGTGTAGTTTCAATTCAACGCGTACAGATTTAATTAAAACCAGTTTTGTGTTCAGAATGTATGTGCTGCTAGAATAAAAGAAAAAACTTTTTTTTTAGTGTAGTTTTGATACACCGCATATTTAGTTTAATTTAAACCAGTTTTGTGTTATCGATATAACAATAAGTTGCCGATTCATCGTTTACCGAGTGAAGCTTTGCATTTGAGTTGCATTCCATAAGTATGCGTAATGAAGATGCGAAATTCTATTACAGGCATACCGTTTTCGATTTCTGAGAGCAGTTATGTATAAATTTGTAGTAGAATTTATAAGATTGCTTTTTTTGGAAGAGTACTCGGCACATGGGATTATAAAAATCGGCATACAAAAATAGGATACCTACCCCCCCCCCCCCCGGTCAGCGTTTGAAAATCTGCGGAAGAAGTAGTAAGAAGTAAAATTTTCCTCCGCCCCGGGCGGCCGAAACCCGCTCTACGCCACTGACCTGGCTATTCAGATCTGGTCTCTATAGATGACGAAACCCATTTCAAGAAACATGTAAAAAGCTATACTAATAGTATCTACCTCTTTGGAAAATTTACATGCGGAATAATACACATTATGAATTAACTAAAATTTCAATTGATCCGCCGAGATTCGAACCCGAGGGTACGAAGCAAAGTCACTTACCGCTCTGCTACCGAGATTATCAATAGATTTTCAAAAACAAAAATAACCATGTAGAATCTTTTCTCTTGGCCACAATCAAAATCAAAATCAATCACCACTGAGAAACCCCAAAACTTTTCATATTCTTTTCAAAGAACCAACTTCTCCCAATCTCTTGTGCGAATGCTTCGACTATACTCGTATTATTATTAAAACAACCACGGTATTATAAAATTATTATTATAACATCCGGACGTATCTAGTGATTGCCTGAGAACGAAAAATTTCTCGAATCTCTTATAATAACTTGACGTAAAACTTATTGTCTCCTGTTTTCTTAAGAGAATACTTCGTTAGCACCGTTTTGATTTAAAACTCAATGAAACGAAAAATATCCACACTAAAAAGAGACAAACACTTCCATAGGATTTAACCTGCGACAGAATGAGATAGACTAATCGGTATCCTCTTAGCGGTGCTTCGTGGTCTCCCCACTTTAGTCTACTTTAGTTTTCTGAATTTTTCACATTCTGTTTTTTGAACGGAAAACTTCTTTAGCACCGTTATGATTTGAAACGCGGTGAAACAAAAATAGCGAAACTAAAAAGAGACAAACACATGCAATTATGGTATTTAACCTGCGAGAGAATGAGATAGTATAATCGGTTTCTTCTTTGTGCGGTGCTTTGTAACCTCCCCACTCTTGTCTACTTTAGTTTTCTGAAGGTTTCACTTCTACCGCGTGTGAATTGCATTTCTTTTTTTCAATTGTTTTTCTTTCTACTTTGTTTTTGACCCTCAATGTTGTGGTTAATAAACTAAATTAATAAAAATAAAATAAAAATACAGACAACCTTTTTAAAGCCTATGAATGCCGATTCAGCTTGCACATTTTTTACGTGTAGATACGTTTTGGTCTAGTTCCTTTGTAACAGCTTACCTAAGTGACTGTATTACTTGTTGAAACTTCTCCACTTTCTCGGCATTCACACCGCTTGAAGGTTTTTTCCTAATAAAAATTAGCTTTATTTTCTTTTTGATGATAGCAAAACCCATCTATTTAATCTATTGGATAGTTAGTTCCACTAGTGCGCGTAATCAATCCTATTCAACAATTTAAATTAAATGATATTGCCTATTGGTAAATAGCGGTCACAACGCTGTTTGTCATCATTAGATCAACCACTCAATATTGTGGTTAAAGTTAAACATTTCATTCTAATAATCTTAAAAGAAATTACCTTTAGACCCAACGCGCACAAAATAATAAGCCACGCGACTGCGATTTGTTAATTTTATTTATTTCTATTTTCGTGCATACAGTCTATGGTTGGGCTTTTACACAATTCACAGCTACACTTACCTACTACATTTATATATATAGTAGACTCTGTGCTTATAGCTTAATTGTCACATATTCCATCCCTATCATGTTCCTTTTTCCCATCCAATCCCATCCCTATGTATCTACCCGTTGTTTCGTTTTGAAACTCGCCGTGTAAGCATACAATTTTCCGCTCCCCGCATTACCGTAATACCGCGATTAATAATAATACAAGTGTATGAACAAAACCCGACCACGAGAGAAGAGAAGTGACACAAGGTTCTGCAGTAAGTCCCTTCCTTCCTATTCCTTTGTGTGGATTCATTTTTACTTGTGCAGTGGTCTTTCACACACTTATATTTCAAAACAAGGTCCTTCGACATCCGCATCCACACAAAACACACATCAGATGATGATTACTGTAATCGAATCAAAAATATTCATGATATTTATTTGCAACATATTAATTCCAAATCTCAATTTATAATCATTGGTGATTTTAATATACCTGAAATTAAATGGACACCTGACATAACATATAATAACATAATACTAGCTCCATCCAATTATTTTAGTCACAAAGCTCATTCCCTTGTCAATTTGGCCCCAATGTGCAACCTTCACCAATTTAATTATTTACCTAACAAAAATTTTAATATTCTTGACCTTGTTCTTTCCGATAAAACCAATATTAATATTTCAACGACAGCTAACTTATCAAAAATTGATCACCATCATCCCTATTTTGAAATAAATGTAAGTCTAGAAAAAATGCAATTCTTACAAGAAAATCACTCTCCCGTAAAATACAACTTCAAAAAAGGTAATTATGAAGGATGTTGTCATGATCTAACAAATGTAAACTGGATCTCACTTTTTAACAACTGTCATCTCAATAATAAGGTACAGTTATTCTACAATACACGATGGGATATTATAGACAAGCAAATTCCAAAAAAAAACATACGTAAGAAATCACTATCCCAATTGGTTTAGCGAATCTCTTATAATGCTCCTCAAAGAGAAAAATAAAGGAAGACTTCGGGCTAAAATATATAACAACCCGATAGACTATTCCGAGTTTGCTACTCTTAGAAAAAGATTAAAAAAAATGCTAAAAGAATGCTACACATCTAGTTGAGCGTGGGATAAAAGATAATGTTAAGGCTTTCTGGGATTATTCTAAATCATTGCGTAATTCAAATTCGATTCCAAAAACAATGCATATGGATTCTATGATTGCAAACAATGGACAGCAGATTGCCAATATGTTCTCTAATTATTTTGGATCGGTTTATACTCGGTCGAATCCCACATCAAATACTTCCGGACTGAATGTTCCTCAATTCAACCAATTTAATCTTAGTAAACTTAACGTAAGCATGGGAACTATCAAATCTTGTTTAGAAAGCATTGATATACATAAAGGTCCAGGACCAGATAAAATACCTCCTTTGTTTGTAAGATGTTGCTCTAGCGCGTTGATTAAGCCACTTTTCATTATATTTAACGAATCATGATCTACGGGAACTTTCCCAGATTTGTGGAAAAATGCACATATTGTCCCAATACATAAATCTGGCGATCAATCTTCTGTGAAAAATTATCGACCAATTATCATGTTTTGCAAAAGCCTTTGAATCTATAATCTATAGTTCCATATTCGCACACTTTAAACCACAATTATGCATCAATCAACATGGATTTGTTCCTAACAGATCCACAAATTCCAATCTTCTCGATTTCTGTGATTATGTTTGCAATGCGTTTAATGAAAGAACTCAAGTAGATGCTATTTACACAGATTTTAAAAAGGCTTTTGATAAAGTAAATCATTTTATTTTACTACAGAAGCTTGGTCGTATAGGTATTCACGGTGATCTATTTAGATGGCTTAAATCTTATTTGGAAAACAGAACACAGCTCGTACTTATAAATGGGTATGAGTCACCTCCCGTAATTGTAACCTCTGGTGTACCCCAAGGGTCCAATCTTGGCCCTCTGCTTTTCTTAATTTTCATTAATGACCTTGGCTCCTTGTTACGCTGCGATTTTGTTTTATTTGCTGATAATTTAAAGATTTACCGTAAAATTTCCAATGATTCTGACCAAGTTATGCTTCAAGAAGACCTTTTCACACTACATAACTGGTGTATTCAGAATGATATGTTTTTAAATATTGAAAAATGTTACATTATGACTTTCAGCCGTAACAGAATGCAAAAAGATTATGCATATTCCATAAATAATGCTCGATTAAATGCAGTTACCACCATCAGAGATTTAGGAATCATTCTTGAATCAAAATTTAAATTTGATGTACACGTTAGTGATATCACGACTAAATGATGGGGTTTACACATAGAATATCGAAACCATTTAAAAAACCCCAATCCATTATAACCCTATACAACTCATTGGTCAGAAGCAAATTGGAATACGGTAGTGTTATCTGGAACCCACACTACTTAAAATATTAAAAAAACTATTGAATCTGTGCAAAAAAAAATTCTGAGATTGTTATCATTTAAACTTGGACTCACTCCAATCTTACGAGGAACGACTCCAATATTTTAAGTTTACAACTCTGGAAAAAAGAAGAAAAGTTGCTGACTTAATGATTCTATACAAAATCATTCATGATAAGCTTGAAACAACTCACTGTCTAAGCAATATTCTTATTAAGGTCCCCGATAGACGTAATTTAAGGAATCAGAATATATTTCATCTTGAATTATTTAAAAACAATATTGCATACTTCAATCCACTGTCTCGGATGTGTCGACTGTATAATTCCATTGAATGTAACCATATAGACATCTATGCAAATAGTCTCGCTTACTTTAAAAAGCAAATTAACAATACACTAACCTAACATGTAATTGAGCATTGAAAATACTTATCTTGAACTTGAAAGTGAATGGCTGTTTTTCACTCTATTTGTACTTTACTCTTTTTGTTTTTCTGTTTTTTTTACATCGTATATCGATCTTTTTTTATCTTTGTCATCTCTATATTGTATCATCACTATTTTTGTTATCTCTTTTTATACCTCCGTTTATATTTTGATATTCCTAATTTCTGTTAACAACTATTAAACTGTGCATTCTGTGAACATTTTTAAGTGGACCATTAACATGTACGCTTTTTACAATGCTAATCCAATGACTTTTTTCTGTTAATACTCTGTAAATGTTCCAAAACAATAAATAAATAAATAAATCTGTTTTGTGCTAAAACTACTTACATTAATAGAAATCAGGAAAATTTCATATCTGGGTCATATAATTCGAGGGAAAAAGTATCACTTGCTCCGTTTAATATTGATAGAGGGTCGCTGAGGGACTGGTAGGAGACAAATGTCTTGGCTACGAAATATACGAGAGTGGAAAAGCATTACAAGTGTGGAGGAGCTATTCCGGGCAGCGCAAGATAGAGAGACATTTTCAAGAGTGATCGCCAACGTCGGGGGGACCTGAAACGGTACACAAAGAAGAAGAAAAAAAAAATAAACTGCTTAATTTCAAAACACAAAGTATTCAGAAATTTATTCTCACTACACGATATCAATAATAATAATGTGTACCTACTACAACTCAAAGCAAACACATTACAGTAAATCGAATGGCAAGTAACTGAAAAGGATTCAGAGCAATAACATGATAACTTGCAAAAGGGTTTTTAAAATTATTTTACGTTAGCTATGACATATTTTATTAGGTTCTTAAATTACACGAGAATCTGTTTATCATTAAAATTCTTATCAAATATATTGCATGCTCTGAATATAAAAGCATTTTTAGATAAAGTATTGTTATTCTTCCGTCATAAATAAAAATATAACATCGTCCATGGGGAATAAACAAAGGAGAATACTGTGATTTCACCCATGGCCGCAGTATTATATATTTCACTCATTCAACTTAAGAAACTACATGGCATTTGTCCCCACAAAGGAACTTCGCGAGACTGGTGTAAAATGACGTTTTCCAACTTCTGTCAAAGTCTTCTCCGCTAAATCGTTACTTATTGTGCTGGAAAATTATAGTTACAAAAACATGGATATTTTTCAACCTCTATAATAAATGTAACATTAAAACCATTGTGTTTTATTTAATCTGTAAAATATTATTGTACTATAGTTTATGTAATATGACAGACTGGGATTTCACTATCCTCCCAGCCCTGCTGGAATAAAAACTTAAATAAAATAAAATTGTCTGTCAAACGAGTGCAGAAGATGCGCATGCGACTAGCGTAGCCTGCGACCTACACAGGCAAAAGCGTGCAACTGATATCAAACCATATGTCAACGCGTCGCGTTATGTACGAACCCTAGATAAATAGTATGGCGGAAACCAAGAGTGACGCGTATGCTACGCGTTCAAAACTAGAGTTGCTTGTGAATCCCTTTGTTCGGTGGGCCTAACTAATTTTTGCATAGAGCTATTTCTCCACAGGGTTAGGCAAATTATTATTAGTAAGGACTTACTTTAAAGCAATTCTCTCTTGGCATATACTTATTGCTTCGTCCAAATTCATATATCTTTAATAAATATATTATTATTGGACTTATCTAATAAATATATAGAATTAATATTATTGGCATATTATTGGACTTACTTTAAGGCCATGGTCGTCAAACTGAGGCCATGGTCGTCAAACTGTGCGGCCCGCACAAATATCTGCCGTTTTATTTTTAAATATAATATATTTTTTCATGTACAATTATATTATCCGTTTTTTTGCGGCCCGCACAAATGTCTGCCTTTTTCTTTTTATATATATTTTTTATGTACAATTGTATTATCCGTTTTTTTTCAAATATTTTGTGTACGTACACCCAGGTGATTTTAAAACGTTGATTTTAATTGATTGACATTTGATTTTAAAACGCCCAGCTGATTTTTGAACACATCCTAAGTCGATTTTGAACGCGCGCATTAGTGTACGTCACAGGTTCTCAACGTGGGCGATAACGCCCCCTTGTGGTCATTTGAAACTTTCAAGGGGAAGTAGAAGACCCAGTAAAAATTAGAGGGCGTAGAGATGGCACAGTGAGGGCGTGGGTAGGTAAAAAATTGTCTAAAAAGATGATAAAAAAACACGCTTATCACATACTAAAGACCCAGAGAAAATTAAAGGACGTAGAGATGGCACAGTGAAGGCGTGGGTAGGTAAAAAACTGTCTAAAAAAGACCAAAAAACACGCTTAATAAAGCAAATTAAACTTTAATATTGGATAATTTTTGTTATAGTATGTTTTGTAATCATTTTTATCACGTGTGAGAAAATTCACACATTTCCATAGTTTGGGAATTCGATGAAAATTGAACAGAATGATTCCAGTACAGATCTACATATTTTTTTTAAATATAATATTATGATTTTACGTGTATGATTATTATTAAGAATTGACAATATATCATGAATACAAGAAGGAAGGAGGTAGCAACCCGGTACATACATTCAAAAGAATTGCTTTTTTAACTTGCTGAACAAAAAGGTACAACCACCCCACCCCCCCCCCCCCCCCCCCGAAATCATAAGTGTGTGGCCCGCGGTGGTACCTCACATTGTCCTATGTGGCCCTTGACCAAAAAAGTGTGACGACCGCTGTAAGGCAATTCTATCTTGCCATATACTTATTGCTTCATCTACATTCATATATCATATACCAAAAAAAAACAAATATCTGTAATAATAAAATATTATGAAATAAAAAAAATAAAAAAAAATAAAAATCATGAACTTCCGGAAATGCCGATTTATTTTGTAAGTTATTAAAATGATGAATTTTGATTTTTCCCATTTTTTTACATTAACTCCACACACGTGGTCCTGAGTAAAAAGATTTCACTCAGGGGCTATGTCATCTTTGGAAATGCCGTATGGAGGGTCTTTTAAATGAAAGGATGGAGAGGAAGTTCTAGGAAAAGAGTTTGAGGGGTGGGTAGGAATCTGGAGGTCAGTATGTTCGGGAGTGATGAAGGTATGATTCCATCCCTCCCACTGCGGTGGAAGGCGATGGATCGAGAGTCTCGGTCTGGAGAGGTCGAAGGGTCTCCCTCAACCGGTCTTTCCCGATCCAGCCCGCCACGCAAGACGTGAACAAACCTCTAAACATGTACCCGAGCACCCCAAAAGACACCAAAAGCAGCGCACCATTTAAAGTGACTTACAGAGGTGTTGGTTACCCAATAAATGATAAACCAGTGATTCCTGACAAAAAATGTTAATGAGTTTTCGGTCTCCGGTGAAATTATTGATTTTTTTTTACAAAAAACATTATACAGGGTGTTAAGGGACGTACTTGACTTACTTTAACCAGTGATTCCTGACATTATTTGGAGTAAAAAATGTAAATGAAATTTTGGTCTCCGGTGACATTTTTGATGTTTTTCTACAAAAACATAAAAAAATGGTAGTTGTTGAACAGTTGGAGGCGGGGTAAGGGGTTATTCGGACACCCGGCTGAGTGACCAGTGACAACATGCGGAAGAAATTTTTTTTTGTTTGATTTTGAAGAAAAAAATTTTGAAAAAAAAAAAAAAAAGTCGTCAAAAAAAGTCACCGGAGACCAAAATTTCATTCACATTTTTTACTCCAAATAATGTCAGGAATCACTAGTTAAAGTAAGTCAAGTACGTCCCTTAACACCCTGTATAATCATTTTGCTTTATTTTTATTTTAACTTTATGAGTAAAACCTCAAATTGTAATATTTAATTAAATGAAGACAATATACGCGAAACTCGATCGAAAATCTGGAAAGAGAAAAATCAGAAAAAGATATTGACACCTCTGGGACTTGAACCCAGGACCTCTTGCTTTCCGGGCAAACGCGCTAACCACTGCGCCACAGTGCCGATATCAATTATTAGTCGAAGTATGATAAAGTCAAAAATGACCGAATTTGATATCGGCACCGTGGCGCAGTAGTTAGCGCGTTTGCCCGGAAAGCAAGAGGTCCTGGGTTCAAGTCCCAGAGGTTTCAATATCTTTTTTTGATTTTTCTGTTTCTAGATTTTCGATTGAGTTTCGCTTATATTGTCTTCATTTAATTAAAAATTATATAATCAGTAGATATTGGACAGTTAGGGTTGGGATGATGGATTGTCCGGTTTCTCGGCTGAGTGATCAGTGACGACATGTGAAAGAATTATTTTTTGATTGATTTAAATTTTTTTTAAATACATTAAAAAAGTCACCGGATACCAATTCTTTTAAATTTTTTTTATTCTAAATAATGTCAGGAATCACTTGATTAATCTTCCTTAACACCCTGTATACAAGTATTTTTAATTAGGTTTCGTGAGGTATCTACTTATTTTATTTATAGATAGGCGCGGTCAGTAAAACCAAACGTTGAAACCAAGATTATTAAAAACAAGCGTAAAAAAAGTATGTTTTTTCACGTCTCACGTATCACGTCATTACTCGAACGTTATTGCTTTGAACAACTCACACGCAATTAACCCATAATGTGTGTTAAACAACATAATCATTTCATCATCGATGTAATGCACACCTACATTTTAAGTCTGTCGAGGTTACAACTGATGCCTCCATTGTAACATCTCTTTCCTTCTCGTAAACAATGCATGTAATAGAAAGAGAGGTTTCATCGGAGCTTTCGCTGGAGGAATTATATACATCACTGCAGGTAACTGTACCTAAACTATGTTTAGACACTAACGGCCTTATTAATAAAAAAACACTTCCCAATCGTTAAACGGAGTTTTAGTTATACATTGCATATTTATACATACATTGCATAGGGACTGTGCAGTTTTATATTCGATTTGGTACTAACGAAAAAAATCTGGTACTCTATTTTTAAAATCCAAAGATTAATCGAAACCGGGCCCGAAAAAAAGAATATGGAGAGATACGAAATTACAAATGTTAGAGGAGAGCGCTAACATTTACAGCGACAAAATCGATGCGAAAATTGCGAAAATGTTTGATAGAACACGACGCATTTAAAGAAACACTGTGATTTTTTTCATACATATAACTTGTAAAACAACTAAAACAAACGTGTTAATAATAATTTTTGGAGCATACTTTGCGATTTTTTTCTATCGAGGGAATTGTATATAATTTGCGTTTCGGCGCGGGCAAAGTCTAGATATTATCTTCAAGAATAACATATATATTTTTTAAGAGCTTTAAAACTTACCATGTTAAAGGGAAATGTGTAATAAATTGGTACAAATTGGTACTCTCAAGCTACTTGGTTTTATCACTAGAACCACTTCTGACTTCAAAAACATAAATACCCTAAGAACTCTTTAGTGCTCCTTGGTTCGCCCCCATCTTGAATATGCTTGTATTATATGGTCTCCTTTTATGCTGTCCATATTCGTCATATTGAATCTACCTCCGATAAACCTTAAGAGAAAACCGGGCGGCATTTTGTTCATATATAAACGTATTCCCCGATTTCCTCTCTGGATTTTGACACTACTGTAAAAATACGTTTCGCTTTTTTGATAAGTTACTTCTTATAGGAGTTAGGACCCTTAAAAAATCGTATAAATTACCTGGTTTGAACGCTATTAACAGACGTTCAGTATACAAACTAGACAATATATTTTTTAAATAAGCAAAACTTACAGACATAAAGTATTTTTTTATCATAGAGTTAGTAAAAAATAGGTCCAGTTTTGTAGGAGCAGTTGTCCCTTTCGCCTAGTATTCGGGGAAGTTAGAGTGACATCTTGGTAAGATACCTAAAATACCTATTGTCCAACTTTCTCGGCTACTGGATATCCTCTTAAAATTTTTTCCTTGAAGATCTTGTAATATTTCTCCATACCAATCTGCTACCTTCCGTGTCGGAAGAAATCTTTCGCCACCAGATGTGAAATCAAATCATAATAATAATAATAACAAATTGTAACTCAGTTGCAATTATTTGTTGGTAATTTGTCTTTCATGTCACGCACATTTTTTATTACACTAACCACACATTACTATAGCTCGTTTATTTACAGTGTGATTTATCATTTTATTTGCCATTAACTCAGCGTGCTTAGTAGCATGACTTTATTCGCTAATTCAATTATTAGAACTAGCTTTCTGTGTGTTACCTTGACGCATTGTTTTTTTCACATTGGTCGCATTCACAATATAAATAATTTTGCTCTGCGCTAGTTCGAATAGGAATATTGAACAATATTTTTTTTACGTTTAATCTGTCGATTTAGTGATATTAATGCTTGTGGTGTAATTAAATATTGTTACCAACAGTGACATTGAGAACGTCGCGGAATTTTCGTTACCAAGATTTAATCTTTGTTCTACATATACATATCTTTCTGTAATATAATGTTTTATGCCAATTAGGATAGTAATTTTAAAGTTTTTTTTATGCGGAATGCTCGCACTTTTTTATACAGAATGAAAGTAGTTATTGTTATTATTGTGCAACAGAATATTGTTTTAATTACGGTACAATATCAACATTTTTTAACCAGTTTAATCTCATGAGACCGTATTTGTCCCAGCTCACGTAGGTCTCACAGAAATCGTTGTATATATGTCGCAGGCCGATCGTAAAATCAGGCAGATCATGATGCGCCTTAGGCACTTCACGATCTGCCGCCAGGAACTTCACGATATGGCTAGGCGCATCATGATCTGCCTGATTTTACGATCGGCCTACGACATATATACCATCCTACCAAGAAATATAATCTAAACGGCATGAGAAAGAGAAAACTACAAGCTATAATTTCAAATTTAAAAGTTACGAATAATCCGACAATATTTTAAAATCTCCTACTACCACCACAATAAGCCAGCCGAAGAATCGAACACGGAACCTCTGGGTGGGACCCAAATGCGATGGCCGCCCAACCACTGACAATGAAGAGTTGAAAAAATATTACAAAACTTTGTGAATGTTTTAAGAATTATTTTTACTTGAAACGACAAAAAATGGGATGTCGAGTGTTTTTTTTTTTTTAACATTAACTCCACACAGGAGGCCCTGAGGAAAATAATTTCCCTCAGGGCCTATGTCATCTGGGATGCTGTGTGGAGGGTCTTTTTGAGGAGAGGAAGGAATGAACATTGGTCTTGAAGAGACCCATGTTGTAGGAAGGAGGAAACACAGAGGCCGGCAAATCATTCCACAGCCGAGCTGTTGAACACAAGAACGAGTCGAAGAAACGACCCGTTCTCATGTGACAAATGTCAACCGTGTACAAATGTTCGGCACGCGTTTGGCGTGTTTCCCGACTATGCACCGGTGCCGAAGGGATCAATGATGCTAGTTCCTCGGAGCATCTTCCATTGTAATACCGGTAGAACAAGGATAGCATTCCCACCAGACGCCTGTGCTCTAAAGATTGCAATCCGTCTGTTAAGATGGGAGAATCTATCAAACGGACCGCCCGTTTCTGCACAGAGTCGAGGGTATTTTTCAGGTAATTTGGAGCTTCAGACCAGAGATGGCTGCCAAATTCAACCGTGGGGTGTACTTGTGATTTGTACAAGGTTAGTGTCTATAAGAATTATAATTTATTTTTCTAATATAATATGTAGGTTTTTAAAATTACTTAATTTTTCATTTCAGTTTTTAAGTAATTATTGTAGTTAGAAAAAAAGGAGGTGAACCATTTCAAAAACTTTTTAAAGTTTACATTAAAAAAATGTATATTTAAAAGATTACATGGTTATTTCTAATAATAAAATTTCAAAGCATATTTCTCCACCTTTCGAAAGCAGTTCTTAGTTTTGGGTTACGTTTACAAATATTCAGTTTATTTGGATGTTATTGCAAAGCGGAAATATTTTTACCTTCTGACAAAATACGCCCGATTTTTGAAGAGTTAAGGCATTTAGAGAACAGTAACACATACCCAAATTCCATTTAACAGCACAACTCTCCTCGCCAAGCTATACTTTACCTTTACCAGGACGTCGGTTCTGCCATCCGGTATTCTAAAACCCTGAACAGGTCGTTGTATCGAATCCGAACTGGTAAAAATAAATCGTAGCGCCCCAAGATATTATTTATGTGTCATGCCAGGTTGTACCGGTATACTATGAGGGCTCTAAATTTAAAACGTGTCTCCACTATGAAAGATCTTGGTATTTTGTTTGGTAGTAGGTTAACTTTTCATGATCATATCGTAATGACGCTCAATCGTTCACAGGTCATATAAAATACTTGGATTGGAATGGACAAGTAAAATGTTCAATAACCCGCGCACAGTAATAATGTTATATTTTGCATTAGTCAGAAGTACACTGGAATATGCTTCGCCAATTTGGAACCCGCAATACAAAGTATACATAGATAGCATAGAACATTTTCAAAACAAATTTATAAAATATCTTACCTTCAAATTCAACAATAACTTTGAACGCACATTTCAAACTTTGCAACAAAGGCGAGCAATAAATGATTTGACATTTATACACAAAATTTTAAATAATAACATTGATTTTACCTAACTTCTTTCCCTAGTTAATTTTAACATACCATTAAGACGTACACGCCATACAGAACTATTCCACACGCTTAATTACAAGACAAATACAGCATCTAATTCGCAAATCAATCGTGCTCATGATATGTTCAATATTATTGGTCTAAATTCTAACATCGACATTTTCTCCGATTCACTGCCCAAATTTAAAAAGAGCATCATGTCAATAATATAATTTGTTCAATGCGCATACATACATACATACACACATACTCACACACAAACACACCCTCTCACACACACACACACACACCCTCCCACTACATACATCACCCGGTAATTAATTAATTATAATACGCATACCATAAATAAGACACTACAATGAAACACATAATAGGTACAAACTATGTAATATACTTATTAATTGTAATTTTTTAACAAAATTATCTAATGTACTGTTTGTTTCTGTTAACAAATAAAATAAAATAAAATAAATGACGTGTAATACTTCACTGAGAATGTTGGATTTTGTCCTACGCACTGCGAGAAACTTCCGAGTCACCGGGTTCTCACAGTAGGTACTATAAAATGCTTTGGTTTGGAGAAGGCTTGAGAGTTGGTCGGTGGTTTGGAGCCCACACCAAGTGAAGTATTCCCTCATGTTGGAGAGGGTTCAGAAGAAATTTCCGAGATTTCTTTACCTGAGGGAGTATGACCATTACCCGTGGCTCTACCCTACCTACTTTATCTTGGGCATGCTCGGTATGAACTATCTACGGGTCAGAAGGGATGTGCTCATTATGACGGATTCGTGGAAGGTTCGAAAACTCGGCTATCATGGAGAGCATTCATTTCCATGTTCCCGATGGTTATCTACGTCACCTACAGCATAGACTGTTTTATCTCCCGGCTTGCAGAACTAACTTTCCAATGGTTATGCGGGTTATGCCTCTCGGGGGAGCTGTCTTGTTGTTAAATCACTTCGAATATTGATATGTTTAACATCAATGAAGCACATTCAAACGACAAGCTTTGTTGCTGTTAGTCTAAATCTTTTTATCTTATTATCTGTAAATATTTTCTCTTTTAAAAGCCATTTGAAATTATAATTTTGTAATCTTTTTAAAATGGATAAATTAAATTGAATTGTAATAAGTGTACATAGGATTTAAACTCCAACGGCTCGGAGGGCTTTGAAGCAAATAATGGACGGTTACCTCGAGAGTGTTTTCTCTTCGACCCAATCATGTCTGATTATGTCTAAAAGAGATCGAAATGAAAATCCAGTCTCCTTCAACGGAAGCAATCTTCCGAACAGACCCTCCATTGATGTGCTTGGTGAACTATAAGTGACCAGCTCAGATATGGGGGCTCCATCGAAGCCAGAGTGAAGTTAGCCTCTCAAAAACTGAGCCAACCTTGTATAAATCGCAAGTGCGCCCCACGGTAGAATTTGGCAGCCACCTCTGGTCCGGAGCCCCAAAATACCTGAAAAACCCTCGACTCTGTGGAGAAACGGGCGGTCCGTTTGATCGGTTCTCCCACCTTAACGAACGGATTGCAATCTTTAGAGCACAGGCGTCGAGTGGGAATGCTGTCCTTGTTCTACAGGTATTTTAATGGAAGATGCTCCTAGGAACTAGCGTCATTGATTCCCTCGGCACCGGTGCATAGCCGGGAAACACGCCAAACGCGCGCCTAATACATCTACATGGTTGACATATGTCACATGAGAACGGGTCGCTATTACGACTCGTTTTTGAGTTCAGCCCGGCTGTGTCAACCATTTGCCGGCCTCTGTGTTTCTTCCTTCCTACAACATGGGACTCTTCAAGAACCATATTCACCCCTTCCTATCCTCAAAAAGACCCTCAACACAGCATCAATAAGATGACATAAGCCCCGAGGGAAATTATTTTCCTCACGGCCTCCTGTGTAGAGTTATTGTAAAAAAAAAAAGTTGGTACAATAATTTTTACATTATGCAACATAACTAGCAGACCCGGCTACACGTTGCTATGGCTAATGAAACACAACGCCATCTACTGACAACGCCATTACGCCATTACCCAACCTTTACAACCGATGCCATCTGTTAATTTGCATACATTATATATCAAATCCACACCGCCCGCTTGCCGGTCCGCTGCCCGCTTGCCAGCCCACTTGCCAGCCCGCTCCCTTTATAAATTATATATTTCAACCAATTTACACAAAACCTTGACATATTATATACCATAACCTTCCTCTTGAATCTCTCTATTAGTGAAAACCGCATGAAAATCGGTTGCGTAGTATAAAAGATCCAAGCGTACAGACAGCGGGAGCGACTTTGCTTTTAACTACGTAAAGATGGTTCCATGCCAACTCAGAATGAAACCAACTCAGAACCACCTCAGAAAGGTCATTAAAAGCTATGAAAAAATAATTTTAAAATAGCCGGTAACCCTAACCTAACTTAACCTATTTAACCAATTTTTTGTAAATTTTTATCATCACTCTTAAGAGGGCATTACCAGAGAAAACCCGAAATATGTAATTTTCAAATCAGATTTTAGACGTATTGACTCTTTTCCACAACAAAGTTATAAATGGATTTCGAAAGATTGTTCTTTTATCTAGCATTCGCATGTAATAAATTTTGAGAATTTTTTAAAATTTTTAGTATAATAGGTATATTCCATAGGTCGTTGGCAGATTTGTTAAATTTTCAAAAAAGATTTTGTATTATACCACACCCATTTCAAATAATAAAATCATGCAGTAAAATAAATCAATACATTATCTAGCAAACGCATGTTTTAGAATTTTAATTTTAGTTTCAATAAAATCATTAAAAAATATATACGTACATGTGTTTCTTGACGAAAATTGGTCCATTTGTGTATTTATTTCCGCACTTACAAACTAATATATTTCAGATTTTTTTAACATTCTTATTAAATTTAGACATTATTGAAAAATGATAAATACTTCTAATCAAAAAATAACTACAAAAAGTACATTATTTTAATAGTTTTATCATCACGCCTTTCAGCATTTTTGGATGAAGGTATAAATTAAAGCTAATTTGGATTGAAATAAATTCGATATTGAGTTATAATTTAAAAAAGCTGGTACGGAGAATAATTAATCTTTCTCATTGTAACCGCCCTGCACGATCGTAAGAACAACTTTCGACGAAATGTGGATTTTCGTCCGCTGGCTGGCTCTTAATGACCTTTCTGAAGTGGTTCAGAGTTAGTTTCATTCTGAGTTGGCCGGTCGCCGTAAAGATTACTAATGTTGGCCTCACTGAGTGGCAAGAAATCAATAAGATGAATTAGATAATGAATTTTAATAAAAATAAAATCGTAATGAAAAAAATTTAAATCGGTATATATGTATTATGTGTGTGTGAATGAGTTGTATGTGTGAATCATGTGTACTTTATAATGGTATTCTGTGTTACGGGTATACATACGTTTTTTTCTGTAGTGTTATAAAATTTTGGTAATATTGTTTTTTTGTTCTTTAAATCTCATTTTAATATTGTTTTCCTCATTTTATATATTAAGATGAAGCCAAATTCATATGTTTTTGTTTTGAAAATTAGACCGCCTAAAAGTATTATAGATGCTTCAATTAAATACTGCGTGTAGAACATAATATCTTGGCCCTTACAAATATCGGTAATTTTTTTAATAAGTCGTTTAATAAGCCTATAAAAAAGTATAAGGTCTATAAAAAACACTTTCAAGTTCAAACTCTCCTATTTATAAACCCCTTCTCGGATATGGTTTTATTGTATAATTCTAATTTTATTATAAATTCAGTTTCTTTCATAATAACCGCAAAAAAATTTTATATTTACGCCCGAACTTTCAAAATTAAAATAAAATATGCATTTTCGCGTTATTATTTTACTGAACTACTGACCACACCACACCCATTTTCAGTCAGTCCTTCTTCCCCCGGCCGTAGCGGGGAACAGACGTTAGGCTACGCGTCGTTTGATTTCGTGAAATCAATTTTAAATTTCCGTTTTATTACGATAAACAATGCGTAAAAAAGGAGTTAATGTTTTTACGAAATCAACTTGTAAAAAAATCTCAAATACCTTTTCCAATCTTTCCAGAAGCTTTTTCTCAAGTATTTTCAAACTCCTCCCTTAAAGGAGCGTGAATTCCGATTTAGATATTTTTCTGGACTATTGGATCGCTTGGACTATTGGATCAAAGCTTGTGTTTATCGTCTAAGTTTTTATGTTTTCTTTGTACGCTTGTTAATGATGGTTAGTGTTTGTTGAAATGTTTTTTTGTTAAAAAATATAGTTCATTAGTACTTTAACAATACATATATAATTGGCGTATATCTAGTACGTCAAACATGTTGAATATTTGGTCTCTATCAGTCAATTACAGTATTACCTTTACTTTAATCTATTTACGTATGACCTCTAAGATGGTTTTCTGTGCGATTTCTAAATGATTGATAGCTGAGTTTGTTCCCCAGACAATTATTCCATATTCTTTTATTGATTGAGAAAGTGCAAAATGTATTGTTGTTATTTGATTTATTTAATATATGTTTCTTATGTTTAGGAAAATGTGTATTATTTTGAGGAGTTTATTTGTGATTTATTTGATATGATATGTCCATCTGAGATTATGGTCAATTACGATTCCTAAATACTTTATTATTTGATCTGTTTTTTCTGGAGAGGGCAATCGCAGATGTTGGTATTTATACATTCGTGTACTTGTATGATGTTTGTATTGTTTTTCGGCTGTCCCGTGGTATTTATACCGTACGTTGTGAATTTTGTTTTCGATATGTTTAGTCTATGTGTGTTTGTGTCTAACCATGTTTATGCTCGCGTGATTCCTAAATTCGCAATGTTGTACACATTATTCTAACCTTTGGATTTAAAGAGTAAAACTGTGTCGTCTGCATAACTAACTACTATTCCCATACTGCAGAGTTTATTTATGTAATTAGTGAAAATAATGGGCCCTAGCGTGCTTCCTTGTGGAACTCCATTTGAAATCGGTAGTGGTTTGGTAGTATGGTGATTATTTGTGACTTTTTTTGTTCTGTCACTCATATAACTTTTCAATGGTTGGAGTTCCTTTGCTTCTTTTGAGCCGCCTTTTTTTTCTCCAAATCCATATCGTTTATCCGAGATTAATTTGTTTTCTTCCAAGTATTTTGTAATTTGGTTTTTTAATACTCTTTTGAGGATCTTTAATACCGAGATTAACAATGTAATTGGTCTACAGTTAGTTGTTTCCATTTTGTTTCCGGATTTATAAGTAGTTATCAACAGTCCTTTTTTAAGAGTACAAACTTAGATAGGTTCCATACGTTGGCACATAGACATACCTAAGGAACTTCTTCTGGATTTGCTCCAACATATCAATTTACTTCCGGTGGTGTGATGTCCAAAGATCGTTCGCATAATCCAGCTTACTTCTCAGTGGTAACGGGTGATGGTAGGACAAAATTTTTGAGTCCCTCAAGAAGTGGTTTTCAGTCCTTCTTTCGTATGGTCTGGTTTAACAATGAATTGCTAACATTGTTATTGTACCTAAATAAGTTAATCACTTGACTTTTGGAAGAACACTTTTAGTATTTTTATGTTACGTAGCAAAATGTGTACGTTGAGGCTATAATTTAAACAACCAGATAATAAAAACGCATCTTTAATCTTGTTTTAAGCGCTACATCGCATGTCATAAATCTGAACGGGCACTGATTTGTTGACATAAATTTCATCTTTCGACTTAATGTCACATTTCAATATTATACAGAACTGAAATTGTGAAAAAAATGCCTTTTTTTCTTTGACATCCCGAAGAGAACACATGTAAATTGAAATACATTTATTTTTTAAACAAGTTGGACAAAACCATTAAAACTAACAAAACAAACCTCCATCGTTTAACTACTGTATCATGAAATTTGCTAAGTTTCTATGTTTAGAATAACTGCGAAGTTTTCATTTTCAATATGAACTATGAAACTTTATATAACTACTGAAACCTAAACTTAACTATTTTTCTAATATATTTATTGTCAGTTTAGATCTAGACAGTTCTGATTTAATCAACCTCATTGAATTGTATACACCTACGAGAGCTACTCGCTCCAAAATCGCGGCTTTAAATGCAACAATACCAGGACTGGGCATTCCAAACACTCGCTTGTGTCTATATTATATGAAGTCCTATATTATAGATACGAAAATGTGGCGGATATATTTAACTGCATGGAAGGTAGATACAAGAAGGCGAGGCTGTAAAATCTTTTAAACCAATATTAGTTTAATCGAAGTCTACTTTACTTAAACAATATAATTGTATCTACTTGTTTATCTTACTTTTATGACCATTAGAGCTTTTATTCATTTTATACTGTCTGATATTATTTTACGATTAAATGCCACAATTAATTGTTTAACTTTTTTTTAATATTTCTAATATTTCCTTATGCTTTAAACTGTGACACCTAATAATTATTTATGGAATATTTATACCTTGGATATTAAATAAACAAGTTTATCTGTGACCCGTTTAACATTCCGTCTTTATTCACGATATTACTGTGGGCGAATGAATGTAAAAGTGTGAGTATTATTAAACGTTTTACTAGACACAAACCAGACAGTAAAATCAGATTTGTTTCTGCCATCATTATATCATTTCGTAATTTCAAACCCCTCACAATCCACGGATGAAATCCAATTTGAATTTATTCTGAAACATTACTGTGATAGAACTTACGACCTGAACTCCACATTCATAGCGATTATCGTAGGGTCTCCGGGGTAAGGCGACTTAACTTCGGGAGGTGATTCTAAATGATGGTAGGAGTAAAAAAGAATTAACAACTTTTTTCCGAAATTTCAACTTTTTTTTCCTTACAAAAAGACATACATACGATTCCTTATCCTTTCCTACGCAGGGTTTAGTATCGTCCTGGTAAAAGGCTGCTATTTGGATTCAAAGCATTGCCTGCTATGTTTGGTTACCAGATCTGTAGAACCTTTCCCCACAACTTTTCCTCCCCACTCTTTTCATCCTCAGAACATTCCTAAATTCAGGATGTCATTTTTTTTGTACGGCCGTATATCTTCTCTGGATACTTACATTACGAGTGAGGTCGCACAGCAGACATAATCCTTTAAAAAATCAAGTGTTCACAATTTGGGAGGCGGGTATGATTACAACTGTATATCATCTGTCTCGAGAGGAAACATGATATTTGCAGGACTCAGAATGTTTTGGATTTTAGTCGTTGATCCGAAGACAGTCATGATGCTTTATTTCCTCAGTATCCGGGCAATTCTGTCATAACCTTCTGAACACAGGAGAAGACAACTTGTAAAAAAAGAAAATTTTATTTCTCGTTTATTGTCCAATCCAATTTTATTATTAATAAATCCTATCCTACTAATATTATAAAGGCGAAAGTTTGTATGGATGTATGTATGTTTGTTGCTCTTTCACGCAAAAAACTACTGAATGGACTTTAAAAATTCTTTCACTAATATGAAGCTATCAACAGTTATCAACAATTTATTTCGATATGAATAATAAAATTATTTATTACAATTTCCAATTGGAGGCAAGCTCTCGTATCTAGATCGAAACATCGCCATACAGTGGGAGGGATAGATTCATATCGCTATTAATCCTGAACATACTTACCCCCAGATTCCTACCCACCCCTCATACTTTCAGAATTTCGTCTCTTTCAGTTCCTCAAATAACCTCTATAAATATGGCAGTCCTAAAGATGACATTCGCCCTGAGTGGAATTATTTTCCTCAGGACTTTCTGTGGGCTGCGACTGAAACTGTATAGGTTTTGTAAATACACAGACGTTCTTAAATAGATCCGGGTCTCAAGTCCCAACTGGATTTTTAGCATGGCCACTCGAGTATATTTACCTAGTTAACACTACAAGTCTTTCGGAAAATTAGTAATCGTGAGTTCCTGGGCGATACCAAATAGGTCGTTCTTTAAGCTTCTGTTTGCGACTATATTTCTTCCATGCATACACGGTGTTCGCAAACTCTTATTACCATCGAGAAATCGGTGGATCTACATAAAATTAACAGTCGATTTTGTGGTAAAAACTTTTTTGACTTAATCTTTTGTTTTCCACTAAATCGTGTCCAAAGTTGGAAATTTTAGTACATATTTGAAAAAAAAATCGAATCAACAAGTTTATTGTAACTTTTTGTACTATTTTGCAAATGGTGCGTTGCGTATAACCTGCTTCCAAAGTATTTTAAATCTCTAGTTGCTGATAAAAAAATCTAAAAAATAAAAATAAAATGGATTTACCAATTTTCCGCTTGATATTAATAATTAATGAAGGGATAAGGAATGTGACGATCCCCTATCTTGTCTTTGTACCCTGTGTTTGTGGGTTCTTATTCTGGTTTATTCATACCATACTATAACTACACGTTTTTTAATGTGATTTCAAATTAAAAACCTTGAACATACATTCGTTAGAAAAGAGAAAAAGAATTACTTACCTTTATATATAAAATAAACACTCCTGAAGTATGTTACATATAACCTACAATGATCTTACCCGCAGAATGTATTATGTATCGTAGTTCAATAACTTAGTATCGGCGCAAACGTAGATTAACTCTTTGCAAATTTTTTCTACTTCTCGGCCGAATAGACTTTTGGATCTGCATTGAAATCTCCTAAAATAATCGCTCTCAACAAATTCCTTTTATTGATTATTGCGTTTACCTTGCGCTTGCAATTTGTGAATTCCTTAACATTTTCCGATTTATTTGTCGGCGTATAAAGTGACAAAATTAATATTTTGCCAGTTGACAGTACAGTACAGTACCTACTGTTGACTTAACAGTTACTCGTATTGCCACCAGTCTTGGCTCAGAGCATTCCACCATGTTGACAGAAAAATCCTCAGTCAAATCCTCTCTTCCTGCCCGTCCTAAATTTCAATTTTGGCATATTGGGTTGCCATGTATATCGGTCGATTCAGCTCCAAACTCCTTCCCATCCTCAGAGCACATGAACCAAGTCCCAACAATTCAGTGCCCCCCGGTTAGGGTTCCCAGATCAAAAAATCAAAATCCCGGAGAAAATTCCTGACATTTGAAAAATCAAGCAACGACGTTTTGAGATTAAACGCCAATAACCAATGGACCATTATTCTGAAAGCAGCTGGACCAGGAAAAGTTACGGAATTAACAAAGATTTGCTCTTATTATGATATATATTTGCGATGCAGGCACAAAATGCCCGTGTAGAAAGGGTCTTTTCCTTAATGGGAACTCAATTAACATTAACCCTCTTAACACAGTATAATTTTAAAAATATGACTTGCGAAATGTTCCACAAAACTATTATTAAAATTCGGAAGTGTTTAACGGTATTTTCGGGAGCATTAAATATCAGAAGTGATGTTTTTACTTTGATTTGTAATAAAAATAATTTGATTAAAATTGAAATTAAAACACCTTTTAACTTATTTCCACAGTACCGGTTTCATCCTATTATGGACATCTTCAGGCTGGCAATTGGCATTCTTTTGTTACAGAATTTAAATTTAGAAATTCTGTAACAAAAGAATGTCAATTGCCAGCCTGAAGATGTCCATAATAGGATGAAACCGGTACAGGTGAAATAAATAAGTGGAAATAAGTTAAAAAGTGTTTTAATTTCAATTTTAATACAATATAATTCCACCACATATAACAGAACAATAAATAAACTCATAAAAATAATTTCGATTATTAAATTTTTTTTTATATCAATCTCCACTTAATTGTAGACATTCCGGACTGTTTAGCATTCCCCCCCGCATTCCGGACAAAGATATATATTTCCGGACATGTCCGGAAAATTCCGGACGTATGGCAACCCTACCCCGGTGAACCGGTCTTACCGGGATCCGAGTATTCCTGGCTGGAGTGGTACAATCGTATCGTATGTTTGCTTCTAAAATAATAAAAATTACTGAACTCATAAAACCAACATTCCAATTAGAGAAGCACTTCGCAAATTGGAAACCACTATATTTTAAAATCTAGTTTCTTGAGTTCTAGGGTCTTATGTTTTATGTAACCTAACCTCAAACCAGCATTAATAATAATTGCACCGTCGGATTAAAATAATAAAACGTTTATTGCACTGCTATGAAGTGGTTAAGTATCTTGTAACTAATATAATTAAATGATCTTATTTAAGTATGCATTATAATTCTTTATTTTATGCAATGTTCAATTAATTACCCGCTATACGCTATCTATGCCAAAAAAACTTCATGTGAGATTTATTTAAATGCATTTCAAATCAATAACAGGTACAATGATAGTAAACACATTCATATGTGTGTTTATTATTTTTTTTTTAATTACCTTACAACAGAATATGTTTTCCTATACTGTACAATTTAGCCGCCATATCAGCATTTAGGTAGGTGACTCTTCAAATATAGTGTTAAGGCATTTGGAGAACAGTCACTCACATCCAAGTGGTTTCCAAGATCAATTAACAGCACCAGTCTCCTCATCGTGCCATGCTTTGCCAGGACGCGTCGGTTCTGCCATTAATTCGGTACTTTGAACAGATCGTGGTATGGACTCTGGCTGTAGTGGTCTGGTACACATAAATCACAGAATCCAAAGAGGAATAGGCTATCGATATAATTTTTGTTATTTGTTTTTGGGGTGTTATGCCGTGTTGCGCTACCTCCTTCTTTAGCCAACGTTTCGGACATCATTGCAGTGTCCATCATCAGGGCAGACCGGGAAAAAAAAAATACATCTACCGGATCTGCCGGATCTACCCTGATAATGGACACTGCAACGATGTCCGAAACGTTGGCTAAATAAGGAGGTAGCGCAACACGGCATAACACCACAAAAACAAATAACAAAAATGCTTTTGGCCGTGAAAATCTAAAAACGTATCTATCGATATAATTGTTCTAAATTTTGAAAGACATAATAGCTGGACTTGCTTTCCGCCTAGTTTCCAGACTCACAGAATCAGTTTCCTCAAGGAAGTCAATATGGTGCATAAACCTTGGATAGGTTTTATGCATCCGCATACAAACGTACCTGCGGAGCTTCTTCTGGATTTGCTCCAACATATCAATCTGATTCCGGTGGTATGATGCCTAAACATCCCTCGCGCACTCCAGCTTGCACCTGGTTATGGTAGGACAAAATTTATCAGTCCTTCAAGAAAACTTGTTCTCTCGCATGGTCTAGTTTAACCCTGAAATGCTGGCGTTGTTATTATACCTTAATCATTCAACTTTTGGATAAACATTTTTTTTTATGTTTGTAGAAAAATGTATATGTCGAGGTTATAATTTTAACAACCAAATAATAAAAACAAGCCGTTAATCGTGCTTTAAGTACCATATCGCAAACATTGCTTTTTTGACATAATTTCTACCCTTTGATTTAATTTCACATTTCAGAACAGAAATTGGGAAAAATTGCCTCTTTTCTTTGACATCGTGAAGAGAACAGATGTAAATTGACGGTGACAATTGAAATACTTTTATTTTTGGAGCATGTTGGACAAAACCATTAAAACTAACAAAGCCTTTAAACTAACTATTCGTCAAAATGAGCTGTCGGTAGGTATCTCAAAAACTTAATAACTTACCGGCGAAATAAGTTGAAACGTGACGACTTTATACTCTAGGTAGAAGCGTCCAAAAGTGTCAGATTGATTTGAATTTGATGGTCGTCATTTTGACGAACGTTAGCTGTCTAGGGTTAAAGAAGCCATGCGTTTTATGTTAATTACTACGTACTACGTACTACGACACTGCTTTAAGTTTTACGCAAAGAAAGATTTATTTTGGTAAAGGACGCTTCATTATACTTGTGGACGATTCGCCTAGCCCTAGCCAGATGAACTACGATCGGTATAGACATGGAACTAATATTAACAATAAAAAACCTCCATCGGTTAATTATTCTGGTGTCATGAAATTTGCATAGTTTATATGTCTAGAATATAAAGATCTGCAAATTTTTAATTTCACTATGAGCTATGAAAACTCGAAAAATACGTTTTGTGTCAAACGAACAGTACAATAACCCATGAATATATTTTTTTTCTTAAGAAGAAAGAAACATTCCCGGGTTACTAATAACCTGAAAATATTTGAAAATCTCCTACTACCACCACAGTAAGCCGAAAATGTTGCTTGAGTCGTGATGGAGGCTTAGCCAGCCGAGGAATCGAACACGGAACGTCTGGGTGGGACCCAAACGCAATGCCCACTCAACCACTGACCGGTCAATATTACTGTCCGTTTCATGTTTATCAAATATTTATTTTAAAAATAAGTGAAATTAGTGCAATCCCGGGCAAAGCAAAACACACGGTTTTCAATTAGCATAAAATTGGTAAATACGAGTACTTACATTTAAAGACCACTATTCAGAATCGAAACGGTGTTTGTGATGGTTTTAGCCGTATTTGGTGACCAGCCCTAATGTAATTGGTAGGTACTTCTCCAGCTTCCTCTCCCCCATACCCTTCCCCTTCATACTACCTACAGCCTCACAACATACGTCAATTGGGGATTCAGAGATTCTCACCCGACCGGGGGCAGTTAGGACTCTGGTACGGTACTCAGATATACATATTTTTATATCTTATAATATCCAAAGTAGAGACTCTACCAAGAAGTATGAATTAATCTTATCGTCGTGATCAGATCATTTATAAATGATTGAAATCTAATGGGTTAAACCCAAACTCACGTTATGCAAGTAGGAAGCATTTAATAATAACTGAAGTAATCCATGAAAGGAGCTAATACTAAAAACACAGATCTTTTTGGTTTCTTTTTTCTATGCTTTATAAGATCATATCAAAAACTTCAATGAAATCTCATTATTTATGAGTATTTTAGCCGCATGATTTAAACTATACATCCCTTGTAAACGTAATAAATAAATAAAGTAATGAAAATGCTTGGCTTCATTCTTCGAAATTCCAGAGGCTTTAGGAATATTTTATCTTTGAATTTTTTTTATACTTAGATCTTTAGTTTGAAGTTGAGTCGAATATAACTCCTCAATCTGGTCTCTCCATTTACAATACATTCAGATTCAATAGAAAAAATTATAATCACTCGACGTCGACGAAAGAATAATATTTAATAAAACTCTCAAATGGAAGAATTATATTCGACTTAATATTTATGTTCAAAATTGTAAATGGTAGTGTAGACAGTACTGATTTAATTAACCTCATGGAATTACGTATACCTACCATAGCTATTCTTTCCAAAATCATGTTTAAATGTAACAATATCAGGACTGGGCCATTCAGACACTGACTTTTACCTATATTATACGAAGTTAGTAATAAATACTCAAATATGGCGGATCTATTTACCTGTACATAAAGTATATATGTATACAAGAAGGCAATGCTATAAAATATTTTCAATCAGTATTAATTTAATCTAAGTTTACTTTACTTACACAATAAAATTTATATGGGCTTGTATTTCTTACTTTTACGACCATCAAAGTTTTTATTCATTTTATACTCTCTGATGTCATTTAACGATCAAATGCCACGATTAATTATTAATATATATATATATAATAATTAATTGTGGTAAACCGAGAAAATTGTTCTACATATATATGTAGAACAATTACCCGGTTTACCCGCGTAACGTAGTACTTAAAAGGACTTTTTAACTCCTGACGTTTCGGACAGATCACACTGTCCATCTTCAGAGGCCTTATGTCTTGAGTTTTTGTCTCAAACTGATAGCTTTCGCATGTCTGTTCGGTCCAAAAGCTAAAACTTAAGTGAGTGCAAGACACTTTTTATGTCTAGAACGAAGTACCGGGTACTTCTAGGCATAAGAAGTGACTTGCACTCACTTAAGTTTTAGCTTTTGGACCGAACAGACATGCGAAAGCTATCAGTTTGAGACAAAAACTCAAGACATAAGGCCTCTGAAGATGGACAGTGTGATCTGTCCGAAACATCAGGAGTTAAAAAGTCCTTTTAAGGACTTTTTAACTGGGTTAACCGAGAAAAAATTTCTATATCTTCACCCGTGAAAACCTTAATCATAACATATATATATATATAAGAAATAATGAAATTTTTTTTTTATATATATATATATATATATATATGTATATATATATATATATATATAAAAAAAAATCATTATTTCTTATATTTTCTTATGCCTTTAACTGTGATGTGCAATAATAGTTTATTGTAAATTTATTTATACTGTGGATATTAAATAAATTTGTTTATCCGTGACTCGTTTAACATTCTGTCTTGATCTCAGATATTGCTCTGCGCGAATGAATGGAAAAATGCGATTATTATCAAACGTTATACTAGACACAAACCAGACTGTAAAATCTGATTTGTTTCTGGCATCATTATACTATTTCATAATGGTCAACCATTCACAATCGATGGATGAAAAACGATTTGAATTTATTCTGAAACATTCCTGTGATAGGACTTTCGACCTGAACGCCACGTAGCCCGTAGATATATATTTTTAAATTTTATTTAGTGATAGTTACTCAAGGTTCGTAGCAAATGCTTTTAATAATGTTGGCCCATGCGGACCTTTTTTGAAAAAAAAAACTCGTCGGGCCGCTTTTGAAATTTCGAACGCGTGACGTATCTTGAAGTAAAACATTTTTTTACATTAGGTCCACACAAGAGGCTCTGAGGAATATAATTCTCCTCAGGGCCTGTGTCATCTTTGAGGATGCTGTGTGGAGGTCTTTTTGGGAAAAGGAAAGAGAGGAAGTTCTGGGAAGGAAAAAAGGTATGAAAGGTGGGTATGAATCCGGGCTCGGTGTATCCAAGAGTGACGGACGTATTAATCGATCCTTGCCCCTACGGTGCAAGGCAATGTTCCGAAAGAGTCAGAGGTCAAAAAATCTTCTTGAACCAGTCTTTCCCGATCCGGCCTGCCACGTAGTTGATGGGCAGACGCATCCGCAACCAAGAACCGGGCAAACCTCACCCCATGAACCCGGGCACCCCTGCTAAGTCACCAAATGAAGCCAAACACTGGTCTATGGCAGAGGTGTTGGTTATCCAATAAATGGTTCCCGGGGCGGCGACACCCGTACGCACTTCCCAAATTGCCACTTGTATTGCAGTTAATTCAAATCTCCCAGTGGAACATGGACTGCAAGCTACGAATACGTGACAAATTTTTAGCCAATCACCGCTCTACCCCCTCCAAGAACTAAATTGTTAAAAGCATTTTCTATGAACCTTTGGTAGTTACTCTAAGCGAGTCCTCCAACTGGCTTGTTAAGGGCAAGGAATCTAAAAACTGACCCTGCGCAGAAAAATAAGTTCACTAAGGTTTTCATCGAAGTCATTGTTGAACTTTTCTGCGCAGGGTTTTCGGTATTAAGGATTCCTTACCCTTCCTAACGAACAACGAGACATACCAAAAATATTACATCTCATAAATATTTTTTTCCTTGATCCATCTTATTGATCATTATAATGTTCAACGTCTATATTACCAAATACAATGTAAAATACTTGTACTTGTAAATTATAATAATAAGAATATTATAAAATTTAATTTTGTTAAAATCAGCACTATTACCATTATACCTCTAAAACACGTACATACATCGTAAAATGTTCGGGGTTCTCTTCATAACATCTGTCCAAAAGTCAAACCAAATAAGTTCGCAGAGAACAAACAATAAATCTAGTGAACGTTAAATTTCAAATTCAAAAATTCGCCTGAAATCAAAGTGTTGCCATATTAACAAAAAAAAATCAGTGTGGAATTTTACAAAATTAATAGGAACATTTTCGTTGACGGGACATTTTCATGTAGTGACGTCACGAGCCCAAATAATGCATTTATTTATTTGAACTTAAAAAAACTGTACATTTCTAAAAAATTTTACTAACATTTTCGTAATCTTAGTAAAAAAAATTAATCCAAACGATTTTTTCCAAGTCGTTATGAAATCCATGCAAGTGGTCTATTCAGAATCAAACCGTTTCCTGTTATCCCTTTAGCGGCGTTTATTATCAGATCTGTATAACCTTCTTTCCACTCTTTTTTGTTATACGGCCATTAGTCTGCACTGCAGAAATAATCCTTTAGGGGAGCAATTGTCCGCGGGACAACTGTCAGAAGGCCAACTACCGGGGGTCAACTGTTATGTATCGTCATTCCCCCATAGAAAGGGGGTGGGATAGACCCTGTCCATGCACATTGCCAGGCGAACATACAACAGAGCGGTCTTCCCGCGATCCGCCCGCGCCTCCCCCATCGACATGCGTTGGCCTGAGGCGTAACCGTGCGGTCTAGATGTCCTTCCGTCCCCCCTCCGGTAACCCGACGCTCATCTTTCCTCAAGGTCTTCAAAAACTTCCCCTTCTCTCCCAAGTACATTTCTTCGAGGCAAAATCGGGGAACCGGCTAAAGGACGCGGACTTCGAGCATCGTCTGCGGTTGGGCCGATAGCTATACGCATTCTCATTGGGACTGCCCGGTGGTCTATGGAATACTTTCTCTGGCTTTTTTTTTTAAAATATATTTTATTTTATTTCCGCTATTATAGTAATTACTTACATTATAACATAATCATATAACTGTTTTTTCCTCATTACTTATTTTATTCACAGAAGGTTTCTTCGACTGGTCATAGCCGTTATTTTTATTTTTCTTTTTCTTTTACTAACACTATTATCTCTTTTTGATGTTACCTATTTCAGAAGAATTATTCCACGGGCTGCTACTTCTATTTATCTTTTGTATAATGTTAATGTAAGTACTTGCATACTGCTTACTAACCCCGTATGCATGGACATTGGAGGGTCTAGAGTCGTTCAAATAAATGTAGCTTCGTTCAAAAAAAAGTAGAGTCTTGAGGTGTGCGGTGAAGGAGGAAACCATATGTTTCCTTATAACGCCGTTGGGAAAGTGGTGGGTCCCCTCCAATGTTGGGTCACCCATAAAGATCTATCAACTCTTCCCACGTCTGACCACAAAAATTAATTACTATCCAAATTTATTCCATGTACCTACTTTGTTTCCGATTTCGATCAGTACCTAAGAAAAAGATTCGCCTTCGAATGATCATTGCTCATAACACGATATATTAGATCGGGCACACGCCCCACTCACTAATATATTGACTGGTCATTAAAATAAAATTGAATATCTAAAACTGGAATCGGATTGCAAAAATATTTTCAGTACAATACCAAATACCTCTATTTTCTTAATAATGCCTACTATATTTCATGGTCGGAAATATTATAACTTGCAACATTTTGACATCCTTACTGCGTTCTTTATCAAAAAAACTTACCTAAAATTATTTTCCTCAGGGCCTCCTGTGTGGAGCTCATGTAAAAAAAAATCAATTAATTTGTGGTATTTCACAATGGATTAATTAAAAATAATATATATTGTATTTGCGGCACGTTCCAGAGTGGAAGATACTCGCCCTGGTGTAAGATCATCATTCAGAATTGAATCATTGCTTGAAATGGCTTTAGCCGTATTTGATGACCAGGTCTGAATAGCCAGGTACTTCCCCCACCTTTCTCTCCCTCATCTCCTTCCCCTCCCCGCTCGCTGCCTTCAGCCTCACAACATATCCCGATTGAGGATGCCATAGTCTCACTGGTTCCAGATGGGAGCAGTTGGGACTCTTGTGCGGTATTCATATAGAATAAAAATTAAGTAACAAATAATGTGCATGTGAAATGAAACTCTTCAAAACCAAACGTCAAGAAATTATTATTACGTATTTAATGCCCAAGAAATACAAAAAACCAAAAAACCTTGGCATAAGCTCGTAAGGATATTTTTCTGATCTGACATGTCAAAACTTGACAGTTCGGGAGCCGCTACCACGGCAACCTATCAACAATGCAACTGAAAATCCAGCACCATTAACAGGTTGACATAGTAGCGGCTCACGAACTGTCAAGTTTTCGAATAATCTGCGATATGTCAGATCAGAAAAATATCGATTTTGTTCAGGAGGTTGATCGCGATTGCGTCGGCAACTAGTTTCATTTCAGTTTCTCCATGAGCGAAAGTCCTAGGAAATTATAGTAACCTCATAGCGACCAATTTATTTTCAAATTTTACCTTTGGAATTCAACACATCGAAGTTAAATCAATTGTACAACAAAATCGACTGCAAATGTGGTTTTGATTCGCCAGCCTTCTGCTTGTACTACTGGTTAGCGGACACCGTGTTTTTTTTTCGGGCCTATGTCATCTGGGATGCTGTGTGGAGGGTCTTTTTGAGGAGAAGAAGGAATGAACATTGGTCTTGAAGAGACCCATGTTATAGGAAGGAGGAAACACAGAGACCGGCAAATCATTCCACAGCCGAGCTGTTCAACACAAGAACGAGTCGAAGAAACGACCGGTTCTCATGTGTCAACCGTGTACAAATGTGTATGCATAGAAGAAATACAATCACTAACAGAAAATCAAACAACGGCCCATTTTATATAGCCTAGGAACTCACGACTACAAGAAATTTTTTTCCAAAAGTCTTGTAGTGAAAACTAGGTTATCGTGTTATTGCTACAAATCCAACTGAAACCCGGACCTATTTACGAACGTCGCGTCGCTTTGGATCACGTACGGATTTAAAATAGAGGCCTGAACTTTTTTGATGACTAATAAAAATATTGCAGATAACTTTTAATTTAAACTCAAAACCACAATCTCATTTCCCGGAGGTAGTGGAACTATGATAGGTACTCCCAAGTAGGGAATGCAAATCTCGCGAGATTGGGGCTCAAGCGAGATCCCGCGAGTTTATGAATTATAATGAATTTCGAGATTGGCAGTTTTGTGTGGTTTTTTTGCAAATAATCACAATATTTGAATAAATTAGGAAAAAAATAATAAAAATTGTAAGTATTATAAGATAAACATTTATTTCTTAGTTCTTTGAACGCAGCAGTCAATGTTTCCTTCAGTTCTTGCAATGAAATACTCTTGCGTGTCTCAGAAAGAGATGAAAGCGGTTCAATATCGTCATCATCAAATTCAGCTATCAGCGGTGGCAGCTGATGTTGATGCGATCGACCAAGATGGATCTGAATTTGTATGTGTCTGTGAATTAGTCAGACTGTATTTTCACGAATTTTTCAATAAACTTTTATGCATCAAACATAGTTTGACGTATTTGTCTATAATATTTAATAAACTTCTAAGTAGTAAACTTTGAAGTTCCTATCAATCAAATAACAAATGAAAGAAACAACCAGTCTTCTCTTCTAATATCAAACAAAAATCTTTTAGTAATAAAACAGTTCCTTTATAACAAACAAAACAACGAGAAGTCAAAAAAATGAAACTTATAACTTATCTCGCCCTTTTTTCGTCCGAGATCAATCTCGATAAAAAAGGCCGAGATCTCGCGAGAACGAGATTGCATTCCTTACTCCCAAGCTGAGGGAGAGTAAAAAGAATTTATTTTATTTTTATTATTATTTTTTGTTTATACATTTTTTTATTATTATTTAACCCGGCGTGTGGGTATTATTTTGTAATAAATCGATTGTCGTCAGGGTAAAGGCTAGCTTGCTGCTCAGGCAGTATTCAGTTACGCATTGTTGTGGAAGACAGTCACAATCACTGGGTTTTGACACAACCTCCAATAACACATTTTCTAACAATGATATTTTATAATTTCTAGTTAAACACTGTACCCGGAAACTCATATATATGGTAATATGGTAATACATAAAAATGGTAAATTGGCGAATCTACAACACATATATATTTTTTTAATTTGAGCTTTCATTCACACCACGTAGGTATAATAAAAGTTTTCATTAGCTGTGGTGTTTGTTTGAATGTGTACTAGAGTAAGACAGTGTGCTTGCCGGATCTATAAAGGGGACGGTGATTTATTTATTTATTTAATAATAATAATAATATAAGTTTATTCCAGAATGTATGCAGGGGAGTGCAATGCAATACATTCCATATTTTAAAATAACAAAAAAAGATAAATGATAACTTAAGGTAAAATTAAATAACAACACATAAATTAAATAAAATAAACGAATAAGCATTAAAAATGAAACTGAAAAGAAAAAATGATGTAAATATCAAACACTAAAATGATTTTTAAATAGCCGTTTACGGAGGGTATTTCATCGTCTCCCGTCTCCAGAGGGTCATCAGGGGAGATTCCATCCAGGCAGTCATGGCGGTGATGATCGCATTCTTCGAATGGCGCACTCTGCGCCATAAACTTCCCATGCGGTGGCGGAGAAGTGCACGGAAAGTATGTACTCGTCCCTCCAGGAACATTTCCGTAGCACTGCAGTATCTCGGTAGGCGGAAAAGTTGGCGATAGGCGTTATTGTAAGCAACCTTTAACTTATGCCATTGGGTTACAGTGTAGTCAACCCACAGTTCTGATGTGTATAGCGAGGTACAGAAAGCGTTGAAAAGTATTCTTTTTACTTTGGGGCTGCAGGAGTAAAAACGTCTTGACAGCATACCCGCTCTAACTGATATTGCTCTTCTCTGCCTTTCCATGTCCTCGATATCCTTAAGGTCGTCTGTGATGACAAGTCCTAGGTATTTAACGCTGTGATTAACATTCATTTTCCTTTCATCTAGCCATACTGAGGGTGTTTGGAGGATTTCGTTTTTCGGTTTAAAAACCATAACTATTGATTTGACTTGACTATTGACTTAAGGTGATTATTGTTTTCTTTTGCTATAAGCAGGTCCCGAATAAATACCAGTACCAAATTACGAGTACTCTCATTATTTGAGGTATACTACCCGACACACCATAATAAACGCACGACACTATATATCATAAAGTCTGTATATTCCAGAAGGGAAACTTACCTCTCTACACCTACATTATTGTGTATATCTACACCTACGTACTTGTGAAGCAGGTACCTATCCCTATCTGACAATGTGTAGCCAATTAACCTACGTGTGACATTTTCAACAATAAATTATGGAATAGTCAGCCTATTATAGACCTTGTGAATGTGCCGTGAACAACAAATTTATCTCTCACTGCAATTTAATAGCGACTCGATTAATAAATCTGGGCAATGACCGTCTGGTACTCACTCGATGTGTAAAATTAAGTCGAATAAGGTAGTAAGTCCTTAAATATTCACCAACTCTAATAGTTGTTTCAACTTAAAACGCATTCAAAATGATTTATTACAGCCCACTGATTGATTCACAGTCAATATATCTGCGACAACACTCTACACTTATAATTGCTGAATTTTAACTCATATGAACTATTCCCATAATCTGAGGAAATTGTAGGGATTTGGGACGCAGCCTTTTTCAAATCCCTCTTTTCCATTTTCATTTATTGTCTTCTCATTTCCTCACAGCACTCTAATTTTTAATACAATTTGAGACTTTAAAACATTAATCGACTCAAAAAAGATCCGTGTCACATAATATATTGAATACCTATACCCATAAAATAATTTAACGATAACTACAAAAATAACAGATCCCATTCGGAGGAAACGATTAAGTTTTCGATCTAGATCAAGCGCTTGCTTTCAATTGGAATTCATTAAAATTGATTTTATTAAACAAATCAAAATAGATTATTGATAACCATATCTAGACAGAACGAATGTAGTTAATCTTGTAATGTTTTTTGCAGACTTTACAGGTGGATAATATTATTAAGTTTAATGCTCTATTTTTATTTGCGAAAGTTATCGACATTGTAGAATCTACCTGCGAATGGTTTAAAGTTGTTACTTTGAATTTGCCTGAAGCTATCGTCGTCTATCAATTACACGCTAAAGTTTATAAAAAAAATGTCTACTGATTTGTGCAATTTCTTGATATAATTCGCCTAGTTAGTCAAAGTGCCGACTACGATAATCCAACGCCGGTTATAATAATTATGCCAAGTAGAATATGTGTTAAGTTATACTACCTACGTGGTATTTGAGAGTACCTAATTTATTTTTTTTTGTTAATTTTATTAGTAATAATATACTACAAAATCATAATATAATACGAGGCAGAAAGTAAGTGTACTGAGTGTAAGTGTAATATATTTTTTACACAAGAACATGAATATAAAGGGGATTTCAATGAAAAGTACATAGATTTTAAAATAGACTAGACACACTTGATAGTGTAAGTTGTAGAATATATCATAATTACATTTAGAAAAATGTACAAGAGATACAAAGAAAGATAGCTAAAGAAGTCGCTGGTTAATAAAGCTGCTCGGAAAATATCTTTTTAGAGCTTTTGCCAATGTTTTTTTTTTATGTTGTAAGTTTTAGATCATTAGGTAAGGCGTTGTATTGCACATGTGCGACCTGTGCGACGTATTTTAAGGAGTTAATTCTACGCTAGCCTTAAAACGTACGGTCGAATTCACCCTAGCAGGCCTGGAGATTCGACCTTTCTGCCGCGTTCATTTTAATTAATTCAGAAGAACGTGTTACAAATATTTAAATTCATTTTGTCCTCCCGAAGTTATTAATTCAACGTCTAGAAAAAAAAATCTGGTGCTTACCGCTAACTTTATAGTTGAAAAACAAGTTATAAAGTTTTAAAATCGTCGTACGTAAAATATATTAATGGTATGGTACTGTTTTTATTAATCTAAAATATAAATAACTCGCATTCCTTGTGCGGCATGGAAATAAAAAAAGTTATTATAGTTACTAATTCGCAAACAAAAGTTATTAGGGTTGTGTACCGCCGTATTTCCATGTACGAAGGGCATGTGTTTCTGATTTTGTGATCGCGTTGTGTACTGGTGTAAGGAATTAAAGGCTGTTTCAGTGTTGGTGTGTGAGGAGTGTGTACATTTGTAGAATGGCAGTAGTGATGTTATATTTTGTCAGAATGGTAAATTGTTATACTTATGTACTTACGTAATACCTTACTTTACCAGACAATATTATTATTTATTATTGTAATAACTCATACTTACTATTCCCAGAAATACGGGAGCCAAATATTTTTACGACAGTTTTTCCTATTTATAATTCAATGCAAATATTTAAAATGTAAGAGCTCTACACATATAAAACACACAAAAAATACTGTACTATTTTAACACTCAGATAAGATTCAGTTTTTAAATGCAATTTGGATGTATGCTTTTGTTTGTCAATGACATGAATAAATTATACGGTATGTTTTTTTTTTAAATCAAATTTTATAAAATTATAATATTAACCTGTTTACTGGTAAAAACTTGTTAGATAAACTTCTAATTAATCTCTGCTGGCTTTCAAATTTTTACCCAATCAAATGAAGCAATCTTTAATAATAATATCATTCGGGTCAAAGCATGTCTGAAATTGCATTGTATATAGTTTTTAATTCTCAATTAAAAAAAATTAACCAGTTTTTGTAGTAGGTACTACAGTTTTGCTCACTGCACCCAATGGAGGTGATTTAATATTAATATGTATTATTTCCAAATAAAAATTCATAAATTCATAAGAATAAAATAAATCACATTATAACTTTTTCCACTTAATTTATTTTTGACCAGTTTCGGCCTGTTAAAGCCATCTTCAGACTGTCATCGTCATTTTATATTGGACATCGTCATTTTAAACAGGACAAACTGGTGGATCTTTCAAAGCCCGCATAAAAGATCACTTTACATATGATATCGTCATATTATATAGGACAAACTGGTAAATCTTTGAAAACCCGCATAAAAGAAAATTTTACATAAGAATCTTTATTTTATATAAGACATACCGGTAGATCTTTCACAACCCGCATAAAAGCACTTTACACATGACATCGTCATTTTATTTATTTTTTATTTTATTTTTATTTTATTTGTGTACAAAAAATTTACAACATTACAGATATTTTAACTAATTAATTGTAATAGTACCATTTTCACATTGAGAATGTAGCGCCAAAAACCTTACAAACTCATTGAATTTTTCGAAGAATATGTCGAAATTTTTATCTAATATATTTAAATAGCGTATCGCTCTTCCCACGGGCGAATTTAGGTACAGATTTGTACGACTCAATCGGCAATTTTATATGTTATGGCGACGTGCCCGAGAGTGAGACTCTGGTACAAATAAATTGATTTGCGCCAGAATCTCACCGTTAGAGACGAGGCCATTGATTAATCGAAAGAAATATTTTAGCAACGTAAAACATCTACGAGTTTCTAGAGAATGGTAGTTAGTCATACCTAGAATAAATCTCGATGGATACAAATATGGATATGTTCCATAGAGGCATAAAAATTAAAAAAACGTAGGAATTTCTTATGAACTCTTTCAATGTTTAAAATATAGGATGCTTCAAATGGGGCCCAGATAATTCAATTCGACTCCAGAACACTAAGCACCAGTGAGTTGTAAAGTAGCCTAATTATTGTTAGTGGGATTTGAAATGAGCACAAATTGCGAATGACAAACCCAGCAGTTTATATTTTATATGCTCTGTTGCATAAGTCATCTGTGTGCTGGTGGAATGTCATTTTGCTGTCAAAAGTAACCTCTAGATCTTTTATTTGACTAAAGCGATGAAAAATGTTACCGTTAATTGAATATTCAAATATGATCGTCTGTTTTGCCCTTGTGAAAGAGACTACATTGCATTTGGGTGCACTGAAGCTTAGACAGTTAATTTTTGCCCAGTTTGCGACAGAGTTCACATCGATTTGTAGGAGGGCACAGTCAGCAAGATTTTTTATTATGCGATATTTATATAGGATCAACTGGTAAATTTTTGAAAACTTGCATAAAAGAACACTTTACATCGTCATTTTGTATAGGACAATCTGGTAAATCTTTGAAAACTCGCATAAAAGAACACTTATAACTCATCATATAGGAAAAACGGTAGATCTCTCAAAACTCGTATAAAAGAACACGTTACATAAGACATCAAAAATCTTCACTGGCTCAAGTGCCCTGAGAGAATCCAGTTTAAGGTCTGCTGGATGGTATTCAAGTCCCTTAACGGAATGGCTCCAGCTTACTTATCAGAAATGTGTATTACAGAAAATTCTAATTCTCGACAATCAACCCTCAGGTCAGCAGCAACATCAGCAATCGGAAGGTTGAAGGAACCAAAACGCACACCAGATACTAAAGTCGGTGAGCGTGCTTTCGGAGTGTCAGGACCTAAAGCCTGGAATGACCCACAGATTCAGCGGAATTTAGAGCTAAACTGAACACTCATCTTTTCAGACAGTCCTATTAATAGGTTAAAAAAAAATACCTTTCACGTTCGTCTTCGATATTGTAAATAACAAAGTGTGTAAAAATAAAGCAAATTCTTAAAATTCAAAAATAAAACAAATTCTTAAAATTCTCCAGGCTTTTAAAATAAATAAATATTAACTTGACTTTGGCATTAATCTTCTTATGTAAATAAATGTAAAACCAACAGTGATGAGGGTAGCAAAGGTAAAGTCATGCAATGTCCAATATTTTAAATATAATGTCCTTCACGTGCAAAGTAGTATCTTCCCCAAGCATAAACTTTCGAATAAAGTGTGTTTTATCGGAAGTGTCCTGCAGGTAAGTATGTTTTTGTATCTATTTGTAAATAATAAAATTAGATAGAGCCTAGGATTCGTAATAAATTGTAAAGCGCCCTTGAGGTGAATTTTCACAAAAACGGCGCTCTACAAATTTTATACGCACTAGATTTAAATGTCCGGGTTAAATTTTCCTCACAAGAAAAACTAAACCCTTTCACACACTTCCCCAAATGATCATCTAGTCAATCCACGATATGAAATTGCACTAGAAAAGTATTATAAATACAAAACAATACAAGAACAACATGTCAACCTACCAGAGACCAAATGGGAAAATAATTCACCGACTCCAGATATTTTCATATCAGGGGGTTCGGCTCTGTGGAATTCCTAATTGAACCTATAAATCCTACTGATCCCTCAATATAAATATTTAAAAAAATCTTTTGTAATCCTACATGTATTTAAAATAACTGAGTTTTGCATTTTTATATATAAATTCTTTGACAAATCTAATACGCCTAAATTTTGAATCAGATACCTAGGTATAATGCCAGTAGCCGAAATAACAAATGGTAATATTTTTATAGTCCGAGAATGCCAAATTCTTTTTATCTCATTTCCTATATCTGTGTATTTTCTAATTTTTTCAGAAACAGTTTTTTGAATATTACAGAAATTTGGAATAGCTACATCAATGATATAAGTTAGTTTTTTAATTTTGTCATGTAAAACTATATCAGGGGTCCTAGCATGGTCGGTCGATATAGGTTTTATCGAAAATGTCGGTATCTTGACATCGCTCCTGAGCACGACTGCAGGCCGCTAACGAACAAACAACAGTTCACATCGACCAAGAGTTCCTAATTTTTTTGACGTAAACAGTTATTTGTTAGTTAGCGTCCTGCAATTGTGCTCGGGAGCGATTTCAAGTTACCGACATTTTCGATAAAACCTATGTCGATCGACCATGCTAGGGGGCCAGGTCTATTATGACTAATTGCTCTGTCTGTTAGTATAGTTTTATCATAATACATTTTATAAAATTCATTTTCTAAAAATGAATTTGGTTCATATTCATAATATGGTAGTATATTACGGCAGTCAATCAAGTTATGTTTAATTACCCAACTTTGGTGGATTATTTTTAAAACCTGATTGTGCCTAAATTATACTCGGATGGCGCTAATACAGAATATCCCGATATAATATGTTCTATAGTTTCCGGAAAAGTCAAACATTTTCTACATAAATCATCAATTTGATTTATATCTTTGATTATATGCTTTCTATTCTATTTTTTTATTATTATTTTTTATTTTAGCATATAAAATATAATGTTAAATGTACATTATGTAATAATTTGTGTACATTCATGTTCAAATATCTTAATTAATACCACTCTTCCATGGAAGCATTAGCTTGTGTCTGGAAGAGTAGTGTACATTTTTTAAATGCTTTATTATATCTTAAGTTCTTAAATTACAATGTGAATGTAAAAAAAAAACAATAAGTTGTAAGTTCGGTTTAATGTAATTGTAATTATAAGTATTTATCAACTATCAAACAATTCTATTATTTGGATAATGTATCTAGAATTATTGTAATTAGTTGTCAAAAACAAAACAAAATTTAACTTATTTGAAGAATGGAGTATCACTAGGAAACTGAGTTATAAGTTATTTTTGAGATTAGATTAGTTGGAAACTTTTATTTTTATTATTTTGAGATTATCTTTAAAATATTTTTTAACAGTGTTTATTAATTTGATTTTATCATTAATTTTTCTAATTTCATCCGGTAGTCGGTTGAAAATAAGTCTTCCTTGATAAGTATAAAAATTTTGTGCGAAGGAAGTGTTTAATTTTGGGCATGAAAAAATATATTTATGTCTTGTACGGTTTTCAGTTATAAATTGATACTTTTCTTTTTCTTTTATAATTTGAATCAATGCATTTTTATTGTACAGATCTTTGAATGAAGGTACTTGGAATTCCTTAAATAATTGATCCGTTGGGTAGTCAGAAGGTTTTTTTAATATAATTTTAATTATTAGCCTCTGCACAACTTCAATCGGGGAAAGAGTAGTTTTGTATGCGGATCCCCAGCTAATGATAGCATATTGTAACGTTGATTGAACCAAAGCGTAATATATTAGATATAAGTTTTTTACAGATAAAAAATTTCTGATTCTTAAAAATATATAAATCAATTTTCTAATTTTTTTTACAACTTGACAAATTTGTTCCTTCCATTTCAAATTTTTATCGATAATAACTCCTAAATATTTGATTGTGTTTGTTGTTTTTAATATTGTGCAGTTTGGGATACAATAGTTTTTACTATGTGTTTTGGAATTATCATGGATGATGATGTCAATGTTTTTAGGGGTATCATTTTTGTGTATTGCAAATGGAATTACAAATGTTTTATCACTATTTAGTGATAGTAAATTTACGTCGAAGAAATTTTTAAAAATATTTATGTCTTCGGTGGCTTTAAATGTTACTTTTTCCCAAGTTTTATCGATAATTATTAGTACCGTATCATCGGCATATGAAGTAATTTGGCCATGTAGTGGTTGAAAAAAAATGTCATTAACATATATGGTGAAAAGGATTGGTCCGATTACTGTACCTTGCGGGATTCCAAAGTCTGATATTTCTTTATCGCTATTAATTTGATTTATTTTTACGACTTGCGGTCGATTTTTTAGGTAGTTCGAAATCCATTTAATCGCATTGTCTTTTATACCTACATTGTTCAGTTTTTTTAGTAGAATCTCATGGGATATACTATCAAAGGCTTTTCTGAGATCAATAAATATACCGGCACATTTTTCACCTTTATCCAATGATTCGTTGATGTATGAGGTTACATTAGCAATAGCATCTTGTGTGCAGAGTGACTTTATAAAACCAAACTGGTTTTTGTGAAGAATTTTATTACTTTCTAGGAAAGTGACCAATTGGTTTTTCACAATTTTTTCAAAAATCTTTCCAATGTTTGAGATTAGACAAATTGGACGATAGTTAGTTACTTGTTGTGGATCTCCAGATTTATAAATAGGTGAAATAATTGTGTTTTTATAGTTTGTCGGAAATATTCCTTCTGTTAAACTTAAGTTTATCAAATGAGTAATTGGTTTTACCAAATGAATTTTCATGGATTTTAGAAAATGTACTGTAATAAGGTCAAATCCGGGAGATGAACCTCCTTTCATGCCTTCTATTATTTTTAAAATTTCACTTTCTGAGGTTTTTTCAAATTTTGATAAATTATTTTGATTGTGTACATTTTCAATCGTTTGTGTTTTCATGTTAAAAGATTTATTGATATTTTTCGCAAGATTTTTTCCCACATTAGCAAAAAAAGAATTAAAGATGTTTGCACATTGTTTAGGTTGAATATTAGCATCTATGATTTTATTTTCATGTTCAATGAATTTAATTTTTTGTGTTTTTTTAGTGTTATCCATGGCTAAGTTGACTGTTTTCCATATTTGTTTATTGTTATTGTCTGTAGAAAGTACTTTATTTTTGAAATAGTCTTCTTTATTTTTTTTTATACAGTTTGTTAATTTATTTTTAAAATTTTTGTAAAAAGTGCATGCTTTTTCATTTAGAGGATTTTTCAATGCTGTTTTATAAAGTTTTTCTTTGTTTCTAATTGATATTATAAGTCCTTGTGTTATCCAAGGCTTTAAAATTCTTAGTTTTGGTTTAATGTGGACTGTTGTTTCAGTAGTTGAATTTTTTATGTGTTGAGATAATATATTTTCAAAGTTTTTTGAGCAAGTTTCGGTATCATAACTATTTAACACGTTGTTCCATTGTTCATTTCTTAGTTTGTTCGATAAAATAGTCATATTTGTGTAGGATTTTGTCTTTGTTAGATTAAATTTTTTAGGTTTAATTTTGTTATCGTAGAGAAGTATGCATTATTATATGTATGACACACTGGTAGATCTTTCAAAACCCGCGTAAAAGCACACTTTACAAATTGGGTGAATAATAAAGGTGAATTATAGAATGTAGCGTCTCACCTATTAGAAAAAAATATATCACCAAAGACAAAAATTTTATTTAAATTTTTTATTCTAAAAAATAATGTCAGGAATCGATGGTTAAAGTCAAGTACGTCCCTTAACACCCTGTGTATCTGTCACTACATTTATGATTTTCGATGGACCTACGATCATCCGATGTACCTATATAATTTTCGAATGATTTTCGTTGCTTTTTCGGATGATTTTTTAAAATTATAGGTTACTAGCTATAAAAAACCTAAAACGTTAACGGGGTTAGATTATTTTGAAAAGGATGTTGTGCGTCGCAGTGTGATGGATTTTTAAGATTACGAAAATGATAGTAAAATTTTTTAGAAATGTACGGTTTTTTTTTTTAAATAAATAAATCCATTATTTGGGCTCGTGAAGTCACTACATGAAAATGTCCCGTCTCCGAAAATGTAGGATTAATTTTGTAAAATTCCACACTCATTTATTTTTTTTATATGGCATCACTTTGATTTCCGGCGAATTTTTGAACTTGACATTTAACGTTCATTAGATTTATTACAGATGAGGCAAAAAATGACAGCAGTATGCGAGTCAGAAGCCTCGATTAAATATTATAATATAAAAAAATAAAAAATAAGATTTATTGTTTGTTCTCTGCGAACATATCATTTGGTTTGACTTTTTGACAGATGTTATGAAGAGAACCCCTTACATTTTAGATGTCGGTACGTGTTTTAGAGGTATAATGGTTATGGTGCTGATTTTTACAAAATAAAATTTTATAATATTCTTATTATTATTACAATTTACAAGTACAAGTATATTACATTGGATTTAGTAATATAGACATTGGACATTATAATGATTTATGATCAAAAGATGGATCAAGGAAAAAAATATTTATGAGATGTAATATTTTTGGTATGCCTCGTTATTCTCCTGTGCCATTCGTGTGGAAAACGTTATTTTTTTAAATGATTTTCGGCTATGTAATTATCGTTTTTTTGCACTTATAAAATTATGTCCAGTCTTTCCGGTTTATAAAAAATGGTCTGATTGAAATTTTCAAAAAATCACCAGGGTTTCAAAAATACGATTAAAAAAAAAAAACAGAATGTTTTAGAATATTTGCCTAAACCGGAAAAAAATGTGATGCAAGAGGCCTATTACCCAGATTCTTTTATAATTAATTTTGAGGACTGATACGCACAGTGACGAAGATGATGTGTGAAATTTCAATTATTTGGGTAATATTATGTATGTAATTGTCTAATGTTTGATACATATTTTTGTTAAAGGAATGTGTTTGACCTAGAAGCAATCAACTTTTTGTGTTTTACCTACATATGTGGTGAAATATTTAGTTATTGGTTTTTACAATTAATTAATCAATTATTTATTTTTTGCATCAAACTTATGTTTGTTATTCTGTTAATTTTTTTCATCTTATTTATTGTCAAATACGGTACGTATCACTACTACTACGACCTTATATTTCAATATCTTTGACTACGACATAACATGGAGTAAATTTCGTTTTAATTAAATAAATATGTGTATCTACTCGTACATGTTTTCCGTGAACTGGAAAATGTTTTTTTTTTTAAATTACAAATAAAGTTTTACAAAAATCAATTATTATTTAAATTTAATAGTCTCATAAATTCGTTACCGCTTTATTAATTAGCATCAGATGAAACCTGTCTAATAATTTTCTCGATTCTCAAATACGTAAGTAATATGAGTTACCGGATACCTTGCACGTATTTTTAAATACCTACGCATTTTTATTCAATCCTTAAATTCAGACTTGAAGATACTTGAATTCAGTCCCGAAGATAATAAAAACATTTTGTTTAATAAAATTATTTTTAAGTCGTGAACCTTCTCGTGTCTCTTTACCTGTATATTTTATTACTGACTATGGACTTTGACCATTCATTTAGTTAGTGTAGCAAGTGTTATTTACAGACTTTAGTGTAGACTTTAGATCTTAATAATATACCTACGCGTGCACGAGATGAACATTTATTGATGCTATACAAGTTATAAGCTACTTGCTAACTATCGAGCTGTCGATAGGAAAAGAGAGCGAGCAAGAACATATATCACCTTTTATAGCGAGCTCTGCCGTCCCGCTCTGGCATATTCAAAAAGGCAGGCGTGCCACCAAAACCATTCTTACAGAAAGTTACATCCAAAATTTGTATAACGGTTTTTACCAAAAACTGTAAAATCAATAGTATACAAAAATATTGTTGAAATAGGTAGGAAGTAGATATCTACCCAAAAGCCAAAAACTTCGGCGTGAATATTGTGACGCCTTAAGCGATAATGGGATTTTTTAACATCACAGCTGAAGATCTCGTTAAAATGTTTGAATTAACTTGTCAAATAAATGTAAGTGAGCTCAAAAACCAATATTGCTATTAGAGATGTTTTTCGCAAATAATTGGGAACCACTATGTTTTTCAATCTATATTATAGATATCAATATTATTATCTTTTTCGTAATCTAACCATAAAGCATAAACCAGCAGTAATTATAATTGGACAATCGGATTAAAATAATAAAAAAAAAATGATTGCACCGCCACCAAGGCGATAAGAATCTTATATCTAATATAATAAAATGACCTTATGCACAATAATTCTTTATTTTATGCATCGATCAATCAATCGCCCGACATATAAAAAAACGCTATGCGACATCTGATTAACTGCACTTTAAATCAATAATTATGTATATTCACATATGTATTGCAATTTCAAATATGTACCTACACATTAGCTTGTGTCGCTCTCCTTAGAGAGAAAAAAATGGCCTTATTTTTTAACGCCCAGGGTCTCAAAAGTTTCGTATGATCTGTAGCTATTCGATTTTTTTTTCTGATTTTCAATGCAATTTAGCGGGCTAATAACCATTAAAAAAATTAAATGCAGTTCTCATTTTCTTTGTATGACGCAAGTTTTGAAACCCCGGGCATTTCTGAATTCACAAGTTGAAATAATTGACACACCCTGGTACACACGTGTCGTAATATGTAGCCCTGTCCGTAAATCAAATTTATAACAACTCGAAACAATTTCATACAAGTCAAAAAGCAGTCAAAAAAGATCTCATATTTTTACTGTCTATGGTCGCAAGTGTCCCAAATAAAAACCATAAGTGCGCCCCTGATCTTTGATTTCACAAAGCAACGTAATAGTAAGGGAGTTCAAGCAGGGATTTTGAGATTTACTCAAGCACTAAGGGGAGATACTTTTCACCCTATTATGAACTACCACCATAATATATTACATGAAAGCTTAAGGGCCCGCAACCCGAATTTGTACCGACTTATTACATATTTCCCTTAAACACGATAAGTTTTAAACCTCTTAATAAAATATATGTTATTCTTGAAGATAATATCTAGACTTTGCCAGCGCCGAAACGCAAATTATATAAAATTCCCTAGATAGAAAAAAATAGCAAAGTATGCTTCAAAAATTATTATTAACACGTTTGTTTCAGTTATTTTACAAGTTATATGTATGAAAAAAATCACAGTGTTTCTTTAAATGCTGTTTAAGATCATGCCCGCCAGATTTTTGCTCTATTTTAAATGAGTCGTGTTTTATTAAACATTTTCCCAATTTTCGCATCAATTTTGTCGCTGTAAATGTTAGCGCTCTCCTCTAACAATCGTAAATACGTATCTCTCCATCTTCTTCTTTTCGGGCCACGTTGCAGAGCCTTAAGATGAAGCCATAGTTAGAAATGCAAAATCATACAAAATCATGTATTTTTGTTTTAAAAAATTGGTCGCTTAGAAGTATTATAGATGCTTCAATTAAATACTGCCTGTAGAACATACCTCGGCCCTTAAAAGTATCGGTCATTTTTTTATAAGTCTTTTAATAAGCCTATAAAAAATAAAGGATTAGGTCTATAAAACACATTTTCATTCCTATTTATAAACCCCTTTTCGGATATGGTTTTATTGTAAAATATGGCGAATTCGGTTTATTTTATAAACATCGCAAAAAAATTGGATATACGCCCGAACTTCACAAAATAAAATAAAATATACATTTTCTCGTTGTTATTTTTGACATCAATCAATACGGCCCGCACTCTACGAATTTGGACTCTTGAAGTGACCCTTATGGCATGGGCACAAGAACCATGCACTGGGCACACCTATTTCGTATCAGTCACGCCCCGGCAGGAGCGGGAAACAGACGTGTGACTCCGCGTCGCTTAGTTTCGTGAAATAAATTTAAAATTTCAGTTTAATTACAATAAACAATTCATAAAAGAGGAATTAATATTTTTTACAGGCCTTTACGAAATCAACATGTAAAAAAAAATCATCAAATACCTTTTCTAACCTTTCCAAAAGCTTTTTCTCAAGTATTTTTAAACTCCTCCCATAAAGGGCGTGAATTCAGATTTCAATTTTTTCCTGGATCGCCTTAATATATGGGGGTGCGCCTAGGACAACCGATCAGATTAGTAAAAAAAATCGATCCCAAAAAATACTCGAGCCTGTCAGATTGAGGTAAAGTGAGTTAATTACATGTAGAAAAGTTTACATTTCAATAATTGACGATTTGAACGTGACATAAAAAAAATTGGCGAGTCACACAAGTCGCAAAAAAACGTCACGTGGATATATTCAGCGCGGTTCATTCTATTTATTTTGAAGGAAATCATGTAAGGATCACGAAAATAATATAATCTGACGATTTCTACAAGCCGAAGGAGCTAAAATTATCACTAAAGGCTCGATGACACAGCGAGTTTACAAGCTACTATCTAATAAGTTTAAAAGCGGGTAAATCGGCGAGTAAGATTGTCATGATGACACACAAAACTGTCCACTCGCTCAGTAGCGTAGGAAACTGAGGTCGCTGCTAGCGCCAGCAACAAGAATAACGACGCCTGCGTGAACTAATTCTGTGACGTTTGACAGTCGAAATCATCTGTTTATTGGCAGCCAGCTTGAAAAACATAAATAAACCAATCACGAGCAAGCGTGTAGCGAGTAAAGTTGACGACCTTTCAACTTTTTTCAAATTGTCAACAGTCTGCTAGTTAGCAAGTAACACGATGACACTGAGCGAGTTTACTAACAGATAGTGAATTTCCCTGATAGTATGTAGCTTGTAAACTCGCTCTGTGTCATCGACGCTTAAAGCAATGCATTGCACGCTTGTGGAGGAATGCCCTCTGTCGAGTCGCCACTGAGATGCCACCAACAGATTTCGGGTGGAAAAATGTCGATGGAAAGTTGGAGATGACTTGGTTCGTTGGCAATCAACTACCAGACTCATATCAAGATATTGTCACAACACCTGACACTCTAGCTAGGGGATACTCGGATTCAGGTATGTTTTCTTTTTAATACAATAATAATATCATGAAACCAGAGCCGGATTAACCACGTCGGGGCCCCTAGGCAATGCACGTCTCGGGGCCCCTTTACCAATAGCGGACTAACGAGGGGGGGGGGGGGGGTTGAAAGGGCCTCCAACTTGTTCCCTTGATCAAATCCTTAACAAGGCTTTAAGGGGGGGGGGTAAGGTTTTAAAACCAAAAAAAAATTCTGAATGTAAAACATGTCAGTATGTTGAGTATTGTGGCAAAATTTCAAGTAAATCGGAGCAAAATTAACGAAGGTACAGCGCGAGCGTTTCAAGCGACCAGCCCTCATGCTCGATTCAAGTAGTATATTTCGAGTATAAAAAAATTTAAATCGGTTTTCTCGCAAGCAACATTTCTGAAGTTTGTGAACAACATAACTCAAAATCAAGATCAGATACTAAGTAAAGTTGCAACAAATAGAAGGAAAGGAAAGTAAAATACAACTATGTTTAGATATATATTTGTTTTAATTATAGACTTTTTATTTATTATTTGTGCATGATGTGAACATTATTTATTTATTGGGTTATAACCTAATTATTATAATTTGTTGTTTTCTTTAATGCTTGTACCTAATATTATTAACCTGTAAATGTTCCTAATAAAAAAAATTTAAACATCTCGAAAGTTGACTTTTTCCGAAACATCGTTGCTCACTAATTGAAGCAAGTCATTTTTTCTCGGGACGCGGGGCCCCCAGCTGATGCGGGGCCCCTAGGCAGTTGCCTACTCTGCCTTAGGGATAATCCGGTACTGCATGAAACAAGTAAAAGGTTGTTAAGTACCATAACCATTTTTGATTACAGATACACAAGACGTTGATGAAGGTGACCAGATCGATTCGAAGACGATTACACTGATGATGACGACGATTAAAAAACTCATTCTTAACTTTTTTTTAATTAAGCCATTAGCCAAATACATAGTAAAATTGTACGTATATTTACTTTTTTTCATCATTATATATTATTTTTTGTTCATTGTAATTTTATTCAGTAATTAAAAAAATTTAAACTGTCAGATTAAGAAAACCCTCCACGTAATTGTCAGATAGGTCAGCATGACAAGGACATCAAGCTGAACCGTCTCTATAAAAATCTGACGAGCTCGAGATTTCAAGGTCACGATTTTTTTTTTACATTTAAAAAAATCAGCCATGAGTTTTGGTTACGTCCAAATCGTCAGTCTTTTGAATATGGCATCTTTTAGGGTTCACTTAACATTCCTACTGAATATCTGAAAAGCTTGAATAATATATATTTTTTTTAATTTTCTACCTCTTTGTATGACCACCCCCACCAAGCAAGTCGTCAGATTAATATTTCTCCGTTACCAGAAACACGTAGGGCGTACACGCTATTAATATCTATTTCATTGTGGATATTTTTTTTTTAATTTTCGAAAATTTATCCTCGCTCCCCCCACCAGTGAAAGGGTGAAATCATATAAACTTTTTTTCTTTTTAGCATCTAATATTCGCAATCCAATAGGTCCCCACAACACTCGAGTAACTACTACCATTAAACAGATTCAGTCTTACTAAAAATGTCTTGAAATTTTTTTTCAATTGATAAACGACCGTGGATGCAAAAAAATTACTAATTAAAAAATTACAAAAAAATGTTCATGGAAAGATATAAAATTGCTTATCAGGCAGAGATTGTTGTTTATCTAATGTATCTGCTTGTTTTTTTTTAATAACCAGCAGACCCGGCCAAACGTTGCTGTGGCTAACGAAACACAACGCCATTACCCAACCTTTATAAAATCCACACCACCCGCTTGCCAGCTGCCCGCTGCCTTTTTTTAACATTAACTCCACACAGGTGGCCCTGAGGAAAATAACTTCCCTCAGGGCCTATGTCATCTTTGAAGATGCTGTGTGGAGGGTCTTTTTGAGGAAAGGAAGGAGTGAACACGGGTCTTGAAGAGACCCATGTTGTAGGAGGGAGGAAACACAGAGGCCGGCAAATCGTTCCACAGCCGAGCCGTTGAACTCAAGAACGAGTCATAGAAACGACCCGATCTCATGCATTATCATGATGTTGTCACTAATGTCAACCGTGTACAAATGTCGCGTGTTTGGCATGTTTCCCAACTATGCACCGGTGCCGAGGGGATCAATGACTGTAATACCTGTAGAACAAGGACAGCATTCCCACCTGACGCCTGTGCTCTAAAGATTGCAGTCCGTCTGTTAAGATGGGAGAATCTATCAAACGGACCGCCCGTTTCTGCACAGAGTCAAGGGTTTTTTTTAGGTATTTCGGAGCTCCAGACCAGAGGTGGCTGCCAAATTCAACCGTGGGGCGCACTTGCGATTTGTACAGGGTTAGCAGTTGTGTACTATTAAAGTATCTGCGGGCCCTGTACAGTACGCCCAGTTTCTGAGAGGCTAACTTAACTCTGGTTTCGATGGAGCCCCCGTACCTGAGCTGGTCACTTAGAGTTACACCAAGCCTGAATTGAATATTTGAATTTCTCGACTTTTCTCTACTATAATAAGCATGTATTATACATACAAACCTTCCTCTTGAATCACACTATCTATTGGTGAAAACCGCATGAAAATCGGTTGCATAGTTTAAAAGATCTATGCGCACATACATTTTGAGCGACTTCATTTTATACTATGTAATGATGATGATTTCTGAACTTCTTCTCGACAGCACACCCCAATTGGGGACGCCGTAGAATGGCTGGCGCATTGCGATTGAGAGCAGTTGAGACTCTTGTGCTTATTTACATAAAAATGGCACTTCCCTAAATCATCCAGATATTACTGAATACGGCGATCACCTACCTAGGCGCCTGCTGGTTTGAAGAACCGGCGTCAAAATTGTAATACAGGCGCCGCGCCGCCCGTTTGGCTTAGGACCGGCCCTATACATATTGATGCTGCACAGCCATATCGAGAGCCTTATTTGTAATTTATTTGTAATAACACTACCTGCATATTAATAAAATAATCTGCTTTCTCGATTTCATTACCCATATTATACTGACATTTTAAACTAAGTAACCCGACCCAAACGCAATTAAACAAGATTCAATAAAAAAAATCTAAATGTTCTTCGACGTTTGTAATTAAATATCTTACAATATGTATTTCTGTCTGAATATCAACAGTATCAGGTAACATTTCTTTGCATCACATTATATATATAGCTGCATTGCATAGTTACATATAATGTTTGTTTTGTGTAAGCGTATCAAGATGTTATTTCACTAATATGCAATGATGTATGGCCAAAAAGAATGTGCTGTTTGCAACCTGTTTCTGATCGAATTTTTTACGTATACACGCAATATTATATGCAAAACTTGACTCAAATGTCTGCCAGGTGTATATGTTTAGGCTCGGTATATCAATTAGTCCATATCCTTGCTATGTACGACATTCCCCATCTACCGCTCAAGTTTTGATAAGCTCGAATAGTTCGCAGCTCAAATAATTCGTAGCTCGCCAAATAGTTCCCATCTTAGACGCGAGTAGTCACACGCTAAATCTGACATTAACGTAAATAATATTTGAATATTTCCCACTGAACTAAATAAAAAGTAAATTGCCTAATTTTTACAAGTATGCACTATTATATTCATCAAGCGATGGGGAATGGCGATGTTATCAATTGATAAATAATCAATCAAAAATAGTCTGATAAGGTATAACCAAAAAAAGTTTCATCGTCAGGACAGTCTGTTTTCAGTGTTTATTTTTATTAATGTTGCACTGACTTTAACTAAATAAATAGTATTTAAAAATACTGTACTCGCATATGGCACCATTCAGATTGAAGTGGGGAACTTTGTAAAAACTTAAAACGGTTTAAATCTGCCGTCATTTTAGAAAGATCGCGATCATAATGCAAATATAGATATGAAGATGACAGTAGAGAGCGTAGATATCCCACACATGTCGACAATAGATTGGTTTTTCAAAGAAAAAAGAAACATATTCCTCTATTAAATTTATAAACAATACACCTAATATTTATTGGTGACACCTAGACTTTCGACATACTCGTATATACTTGAGGTGATTTTTCGCAAAAACGGCGCTTTATAAATTATCCAATTATTATTATTATTATACGAATTTTTTGTTATTTTTTATGTGAATACCTAACATGAGTCTCATCTTCTTCCCTCTAGAGCCAGGGAGACTATGGCATCCCCAATTGGGGTATGTTGTGAGGCTTAAGATAGTGGAGAGGAGAAGTAAATGGGGAAGAGGAAGATAGGGAAGTACCTGGCTATTCAGATCTGGTTACCAAACTTGGCTAAAGCCATTTCAAGCAACGTTTCAATTCCGGGTGGTGGTCTTACACCAGGGCGATACTGAGAGTATCTTCCACTCTGTAACGTACAGCAAGTATAACGTATATTATTTTAAATGAATTAATTGTGAAATAACACAATTTAAAAGATATATATGTTTTTTAAATATATATCATTTTTTTATTAATGTTTAAATAATCAAATAAACTTTATTTGCCCACGCCGGGATTCGATCCCGCAACCTTCGGATTGCAAGTGAAGAGCTTACCCCTCGACTACGCCGGCAGTCAAGTACTATGTTCCAAGCTGGGCTAAGCTCGACATTCCAACCAAGCCGAGCTTATAATCAACTCATATACCGGGCCATAGTGTGATTATTATTGATGATGGTTTTGCACGTGATATCTAAACCGGAATCGTCAATGCAAACATAATATGCAATTCGTAAATCATATTGACATATTCAATTATTTGCTTTTTTAATTTTACGCTATTTAAATTTTCAAAATATTTGTATTTATGCAACATATTTTCTGGTAAGTAATGCAAAGAAGAAAGGCTGGGACAAATTAATAATACACTAGTAGTTAAATACCCGCTCCGCTGGTTTTTGCTGCTAGGCCGGCGGACGACTTACATATGGTTCAGCTTCGCCCAGTTTGCGTGTTAGTGACCGTTTCATAAATCCGAAAAGCACTGGTTCCAAAAATAGCCGGTTCCACTGAAATCCAGTGACAGCTAGTCACCGGAACAAAGTAACCGCGACAGGCAATGACGTCATCCTATTAATATTATAAAGGCGAAAGTTTGTATGGATGTATGGATGTCTGGATGTATGGATGTATGTATGTTTGTTACTCTTTCACGCAAAAACTACTGAATGAATTTTTAAAAATTCACTAATAGAAAGCTACATTATATGCGAGTACTAAAGGCTATATATATTGGTAAGCTCTGGCGTTATGAAATTATTTATTACACGTTTATTGTCCAGACGAAAAGCAAAACGTTGCTAAGTAATTGTTTGACGTGCGCAGTCATTTTGTTAATTGTTTAGAGGTTACTATGAAGATCCCTTTGATAGCTAAAATTTACTGTGCGTGTTAGATTGTTACGTTTTAATTGGTGGCACGCGAGCTGTTTGAAAAATTAATGTAACGGGTATGGAGGGGCGGTTGGTGAGGGGGGGTGATGGGTAGGGGGTGAGGGATGAGGGGCTTGAAGGTGGGGTGAGAGGGGGTGGCGAGGGGGGTGGAGAGGAGGGGGGAAGGGTGGGAGTGGAAGGGGGGAGGAGGGGAGAGGGGGGGGGGGGCGAGCTAGTATATAATATATCCCGAGAGATTCACGAAATTACAAATCCAATAGTACTTACGCCTGTCAGGTGATGCTCCTCACGTTAGCTTAACGTAAGTGGCGCCATATTTTGGCATCGCATTAATTCGGTTCTCTTACAAAATAGATGTGTATACAAACTTCATGTTCGAAAACAGTTTTGCGTAAGGCGCGGCGTCAGTGTTGTATTCTTAGTCGGATTCTTAAATTTCAAGCGTACAGCCGCTAAGCTATTAATACTGTTTTATGATAATGTTTTCGTGAGACATAATGTTTTTTTACGGGAGAGCATCTTGTGTGAGGTACTCAACACACTTAAGTTGAAGTCACATGGTTGGTTCACTCGGATGAAGGTTTACTCGATGAAATGTTCCATTCTCGTTTCACCGCGTGTTCAGACGGTTCCTTCGAAGGAAGAGTTCACTCGACATTCTCGCTACGAAATCGTCGAGCGTAGTCGCGGCGCGCATTGGAATTCGTCCGGCGCTGACGGCTAAGTTCGGGAATATTTACGATTTCAATTGACATTTCCGATAACTTCGAACTAAATTACGAGAAATTGGCGATTCTTGTAAACAGTAAATAAATTTCAGCGCCATAAAATGAACATATTGGTTAAATAATAACATGAAAACTGATATCTACCAGTATTTTTGCAACATGAAAATTTTTTATTCCAAAATAGGCCTCGGCTTGCAATAAAATTCATATAAATGGAATATTTATTAACGTATCCAAAAACTAAAAACCGTTTTGAAAGGTGATGAAATATGCTTCCAAAATTTATTATTAGAAATAACCACGTAATTTTTTTAAATAGAATAATTTTTAATGTAAACTTTTAAAAGTAAAAAAAATGGCTCTCCTTGCTTTTATTCTAACTAAAATTACTGGCAATAAAAAATATATAAAAACACACACTTATTTTGTTAGACAAATAAATTATAAACGTTACCTCACTTTTTTGTCGTTTCATATAAAAATAATTCATAAAAAATTCACAATGTTTCATAATTTTTTTTTTCAAATTCGATCAGAAACTTTGGTTCCATAAAAGTGTACATTCGTATTATTTTGTGTTTAATTGTTATATTGAATATATGTAGCATTATTTTCTCTTTCCAATACCGTTTAGATCATATTTTTCACTAGGATAGTTAGGGAGAAACAACGATTTCTATAAGACGTGTAGGAGTTATTTCGAAAAGCGAACTAAACGTCCATTTTGACGTTTAACCCGCTCCGGCTACTCGTCCTCACGCCAGAACATTCTCGGCCGACTAATTCGCGAGTGAAAAACTGTTCACTTGAGTGTTCACACACATCATTCGCGTCACGTGATGTTAAATTCCGGTTGCGAGTGAACAGTGCTGAAGGAAGCATTCCAACATTGTTAGAATACTTCATTCGGCACTGTCTCTCTTCACTTTCGTGTTCACATGGTTCATTTCGAGGGAAAGAGGCGGAATGAAATCACGAAATGAAAGATAAATGAACCATGTGAATGGGCTATTAGTTCGCTTCTTTGATGTGCCTTTAAGCCGCCGCTACCCGAATTTCTACCGATTTCTTACATATCTCCCACATTTGAAGTTTTTAAGCTCTTAAAAAAATATGTTATTTTTTTAAGATATTAATTTTTAAGAAAATTATTATAAACACGTTTGTTTCAGTTATTTTACAGTTGTGAACAAATTCACAATGTTTCTTTAAATGATACTGAAGACGTCTTCCACGACATTTCTGCTCAATTTTAAAGGAGTCACAATTTAGTTATCGCAATTTTAAAGTCAGTAAAAATTTTCACAATTTTGTCATCGATTTTATCGCTTTAAATATTAGCGCACTTCTCTAACATTCGTAATTACATATCTCTCCATCTCCTTTTTGAGCGAGGATGCGGCGCCTACGAGTCAGCGCTTCTGGAAATCTAAAAATTCTCTAATCCAGAATCTTGTCAGATAATGGCAGAGCGCCCCCACATCGAAGATGGGGCGTTTCCTCAAACAACACTAATACAAGTTTTAAATATACACATATGCTATTTTCTGATTTGTACGACTAATTTATGTCATCGCGTTATTTCATAATATAACTACTTAATATTGGATTTTCTGTTTTTTTGTCGATACATTGGATCATTGTTTTGTATATGGCTGACAGAACATTGCACTCACCAGTCCGTTCCGCTGCATTAAAGAATATTTAAATAAAAATTAGTTAATATGTGTATTTAACTTAACCATTCACACGGTCTGGCCGGGTCATGGAGTTATGAAAATTCTATGCTTATAACTCAGTATTTCTATTTTCTACGTATACACTATTATAATACACTAATTTGTTCCCGGCATGCGTTGCATTGCCATATTCAAAGAAATAAATTGGATCTCCCTGATGTCCTTTCCGGTGCGACCCGTTCCCCTCCCGCGTCCCCTTCCCCTCCCGCGTTCCTCTTCCACCTTCCCCGCCTTCCCTTTTCCCTCCCCCGTTCCATCGTCTCCCGCATTCAATATGTACTCATTCCTAGTACATTCAGTTTTCGCGTGCCACCTATTACAATTTGTTTATTCAAATTTTCATTTTTCATATATTGCAAGTATTAATTAGAAGATAAACAATTAGAAGAAATTTCTAAGATTTCTTTACCAGAGGAAGTACGGCTACTACCCGTGGCTCTACCCCTAATCTACCCACTTTCTCTTGGGCATGCTTGGTATGTACCATCTACGGCTTTCTTCAGACTGATTCGTGGATTATCTCCATCACAGACAGCATAGACTGTTTTATCTCCCGGCATGCAGAACTAACCTGCCAATAGTTATGCCAGTCAGGAGAGCAGTCTTGTTGTTAAATAGAATCACTTCGAATATCGATAAGTTTAACATCAATGAAGCACAATTCATACGACAAGCTTTGTTGCTGTTTGTACGGTTATGCTTCATTGATGTATAAATTGCTTAAATCTGTTTGAATTTTAACACTTTATTTTTTTAAAACGCTTTAAAATTTTAATTTTGTAATGTTTTAATAATAAATGAATTGAATTGAATTGAATTGAACAATCAATCAAATTTAGTACCTAGCATAGGTATTTACCTAATTAAAATATCTATAATTCTTAATTCGATTCACAGTATTAGGCGAGGACTTCAATTAAAATCGTTAATTTAAGGGCCCTCAACCCGGATTTGTACCGATTTATTACATATTTTCCTTAAACACGGTAAGTTTTAAAGCTCTTAAAAAAATATATGTTATTCTTGAAGATAATATCTAGACTTTGCCCGCGCCGAAACGCAAATTATATAAAATTCCAACGATAGAAAAAAATCGCAAAGTATGCTCCAAAAATTATTATTAATGTTATTAATTAAAGTTATATGTATGAAACAAAATCGCAGTGTTTCTTTAAATGCGGTTTAAGATAATGCCCGCGAGATTTTTGCTCTATTTTAAACGAGTCGTGTTTTATTAAACATTTTCGCAATTTTCGCATCGATTTTGTCGTCTCTAACATTCGTAATTTCGTATCTCTCCATCTTCTTCTTTTCGGGTCCGGTTGCAGAGCCTTAAAGACTTTCGAAAATTTTATTTTCACGTAACAATAATTTTTTTGCAAAATGTAATTCTCAAATTTTGACTTTTTTAACAGTTTTGTAAGAGTTTTTTTAATGATTTAAAAACTTTTCAGATGTATTGTCATGTGGTTGTAATAATCCAGAAATCTTCGCGGGTGTTTAAAGTAAGTTTTTTAAAGTATCAAACATTTCCTGTGCTTAATATAGCAACACACAGACATCTCATATACTCACATACTCATATACTTATAAACTCATATATATACACCCAAGCAAGCACATTTTGATTTTATGTATCTATTTTATAAACCGCCGTACTCTATGTATAACATATATGTGTAGTTGCACTTGTTTATTTATTATTGCAATAAAGATTTCGTAACGGAATAATTAAATAAAGTGTACAATTTTAGCGGTAAATACAAGTATTCTTTATTTTGGGTACAATCAATTTGTATGTATAACATGTTTCAACAATCGCTAGACAGTAAAATAAACCTGAACAATAACTTTATGGATTCACTAATAAAGGAAATTTAATTGTTACGTTAACCGCTCGTTTTACCTTTTACAAAAGGGTTTCAACGAGTATTTTCCCTCTGGGTTAGCTGAGAGTATTCCAGTGCTGCCACAGATTTACCTGAGGACGCGCGGTAAGAACCGGGACGCAATTTAACTTTCTAGAGTTAACACATAACCTTACATCGGTCATCTCAGTTGTGACATTCGTTCCAGGGATCAAATCCCTAGAAGGGATGAAAATTAAACAATAGTAAGAGACGAAGCGATGCGGGAATTGGAAAGTATTCGAGATCTAGGAAATATCCACAACAATTAGATTGAAATCAAAGATATTAGTTAAAATATTATTATTTAAAAATGTAATAATAAAAAATATTTACTAAAACTTATCCTAACCTAACCTAACAAAAAAATAGGACAAAAATAATACAGATAACAATAATTTATTGTCTTTACAGGATGTCTGTATTATTTTTGTTAGGTTAGGTTAGGTTAGGTTTTAGTAGATATTTTATTGGGGGATGTTTTGTCCGTAGGATATTTTGTCGGGGATATTTTATCGCGGGGTGAAAACTCGCGAAACCAAAGATTTTGAAATATAAGGAGATGTGCTATGTTTTCCGCCCGTCCGTTGGCGGACTACGATCTAATTGGTCCTAGTTTAAATACGGATTTTAGTTGATTTTTTTAAGGTGTGCAGTATTTTTGGTTAACAATAACGGCGACACTAGGAAGCACAGTCCCACCCAGTAAAAACTGCCGATAGCACATCTCTTATATTTAAATATCTTTTCGCGGAACCAATTAATAATGTACCAATCAAAGCTTTTCACTCTGGCACTTATTACAAGAACGCAAATCACTAACACCAACAAACTAATACACCACTCATTAACAACGCCAATAAAAAATCTCCAAGCACATGCGATCTATTACCTACATAAACTTCCAGTTAACGTAATCGGGGGACAAGACTTTAGCGGCGTTTCGCTTTTATTTTATGCGTAATCCACCGCCAACTTATCAGTACCACGCTACTCGCCGCCTTGCGAACACCGTCCGAGTGAGATAGTGTTATTACAGACAGTAGTGGTTGCATCAAGTTAGTTCGAGTTGACACGGTTCCGATTTTGTTGTTTTGTAAGCCGCAGTTCTTTCTTTTTTATATATATTTCAGTGTCAGCGATATCGTATTATTCTTTGTTGTTTTCTTTATGTTAACAGGAACTTTTGTGTGCTTTTTAAATTGTTTATTTATGTATGTTTTTGATAAGTAAATAGATGAACGAACAACATAGGTTTAAAAAGTTATATTGATTTTAAACATGAAAACTGCACATTTATTAGGCAAAGATTTTGGAAATTATTCTCTGTTCCAACTTAATTACAACAAGAAACAACTTATTACTTTTGAGTAGATGGTAAAAAATGTATTAAAAATCCTTTTTTAATCAATCAAAGTTCAAAATTTTCTGTATAAAACGATGCCTTTTTAGCCGATTTAATTTTTTTTGGACTGACATTTACATGAGTTTCGTTTCAATCCAAATATGCATGAATTACTTTGTTAACCCAAACTACGAATCTATTTTACCTATGCATACACCTAGTGATTTCTTGTAGAAATTGTTTAAATGAGGTGTTATTCCCATAATCTGTGCCTAAAAGTGTGCGATGAGTTTTTTAAATATTTTTTTTACAATTGTTTACCTTTTTTAACGTTAACTCCACATAGGACGTCCAGACGAAAATTATTTCCCCCAGGGACTTAAAAGTTAAGTTGACTTAAAAGTTAAACTTTGGCGATGCGTTTGGAGGGACAATTTTTTCCCTAGTATTATCAATTACCAGAGTTTATTTCGTGAAACAGTTTAAAACATATTATATTTAACGAGGAGGGGATAATATTTATTTATAAGTACATGTTACATGATTAATTCATTTACTTGAGAAGATACATTAGGTCACCATACTAGGCAGCTGCCTGTATCATGGTGACCAACGGAGGATAGTTATTTTGAAATGAAGTCTAGTAAGTGTAAACATATTTAAGTAAAATTATAAAAAAAATTGAAAATTGGTAGAAATGTTTCCAATAACTCACAAATTGCCAAAGTTGCCTGGAAAATAAACACAAATAAGTAAGATAGTTTAATTAATAATAATAGTTAAGATAAGATAATAGGTAGGTATTATATATTTAACATCACTTATTTTGCCCAATAATAATAGTTAATTATTATTGGGCAAAATTAGTGATCTTCCTCGAAATACAAAAAGTGGTCTGTCACTGAAGCGACAGCGCAATTTAAAACTTTGTTCTCCGATTGCTGGAAATTTTTTGGTCACCATTTTGAATATTTTCCGCCAACATTAAAAAAATCGTACCTCCGAATTTTAATACAGAGACATACAAACTTATTATAGTTATATATAGCCAATAAATTCACCTATCTTTTGTAGATTATCACATATTTATAGGATTTATAGAAAAAATATATTAAAATCTTAAACTTCTACTAAATTACTTGCAAATAAGTGAAAATTTGCCAAAATTGGCAGCAAAGCAATCCGGGGTATTTTAAATAGTGCCATATTGTGGTAAAAAGCGCTCCAGTGGTTAGAGAGTATTTGTGTATACTGAAACTGATAAACAACTTTGACATGCTTAACTTTGCAGTCATTGATTGGCGTTGCTAGTTGCTAGGATAGCTTGTGTTTATATTTAAGATGAATATATACGTTAAATCCTATTTAGATACTATTTTGATTAATCTTTACGACGAATCGGCTTACAGTATGAACATAAAAAAATATGCTACGGATAAATCGAAGCTTTTACTAGCTTTTCTTTGTATTGGAATTACAATAAAATTATTATTCACGTAACAAAAAATATAAGCGTAAACCACAAAAAAAAAAGTTTTTTCATGACTTAACTATGAAGTAATACAAGAAACAATTTAAAAAAATACTCCTTTATGACTAAGACTATTTTTGAGGTTTTCCATGTTCTAACTTTTTTACGTTCTTAAAAAATTATTCACAAAATAAATAAAAACCACTTTTTCGCTTACTAGCCTCGTGCAAAAAGACGCTCGATTTTAAAATTTTGCAGGCATAGGATTCGAAATATTTCTAGCGTTTATATTCCTCTTAAAATAATGATTGATTTATAAAACAGTTTGTCAATTGCTTATTAAGCCCGCAAATATAACCGAGTCAATCATACCTAAAAATCTAGACTAAATATTTTTTTGACTTGTGTCAAATTTGCATTTAAACGGAGAAACTTAATTAACAAAAATTATACACTTTGTAAACTACACGCAAATCAATTTAATTTATATCAACACGCCACCAGGGTTTGATATATTATTTTACCGTACCCCATGAAGCCCCTTCATGTATTATTTTGGCCAGCGTGGTCGAGGGGTAAGGCTCTTGACTCGGAATCCGAAGGTCGTAGGATCGAATCCCGGCGTGGGTAAATAATATTTTTTTTGAATAATTAGTGTTATTTCACAATTAATTTATTTTAAATAATATATAGTATATTTGCGTTACATTCTAGAGTGGAAGACACTCTCAGTATCGCTCTGCTGTAAGATCACCATTCAGAATTGAAATGTTGCTTGAAAAGGCTTTAGCCGTGTTTGGTGACCAGATTTGAATAACCACGTACTTCCTTACCTTCCTCTTCTCCATCTCCTTCCCCTCCTCACTACTTTCAGCCTCACAACATACCCTCATTGGGGATGCCATAGTCTCACTGGCTCCAGACGAGAGCAGCTGGGACTCTTGTGAGGTATTGGCATTAAAAAGTTTATTGTAATGGAAACAAGTTTAGTAAATAAATAAATACATGATAATATTTTAAAAATAACTTATATCATTGATGTAGCTATTCCAAATTCCTGTAATATTAAAAAAATCTGTTTCTGAAAAAATAAGAAAATATACAGATTTGGGAAGATTGAGATTAAAAGAATTTGGCATTCTCAGACCATTAAATTTTTACCATTTATTAATTCGGCTACTGGCATTATACCTAGCTCTCTCAATCAAAATTTAAGCTTATTAGATATGTCAAAGAATTCATAAATAAAAATGCAAAAATCAGTCACTTTAAATACATGTAATTTTTTAAATAATTGTATTGAGGGATCAGTAGGATTTATCGGTCCAGAGCTAGGAGTTCCACCAAGCCGAACCCTCTGATATGAAAATATCTGAAGTCAATGAATTATTTTCTCATTTGGTCGCTGGTAGGTTGACATGTTGTTCTTGTATTATTTTGTATTTATTATACATATATACTACACTTACATAGCGTGGATTGACCAGATGATCATTTGTGGAAAAGTATGTATAGGGTTTAGTTTTTTCTGTGGGGAAGATTTAAAAATATGAACATAAACGTAAAATATAAAAATATGAAATGGTTCTTCACGCAGCCATATTTCTAAAAAAAAAATCGAATTAATCGATGTTTCCTGCAATAGAAATCTAAAATTTCACGGTCGTCATTATAAAGCTAATTACAACGGTTATCGAGTTGAAATCGGCGTTTAGGAATAATCGAATAGATATTATTAATGGATTTCATGGGCCACTTGAAATGTGAATTCAATAATGTCCAAGTGCTTAGTACCATTCTCTATCAATTACCATCCGAATCTATTTTACGCTCTAAAATAACCCGTAGAAGTTAGCGAGAAGTCGGGGACGTCTGAGAAAGACATGGCGCAATCAATTTGAAAGGCGGGTATGGGTACCGCCGCCCCGGGAACCATTTATTGGATAACCAACATCTCTGCCATAGGTCACCCCAAGTGGTTCGCTACCTTTGGTGACTTAGCAGGGGTGCCCGGGTTCATGGGGTCAGGTTTAGATATCGTGGCAAGCCAGGTCGGGAGAGTCTGGTTGAGGGAGATCTTTTGACCTCTCCAGCAGGACTCTCTCGGAACATTGCCTTGCATCGCAGTGGAAAGGATGGATTCATTCGTTCGTCACTCCTGGACACCCTGACCCCCAAATTCCCACCCACCCCCCATACCTTTTCCCTTCCCAGAATTTCCTCTCCTTCCTTTTCCTAATAAAACCTCCACACATCATCCCCAAAGATGAAATAGGCCCTGAGTGGAATTATTTTACTTGGGGCCTCCTGTGTGGAGCTAACGTAAAAAAAGTGTACCAAATACTTGAATATTAATGTGAATGAGGCAAGGAATGTGTGCGGAGAACGAGTTGTTCGGCGGTTTTTCCTCCCTGCCTACCCCTTCAGCGAAACGGTGTGATGGTTGGTTAGTTAGTTATGTACAATTATTTATAGCTGAAGCTCTAGTCTGTGTCTAGACTTAGTTGTAGTCCGTGTCTAGACTTGTTTAGGTATATTGTAATTATTTGAATTGCATTTATAATGGTGGTATAACAAATTGCTTAGGGCCGGTTTTATAACAGTTCGTTCGTTATGCTCGATGCCATTTTTAACAAATATTCGTTTGGCGGTAGACGTAACGGACGGACAGACGGCGTAGACGGAAGCGTAACGAACGGATGGTTATAAAACCGGCCCTTAATATAGCAGAAAATCTGTTGGTATGCCATGCTCTGGCGTAATGAATTTTGCACTCTGGCGGCAGTTTCTAGGTCAATGCAGTCTATCAGCTCGAAGTGTGTCTATGTAATTGTAAATTATCATGAGCATTTTTACTCTCAAAAATGATAAAAAAAACGTATTTTTAATGAGAAAAAAAAGTTACAGGTGTACCATTAAAGAGCGTACAATTGAATGTATTTATGCGCAATGATTGTGGTTCTCACTACACAAATAATAATCTTAAATAAAATTATTCCTTTTGTAGTTTTGCCTAAAATATTCGATATTTTTTTAAGTTTTCATCTCCGAGGACTTTGATTCTTGTGGTTTTAAATATGTATGCACATGTTGTAATATGACTACAGAAAAAAAAATAAAGCCCGGTAGTAAGCGTTCCAAAACAAGCAGAACGGCAGACATGTAAATACGAATGTTAGGTTAGAGGGAGCGCGCTATTGTTAAAAAATGATTATAATCAAGCGAAAATTGTGACAAAATTTTAAAACATGGCTAGTTAAAATAGAGTAAAAATCTCTTCACACATGTCTAAAGTAACATTTAAAGATACACTGTGATTTTTTAATTAAAATAATAAAATTTATTTTTAATAATTCTAGGAGCATAACTTTTAGATTTTTTTTCTATTGAGGGAATTTCATACGATTACCGTTAAAAAAAATTAAGATTTTTTTTAATAACTTGAAAATTTAAATATTTTAGGGAATTGTGTTATAAATCCGTGAAAATCCGTGAAAAATCTAAATGCGAGCTTAAGATCGGTCGCTAATTGCATTTAAATTCTTTTAAAGGGCCTCACTCTGGGGAGCGATTCTGTATCTTTCGTGAATACGGGAAAAATCCCATACGGAATCGGCTGTCAAATTAGTGTGATTTTCGATAACTTTCAATTACTTTTTCAAGGGGTGTCGTGGGCCGATGATAACTGCCGCCAATTTTAACTAGTTTAAATCACCGGCTTAAAACACAGATTATGGAAATTGCACTTTATTTCAACAATTACTACAAAAAGCAACTATTTACGTCCATAAAATGGGTTCTTATTTTGGAAAAAGTAAGTCATTCACGCGTATTTAGACTGAAACGAAACTTTTAATACGACAAATCCATGGTTTACAACTAAACGTTCATTAAATGAATAAATAATCACGTATACTTACAGTATTTCGTGTTTTAAACTAGTTAAAATTGGGGGCAGCGGTCATCGGCCCACGACACCAATTGAAAAAGTCATAGAAAATCCCACAAATTTGACAGCCGATACCGTATGGCATATAGAATTGCTCCTCTGAATGTTTTTTCCAAGCAAGGTCTTGATACAAAGAATGTAAAATTCCGTGGTGGAATTCTAAAATATTTCAGAGTCACCGATAAAACATTTGTGTTGTGTTTGTTGCTCTATGTAGTTTTTTCTTGCTCATTGCCCAATACACTGAAATAATCGATATGATTTACTATGTTTGGTCACTTTGTTGGTAAATCGATTATCATACTCTTGTGGTTTAAAGTTAGATCTGTGGTTGTTTATTTATTTATTTATTTATTGATTTATTGTGAAAAACAGTATAATCCATTTACATTTCACAAATAACAGTTTATAAATTACAGTTTATAATAAGTAAGTATATACATTTATTTGCATGGGTAAGTACATCAATACTATCTGATTAGCCAGATTTGGTAAATAGTATGCTGATTGCTGTCTTAAATTCTCCTTGGTTCAAATTGAAAATGTCAATCACAGAAGAAATGTGATTTAACAAAGTAGTTATTCTCCCCAAAGGCATGATCATTGGTAGGTTGGTCCTGCCCCTTGGAAAAATAAATAATCTGTGCTGTCTAGCTCTGATGAAATTATCAGGGACATAAAAAGAAATTCGTTCCAGAATATCTGGATTGCAAGTGTGCCCATTTAGCAGCTTGTGCGCCACTAACACCATTGCAATATTTCTCCTGACGTCTAGACGTTCTATCCCCAGCATTCCAGCGAGAAAATCAGAGGGATACAATAAAGGGTAATATCCGAACTCTCGCATGTAGAGGTATCGCATAAACTTTTTTTGCACCTTTTCTACATCATTTGAGTAAAGGGTATCTTCGGGTCCCCATATTATCGATCCACTCTCAAGAATGCTGCGAACCAGAGTAAAATAAAGCATTTTTATGACTGCCGTATTCGTAAAAGATTTCGAATTACATATAACAAAACCCAGCATTCGCATTGCAGAGTTGCACACCGAATCGATATGAGTTCGAAAAGTCAGACGTGTGTCAAAAATGATTCCTAAATCCTTCGTTATCGAGATATGTTTTATAGAGGTACCAGACATTTTATGGTTAAAATATAAAGTACGCTTTGCCCTTGTAATGCACATAATTGTACACTTACTACTGTTAAAAAGAAGTTTATTTTGATGACTCCACTCTACTATACCGTCGATATCGTTTTGTAGACGAATGGAGTCTTCATTTGTCGTTATACAGGTGTATAGTTTAATGTCATCCGCAAATAACAAAAATTTTACAAATCTTATAAACAACCCTATGTCATTAATAAACAATAAAAATAAAAGTGGTCCTAAATTAGACCCTTGAGGGACCCCAGAAGTTGTGGCGTAGAGTTTCGATGTGAACTGCCCGTAAACAACGTATTGTTTTCTGTTAGACAAATAATTATGAAAGAACAAAAGCAGCATGTATGAGAAGCCGAAGCTTTCAAGTTTATTCAGTAATATGAGGTGATCTACTTTGTCAAAAGCTTTCGCAAAATCATTATATGAGACATCTACTTGTTCGTTGTTGTCCAATATATTTGAGACGTAATCCGTAAATACCATTAAGTTGGTCGTCGTAGACCTGCCCTCTCTAAACCCATGCTGCTGGTTTATGAGAAATGGTTCTACTTTATAGTATATACGTTTTTGTATTACGAGTTCAAATAATTTGGCCGGTGCCGAAAGAATTGCCACAGGTCTGTAGTTAGATACACATGATTTATCGCCGTTTTTGTGTAAGGGCGTGACCTTTGAGATTTTCCAACGGTCGGGGAATTTACCGGAGTTAAGTGAAATATTAAAGATATGTAAAAGCGGTACCATTAACGGATCGGCATATCCCTTCAGGACAATTGTGTTAATAAAATCCGGTCCAACAGATTTTTTTGGTTTCAGTTTTTTAATTGCAGCTAGGTAATCATTTTTATTTACACTTAAAATGTCAACATTTTGAGCTAGCGAAGAGTAACCGCCTGGGGTGTATGAGTCAAATTCTGCACTATGTTCGCTATAGACTGACTTAAAGTAATTCGCAAATGCTTCCGGAATATCGGGCCCAGTATGAGTACTTCCGTTCCATGACACTGAGTTTAGAAACCCACCGTCTTTCCTCTTTTCGGATACAAATTTCCAGAAGGATTTCGGATCATTCTTGACGTTTTTTTCGATATTATTTATGTAATCCTTATACGCAATATTTATACTACGTTTGATTTTAGATCGTAGAATACAAAACTTTTCCCGATATCTCATCAATCCGGTGCGCCTCCAGTTTCTGTGAAGTTTGCATTTCCTTTTCAGATCACTAAGAATCTCACCATTAAACCATTTAGGGTATCTTCTTTTAAAACAAGGTACACGCTTTCTCTCAAAACACATGTCAAAAAGGTCATAAATTACTTTATAAAAATATTCTACTGCTAAATCTGCATCTTTAAGTTTTAATAAGGGTTTCCAGTCGTGAGAATTCAAGTAAACATAAAAATATTCGAAATTACCACGTTCTAGGTTCCATCCTCGCTTAACACAATTTCCATTGTCATCATTTAATAAATTCCGACAATAGGCTTTGCTTACATTGAGCGCGAATTCTATACATAAAGATGGGTGGTATGAATCTTCATTAACAAGTGAGTATACGGATTTGAACACTTTTAAGTCAAAATTACTGATAATAACGTCCAGTGTCCTGTTCGTTATATTAGTGATTAAGTTTTTCTGTTCCAATTGAAATAGTTCCATAAAATATAACAAATCTGTTTGAGTTGCTTTGTGACTCACACAGGAGTGTAAGTTAAAATCGCCAACAATAATAATTTTTTTATCTATTAAAAAGTTAAAATTAGCTATGGTTTTATCGAAAAACTCAGAGTAAGTAGTTCTCTGAGAAGCCGGTGGAATGTACACTATACATATATAAATACTAATTTCATTTATTTTAGCCTTAATCCATAAGTTTTCACCATCATTTTCTAGAAACATGAGTCTCTGGCATTGATTGACGCGGTCACGCCTCGCGGCTAGTAGCACTCCTCCTCCTCTTGATTGGCCTGAAGTTCTGTCCTTTCTAAAGACGTTATATCGTTGATCGAACAGTTGACAATTATGAATACTGTCATTGAGCCAGGTCTCTGACAATAATATAAAGTCGTTGTCTTGTATAATAACACTATGTAAGAAGTCGTCGGTCTTGGATCTCAATCCCCGCACATTTTGATAATACATTGTGCAGGGGAATGAATTTGCTTTAACTCTGCTCTCTAGTCATTTAGTGGCCGCAGAATCGTTTTGTTTGCCTCGGTTTTGGTTAAGATCAACCGGATTTTGTCTCGGTTTTAAGTAACGGTAGTTTCTTACCGGTACTCCTCGGGGCCACAAATCTTCCTGCAAAAGTTTATCGTATAACACATCTGTTACTCCTATACGGAACGCTGCGTATTCCTGAGAATTAGCGATGAATTTCTCTATCTCACAGTTTGTTATATTATTTTTCTCTAGATGCGCTCGGATATCATCTATTGTGGTGTCCTTTGAAATCCTAGATACTATGATATTCCTTATCCTTGGACATACCTTGATACTAGAGGATTTATCTCCGTTACCGACTATCAGATTTCTGCATGTCCGTTGTTTGCGCTTGACGTTCATCCATTCTTCCTTATTTGGCGCGGATTTCGCTTCAGATTCGGAAGTTAGAATGCGTGAATCCGTCGTCAGTATTTTGGGGATCGCGCCGCTGGTAGTGGGGACTTCGATATGATTTGCGTTATTTTTGGCCTTGGTGGCCGCCCTAGTAAGACAAAAAAGGTTTATGATATAACCGCAATAATATGTTGGCTAGTCAAAGTAAAGACACCGTCATAAATGTTATCAACTGGAGCGTTTTGGGTCATATTTTGCTCAATTTGCAAACATCATCCAACGTTCGCTGGCCAAAATGTGGCAAGTTTAAGGAGATATTTTAAAACATTTGTTGGAATTATTTCAAAAGTTCCATACTACGAATAATCACAAAGATAACTTAATAATTTTTCGAAGAAAACTTCTTCGGAAAGGTTTTCACTTTGTGATGACATTATTTATTTTAAGAAAAGACAAACAACTTTGTTTACATCACTTTTATTTGTACATAATCCACATGTTTCGTGAACGATGTTCACATCATCAGGATCAAATGTATACTAAACTTAAAAATTAAACATAGATCACATATGGGACAAAGGGGAAGGGGTAAGATTGAGGTGACAATTGGGATTTCAAAGTCATTAGCAGGGAAAGACCGGTTAAGTGGGAAAAGGTTCAAAAGAGGGTTTATAAAAATTTGTTGCTTATTAATTATGTCTGCTTTATTATTTACATTTTTCCTAATTTCTAAAATCTCTAAATTATTTATCTGTGATGCCTTATAAACCGTATGTAATATTTTAAGTCCATGGTTTTTGTCAAAATTATGATAATTTTTTATTAAATGATCTGCGAACTCAGATTCGCTATTGCCATTTAATGCCCTGAGATGTTCTTTAACCCGCACTTCAAAGTTTCTATTTGTTCTACCTATATAAAAGTAATTACAGTCTTTACAATTTAGTTTATAAACGCCCGATTTTTTTTTTGTTTTAATGTCGCTATCTTTGTTGTTAAGGATGAACTTTTTTAATTTATTATTTTTATAAAATGCTGGTTGTATAGTACCGGGAATATTTTTACTAATTATTTTTTACATATTATTATTAAAAAATAGAATTCTACGCCATGGATTATTTATTTGTTTAGAAAAAGGGTAAATATATAGTTTTAAGAATTTCTGTTTATTTATTTTTATTTATTAGTTGATCTATTAATTTAGCAGAATAACCATTATTAACTGCTATTTGTTTAATAATATTTAATTCCAAAGTGTAATACGGAACAGACAAAGGAATCGTAATTAATCTATTAATCATACAGTGAAAGGCCGCGAGTTTTTTAGAATAAGAATGATTTCATGAATTTATCTATGACAATATCGGTGTAAGTATCTTTACGGAAAATATTAAAATCTATTTTTATTACCTAGCTAATAAAATAGATTTATAATTATTTACAGTTATAGATTTATAATTATTGACATGTTGAGTGTTTTGTTTTGGGAATTAAAACGCGTATTAAAGGAAATCATGTATTATTTTGAACACTAACTGACATACTCGTAAGATAGAATATGCAATAATATGTTTGTTTTAATTTTCTCAGCCCACGAAGGTATTGCTAATACGTTTTTAATGTGTTGTAAGTTACGAAACTGTAGCTATCGGCAATTTGAACAAACAAATTATGTACTAATTAGTACAGAAAACAATGAATATTATTAACTGTAGGTAATATAATTCTTAGGCATATATTGTGTAAAATAAGTTCATGTTTCAAAGGAAGTCGACCATTAACTTCAAAGTAATTAGACATTTTCTTTTCGAATTTTCCAGCAAATAAAGCTTCCAAATAGTAATGTACCAAATTCCCCTTTAAAACATGTCCACAAAAGAAGAAACGCTACGTAAGACTCCAAGTTGAGCCAATATTTATTTTATTTTATAATCATTTCACTTATTTTACATTAGCTCCATGCAGGAGGCACTGAGGAAAAACAATCCCTCGTCTGTGGGGATGCTGTGTGGAGAGTATTTTTGGGGAAGTGAAGAACAGGAAGTTCCGATTAGGAGAGTCTATGGAGGGTGGGCAGGAATCTGGGGTTCATTGTGTCCAGGAGAGATAGACGTATGTATCTAACCCTCCCATTGCGTTGCAAGGCGACGGGTCTAGAGAGTCCGGCTAGAGAGGTCAAACGGTTTCCCTAAATCCGATCTCGATCCGGACCTCCACACAGTAGGTGGGAAAAGGAATCCGCCGCCAAGACCTAGACAAACCTCACCCCTTAAACCCGGCCACCCCTGATAAGTCACTAAAGGTATCGAACCACTTGGGGCGATCTATAGCCGGGTGCTAATCGATTAAATGATTCCTTGGGCGGCGGTAGCCATTTCCGCCCCTCAAATTATGCTTTTCTTTTGAATGCACAGCCCAAACAATAAATTTCCGAAACTTGTGATATTCTCTCATTTAATAAACAAAAATCAAAATTTCCTCGGAAATCGTAAGGTTTGTAAGTGGGTACTTAAATATCTATCTGCTTATTTGTAAACCATACAAGTGGTGTAACATTTAAAAAAAATGAAACGAGGAAATACATAGAAAATATAAATCCATAAATAAAAACCCGCTCCGCAGGATTTTGCTGCTATATAATATATAGACGCGTGGTATTATTATTCACAACTGCCAGTGACAATAATAATCATATTATCATCAATCTTTTCATACCCTAAAAGATTCACAAAATTACAAATCCAATAGCACTTACGCCTCCCAGCCAGGGTTGCCAGGTCTTTTCCAAAAATATACCGAACAGTGAGCAAAAAAAAATTTCCCTAGATTTCACGGTGGTATCTTGGCAAAACCCGGGTCAAGAGGGGGGGGGGTGGTACTTTGAAACAATGTAAACAGTCAAATTATTTCGAATAATCACATTTACGCAAGTACGTAGTCAATGTGTAACAGTAATCCGCGAAATGGCTTGAAAACAGTGAGCGCGTGCACGAAGCGGCAACATCGCACAAACTAAGTAAGGATTGCCGATTGCGTCAAATCGCTTATTAGGGAGAAAAATTAATTAGAAAAATATACCGAACCGCCCATACTTCGGTATTTTTGTCAACGAACACCGAACACGTCACTAAAATACCGAACACCTGGCAACCCTGCTCCCAGCTGGCGTTCCTCACGCTAGGTATTAATGTAAGTGGACCCATCTTTTGGCATTTTATTGGTTACTGGCTTGAATTCGTTTTCATTACAAAAGTAGCTTTTAACAAACTTCAAGTACGAAGATTATTTTGCATAAAGCGCTGCGTCAGAATGTTTTTGAATTCGGGTTCTTAAATTTCAACCGTACAGTTGCTAGCCTAATAATAACGTCAGATATAATGTTAAAAACATAAAATGAAAGTAAGCATTATGATTTTTTTCAATGCGCGTAATTAATTAAGTTACTCTTAACAATTGCAAATTATGCCAGTCTCAAAATGTCGAGAATTAGATTAAAAATAATAATTGTTCTTCATGCAAATGATTTCACAATGTTATCATTTATTTTTGTTTTACAAAAGGTGTCGTGATAAATATTGAGCAAATAGAATAACTTTTTCAAAGTGAAATCTATGAGAAATTAACGATTGCAGTAATGCTTTACGAATTCTTAAATAATCTGCCTGTTTCTTGTTCGGTTTGTACCGAATACTCCATTAGAAAACATTTAAAGAAAATTTCTTGATATTCTAATGACTCGTAGTACAAAGGGTCTCATTGTACTCTAAATCGTTATTTTTTTAACGACCATGACCCAATGAAGTTATATATATTACTAGCTACGGCGAACTTCGTACCGCCACATTATAAATTAATGTTGTGTTAACTTATTAGCTTAATTGAATTTCGTTTTTTATTAAGTAACAATATTTACTCAAAATAAATGTAATAAAATCAAAATGAAAAGTATTATAATTACATTGAAATCAGGTGCGGCCGGTGCCTTAGTGCACTCGTGCAACGAACCGCCAACAAAGATGAAAAACAATTTACAGCTCATCGTAATCTTACTTAATGTTTTTAATTATAAAATTAAACAAAGTATTAAAAAAATCTTTAAAATTGCAATTAATAACATACTAAATGTAAGAATATTGTAGATAAATACGGCAAAAACATTCCACCCGCGCGGTTAACACTGGCTAGGAACGAGAAACCGAGGTACGTACGAATCTGCGCGTTAGACCTAAGCGCCTCGTTTGGCTAAATCTTATTTTATATGCAGCCCATACGAAACATCTCCGGATCGTGGTTTTGACAAAACGTATCAAGAAAAATACCCCCGACAGTGCGCCGCACGGACAGCGGAGATATCCGAACGAAGAATCCAAGAATTCCAAACGTACGGCTCGAGCGATGTAGGGTTTGAAGAAGTATTAAGTAAAAGCATAATATTTCTCTTGTAAAATGCAACCTCGGGTCAACGGGTCACGGGTCAGCTTATGATAGAGTGCTGCGGATTTACATACTTGGTATTGACTTTATTATTTGCTTTTTTTTGCAGAAAGTAACCTTTTATTTGTGTGCGTTTTTTTTTTACTTATTGCAAACTTCATGTCGACGCTCATTGGGTCAGTAAACACCCGCCACCGTTTGCATCCTACGCTGCAAATTAAAATTGCTTGTGCTTGTGTTAATTATTGTGATATTAATTAATATCCGAAGGTCTTTCAAAATAAATACCTTCTCTTCTTTCCCACTAATCCTCTATTACTAAAAGATATAATATAAAAAGAAATGAACTATAGTGTTATGTATTATTGGCTACTATTGGTAGCAAGAGGTCCTGAGAAAGTTATAAGAAGGACAACCTACGACAGTAAGTCGTTCATTCCGTTCTAGTGCAAACGAGTAAATATATCTTAGCATCTCAGTCACACCCGTGATGTAGAATGTAGTATTCGGCGCAGTATAAAAACGCCACCCGGTTCTATATCTATGTCGTTCATACACACACATTCTTTGAATGTCTATCTTTATCATAGATGAATAACTTTTGAAAAAGACTTTTCTGAAAACACAAGACTGTTTCTTACTTGCCACGTTCTATATTGAGTTTGTGAGACAATGACGAGTCTATATAGTATATATAACGTTATTGCCATGATACTTTAAAATAGCTCAATTGTAAAAACGGATATAAATAAAATAAAAATAAAGTGACCTATTTTGTGAAGCAGCCGAACCTCTTGAACTTTGAGATCAGCCTTCGCGAAATTTGCTTTCCAATCTGAAAATTCTTAGTCATTGCAAATAGTCCATTCTTTACCTCATGATATCATTCCTTCTATTGACTAAAATACTTTGAAAAATCATATTTCTTGAAATCCAAATCTCGGGCAAAGCCGGTGGTAAAGTTGGTACTTTATTCTCGTTGATAGTGTGTTAAAAGTGTGTACACTTGAACCTAAACCCCTCGGACTAATTTGTTCGCTTTTCAGAAAAACTCATATACGTCTCATAGGAATCGTGTCTCCATTACTATCATTGTTAGAAATATGACCTAAACGTGTTAGAAGGAGAAAACACCAATATTCATTTAAAATTTATAAATTAACCCCAAATAAATTAAATGCACACCTTTATAAAATCAAAGACTGCAATTTCAAAATTGTGAAACATTTGGATTTTATTATTAATTATTTTTACATGAAATGACTAAAAAGTGTGCTTTTATTTTTCTTCCTAATCAGTAATTTTAATTAAAAAAAAACTTAAGGTGAGACATTTTTAAAACTTTTTTATGTTTTTTTATGGCTTTTTTTTCTTAAAAGAAAGACAAACATTCCCGGGTTACGAATAACCCAACAATGTTTGAAAATCTCCTACTACCACCACAGAAAGCCGAAAATGTTGCTTGTGTTGTGATGGAGGATTTAGCCAGCCGAGGAATCGAACACGCGACGCTCGGGTGGGACCCAAGCGCTATGCCCACTCAACCACTGACCAGTTTGCATTAAAAAAAAGAATATTTTGAAAATTATATGTTTATTACGAATTTTTAAAATTTTAAAGCATATTTCATCACATTTCAAAAACAGTTTTTTAGATGTGTTTAGAAATATTCAATTTATTTAGATTTTATTGCAAAGCCGAAATATTTTGACCTTCCGACAAAATAGGCACGAGATCTAAGGGGTTAAGTGATTTTAGGTGTTATTTTATTACGTGCTTATTAAATTGTTTAAAACTTAAATGTATTAATTCCTAAGTCGCTTTTAATCTAGGTCCATTTTTACGTTTTCACTTACGACACTGTAAATTCCATTGTAAATTGATTGTACTGATGTAGGTGAAATAGTAGGCTTGTGTATTGAAACCTTTATTGTTTATTTAGTTATTTATGCTTGAATACCTACTATCATAAATTTGAAGTTATTGCGTGCTTGATTTTTCCTAGCAGTTAATCTTATGAATTTCCATTACCCATCCCCAGTAATCGATTATATATTATTACAAATCTCTTAATTATTATTATAGATTTTTTTTTTAATGTTTTAATAAGTTTTTGTCTTTTTGCTAAGTGTAACAGCATGTAGGACCAGAAGGAATTTAACCAGCGATTTCTGAGCATATTCGGAGTTGAAAACGTAGATGTCAGAACAAACAAAAAAATATTTTGATCATACTTTGCCACTGATCAAACTGCTACGTGTGGCAACCAAATCAGGTGATACACGTTCTCTCATCTCGGTTACCGCGCAGTTAGAACGAGACGTAATACGTATCACGTTACCCGTGCTGGCTGTACCCAAATATTCGGTTGCAATGTGTGATGGTAAAACATTTTTTTTAGATTGTAATTGAAAAAAAATATCATCGACCAGCCAAACCACATCTACATTTTTACTCAAAATATGCACAGGAATCCTGTTACACCCTGCATATTACTACGTTTTTGAAATGAAACTTCTATAGCACGGCTGTGATTTGGATTTCGGATGAAACGGAAATGACGATTAGTGCATCTGCGACGCATCAACTGCGCTCATCGGCCACTTTGATAATGATGTCTCTTTTAAAGGCTCCTGTTGGTTGAGTATGACACGGAAATTAAGCGAGGTCTGCGCTCGTTTGTCGCTTTGATTATGACCTCACTTTTCAAGCATTGGTTGAGATTTTTTTGGTAATGTTTCGTTTGTACCGCGTGCAAACTGCACTCGATTTTTTTAAATCAATAGTTGTCTTAATCGTCACGAAATTCAGCTCCCTATCTGCGTATTCACTTGCAAACCGAGAAGCGAGAAAAACGAATTGAACATTGACTCCCACAATGGTGCTTTAATAGCCAACCATGTAAAGAAACAATAAATAAATAAATTTATTGTCAGTGATTATTTTTGAGGTTATTTCATTGTTATTTCGTCATGTCGAGACTTCTCATTCATTTTTAATAACATTATTTCAGAACACATTGCATTCCAATTCAAAAAATATTATTGATCGAAGAATTCTTCCACTTTCTGTAAAAGGATTTTTTGTTTTCTAAGATATCAAAAGTTACCCAAGATTTTATTTTTATTTTTATTTTTTAGGTTTAAAATACACGATTGCACTTTGTTCATACAATTCTTAAAAACAGTTTTCAATTTTACAGCTAGGCGTGAAGATTTTTGTCGATTTTATTTGGAGATAATATCGAAATCCTTTCCCCTCTAATTAATATGATAATTTTGTAAAAAAACATGAAATTTCGGTTGAGGACAGGCACAATTCTACGGTGACCCGACAATTGGTCCGGCGACAGTTGGTCCGGCTACAGTTGGTCCGGCGACATTTGGTCTGGCGACAATTGGTCCGGCCGAAAGTTTAGAAGATGTTTTCTTCAAGTAAGCATGCAAAGAGGATATACGGCCGTACAACCAAAGTCGATATACTTATATTATCTGAAGGCATCTTGAGTGAAAATCCCCTGTAAAAATATTTTTACTAATAATTTCGACTCTCCGAAGTAGCATGCGGCAATCACAAAATACGACATACTTATACGTGCAGTCGGCTCAGCAAAAAAAAAACGCTAAAGATTCCTACTTGCGTATAATATAACTTCTATATCTGAATAAAACACAAGAGTCCCAAAATGCTCACAACCGTCTCGAGCCAGTGAGATTATGGCATCCCCAATTTTGGTATGGTGTGATGCTGAAGGTAGTAGAGAGGAGAAGGGGATGTGGAAAATGTACCTGGCTATTCAGATATAGTAATCAAACACGGCTAAAGCCATTTCAAGTAACGTTACAATTCTGAATGAATACTGACGAATAAAAAAAATTAGAGTCCATGTGAGAGCCCTGAAGGAGTAACCATCTGTTACTTATACCGGGGCGGGAAAGCGGTTGGATTACCTCAAGGACCAATTGTCGCCGGACCAAATGTCGGCCGAACGAACTGTCGGCCGGACCAAATGTCGCCGGACCAACTGCCATGGAACCCAATTCTACAATGTCGGTACCTAGGTATTTACAATTTTGAAATAAAAATGACACTTTGTTACATAAAAATAATGTAACAAGTGAATTATTCTGTGAATGGGTACCTACTTTTAGTGTGAAATTAATGAACATTTTACATTATTATATTGGTAGCATTGAAATTTTTATCTCTATTGAGTTGGTGATACTGAGTATCTGCACAGAGGGGTTCACTAGGCAGGACTGGCCTTGAACTTCTCATTCTTTGAGCAGCCACAGTTGACCTCGGCCACCGTCCCTGTGGTGGGTCGACGTAATCACCTAGTCATAGTTCGCCATTATTTTACAACATGTGAAGATTGTTAAATCCGCGCCCATCAGCGGCATCCATTATTGAAGACCATCAGCAAATTCATAAAATCCTGGATCAGCAGCAGAGTACCATGGGAGCACATTATTTCTTCTGGATTTACTCACATCCAGCATCTGCAGACGCAGTCATCTAAGACCTTTCAACTACGCCTGGAGCCAGAGGTGCTCGCAGAGATGCGGCCGAAGATCGCCAACCTTGGCCGCCATCAACATATTAGGCTGGCTGGCAATCGCCCTGGGACGGGACGACGCGTCGCTGGGAAACCGCGGGACTGCAGGCCTGTTCGTCGCTCCAGCCTGCCGTTTTCAGCACATGTCAGCAGCGGAGGGAGCTGACCACACATCTCCGAAGGCAGCAGCAGCGTGTATCGCCTACATACGGCATCACCCACACATCAACTACTCAAGATTAAACGGTACTAACGCTCCATAATATGGCCCATTCAAAATTTAGTCTAGCCGTGATTGTTATTTGTACTTAACCCGTTTGCTTGGTTCAATATATTCGCACTTCACATTCTGGAAGCCTCGGTTTCGCGCGTAAATTCTGAAACCGTCACTTTGGATCGAGATTGTAAAATATCTACGCAAGATAGCTTTCATATTTCTAAGACAATTAGAAGCATTATTTCGTTATCTTTATGGTTAAAAGAAAAATACATATTTTTGCAGGAGAGAAAGAGAGATATATAGCTTTTAAAATGTAAGGTCGCTCGGGACGTTTTTGGTCTTATGAAAAGTATAACGCGATTACGTGTTTTGGGATGTATTTAATCCTAAACAAGCAGACGCGTTAATTAAAAATTAATTTAACGGTGTCAAAGCACTATACTATTTCATTTAAATAACCTATCCTCATTCAAAGTATTACACACAGCCGCCTGCTAAAGGTCCACACTGAGATATAAATTCTAGTAATCATCACACTTGTCTCATGCTCTCCATCTTGTATTCTTTTTATTACATTTGACCCTAAGTCATATTATTCTCTTTACATTTTAGCTTCCAACGTGAAAGCTAAATAGTTTCATAACAACTTAAAAAAATTTCTATCTAAAATATTATATTATAGGTAGGTTCACAGTTCATCGCTTGTCCGAATATTCCAAACAAGCACTTTCAATTTTTAAAAGATATGAAGCAAATAATAAAGAATAAAGTATAATAGATTAGAACACAAACGATAGATATCTTGAATTATGCAGGTTATATTTGTCATACGTTGATAATATAAACATTGTATTTCCTGAATGCGTGATTATTATTTTATCTAAGATGCAATATGTTATCGAATGTCACTTGGTTGCGTTTATTTCAATTTAATCGCTGGCTTATTCAATATCCAACCTTAAAACCGCTCGCCCTTTCGTTTTGGTCTCGTTGTGCAATCCCTTTCCTGTGAATTGCAAATTTCTGTATTGTTTCGTTGGCCGAACAACTATTGCCAGCTGCAGTAGACTGTGCTACTTCGTACTTCAGTGGCTGCATTTAATGCAGTTTAATGGTCACCATGCAGCCTGCATTTAAAGTACAATATTTACACTACTTCTTAGGAAGCCTGGACTATTAATACATTTATGGACACTTGCCGGAGAACGGCGAAAAATAGAGGTTTGTGATACGACACATGCCGTCATATGCGTTTTATCACGTGGTACGTGTTGAGTTTTTTTAATTTGATGAAAATCAGTTATAAAAAATGTATTCCTTGGATGTGACACTATCATGTGAAGTACATCGTTGTGACACAAATATACGGAGTAGGTTGATATAATACATAACTTGAAGTCCCTGTCCGTTGTCCGTTGTGCCGCGTCCCTGACTTTGTATCAAATAACATCTCTTTGAGAATGGTTTTGTTGGTACTCCTGCCTTTTAAATATGCAAGAGCGAGACGGCAGAAACAGTGTATAAAAGGTGATGAATGTTCCTGCTCGCCCTCCTTAATCACCGACAGCTCTAGTAGCTAGTACGTAGCTTACAACACAGACTTTATATTGTGCAAATAAATAATCATCTCGTTCTCGCGCGTTTTATTAAGATCATCAAATCTCTCATATCACGCCTACACAAAAGTCAATCTCTAAAGCAACATAAATAGACGTTGTGTCATATCGAATCTCCTCTAAAATAAACTCTTCTATCGGAGAACCCTTAGAGTATGGAGTATGGTGATAAGTGATAAAAAAATTACGAACTTTTTAAAATTAAAAATTAATAAAATAATGATTACATCCAGAGTTGGCCCTCGTCTCCAGACTGCTGCCCTTCCCCCCGCACACTGGGCAATAATCTCCATCTCTACCCCCTCCCCTTTTCCTGGTGACAAATTTGGAAGCTATACTGGTTGTCGCTAGTCCTATACTTTCCGAAATACCATTACGGTTTCCTCTCAAAGTTCCGTGGGCGAACCTCTTCAGTGATTATGGCCAACATTCGAAGTTTATAGTCATAGACATGTACATATATCATAAAATTCTACTTGTTAAAATCTTATGACATGAGTTAACCGTGGATATCTTAATAACATTATCCAGTTTAAGAAATGTAGAGCAAAACAAAGCAAACGTAATGAAATTAGTTTCCTCTTACGAAGAAGATTATCTTCAGACCTTGAAGCTGATGGAAATAATGCCTTACTCCTAAGTTGTTCGTTGTGTTACATTAGGAACCTTCTAATTTGTCGTCGCAGTTTTTCGTTGTGTTTTCCCATTTCTTCACAATATTCACGGCTTAACTATGCAATTTATAAAAAAAATATTTATATTACTACCATTTATATTTCACAACTATCTAGTTTTCCTTGAGGCCTCCTGTGTGGAGAATAAGAAGAAAAGAGGCATTTTGTTCAATAAACGTAATACCCTATTTTCTATCTAAATTTTGACAATAATGCCAATATTTTTTAACGTAATACAGATGTCAACCACTAGCTTGTACCCACGTTTAGTTATTTTTGATAAGTCACTTCTTATAGGAGTTAGGACCCTGCTAAATTGCCTATTTTGAACACCATTAATAGACAGACGTTCGGTGTACAAATTAGAAATAGTTTTTTTCAACAAAACTTAAACGTATTCCCTTCTAACGCAAAATTGGTGAAAAAAAAACTTAAAAATCGGCCCGGTTTTGAAGCAGAAAACAGGAGAATGAGAAGTGCAGTTGGCCCTTTCATTCAGGGGGTTATAGCGACAGTGACAGCAACGGATTTGTAATATACCTATTATGTAAATCCTCGGGGGTCCGCGTAACTCTTAAATGTAAACCAACAAAAAAGTGTGCGTTAGTGGGTTGCCTGCATAAACTAACAGCCTCCAGTAAATCGTCATACTTTACCAGACAAGGCTTTGTAAAATAGGTATATCTTTGACTTTAAGTCTGGTGTAATCGGGTTTAATTCCTATTTTATAAATTTATAAAATCATTAATTTTCAACTCGATTCGACCAACATTATTGACAAGAGGTTTTTCTTGTAGTGATTTGGTCGGTGTCTATCGAGCGGTGTAATTAAGTTTGCAATTCATTTCGAAAATGGCTGTCGAGTTGTCAATAGAAAATTGCTATGAATATTTTTCGCATTACGAAAATAAATTACTAGGTGCGGGTTTTACTAAAATGGGATTAACTACATTTACATTATAGATAAATAAGTAATCTCACCAGGTTCAATACAGTCAAACTTGGTTATATCGAGTCCTAGAGGACCAACTAAATTTGCGCCATAAAGCCATTGCTCATTATTTCAGAAATAGAATTTTTGTAAGTCGTACTAACATCTATTATCAATATATTCACCAACGTATAATATATTTTCAATATTTGAAATGATTTTTTGAATAAATCTGAGGTCTATGAATTAATTTATTGCGATTGTAACTTTCTTATACGGGGATGAAGAAGAAATTTTAATACTATAGTAAAGAGCAACCACATTTTGAAAACGAATCTTTCTATTGATATAAATGAAGGATTAAAAAAATCAATTTTCAATTCAATTCAATTATTTATTCATTTTTAAAACATTACAAATTAAAATTTCAATGCGTTTTAAGAGAGTATTAGGATTTAAAATTTAAACAGGTTTAAGCAATTTATATTTCAATGAAGCACAATCATACTAACAACAACAAAGCTTGTCGTCTGAATTATGCTTCATTGATATTAAACATATCGATATTCGAAGTGATTCTATTTAACAACAAGACAGCTCTCCCGACTGGCAAAACCATTGGCAAGATAGTTCTGCAAGCCGGGAGATAAAACAGTATATGCTGTCGAGGACGGAGATAACGAAATGTACCTATACTCAAACACAGCTGGCTTACAATTAGATGACTCGGAAATTTTATAAATTAGAAAAAGTGTTAATAGCCAATTAAGTATTATCAATAACCAAATATTTTTTCAAAATAGGCCAAATCTTAATTTTATTTTCATATTATTGCTTATGTTTATAATATTTATTTATTTTTTTTGTTTAAAGTACTTGATTAATTTGTGTTAATTTAAATATATATTTTTTATATATAAATGTAATTATTACATGTTAAATGTAATGATTACGAGTCTTGTTTATTATCGTGTCGTATTTGCAATGTATCTAACGTTCTAATGGTTGCTCTTTCTTAATCTGCGACGGGGGAACCGCTCACTAAAGGTGCCCGCCTGTAGATCGGACATGATCGGCTAACTTCGTAACCGTTCGGATATTAGACACAAACGTTTGACATTTGTATCTTTCCTGTACTCCTACCAATTTCACCAACTGAGACACCTTAAAACTACATATATGCTATGGACATCTGTTGAGAGGCATTGAAACTACATACATATTTACAAAATACTACAATAAATAATATTGATTCAACTCTTGCACACGGTGACTAAAAACAACCTTGGAGGGTGAAAGCCGAAACTGAATAAAGCCTTGTTTTAAAATAAATACCATAAAGGTAACAATTATTACAAGCAATAATTGTCAGCCTGAAACACTCATTTACATTGAAAAATCTTCCGAGAAAAGATACTTGCCGCCAACGGGACTTGAACCCGTGTCCTTCCGAAAGGTAGTTTGACCAGGAAAAGGTTCCATTCCTACGTCTAAAGGTACTTGGGTGACACAGTTAAACTGTTTTGCATGACGTTGAATAATTAAGCACTTAATTGTCTCTGGTAACTATATTCACTATTACATAATGCAGTATCTTAGTGATCCATTCAAGAAATCACAATAACAAATAAAAGTACCTTGCTGTATTATTTTTTTTTTACTTTTGGATACTTTCTGATAATTGCTAAAGGGGAACGGCTATGTAACCCTTTTCATTATATATTTAATTTTGGATTTGAGGCCAAAATAATAAACCAAACTGAAAAATTGTGTTTTTTTTTTAATAAAAGTTGTAGAATATATCTACTTGCTTTCATATCTTTGCTACTTTATTTATTTGCGTTTTAAATAAAAAAAAATCCTATTAAAGGCAATTTTGTCAATTATTTATGAGTTAATGAAAATTATTTAAAAAAATAATTTTGAAAAAGAAATTGAATGAAAAAAACATTTTGATATGCGTAAATTCAAATAACAACCACCGATTTACGTTGTTAACACACATTTCGCGTATATAAATTCAAATTTCTACCCGAAGAATTATTTTTTTTTTTCAGTATATTAACTCAGCGGATAGGTGTAACACTCCGTATGCAAGACTTTTTTGAAATTATTAAAATTAAAACACAAAAAATGCCAAAGTTGACTCTAAAATCATGCAAAATCATCAAATCAAATCATAAATAATGTATAGTTTATTTGCGGCACGTTCCAGAGTGGAAGATAATCTCAATTTCGCCCTGGTGTTAGACCACTATCAGAATTGAAACGTTGCTTGAAATGGCTTTAGCCGTGTTTGGTGACCAGATCTGAAAAGTCAGGTACTTCCCCACCTTCCTTTTCCCCATTCTCTTCCCTTTCCCCCTACTAAATATATGTAAATATGTGTGCATCATGGCTGTCTTACTTACATAAAAAAAAAAATGAAAAAGTTATCATGAAAGTGTAATTTTTGTATACAAAAGGCCTCGAAGCCGTTCTTCTTAAGATTGTAAGAAACAAGCCATGTTTTTATTTTATAAAATATCGTCAGAGGGCAAAAATACTTCTTTCTTTCAATTGTGAGATTCTTTCAATTAAACTTAATTACTATTAAACTTAAGAAATTATAAACTTTCGATAGTCCTGCCGTCGTGAATGCTCTAATCCTTCACCTTTACTAATGTGTACAAAGGCTTGCGAAATATTGCAAGATTTGCAAAATGGGCGTTCATCGACTTCGTTCAGTTCGGACAATGATATGGCATTTATGTTTTAACAATAACTGAGGAGATTGTTCTAAATAATCACTATAAATTTTACAGTATAATTTCAAGTAGATGATTGTTTCCCAGCTTCGCCCGAGTAAAATTCTGAAATGAACAGTTATTCTTGTTAAAAGTTGAAATTTGAATGAAAAATAACTTGTTTTATAATTATGCAAAACTTTAAACAGTGCGCCATTTAAATTCTATGATAAAAAATCCACCCGTCCAAATAGTATTCGTATTCCCCAAAAGCGACTACGACATTAATCCGAAATCCCATAGGTTCGTTATGAATATCAGCACCTATAAAACCTTCCGCCATATGTCTTGGGTTCATACAAAACTCACTAGTGGCGCCAGAGCGGTAGATCTGCAAACCTTGAGATCGACTAGCCGCTTGTGTGCGCAGCACCTATGGGATTTATTAACTCATTTTTTTCCGTTTTATGCTCCATATAAATATTAACAATGGATATCGGGACACCAAAGCTCACTGTTTCAGAGTGATTACTCATCTGAATTGCCAATGCGGTTATCCTTATAAAACTAACGCAAATCCGAGAAAAATCACGGGGTATTGTAATACCGATTTTTGAAAATGGAAATTAAAATAATTTTGAGTAAAAATTTTTGTATCCTTATGTATGTAGTAGGTAAGTATTTTATCGCTTGTTTGAATTATTCACACATTTATCGGTTCCAATTTTCAAAACGACACATAAATTCAAAGTAAATGTAAGTTAATTGACATAAACAATTTCACGCAGGAATTACTCACACCAGAGACAACCAAAATTAGTAATTCAAACTTCATCTATCCGGTTGGCATTCGAGCATTTTGATCTGACGATGTTTTAATCAATATATTTTGGAAACAATATTTGTAATTCAACTGGAGGTCTTTTACATGCACAAACGATCATGCACAACGAATGCAGGTCTAACACAAACGATCGATAAAACCCCATATCAATACGATATTGACTAAATCCGTCATCAATGGTCAGTTATCAGTACTTGCGAGCACGGTCAACAATTGATAAAAGATATTCCGACCGACGCGACGATTGAAAAATTTTAGCACAGCCTCCCGAGTGTCAGTTAAACTGTCAATTTGCAAATGATTTCGAATATGTCGTCATGCAAAATATCTGGCTCATTTGATGAAATTAATCATTTGATGTGAACTAACAAAGCTCTTATAATTGAAAGAGATCGTACACGCGATCCATAGACTTAATTAATTCATCTAAGACACGATCAATTTATTCCGTTCGATCTTCAAGAAACTAAAATTGTGAAAGACTAAAGACCGCATTAACTAATTAACTCCCGTTTAGTCTCAAAACTACTTGTGAAGTACCCACAATATTGAAGTAATTTTTTTTTTTTTTTTTTATTCTTCATTTTAAGCACCCGCTAAACTGCCAAAGCAGTTTGTCAGCAGGTCAATTTAACAATATTAATATAACATTAAATCACAAATATAACATGAAACCACAATACACAAAATAGATACAGAAGAATAACTTTTAAATAGCTACAATACAAAAGCATAAAATATACAGATAGACAGATATAACACAGGCAAATTACTCATATTTATACATAAGATTACAAAACAATATCAGTATAAAAAGTGTTGATCCATTAGCCATTTTTTAATTTTTTTTTTTAAATCGGTGGTGCAATTTGATTCGATTTTTATGTTTGCTGGCATCTTATTAAATATGGTAGGGACAAGATAAGTGAATGTCCGTTGTCCGTATTTATTTATAATTTTCGTAATGGATAAACCCTCATTTTTACTAAATCTAGTGCCATGTGCATGGTCAACTTTTTCTTTATATATTGAATCCGACAAAAGGTTTTGGCATACAATCTTAAACCATAATATCCCTCGAACAGGTAATATATTAACTGACTCATATAATAATTTTATGTCTCTTCTTTGTGCATAAATACTTTTGCTTACCAAGAGCTTAGTCAAAGAGTTTTGAATTGTTTGAATGTAACCTATATTTGTCTTGCACGAGTTTCCCCAAGACGTTATTCCATATCTGATAGTAGATTCCGCCAATGACAAATAAATTATTTTTAACGTACTTATGGGCATGAAAAATTTAATTTTGTAAATTCGCCCAGCAATAGCTCGTAGGCGTTTGCAGATGTTGCTTATGTGAGTATCCCATTTCATATGCGTATCTACAGTTATCCCCAAATATATATACGTTTGTACAATTTCAATGGTTCCGCATTTGCAAGATTGTGACGAATTGTGTATACACTCAAATGTATGCGATTTTATTACAGGCGTGATGGTATATTTGGCATGTGGAGATCGTATGTGCATTAATTTAGTTTTTTTGGAATTTATTATAAGACCCGCATCATGTGACCATTTCTGTAAGGAAAGGAAATCGTGCTGCATGAGTTTTATTGCAATCCATAATTCTTCATGCAAAATGACTAGTGCCGTATCATCTGCATAAACGTAATGTTTCACAAATGTGAAAATTTTATTCATGAGTGAAACGAATATTATGTATAATGTTGGGCCGAGAATTGAGCCCTGCGGGACGCCTGTTGACATATATTTAGCTTTGCTGTAAGTTTGAAAGAGTTTCACTTTAATTTGTCGATTGTTTAAATAGTTTTTGAGTAGTTCTAGAAATTTTCCCCTAATTCCTATCGCCTCCAATATCTGTAATAGTTTGGTCGGATCAATGGTATCAAACGCTTTAGAGTTGTCTATGAATAAAACCAGAATATGTTTTTTATTATTGAGTTCTTGATTTACGTAATTCGAAAAGTCTTGTAGTAACATTTCTGTGCTTTTATTTTTTTGAAATCCGTATTGGTTAGGATCAATAATAGAGAAACTTTCTAGGTATTTTATTAAATTTACGGAAATGTATTTTTCTAGAATTTTTTCAATAGCTGGCAGTATACTGATTGGTCTGTAATTTTCTATATCAGTATGTTTTCCCCCTTTGTATATTGGCCTAATAATACTACATTTAAGCTCATCAGGTATAACTGCTTGAAACAAGATTTTATTAATTAAATGGGTAATTACCGGACATAGAAGAGTTATATGTTTTTTAATGTCGAACATTCGAATATTGTCAATCCCCGGTGATTTGGAATTATTCAGTTGACTAATAATCCTGCGTATGTCTTCACAGGTAGCTCTGGGCAGGTACATGCTATGCGGCAAATCAACGGGAGATATGTTAGACGCTTTGTAGTCGCATTTGTGTAACATCGAACTGATGCTGTTTGAGAAGTACTCAGCGAATCTATTTACAACGATTTCCTCTGTTTGCCCATTTTTATTTACCATATACTTTGATATAATTTCATCGCAGTTTGTTTTTGTTTTCCGCCCTAACAATTTGTTTATTTGATCCCACGTTTTTTTGGAATTGCTGAAGTAGTTTTTAAATGTTTCATTAAAATGTGTAGTTTTACTTTTTATGATTAATTTGGAAACAGTATTTCGAAATGATTTTTAATTTTTTTCGTAGTTTTTATTGGAAGGGGAATTTTTCCACCTTTTGAACAGGGAATCTCGGATTTTAATTTTTTCTAAGATGTCATCGGTTATCCACAATTTTGTTGCAAAAGGTCTTTTTTGGGGGTTTGGGCAGAAAGAGATTTTACTTTTTTCATATAGCTCATTAAAAACGTTTTTGAGTTTATTATATATGTCAACGCAATCTTGTTCCGCAAGCAGGGCATTCCAGTTATAACTATGTATGTATTTATCAATTCGTTTTTGAGATAGTATTGAAATACTTTCCCCGCGTTTTTTGGATTTTGTAATTGCACTACTGTATGTGATGTTGAGAGCTGTCGCGAAGTGATCCGCTATAGTAAAATCACAAATACAATTCGATATTGTCTATTTATTAGAATTTTTTAATTTATGCGTACTGGTTTGACGTCAAGGAAAGTAAATCAATAGACAGATCCGCCAGTGTTGCCAGCTTTTATCGATTCCTTATATTTTCCCTGTCAATATCGGTTCAGATGTCAATAGTGAAACCGTACTCGAGAAATCGATATAAAATCATCGGAAGTTACGCCTATCGATCCGATATTGTAAAGTTATCAATTTCACTGTGATAAAGCCCCTTGCCCTTAGCATAATCAATCGATAATGATTGGTAGTATAACTTTCAGTAACTTCGCATCGTTCCCTGGGACAACTGCAGATTGCTAACGTACAAGCAACACTTAAGGAACACTCCTTGTAAATTTTTACTTATTTGTTGGCGATCTGCAATCATGCTAGTAGTAGCTAATTTCCGACAAGATACAATTTTCAGTGCTAGCAAATCATTTGAAATTGTATCAGAACGCATTGAACGATCCATGCGTGAATATCATCTCTCTATCTTTGTTGTACTATCATAAACAGCTGAGTGAAAACTTTTATCAATTAATATTCTCGGATTCTTTGACTCGAACGAAATTATGTAAAAAAAAAAACGTATTTTAAAAAGCCGGCTACTTGCTAACGAATATTTGAAACTGTGGCTATATTTTAAAATACTTTCTCTGGAAACTGGTTTAAAAATTGGTATACCTACTCGTACATGTGAACATGAATCAGCTAGTAAGCTGGTCGTTACAGAATTGTATCAGGTCTTGCGTAAGCTTTTTTACAACTCGCGTTCGAATTTGCAACAATGAATTTAACCGTTTGTTTAGAAGTCAAGTGTGGTATTTCACAAATGACAGGTATTGCATGTATTTCAACGTGAACTGATTCGAGTGCTTATTTTGTGTAGTGAATGAACATAGTCTGACTGCCAGTGAGGCTGTACCACTCCCAATTATTGGAAATTTACGTACGGACGAATGTTCTTCATTGACTGGACAAAAAAATTGAAATTACGCTTGATATTTTAAGAAGACAAGTCACATTATAAGAGGTGATAAATGTACAGATAATTCAAGGAAAGTTTTACGGTAAGCTTGACAGAAAGAGACTTCACGCATCATTTTTTTTTTCGTTAGCTCCACACATGAGGCTCTGAGGAAAACAATTTCCCTCGCGGCCTATGTCACCTTTGGGGATGCTGTGTATAGGGTAATTTTATGGAAACAAAGGGGAGGTCTGTGAAGGAAAAAGGAATTAGGAGTTTGTAGGAATCTGGGTGTCAGTGTGTTCAGGAGTTACGGACGTATGAATCCATCTCTCTTACTGCAGTGCAAGGCGATGGGTCGAGAGATAATGGCTGGAGAGGTCAAAAGGTCTCAATTAACCAATCTGTCCCAATCTGAAAATCCCAATCAAAACCAAGAAAAATCTCTGATCATGAACACGGGTACCCCTGCTAAGTCGCCAAACGCAGCGAATCGCTTTACGTGGCTATGACAGGGATGTCGGTTATCCAATAAATGGTTGCCGGGGCGGAAGTAACCATATCAGCCTCCCAAACTATAAATTCATTACTCATTGCATTGTTTATTACATAAATTGAGAATTTTTCGATCACCATACTAGGCACATTCCCATGTTGTGATGCTCAAAGCCTACTTGTTATAAATCACGAGTACAGTTCTGGAATGTAGTTTACAGGATAAAGCTTGCCCTCCAAGCTCAGAGTGGGAAGGGCTCGAATATAATAAATCAGATGGTAAGAAATGATAAAGGGGAAAATGCAAAAATAAGAAAAAGTTTTGTAACTTTGATTGTTAGATCTGTTTAATAAAACCAAGCAATTTTTCATTTTCGTCTTTTGATGAATGTACTTCGTATCTCTTTCAAATATTATAAATATTTTTATTTCTCTTTTCTACGATTATAAATGCTAGTTAGCTTTAGTTTAATTGTAATTTTATTGTGATTTATAAATTTGTTTTTTTATTATAATTAATATACCTAAATATTACATTAGCAGATATTTGTCTCTCGTCTAGCATACTGGGCTCACGGGATCACAATAGTTATTACATTATCATGGTAGTTTAACATATTATATATTATACATATGTTAAGGGACGTAGTTGACTTACTTTATTTTTACTTACTGACTTACTCCTGATATTATTTGGAGTATAAAAATATACATAAAATTTTGGTCTCCGGTGAATTTATTGACATCTTTTTTCATTTTTTTTCTTCAAAATCAATTTTAAAAAAGTTTCTTCCGCGTGTCGTCACTGGTCACTCAGACGACCAATCCTCACCCCGTCCCCAACTGTTAAAAAACTACTATTTTTTTATGTTTTTGGAGAAAAAAAAACATTAAAAATGTCACCGGAGACCAAAATTTTGTTTTCATTTTTTCCTCCAATTAATGTCACCAATCACTGGTTAAAGTAATATTTGGCTGATTTATAAAGCGCCGTTTTCATGAAAAATCATCTCAAGGGCGCTGTCAAATAAGTAAGTCAAATACGTCCCTTAACACCCTGAATAGTTACAGGCTAGAATGTTAGTTAAGAGAACTTAAATAATTTGCAACATATTTAAAAAGTTTCAATAAAGAAATAAAGAGTAAACAAAAAAACCACAAAAAGTTAAAACCTTATTAATCAACTTTTTGTGACAGGTTTTCTCACAAAAAAGCTATTCTGAAAATATTTTCTAATCCAAAGAGGGCTGTTAAAAGCTACCGAAAAAGATAATGTTGTATTAATTATCTAAACTTACTTTTCAGAATATTTGTTGTACGTTTCAAATATAATTTCCAAAATAGTTTTATGTTTGAATAAAATATAAATTATGTTGGAAAGTGACCATTTAAATTAACATCAATTAAAAAGTGCCTATTTAACACCAACGCGATACGTTGAGTACATTATTTACAATATCGACTAATGTATATAAAAATGAAACAGACCGTATTGCGAAATTAGGTTAAATATCTGGAACGTAATAAACGCTTTTGCAAAGTGCCCAGGTGACTGTCCGGCTTGCGTGACTGGAGACGATAACATAATCAAAGTCAAGCTCAAGAGAAATTCGTTTGGATTGGCCGACGCTAGAGAGTAAAAGTGGTTCTCAGTTGGTAGTTCTGCCGACTATGAGTAAATTAGTATGTAGCTAACATGAAAACTTGCCAATAATCCGCACCTATTTACATACTCGTTAATTACTTGTAATAGTTTTTATTCTAGAATTTAACCATAAGTTGGTAGTTTATCGGCATTTTTTAATTTTTTAAAAAATTGAAACTTCTTTAGCCCCGCTGTGATTTGAAATTCGGGTGAAACGGAAACGACGCATTACAGTACCGACGAAGCATCAAACTGCGCTTATTTGCCGGTTTGATTATGATATCACTTTTCAAGGCTCCTATTGGTTGAGATTGTTATCGCGAAGTTTCGCTTCTACCGCGTGTGAACCGCACTCAATTTTTTTGTGTTATTTAGTTACTTTATAATTTTTACATTTATCGAAGGTACATGCTAGCCTCTCAGGCCTCGACCATATTTTGTCAAAGAGGCAAAATATTTCCGCTTTGCAATAAATTGCAGATAACCAGAGCGTTTCTGAACGTCTCCGAAAACTAAAAACTTTTTATGAAAGGAGATAAACTACGTCTTCAAATTTTATAAATCTAAATAAACAAACATACTTACTAGTAATTTTTGAAGAATAAAAATTTTGCATGCGAACATGAAAAAAAAATTTAAAATGGCTCACCTTAGGTTTTTTCGAAATAAGATTTATGAAAACGAAAAAAAAATACCTACTCATTTAATTAAACAAATATATTATAAACGTCATTTTCACCTAACCTTTTGTCGTTCCTTCTAAGAATAATTAATAAAAAGTTTCATTCTTTTTTTGAAATTGCAATCCAAAACTTTGGTTTCATAAAGGTTTACTGCTTATGTGGTTAAATTCTAGATTTGAATATAAAGTCTTTTCTCTTTTTAACACCGTTTACGTCATATTTCTCACTATAACACAACGATTTCTATGATACTCATACCTTTGTGAGTGGTTCCTTAAAGCGAACAAATTAGATTAAAAATTAAATATGAATTTAAAATAATGAAGATTATTTTCGTAGTTCTCCTCTTTGGGAGATCCTTTGCTGAGGGGAACTATATTTTGGGTAAGTTTTTAATGATTTTTATGGTATAACTTCATGGTTTGGTACTAAGACGATACGACGATATTTTTATAGGTACTAAGTAGTAAGTTCTTTTTCCAATGGTTCCTTAAGCCAAGATTAAATTTAATGTTCCCGATGTAGTTATTTTTTGTTTTAATTTACTTGATACCGAGTGGCAGTTTGTTATATAAATTTACTGCTAAAAATTCAGAGCCTCTTTGTCCAAAGATAGTTAGGTATTTTTAGTATGTCTGTTTGTTTGGCTCTGGTTGGATGATTGTTTGAGTGTTTGCCTCAATGTCTTTTTTGAGGTAATGAACCGGAATATTTTTGGCTAAGATTTTATGTATACTTGAAACATCAAACTGTTTAAAAATTTCTGTTGTTGACGTCCTTATGGGGACCTTTAGTTTGGTCTTTGTGATGCAATTATTTTTTGTTGTAATTTACTGGTGACGTTGAATTAAATTACGGCCAAACAATTGTTTTTATTTTTCCGTTTTAACAACTTTAGTACGCAATCCATTTAGTTTCTCAAAAACCCTAATACGAAATTTGCACTAGTCGATCATTGCCGTTTAAATTTTTGATTCAGCAGGCGGCAATTGACTGAAAATGCAAGTGCTTAAGTAGACCATTTTTCAACTTTTGGGTGCCTCATCGGATCGCATGTACTAAAAAGTGAATCGGGCGATCACTTGCCGCGTAAATATAAACGAATTTTACGTTTTTTCTTTATCTTTATTCAACAAGAAATTCTTGAATTATATTTGTAACGAATTATGTAGGACGTCTGTACTGCGTCTTCTTCTCGAATAGCTCCGAAATAACTCCTCCACACTTCTAATTCCGGTCCACTCTCGTACATTTCGCAGCCGAGACATTTGTCTCCTACCAGGCCCTGTTCAGCTTAACATTTTTAAACAAAATGGAACTAGTCGTATGCGTTATTAATCGACTGTGAAAATGGAGTGACTGTGCATGGAATCGCTACGACACGATGCGACGTGGTGACTGCGACTGCGAAAGTTGATAGTAAATCCGGCATAACGGCCAGCCCGGAAAAATCGACTATGTACGGGTATGTAGCTGTTCAGCCGCAGAGTAGACTAGCTTTCAACTTTTGCCGTGCGGTGACAGATATCTTGCAGCGGATGACAAAAATCGACCAGGCGACCACCCGCCACAATTGTTTAATTAATTATAATACAACTAGTCGCGTGCAATATTAATCGACCGTGAAAATGGAGAGACTGTGCGGGGAATCGCTACGACATGACGGGGTGACTGCAAAAGTTGAGAGTAAATCCGGAATAACGGCGAGCCCGGAAAAATCGACCATGTATATAGTTGTAACAGCCGCAGAGTAGACTAGCTATCGACTTTTGCTGTGAGGTGACAGATATCATGCAGCGGGCGACAAAAATCGACCGTGAAAACGGTCTGTCGCAGGTGACAACCCGCCGCAATTAATTAATTAATTATGATGTAGTTATTCGCATGCGATATTAATTGACTGTGAAAATGGAGTGGGTGCGCGGTGAGTCACTTTGACAGAACATGGCGCCGTTGCTAGGAGCCTCCCTGCGAGACAGAAATAATCGTAGTCACATTGCCTGCAAGTGGATTGTCTCTTTCTGAAGTCCCGGTTGGTTTATTATTTAATGTTTTTTATATGAATACCGCACAATGGTTCTATCTTCTCCCAACTGAAGCCAGTGAGACTATTGCATCCCGAATTTGGATGTGTTGTGAGATGGATATGAAGAGACTTTCTCTCTCAGTGAAAAGGAAGGTAGGGAAGTACCTCGCTTCCAGATTCAGTCACCAAACAAATGTTTAAATTTCGAACGGTTGTCGTTCACCAGAGTAATACCAAAAGAATATTCTACTGTGAAACTTATCGCAAACAGATGATTTATTATTTTTAATAGATTAATTGTGAACAACACAAATTAATTGAATAGAATTTACTTGCGCTCGCCGGGATCCCACCCTTTACTATCGGATACGTAGCAAAAGTCATTACACAAAATTAAAGAAAATTGGGGTTAACAATATAAAAGACACAATTAAGTCATTTAAAGCATCACGTATATCAGCACCTGCTTAAGGCACCGTATCCGCACTCAAAAAGAAGAAGATGGAGGGATATATAATTACGAAAGTTAGAGGAGGGCGCTATTTAAAGCGATAAAATCGATGCGAAAATTGCGAAAATGTGTAATGAAACACGACTCGTTCAAAATAGAGCAAAAAAAATTGTGGAAGGTTCCTTAAGTATCATTTAGGCTGGGCGCATTCACACGTTTTCCTTATTCGATTTCCTAATGCGGATTTTCGATTTGGAATTCCGTGAGACTAGCGCAAACGTTCGTTTTTCTTCATTCGGAATGTATACACGTCAGTACAGATTGTGATAGCGTGGTGAACGCACGATGATTTATTAGCAATTGCATTTCTGTTAATAATGAAGAAGAAAAAAATAATGAAATGATGAAAAATAATGATAGTTTCTGCCTCACACTTTATCGTGTTGCGATTCTATGCGTAACAAATACAAAGAATACGTCCGATGTACGCGGTGCGGGTGCGATACTGAATCTGAATAGAAATTTCCGAACGTGTGCGCCGGCACAAACAAAATGTATGCAAGCGCTGCGTTCCGCATGACGTCATTAGGTTTTTTCCAGTAGGTTTTCCGAACGCGCCAGCTTGCATTCGAAACGTACATACGAAATTTGTTCCGTTCGGAAAAAAAGCGGACATGTGCGTCAGTTAATGTATTTTCTACTGATTCCATGCATTCGAATGTCCGAATACGGAAAACGAATTCGGAAATCGAATGCGGAAAACGTTTGTATGCGTCCAGCCTTAAAGAAACATTGTGAATTTTTTCACAACTCTTTTTTTTTTTTTTACATGAGCTCCACACAGGAGGCCCTGAGGAAAATAATTTCCCTCAGGGCCTATGTCATCTTTGAGGATGCTGTGTGGAGAGTTTTTTTAAGGAAAGGAAGGAGAGGAGAGTTCTGGGAAGGAAAAGGGTTTAAGGGGTGGGTAGGAATCTGGGGTTCAGTATGTCCTGGTCATCCGCCTCCAAGACCTAGACAAACCTCACCCCATGAACCCGGGCACCCCTGCTAAATCACCAAACGTAGCGAACCACTTGGGGTGACCTATGGCAGAGGTGTTGGTTATCCAATAAAGGTAGAAAGTAACTCATACTTGTAAAATAACTGAAACAAACGTGTTTATAATAATTTTCGGAGCATACTTCGCGATTTTTTTCTATCGAGGGAATTTTGTATAATTTTTGTTTCGGTGTGGAACGCTTCTAGATATTATCTACAAAAATAAGAAATATTTTTTTGAGGGCTTAAAAACTTCAAATGTTTAAGGAAGATATGGAAGAAATCGGTAGAAAGTTGCAACATTTTATATGAATAAGTGTATCAAAAACATATTTTGGAATCAAAAACATAGAAACATAAATAGGTGGATCAAAAAAAGATTGTTGAACACAAATAAAATCAATTTATTCATCCCTTAAAATAATTAGAAGCAATTATTTGTTTTCGTTAATATCATTACGTGGTGACATATCGGTGGTGTTTTTAATGCGTTATTATTAAGAGCGTTTAACATCCACATTTCGTCGAGAGTTGTTCTTACGATCTTGCATGGCGGTTACAACGAGAAAGATTAATTATTCTCCGTACCAGCTTTTTAAAATTATAACTCAATATCGAATTTATTTCAATTCAAATTAGCTTTAATTTATACCTTCATCCAAAAATGCTGAAAGGCGTGATGATAAAACTATTAAAATAATGTACTTTTCGTAGTTATTTTTTGATTATAAGTATTTATCATTTTTCAATAATGTCTAAATTTAATAGGAATGTTAAAAAAATATGAAATATATTAGTTTGTAAGTGCGCAAATAAATACACAAATGGACCAATTTTCGTCAAGAAACACATGTACGTACATATTTTTAATGATTTTATTGAAACTAAAATTAAAATTCTAAAACATGCGTTTGCTAGATAATGTATTGATTTATTTTACTGCATGATTATATTATTTGAAATGGGTGTGGTATAATACAAAATCTTTTTTGAAAATTTAACAAATCTGCCAATGACCTATGGAATAACCTTATTATACTAAAAATTTAAAAAATTTCTCAAAATTTATTACATGCGAATGCTAGATAAAAGAACAATCTTTCGAAATTCATTTATAATTTTTTGTGGAAAAGAGTCAAAACGTCTAAAATCTGATTTGAAAATGACATATTTCTGGTTTTCTCTGGTAATGCCCTCTTAATATATCATCTTGCGTCGATTAGTCAGAGTTCAATAGACTTTTACTTTCATTTATGTCACTTTTGTCGATGCCGCGCTTTTAATCAATGGGTGCGTATTCAGAACACGTAGAGTACGACTTTAAACTGCAAGAGTTGAACATGTATATCTCTGCTGCAGAGTATCCATCAATCAATCAAAGTAATTCTTGCCATTTTAGCATTTATACTTGGATTCCATGACGATCGATTCCGCTTGTTTCTCCGACAGTTGATCCCCGGAAAGTTAATCCCCTAGACACTTAATCCTCTAACGGATGTTATCTGCTTTACTTTCTCCCTGGTGACGTATGCAGAGAGGATACACGATCGTATAAAAAATGTCGGTATACGTACTTATATCTGTAGGCCGCTTGAGTGGAAATGCGTTGCACAAGTATGTTTGCTAACGATAATGCCGCCGTGTCTCTGAAGGAGTACGTAGAGAGGACCTAATATCACCGAATAATAAAAGACGACTTACCCAAGGGAAGAGTGTCTACGACGGCATACTTTTCGATAAATATTTATTTTTAAAAAAGCAATGTGAATATGAGGTTACTAGTAATATAACAGTTTTCTATGACCAATTAGCTATCATTTATGTTAATAAAAAATTTAAAAATGCTTGGTTTTCATTTAAAACAAAACAATCCTCGAACATGCCATCTCATTAAAATCTATTGATGAGATGGCAAAGACTAAACTTAGGGTCCAAAAATTTCAAAAATACTAACTAAATTTTAGAAGAGTTGAAACAAATAATATGATTCGCCCAACGTACGAGTAACATGGGCCCAAAAGATCAAGCGACCAAAGATTTAAGAGTCTTTCTTACCTTGTACTCGAAATATACATAATAATAATTATTATAAATCATATCTTTGGAAATAAGATTATCATCTATTTACATATTATATTTTCGTGTTTGATATTATTGGTTCTATTGAAAAAAAGGTCACAATATACAAAATACTGTCACTTAATGTTTTTAAATTTGTTTTAGCTGTAGAAGAGAAAGATAGACTTACTTTTCTGGTACCTTATACTCAGGTAGGCAGTAGGAAAACCGCCAAATTGATTCAAAGAAATTAAAAAAAAACTTACTACAAATAAGTTTGCTTGCTGCTGGTAAGACAACTAGTTGATAGAAATAGATGACAACAGATGTTACTCTCGTCACTGATTATTTGCTAATTTTGTTCCAGAAAGCACTGCCTAATATTAACAATAAAACCCCATAGAAACAAATTCAAAATGACAGTTCTACTCTATGCTATGTGGATTTCATAAACATTGATATTATATCTTGTATGAAGTTAGCTCCAAGCAGAAATAATTCCTGCTTAAGCCTCATTTTAGTGAGGCAGTCGGAGGGCGCGCTTGTAGTTTTTAGTTACAGTTTATGCCACGTTTATAGTATGCCGTTTGATGAGGCGCTCGCGTAGTTTAGGTGGCTCAGCTTTATCGCGCTTATTTTTGAAAGTGTGTATTTATTTTTAGCAATAATTTAATAAATTATAATATTATTTACAAGCTTATGTTTTACAAATACGGTAGGGTAGACAGTGCTTATGTGCCTATATGGAGTGCACGCCCCTGCTTATACTGGATGTTGGTTTTAATCGAAGAAATCTCGTTCTGCTTATGCGGAAAAGTCATAAATACTTCGTACCTTTATTATTTTCCTTTATCGGCTTCCGTGGGTCTCTCGTCATTATATTGTAAATGGGGTTATCATTTATCTGTTCCCCTTCGAAATAAATGAATGAATAAATGCCTGAACACTTTCTTATTTTAATCTACTTATTAAAATTTCCCATTGTTTTCCATTTTACAAAGTGTCAAAAACATTTGAAAATCCGCCTTATATTCATAGTTAAATTGGGTTTTTAATGGTAGAAAACCAATGACCAAGGCTTTTAAACACACAATCAGCTAATGACGTGAATTTGTCAAGTTTATTGGTCCAAAAATTCGATATAATTTTCGCCCAAGTGGCTGACCAACTTTAAATTTAGCAGTAAAGTTTCACATGATAATTTATTTTTGTTTTTTTCGAAGACATTTTATTGATCTTGCACCGTTACAAAACACAACAGGGTGTGGCTAAAATACTGTATCATACCTGAACAACTTTATAACAAGTAGGTCTTACCTCACACGTCATTGATTGAAACGAAAGTAAAATACAGTAACACGCCCCCATTCTCACCGTTTCCCCTTTAGCAACGAGTTTAAAAATTCAATTTAACCTTCCGTATGAATGGACATTAATAAAGTGACAAGCAATGCTTTTCGACAATTTATTTCTTCGGACTACTACGGAAATAATTTTACTAACAACTCTTATATCTGAATGCATTATTAACTAGCGAATTAATTTGGGTACTATTTTATTTTGTTCTAAAAATCCTTTTTTAAGTGAAACTTCTATAGCCCCGCTATGATTTGGATTTCGTATGAAACGGAAATGACGATTACTACACCTGCGACGCATCAACTGCGCTCATTGGCTGCTTTGATTATGATGTCTCTTTTAAAGGCTCCCATTGGTTGAGATATGAAACGGAAATTACGCTGGTCTGCGCTTATTGATCGCTTTGATTGTGACCTTACTTTGCAAGTATTGGTTGAGATTGTTTTGGTAAAGTTTCGCTTCTACCGCATGTAAACTGAACTCGATTTATTTTTTTTTTTTTTAACTTGAAAGTAGATATTACTTTTGAAAAATAAATACATGTTTTGTTGTACATGAAAGAGTGATCTTTTTTGATCATTGGAGATGAGAATATTCGAAAATATTTTTCGAAATTTTAGAATTAACAGAAATCAAGATATTTTTCTTCAAATAAGCCATGTAAGATAGATAGGAATGTTTATTTTTTACGCTGCAATAAATTATTTTTATTACTAAAGTACTATGAAGTTCTTTAAATTATTACAAAAACATGAAAATACAAACAATTATCACCGAAGAAGAAGATAGTACTAATAAATCTAAACGAAAATATGAAAAATAACAAGACAAATAAAAATATAAAGTTAACATTCGCAACTGAGACTTGAACCCAGGATCTCTTGTACCACCGGGGCAAACATCGTAACCAATTCGGCTATTGGGACCTCTAATTTTCAAGTTTTTTTTTTGATCTCGTATTTCAACTTCACAATTAACAATAATATCTTCGATTAATTTTCTCTTATTTTTGGCTGCTATCTTTTTTAAATGATCACAAAGTTCTAAAGAATTGGTTTATAACCTAGATAGTGTCTCGAATAAATATATCTATTTTATTTAAAAAAGGACACCTATTGCCATTTTCTGAAAGTCCAAATTAATATAATATCCTCAACATAAACGATATTAAAAAAGTATACTATGCTTTGTGTCAATCACAAATAGAGTACGGTATAACTGGATGGGGGTCTGCCTTGAGCACTCACACAGAGCGACTCAATATAGCCCAAAAAGGAGTATTAAAGACAATACTGAAAGTTCCGCTTAGAACTCCGACGGAAGAAATATTTAATAACTTTCAAGTCTTCAATGTACAGAAACTTTATTTAAAAAATATTTTATTTAAACTGAAAAAAAACATATATGTATACTCCACTGCCCAACATAAATACTCAACCAGGGCAGTAAGCAATAACATCCTGGTTACTCCCAGTTTGAACACATCTTTTGGACAGAGAAATAATAAATTCCATGCTATGAAATTATACAATGCTCTACCAGATCAAATCAAAAATATAAAGGAAATGAATATATTTAAAACAAAAGTAAAAACATGGCTGAGAGATCAAAGTGATAATAAAATTACAAACATCGTGAAGACGATATAAAGACAATCCATAACCAAATACAAATATTTAAAAAAACTACAGGCCACCTCAGAACAGGAAATCCTAGTGAGGAGGTCTGTGAAAAAAAAAAGAATCTATACTTATACTATATATTATACATACATGTACAAACCTTGCTATTGAAACTAATAATAAATAAATATTAAATTTATACCAATATAAATAAATACAATTAAATTAAACAATCAATTCGACTATTAAATCGCGACGGTCGTGTATTAGACGACGTCTACGTACTTAAAATATGGCTATTAATCAAAAATAAAAATGAACTGAGAGACTTGTCTTTCGAGTCGGCAGCAACAATGGTAATTTTTACGATCGGAAAGGTTGAATAATTTTTTTTCCTATGACCTTGATGACAACAGCTTCTACCAAACTAACTTACTTTGTTTATCAATAATAAATTGAATGGCAACTTTACACGCGGAATCAAATTAAATACCAATAGCATGAATTATTGTGGGTCAATAACTTTGCATTTCAATGACACTCATTTAAAAATAATGTTATTCACCAAAATTAATGGGTTTCGTTTTTTTAAACCCATGCGTTGAAATATTTTGTTCCTGAGAAAGTGACCAAGGATTTATTTTGAAAGAATTTTCGTACTACATAACATGAACGCTCGTATGGATGAAATTTGTGACCGACTTACCTGTATTATTGTTGAATGTTGTCATTTTTAACGAGTTTTTAGCAATAAGTACCTACTCGTTAAAATGAACGCATGTGTCCGTAAGTGACCGTCTTGCATAATATGCCTTGCTTTGAGTATGATTGAGTAAAAAGTCAAATATTGTTTTAGTCATAAGTACAAAGTTATTAATCCATATCCATTTTTCGTGGCCTTTAAATTTCACAAAAATCTATAGATACATGGCGCGTTGCAGAATTTGTTCTTGGACAGTTAAAAATCTGAAACGTTTTATGGTTATATCATTACAACTGTTTTATAATTAGTCATCGCAACCATTATTTTTATCTCTCTATGTGTTTAAGTGCCGCAGACCCGTATAAAATCACGGGATATTATAATTGTAGGATTTTTGAAGCTGAAACTATTTATTTTTTAAATAATATTTGCCTTAGGATCATCGCCTGTCAAAAACAAACATTGTCAGCTTTCGAAACGATCGTAAATTTACCTTTCGAATGAACACCGTTAATAAAAGAGAAAAATAACGAAATCTATCAAAAATTTAAGGAAAATTAATATAATTATTAATTAATTCATTAAAATAAATTACTTTCGGTACCTAGCTTAATGTTTGTCTGAATTGTTAACACAATCGGTTTCAATTTTAAAATACATTTAAAGCAAATTCAAGTTCTAGAGTTTATTGGACCAGAGTTACACACGGAGACGCACAACTGAAATTAGTATTTTAATAATGTGTTCGTGGTAACGACATAGTTAAGACTGAAATATATAAAATTTCATGCAATAAACTGATATTTTATGCGTCTTTAACTATTGTTTTATGTAGCGGATTAAATATATTTTCTCACAAAGAAAAGAAAAGTTAACACATTCAATATTGTTTTGTATGTTTTGAAGACCTTCTATCATTCGCCATCATTTTTAATTACACCTGAGCTGTTGTCGTATTAATTTAACTCCTACTCAACTATTCAGCTGATAATTTTAAATTATAGGTTGCCATTTTTTATTCTCGTGTGGTTAAGTTAATACGACAATCGTATTATTATGATCTGAAACGATCAGGCAATACGTCGTTAAATACTTTCTTCTCTAGAATTTAAAAGAAACTTTATTTTAGTTATTAGTTATGTATTACCACCGAGTCTCACAATAATTAAATTATCACGCACTATTAAAAAAAATATTCGCTTATGGGAACAGGCTTTATCGACCGACCGTGCTGGAAACCCTGGAGTCAGTGAGCATATGCCAACACCAAATTGATATTTTGTGATGCTAAAGAGATTGGAGGCGAAGGATTTGTGAAGGAAAGAGGATGGTGGGGAGATTATCAGGATGTATCGTTTCTGGTCACCAAACGTGGATAAAATCATTACTGTGTGAAAAAAATTAAAAATTAAAGTTATTTGTAACAAATGTATGTATTTTTAAATTACGGCGAGCCACATAGTGAACGCTTTTTATACATATGAAATAAAATTTACTTATCTCTAGAAGATGGAGGCCGTCAATTAACCCGGCGGTACCCGCTAGGTATTTACGAACATGAACACTCGCTACCGGGTAATAAATACCACAGAGCTTAATTGCCGTTATTTTCAAAAAGACGCTTGAGTTTCAATTTTTGACAATGTATTTGTGTTATTGGTACTATTGTTCACAAATAAAACTACAAATGCAAGTTTCAATGTTTATTTATTTGTATTAGAGTTTATCCTAAAAAATAACCAAAAAATTATGTTTTTCTCAGTAATCTTACGAAAATCAACATAATATTTTTTTTCTTACAAATTTGGCAAAATTGAGATCGGTATCGAAAATAAACTAGGTACACTCCTAAAATACTAAAAAATAATGATACCTTTATACTTTATAGGATCGTTGCTACCGGGTATTTTTTACCCATACTCACTTTACACGTCTGTCATTAATAAGCGCCGTGCGCGAACTGACCGCACCGCCGGGTGAGGGTATGTGAACTATCGGTTTGAAGGTACTTAGAATCTTGGGTTGCCAGAACGCGTAGAAAAAAAAATACAACCATTTTTTTGTACTCTGTGGTATTTTTTACCCGGTAGCGAGTATCGCCGGGTTAATTAATTATCATTATCGATCATTCTGCCACATATTTTAATAACTGGATTGTTCTTTTAACATTCATATTCATCAAAAAACCATCCGGCTGTAAACCCAACATTACAAGTTTTACATACTGCCTATGCAAGTACCGCATTACTTTCTCTTCAATACAGATTCCTCTCGGTCGATATTCGATCTTTTGATATCAGATCAGCAAGCAGAAATATCTGTTTGCATAATCGCGTTGCATAACAATGTATCGGCTATCAATCGGTATCGATAATGATGGAAATCAGTTACTGTCAGTTTCACGAAGAAAGACCGGTATCAACAGGTCAAATTATAAAAGCATTTCTTTTAAATTATTTCAAGCGATTAGTAAGATTTATTATACACAACTGATTGTAGAACAATAACCTTCCTGTCATGTAGCGCGGAATTTTTTCTTCTTATTTATTCCAAATCTCGGGGAGGGAGATGCAATCCCACGTATTAGATGCAATCCCACGTATTAGATGCAATCCCACATATTAGATGCAAATCCCACGTAGGGAAATGCAATCCTTATTATACATGGAATATATTAAAATAAAAATAAGAATATTGTGAGATAATACTTTTGTCATTTTTAAGACCTACACGCCTTGTCTATACCTATATGCTTGGTCGGAGGTCGCAGACCTTGTTATATCCAGCGGCATATTCTTTGCACATCTTTCGTAGCTTTCTTGTAACTTTAATGCTTGGCGACAAATTGACCATGTGCATGTGACAACCAACATTTGCGGAGGTGAGTTTATCGCTTAAATCGTTAATATAGAAGTTAAATAGAATCATTGTCAAATTCTCCCCCTCTTCGATATGCCACATTCCATATTCACTGATGTTGACATTTTATTTGTCCAAATGACTTGACACGGTTCACTTATTGACGATGCCAGGATGCGAGAATATTCATTATTTAATCGAGAACCTTCCTATCTTTTGGTTTTTTAATAAAAAAAACATCACCCGATCAATGGCTTTAATACAGGCCAGTCCATTTACCAGTCTTTCATTCCGCAACGTTCCATTTATCCTGCTAAAATACATTTGTCCGAAATTAAAAATTTTACACTAAATTTAATATTTAATAATCGTTACCTGCTACTTTTTCAATATGTATGTTCAGATGTAATTTATTTTAGACGCGTTCAAATCCTTAAAAAAGCCGAATCCATTTACCATTTGAAATCTGTTTTTTTGCCAATGTTGGGACGTGCTTCATATTTTGACGAATCGAATTAGCAGTCACGCAAATCCTGTTTGCAATTTTTTTTGGTAAATCACTAAGTTTTTGTTCTGTGCAAAAATTTTTTACTATTGACTATTAAATTTTAATATCGATCTATATTTTAGAAAGAGATTAGATTCCTTCAGTAAATAGTATTACAAGGGTATCTACTCTGTGATATTTTTGTGACAAATCTTGGACACGCCTCTAAAGTCTAAAGGCCTTCAGTCAGTCATATTATCTTAATTATTATTTTACTTATAACTGTATTTTTATTTATTATTCACAAAGTTGTTGGTCGATGGACATAAAATATCGTGTCAAATATGAATTGTGTAAGAGTAGTTTAATAGAAAAAAATTAGGAATCCTTTAATATTAGCGAGATCCCTGATGTCAAGGGTCAAGGCTCGGTTATTTTAATTGTATTTATCAACAGAAACAAACATTTTTACAGTAGAGAAAAAAAATTACAATTTTTAAGTATATTTCATGGTGGGTACCTATTATGTGTCTCTTTGTAGTGTATATTAAGTAATTACAGGGTGATGTGCGTAGTGCGAAGGTGTGTGAAAGCAGGTATGTATGTATGAATTTATGTGCTTTGAACAAATTATATTATATTTTTGAATGTAGCTATTACTTTGTGGTTATCCATTATAGAAAAATGAAACAATACAACTTTGTATAAACCACTTATATAATGTGCAAATCCGACCGGTTTCGGAACAAACGTTCCTTCGTCAGGGAAAGCTTATACTAATTTGACAGTTTAGAACAATGTTTTATTATGGTAGGGGTGGAGCCGTTGTTAGTTAATAATGTAGATTGGGTGGGTAGGTATTAGTGTAGAGTGGGTGGGTAGGGGAACAAATCCATGATTGGGCTATATGACAATATTTTTTGTTTGTTGATAATAGATTCATTATTTTTAAGAGATTTTTTAATTTCCAAAGCTTCTAAGCTATCTAAACGTTTTCCTTTATGATTAATATGAAGAATATTTATCCCTGTGTTTTTTCAAAACTATGGTTATTTTCAATGATATGGTTAGCGAACTCAGAAAAATTATTATTATTAAGACACCTTAAATGTTCTTTGATTCTGATTTCAAAATTACGAGTTGTTATTTATAATTAACTAACTATAATCAATCTCCACCCAATCTACATTATTAACTAGCAACGGCTCCACCCCTACCATAATAAAACATTGTTCTAAACTGTCAAATTAGTATAAGCTTTCCCTGACGAAGGAACGTTTGTTCCGAAACCGGTCGGATTTGCACATTATATAAGTGGTTTATACAAAGTTGTATTGTTTCATTTTTCTACAAATTATATTATTGACACAATGCTCTTTTTAAATTAAGGCAGTGAATCGGAGAAAATGTCTAATGTTTTTATGATTTTCATAAAATTTTATGTGCTGACATCCAGAGTATACGACTAAAAACCTTTTCTGCGATTTGTCTATTTTAAAGCACATATATAAAAGACAAACATTCCCTGGTTACGAATAACCTGATAATATTTGAACATCTCATACTATCAAGTAAGCGAAAAATATTGCTTGTGTTGTAATGGAGGACATAGCCCGTGTACAAATCCCGGCAACCGGGACACAAACCCAGGATCTCTCGTCTTACTGGATGAAGCACCTAAGCTAATTCGGCCACAGAGACCTCTTATTTTGAAATATTTTTTGTCAATCTCGTATTTCAAATTCAGAATTAACAATATTGTTTTTAAGTCACTTTTTCCCATATTTTTGGCATCTACCCTTTTCATTGATAAAAAAATTTCGAAGAACTGGTTTGTTACATCGATAGTATCTCGAATAAACATCCGATTTTATTTAAATGGGACACCTATCGACCTTTTTCTAAAACTCTTTTTTACAATATTGTTGAAGGTTATTCGCATCAATGTAGTATATCATTGTTCCAGATGCTACCGTTAGTTATTTATTTTTATTTGACTTGTTCTTTTCGTATTTTCGTTTAAATTTATTATTATTATCTTATTCTTCAATGATATAAATTCTAAAAAAAAAATTGAAACTCTATTCAGTTATGTATTTATTCCATTCAGAATTATACATAATGAAACGGTAATTGTTTCAATTATATGCATTGCTCTCTTTAACACTGCTCAATTGTACCATAAACAATATTAAGGATTAGTCTACTGTGTGTAATTGACCAATAATAGGCAAACACTTTGTTATCAGACAGTGTAATTATTTTGATCTTGATTGCAAAATAGGCTAGTGATTTGAACAATAATTGCAGCAATTTTATTTCTAAGTAATTTATATGTTTTGTTTTTCTTTTTTTGCGTTGAAATACACGGTAGCGTACCTGCAGTGTCTGGTATTCACAATGTTAACCCCTCAAGCCCCGGGTCTGTTTTGTCGTAAAATATTTCCGCTTTGCAATAAAATCCAAATAATGGAATGTTTGAACAATAGAAAATAATTATTATCGTCATTTTTTTTACATTAGCTCCGGCGTCTACCGGCGGAGTGCAGCGGTAAGGCTCTTGACTCGCACACCGAAGATCGCGGGATCGAATCCCGGCGTGGCAAATAAATTTTATTTGATTAATTTGTGTTATATTACAATTTAATCATTTAAAAATAATATGTAGTATATTTGCGACACGTTCTAGATTGGAAGAAACTCTCAGTATCGCCCTGGTGTAAGACCACCATTCAGAATTGAAACGTTGTAATGGCATTAGCCGTGTTTGGTGACCAGATCTGAATAGCCAGGTACTTCCCCACCTTCCGCTTCCCTATCTCCTTCCCCTCCCCACTACCTTCAGCCTCATAACATACCCCAATTGGGGATGCCATAGTCCCACTGGCTTCAGACGGGAGCAGTTGGGACTCTTGTGCGGTATTCATATAAAATTTAAAAAAACACGGGAGGCCCCGAAGAATACAATTTCTCTTTTGAGGAAGAGAGTCTTTTTAGGGAAAGGAAGGAATTTACAATTTTTCAGGCGGGTATGGGTACCGCCGTTACGGGAACTATTTATTGGATAACCAATACCTCACCCCGCACCCCAAGTGGTTCGCTGCATTTGTGTTTCCCATGGGTGCCCGGGTTCATTGGGTTAGGTTTGTCCGGATCTTGGCAGCGGATGTTTCTGCCTCCAACAGCGTAGCAGACGAGTCGGGAGAGACTGGTTGAGGAAGATCTTTTGATCTCTCTAGAAGGACTGTGCCTTGCATCGCAGTGGAAAGGATGGATTCATTGATCCATCACTCCTGGACACACTGACCCCCGAATTCCTACCCACTCCTCATACCTTTTTCCTTCTTCCCAGAATTTTCTCTTATTCCTTCCCCTAAAAATACCCTCCACACCGTATCCCCAAAGATGAAATAGGCCCTGAGTGGAATTATTTTCCATAGGGCCTCCTGTGTGGAGTTATTTTTAAAAAAAGGAGAGGAAGTTCTGGGAAGGAAAAAGTTATTGGGTAGGAAACTAGGGGTCAATGTGTCCAGGGAGGAAATACGAATGAATCCATTCCTCCTACTGCGGTTCAATACGATGAGGATACCAAGACTTAGGATAACATCACCTCTTGAAAACGGGCATCTCGGCCAAGCCACCAAACGTAGCGAACCACTCGGGTTGACCTAGGGCATGGGTGTTGGTTATCCAATAAATGGTTCCCGGGGCGACGGAACCCACGTTGCTTTGTTGATTACATAATTTGTGGATTTCAACTACCAGGCTAGGCACGCGTTCGTGTTATAGTGGTATTTAATTATTATTAATTAAGTAGGTTTAATGGTTAAGAAATGAACACAGCAGTCGTACGCTTTTATAACATCGTTCAATCACGCAGTCTCATTAACACTCTGTTATCTTTTTCACACATTTAGATTTAGCTTTCCTTACATTATCAATTATTTATTTACTGAACAATATGAAAGATGCAAATTTTTTGTTTTGTTTATATTTTCATGCAGTGAATAATAGTTTAATGTTGATAGATATAAATAATTGATATCGATTTATGAAACAAGTAATAAATTCCTATAATACTTAACACGAACACGATAATGTTGAAAACTTCTCAAGACAAATGGTAAACTGACATAGGGCAAGCGATTATGTCTCAAAAACTCCATAAACCTTTATATGGCGACTGTTATAATAAATAATAATATTGCACTGACATGACCTGAACTTTAAATTAGCATTAGAAGTGCTTTTGAAGTACTGCGTTTAATCGACCACCTTGAAGGCAGAACAATGTTATTCGTTGAAAGAAAATGTCCTTTCCAAAAGACATTGCCATTTTTAAAGAGTTGTTTTAATTGCATAACCTTCGTGATATTATCTGACAGGTTTGATTTTGGATCCGGGTTTAGAAATCGATATTATCAATTATGTCAAATCAATGAATTAATTAATAACTACGATACTAAATACGAGAGGACTAAACTTGGAGAAGCATATTTCTTTGAGTTTGCTGTTTTGCCTACCAACACCGAGGTACCCAATCCGTCAGCTACCAATAAATGTAGAGCTACTAAAATAATGGAACGAAAATATCGAATAATCATTATATTAGTTTTATGATGGAAAGAATGTATGATTGTGTATAAATCAAATAAGCATTGTACTTTACTTACAATTTTATTTTTTTTATTAATAATTTAATTAATTACATTGAAAAAATCGGCATGTATCTTTTCTGGGGAGATTTTTTCAATGTAGATGAGTGTTTCAGGTTAATAATTATTACTTATAATAATTGTTACTTACCCTTTGTGCTATGTATAAAAATCTTGACTTAAACATTTGTTTATCAATAAAAAAAAATAAAAAATTGTAAGTAATAATTATTAGCCTGAAACATTCAGTTACATTGAAAAAATCGGCATGTTTCTTTTCTCGGGAGATTTTTTCAATGTAGATGAGTGTTTCAGGCTAATAATTATTACTTATAATAATTGTTACTTTACTTACAAGTGTTTATTTAAACAATTACATTTGTACCACAATTTACATTTGGACAATAATCGTTATCGGAACAGTGGATTATGAAAACGAAGCGATTTTCGAATTGTTGGATCGGCGGCAATCGGAAACAGATGGTTCTTTTTTTTCGTTCGACGCCAGCTGTCGGTAAGCTAGTGATGAAAAGACCCGTAACCGCTATTGACGTGCGAAGAGCCGATAGGAGGATATTGGTGAGTGGTAATTGCTGCGTTGTTCGCTCACACAGTTTTTATGAATTATGTTACAACCGTAATAATATACCCGTAATTGTTTTGTACGGTGTATATTTTTTATTTATTTTGCAAAAAGAGTATAAAAAGCAGCACATTGCTAAAGCGATAAAGAAAAATACAAAAAAATAGTTGGTGTAAAAAATATATCAGGTTACATGTGGGACAAAAAAGGATATGCATAGATGCACAAAGTTGAAGGTTAAATAATCTTCGTGATTAAATTCGTTCTAAGACATCTGGAAAATATCCACATTTGTATATAATTGTAATATCACTATTGGTAAGTTAGTTACGCACCTGGGAAGAGTTAAAAGCCTACGGTGTGTTGCCTCGCTTGTTATCCTATTTTAGCCAGAATGTCTGGTATTGATAATTAACCGTTCAGAAGGTTAAGAGCCATCAGCAGAAAAGTAACTCCTTCGCTGATATACAGATCTAGTACGTAAACAAGTAAAAAGTAACACTAAAAGTAGCAATAAAAATATAATATAAGTGTCACAATTACATTATCACCTTCAAATAGTTGAGTGCGTTCAGGTACTTTTTTGGAAACAGTTTTCAATTCTGGTATTTTTTGCTTCTTGTAGTTTCAGCTCAAAAAGTCTTAATTTCGAAGAACGTGAGGTATCTTAATTAGGTGTTTTCCATATAAGTACGTTAAGTGTACAGATGAGAAGAAGTGTGTTTTTTCGTACGATCAAAGTGGAATAAAACTTAATTTAATCAATTAATATTTCGATTAAAATATTCCATTAATATTACCATTCTTGAAACGGAAGAAGAACCCCTTTCTATAGCAATTCTCCCATTCATCAAAGGCTCGACAGATAAAATCAGTTGAATCCTCAGAAGCAATAAAATCTCGTCTCTATTAAGTCCGAAGGACCACATTCCACTTGAGTCACATGGTATTTATAAAATACCTTATGGGGCATGTGAAAAGGTGTATATTGGACGTTGCAATAGAAAAATATCATGTAGAATTGCAGAACATAAAGTAGATGTCACTAATAAACGCTTAACTTCATCCATAGTACAACACGTCCTTAATGAAGGTCATAAAATAGACTTTAATAATACAAAAAGAATAGCTAGCATATACAATGAACCAAAAAGAATTTACCGCGAAGCAATAGAAATTTATAAACATAAAAATAATATGAATACTAGAAATGACTCAATCAGAATTCTTAACACCTGGAAAGTCTTAATCGATGAAAATCCCCCAAAAACGGCATTTCCAAAATTACCAGTAGTGTCTTCAATTAGCTTAGCAAATCAGGTATCTACTGCCAGCCCCGCCCCCCACCCCCTCCACCATCAATCACCTGCAACCCGGGTACTTCGTTCTAGACATAAGAAGTGACTTGCACTCACTTAAGTTTTAGCTTTTGGACCGAACAGACATGCGAAAGCTATCAATTTGAGACAAAAACTCAAGACATAAGGCCTCTGAAGATGGACAGTGTGAACTGTCCGAAACGTCAGGAGTTAAAAAGTCCTTTTAAGGACTACGTTACGCGGGTAAACCGAGAAAATTTTTCTACATATTTTAAAGAAAGACAAATATTCCCGGGTTACGAAAAACCTAACAATGTTTGAAAATCTCCTACTACCACCGAAAGCCGAAAATTGTTGCTTGTGTTGTGATGGAGGACTTAGCCAGCTGAGGAATCAAACACGCGACGCTCCGGTGGGACCCAAGCGCTATGGCCACTCAACCACTGACCGATATGTATATTTAATTTGTATTTTTTGAAAAGTAAAGCGTATTGAACACACAACTTCCCGGCTTTACATCTCGAGCCTAGACCAGGGGTCGCAATTTGCGACTCGCGAGCCGCATGCGGCTTTTTGCGAACGCGTCTGCGGCTCTATATTAATAGCAATTTCACCTCTACTCAAATATCCATAAGAGTTGGAGCCGCAGAACGAACTTTGACTCGATCAGCATCATTGCTACCAACTCAGCTCATGGAACGATTGATTTATTGAATGAATCTTCTGAAGTAAGAGAATGGTTTCGGATCTTTCGGAACCCAAGACTGGTTTAAGGTTTAAGAGCAATTAACTAGCCAGCGAACGAAAATCCACATTTCGTCGAAAGTTATTCTATAATTTGCTTTAATTTATACATACATCCAAAAATGCTGAAAGGCGTGATGATAAAACTATTAAAATAATGTACTTTTTGTAATTATTTTTTGATAATTTTTCAATAATGTCTATGTCAAATAAGAGTGTTAAAAAAATCTTAAATATATTAGTTTGTAAGTGCGCAAATAAATACACAAATGAACCAATTTTCGTCAAGAAACACATAATAACAATAATAATTGTATGACTTCTATAGCGCCATTTTCGTGAGAAAATCACCTCAAGGGCGCTTTAAACATTCATTTATACATTTAATCTATACTTATATACTACAAGACTGGTTACAACTAAGATTGATAACTAATGACTTACAACTAAGACTTATATCACTAGTGACTTAGAACTATACCTATTTTTATAACCAAATTTGCATTTGGAAGTTATAATACGAACAGAGCAGTATTATTAATAATAATAATAAATAATAAAGGTCTTTATTCCAGAATGTGGGGAGGTGAGTGCAATCCCACACATCCTATATAGTGTGTAAGTACATACATAAAACACATAGATATTTATAAAATATGGTATTAAGAAGAAAATAAAATAAAAATACAAGTAAAAAAAAAAATAATAAATGATAAAAAAAAAAATCAGTCTGGGGTTATGGGAGCCAGTGTCTTCCTCCAATGTTCTTCTAAGCTCGATCCTGAAGTCAAGCGGGATTCTATTAAGAATGTTTCTGGAGTGGTTTATCCTTCCCCTCAGTCCTGCAATCCTGGTTCTTAATAGAGCTTTAAATCCCGGAACTCGCCCTTCTGTAAACATTGAGGAGGCACTGCAGTGCCTGGGGAGTGCAAACATCAGACGGTAAGCATTGTTATATTGCACCCGAAGCCTGTCCATGTTTCTTTTTTTGAAGGTTGCCCAAAGCTCGCATGTGTACAGGGTTGTGCAGAAGGCTAGGAATAGCGTCCTTTTTACCCGTGGACTGCATAGCCGAAATCTTCTACTGAGCATGTTGGATTTTATGCTCAGTACGCGCCTCTGCCTGTCAATATCTTCATCATCTGTTAATTTATCGTTGATGATATGTCCTAGATATTTGGTAGATTCTACTGTTTTTAGGAGTTCGCCGTTCAAAAAGGCGGGGGGGATATTTTTTGGGCCTTCACCGTGTTTAATGACCAACAGTGCTGTTTTTTTCGCATTATAGATCATGTTGGTTTCGTGTGCGAATTCTTCACAGATCTTCAGGAGGATTCGTAATCCCCTTACTGACGGTGCCATCAGAACCATATCATCTGCGTAGCTCATGTTGTTGATACATTGACCTCCGATGTGGCAGCCCACTCCAGCATTGTTTAGCCTATGGGTTAGTTACTACTCTAATCGTGTCACAACTTGCAACAGTCTTCAAATTAGTTATTTACAACCAACATACTTATTTACATTTTTAACCACATGTTGTAGTGGTTACTGCCATAATATGAAGTCATTAAACGAATAAAGCAGTATTGTTACTGCTCTGTTCGTATTATGACTTGCAACTGTCAAAATTATTTACGACTAAGATACTCATTACATTTATAAACACCTGTTGTTATGATTACTGACCGTGCTGTCAGTATAAGTCATGAAAAACATTTAAAAAAAAAATTTACACAGAATAAATTGTAAAATATTGTAAAAAAAAAACTATGTAAATCCCATGGACTGTGTAATGAAATACTTCTGAAGAAATGCTGTTATTTTTCTGAATATGATAATGTGAAAAGATGTACGAATATATTTTTTAATGATTTTATTTAAACTAAAATTAAAATTCTAAAACATTCAATATCCAGATAATTTATTGATTTATTTTACTGCATGAATGTATGATTTGAAATGGGTGTGGTATAATACAAAATCTTTTTTGAAAAGTTGACAAATCTGCCAATGACCTATGGTATAACCTTATTATACTAAAAAAAACATATTTCTCAAAATTTAAAACAAGCGAATGTTAGATAAAAGAACAATCTTTCGAAATCTATTTATAATTTTTTATGGAAAAGAGTCAATACGTCTAAAATCTGATTTAAAATGACATATTTCTAGTTTTCTCTGGTAATGCCCTCTTAAGATTCCAAAAGATTAAATTTTTGTTGCACGCCGAACAAGTACATGGTTTCCTTCGAATTTTTCTGCATTTTATCTGGAACTTCAATTTGGGGGGCGGGAATGGGTACCGTTGCCCCGGGAACCTTTATTGGATAACCAACACCTCTGCCATAGGTCACCCAAGTGGTTCGCTACTTTTTTGATTTAGCAGAGCTGTCCGGGTTGATGGGATGAGGTTTGTCTAGGGTCTTGGAGGCGGATGACCAGGACACTGAACCCCAGATTTCTACCCACCCCCTTAAACCCTTTTCTTTTCCAGAACTCTCCTCTCCTCCCTTTCCTTAAAAAAATCACTCCTCATAGCATCCCCAAAGATGAAATAGGCCCTGAGGGAAATTATTTTCCTTAAGGCCTCCTGTGTGGCGCTCAAGTAAAAAAAAAAAATAGAATTTTTTAATTTTATGTTTATTTTCCTGTTTCTCTAACAAATTGGCTCTTCACTTCAAAGTTTGCCGACCCCTGGCTTAGACCATTAAGTAAACTGTCATGGACGAAAAATCGTCGACAGAATTAAATTAATTATAATTAATCAATAAATCATCAAAACACATTAATGTAAATATTAACGACCCATGTGGTTCTTTGTTCCTAACTGAAAATACATTCGAGCATGTCAAGTCATAAAAATAGTTATTACCTACGTACAACTCAAAAAAATATATACCACAGTACCAAGCAATCATCCACGTAAAAAAGTGGTACCAAAATTAACATACCTGCTTGTAGAATGCAGACATAATTACAATTTGACCACAGTTTAACTTCCTGGAACAATTGTCGCAAAAAATAGGCTCGATACTTGTCCTATCGAAGCGATGAAAAACAGATCACGCATAATGGTGCACGTAGCAAGTCCTTCAACCTCGTTACTAGCGGTAGACAATAAATAAATCGATGTTGTAAACGAAACCAGTTCCATTAAATTGATCATCGTTAACCAACGTATATCGAACAACTACCGACCAACATAACAACAAGACTTGTTATGATGTGTCAACTTTTATAGTTCCATATTTAACCCGTTTAATCACAGGCGATCAAATTTGTCCCAAATAAGTCTCATATAAATCTATATCTCCTGTCATGGTGAGAAATATGATCAAAACGGTGTTATAAAGATAAAACTCCACGTTTTAGAATTTAACCATAGAAAAATTTAAATGTCACCTCTACGAAATCAAAGTTTCCGATAGCAATTAGAGAAAAAAAATCGAGTTTTTTCATACATTATTTTTTTTTGTAAAACGACGAAAATATGAGGTGATAATAACGTTTATATTACATTTGTCTAATAAAATATGTATGTGTTACTTTTTTTTCATTATCAGTAATTTTAGATAGGAAAAATGTTAGGTTAGCTATTTTGAATACTTTTTTATATTTGTATTAAAAATTTCAATGTTTCAAATTTTTTTATTTATTTATTTATTTATTACTTCTCACCATACATTCATTTTATTTTTACATGCAAAAAAAAACTAACCTCACTAGGACTAGGCCTGTGTTGAGGTTAACATTTATAAAGTTGAGTGATTTTACACACACAAAATACTAAAATACACTACATTTAAAACATTAAAATATTATAATAAAGTAAGAAATAAAAATATCATATTAGTGACCAGATAGGTAATTTAAGAATGATTTGTAACAATATAGACCATAAACAAATCTTTAATTACTATACTCACCAAGAAACAAGGCTAGTTCAAAACATCTAGGGTGACACTCCAATTTTGGCAAATGGAACTCAAATAAAATCTATTTATTTAAAAAAGCTTATTATTCAAAAAACAAATATTATTAAAAAACAAATCTTATAATTTAAAAATTGAAATCTTATTATTTAAAAAAGGGCAAGGATGAAAAAATAGTATGCCAATCCTCTCTCCATCTTTTTTAAATTTAGCTAATGAATTGGAAGATTTAATGTAGTCTGGCAGAATATTTAACATAATTGGAGCTTGTTATAAATAGTTTCTTTGGCCAAAAGATGTTTTAGTATGAGCCAATTCTAGTGGTATGGATTTGTTGGGTTAAATTATATCTTTATTTCTAATAGCTGGTCCACGGCATGCGTTGCAATGCCAAATACATTGTTTCTTCCTGAATCACCTTTCCCGTGCGTCTCCGTTCCCCTCCCGTATACCCTTTCTAGCCAGCTTTATAAATTATAGCATATATCACCCGGGGATAGTGTAGCTTCACAACAGTGAAAGAATTTTTCAAATCGATTCGGTAGTTTCGGAGCCTATTCAATGCAAACAACCCAATCTTTCCTCTTTATATTATTAGCATAGATAATAACATTTTAAACGTATTTCATCACCTTTACAGGAACAGTTTTTAGTTTTCAGATATGTTCAGAAATATTCCACACATTTGGATTTTATTACAAAGCGGAAATATTTTGATCTTCTGACAAAATTTGCAAAATTCCTGATGAATTCCTTAATTAGTATCACTCGTAAGCCATCATTTAAAGTGCGACAACTGTTATAACTTTCATACAAAGGAAACTGTGTGACTTACTCCTTGAGGCAATAAAAACTCCAGATACCAACTAAACAAGTTACAATTTAACTCTCGCTTTGACAGGATAATCGAGCGATAACTTAGTAAACACTACGTTATTATTTTCAATTTAATCTGTTTCCACTTACACAATTTAATAGCCTCCAGATTAAATTAAATCGTCCAATTCTTAACATCCTTAATTGCTTTTAAAAAGATCGATAAAATGTTTGTTTTAGCTGGGTATTATATTCATATTAGAAACATTTTTGTAACAGTAATGTAACTAACTAACGTAGGCAAACAACTTGGTCTTGGCACACACTCTTTGCCTCACTCACATTCATACATCGTATTATACATTCTCTTCTATTATTCTGACTTTTGACATGGCCCGACTCAAGTATCTGATTCACTTGATCGTGCCATGTCTTTCTCGGGCGTCCCCGACTTCTTCTTCCATTCACATTCGCGTCGTATATTCTTCTTACACTACTTTCTTTCAATATATATTTGGGGTAATTTAATTAACTTTTAAAATTGTTAACCACAACACAGACTTAGTTACAGTGGGGTTAAAATATAAAAATTACAATATATTTACCATGTCAAGAAACAAAAAACCGCAATAACCTTTAACAATTGCAATTATCGCCGATTTTAAAATAATTTCAAATGATTTTTTTTATTTATTTTAACTAATTAATCACCACCCTTTTCAATTTTTTTTCTATTGGAACTTATTTGTCTATACCTACTTGTTTATCTTTTGTTATTTTTGTGAACTTTCATTTTGACCTGTCGAAGAAACCATTGGTATCGAAACATTTTGGTCATTTTGATTGAATAAGTGGTGTACAAAGATTTTTGTTATTAGTTTTTGGGGTATTATGCCGTGTTGCGCTACCACCTTCTTTAGCCAACGTTTCGGACAGCGTTTCAGTGTCCATCATCAGGGCAGATGTCACACATCTGCCCTGATGATGCAAAAATATCTTTGGCAAAGAGTTTTTTTTTATTTCCCGTTAAACTGATTGACATCAGTTTGTCAACGAGTAACATTTATTTTTTTTAAATTGAGACAGGTAAAAATATACCTATAGATAATCATAAAAAAATTATTAGAGAACAGAGAAAATTAAAGAACGAAAAAAAATATATTGGAAAAACATTAAAACGAAAAGCGGGAAAATAGAGACTAGAACAAAAAAGTTCTTTTACTTAACCATATTTTTAGCATATAGCCTTATTATTTTATTTCCGCTTTAATTTTCATTTAATTAAAATGACGCCACAAAGTGAATTTGCGATTATTGAAGAAGGAATAATAACTATTAAAAAAACATATTTTGCTTCATTTACCACAGTAATATGATGTAATAAAAATTTAAATAGAAAAAGCATTTTAGTGGGCGTAAATTTAAATTACGAATAACCGATTTACCTTAAAAAACAAATTCTTTGTACGTAAATTAAAATTCCTACCAAGGAAAACGCCCTTTTTACCATGTTTTATTTTATTTTTTATTATATTAATACAGTATATTGTTCAAGATCATTTTTTAATATTTATAATCAACTTCCGAAAATTGCCAAAGTTGCCTCAAAAGTAGTGCAAAATTGAATTTTTGATGGCCTATATTTTATAATTTACAACATAAATGAGCAAAGTACAATATATCCATACTAGACAAGTTAGATTTAAAAAATAATTATTTGACTTGGTTCGGTATTTTGGCATCAGAACCAAATTTTAGTTTTGTGTGAAAAAGGCGCAGCCGTTCCCCTTGATATTTATTCAACTCGATAATAATCACTACACTACCTACATATTATTTTACAGCAGCAGTACCTATTTCCGATTGATTTCGAAACTCAGTATACCCATGTATCTGCAGAGATATTAAAATAATCGTGGAGAATTGACATCCAATATCGACAAATAGATCTATTATTGTACGTGATCTAAACAGGGCTGAAATGGCCAGAGACAAAGCAAAAAACACGGGTGTGGCTAACTGGTATGTTAGAAGGCGTAACAATAATAACCGCCTTCTAACTTTGTCTAAGCTCACGGCTTTAGATTGATGGAGTAAAGATAATTATTCTATCTGAATGTTGCAATAAAGTCACCATTTTGAACCATTGATGCCTGATTTGCAAGGATTAAACAGCACGAATGCGAAATTTCTGTTGCTTTCAAATTGGGAGGCCGCCAAGCAACCGTTTATTGAATAACCGACACCCTGCCATAGGTCATCCTAAGTGGTTAGCTGCGTTTGATGACTTAGTTGGGGTGCCTGGATGCATGGGGGAGGTTTTTCTAGGTCTTGGTGGCGAAAACCGAATCAGTAGAGACTGGTTTAGGCAGACCTAACGTAGACTACTTCTGTCGGACTCCTACCAGATTCCTACTCACCCCTCATACCTTTTTCCTTCCCGAAACTTTCTCTTCTTTAGTACAGCACCCCCAAAGATGACATAGTCCTTGATGGTTTTTGGGCCTCATGCGAGGAGCTATTGTAAAAAAAAACTTAGTTTTCTTTACATGCTTTCTTTAGTTTTGATTTCAATAGAATCCGAGCTTCGGTAATCATCAATTTGGGAGGCGGGAATGGGTACCGCCGCCCTGGGAACCTTTATTGGATAACGAACACCTCTGCTATAGATCACCCCAAGGGGTTCGCTAAGTTTGGTGATTTAGCAGGGGTGCCCGGGTTCATGGTGCGAGGTTTGTCTAGGTCTTGGAGGCGGTTGACCAGGACACACTGAACCCCAGATTCCTACCCACCCCTTAAACCCATTTCCTTCCCAGAACTCTCCTCTTCTCCCTTTTCTTAAAAAAACCCTCCACACAGCATCCCCAAAGATGACATAGGCCCTGAGGGGATTTTTTTTTCCTCAGAGCCTCCTGTGTGGAGCTCATGTAAAAAAAATAAATATAAATATATATACCAGAATTCTGCTCATATCTCTGAACCAGCAAAAGCTCTCCATTAGTGAGCTTTGGCAACTTACAAAGGCTTATTTGTGTGAAATTCGTTGGTCTATTTAGGTATTTTCTTATCGTGATCTTCATATATTTCATTGCTTATTTCTCTTTTGTTTCTGTGTTCTATGGCAATACCCAATCTAGCTTATTCTGTACCAATGATTGCGGACATACGACATTACAGCGTATTATTGTATTAGATTCGTTGGAACGTACCTGGCAATTAAAGCGCGCAGCCTTGACGTATCTGCAAATCTTTTACACGGCACCAGATCTGGTTTTCGAGAACAGGGGGTCCGTTTAACCAGCGACACTACATTTCTCTCTGATATTTCACGATCGCAGCATTGACAGACAGTTTTTAAATAGTGTTGTTTTAGACAAGTGCAATAACGGCAACCGGATTAATTGCTGATTGCCTTGGTGACAAAATATGTTAAATTGAATGCAGTGATACATTTCAGAGATTTACAGTTTATTGGTTTTGGTGGAACACTGCCTAAAAAGTTCTACCATTACCGGCAAATATTGATGTAATACTATCACAGCGTCCACGATTATCATTATATGTTTTTGTGTTTAATTCATAGAACTCCATTTAATTTTTAAAAATGTAATTTAAATTTTATTATGTTAACATAATTTATTATGTTATTATCAAGTTCTGTAAGTAATTAATGCCTTTTTTATTTTTGTGACAGCTAATTCGGATTACAAGGCCATTTTCAAACTGTAGTTAAGCCACTTTGAGACGACTTATTGATACGATACTAAAATTAAATTTTTTTAATGTGGTGTAAATTTACTGTGGGAAAAACGGATTTCGAAGTACCCAACATACCCCAATGTTTCTAAGCAAATTGGTTAAATCGGTAATATAATTTAAACACCTTCAAAAATTTAAATTTTGAATCGTATAAATAGGTCGTCTCAAAGTGGTTTGACCACATTTTTAAAATGGCTTTGTAAAGCGAAACAGCTGTAACAAAAATTAAAACTAAAATATTTGCAGAACTTAATAATAACATTTTTATTTTTATTTTAAATCCACCATTATTCGTGAGATTTCCATTCTTGAAATTTTGTTTTGCGTAAATAAAATAAAATGATGGTTGTTTGTAAAAACGATGTGAATTTATATTGGATAGTAACTAAACGTTCAGATTTAGCGACTTATCACAATATAACCTTTTTCACAACACTCACACAAATGACATATTGTGAATTAAGCACATAAAGCGCTCTCACTAGGGCGAAACTGAAAGTTATTCCGCTCTAAATATTAGTCACAAATATGGGTACCTACCTCCCTATTGATTTCATCAATCAATTCTAAGAAATACTACGTGATTTTTTGCCATAATTTTTACTTGTAAAGATAATAGTCACAGGATAAAATCGTTTTAAGCGGAATATTTAAATTAAATTCCACAACAAATTATCAGTTTTAACCAGAGATATATATTTTCACTTTACCGTATTATTTTCCTTTTTAAAATTAATGCAATGTTTTCAAAACGATCTTATGATTACAAAATTTACTCATATGTCCCTGTGTCCCTGACAAAGTTTGTTAAACATTATCAAAATAAAACATTGAATAAAAATAATATAATTTTTTTTTATATAAATTACAAGTTCTACATTGCACATGTCCCACATAAAGGAATATTATTATTAACGATCGAATTTGAATATTATTTTTAAAGACAATCATGTTCACTTAACCACTCGAATCCATAAGCTTGTTTTCACGATAGTATAACATTACCAGACATATGTATGCTATGAGGCGTATTTAACTTATTAAGGCGAATATCAATGCTTAATCACTATTTTCGATTAATCTTTGCTATAAATCGGTTTACAGTATAAAAATAAATAAAAAACAGATTTGATAAATTGAAGCTTTTCGTACCGTTTAATTAAAATAGAATTGTTGATTATTTGATAAAAAATATAAGCGTTAATAACTAAAAAAATGAGCTTTTTATTAAAAATGTATGAAGGCTTATAAGAAACAACTTTTTAAAATATAATTTAAAGGCTAAAATTATCTGAGACAGTTTACATTGATTTTTTTTTCTCTCGTAAACTTATTTACAAAATAAATAAAAACCACTTTTGCACTTGAAATTGTGACCTCTACATAAACTAAAACAATTTTTATATTGCTAGCGATATTAGACTAAAAATTCAAACGTACATTTTTGGATTGTGGCTTCCTTTTTTTTTTTTTACATTAACTCCACACAGGAGGCCCTGAGGAAAATAATTTCCCTCAGGGCCTATGTCATCTGGGATGCTGTGTGGAGGGTCTTTTTGAGGAGAGGAAGGAATGAACATTGGTCTTGAAGAGACCCATGTTGTAGGAAGGAGGAAACACAGAGGCCGGCAAATCATTCCACAGCCGAGCTGTTGAACACAAGAACGAATCGAAGAAACGACCCGTTCTCATGTGACAAATGTCAACCGTGTACAAATGTTGGGCACGCGTTTGGCGTGTTTCCCGACTATGCACCGGTGCCGAAGGGATCAATGATGCTAGTTCCTCGGAGCATCTTCCATTGTATTACCGGTAGAACAAGGATAGCATTCCCACCCGACGCCTGTGCTCTAAAGATTGCAATCCGTCTGTTAAGATGGGAGAATCTATCAAACGGACCGCCCGTTTCTGCACAGAGTCGAGGGTATTTTTCAGGTATTTTGGAGCTCCAGACCAGAGATGGCTGCCAAATCCAACCGTGGGGCGTACTTGTGATTTGTATAAGGTTAGCAGTTGTGTACTATTAAAGTATCTGCGGGCCCTGTACAGTACGCCCAGCTTTTGGGAGGCTAACTTTACTCTGGCTTCGATGGAGCCCCCATACCTGAGCTGGTCACTTAGGGTTACACCAAGCATATCAATGGAGGGCCTGTTCGGAAGATTGCTTCCTAGAAGCGTTGAATGAGATTATTTGAAAAAAAAGGTTCATCATTATCTTCTTCCCCTTGTCCTATTTGGGTCGGGGACCCATTGCATCTACAAGGCTTCTCCATACTTGTGCTGTCTTGTGCTGATTGTTCGGCCTCCGTCCATGGTAGACCCATCCTCTCCTCACACAGTTTCTGGAGTTGCCTCGCCCAACTGTATCTGGGGATGCAGTCTAGACGTCTACCCCTGGAAGCGCACACAGTATCTTCCTCAGAATTCCGGTCATCAGACATTCTTAGTACAATCATGCCCACCTCAGTCGCGATTTTTCTATGAAGATTTCAATGTTTAGATCATCTCGGATCGTCGAGTTTCTTATATTATCCCATTTCGTAAACCTCTCAAGTACCTCATTTCGGCAGCTTGGACTCTAGAGCGTGTTCGTTCATTTAGCATCCATGTCTGATGCCCGTAAGTGAGCGTCGGGCGGTATACCGTTTTAAACACTGCCTTTGCAAAAAAATGTTAATTTTTAAATAGTTTAAAAAAATGTGTGCATTCTTTTGACACCCGGTAGTTTTAGATATTCTGAATAGCTTTCACTTAAATGTTATACAATTTACATCTTTAGTGTATTTGTCTGAAGTCCATATCAAATGCCTGCTGCCAGCCTTACGGCCGCCCCGCCCACGGATGAAAGAATTAGGTATATCCTGTTCACAATGGGGGCCAAAAACGGTGTCTTTATCTGCTAGCCAATAAGAGTCTCAAAAAGTGTCCCCAATGGTCGTCATTTAAGGCCTCGACTGTTTTCCGTGAAGGTTAGATAAGCCGGAAGCTTTTTCACTCTTTTTTTTTCAGGATTTTAGTTATCGGTAGTGTGAGGGGAATGTGTACATTAAAACATATTTTTTTAACATCCCGTTTATTCATAACTAAGAAACCATAAAAATAAGCAAATCATTGCATTTAACTTCTCGAATACATTCTGTCCCCAGGTACCACTGATTTTTTTAATGTTAAAAGTGTATTTTAGATTTAGAAAATTGAACAGTAAATTGAAATTGAAATTTACATTTAGGCGGCCCCGTGGTCGTCGTAAAGGCTCTCGACTAGCGATCCGGGGATCGTGGGTTCAAATCCTGGCCTGCGCAAGAAAATTTTATTTATTAATTTTAAAATAATATAAGGTATATTTGCGGCGTGTTCCACGGTTAAACATTCTTTCAGAATCACCCTTGTGTAAGACTACCATTAAGAATTGAAACGTTGATTGAAATGGCTTAAGCCGTGTTTGGTGACTAGATCTGATTAGGTACTTCACCACATTCCTCTTCCCCATCTCGTTCCCCTTCCCACAACATTCAATCTAACAAAATACCCCGATTGGGGATGCCGTAGTCTCACTGGTTTCAGGCGGTTGGAAGCAGTTAGATCACTTTTGCGGTATTCTTATAAAAATCCATCATTGTTTATGAAATTGTTCCTTGTTTTCAATAAAATGCTGTATTTCTCTACAGTTCTACAATCCACCCTCCTACAAGAATCAAACGTTTGTAATTGTTTAATTGACCAATCATATTGTTTAATTGACCTATTGGTCTCACCGTAGAAGTAGGCCTCTAATAACGACAGTGTTGCGACAATACATTGCATTGTACAATTTTTCAAGAACGTTGGTTTGTACAAGGACAGTCCCACGGAATGGAATTTTTATTAAGTGTTTTGCACGTCCTGTCCCATTCTACAGATAACTAGTTAGCGTCTACCTTATGGTGCTTAGATATGAACAAAATTTTAATTTGTTACTTTACTCTATAAATTCTGGAATTTCTTTAATAACGAAAAAGGAAATGGTAGGCATATTAATAAATGATACAAAATGAATAAGAGACTTATTTGGGTATACGAAATGATTTAAGGTGTAGAGGAGTGGAGCTGGCGACACGGTATCGCTCCTAAGTAGATAAGTACTAACATCACCCCTAACTATTACACATCTGCCCTGATGATGGACACTGCAATGCTGTCCGAAACGTTGGCTAAAGAAGGAGGTAGGGCAACTCGGCATAATACCCCAAAAAGTAATAAAAAAATAATTTTTGGCTGTGAAAATCTAAAATCGTATCTGATTTAAGGTGGTTTATCGAGTATGGACCCACACAAAATATCAAACATTTTTATAGTCTTGCATCGCGTATGATGCATTCATTGTCAGTTTATTAATTTGATATAATATGCAACTTTAATAAAAAAAAAATCTAATCATTTTTTTTACATTAGCTCTAGAAAATAATTTCCCTCAGGGCCTATGTTATCTTAGGGGGTGCTGTATTGAGGGTCTTTTTAAGGAAGGGGAGGACAGGAAGTTCTGGAAATGAAAAAGGTATGAGGGGTGGGTAGGAATCTGGGGATCGGTGTGTTCGGGAGTGACGGACATATGAATCCATCCCTCCAACTGCGATGCAAGGCGATGGGTCGAAAGAGTCCGGCTGGAAAGGTCAAACGGCTTCCCTCAACCAGTCTCTCTCGATCCGGCCCGCCACGCAGCTGGTGGGCAGACGCATCCGCCGCCAAGTTCTGGACAATGAAAACTCCTCAACCACTCGATCTGGCCTGCCAAGCTTGCATGCGCAGCTTGTGGGCAGACGCATCCGCTACCAAGACCCAGACAAAACTTATCCCATGAACCCGAGCACCCCTGCTAATTCACCAAAACGTAGCGAACCACTTTGTGTGACTTATGGCAGAGGTGTTGGTTATCCAATAAATTGTTCCCGGTAAGGCGGTCCCAAATTTTAACTACCCAGTTAGTAGGGAAATAATCTCGGGTCTAACTAGGAAAATTTTCTATTTTCTAATAGATACATTTAGAAATAATAAAGATACAACGATAAATATTAGGTATAGTTACAAAAAAATATAGTATAAAACATTTAAAGAAATATTGGACAATGAGTAAAAATCATACAATGATAGCAACAGAATATCTATTTGGAACTCATCGATAAAATCAATCAACCTCTTGATTTTTTGTAAAAATGTAAGGTTAGTTTTTTTTTTTATTTCAAATAACTTTTCTCAGCAGCTGTCGTGTTGCATCTAGGTATAACATTTTCCCACGTGTTCTAAATCTTAAACTTAAACAGGATATCTTATTTACATTTAACAAAAAAAAAGGTCTTCTAAACTTGTCTTCCGACCGAGCAAATTTTTGAGGCAGGTTTAGTTAGGGACTGTAAGAATGCAACTGTACAAGGCGGTTCTGATGAGAAAGAATGATTATTCTCCGTACCAGCATTTTTAACTAATAACTCAATATCGATTTTAGTATTTCAATCAAAATTTGCTTTAATACATACATAATGTCATGTTATGAATAAAAATGCTCAAACGCGTGATTATAAAAATATGAAAATTATAAACCTACTTTTTGTAAATATTTTTTGATCATTATTTATAATTTGCAACAATGTCTCAGCAAAACAAGTGTGTAAAAAATATGAAATATGTTAATTTGGAGCGTAAAAAAATAGATAAACTGATGTATTTTCGTCACAAAACACGTGCGTTTTTAAATGGTTTTTTAAACTAAAATTAAAATTCTGAATAGTAGATTTCCTAGATAATTTGTTGATTTATTTTACTATATCATATGAAATGTGTATTGTATAACAAAATAATTCTTTTTTTTTAAATTTAACGAATCTGCCAAATACCAACGGTATAATCTTAAATAAAAATAAACTTATTTTTCAACAATCTTTCCAAATCAATTCACATTATTTTTTTTGTAGAAAAGAGTGGACACGACTAGAATTTGATTTAAAAATGACATGTTTCCGGTTGGGTCTGGTTACTCCCTCTTGAACATGGAACTTATGACAAAAACCGGTCCGTCGTTTCCAATACGTGCCGTTTTATGCGAACGAGTCAAAGAAACAACCCGTTATCATACTGCCGATATCAATTAGTATGAACGCCAATTCGCTCTTTTCCGCCAAGTTTCAAACTAGTATCATACAGACAAATTAATTTAAATATAACTGAAGCTCGCCAAAGAATGAAACACGTTTCTCTTCCACTATCGATAACCTTAATTAGAATTCATTTACCTTCGACTATTTAGAAATACAGTTTGTATACATTTACTAGGTAGAAGATATAATCAACATATCACGATTTGTACATTGGTATGAAGGCAGCTAAAGGATTGCTAAGTGTTCACGTTATACAAACTGATCATTTCTTGCAATCAAATCATAAAGCGTGCCAAAAGCACTTTTCACAGTTCAACCTTAATTGCATTAATGATTTTTTTTACAATAAACATAAATTAAGCGGTTAATTTGTAATAATTATGAATTCAAGGCACGCGAGTCAGTGATTTATAGCACATATTTTAAAATTCCACTACTGGGTATTGCACAAAATGGTTTTGCATAAGACGCCGTATCGGAAGAAGAGTTTCACCTTCTTGAGAAAGTGTTATGTACAACGTATATATCGTAGGTTGTCCGATTAAATTCCGATGTGATTTATAAAGTGATTCACTCTGTGAACAAATAAGCATGACACATTTAAAAAAAAATTATGTACTTGTTTTAGCGACTATATAAAATACTAGCTGGTTCCCGGCATGCGTTGCTATGCCATTTAAAAATAAATTGTTTCTCCCTGCGTGTCCTTTCTCACTCGTCCCGTTCCCCTTCCGCCTCCCCTTCCTCTCTCGCGTCCCCTTCCCCCTCTCGCGTTCCCACACCGCCTTCCCTCTCCCCACTCCCCTCGCCCGTTTCCCCCGTCCCGCGAACCCTCCTCCCGAGTTCCACCCTCCCGCATTCCATTCATTCAGTCCCGGTACATTGGGTTTTCAAACAGCTCGCGTGCCACCTAATTATTGCAAATTTTTATACATATTTCGTAATGCCAGAGCTCACCAGTAGTTTTATACAAACCTTGTCCTGACCATAACAAACACAATAAAAAAAGAATTATCCAATTAGGTGCAGTCGTTCGGAAGTTATGCGCGTACATACATTTCGGCAATTCATTTTTATTTATATAGATTGTATATAAAACAATAATGGTGAATTTAAGTACAGATATGGTATTTCTCAATCCATCTCACTAGGGGGTCCTGTTGCAAGGCAAGCTAAACTTATTTAATTATAGTTTATTTGTTTTCTATGTCGTTTTTGTATTTTTTTATATCCTTCCTTAACTCTCCCGCAGCCAACTGGGGCCGAAGGTAGACCGCAAAATCGCCATATATCTTCTTAAATACATGAAACATATTTTTAGCATTTTAGATATCCCATAATGTGCCGTTTATAAAAAGACGTGAAAAAATCGTTGTTCGCAGGAAAAAATATTTTGTCAAATATTGGTAATATTCCCTGCCCAATAAATGGACAAATAAAAAAATAAAAAAAAAGGGTTTTCTGTGGTTTAAATTAGAGATGCCACGAATAGTGATTTTGCCGAATACCGAATACCAAATATTCGGCTAGGCTCTCGGCCGAAGCGACAAATATTCGGTGACACTTGCAGTGTAGTGAGCGGCTTTTTTCGGAAGCATGTATAATTTATGATGAAAAGCGCGATCGTTTGCTATCAACAAATGCTGAAAAAAATGTTTTCATTCATCATAACTTAACACTGATAGATTTTAAGTATTAAAAATGCTGATTTTTTGGTAAAATATTTTTTTTTTTGTATGTAATATTGGGCGTTTTTATTCATGATTTGGTATTCGGTATTCGGCCGAATGGTTCTTAATATTCGGCCGAGTACCGAATAGTTAAAAAAGTAGCCGAATAGGCCGAATATTCGTGGCATCTCTAGTTTAAATGCCAAAAAAAATTGCACGGGGTCATCGGCCGACCCACATTGTTACGGACGTTATGTTTGGCATCTTGGCGTGTCGAGAGTTAAACTTCCTCTATATTTTTTACTTAAAGGCCCTTCACACAACTTCCCCAAATAAGGCATCGGCCCTGAGAGAAATGTGTCTCATCTTTTGTCTCACGATTATTTAATATGTTAGAAAGAGCTGCAGCATTGTTGTGATAAAGAACGAATATTTATTGCTTTTTTTGTACCGTCGCCTTTCCGTAAAACCCGCCCTTCCATGGTAATTTAAAAGTGCCTAAACTTGCTACATAATCCCGGCATTATTATTTTATTTTACTAGGGATGTTCAGAAAGTAAGTGTACTGTTACCATAACGGGCTGTAGTTTTTTTTTTGTTTTTTGGGGGTTGGTGGTACTGAGTGGTAGAAGGAGGGCTCCTTACCAGAACGAGCATCGCAGGAACATGGTAGTATGTAAACTCACGTCGGCAAAAAATCACGCCAAGTGCTGTGATCCGCTTTTTATTCACGGAAGGAGTAACACATACAAGAAAAAAAGTGAGGATTTCTGAGATTTATTGTGACTGGAGATGAGAGTGGGTGACTCATTAAACGCCTGGGAAAAAAAACAGTCGTCAAAGTGGCGTCACACCAATTCCCCATCTGCAAAAAAAATTTAAAACCACAATTTCGGGCAAAAAAAATCATGGCCTAAATGTTTTGGGACCGAAAAAGCATCATTTTGGTCATATTTGTGACTCAGGGGGAGACCATCAATGCACAATGATATTGTGATACCCTAAAAAAACTCAAAAGGAGCATTCAAAACAAAAAGAGGAGAACGCTGATGGGTGGAGTGTGCTTGTTGCATGACAACACCCGTTCTCACACAGCCTTAGCCACCAAGGCGCTCTTGGACTCATTTGGTTGGGATGTTTTGAACCACCCCTCGCATTCCTCTGACTTGGCGCCTTCAGATTATCATCTGTTCACCTCCCTTAAGGCATATATGGATGAAATTAAATTTTAAAGCGACGAACAGGTGCAGAACGTGGTTCTTAAGTGGGGGAAGGAGCTGGCGGAAGAATTCTTCAAGGAGGGCACAAAGAAACTTGTGCCAGGGCTCACCACATGCATTGAACGGGATGTCGATTATTCGGAAAATAGTCAACAAGTGTATCAACAATATTATGTAAATTTTTGTTTAAATACGCTTTTTCAAAAAACATATAAAAAATCGCTACACTTACTTTCTGAACATCCCTCGTATTTTGTCCAGTCATTTCTGACTGGCTCTTAACCTCTTACCGTCTTATTATAAGTACCTATTACCAAATAATTCTCAACTAACCTATCGCAACCTCGCGTAGGCAAAACCGAAGGTTGCGATTCGATAATAATTCTATATTTATCTGCCACTCCTTGCAATTTTAACTGCAAAAATATTTTTTTTAATATTTTTAACTGCAAAAAGTATGTAAATATATTTATAATATTTATGAGTGTATTTTTACATAGGACCTGCCAATCAGATAGAATTACAATATTATGTTTCACCGAACACTTTTTTATTGTCAGTTCTTGAACCTACGTGAATAGGCACCGACAAACATAAAAAATGTAATTTCCTGCGTCGCGAGTCATTACTTTTTATGAATTTAATTGCACTAGACATTCAATCATTTGATAGTAAGTAAAATATCTGCCAGTGGGTACTATAGGTACCTACTTGCCCACTTTTGCGTGCGGATAAAAATTAGAAAAAAACAATGAGTGTTATGTTATTACACGCATTTTTATTGACCTGAAGTAAAAAAACGATAGTTTGTATTTGATCACCTCTAAGGCCTCGCGCATATTTTTTTAGAGGATGCAAATTTTTCCGTTCTCCAAATAAATTCAATATTTTTAAAACCTGTTTTTGAAAGGAGATAAAATTTTGTAATTAATTAATTAATTAATTAATTGAAATTTTTTTTTTTTGACGCAAACATAAAAAAAAAATTAAAAGGATTCAATATTTCTATTTTTGAGAGTGATATTTCATGATCAAAAGGATTCATCTTTTTTCTAACTAAAGTAATTGATTCGATGTAAAATAAAAACACGCAAATACTTTATTAAACAAACCTATTATAAACGTTATCGTCACCTGATTTTTTGTAGTTTCTTGTAAAAATAATTAATTAAAAATTCCATTTCCAAAGTTTGATAATTTTTTGTCAAAAATTGCGGTCGGAATCTTTGGTTTCATTAAAGTGTACATTTTAATAGTTAACTTTTAAATTTGAATACAAAGTGTGGTGAAAGTCTTTCTAACACCGTTTAGATCAGTGGTTCCCAAACTATTTTGGCCCACGGACCCCTTTTGTGGGTGGGCGTTTCAGACACTCAGGGGGCGGTAGGAGACCCAGATAAACCCGTCTCACCAAATCCCATCTTGTCCTACCGCATCCCATTACGCCCCCTCCCCCCGTTGTGGAGTGGGCGGTGGGCAAAGTTGAGAATCTAGCGCGAACCGCCTAACGTTGTTCAGGGACCCCCAACTCAATTTTAATTTTCCACGAACCCCCTGTTCCTGGGAACCCCTAGGAGTCCGTACGGACCACTTTGGGAACTACTGGTTTCTATCTAAGCCTAATACTCGTATTTTCCACCACTATACTAAGGTAATTACTCACTACCACTATACTAAGGTGATACTCCTTTTTAAATGTAACAATAATCGGACTGAGTATACGAAACACTCACTTTTACCTAGGTTGAATGAAGTTACTAATAGATATGCAGATGTGATAGATCTATTTAACTGCACGGAACAGAGGTACAAGACGGCTATGCTATCATATTTTTTTAGTCACTATTAATTTTATTTCTATTATAGATTTTTGCATGTAAATGTATCTCTGGTGTCACTTCTCAATGTATCGTCACAATTAACTGTTATACATACACTGTTTAACCATTACTAATATTTTGAATATGAATTTGTGACATGTAATTAATGTTTATGGCATACTTATGCCGTTTGTATTAAATAAATAAATAAATAAGTAATCACAACGATTTCTAAGAGACCTATGTGGGTTATACCTAAGGGTTAAGTACTATGTTTTCGTTTTATTGTCAGAAACAAAAAAAAAAAACAAAACTAAAATTACCGGAAGATTCCAACAACACACTAATAATCAATTTTTCTATTTCTTTCAGATTGGTGAAGTGCAAAGAAAATAAAATGACAAGTTTAAAAATGTTCCTGGCAGTGGCCCTGTTATGTTACGTATCCTCAGTGTCGTGCTTCACGCAGGACATAGTCCAGTGGCCCCTGGTGTCCTTTAACTTCGACGAAGGAGGTCAGGAGCAAGAGAGGACCTTCAAACCGGAAAACACGGTGCTGACCGGTTTGGAGGTGGCAGGGGAGAGGCTGTTCCTGGCCGCTCCCAGATTAAGATCAGGGATCCCTGCCACTTTGAGTTCTGTGTCCAGGAGGAATCCACTGGGATCCAGCCCTGTTTTGGAGGTAAGAATTCTATTTTTACACAGTTTCACTTTTTGTCATCATCGTCCTAAAATAACACTTTTGACTTTGTAGCAGTCAAATTATTGCTATTCTTTGGACATATTATCGATATTTATTCGATTATAGATTCGATTTCTTTCGATATATTCGAGAATATGTTATAAATATTTATCTACTGAAACCATCTTGGCTCCAAATGCAACCGATTTTTGTTCATTCAATTTTATGCTAACCCATTTCAGTTATTTGACAAAATGCTATCAAATCCTCATTGAAGAAATCCATCTATGAAACTAACTAGGCCGTTGGGACCTTTTATTTTTAGGTAATTTATTGATCTCATATTTCAAATGCAGATTCAACAATATTATATTCATCAAGGTTCATTCGACTAATTTTTCCCATATTAGTTGGCTGCTACCTTTTTAAATGATCACAAACTTCTAAAGGATTGGTTTGTAACCTAGATAGTCTCTCGGATAAACATACCCGGTTTTATTTATATGAGATATCTACTGACCTTTTCCGAAGGTCTATATGAGTATTGAATTTTTATTTTTATTATTCGTGAATTCGGCGGCATTGACGTCACAGCCAATGGCGGTTTCTATGTAATAATGTCGTTGTAGCCAATTGGAACCGGAATTTTGGGATGTGCGGTTTTTCAAATCAATACGAAAGAAATGTTTAAATCACACATCTAAATCGTCTACACATTTTTAATAGTATTCATTGTTTGCAAAAATACCTACAAACTCATGTAAATTATATATTCCTGAGCTTCTAGCTTGCAAATAATATTCATCAGATTTTTTTTAAATCGCTGTTTTGAAACCGTTTTTTTTTCACTTATTTGACAGTGTTTTCTTCTTGCATAAGTCAATTTACGAGTGCATACCTTGCTTACTACATGTTGAGATGTTGTTTAGTATTGACAGAAAATTGATTACTTTCCTTTGTCACGTATCCACTGTTAATTATAATAGATTTTTGTCATATGTCTATTCACTCTGAATCTTTTTACTTTATTTATCATTTCTACTTTCTTTTTATGACGAAAATATAAGCATGTGTGCACCTTTTGCGACCTACTTTCTTTATAATTATTAAATATATTTTAAAGGTATTATGTACTATCTATTCTTCGTCCCTCATCTATCTTTTTTTAAGTTGTTATTAATTTTGTAACCGCTATTGGCATTGGCATGGCGCTCAGTCAATTTTGTTTGTGAAATCAAATTTAATAATTCTCAGTTATATCTTCAGTTCAGCCTCTTTTTCCTTACATTGTTCGCAAATCAGATATATTTTTCTCCCAATGCTAAATATTTTAGTTTGTTAAATAATTGCCTCTTAATATTTTCAAATGCTTACAATAACTAGCGTCATTGATCCCCTCGGCACCGGTGCATAGTCGGAAAACACGCCAAACACGCGACCAACATTTGTACACGGTTGAAATTAGTCACACGAGAACGGGTCGTTTCTATGACTCGTTCTTGAGTTCAACGGCTCGGCTGTGGAACGATTTGCCGGCCTCTGTGTTTCCTCCCTCCTACAACATGGGTCTCTTCAAGACCCGTGTTCACTCCTTCCTTTCCTCAAAAAGACCCTCCACACAGCATCTTCAAAGATGACATAGGCCCTGAGGAAAGTTATTTTCCTCAGGGCCTCCTACAGAACACGTGCCAAGTGCCAACACGTCGCTTTAGTTCGTATTTGTCCAGCAGACCATTTGAAAATATTACAGGAGGAGAAGGTTTCATTTCATTATTTCAAATAAACATTATGAAAGGTGTTTAAGATAAAACACAGGCAGCAGTTGAAAGTATATTCCTACTTTCTATATGATCATTGAATTTGGTCTTCAAGCAGGTAGCTAAATAAATATATATGTTTTAACAAAGATTTCCTCGTAAGGAAACTTTAATATTTCCTTTTATTAGTAGATCTTCCGTTCAATATGATATTAGCGAACCGTAATGAAGTATTTTATTAAATTAAACACCAAAATATTTTCGTTTTAATTCAGACATATATTGTGTTTTCTTATTGCATTGTCGATGTCTACATTTAGCTTACTGATTAATTAAATAGATAATGATTCATTAAATCGCGTGAGAAAGTTAATGAGCATTTATCTTTCATTTTTCGTGAAGTTTCATACGATAAACTTGATAAAATGTTTTTTTCTGCCTACTTTACATTACTACGCCAACATGCGTCTGTTTTCTAATGATTTTCTCTAGTAGGTGCGTCAAAGAGATTTTCTGGCATTGTTTCAATATATCGTCGAAAGTTAGAAATCCAACACTACGAATACTTTGTCAGTAAAAATAAAGACAGTTGTAATTTAAAGCTTGTTTATTGTTTTCACGTTTAAATAATAGAACTTCATCGTAGTTACCCTCTTATGCCTCAGGCATATTTCGTTAGAATGTCAAAAGATTTCCGCTTTATAATGAAATTTAAATAAATGGAATATTTCTGACCCTATCCGAAAACTATAAAAACCGTTTCTGAAAGGATATGAAATATGCGTTAAAATTTTATAATTCGAAATAAACCTAGAGTTTTTTTTCGTTATTTGTTTTTGAGGTGTTATGCCGTGTTGCGCTACCTCCTTCTTTAGCCAACGTTTCGGACATCGTTGCAGTGTCCATCATCAGGGCAGATCCGGCAGATCCGGTAGATGTGTAATTTTTAGTCGTGAAGTGTGTGCTTATTTACTTCGAAGCGATACCGTGCCGCCAGCACCACTAACTTTCACCAGTACAAAATAATCGTGACAAGCAGAGATCTGCCCTGATGATGGACACTGCAACGATGTCCGAAACGTTGGCTAAAGAAGGAGGTAGCGCAACACGGCATAACACCCCAAAAACAAATAACGAAAATGCTTTTGGCCGTGAAAATCTTAAAACAAACCTAGAGTTTTTTAAAATATTAAAATTTGATAACACCTTAGTTATACTTTTAAAAAATTTTTAAAAGAAATTTAATAAAGTTATTTTTAAGTTCTGCAAGTATTTTAGTTTTTTTTATTATTTTTGTTATGGTGACGGTATTAATTTTGTTTTATTTATTCACTTCTCAGTACGTTTACATGACCTGATTTTATCTTAATATATAAAACAAAGTCGGGTTAGTTACACTATTTATAACTAGAGAACGGCTGGGCTGATTTTGATGATCTTTGATTTGTTGGATTTGTCTCCGCCCCGGATGGGATAATAACTATAAAAACATCACAAAAGTTAACGAAATAAATAGTTATAACGAAAATTATTATCCCCATACATTTTGTATGGAACGAATTCTTCTATTTTGAAAAAACTGCAGCAATATTGTGAGGGGTATAATATTGAACTGTGCATGAATTCCAAACATTCAAAAACGTCAAATGTCAATGCGTTGATTGTTGTGCATTTGTTTTTAATCATATAATGCTGCCCTTCTTTCTTACACACTCAATGTCAATAATGTCACTCAGTGGAAAATAATTTCTCTCAGGACCTATGTCATCTTAGGGGATGCTGTGTGGAAGATCTTTTTGAGGAATGGGGAAGATAGAAAGTTCTGGGAAGGAAAAAGGTATGAGGGGTGGGTAGGAATCTGGGGGTCAGTGTGTACGGGAGTGACGGACGTATGAATCCATCCCTCCAACTGTGGTGCAAGGCAATGGGTCGAGAGAGTCCGGCTGGAAAGGTCAAAAGGCCTCCCTCAACCAGTCTCTCTCGATCCGGCCCGCCACGCAGCAAGGTGGGCAGGCGCATCAACTGCCAAGACAATACCTCATGAACCCGGGCACCCCTGCTAAATCACCAAACGTAGCGAACCACTTGGGGTGATCTATGGCAGAGGTGTTGGTTATTCAATAAATGGTTCCCGGGGCGGCGGTACCCGTATCCGCCTCCCGAATTCCCGTAAGTAATTGTAAAAGTAAGAAAATCACAAAAATATAAATCCGTACACAACGCCATCTCTGATACTGACAAAAACAAAACACGGACAGTTGCGCATTGATATTTGCTTCATTGCGTAATTTTTAACTTAATAAAAAAACTTAATTTAATTCAACAGCTATTGATTCTGAGGCGGTACGAAGTTCGTCGGGTCAGCTAGTAACATATAAATAAGTCACTAGCAGTCACGTCATTATTGAACAAATAAGAACCCTTTAACATTTTTTAATGCAGGGAAAACAGATTTCAAAGTACCCTACTAAATAAAGAATCTATTGTCACAATTATTTTCTCATTAAATTGGTTTAACCGGTAATAAATCATTGTTGGCACCTTAAAAATTGAAATTGGGCGGGATGAAATATAAAGAATAAAAAAGTCGTCTCAAAGTTATCTAACCACAGTATTAAAATGATCTCGTAAGCCGAAACAGCTGTTTCAATAACTGAAAAAAAAACTAAAATACTTGCAGGGCTTAAAAATAACATTATTTAATTTCATTAAATTATTATTTTTTAAATTAATTGTATATCTATGAATTAAATACAAAATCAATTAATTATTATTACCCCAGTTGTAGGATATAGTTGGCACGTATTGCAGTTAATATGTATGTACTAAAAGTATGGTGGCGGATTAGACCACACGCAAACGAGCATTAATTTACCTCGTTATTTCTGTGAAACGAGTTAATAAAAATAAGATGTGACATTTTGCACACCAATTTATTATTCATGAGGCTCGTGTTGATATTTTTACTACTAATCAGGTAATGTAAACTCAGCACCTAGTAATCATGATATAATTACTGTATACTTACATTACTTATTAGTTAATAAATCAAGGATTAAAAAAAATCAGTCTGTACCGCGTTGACATGAGAATGGCTCGTTCAAAGCCTGCCTGGCCTTATTAGTTCAAAAGATTGTCCGCTTATAAACCGAGGCGATAAACAGTTCGATTCAATTCTATTCGTGCACTGCTTGCAAAGTCTAAATCTCCGATCTATTCGCTGAACACAGGTACTGTTGCAGTTAAAGTGCTTTATTTATGCAGTGTAATTGTTATACACGGTGATCGAAACACGTAATAAAAGCAGGCCCGCTCTGTGCAGGTATAATTGGAGCAGTCTGCTCCGCGCCGACTTGCCAAGGCGCCAAGGAGCCAAGCGCTGATAATACCTAGCACAGCGCCCTTGAGGATTTTACTAGCGCTAAGCGCCGTATGGTTTAATGTAATGTGGATTAATCAGTTTCCCGCTTGTACCACGAGTATCCGGAGTTTACATGAATTGTTGACTGAGTGACTTCATTAGAATTTCCATACGTTTTATAAAGCCGACAAATGTTGTAATTTCTGGTCCATGTCAATAAATCAACCCTTCAATTCTATACTTAATTAGAATTTCCATACGTTTTAAGAAGCCAACGAATGTTTCTATTTCTGGTCCATGTCTGCAAATTAACCCTTCAATTCTATACTTCATTAGAATTTCCATATGTTTTAAGAAGCCAATGAATGTTGAAATTTGTGGTCCGTATCTATAAATCAACCCTTCAATTCTATACTTCATTAGAATATCCATATGTTTTAAGAAGCCAACGAATGTTGTAATTTCTGGTCCATGTCTATAAATTAGTCCTTCAATTCTATGGTGGTGTCCATTAAAACGTTTTTACTGAGTTGCGGTCTCTAAACTCAAAATCAATATAAAATATGATTTTGTAGAAGCGAATAAAAATGATTGAATAAATGAAATGAATTTGAGAAAATTCAGTGCATATTACATTGAAAATATGATTTTCAGGGTTCCTATTCTAAATGTGATTTGATTCTAGTTAAAACGAAAAAAAAGTTGATTTGTGGCTATTTCACTTTGATTTTCGTTCTTGACGTTGCATGGTCTGGGTGTAAGGACGTTTCAAATTACAATTGAGGATATCTTGAGGAATATTGAAAAAATGTCATTACCTGAATCTGAGAGACTGCGTGTCAAAGCGTTTCAAGGTGTAAAGACGATTCTAATTACAATTTTGGATATCTTGGGGAATATTGAAAAAATGTCATTATCTGAATCTGAGAGACTGCGTTTCAAAGAGTAAATGTTAAGAAAAATGTTTATATTTTGAAAAGTACGCAGAAAGATACCAAGAGAGAGAGGTAGGGAGGAATTAAGAATGTTAATCAATTGGTACTATATATATATACTGCAATAATGCCTTGGAGTATCAAAACCAATGCTGTTATCCGTCATAGCATAAGCAATATAAAATGTATTATTCAGGTGATTGAATGGTGCTACAGAGATTCTATCTAGAATCTCAAAAATTTCACTTCCCGGCTTTACACTAGCGCGATGTAACGAAACCCAACCAATACGTGATCAGACTAGTTTACGTACTACAAAGGCGTGCAATCACTTTTGCAGGTAACCCAAGACGTTAATTAACTACCGACCTACCTGAACTCACGATCCTACAATCTGTTAACAAACGCAAACAAATAAATTTTAACTACCTCCAATATTGTATGTTATTAGCTTGAGAGTAACAGGTTGTATTGACAGATTTCATATCGAAAAAATCTGCCTGCGGCCAAAGAAAGTATAACATTCCTTCTAAATAATTAATATATGCATTAAGAGGAAACCGGATGCTGTTTTGTCCATGCAAACGTATTCCCCAGTTTTCCCTCGGGATTTTGAAACAAGTGCAAATATTTTTGAAGTGAAAACTTCTTTAGCACTGTTGTGATTTGAAACTCGATGAAACACTAAACACCCTACCTCCCTCACAAAAATAAAGTTGGTTGTTTTCAGGTGGAAAAATGTAATAATCAGTAATTGTTGAATGAAACACCAGTATATATTGAATTATTTGGCGGGTATTAGATAAGCCGCCATAGCTCAGTGGTCAGAGCATCCGACCGGCAATCAGAAGGACACGGGTTCAAGTCCCGTTGGCGGCAAGTATCTTTTCTCGGAAGATTTTTCAATGTAAATGAGTGTTTCAGGCTGACAATTATTGCTTATAATAATTGTTACACTACAAAGAGACAAAAACATGTCTACATCTATAGGATTTAGCCTGGGAGAGAATGAGAGTAGCCTTCCCACTCTTGCCTACTTTAGTTTTTTTAAGGTTTCACTTCTACCGCGTGCAAACTGCACACTTGTAATATTTGTGATATAGATATCGACCACGAGCGTTTTGCTTTTTTGACAAGTTACTTCCAATGCGTTAGTTAGGACCTTCCAAAAATTGTAAAAATTGCCTGGTTTGAACACTATTAACAGACGTTCAGTATACAAACTAAACAATGTTTTTTTTTAAAGAAAAAAGTACAGATATTAAATATTTTCTTCTAATACAGTTAGCAGAGTATCAGTTCACACGCGGTAGAAGTGAAACCGTTAGAAAATTAAACTTCAAAAGAATGAGACGAATGCAAAGTATCACGAGTAGGATAATTGTGGGGTTTATTTATTACTTATAACATTGTTGCCAAGTTAAAAAAATATATATTTTTAATTTTATTCTAAGTAGTACCGCACAAACAGGACACCGATTAATCTCCCTCGTTCTCTCGCAGGCTAATCCTGTAAATGTATGTGTTCGTCTCGTTTTAGTGTCGCTGGTTTCCACTTCATCGAGTTTCAAATCAGAACACGTTTTTTCATTTCAAAAATCTTAAAAACCAGTCCAGTTTTGAAGGAGAAAATTGGGGAGTACAAAACGACGATTTTCACAATTTTATTTAGGTATTATCAGTCTGAGATACAGTTGTCCCTTTCGCTCAGTATTCGGGCGGTAACAGCGGCAGTGATAGCAACATTTTGGTAAAATACGTTTTATTCAAATTTCTCGGCGACTGTGTGTCCTCTTAATATACCTGTTTAGATTTGATTGTAGTACATTTTTAACGGTTAAATAATTTAAAAAGTTGTATAAGAACTACTTTCTTTTATAACAACGGCGTTTAGATAATTTTTAATCAAAATAATTATACCTTTGACTTACGATGTTCTTTCATATCAATCTTTTTTCAAAATTATGTATGGTAATTTTAAAATAAACTTTTAAATTGATTATAGGACTAGATTTTTAATGCTTGATAATCAAATGCTGAAAGCAAATGATAGAAGCAAACGGGTGGTTTTTTTTTTACATTAGCTCCGCACAGGAGGCCCTGAGAAAAATAATTCCCTTCAAGACCTATGTCATCTTTGGGGATGCTTTGTGAAAGGTCTTTTAGGAAAGGAATAAGAGGAAATTCTGGAAAGGAAAGGAGTATGAGGGGTGGGTAGGAATCTGGGGGTCAGTGTGTCAAGCGTATGAATCCGTCCCTCCCACTGCGGTGCAAGACTGTGTCCCGAGGGAGTACGGCTGGAGAAGTCAAAGGGACTCCCTCAACCATTTTCTCCCGATCCGGCCTATCATGCAGCTGTTGGGAAGATGCATCCGCCGCCAAGACCCAGACAAACCTCACCCCATGATCCCGGGCACCCCTGCTAAGTCACCAAACGTAGCGAACCATTTGGGGTGACCTATGGCAGAGGTGTTTGTTATCCAATAAATGGTTCCCGGGGCGGCGGTACCCATACCCGGCTCCAAAATTGTTATTAATAAATACACATAAACATGTCCAAAATAAGTAGATTTTCAATCATCACTATGAAAATCCATTGTGCACTTTTAAAATTACCGGTTGCGGCATGGCGACAGTATCAGCCACACGGTGGGAGAAAGACTGTGATTCTTGGAAAAGATGAGTCAGAATGTATGAAATTTTCATTTCATTATGAAATTAGCTGACCCGACGAACTTCGTACTGCCTCAAAATCAATAACTGTTGTGTTAACTTATTGGCTGAATTAAATTCAGTTTTTTTATTAAGCTAAAAATTACACAATGAAGCAATTATTGATGCGCAACTGTCCGTGTTTTGTTTTTGTCAGTATCAGAGATGGCGTTGTGTACGGATTTATATATTTTTGTGATTTTATTACTTTTCCACTTACTTACGGGAATTGCGTTTCATCTCTTTATACGTGTGAGGGAGATTTTTTATAATTATTGTTTTTTTTTTCCTTCGGAGGGGTGCAGACATACGTTCACCGTTTGTCTCATCTTCGACTATTGACATTTTATGAAAGAAGGGTGCATTATATGTTTAAGAACAAAAGCAAAACAGTCGGCGCATTGCCATTTAACGTTTTTAAATTTTTGGAATTCACGCACTATTCAATATTATATTTATCACAATATTGCTGCAGCTCTTTCAAAAGATGAGAATTCGTTCTGTATGTATAGGTATGTGTGAAAAAAGGGATTTTATTCTGCTATTCGGGGAGAAGACAAATCCAACGAATCAAAGATCATAAAAATCGGTCCAGCCATTCTTGAGTTATAAATGGTGCAACTAACCCGACTTTGTAGATTACTACTAAGGGCGTTATCGAACTGACAAAACCAACTCACCGGTGTTTAACGAGCTCTCAATAATTAACCACTGCACTAATTGCTTTTCTGTCATGTTGCTAAGTAGTTAACCAATGGGCGCTTTTATTATTCCTACGGTTACGACACGACAACTGCAAAATGCAATAAACGTACATTCCTTATCACAAGAATGCTGAAGCTCTTTCTTACACACTAAATAATAGTGAGAAAACTATGGATTCCTCCAAAGGAAAGAACAAACATTTTCATGCATCTCTCATTGTCATTGCCATGGTAATTATATAAACAACCATTCGCTACTGCTAATCAAAAAATTGACTGATAAATCCTTTTTTTCATGTGCCCAGAACCACTAAGACTAAGGCAACTTTTCAATTCTGAATGATGTCTTAAACCTGGCCGATACTGAGAGTATCTTCCACTCTGGAACGTGCCGCAAATATACATATGTATATATTTTTATCATTTAATTGATTACTAGGCGAGAGCCTAATCCTCGACCACGGAGGCCGTCACTAAACCCAGTTTATGCTCTTTCACGCAACATTTCATTTCGGGTAAAGTTCGGTTTAGGGGCGGCGTTCCTAGATAATAAAACTAGTTGTTTTTATACTAACTATGAAAATCCGAATCTGAAAGAATTAGGCATCGGAAAGCAATATTAACTGAATTACACGACTTTAAAATTTTCTATACACACACAGGAAAACAAGCCATTTTGAACGTATTCTCAGTATTCTGACACTACAAGTCATAGAAAAACAAGAAAGATGTTACACCACATAAAATTAAGTGTTGCCATTAAGCAATAATATCAATAACGTAAAACTTTCCTATATGAATCAATGTGAATAGATAACAGCAGAAAAACATACCTTATAAATCGACCAAGTCTTCTTCGTCCGTTGTATCCTTGTCAAACTCGCTTGTCTCGAAGGGTTCCTGTCGGATACGCGGGTCATATAAGAGCCCAGCTATGTTTTTCCAGAAAGGAATGTGCAAAAAAGTCGTGTAATTCAGTTAATATTGCTTTCCGACGCCTAATTCTTTCAGATTCGGATTTTCCGGCCCATAATTAGTATAAAAATAACTAGTTTTATTATCTAGGAACGCCGCCCCTAAACTGAATTTTTTCCTTCATTTCTAATGACTGTCTTTAAAACGGCTGTCGACCTTTTTTCCACTCAATGTCATTTTCACATTTGAACTAATTTCGCACACTGCTGTATGTAGGTGTAATTACAATAATTACAATTGTCGGTTATAAATGCGCCGATTACAATATCTGACACCGTCTGAGAACCGTTATCGAGTGGTTATAAGTTATTGTAATCACGTCATTACCGTCCGGTACCTACTAGTATTTTATGGTTGTTACGTAATTGTAGTACCTAAATGGCGAAATGAGAATAGTTCTCATACTGATCGAGTTCAGTGTGCAAAAATGTGTTGCCTAACCTTAAATTAATTGAGATCTTATTCAACATTTTTCCCTCAGTACCGCATGTATAATTTTTTTATGCCAACGAAATTGCAATGAAAATACATGACCCATTAAGATTTTTGCTACAGTAATGCGCACGCACACGCTAAGGCAGCATCGACAGCAAGAAAATCATTCCATTTGAAAGGTATTTATTTGTATTTATTAAATTCACAAGACTGAATTGAATTTTGACAGTCAGATTAAAACTGTCTCTGTTTAGTGAGTGTTTTCTTAAAATCTTTATTTTTTTTTTTTTAAATATGTTTGTGTGATATAGAAAAAGTTGGAAACATTTGAATGGTGTGCATCGGCTATATATTATAGATTTTTCTATTAAATTATTTATTTTTTAATCCTTGGAAAATCGAGTGCAAAATAATATTTTTTTGCATTACCTGTTCCAAAAATACAAGTAATTGTTGTTTAATGTAAAACAAAAACAAAAACCGTAACATTATTATGAAGAAAAAAAAAACGTTTTCATCAATAATTAAATTCATAACAGAATGATGTAAACAACAACGGAAAGTTATATCTTGGCTAGGTTAATGCAGCAATTAATATCGGCTGGCCAGACGCACTATTTCTCCGAGCAGTTGTGACTATTTTCTCCGAGCAGTTGGCATTATTTTCTTCGAGCAGTTGGGACCATTTTCTACCAGCAGTTGAGACTTTTTTCTCTGAGCAGTTGGGACTATTTTATCCGAGCAGTTGGCATTTTTTTCTTCGAACGGTTGGGACTATTTTCCAAGAGCAGTTGGTATTTTTATCTTCGAGCAGTTGGGACTTTTTTCTCTGAGCAGTTGGGACTATTTTCTCCGAGCAGTCGGCATTATTTTCTTCGAGCAGTTGGGACTATTTTCTACCAACAGTTGGGACTGTTTTCTCCGAGCATTAGGCATTATTTTCTTAGAGCAGGGACTGACTATTTTCTCTGAGCAGTTGGGACTATTTTCTCCTAGCAGTTGGTATTATTTTCTTCGAGCAGTTGGGACTATTTTCTACCAGCAGATGGGACTATTTTCTCCGAGCAGTTGGCATTATTTTCTTCGAGCAGTAAGGACTACTTTCTCAGAGCAGTTGAGACTATTTTCTCCTAGTAGTTAGGACATAACCTGTCAAAAATAAGTTGACGCCATTTTTAACATCAAAATCTTAATTTTTATTATTTCTTCAAGTTCTTCAAGTAAACGTAATAATTTTGGGGCGAAACCGTACAGTAAAGCTAGTACAAATAGATTTTTTATAAATTGTACAAAAAAGTTATGAAAAAGAAATTAACACTAATCCCCAAATAGTACACGTTTAATGTACCTTTAACCAAATCTACCATTTAACAAAATCAACCAAAACGATTGTAGTTTTAAAATAACGCCTAAAAATCAGAATACGCCTACCGAAAACCATTGAGAAATATTCTCTAAGCAACTACAAGTATTTAGAGTTCATGGTCCATTACAATGATTTATTTTTTACTTGAATGAAGTGCAAATGAACCATTTTGTGTCATTTTTGTAAGTTTATTTTAACTTTTTACGTTGATTGCGACAAACGTTGATTAAAAAAAACTGTTGGCGGTAGCTTCGATACTCGAGTTAAATGCTTGCTATTCAATACAAAAAATAGTGTACCGAATTAATTGTTTGTATTGTATTCTAACTTTTTGTTCGGTTGTTTTTACAGGCAGACTCGTTATGTCAGTGTAATCGTTTAAAGGTGAATGGTTTAGTTATTATGAAATCTTTAATGATTTACTGAACGATTGGTATTTAAAGCATTTATGTTTAATTATTTGTAATACTAAAATTACTTCCAATAAAATCTATATATATATATAACACCATTAGTGCATCTAGTTATACTGCTCCGAATGTACAGTCGTTAAGTCTTAAAATGTTTGATTTCAAAATAAAGTAAAGCATTTCAAATTAAATTTTGCATGTGTTCAAAAGTGGTTCACCATGATGTTTCTTATTTTTAAAAAAATAACTAACTAAACTAACTAACTAACCATCACGCCGTTTTCATTTAGGCAGAGAGGACGGACGGCCAAACAACCCGGTCTTGGCACACACTCCTTGCCTTGTTCACATTCATACATCGTCTCATACATGCTCTTCTATTATTCCGACTCTTCACATGGCCCGACTCAAGTATCTGATTCACTTGGACGTGCCATGTCTTCCTCGGGCGTCCCCGACTTCTTCTTCCATTCACATTTGCGTCATATATTCTCCTTACACTTCTTTCCTTGTTCATTCGCTCTACATGCCCAAATCATCTGAGCGTCCCTTTCTTAATCTTATTCATTACGCTTACATCAGCCTTGCATTGGTTTTACCTCACGCGTCAGGGATCTCATTTCTACAGCATTCAGTCTACTTTCATCCTTCCTCTGCAAGTTCCATGCCTCACTGTCATACATCAGGGTAGGTACCAGCACTCCATTCTGGACGACTAACTTCGCTTCTTTGGACAGTTTTTTGTTGGCGCCAACGGCGTTCAGTCCTCCATTAATAGAGTTGCCTGCATTTACCCTTCTTTCGATATCTCTGTCAGCCCTTCCATTAAAAAAAATAAACATCATATTAATACAACTCCACTGCCCGTTAAACGAAATCAAACTTATTTTAAACACAAATCAGATACAAAGTGTTGGATCGTTAGCCAAAACAGATCTAAAAACAAAGATTTTATGAAGACCAATTCAAAAGTGTGCATTTCCCATGGTACAATACTGGTGTTTTTTTTTCATTATTGCGCCTGATTTCAACACAGGAGTTTCTAATGAGGCAGGTACAGCACATCACCAATTGTAATAGAATTAATAAATAAGAAAAATAAATAATAATATACAAAATAAAATTATAATACTTGCCGGCTCCCAGTGTCATCCTAATGAGACACAAAATAGAAATGAGACATCGCTTGAAATGTCTTTAACTATCATCTTAATTGTTGATTTTAGGGTGTTATGATACAATTAGTTTCAGAAGGCAACTTTTTCAAAAAAATGACCTAATATTTTCAAGACCAATAATTGCCGTTAGAATCTAAAATCTTATTTACTTTTAGCTATGTACTAGTGCATATCCGTGTTGGGATAGTTTAAATTCTTAACAAATCGTTTCTGATTTAAAAGGTCTGAATTCTTCACGAAATCAGTTCCATTTTTTTACCTTGGACAGAATAGAAAAAAAATTCCTTCAGGGCCTGTCATCTTTGGATATGCTGTGCGAAGGGTATTTTTAAGGAAAAGAAGGAGAGGAACTTCTAGGAAGGAAAAGAGTATGAAGGGCTGGTGAGAATCTAGGTGTCAGTGTGTTCAGAAGTGACGGACACACCAATCTGTGCTTCACCAGTGTTTCCCAAACATTGTTCTGCCGTGGCCCGGTAATTTTCACATCGCCCCTTCGTGACTCACTTAATACTTTTAAACCCAAGCTTGTTCCATTAGGTAAAATAATACACATTTAGTAATAGTAAAAATGTTTTATTAATACTACATATTTTGGTATCGCCTATTTTACTGAATTTTAGTGCAAAGTATGGAACTGCTGCTTAATTGATACTAAAGAATCCGATTTCGCGGAAAATGATGAAATTTTTATCCCGGTCTGGTTCCATTTCAAGTCGGTTTCTATATTTATGTTTAAGGTTAACTAGTATTGAAAACCCAGCTTCACATTTATAAGTTGTGACAAAAAGCATTAAAAAAGTTATTGCTTGATGAGCTAATTTTGCGTATTATTGACAACAAGATAACCAAAAATCTATCAATGGATTTAGTCTTGTGTCAAAGTCTAAGACCATTGACCATATCCTTGAGTGATGTGTCAGTTGACAGTTCAATTAACGAGTCGACATCTGAATCTGGCAATTCGTGGCAAATTAGTTTCGGAATCTAGCTTGAATGTAAATGGGTTTCGTATCCAAGCTTTGTTGCTGTCGATTGGAGGAAAATATTCTTGAAGATTCCTCTCCAGTCCTAATAAATGTTCTTTAATTTGAGTTAAGATGTCTTATAGCAATGAAATCATATTGTACTCTTTTTGTATTTCAAATGCTTTGAATTTCCGTATTTCCGAGCGTTGTGCCCACACATTAAGCTTTTTTTCTTGCAGCTTCCACCTTGTCTTAGAACAAGGCGGGAATGTTGTACGTGTATGTGGTACCGGGTCGCGACCCGGCAAATGGGAAACCCTGATCTAGACGATCCGTAGAGGTCAAAGGGATTCATCAAACCGGCCCGCCACGCAGTGGGTGGACAGACGCATCCGCCACCAAGACCTGGGTACACCTCACGCGATGAACCCGAGCACCCCTGTTAAGTCACCAAACGTAGCGAACCACTTAAACGTGGAGTGACTTATGGCAGAGCTCTTGGTTATCCAGATTACAGATTTCATGAGGGGTGTCACAGTCCCCCTCTCTCCGGGTAGTTGGACTGTATCATTAACAAAAACTGCTCTCCTGAAATTAAATCATTGCTGAAATTAAATGACCTCCAAATTAAATCATTGCTAGATATTTTATTATTTTCTCGTTAAATTTTAATTTATTCTATGTAGATATGTGTACATATTTATATTACATCAACTCACAGCACCAAAACAAAAACACTTCAATTGCCAATTACTATCGCTCGTCTTATATTCATCTTTGACGTCTATAAATTCGTCCTTCAAGGACTTAAAATAACTCGACAAAAATGCTAAATAGTTGAATTGATAGGCGAACAAAAAAATGGTAGCAATGACTCCTTGGAAGAGATAATTGAATCAACAACTCAAATTATATAATTTCACAAACATTTTTTGATAAAAATCAAGGTTAGTATGAAATGAATTATTCATAATAACCTGTTTTTTAAATCTGTATTAATGTAAGAGTAGATAATTGAATATTTATTTTACCAATACCTCCCTGGCATCCGATCCTTACATTAAATTTTATATTGCCCATTATGCTATTTTTTTATGAATGTGAATGAACTTGTGAATGAAAATTTATTTCAATATTTTTTCCACGACACACAACATTGTTAAAATATGTGATAATTAATATAATTTGCAATTTTTTATGAGAAAAACTCTCTTTTTATAACTTTTAAAGGTTATTCCCATCAATGTAATATATCACTGAAGAAGAGGATAACAATAATAATCTAAACGAAAATATGAAAGAGAACAAGACACAAAGACAATGGTCGCAACTGGGACTCGAACCCAGACCTCTCGTCTAACCGGGAAGTTCGATAACCAATTTCGCTATTGCCACCTTCTGTCAAACGGTGGCAATAGCGAAAAAAGATAAAAATTAATTCATTATACTTCTTCATTTAAATATATTGATTGCCATGTAAGCAAACGCGGGTTGCTAAGCGCGATGGCTAATCTAGTACACTCTTTAGCAAAATAATTCAATGCTTTACAAATATACAATACTTGATATTGGATAGCCAACACCCCTGATATAGGTTACCCCAAGTGGTTCGCTACGTTTGGTGACTTAGCAGGGGTGTCCTGATTCAAAGGGTGCAGTTTGTCTAGGTCTTGGTGGCATTTTCATTCGCCCACTGCGTGGCGGGCCGGATCGGGTGACACTGATTGAGGGAGACCTTTTTATCCCCAGCCGGACTCTCTCGACCCATCGCCTTGTACCGCAATTCGGAAGGATTAATTCATACGTCTATCACTCCTGGACGCATTAACCTCCAGATTCCTTCCCACCAGTAATATTAAGAAAGGGACGCTCAGATGGTTTGGGCATGTAGAGCGAATGAACGAGGAAAGGAGTGTAAGGAGAATATATGACGCAAATGTGAATGGTAGAAGAAGTCGGGGATACCCGAGGAAGACATGGCACGACCAAGTGAATCAGATACTTGAGTCGGGCCATGTGAAGAGTCGGAATAATAGAAGAGCATGTATGAGACGATGTATGAATGTGAACGAGGTAAGGAGTGTGTGCCAAGATCGAGTTGTTTGGCGGTACGTCCTCTCTGCCTACCCCTACGGGGAAATGGCGTGATGGTTAGTTAGTTAGTTTTTCCTTCCCACCCCTCATACCTTTATCCTTCCCAAAACTTCCACTCTTTTCTTTCCCAAAACATACCCTACACACAGAAGAGGGAAATGGTTTTTCTCACGGCCTCCTGTGTGGAGATAATGTGAAAAAAAAACACTTTATTATTTTTTGTTATTGTGAATAAAATGAATCAAATTTAATAATATTAAGTTCTGCAAGTATTTTTGTTTTTTATTATTGTGATAGCTGTTTCGGCGTTCAATGCCAAACCGTAGTAATGCAACCCTGATCTATATAATTTTATTTACCTATCCCCTATGTTTATTCGTATGACGTTTCAAGTGATTTTTTTTTAAATAATATTTTCAGAAAAAAACGATTAACTTAGAAAATGAACGGTCTGAGGCGCATATAGCAAAATTTTACTTTTTAAAAATGTCTTGATTGTTTTAAAATTACGTAATAAAAAATACCTATTATTTATCTTATAACAGAATGCTGCCAATGTTACAAAACAATCTCAATAATTTGATTACAATCAGTATTATGCAAAGGAATGTAAGAAACATTTTCTAAGTTCGTTCGGCCTTGTGCGGTTACAGTTCCTGGGACACTAAACATGTAATGTATGAATAAATTAATTTTTTCAGCTTATTATACTTAACGATCAAAAATAATTATTTAATCTTATATTTTGAATAATAAGTAAGTTTTTTGTCGTATTTAGTGATCTCTTTATGCTCATAGCTTACTTTGTGAAGAGTTAATTGTTAAGAAAATACATATTACAGTTTGTCTAATTTAATGAGATAATATCTTAACCAATTATAATGATGATATCTCGGTTTGTTCTTGAGCTAGTTAGTTATCGTATTCAATATATTGAGCAATTTTGTCGAAATAAAAGATTGTATGAAATTAAAGACATTTCTAAAGACAAGACAACTCCTGATGGCTTTGTGTTTTTCTACCATTAAAAGAATTATTTTTAAATGCTGCATTTATTTTACTTCTAAGTTGAGAGAACCGTATTTTAACCTGGTTTCAGACCACTTATAAACAAAATGAGTAAATAATCATATTTAGAATTAAACACAACAACAAATTAAACTTTACACAAATCCTCTCAATTGGACAGTCGGTCAAGCGACTGCCAAATATTACAGTTAAAACAACTTATTCTTCAATGCCGATACATGTACATAAGACTAACAATAAAAAAACAAAATCTTAGAAAAAGTAAACGAAATTAGGGATTTTGGAGTTATGATCGACACCCAATTAAATTTTGTAAATCACATAACGAATAACTAAGAAAGGCATGAAGACACTGGGATTTACAATTAGAACTATTACAGAACTCGATTCTTTGAATGTTATAATTTGTCGCTATAAATCACGCTGGTACGCAGCTTTTTAAAGAGCAAACTCAGCAGTGTGGTCCCAATACAATCAAATTTATATAACAAATATTGAACATGAGCAACACAAAACTTTACTATTTATTAAATTCAAATAACATATAAATTTTACATTCTTACTAAATGCAATTAAAAAGCATTCTCTAGAAAATGGATGAAAAATAAACTTATTTTGTTAAAAATTATTTTCTCCGAATTAGACTGTTGTGAACTCCTGCATCTCATCGACTTCAAGGTACTTAATCGAACAACTAAGCATAATATAGTATTCTGCAACAATTATTCTGGGACCAACTACCACAAACATGCACCTAATCCTCGCTTTCACACACTTGAAAAAAAATTCACCCTCAGATATCGACATATTTAATTCAAGCTTACAAGTTTTGAAGCGATACCTGGATGATATTTTTACTAAGATTTTAATATTATTATTATCCACTGGAGCGATTATGGTCGAAAAACGGTCCATTTTTATTTTTCTGCGATTGATAGCGGTCCAAAATTGGATAACTATTTCCTACCATTCGTAAAACGTTTATTTGAATTATTTAAAACATTTCCCCGGTCGGCCATTTATTTTAAAACGAAGCTGTTGAAATGCTTTATCCATTATGACCATCGGATGTCGCATATCCGAACTTCTTAGACTATTTTAGAACGATGTTAAAAATAATACTTATTAGAAAAATGAAACAATACAACTTTGTAAAAACCACTTATATAATGTGCAAATCCGACCGGTTTCGGAACAAACGTTCCTTCGTCAGGGAAAGCTTATACTAATTTGACAATTTCGAACAATGTTTTATTACGGTAGGGGGTGGAGCCGTTGTTAGTTAATAATGTAGATTGGGTGGGTAGGTATTAGTGTAGAGTGGGTGGGTAGGGGAACAAATCCATGATTGGGCTATATGACAATATTTTTTGTTTGTTGATAATAGATTCATTATTTTTAAGGGATTTTTTAATTTCCAAAGCTTCTAAGTTATCTAAACGTTTTCCTTTATGATTAATATGAAGAATATTTATCCCTGTATTTTTTTCAAAACTATGGTTATTTTCAATGATATGGTTAGCGAACTCAGAAAAATTATTATTATTACGACACCTTAAATGTTCTTTGATTCTGATTTCAAAATTACGAGTTGTTTTTCCAATATAAAATGAGGGACAATCATTGCATTTGAGTTTATATATTCCGGAATTAGTCAATTTATGGTCTTTATCTTTAGTATTTCTCAAAAAATTACCGATATTATTTCTTGTATAAAACGCCGGTTTAATATTAGAAGGTTTATTATGGAAGGGGTAAAAAATAATGAATCTATTATCAACAAACAAAAAATATTGTCAAATAGCCCAATCATGGATTTGTTCCCCTACCCACCCCCACTCTACACTAATACCTACCCACCCAATCTACACTAATACCTACCCACCCAATCTACATTATTAACTAACAACGGCTCCACCCCCTACCATAATAAAACATTGTTCGAAACTGTCAAATTAGTATAAGCTTTCCCTGACGAAGGAACGTTTGTTCCGAAACCGGTCGGATTTGCACATTATATAAATGGTTTTTACAAAGTTGTATGGTTTCCTTTTTATATAATGGATAACCACAAAGTAATAGCTACATTCAAAAATATAATACTTATTATTTACAATAGCCGTTACTACTAACTTACACGATATTTTAATTTACTAATTGAGCAAGAACTCCCTCGCCAAACACAAGAGCATTGTCTCTTTATGGTGAGGAAAGGCAATTTTTTTATTTTATTTGTTAAAACATGATGTAACTATGTAACTGATGTAACTTTATATGTATGTTTACTCAGCATTGCCAATAAAAAAAAAATAAAAAAAAATGTTTTAAATATTTTTTTCACGTCGAATTTTTGATCAGCTGTTTACGGTTAAAATTAAGTCCCTTTTCCATAGATATGCACCTTCAATTATCAAGTATACACAGACAACATATAGAAATCGAAAATATTCTATGTTGACTCGAATAAGTACCCCTCACGGCAATTTCAAAGCAATAACAAGCAGGATTCGCGCGGTTATAAACTTTAGGATTTTTTTTATGAATCCAACAAACATGAGATAAACGGTAAAATACAGGTTAATTCATTGGCCATAGATATAGCACTATAATAAGTTTTTATGTTTCCATGTTAAAATTCAAAAAGTTTCTAAATAAATATCCTCCAGTCTTCCATAAAATTCTGAAATTTGCACATTTAAATAAAATTAATATATAAATTCACCTTTCCTTTCTCTGTAATTATAAATGATGGCTTAGAACACCCTTGAAGGGTGAAACCCAGAATAATTGAAAAAAAAGTATAATAAATACAAAATAATACAAGAACAACATGTCAACCTGGCAGAGACTAAATGGGAAAATAATTCATTGACTCCAAATATTTTTATATCAGAGGGTTCGGCTCGGTGGAACTCCTAATTGGACCTATAAATCTAACTTATCCCTCAATATAAATATTTAAAAAATCTTTTGTAATCCTACATGTGTTTAAAATGACCTATTTTTGCATTTTTATATATAAATTCTTTAACAAATCTAATATGCCTAAGATTTGAATGAGAGAGCTAGTTATAATGCCTGTAGCCGAAATAACAAATGGTAATATTTTCATAGTCTGAGAATGCCAAATTCTTTTAATCTCATTTCCGAAATCCGTATATTTTCTTATTTTTTCAGAAACAGATTTTTGAATATCGAAATATATTTTAAAATAAAAATATTTTAAATATAAATATATTTTTACGCACCAGATTTAAATGTCCGGGTTAAATTTTCCCCACAGGAAAAACTAAAACCTTTCACACACTTCCCCAAATGATCATCTAATCAATCCACGCTATGCAATTGCACTATATACGTATTATAAATACAAAACAATACAAGAACAACATGTCAACCTACCAGAGACCAAATGGGAAAATAATTCACCGACTCCAGATATTTTCATATCAGAGGGTTCGGCTCTGTGGAATTCCTAATTGATTATATTATTATTTTTTTATGCTATATCATTTCCGAAACTGCTCATAGCTCACTGCTTTTTAAACTTAGATACTTTTTAAACTGCTTTTTTGGTTCCCTTTCATATAATAAGTTCTCTTTATGCACTACATCATATACACTTTAAAAATATGTAAAAGCCCACCAGGACGTCGATGATTAATAAATAAAATGAATACACATACAACCTAAGTTGAGCCATTTTGAAAGCAAACTTAAAAATTTTAAAACTCGGGTTTATACTTTTAATAATAATTGATCATATTTAATTATGTTTGGTTCTGAAACAGTCTTTTAAAAAACTTAATCCATATTCCCCAAGTCCTTCATCAATCATGCATTCCATTCTCTTCCTCCTTTCCTCAAAAGTCTCTACCAGGAAAAGAAGAACACCCTACCTACATGTGCAAAAATTGAGCTTGCTATTATTGCCGCCCCAGTTTACATTACCTACTTGGGCAGTTGGAATTTCGTGGTGACATGGATCACAACTTGCTCGTTGAAATATCGCAAATATTAGCAAAAATTCATTTTTTATCAAACCAAAGTGTCGTGGCTTAAAACCTGGCGTTGTGCAGATATATTGGGAACCCAGGATCGATCCTGAAACGCGACAAAAAGAAAACCGTCAAAGGTAAGAGACTTCCTCTCATTTCATATTTCCTACGATCGAATTTCAAAGCACAATTATTGGTCTTTATTCATCAACAAAAAAAAGATTTCCAGTCACATTCTCGTGTCGCGGTATCGGCCGTGACATTTTTGGTCCTTCGAGCCGGATAAATTTCGTTTTTTGTCGTTTTTTGGTAGACGTAATTTTGAAACTAGACATTTTTGCGTTTTGAAGTACAGATCGTCCCATTCGTTGACCTTTTCCGGTTTTGTGGAACTGTTTCGGAATTACACATTCAATCGTGAATATTGATTAGCATTTTTTATTTAAATTGGTATTATTAGTCGTTGGGCGGTTTAACATTTGAATTCGTAGATAGTAAGTACTTCGTACAATTCGCCGCAAGCGCCTGTTACGTGTCGGTAAAGAAGATCGCGGACTATTCGCATTTGACAGCTGATCACAGTGAACATTTTGTTTACAAGTTGACGTTTGACAGTGTTTTTTTTATTTATTTTGGTTTTTAAAATATTCATATGGCGGCTAACACTATTAAGTACAAATTAGCGCTGTTAGATATGGAATTCGTTCTTCTGCCATCAAAGCCATAACATCTTTGAATATTATTGACAAAAATATATTCAAAGCACGTTTTTTGGATGTATCTGATATTAGGGAAAGTTTCGTCGCTTCACATATTTTAATTGAATCAAATAAGAAGGATGAATTGGAGATTAAGGTTTTACAAGAAAAAATATACTGAAATCCAAAATATGTATTACGAGATTCAGTCGTATTATAAACAATTATTTCCGGAAGTTTCGGAAAGTGATTCGGATCATTCAATCGCGAATAATAATTTTTCGTTGCCAAAATTAAAATTGATTATTTTCTCTGGAATATCAACAGATTGGACAAATTACATAAATACCTTTAATTCGTTGATCGATTCTAATAATGCTTTAAATTCTGTTAAAAAATGCATTATTTATTAAGTAGCCTTTCGGGTGAAGCCTTAACACACGTTAAACATTTACCGATTTCTGAAGAAAATTATTTTGTTGCATATCATCTTTTAAAGGAACGGTATGATAACATACGTTTGATCGCTGATAGACACATAGAATTAATTCTGTCGATTCAACCTGTAAAAGCTCAGGATAATCTGAGGCAATTTATTTCCATTTTTAAAGAAAATCTTGCTGCTTTAGAAGCTTTGAATTTTCCAGTTCGCCAATGGAGTTTTCTTTTATTACATATTGTATTACGTAAATTAACAAAAGAACTGCGTATTGATTTTGAAATTCAACACAGTTCGGAGAATATCCCAACGTTTGATCACTTATTGAAGTACTTAGATGGACAGTGCTTAGCAAAAGAAATGGCACTTGGAGTTTGTCCTGAAAACCAGTTACAGGCTCATAAAGGTCAATCGAAATAGTATAATGCGAAAAATCGATCGAGCAATAATATTAATGCGTTTGTATCAAACATTGAAATCAAGTGTATTCTTTGTAAATCGCCACACTCACTGCACAAGTGTGAAAAATTCTTACGCCTCACTCCAAAATATAGGTACTTGTTCGCAAAGGAAAATAATTTATGTCTTAATTGCTTACCGCAAGGAAAACACAATGCTAAGAATTGTCAGTCGCGTTTCACTTGCAGGAAATGTCAATTAAGACATACCCTATTACATTTTCCAAAAAAAAATCGTGGAAAATTCAGACCAGCAAGAAAACTCGTTGGAGCCTTTGGTGTTGACAACATTTTACAATGAAACCAACAAAACGGTTATTTTGTCTACAGCTTATGCGGAAGTTTTAGATAAAAATGGAGTTTTTCAGAAGGTTCGTGTTATGCTCGATAGTGCAAGTCAGGCAAACTTTATATCGGAAAATTGTGTCAAAAGATTAGGTTTTACTCGTTCTAAGAAACAACCACTTACCGTGATAGGTATTGGAAATACTCCTACAATTAATTCTAATGGATTAATAAGAACACAATTTCGTCCTGTCGATTCGAAGGAATCTGGTATTATGACAGATTTCCTTATTTTAAATAACATTTGTTCGAATATGCCATCAAATCGTATCGTCGGTCATCATTGGGAACACATTGTAGGTCTCGAATTGGGAGATCCAACATTCTACCTACCATCAGCCATTGACATACTGTTTGGAAGTGATATTTTTGCGTCATTATTATGCTCAGGAAGAGTGATGGGCAAATAAAATGAGCCCATAGCCATAGAAACTACATTGGGTTGGATTTTGATGGGAAATGTTGGACCATCAAATCATTGCATAAATTCATTCTTCACGTCAATGGAGGAAAATATTGATGAAAAGCTTAAATGTTTTTGGGAAATTAAAAATGTTCTATCTTTGAAGAAAATTCAATCGCCTGATGAAATTCGTTGTGAAAAATTATACACTGAAAGTACCTACCGTAACCAAGACGGGAGATACGTCGTATCGTTGCCATTTAAGGAAAGCCCGGAAAAATTGGGAAAGTCATATGACATAGCGTTGTCTCGCCTCAAGCATTTAGAAAGGAGACTGAATAGAGATTCTGATCTCAAATCTCAATATATTTCGTTCATTAGAGAATACTTTACATTAGGGCACATGATGGAAGTGCCACCTCAATCGCCAATTATTTTTTATTTTTTTATTTTTATTTTATTTATTTTTTTTTTTATTTTTTTTTTTTTTAAATAAAACATACAACGAAGTTGCATTCCCATGAGTTATCAAAACTCATTAAGGAATCGCCAATTGGTACATTTGAAAAGATAAACCCAATCCAACCCAATATGCAGACACAGTAAATAAATAAAAAAATTACAAAACATTTTACAGAAGCAACATACAGACACAAACATATATGAAGAATCACTTTACAAATATTTCACAGAAACATGTCTTATAAGATTTTATGAATAATATTATAACCACTCATTTGATTTATGTACTGTTGGTGTCACAAAGTTAAAATCAAGTATCCTCCATGATGGACTATGGAAATGCATAAAAAACAAATCAGGAAAAATACAATAAAAGGTACATGCTCAAAAATACACAGACCTAATTAATACAAGATGTTTACATAAAAAATACATGATAAGATTTAAAAAAGATATAAACTGCGCCCATCATATCTGGATGTACAAAGTTTGGTACTTGGAGATAATCAGGATAGCTATCAGAACAGAGTTTGTACCTACTTATGACTCGTTTTCCAAATAACATTTGAAAAAATAGGATTTCAATATATCGTTTTGAGATTTGTTAGAGGCCTGTCTTAATTCTTCGGGCAATTTGTTATAGTTAGTGTACGCAATGTATTATTGTTATTGCTAACTATTTCATACCCCATCATGGAATAATCAAAGAAACCAGTTCTACAACTCGTTTAAGAGTCGTTTTTGATGCCAGTACCAAATCGTCTTTGGGTACGTCATTGAACGACATACTTTTGGTCGGTCCCAAATTACAAAGGGACATTGTCGAATTAATGTGTAATTTTTGAATACACAAAATCGTTTTTACAGCTGACATCCGTCAAATATATAGGCAAATACTTATGGATGAGAAATCTCGCCGTTATCAACATATTTTGTGGAGAGAATCATCTGATCATCCTGTAAAGGAATTTGAATTACAAACAGTAACATATGGCACGTCAAGTGCCCCATACCTATCCATTCGTTCACTTCATAAATTAGCAAATAATGAAAAATTGAATTTTCCAAAGGCTGCTAGTACATAAATTGAAGATACTTACGTAGATGATATTATCAGTGGTGCGCAAACTTTGGAGAGCGCTCGACATTGTATAGTGGAATTAATTGCATTACTTCAAAAAGGTTGTTTTGAATTGAGGAAATGGTCTAGTAACCATCCTGAAATACTGGAAGACATTCCTGTTAGCTATCGGGAAGTACCCTTAAGTTTTGAGTCGGATACTGACAAGAAAAACCTTAATATTTTAGGTATTCAATGGATACCGTCGCTTGATCAATTTACATATAAAATTCATAATGTTTTTAGTGACCACTGTACCAAACGCATAATTTTATCGACAATTGCACGTCTATATGATCCATTAGGTTTTATTAATCCTGTCGCTTTTATTGCGAAATGCTATATGCAAAACTTATGGAAAATTCGAATTGGATGGGACGAAGAAATCCCTTCGGACATGAATTTGAAATGGAAGAAATATATAAAAGAGCTTCCATCACTCGCCAATTTAAAAATTGATCGATATGTCGCAACTTTTCTAACCAGTCGATGCATACTTGTTGGGTTTGCGGACGCCTCTGAAAGAGGATATTGTGGAATTGTTTATCTGGTAGTGATTAATAACACAGAAATATCCAGCCACATTTTACTAGCAAAATCCCGTGTTGCCCCCATAAAGATAACATCGATCCCGCGACTGGAATTGTTGGGAGCAGTTTTATTGGCAAATTTGTTGACTTATTGTCAAGAAGTATATAAAGATAGACTTCAAATAGAAAAGACTGTCGCGTTCACCGATTCAACTATTGTATTGGCATGGTTGAAGACACCTTCTTTTCTCTTGCAAACTTTTGTAGCAAATCGTGTTGAAACAATAATACAAAATATACCTTATGAACATTGGTATCACATTTCATCGCAAGAAAATCCTGCAGACTTGGGTTCGCGAGGAGTTTTTCCCAGCGAAATCGCTGACGCTTCGTTATGGTGGAAAGAACCTAACTTTATATCAACACCTTTGGAGGAATGATTATTTGTTAGGCCTCCAAATATCTCCGTGGACCAGTTACCAGAGTATAAGTCAAAAAATGTAATTTCTCTATCGACGAATGTGTCAACGTGTGACGAAGAGTTTTTATTGAAGTTTTCATCATTATCGAAATTACTGCGTGTTATATGTTGGTGCCGTCGATTTATCAATAGATTACGTTCGAAATCGATTATCAATTTCAATGGGTTATCCCCACTTTCGTTAAAAGAAAATAATTTAGCCTTGCAATGTTGCATTAAGCTTGTTCAAGCAATTTATTTTCAACAAGATATGAACAATATCTCTTCCCATCGTATGTGCTCAACGCAGCTTCAAAAACTCGCTCCATTTATTGATGCAAATGGTGTTATGAGAGTCGGTGGTCGAATTCGCTTTGCACAGATTTCAGAAAATGCTCGACATCCTATTATTTTACCGAAGCAATGTCATTTGACAACTTTAATAATTGATTATTACCATAGCATGTACCTTCATCCAGGTCCTCGTGCCCTCCAATCCATAATATCATTAAAATATTGGATAATTTCGGCTAGGAACGTAATTCGACATCGATTGAGTAAATGCATTTCTTGTTTTAAAAACAACCCGCGTGGTAGTTTCCCGTTGATGGGTAACTTACCCGCTTCCCGTTTTCGAGAAGGTCGTCCATTTTTAAATGTCGGAACAGATAATGGAGGTCCTTTTTTGGTACGCGAAAGTAGACGTCGCGGCGCAAAAACTTATAAGGCCTATTTATGTCTTTACGTTTGTTTATCGACCCAGGCCGTTCATCTTGAATTAGTTTCAGATCTATCTACTGAAGCGTTTGTGGCAGCATTAGATAGATTCATCTCTAGACGCGATATATGCCAAAATATTTATAGCGATTGTGCAACCAATTTTATTGAAACTAATAGATATCATACTGGCCTTTCTAAATTCATACATGCATCTGAAAACACTGACAAACTTGTTGACGCAACTGTCGCTCGTTCAATTACTTGGAATTTTTCTCCGCCCTCCGCACCCCATTTCAATGGAGTGTCGGAGGCTGGTATTAAGTCAACTAAACACCATTTGAAGAGGGTTGTGGGAAATCAAATCCTTACCTTCGAAGAATTAACTACTGTTCTGACTCGCATCGAAGCCATTTTAAATTCGCGACCAATTGGAGCGCTGTCGTCGGATCTATCCGAATTGGGCCCGTTAACTCCTGCACATTTTTTAATTGGGGCTTCTTTTGTTTCTGTTCTTGAAGAAAATTATGTGGATGTACCAATGAATCGTTTGTCGCGTTGGCAACTATTGAAACAGATATCCCAACATTTTCGGAATCGTTGGCGGAAAGAATATCTACATACTCTTCAACAACGAAACAAGTGGGCAACGTCAACTCTTAATTTGAAAGTTGACGATCTAGTCATGATATATGATTCACAAGCAACCCCAATGCGATGGCCTGTCGGGAGGGTGGTTGAATTATTCCCCGGTGCCGATGTAATGGTTCGTGTTGCTACTTTACGAGCTCCCTCAGCGCATTTTTAAGTGGGCCGTGGTCAAATTGTATAAACTACCCATCGATTAATTAATTTTTATTTTATTTTTTGTCTTGTTCAATCCCTAGGTTAATTAGTTATTTTGCTTTCGTTTTTCGTTGCTTTTCTGTCGTATATGGTTGTTGAGAAAATATTATATTTCCTCAAGGTCGGCGGAATGTTTGGTTCTGAAACAGTCTTTTAAAAAACTTAATCCATATTCCCCAAGTCCTTCATCAATCATGCATTCCATTCTCTTCCTACTTTCCTCAAAAGTCTCTACCAGGAAAAGAAGAACACCCTACCTACATTTGGAAAAATTGAACTTGCTCTTGTTGCCGCCCAAGTTTACATTACCTACTTGGGCAGTTGGAATTTCGTGGTCACATGGGTCACAACTTGCTCGTTGAAATATCGCAAATATTAGCAAAAATTCGTGTCGTGGCTTAAAACCTGGTGTTGTGCAGATATATTGGGAACCCAGGATCGATCCTGAAACGCCACAAAAAGCCGTCAAAGCTAAGAGACTTCCTCTCATTTCCTATTTCCTACGATCAAATTTCAAAACGCAATTATTGGTTATTATTTTTAATTGTTAAACTAACGTTAAAGACAAGATTTTTATGCATAGAACAAAGGGTAACAATTATTATAAGCAATAATTATCAGCCTGAAACACTCATCCACATAGAAAAATCTTCCGAGAAAAAATACATGACGCCAACGGGACATGTATTTTTATTATTTTATGTCCCGTTGGCCAACGGGACATGTATTTTTATTATTTTATGTCCCGTTGGCGTCATGTCTTTTTTCTCGGAAGATGTTTCAATGTGGATGAGTGTTTCAGGCTGATAATTATTGCTTATAATAATTGTTACAATTATTGGTCTTTATTCATCAACAAAAAAAGGCTTTACAGTCACATTCTCGTGTCGCGGTATCGGCCGTGACAAATTACTTTTAATTCGCGATATGTAGGTACAGTTTCCATACTTGTAAAAAATAAAAAAAACTCATTACTATGTCCATATTTGTCAATAACTTAGAAAAAAAATTACATTTTTCAGTCCAAATTGGCACGTGTAATTTGAAAGTTATTTTCCATATTTTTTAATGGATTAATTTAATGAACAAGTTTAATAACTTACGCTGAAACCATATTTATAGATTTGTAAGTGTTGGAAATTACAAGCTTAATCACATAGATGACACAGGTAGAATATATTGCATTCCATTTTTTCCATCCAAAACCTACAGGTAGATTTTATTGACTCAATCGGTGGTCAGTGAATTTCCAAATTGTTTTCCAACGTGTTTTATATGGAGTGCCCGTATTGGTTGTAGCGAAACATAGAACGCGTTATAATTTTTTTTATACTTTGCATTATTTATGTGCATATTTCTGTAAAACGAATGAACTTTCACAACAAATGAAACCATGGTTTGCACAAAAATAATATGATCTTTATTAACAATTAGTTAATCTTTTCTTTATTTTTAACATTGCGAATAAAACCTCAAATTGCGATATTTAATTAATGAAAACAATATCAATATTTTTTTACATGAATACCGTACAAGAGTCCCAACTGCTCCCGTCTGGAGCCAGTGGGACTATGGCATTCCCAATTGGGGTATGTTGTAATATTGTTTTCAGAGTAAATCCAAGTTTATTTTTATGTGAATAACGCACAAGAGTTCCAACTGCTCCCGTCCGGAGCCAGTGGGAATATGGCATCCCCAATTGGGGTATGTTGTGAGGCTGATGGTAGTAGGGAGGTCTGAATGGTGGTCTTACACCAGGGCGATACTGAGAGTATCCTCCACTCTGTAACGTGCCGCAAATATACTATATATTATTTTAAATAAATAAATTGTGAAATAACACAAATTAATCAAATAAAATTTATTTGCCACGCCGGCATTCGATCCCGCGACCTTCGGAGTGCGAGTCAAGAGCCTTTCCGCTGAACTACGCCGGCCGTCATTTATATGTTATTTACTTAGGTTAATATTGTCTTCAATAATTAAATATTAGAAATTGAGATTTTACTCATTATGTTAATATTGTCTTCAATAATTAAATATTACAAATTGAGATTTTACTCATCATGTTAATATTGTCTTCAAGATGTCTTGAGATTTTACTCATTAAGTTAAAAATAAAAATAAATATTTATCATAGACTTGCAGAAAACTCAATAGATGTCGGGTATTAAATAAAAATTAATATATTTATCCAAGACACTTTCTAGTTTGCATTTAGTTCGGGAAGAATTTTGAAATCATGCGTCGAGATAACAGCCAATAAAAATATGCGTTAAAAAGGAAATACTAGCGGCGTTTTTTCCATACAAACGTATTCCCCGTTTATCTCTCTGGATTTTGACCCTAGAGCAAATTTTTTTTTACATAATATAGATATTGACCATTAGCGTGTCGGTACGTTACGTTTTGCTTTTCTTGATAATTTACTTCTTATAGAAGTTAGGACCTTCCAAAAATGAATAAAATTGCCTAGTTTAAACGCCGTCAAAAGACATTCAGTATACAAACTAAACAATGTATTTTTAAAAAAAAGATAAACGTACCGGCATAGAATATTTTCTTCTTATACAGTTAGTGAAAAAAAAAATTAAATCGGTCCAGTTTTAGAGAAGAAAAATGGGGAATACAAAACATCGATTTTGACGATTTTATTTAGGTATTTTCGGCCCGATATGCAGTTGTCCCTTTCGCTCAGTTCCCCTGAGGAGAGCGCGGAGTGGAACAGAAGACATTGGTTACAATGGTTCCATGACAACTCAGAATGAAAACAATTCAGAGCCACCTCAGAAAGGTCATTAAAAGCTATGAAAAAATAATTTTTAAAAAGCCGGTAACCCTCACCTAACTTAACCTACTTAACCAATTTTTTTATATTTTTTATCATCACTCTTAATGACCTTTCTGAGGTGGTTCTGAGTTGGTTTCATTCTGAGTTGGCCGGTCACCGGTTACAATACCTATCGACGATATTTTTAAATGACCGGCATAGCTCTTAAGAAATGAAGATAAGGTTGGTTCTTAGTCGTACTATGATACAATTAAATATGACCGAATGGATTAAGGTTAAATTACCCCAGACTAGAGTCCCGGCAAGTATCTAAGCGTATCAAGTAAGTGTCTTAATATCTTTTACAGATACTAAGACACGTAGATACTTAGATACGAATATTCTCTTCAAATATTAAATATAACAATTTGAGGTTTTACTCATTGAGTTATAACAGGAACGTCAGGAAAGAATTTTTTTTTTAATGTTTCAACGACGTGCATATTTGTACAGAAAGCTGGGTCCTGCACACGCGTAAGTACATAACTTGATTAAGAATGCCACAAATTTAAAACTAATAAGCTACAGACCAATTATATTCAATTAACTGTGTGCAAACCACTTTATAAATAAATTGACCACGTACTTAAAGCCTTAACAAAAAAACTTCGAATACAAATTGTAACACAGCCTTGCCGTGTCTATAGCAAACCGGTTGGATCGTAAAAACAAGAGCTACCTTATATGGACAGGAGACAAAAGCTGTGTATTTTATCCCCTGCATTATGACTGCTTGACAGCTGTATTAGACTGTAAATAAATATTTCTGTTTTTAACATTTCTTTGATATGTAAATCAAAGCAACAAAATAGTAGTAGATACCTACGATGTAAGCTGGTGAATTTTCATGTATTTTTTTTATTGATGACTATTTAACCCTTAATTTACCCGGTAGGCCCCTGGGAATCCATTGAAAACTTTCAGCGCTCATAAAACCATTCGTTTTTGAATTACAAATTGTGCGTTCCACTACGCGAGGGATTGCGGAAGTCTATGTGCGAGGCTCCGATTGGTAAGTAATCATGTTCATGGAGTCCGTGGGACACCACTAGCGTGATTACTTTTTTTTTGTTCGAACTGATTATGTTTTTGTTATATTTTTTTAAGAATTACTTTGAAACTTGTTTAGTTTTGAAATGTTGATACTAGAAGTTAGGTTCGTAATTTTGCTACAAAAAGTGCCATATTCTAGAAGTTCCTTAATAAAAGGCTGTGATTCAATAATTTTAAGTAAAAACCTATGCAACTGTAAAACCAAATATATAATAAATAAATATAACTAGCATTTTATGTAAAAAGGTGTTTTTTTCATGTATAATTTACGATTTTATTTCCGGGAGTCCTGGGGACTCCACCAGGCAAATTGGATATGCATGAAGGCACCGGGTAAATCAAGGGTTAAGAAACATTTATCAAATGTTAAATTATTAACTCCTCAGATTAATTGGTTCGCTTTTGGGAAAAGGAATATAGTATAGAGGAATATGATCTAAACGATGTTAGAAAGAGAAAAAACCATGCCTTACATTCAAATCTGAACGTTAACCAGAAAATAATTATTAAGTACCTACTCTTTATAAAACCAGTTTCCGACCGCAATTTGAAAAGAAATTATGAATATTTGTGAACTTTTTATTTATTATATTTTTAGATGAAACTACAAAAATAATACGCTTGTCTAATACAATGCATTTGCGTTTTTATTTTTAGTTAAATAATTTTAGTTTAATAAAAGTAAGGTAAGAAAAACGCACATATTTTTTTGTTTAATTAAAAATAAAACATTTACTCGTACTTCTAAAACATTTAAGCGTATTCAAAATTTGGAACAATTTCATCGATAGTCCATTTATTTTGGGATGCTATGATTTATATGTACCAGACCACTACATCCGAAGTCGACATCATGACTTATTTAAAGTACCGAACGGCAGAGCGGACGTCTTGGCAAAGCATAGCACGACGAGGAGAGTGGTGCTATTAAATGAAATTGCAAACCATTTGGATGTAAGTGACTGTTCTTTATACGCCTTAATAATATTATTGAAGAGTCACTTGCCTAAATGCTGAAAGGGTAACTAAATTGTACTATAATTGGAATTATTCTTTTGTACAATAATAGTAAAAAAATACAAAAAATATATTTCATCACCTTCCAAAGATAGTTTTTAGTTTTCAGATACGTTCAGAAATGTTCCATTCCATTTATTTGGATTTTATTGCAAAGCGTAAATATTCGGACCTTCTAACAGAATATGCCGGAGACCTGAAGGACAATCCTCACTGGGGTTTATTTTTTTTATTTTTAGTTGTTTCCATGTATTCTTCAAGACGGCTTCATTTTTATTTTTTTACAATAAATTTACACAGTAGGTCCTGAGGAAAAGAAATTCTCTCAGGGTCAATGTCATCTTTCCTAAAAGACCCTCCACATGCCGTGTGGAGGGTCTTTTAGGAAAAGGAGAGGAAGTTCTGGGAAGGAAAAGGGCATGAGGGGTGGGTAGGAATATGAAGGTTAATGTGTCCAGGAGCGATGGACGTATGAATCCACCCATCCTACTGCGGTGCAAGGCGAGGGTCGAGCGACTGGAGAGGTCTAGGTTAAGTCTCCCTCAACCAGTATCTCCCGATCTGGCACGTAGTAGATGGGCAAATACATTCGCCTCCAAGATCTAGACAAACGTCACCATATGAATCCGGGCACTTCTGCTAAGATACCAAACATTGCAATAGCAATCTTCAGAGCACAGGCATCGGGTGGGAATGCTATCCTTGTTCTACCGGTGTAACAATGGAAGATGCTCCGAGGAACTAGCGTCATTGATCCCTTCGGCACCGCACCGGTGCATAGTCGGGAAACATGCCAAACGCGTGACCAACATATGTACACGGTTAACATTTATCACATGAGAACGAGTCGCATTTTCGACTCGTTCTTGGGTTCAACAGCTCGGCTGTGGAACGATTTGCCGGTCTCTGTGTTTCCTCCTTCCTACAACATGGGTCTCTTCAAGACCAATGTTCATTCCTTCCTCTCCTCAAAAAGATCCTCCACACAGCATCTCAGATGACACTGAGGGAAATTATTTTCCTCAGGGCCTCCTATGTGGAGTTAATGTAAAAAAAACAGTCTCTTCCGATCCGACACGCAGTAGATGGGCAAATGCATTCGCCGCCTATACCTAGACAAACGTCACCACATGAACCTGGGCACTTCTGTTAAGACACCAAGCCTAGCGAACCACTTGGGGAGACCTATGGCGGGGGTTAGATTGGTTATCCAACAAATGGTTTCCGGGGCGGCGGTACCGATACACCTCCCAAATTCAAGACGAGACGTGTTAAAAATGCAGGGTGGGCCATTACAAATTTATAAAAATCACATATTATGTGGAGCTCATGTAAAAACGTGTTCTTTGAGTCAGAGCCAAGGAGTTTTTCTCTACGCCACTGATAAGTTCGTGCTCGTGAGTGACTGTAAAAAAAAAAAATTGAAATTTCGTGGGTCAAACCCTTGACCTACACAAATATATTATGTAATATTAAATAAAACATTGTTCGACCAAGAGCTTGTCCCTCGAGGCTATTAAGTGTTAGAAAAAAAGCAAATTACTAATCGCATTCCTAGTGCGAATATTATGAAATTTCTCGTCATGGCTACGGGTATAATTTATAATTTCATATCAATCAAGGGCAATATCACGGCACCTTAAAATCATAATAAATAACTGTAATGAATCATTTTACGCAGAAAGTGATCCACATTTAAAAATTTTAAATCCTTGATCTACATTTTTGAAATTGCAAAGATTAGATCGATTAGTACGTACATACGTGTCAAAATAAGTGTTGATCGATAAAATCCATCATTCTTGATGATATTTTATAGGTAGAAATCATTTGCTATTTGTGTTTCGTTTTTCGTTTCCAAGTAGGTTGGTAAAAGTGCTTTCGACTTTTCAAGCCGTTGACTGCCTGTTCCAATCCTCATTGCCATATACGAGAATATACTTACCGAATAGTACCTAGTTGAGTAGACAAATACATCGGGTTCGTACCCAGGCATCGTGGATTCAATTCCACCTCAAGCTAAGTCATCCAAAACAACATTTTCCGTAGGCCATCCGCTCATGGAGAAACTGAAAAAAACTAGTTGGCGACGCAATCGCAATCAACCTCCCGAACAAAATCGATATTTTTCTGATCTGACATCGCAGATTACTCGAAAATTTGACAGGTGGTGAGCCGCTATCATGCCAACCTGTCAATAAGGCAACTGAAACGCGACTGCCGCGGCGACGAGCAGTGCTGGCCTCCGCGACAGTCGCGTTTCAGTTTCTTTGTTGACAGGTTGCCATGGTAACGGCTCACCGCCTGTCAAGTTTTGTCATTTTTTGTCAGATCAGAAAATTATCGATTTTGTTCAAGAGGTTGATTGCGATTGCGTCGCCAACTGTTTTTTTTTTTCGGTTTCTCCACGAGCGAATGGCCTTTAATGTAGAAAGTGGAAACTTTTTAAATATTATTTGGTTATTCGAAAACCTGGAATATTTATCTTTCTTTCAAACAAACAATAATACTTAAATAAATGAAGACAATATAAGCGAAACTCAGTCGAAAATCTGGAAACAGAAAAATCAGAAAAAACATATTGACACCTCTGGGACAATAATAGTAAAAAAATACAAAAAATATATTTCATCACCTTCCAAAGATAGTTTTTAGTTTTCAGATACGTTCAGAAATGTTCCATTCCATTTATTTGGATTTTATTGCAAAGCGTAAATATTCGGACCTTCTAACAGAATATGCCGGAAACATATTGAAAATTGTTCTACATCTTACACGCCTGAAAACCTTAATCATAACATATATATATATACATAAATAATAATGTATTGTCTAAATGTATATACGCGCATAACTTACGAAAGACTTTACATATTTCATTCAAACTTTGGGGATTTGATGTGTGCATGCCCGCGAAGGTTTCGCACGCGAGATGTTTGAAAACTGAATGTACCGGTAGTGAATGAATGGAATGCGGGAGGGGGGAGGGGAACCCGGAAGGGGGGAGGGGAACTCTGGAGGGGGGTTCGTGGGAAGGTGGAAGCGAGCGAGGGGAGTGGGGAAAGGGAAGGCGGAGTGGAAACGCGAGAGGGGAAAGGAACGCGGGAGAGGAAGGGGAGGCGGAAGGGGAACGGGACGAATGGGAAAGGACACGCAGGGAGAAACAATTTCTTTATTAAGTGGCATAGCAACGCACACCAGGTACTCGCTATAATAATATAAATGGAGCGACCGATCGATTTGATATGTATGCAAATTAACAAATGGCAGTGTGAGTTGAAAGGTTTGGTGGTAACCATCTAGTAGATGGCGTTGTTTTCGTTAGCCACAGCAACGCGTGGCCGGGTCAGCTGATAAAATAAAATAAATATTTTCTTTTAAATATATGCCTCTATTCAATTTGCATGTTGGAGAAAAGTGTTCATAATAAGATCTTATCAGAATACATTTTAAATTGAGTGATTATAATATGTTATATTTTAAACATTAAACCATTAACTATGAATCATGACTATTAATTTCGACTTTGAAAATCTGTCAGGCTGTCTCCTTTCAAATGATATTAACTCATTTACTGATAACATCTGGTAAGTCGTAAATTCTAACATATAATTTTATACAGCAAGGCTACAATATTCGCATACCTTAGTTTGAACACCGAGTAGCATGGTCAAATTAGATCATTTGAAGGGAAATTATTAATACATCAGTCGAGGTGTTGAAATGTTAGGTTTTAACAATATGCTCATAAATATATATATTTTAAATGTGTGAACCAGAGTAGATACATAATTTATCAACACTTTAATACATTATTTATCAGTTTACACAATTATTCGATTGGCACGAGTCACGATAAAAAATATTGATTTATCTATTGATAACAATTATGACTTAATATGAAAACAGTAGCATGTAATTTATTAAACACAATGTTGTAAATTTCAACAATAGGCTTTAATTTATGGCTAAAAAAACCATGAATGATTTTGTATAGATTTTTTATAACCATTCATATTGAATCTGTTTCAAATACGTGTGTGGTATTTTTTATTTATTTTCAAAGTGGGCTGCATTCAGACGGGAGTAAAAATTCAGCCCGCCGAGCGACGCTATCCGTTTCTATTTTTTTTTTGTTTAACATTAAAATAGCTCTACACAGGAAAATAATTGAGGAAAATAATTCCCTTCAGGACCTATGTCATCTTTGGGAATGCTATATGGAGGGTCTTTTTAGGGAAGGAAAGGGGTTAGAGGGGTGGTTAGGAATCTGGGGTTCAGTGTGTCCATGAGTGATGGACGTATGAATCCAACCCTCACATTGCGGAGCAAGGCATGTTCCTAGAGAGTACCGACGGCTGGAGAAGTCAAAGGGACTCCCTCAACCACTCTTTCGATCCGGCCTGCCATGCAGCTTGTAGGCAGACGCATCCGCCGCCAAGACCCGGACAAACCTCACCCCATGATATCGGGCATCCCTGCTAAGTCACCAAACGCAGCGAGCCACTTGGGGTGACCTATGGCAGAGGTGTTGGTATTCAATGAATGGTTCCCGGGGCGGCAGTACCCATTCCCGTCTTCCAGATTGAAAATGTCAGTCTCCTAAGTTAACGTCAGTCGCTATAAAGGCCGCTATCAGCACGATCGTTAATGGCGACTGTTTTATGACCCGGAATTATTGTTGTCTCGTTAGTGCACAAGTATGTTTTTACAAAATGGGCGTACTTTATGTAAATTTAGTGCAAATTCCAGCGGAAAAGTGCAATACAGTGCTTTGCAGAAATAAAACATTAAATTGTCAAATTAAACTAGATTTATCATGATTTTTTCACAAGTTTCACATTTGGATAACTATCTGGTAAGTTTTTTGTGGATTGATCTAAAAGTTAGCAATAATAATAGTTGTTTTATGTTTTTAACCGAGTCCCCTTTGGGGTCCCTCATCTTTGGGGCTGTGTGGAGGATCTTCAAGAAGAGGAAAGAAAGAAACTCCATAGGACAACTGGAGATAGCTAAAGTACAAACAACAGTTGACGTCGAATATATTAAGAACACTTAAGTCATTGTGAACTGTTACTTATTCGTTGGCGATTGCAGTCATGCTAGAAAACAAAGAGAAGATACAGAAAGTTATCATATCAATCTGATCGAAACTTATCCTATTGATCGTGCTAGGGGGGCAGGGACAACTATAAAACTCTTGCTTTTTTGTCTGATTTTGCGACTTTAAGTTGTTTAGTTTAAAAATATTGTTTTCAGAGTATATCCAAGTTTTTTTTTATGTGAATACCGCACAAGAGTCCTAACTGCTCCCGTCTGAAGCCAGTGAGACAATGGCATCCCCAATTGGGGTATATTGTGAGGCTGGAGGTAGTGGGGAGGAGAAGGAGATAGGGAAGACTGGTCACCAAACACGGCTGGTGCCATTTCAAGCAACGTTTCAATTCTGAATGGTAGTCTTACACCAGGGCGATTCTGAGAGTATCTTCCACTCTGGAACGTGCCGCAAATATACTATATATATTATTTTAAATGAATAAATTGTGAAGAACACTAATTAATCAATAAAAATTAATTTGCCACGTCGGGATTCGATCCCGCGGCCTTCGGTGTGCGAGTCAAGAGCCTTACAGCTGGACTACGCCGGCCGTCAGTAACAAGTAACGTGTAACACAGCGATTTTGTGTATCAATTAGAATCAACATAACATTAGTTAATTTCAATAAGTTTTAACATGGGAACAATAATCAAAAAATAATGTACCGTTTCACAAGGAACAGACAATGCACATAATTGCTTAGGAATATTATTTATTGTAATAATTGCAACAGTAAATCTATAATATAAAAATGAATTGCTGAATGTGTTGCTAAGCGCATAACTTTTGAACGACTGCACCAAATTGGATAATTCTTTTTTTTGTGTGTTCTTTATTATCAGGACAAGGTTTTTATAAAACTTCCGGTGAGCTCTGGCATTATGAAATTTGTTTTAAAAAATTGCTATTAGTGGCACGCGAGGAAGCGGCTATTGCTATGGAAAGCGGGAGAGGGAGAGATGGGGGAGGGGAACTGGGAGGGGTGGGACTTGGAAGGGAGGAGGGAAACTCGGGAGGGGGGTTTGCGGGACGGGGGAAGGGGGGGAGAGTGATGTGGGGAGAGGGAAGGTGGAGGTGACGGAGTGGGAAACCCCTAATACCATGCGAGCGAAGCCGCGGAAAAAAGCTAGTAATAATATAATCTTTATTTTCATTTTTAACTTTATGAGTAAAACTTCAAAATGTAATATTTAATTAATGAACACAATATTAGCGAAAATCAATCGAAAATCTGGAAATAGAAAAATCAGAAAACGATATTGGCACCTCTGGGACTTGAACCAAGCCAATATTTTTCCTGATTTTTCTTTTTCCATATTTTCGATTGAGTTTCGCTAATATTGTATTCATTTAATTAAATAATATAATCATTTTCAATAGTATCAATTTACATGAAATCCAAGAGAGATAGGTAATCGTATAACTTGCATAATGTGTATGTAAATGACTCGCGTAGAATATCGCAATGTATGACTAATTTAATACTCCGTTAACTACATTAATAGCATTTTATCCAAGTTCAAGAATATCGTACGCACGTTTTTCGTAACCTTTAACGACCATGGTTTTGTTTAAATAATTACATTGGATTGCTGTAATTCCGCAATACGTATTTACATGAAATGAAAATCGTTAGGTCTGCTTAAAAAAGCAACACAGATCACAGTGCGTTAAGCATTTGATGATTGTCTTTTTATAAATATTTTTAAAAACTCAGAAAGTAGATTACACAAGTCTACAAAAAAAGCTGTTTTGGTTTTTTTGGGTGTGCTTAACCAGAAAATGACTTTCATTTTGTCACAGAACGTCACGTTTTCTGACAATGTAGGTATCTATATTAAACAAGTTATCATCAATAAAAGATAAAAGACTAAAAAAATATATATATTTTTTTTAGTTGCTTAACAAAACTTTTTTTTATCTAAAATATATTGATTAGTAAGCACTGATCACATTTCTTTTTCCCAGTGAGACTCCTTTTGGTACATTTTCGCTTGTAGGAAGCATCTGGAAGGCCTCTCTGAAGCGTCGAACAGTAGTCTGCAATCATTGAGATGCTCCATCTTCCCTGGTATCTTTTTTCCATCTCCTTAATATCTTGGTGACATCGTTCATTTTGCTCTTCACTCACATATCCTAAATTTTCTGGAAAGTAATCGAGGTCGGAATGAAGAAAATGTTCTTTTAAACTCATTAGGCAACCTAAAGCTTGAATTTTTTTAACGATTTGTTTGTAGTTAGGGTCTTTGTTATTGCCTAAAAATTCAGGTTAAACCTCCCCGATCCCTAGTTCCCCTATCCCCCTCCCTCGAACCCCCTACCCGAGTTCCCCTCCCCCCTCCCGCATTCCATACATTCAGTCCCAGTACATCAGTCTTTACAGCTCGCGTGCCACCTATTGCAATTTTTTTATACAAATTGCATAATGCCAGAGCTCACCAGTAGTTTTATACAAACCTTGTATTGACAATAACGAACACAAAAAAAAAGAATTATCCAATTTGGTGCAGTCGTTCAAAAGTTATGCGCGTACATACATTTTTTCAATTCATTTTTATTTAATTAATTAATTTTTCGTAATTTCATGATGCCAGAGCTCACTATTTTATACAGAAAATATCGCGGGCAAGCACACATCAAAACCCCAAAGTTTCATCTCAATCGGATGAACGGTTTGGCAATGAAATGTTTATTGCCTGAGCTATTGTATATACTATCTTTATATATATGTACACCGTTTTGCAAAATAACTGACGTTCTGGAATTTTTTGAGTATTTTCTAGTTTTCAGAATACCTAAATACATAGAAATTAGTTGAAAAAAATCCAGACAGCATTTTTGTTGTAGACCTGTGTTATTTGTTACTGCAATAGTGCAAATCCTAGATTATTATACACTCGTGAGGAAAATGCTAACTAAATGCCATTCCCGAATTAATGCTTTACTCCCAGGTAACTACATCAAACCATATATTTTTGTTTTACAATTGCCTGCTTGACTGTTCTGCTCGTGGCAAACCCAACAATAAAACCACTAAATCCTACTTGTTACTCTAATTCTAATGCAACTTCAAGTCTTTTACCTATTTTTTAATATTTTTTCAGACAAAACACTGAATTTTCTTAAGACAAAACACACTATTTATAATTAATTTATTTATTTTATATATTAATATTTCAACGCCCTGATGGGCTTTTACATATTATAACAGAGACAAAGTTTTAAATTAAAAAGATGAACTTGAAAAAGTAAACATCACATGAATGGAAGGTATAAAGTAGTACTGTATTAAAATATAACTTGCCGTTGGAAACAATAGTTATATTATTTCAACATCCAACGCTGTTGAAAATAATAAGCGCCAACAGTTGAAATATAATACCTACATGCGAATATTATTCAACGCAGTCAACGATTCAACTGACTAATAAATAAAAAGGGTTAAGAGTTTGTACTTCGTGAACAACATTACTCGATATTTTAAATGGTCTTTTGGTAATTTACATACCTACTGCACGTTTTTTTTTTTATTTTCCCATCCAATACGGCCGATACGCAGCGCCAGGGAACAATCGAATTTATCAACGACAAGCAAAAAATAACCTATTGATAATTATCAACGCAGGTGGCCTAACAGCGACGTTTTGAACCTATTGTTTTCAACAGTGTTGGAATGATAAAGTCAAAAGGGTCAAGAGATCACACTTCGTGAACGATATTATACCCAATTAGACATAGTCTTTTGGTAATGTACGTACCTACTGCACTTTTTTTTATTTTCCCGTCCAATACGGCCGATACATAGCGCCAAGCAACAAGCGAATTTATCAGTCACAAGCAAAATATATCTTCAACGTCTCTTACCACTTCAACAGGGTAATATTTTCAACACCGAAACCAACGTCTTCCAACAGTTTCAACTTTCAACGTTATTATAGGATTATTATTACGTGTGTGGGGCGTGGGGCATAGAGGTAATAATAATTAATAATACATCAATGATTCGGGGAACCACCCGTTAAAAGGGATTCCTTAATACGATTTTGATATATCTTTTGTTAGTATCGTGTCGATCTCCTATTATAGTTGCATCAACGTCGACGTTATTTTCAACAGCTATTTTCAACAGTTGAAAATTGCCAACGATAACGACGTTGGCGTTGGATAGAATTATCGTCAACGCCCAGTACTAATAAAGATACATTTTATTAAAAATAATGCATTACAATACAAGAGAAAGTTTTTAAAGTTGCAAATGGCATAAAATAGTAGACATTGCGTATTTACATAAAACAATTCTTGACAACTCAAATCAAATGTCACAGTACATAAAAAAGAAAATGGCAACAGGTTTTTATATTATAGATAAATATAAAAAATACACAAATATATGCAATGTGCTATGTGATTCTCCCTAAATATCAAGATATACTATATAAAAATATCATTCAAATGTTTCTTAAATAATGGTAACTTTGTATTAAATACATCGATACTTGAGGTGAATTTCTTTGCAAGTGTATGAAATCGTGGAATAGGTGCATGTGTGAGGTAGTTGGTTCCAGAATTATTATTGCCGAATACTATTTTTGCCTTGTCGCTCGAGTTAGTACCTTTAAGTCAATGAGATGCAGGAGTTCACAACAGTCTAATTCGGAGTGAATAATTTTAAACAAAAAAGTTAGGTCAATTATTTTTCTTCTGTTTTCTAGGGAATGCAATTTAAGTGTATTTAGTAAGAATGTATAGTTGATGTGTTGAATAGGTATATGTAACTTAAAGTTAATGAATCGTAAAAATTTGTGCTGCACTCGTTCAATATTTTTTATATGAATTTGATAATATGGGGACCAAACTATGGAATTGTATTCCAGCAATCTTCTTAATGTTCTTCTTTAGCAGTTATTCGGATTACTTCATGTATGATACGTTCGGGAATCTTCGATAAAGCTCGTGGTTCGTTGAGATTACAAGTTACTTTATTTTACCTATCACGTGGTTTACAATTAATATTTAACTAGACCAAACGTCCGTTCTAATGGATGCTCTGTGTATCTCGGCAGTTAAGGTGCCCTGCTGTCAATCGGATATCATCGGCTACTTTCGTAAGCTTTCGGGTATTGGAAACGAAACGCAACAGTTGACACTCTCCTATTAGTACTACTTTACTGACATCTGTTAATGAGACATCTCAAAACTCTATTCAACTAAATGACATCTCTTGAAAGACATTGAAACCAAGTACATATCCTAGTATCAGTTTTGTTAACAGCGTCTTAGGACAGGAAGTTAGGAAAGGAATTTTTAGTCTTAAACGTTTTAGTCTTCTTGTATGTTGTTTTATTTAAAAAATATATATATAAAATTTTTTGCAATATTTTTGTAATTCTTATTTTTTGCAACTTCTTGCAGGACTGGTTTTTTTTAACAGTACCAAGTAAGTCATCAATGTTGAACTGATAAAAATTAAACAACATATTATTGCAAAAGTTACTATTTTGTTCATAACCTACATAATAGCTCCAGGCAAATTAATGATCAATTCTTCGATAACTTTAACGATTTAGAAAACTATTTAATAACGCTTTGTGGGTAGCCCACATTATCTAGGTTACTAATGCGATTTTTTACATGTGAAATACTAATACAAATAATGTGTTTCAGTAGTCTAATGTTTAAAATCAAGGAAACTCCCATACTAAATTAATACGATATGTAATAATAAAATTATTCATGACATATTTCAAATCCCAACGTTCTGACAGTTTTTCCAGATCAAATAATGTGATCCGAATTTAGTGATATTCAGAATCAGACAGTTGTTTGAAATGACTACAGCTATGTTTGGTTTATATGTAGATCTCATTAATCATGGACTTCTTATTTCACATGAAGGTTTAAAATCTTTCGGTTAAATAAATATATGGTTTTGCAGGCTTTCCCCAGCTGGGACTGGCATGACGCCGGAAAGGGCAGCATGAACTGCTCCGGCCTGATCAGCGTGTACCGGATGCGGTCGGATCGCTGTGGAAGATTATGGGCCCTGGACTCTGGGGTCATGGATTCCCTGGATAACTTCACGTAAGTCATTTATTTTTTATGTGGATACCTCACAAGAGTCCAAACTGCTCCCGTCTGGAGTAAGTGAGACCATCGCATCCGCAATTGGGTTATGTTGTGAAGATGAAGATAATGGGGAAGGTGAGAAGATGGGGGAGAGGAAGATGGAAAAGACAAGTAAGACACTTTTTTTTGCAACCTTTTTTCCTTCTGTCAAAATCAAAACAGTTACCGATTTTAAAAAAATAATGAAACATCACAATTTTTTTCTTCGCTGTGACTTTTTGGATAGTTGTAAATATTATTGCATCAGATTGCTACAAATTATATTATCAATAAGAATTCTTCTGAAATCATAGATATGCAAAATTACTACCTTATTAATGAACGAAGTTCAAGTAAAGAAGCGTTTATAATGGATAGAAGTCGTATACGCAATCCATAGACACCAAGACGCCATAAATTTATTCCGTTCGTTCTTTGAGAAACTAAAGTGGTTGAAATATGACTAAACACCTGATTAACTAATTAACTCCCATTTAGAATGAAAAAGTAAATGTGGACTGCCAATGCATATTTACGTTAATATTTCAATTGAACATTGCCAATTTATTTGCTTGGCGTTTGACCTATCGCAGTATTATGTTTGACCTATGACGACCTCCGTAGTCCAGTGGGTAAGACTCTTGACTCACAATCCGGAGGTCGCGGGTTCGAACCCGGCATGCGCAAATAAATTTTATTTTTAATTAAATGAAGACAATATAAGCGAAACTCAATCGAAAATCTGAAAACAGAAAAATCAGAAAAAGATATTGACACATCTGGGACACGAACCCAGGACCTCTCGCTTACCGGGCGAACGCGCTAACCACTGCGCCACCGTGTCGATATCCAATTCGGTCACTTTTAACTGTATCATACTTCGACTAAGAACCACCCACACTATCTTCATTTTTAATATATTGTGTCAATATCTTTTTCTGATTTTTCTGTTTTCAGATTTTCGATTGAGTTTCGCTTATATTGTCTTCATTTAATTAAATATTACAATTTGAGGTTTTACTCATAAAGTTAAAATAAAAATAAAAATAAATTTTATTTGATTAATTTGTGTTATTTCACAATAAATTCATTTAAAATAATATATAGTATATTTGCGGCATGTTCCAGAGTGGAAGATACTATCAGTATCGCCCTGGTGTAAGACCACCATTCAGAATTGAAACGTTGCTTAAAAATGGCTTTAGCCGTGTTTGGTGACCAGATCTGAATAGCCAGCTAGATAGAGCATAGATCCCAACCTTCCTCTTCCCCACCTCCTTCCCCTCCCCACTACCTTCAGCCTCACAACATACCCCAATTGGGGATGCCATAGTCTCACTGGCTCCAGACGGGAGCAGTTGAGATTCTTGTGCGGTATTCACTGTAAAAAAAAAAAAAAAGTATTAAATCATAGAAAATACCTTCAATGTTGCCAGCGTATTTCGATTTTTTATTTATACCTTTTCAATATCGGTTCGGCTGTCAACAGCGAAACCGTGCTAGGGTTGATATAAATTCATCGGATGTTACGCCTATTGATCCGATATTGTAAAGTTATCGATATCACCGTTCTAATCTCTTATCTAAGGGCCAAATCTATTTCCTAAATACTAGTACCAAAACTGTCAAAATAAATTTCGATTAATACTATTCAATAATTTCACGATTTATTTCAAGTTTATAGAAGTTTAATAGAGTTATTTGCAAGAGATTCCCTTTTTCGTGGTGTGAATTTGCCTTAGGTATACATTACATAAATCTTGACTAGACTCGACAATATTGACTGCCAACACTTTGCCGTGCAAGACAATTGATGGCCAAGCCGAGTAGTCGAGTTAAATAGTTCCTTTTTACTCCTCCAGAGTTCGCATGAGCGTTACGAAATGACAAATTGGAATAATCAACATAACGCGAGAGGTTCACAGAACTACTCCATGATAGTTATTTGTCTTCCATTCTGACAAGCATTCATGACTTTGTCATGAATGCTTCTGACATGGAGATCAATCACTACCAGATAAGAGTAAAGATCGTTTTTCGGGATTCCACATTATGTTCATTGGTTCGTCTGAGGAAAAAATTGTTACCTGTTGCGTTTTCTCCCTCATCTTATGATAAACTACCTATATGTTCGCGTTTCTTTCCAGAATCTAGGAACTTGTATCGAACAAACAAATTGAGCGTAAACAAGTATCAAAGGAGTATTGGAAATACAATCATTTTACTAGACCTGCATTTTATAATTGATCTACCATTATTGAAACTAATCGTTTCAGTACAAATTAGCATAATTATATTGAAAACAACGAAAACCAGACACTGCAATATGAAAAAGGAGTTAAATTAGAGAATGGATGGTTAGAGTCTTAAGTTTAGGTGGGTACCCTATAAAGTGTAGATGGAAACAGTAAAATTCGATGTCAGTATTACCATGAGCCGGTAAAAGCAGTACCCGGCTCGTTTGTTCTAGGCTAGTAGTTTAGTCGAGTAGCGAGTAATTTAACTAAACTTGTCTGAATACCATAAATTTAGTAGGTTGATTTAGTCAGTGGTTTAGTAGAGTCAATCTAATTCGTTCTATTTTTTCGGGCGACTAGCGCCCCCCACCATTTATCAATGCTCACTAGCTCAACCATTAAACAAACCCGAACCCATTGTTTTAGTAGAGTTCATTATTAGCCGCAGAAATGTCGTCTCGTTGGAATGAGAAAATATTATATTAGATATGATTTTAGATTTTCAAGGCCAAAAGTATGTTTGTTATTTGTTTTAGGAGTGTTACACGGCGTAACACCCCAAAAACAAATAACAAAAATATAATATTCATCTAAAATTCTTTCGAATTTATGGTTTCTTTACTTTTATCTTACTAATTAAGAATAAATTAATTTTTATCTTATAAAACATATACACGCAACACACACAACCAATATAAAACACGTAACACTCACAAACACATAAAACATAATACACACCGATTTTTTTTTAGTTTGTTAATTTTATTAAATTTTAATTTTTTATCTCTATTTTTAGTTTAAATTTATCTTTATTTTAAATGTTTTTTTTTGTTTCGTCACCAACATTGTATATTTCTTTTTTTTTTCAAACTGTATTATGTATATATGTTATAAAATGGGGGCCTCAGCACGGGTAAACAACCCAGTGAGGCCAACATTACTGGATTGTACTATGAAATTTTTGTAAAATAATGTATCAACAATAAAAAAAAAATTATTCTCCCACCTCTTAAATATAATTTAAAATCAGCTTAATTAGCGTATTTATTTTGTTGCGTTGCTGCCCGTTCATCTAGATTGCGCCACCCACTAATTTACTTTACTCGACCATAATGTGAAGGTTTTTGGTTAGTCAAGTGGCGAGTAACTCGCCAAATAAATATTGAGTCCCATGAGCGTCCTTCAAGATATTCTGTCCTCCGTGCTTAGGACAACTACAGTACTAATAATTGTAATAAAGGTAAGTAATAGATCTGTGGAATGGCCGCATTTACATAATACACATGTACTTCCAGGATTGTGGCTTGATACCGGAGGTAGCCAATTTTTTAAATTTACCTTATCCGTTTATGGACAGTTGTTAATATAAATTACACTTCATAATTCTGCGGGGTCAAGTAAAGGACTTTAGAATTAGCGCTAGTTACAACGCGGTGATTGAAAAGTATATTACATTAAATGTTCTAACAATTTATTCATAGTCAGTGTTTCACGTCGGTCAATAACAAATAAGTTCGTTTTACTGATCATCTCATTAGTTTATCGTTATTATTTCGTGGTTAATGGTCTAGTTTTTTGTATTGTTTGAAGTTGTTAGATTCTTGGTAGACCCGATTTATTATTAAGTGTTTCACGTCGGTCGAGAACAAATAAGTTCGTTTTACTGAACATCTCATTTATTTATCGTTATTATTTCTTGGTTAATGGTCTAGTTTTTTTTGTATTGTCTGACCTCGTTAAATTCTTGGTTAACCCGATTGATTATTCAGTGTTTCACGTCGGTCAAGAACAAATAAGTTCATTTTGCTGATCATCATCTCATCAGTTTATCGTTATTATTTCTTGGTTAATGGTCCAGTTTTTTTGTATTGTCTGACCTCGTTAGATTCTTGGTTAACCCGATTGATAATTCGGTGTTTTACGTCGGTCAAGAACAAATAAGTTCATTTTACTGATCATCATCTCATTAGTTTGTCGTTATTATTTCTTGGTTAATGGTCTAGTTTTTTTGTATTGTCTGACCTCGTTAGATTCTTGGTTAACCCGATTGATTATTCAGTGTTTCATGGTTATTTCTTGGTTAATCGTCTAGTTTTTTTGTATTGTCTGAACTTGTTAGATTCTTGGTTAACCCGATTGATTATTCAATGTTTCACGTCGGTCAAGAATAAATAAGTTCATTTTACTGATCATCATCTCAATAGTTTATCGTTATTATTTCTTGGTTAATGGTCTATTTTTTTGTATTGTCTGAACTTGTTAGATTCTTGGTTAACCCGATTGATTTTTTTTTTTTTTTTACTTCGAACTTTCGAACTTCTAATATGTTGGTTGAATCACATCCAGTTATATTATTGTCCTGATCTTTTAGTACATAAGGGTTATTATTTTTTTTATTTATATTACCTAAAAATTAATTTTACAATCTTAATTTAGTTTTACAAGTATGATTTGAACTTGCATTAAAAGTATTTGCTTTGAAATGAAAGAAGTGCACACTGTACATTAAACGTTGTTTTCAATTGTATAATAATATGGTGATACATAATTATAATATGTGAATGAGGATGAGACATTATAGACAGTGAAGGTAAACAAAATAATTTAATTTAAAGTAATTGCAGGTTTATCTATTTAGAAAAAAAACGTCATGAAAGATAAATAATATGATTATTTGTACGATTAAATCTAAGGGGAAATAAAGAAAGCAGATTGGATGTTAGAATCAACTGGATAGAGTACATTGTTTGAATTTTATCATTAATTAGTATTCATATTTTCAATAACCATTACTTAATTATTGGATTTATTCTACCCTCATATTATTCAGTTTAGTTTTAGTTTGTTTTGGTTATTGGCTATTCAAAAGCTTTTTTGATAATAAATAATTTAAGTCCAATTTTATTTTTATTTTTACATGAGCTCCACAAAGGAGGCCCAGATGAAAATGATTTCCCTCAGGACCCATGTCATCTTTCGGGATGCTGTGTGGAGGGTTTTTTTAAGGAAAGGAAGGAGAGTTCTGGGAAGGAAAAGGGTTTAAGGGGTGGGTAGGAATCTGGGGTTCAGTGTGTCCAGGTCATCCGCCTCCAAGACCTGGACAAACCTCACCCCATGGACTCGGGCGCCCCTGCTAAATCACCAAACGTAGTGAACCACTTGGGGTGACCTGTGGCAGAGGTGTTGATTATCCAATAAAGGTTCTCGGGGCGGCGGTATCTACCCATTCCCGCCTCCCAAATTGAGAATTCTTAGCTTTTTGGTTGAATTTCTTGGTAGACCTATTTTCTTTCATTTCTTAGATAAAAAAAAATACTTTTAATCGCTGGAGTGCTTCTTGCTACAATATGGCACTATTTAAAATACCTCGGATTGCTTTACTGGCAATTTTCCCTTATTTGTAAGTAATTAAGAAGAAGTTAAAGATTTTGAAATATTTTTTTATAAATTCTACGATTATGTGAAAATCGATAAAAGATAGATGAATTCATTGTCTATATAGAACTATCTTCAGTTTTTATGTCTCCATATTAAAAATCGGATGTATTGTTTTTTTAATGTGGGCGGAAAATATTCAAAATGAGCTCCAAAAAATCGCAAGCAATCCGAGAAAAAGGTTTTTATTTGGTCTGTCGCTCGACTGGTTAAAAATCTTTATTTAAAGTTTTTGAGTTATTGTTTGCTGAACCTAACAATAGGGCATCTTATTTTGATTAATCTCCTAAGGAAAGTTATAGTACTGGAAAGTTGTAGTCTTTTAAAGAAACGTATTAATGATTTAACTTAAATGTTGCTCGAGTGTCCATTTATTAAACATTTTTGTTGTAAATTTGCAAAGCTCATAATTATTATTCATGTTTCTACCTACTCTGAGATTATTACATTAATTTGCATGTCAGTGAGTTATTTACTGTAATCCTGTATTTACAGCTGTGGCTGCCATGTTAATTAACGCGAAACGCACAAGTTAGTAGAACCCATATTGACTTCGATTCGTTTTAGACTCATACTGTGAAACTTAGAGAAAATCATATATATTTTCAAAATCATAACATCTCTTATTTGCCGGAGACGCGCGGATGCGCGCGGTTTGTGCGAAAGACGGGGTCAGAATCGCTTGCGCCAACATTTACCCATGTTGTAGGCAAAAATTTCATTCAGCTGGCAACCCCAGAATATTTTTAAACGATTTTATCTGTGGCATCAAAATGTCAAATTTGCCGCGATTCTTTCTGTCAAAGTCGATGCGGGTTACTTGACGAAAACATGTAAAACCTATCAATTTACGTAATTAACGCGAGTAATGTTATTTTGGTAAATATTTTATTGTTCTAGGAATGTGTTTCGGTCAATAATACCTATATACTGTTAGCAATTAATAAAACGCTAAGTTAATATTCACGATGAAATATATTGTCTCCACGTTAATTGACAATAACAACATTCAAGAATCGGCAAGATTATATTCCGCCATTTGTATTTCCCAGCCGTTCGCTCTCCGTGCTGTTGGCTGTTGGTGTGTTGCCAACCAGGAAGAGTTAGTAGTTCCCTCCTTTACCGACCGCCGTAGCTGGTGTAGTTTCCTTGTTGGCCGCCAGAGGCGATAGCAGTACCTCTGGCGGCGGATGAGCAAACCAAACGTGTGAAGCGGCAATATTTAAATATGCTGCTAACACGGCCATACTGACCACTGCTTTGACCTCAAAGCAGGAAGCTGAAATAAAAAAAAAAAATATAATTTGAAGGGTTGAAATTTTTTTCAAACCCACAATGGTACTGACAAATGAATCACACTGTTCGCCCTTCCTGATCATTGCAGAAATTTGTTCATCCGGTCAATTCCTCATATTTTCATAAATACGTTACCGTTAATCTTTTACATGTGCTGCCTTTGGGTAGCCAATACTTTGAAACGATATTTCGGCAAAACTTCAACCACTTTATAAGACAAGCTCCGAATCCAATCTTTCAACCTTTTTGCATCCAGAAATTCCTTTAGAGATCTTGATCACAACCGCATCGCCAACACGATACGAGGGTTTCGTGAATAGTTTAGAATGGAAACATTTCATCTTACACCTTCGATATTCATCAAACAGTTCCCATGACTCAACATGAATGACGTTGAAATCCTGCCTCTCACCAGCCGTGAGATTATTATTCATACCGTGCTTTAGCACAAACATATAGCCCGGAGGCTCTGCCTCTCACCAGCCGACGTGAGATTTATCTACACCGTACTTCAGCACGCATAACCCGGAGGTTCTGCCTCTCACCAGCCGACGTGAGATTTATCAACACCATGCGTTAGCACGCAAAACCGTGAAGATTCTGCCTCTCACTAGCCTATGTGAGATTATTTAACAACATTGTGTCTCAATGTGTCTTGCCACTCACCAACTTACGTGAGTTTATGAATCGGTTCGAGTTGAACCGTTTCATCTGCCGCCTTTGATATTCATCAAAAGCACCCGTGTCTCAACACGTACGACCATAAGGTCCTGCCACTCACCAGCCTGTGAGTTTATGAATCGGTTCGAGGTGAACCGTTTCATCTGCCGCCTTTGATATTCATCAAAAGCACCCGTGTCTCAACACGTACGACCATAAGGTCCTGCCACTCACCAGCCTGTGAGTTTATGAATCGGTTCGAGGTGAACCGTTTCATCTGCCGCCTTTGATATTCATCAAAAGCAACCGTGGCACCCGCATAAGGTCCTGCCACTCACCAGCCTGTGAGTTTATGAATCGCTTCGAGGTGAACCGTTTCATCTGCCACCTTTGATATTCATCAAAAGCACCCGTGTCTCAACACGTACGACCATAAGGTCCTGCCACTCACCAGCCTGTGAGTTTATGAATTGCTTCGAGGTGAACCGTTTCATCTGCCACCTTTGATATTCATCAAAAGCACCCGTGGCACCCAAAAAGGTACGCCATCGCCAAAATTGCCTTGATGACAACTCTCGTGATTGTTTCTGCCTCCGCCTCTAATCGGCAGTTTTTCATGAAGCCGTCCTGAAGAGCAATAACACGCAGCATTCCGTCCACGCTCTTCACGAAAATTCATAATAAATTGATCTATCCACATGCTCAACGCAACAGCAAAAGATATCTCCATTTTCTAAAAACCCCGGGCTTACACATCACATCGCCCAGTATCTCATTTTCCAACAAACATTTAAAATAGTTTTTCACATATTTTGTGATAACATTCCTCATCCATGGAAACCACTGTTTGTCCCGGACGGCAGCCAGTGTTTGATAAACACCTTGATGTTCACTCTCATCATGAAGAATCCAAAGCCACACCTGATATTTCTAGGTGTACACCATTTCGAATATCTTCGAACCATTTTAACATCGAATCATTTCGATATCTCCGAATCATTTCAAACTCGAATAACTTCGATTATCTCCGAACCATTTCAAACAAGTTCGAACCATAATTCAGGTATACAGGGTTTCGACTCAACTCATCGCCACACATAAACGGGCTAATTTTCCCAAACATATTTCCTTTCAGTTATTGCGTCATCTACGATGTCCATACTTATAGCAAATCACCAAATCGATCCCCCTTTTGTCAGCTAGACGGCTACCAGGATCAGACTTTGTCATCGCCGCGTGAACTTTCGGCATCGTAATTTCGAAACATTTTGAGGTTCTGGACATTTCGCCAATTGCCATCAAGAGATCATATCCATCTGCTATCTTCTGGCCCTGAAGTCAGCTTTCATGAGTCACTTTGGATTTCAGTTATGCGCCCAGCATATTGCTAGGTAGCGACTTTATTTGACATTTTTGACAAATGTCTTCAATCATCAAATTAGGCTCACGATGATAAACACGAAAGGGAAAGGTCGTTTTGACGAATCCGTTGAACCACAAATGAGTTTTCAAGCACCAAATAAAATTTATTAACGCGTCCTTTCAGCGGGAACACGATCCTAGCATTCCTCAGACATCGGGCATCAATACATCTGTCATGTCATCACTGTAATTACGCGGCATTTGTACGTAAATTTACAACAGACGTCCAAACATTTCACAAGAAAGCCGATACACAGATTGTCACTAAGGCAGAAGGCGTAAAAAAATCGCCGGCATCAAAAATAAACAAACTCGAGAGACGCCGTGATGGCCGCCGGTTGTTTACAAAGCACGAGTTTTTAAGTCAGGTGAACGAAACAAAAGCCAAAAGACACTTGCTTTTACGAATCCCACTTCTGATGTTAGCAATTAATAAAACGCTAAGTTAATATTCACGATGAAATATATTGTCTCCACGTTAATTGACAATAACAACATTCAAGAATCGGCAAGATTATATTCCGCCATTTGTATTTCCCAGCCGTTCGCTCTCCGTGCTGTTGGCTGTTGGTGTGTTGCCAACCAGGAAGAGTTAGTAGTTCCCTCCTTTACCGACCGCCGTAGCTGGTGTAGTTTCCTTGTTGGCCGCCAGAGGCGATAGCAGTACCTCTGGCGGCGGATGAGCAAACCAAACGTGTGAAGCGGCAATATTTAAATATGCTGCTAACAATACGATAGCTCAAAATTAATCCACAAAACATTCAATTCAAAATTCAAAGTGGTGCTTTTTTAGGAAATTTCCGTGTTTTTTATGGCCTTTGACGGGGTCAACGACTGCATGACCTTTTTCATACTAAACTTAATTTAGAATTTGAGGCCAAAATACCAAACAAAACTGAATAGTTATTTTTTTTAAATCTAAAGGTATTGCAAATATCTAGTACGGATGCTATTTTATTTATTTTTTACAATTAAATTTTTTTTCTCTGATTGCTCGAGATTTTTTGGAGACCATTTTGAATATTTTCCGTCCAAATTTAAAAAGCCACCAAAGTCCCCCCTCCCACTACCCCCGCCTAATTAATTTTTGTACTTATATAGAATTTTTAAGTTAGTTTTAAGTTTGCTCGTGAATGACACGGACGTGTCGAAATCGGTCGCGAAAATATTAAAATTAAAGTGACAAATGCACATTGAAAATTAAAACACTTCAAACAAAAATGTTAAAAGGTCATACACCTCCGAATTTTAATATGGACACATACAAACTGATTATAGTTCTATATAGCCAGTAAATTCACCTTTCTTTTGTCGATTAACATATATTCGTAGGATTTATAAAAAATATATAATAAAATCGTAAAAATCTACTTAATTACTTACAAATAAGGGAAAATTTGCCAAAATTGGCGGCAAAGCAATCCGGGGTATTTTAATTAGTGCCATATTGTGACAAAAAGCGCTCCAGTGCTTAAAGGCGATTTGGCATTTTTTTGTGAGTTAATTGTATTTATCATCACCATTCAAAACAGTTTTCGGATATGCAGAAATATTCCAATTATTTGAATTGCAACGCGCAAATCTTTTGACCTTCTGACAAAATACACCGGACTTCTGAGGGGTTAAACAAGTAACGACTATGAACTATAATTATTTATACCAAGTTTCGAGATGGGTATTGGAAACGTGGAGTTATCATTCCTTATCTACAATATGTAATTAGATATAAGTAAAATATATACGTTCTTTAATAATTATAAAGTACTAGCTGACCGGGACACGCGTTGCTGTGGCTAATAAAACACAACGTCATCTACTGGATGGTTATCCAACCTTTATGACCACCGCCGTCTTTGAGTTTATCGCGAAGAGACAGAAAGATGCCGCGGTGGACTTTAATTTATAATATGTAGAGATGGTGTTAAAGATTATAATAATGTGCATGAAATGCTTGAGGTAACTAACGTATTTAAGTTGATAAGGATTAATGCTGTATCCGTCTAAATAACTTTTCAATTACCGCAATGTACGTGACCATTTTTTAGAAGATAGAATGGGTGTAGTAAGCTATCCGTAAAAGATAGATATATGCCTTCGCGGACTTTTTTGAAGATCTATAAAAGAGGATTATCCCACCATGATTTGTTTTGTTATATCCCAAAAGGATTAGGCAGCGTTGTCGATGAAAGCTAAAAGGCGGCTTGACTTTTTCCGACACTTCTAACAATTATCGTTATGTTTCAACCAATTTACACAAATCCTTGACAAATTACATACTTAAACCTTCCTCACGAAACACTCTATCTATTGGTGAAAACCGCATGAAAATCCGTTCAGTAGTTTTCGAGTTTATCGCGAACAGACAGACAGACAGACGACGCGGGGGAATTTAATTTATAACATGTATGTAGAGATGAAGAGAAGAAATGTAGAGACATAACTTGTTGTGCTGGTGACTAAACCACTACTTATTTTTTCTATTGCAGTGCCAAAAAAAATTCTACAACCTGCTTTTCAGGTACCATTTTTTCAACATATACCTAATCGTAAAACCCATAATGAGGGCTAAAATAAACCAAAAGACACGTATTCTTACATAATATTATTATGATACGTGAGAAGCCTGATTTTACATAATTTTGAAAGTAATGCAACAATGATTCTTTCCCTGTTTCTAAAATAATATCTGATGGATGCTTTTTAATTAATTTCCTGGAGGTATTATTGATGCACTCTACTTTTTTAGTCATAATTCAGATCGATTAGCTATTTATTGCGTGCAGACGTTTGCGCTTGGCTAAAGTGGTATCTACCCAAGCGAGTTAGGTTTTTGACTAGAATCACGCATAATATAAATTATCAACATGAGAACTGCATTAACTGTAGTAACTTTATTCAAATTTATGGCTTTCTTTTATGTATGATGCCCTGGTTTTACACAGAGTTTTCTAAATGTAGGCAAGTTACCTTCCTTTGCATACAAATCAAATCCACATAGCCTGCTCGTCCACCACATACAGACATTTATATATTATATTTTCTCATTTATATATTATATATTTCAACCAACGTACACAAAACCTTGACGAAAATTTCCTCATGAAAATCCGTTCAGTAGGTTTTGAGTTTATCGCGAACAGACAGACAAACAGATGCGGTGGTGGACTTTAAAGTATAATATGTAGAGATTATAAGATTACTAGCTGTTACCCGGCGTGCGTTGCAATGCCATTCAAAGAAATAAATTTTTTCTCCTTTTCCCCGTTCCCCCCCTGCGTTCCCCTTCCTCCTTCCCCGCCTTCCCCCATCCTCGTCACCCTTCCCGCGAACCCCACATCCTTCGTTACCCTCCCCTTCCTGCATTCCCTCCCTGACGCTAAAATATATGAAATACACACAAACCACTCGCGCAACACCTATAATATTTTTTTTATACAAATTTTATAACGCCAGAGCTTAGCATTATATATATAAAAACACTCTTCTGCTAAAATCCAATGTTCTGTAAAAATTTTGAGTAAATCCATCAATTACTTTCAGAGATTTGCGGACAGACCCGGCTCCAAATTGTTTTGGTCGAGGGGTGAGGCTCCCGACTAGCGATCCAGAAATCGCGGATTCAAAATTGATTTTCTCAAAATCATTTAAAATAATAAAAGGTATATTTGCAGCACATTCCAGACGTGGAAGATACTCTCAGTTTCGCCCTGGTGTAAGACCACCATTCGGAATTGAAACGTTGCTTGAAATGGCTTAAGCCGTGATTGGCGACCTATTGCCAATTGGTGATTTCAATTTACTTCCTAAACATCCTCTTCCCAATCGCCCTCATCCTCTATATCAAAGTCATAAATCATACTCAAGTCTCAAATCATACCCTATTTAGAGATGTTCCTATCAATGGTTTCGGAAAGTACGGATTCTTGTGCAGTGTTCACATAATTAAATTAAATAAACACAAAATTCACGGTTCGATGAACTGAACAGTGCATGAATAATTATTCCAATGTGTTACTTATCCGATTTTCACTCAATTCTGATGTTTTATGACCTTCATTCGAATTCCTTACATTTTTTTTATCAATTGAGTAGCTTTATGCAACGAGTTGGTATAAATTATTATTACAAATGATAAAATATTCTCTGCAGGATACGGGAACTCCGCAAGAAATACAAAGCTGATGTAAGCGTAATGAGTAAGATTAAGAAAGGGAGTTTTGTATGGTTTTCACCAGTCACGCCTTCATTTGAAAAGTCAAGAGTGATGAAAAAAAACATCTAGAAATTTGTTACGTTAGGTTAGGTTAATGGCTATTTTTAAAATGTTTATAGTATTATGATTAATTAAAAAATAGCCGTATTTTTTTTTAAAGATAGATAATAGTAAGATTACGTTAAATCGGTGGTGTCTGGCGCCATGTTTACGCTTTCAGCACAACACATTGTTCGTCATATTGCCTGTAGTAAGGCGTGAATCGGTGTTTCGGCTCGACAAAATCCACATTTCGTCAAAAGTTGTTCTTACGATCGTGCAGGGCGGTTACCATGAGACAGATTACTTATTCTCCGTACCAGTTTCTTAAAATTATAACTCAATATCGATTTTATTTCATTCCAAATTTGCTTTAATTTATACCTACATCCAAAAATGCTGAAAGGCGTGATGATAAAACTATTAAAAGAAAGTACTTTTTGTAATTATTTTTTGATTAGACGTAAGTATTTATCATTTTTCAATAATGTCCAAGTCAAATATCTAAATATATTAGTTTGTAAGTGCGCAAATAAATACACAAACGGACCAATTTTTGTCAAGAAACACATTTTTTAATGATTTTATTTAAACAAAAATTAAAATTCTAAAACATGCGATACCCAGAAATTGTATTGATTTATTTTACTGCATGGTTATATTATTTGAAATGGGTGTGGTATAATACAAAATCTTTTTTGAAAATTTAACAAATCTGCCAACGACCTGTGGTATAACCTTATTACACTAAAAAATTAAAACATGAACATTCTCAAAATTTAAAACATGCGAAAGCTAGATAAAATAACAATCTTTCGAAATCCATTTATATTTTTTTGTGAGAACGAGTTAATACGTCTAAAATTTGATTTAAAAGTGACATATTTCTGGTTTTCTCTGGTAATACCCTCTTAAAGGCACCTTTGATGTTGACGAAACCCCAATAGTATTCCAATTTATTTCTTTATTAACGCCCACCCTATTGAACTTTAAGATAACGATTATAATTTTTTTTAAATCACAGCATGACATTATAAAAAGTTTTCCAAAAATATAATAAAATACAATGTGAAGTAATTAACACGTACATAAAAGAAAAAAATAAAAAACAACAAAAAGATAAGATTGTTCGTTATTGACACTAAAATGTGTTAAACTAATTTGGCTCTGAATGCGTCAAAATTCAAATCGAAAATATCAGCCTCATCTGTTAGTTGCTCAATCCATATATTCTCTCCATCACAGAATAAAACATGAAGTTATTATTGTAAAACAATAAAGGTATGCTTCAGAGACACATGTTAAGACAGTAAATTTATAGCGTGAGGGCTGTCAAATCTTTAATTAACAAATTTAAACAACAAAGTAGATCAAATATTTGTCGCCTTTCAGATAATTTCGATAAATTGTTTTAAACTTTTTTTTCATCACTAAAAATAAAATAAAAAACTAGGTATGTACCCCAAAAACAAATAACGAAAATAGGTATATCTTATTTAGGTACGTGTTTTTGAAAATTTCACAATTTTGACCGCTCCCATCAAAGGTTGTTTAGTTATTGGCCTTTGCGGTCGAGGGGCAAGGTTCTCGACTAGTGATCCGGAGGTCGTGGGTTCCAAAATCCCAGCGTGCGTAGATAAATTTTAAGGTTCATTTGGGGCCCTAGGTATACATACATTTTTAGATTTTTTATTAGTATTTTCGCTATAAAGTATTTTCGTTACTTGTTTTTGAGGTGTTATGCCGTGTTGCATAACAACGCAACTGCAAAGCCGTCCAAAACGTTGGCTAAAGAATGAGGTAGCGCAACACGGCATAACACCCCAAAAACAAATAACGAAAAAAATACTATAAATATATATGACTGGGTATAGTATCTATCGCCCTGGTGTAAAACGGCTAGTCAGAATTGAAATTTTGCTTGAAATGGCTTTAGTCGTGTTTAGTGTCTAGATCTAATAGCCAGGTACTTCCCATCATCCTTTACCCATCTCCTTCCCTTCCCTACTTTCCTTCAGCCTCACAATATACCCCAATTGGGGATGCCATAGTCTCACTGACTCTAGACGGAAGAAGTTGGGAATCTTGTGAGGTATTCACGTAAAAAAACATTAACATTTTCGGAAGATCAATATCAGTCATTAAAGAGGTCTTCGAACCTTTAGAAACAGCGGCACGGGAAGTAGGCCTGCGGGTTAATGTTACCAAAACGAAAATGATGATAGAGAGCAGGAACCCTTCACACAGAAGAAAAAGTACTGCACTATTTAAAGACAACTACTCATACGAAGTGGTCGATCAATTCACCTACAGGTTACTGGGCTCCAGTCTGACAGAGAACAATGAGGATCCAGCTGAAATCAGAAGGAGAATCACAGCAGCCAACAAAACGTACTTCTCTTTGCTGCCAGTGTCACAGTGTCACAGTGCCAGTGCCAAAGTCACGTAGTATCCACAGAAAAACCAAAATAAGCATATTTAAGACCATTGTTAGCATATGGATGTGAGGCGGTGACACTGATGGTAAAGATGGCTGAAGTGCTGGATATTTTTGAAAGAAAAGTGCTGAAGAATATGTGGACCCGTGAAAGAGGGCGAACAGTGGCGCATCCGGCACAATAAAGAATAAGGCGCCTAGCCCCTCAGTACATAGACTCCTCAGGTTGAGATGGGCTGGGCATGTACAGAGAATACTGGATACACGCGTCCCAAAAATAATTTTAACTGGACACCCAGGTGGAAAGATAAAAATGGGAAGACCCAGACTGAGGTGGGAAGACGATGTAAGAGGGGATGCAGCACAGCTTCTCCAGGTACCAAACTGGAAGTCAGCAGCTGGGGACAGGAGGAGTTCGAGGCGTCTGTTGCAGGAGGCCAAAGCTCGATATGGGCTGCGGTGCCATCAAAGAAGAAGAAGAAGATTCACATAAAAATTAAAAAAAGACCGGATAAAACAGAACAGTGACGAAATAAAACGAACAAAATAAAATAACTGATGAGTTTAGATTAGGTTAGGATAGGTGTGTGTTTTTTTTATAATTTTTAATGTACTTTTCTTGTATGTTCTACTTTGTTACTGTTCTGTGTTGCCATAAAATCGTAAACTTATCAGCAGGATTGGTACCTATATAATTTACATCGTTGTTATTTCCAGGCGTGTGTGCCCCCCCAAGATGGTGTTGTTTGACATGAAGACTTCCCGCGCCATCCGCTCCGTCACCTTCCCCGAGGAGCTGCTGCGTCCCTTCAGCCTCTTCACCAACATGATCATCGACGAGACCACCGCCAGGGGATGCGATGACGTCTTTGTCTACATCACTGATACGGCTGCACCAGGTGAGACTATTAGTTTTGGTTACGTGATTCGTGTATCGAAAGTAATTAATAGCCTTGCGTCTGCGTGGTTGAATTTAAGAATCCGGCTTCCAACGCATGTCTGCCGCCGCGCCTTACTTTGAAATTTGACGAATTGTTAAAAATTTTGTGAAACAACTGGCCAATAGAAAGCTTACCTTTCGATGGATTCCATGACTGATCATCCCCGGCATACTTAATTACAATATGCAGTCGGTTTAGGGAAAATACGGAATACCTACGTACACAAAATATAACTAAGTGTCCCCGAAGGAATTACAGCGAGGGTATACCGCCGAATAACAAAGAATGAAACATATTTTCGTTCAAACGCGCCAAATGATAAAGGACGTATCCGTATAAATACAAAAAACGTCACTGTAAATCAATTCTATTGATATCCATTCAAACTCATTATTAAAGGTATTTTTGAAGTCGATTTTAGGTTTGAAATTGATAAATAACGCACAAAACATTACAATTTTATCGTAATTCTAATTTTGGAGAGCCAACTGTCGGGAATCAACTATTGTGCCATCATTTCAATGACCACTGGTTTTAAAATTCAATTTTTCTATGGGTAGTCCAACATTGCGAACAGATCTGATGGAACAGAGTCCCTTGCCATCACAATCGTGGAATATAGAATTCTAACAATATGTTTTATTTCATTTCAGCCCTGATCGTGTACGACGGAGCCTCCGACTCTGCCTGGAGGGTGACTCACGCCGCCATGTACCCAGATCCCGACTTCTCCTCCTACAAGATCGGGGAGGACATGTTTGAGCTCAATGATGGAGTTGTGGGACTAGCCTTCTCCCCCGCTCTGAGGCTGGTCTACTTCCACCCCCTGGCTACCGACAGGTAATAAATATAGATATTTTTTGTAGCTCAATTTATCAAGGAACGAGTATCTCACGTAGGGTTGCCGCTAATCAAAGGCGTTCCGTACGTATATGCACGCTACTTTACTCGTATAAGAATATTATATTAATAGGCTCTCCACACGACACTGCCTGCAGGCATGCAGAAACTGCCCGCAGAGAGCATGGATTTGAGCAAACTAGCGCTATCTCGTTTGTTAAAGGGCCGCTAGAACGAGACGCACGCAAGGACTCTCTGCGGCAGATGTCCCTGCATGCCTGCATGCAGTGTCGTGTGTAGAGCCCTTTATGCCAATCTCAAAACGCTGAGGATTAATTTGTCTAAACTATTCCCATACGCTTAACCACTGGAGCGCTTTTTGCCACAATATGGCACTATTTAAAATACCTCGGATTGCTTCGCTGCAAATTTTGGCAAATTTTCTCTTATTTGCAAGCAATTAAGTAGAAGTTTGCGATTTTATAATATTTTTTATATAATATTTTCTACAAATCCTACAAATATGTGATAATCGACAAAAGATAGATGAATTCATTGGCCATATAGAACTATAATCAGTTTGTATGAAAATACCATTTAAATGTTTTGACATAATTTTATAAAGAATTCAATTTTCTACATCTCTATCTCCACATATTATAAATTAAAGTTCCCCGCGGCGTCTGTCTGTCTGTCTGTTCGCGATAAACTCGAAAACTACTGAACGGATTTTCATGCGGTTTTCACTAATAGATAGAGTGTTTTGTGAGGAAGGTTAAGGTATGTATTTTGTCAAGGGTTTGTGTAAATTGATTGAAACATAACGATAATTGTTAGAACTGTCGGAAAAAGTCAAGCCGCCTGGTAGTTTTCATCGAAAACGCTGCCTAATCCTTTTGGGATATAACAAAACAATGCATGGTGGGATATTCCTCTTTTATAGATCTAAAAAAAAGTGTGCGAAGGCATATATCTTTCTTTTACGGATAGCTTACTATCCCCATTCTATCTTCTAAAAAAATGGTCACGTACATTGGGGTAATTGAAAAGTTATTTAGACGGATACAGTATTAATCCTTATTAACTTAAAAACGTTAGTTACCACGAGCATTTCATGCACAATGCACATTATTATAATCTTTCACACTATCTCTACGTATTATAAATTAAAGTCCTCCGCGGCATCTGTCTGTCTCTTTGCGATAAACTCAAAGACGGAGGTGGTTATAAAGGTTGGATAACCATCCAGTAGATGACGTTGTGTTTTATTAGCCACAGCGACGCGTGGCCGGGTTATACAATAAAACCATAACCGAAAAGGAGTTTCTAAATAGGATATTTTGAACTTTAAAACAGCTTTTAATTGCCTAATACTTTATTTATTTCTGGGGTATAAAAAGAATAATAATAAAAAATACTCGATTATTTCAAAGACGTGTTCTACTCGCAGTATTTAATTAGAGTATCTAAAATATTTCTAATTGATATAATTTTTAAACCAATACTACGTCATTTTGCATTGCTTAGTAGTGCATCACCTTATCGGTTTTACGCAAGAATATACAAGTGGTTTTTTCTTTAAAAACTACTTGTATATTCTTAAAAGTTTTTTCACTTTTATAACTTTTGGTATAAATTCTATGTATGTGTAATCCTCGATATCTTAAATATTATTTTATAATCTATGTAAAAGCCCCTACGGGCGTATAACAGCAATAAATAAATAAATAAATGTATATCGTTCCTTTTTTAGAACCTTCAGCGTGTCCACCGACGTCCTCAGGTCAGGACCCCCTGCGGAAGGCGAAGAGCTGCCAGTGACCTTCGTGGGCCGCAAGTCCTCCCAGGGGCTGGGAATCGCCGTCAACCCCCATACAGACACACTTTACTACAGCCCTCTCACGGAGACTGCCCTGGCTTCTTGGAACCCTAGAACTAACCAACATGAGTAAGACTTTCTTCTAATTGATTCCCTTTCTATTATTCTAATGAAAAATCATTATCACATGGAAAAGGCATGCAGAATAGTAGATGTGACGCTTACTACGCCTTAAACTACCCGTTTAATACATGTTTCCTTTTTGTCTTCTCAAAGTTACCATTTTTTGGTTAAAACGTGCCCAACGTGTTTAATTACGTTCCATTCTTCTTCCAAGCAGTCAGTTCAATTCTTCATCGGCCTGCCTATGAGACTATTAGCATATATAACTCATGTACGGTCAAGCATACCGGTTGGTCATCATTTTTGTGTCCTCTATACAGGAAGTCTCTTTACATGGTCAGCTCATCGCAGTTTTTGTGATCTGCAAAATCTAACGATTGTCTCACGCTCAATAAGATTCTCGAGTTGATGTTTATTATCAACTTTCTAGCGTAGTTCTGAAGATGATCTACGATTCTAAATGGGCTTAACATCGATCCCCCATATTGAGAATTTCGGCAGACCGAATTACAATGTAAAAAATTAGTGCAGTTTGAGGGGAAAACAAGTAAAATTGGAAGAAACTACTCTAGACACCGAGTGAGATGAAACTGGTCTCACCATGAACCTATGTCAGGGGTGGCGCAGTGGACACTGCACGAAACTAAGCGCTTACAATGAAACAAAAAATAAAGGCACCACCTCTGCCAGGCAGGGACATGGGGCTATTCCATTCCCTTATGGGGAGGGTATACAGTCCAAACGAAGAAGCCGTACAATTCTAACCAGTTAGATAATCAGTAAAAATATTTTAAAGATTCCAGCATCGTACAATACATGCGTTCAATGGGACATACAATATAAAAATATTTAATAAAATACCACTCATTTATTTACACTTATAAGAGCAAAATTCTGTTGACGTATCGTTTACAAAATCACTGAACTTTTTCGTATCTTAACATTTTCAATAACAGAACTAGATGTTTTCGTTATTTGTTTTTGGGGTGTTGCGCAACCTCCTTCTTTAGCCAACGTTTCGGATCCATCATCCGGGCAGATCCGGTAGACGTGACAGAACACACATTCTTTTGGCCGTGAAAATCTAAAAACGTATAGAACTAGATGTGTTTTTTTTATAATTTTCAGTGCAGAATTTCATATATTATTACTTTTGAACTCGGCATCTGAAGAGAGATTATCTTCAAAATATCATATAATTTTTAATAGTTTAAAAACGTGTTTAAGAGAAGTATGATATGATATCCGTAGAAATATGGAATGCGCGGCGTCAATGCACTTATGACCCAAAGGAGAAGCGTATGGGAAGATGGGACCGGTCAGTGGTTGAGTGGGCACAGCGCTTGGGTACCACCAGGGCGTCGCGTGTTCGATTCCTCGGATGACTAAGTCCTCCATCACAACACAAGCAACATTTTCGGCTTTCTGTGGTGGTAGTAGGAGATTTTCAAACATTGTTGGGTTATTCATAACCCGGGAATTTTTGTCTTTCTTTTAAAAAAAATAAAGATGTCATTTTGCTCGCGCGTTAAATTAATGTTTATCGTGTTTTTTTCAGGATTCTCGACATTGACTTCGAGAGATTGCAGTTCGCCGCAGACGTGAGGTGGTTCCCACAAGACCCCGAAGCTGTTTGGGTCCTCAGCAGCAGGTTCCAGAAGTTCTTCCTGCGCACCGTGAGCTCTGCCGACGTCAACATCCGGGTGCTGCGCGTGACCCCACAACCTGATTACAGGCCCTCCAGGTTCTACAGGAGTGCCAACCTGACGGACTACAACTATTAAATAAATAAAACCCTAAATACATTACTGAAAACTAGTTCTGTATTTATCTCAAACAAAATTTAAAGTTTAAAAACATAATAACGGACACCTTACCTTTGCGAATTGACTATCATTATTTAATAACACATTAATTTTTACTTTTTTTATTACTCTCGAGAAATATTACAGTTACAATGAATTTTTATTATTTATGCATTAAACCGCTTACTCCTTAATACGGAAAACTTTTTATCCAAACAGTTAGATTTTGCTTTATTATTACGAAAAGTGAGTATTTATGTCGGGGAGACCAAAAAACATGAAAAAAATATGCATTTAACATTTTAATTTTGTTAAAATTAATTGACTAGCGCGGTAACGCCATGTTTATTCATCGTTTTTATTTTAACATTTTATCAATGCTGACTAACTGCATATTTACCGAATTTTTTATGTAAATGAATACAATTTTACATTTGCCATTTGCCCGCAAAATTATATGTTTGTGCAGAGGGCGTTGGTGACGTCACACCGGCCTATATTTGTAGGGGCAGTCCGGGTTCCAGTGACCACTGTCTTAGCAGTCAATAGCGTTGCATACGTTATAGCAAAATGCCAACCGTTTAGATTTTTAGAATAATATGTTAAATTAAAATCTTACATTTTTAATGTAACCATAAGATCAAGAAAAAATTTGCATTTTTAACACTATCCCTGATTTCATTTGTGAAAATATATCATTCAAGAATCTTGTACATTATAGTTAATTGTTTATTGTTCATTCTTCTTGTAATATTTTAAGGCATTTGTTTGTATAGAAAACATAAAATCAAGAGCCCAATAAGTTTATTTTTAACCTTTCACGATTTCACTAGATTAGTGACGCTTATGCTAAATGCTTACGCGGAGTCGTATATCGAAACATTTAAAATGTGCATCCATATGACGTTATCTGTCGGTTTTAACTTAGCAAATTTGTATAAATTAGGCCTTTCTTACTTATAATAGGGGCATATTAATATCTCTGGGTTATTCCTAATATCATTTTTCCGTATTAGCAATTACCTACCTGATATTAACAATGACAAATACCTTACATATTAAAAATAATTATTTTGAGCAGAAATGTAATAAAAATCTGAACTTAATTCTAAGATAAAATAGTCATGTTTAATAAAATAAGTTTTTTTAATATTAAGGAGTGTTTAGTTCACATTCGGTTAATCTCAAGTAGTCTTTAAGATGCTCTCTACTTTTTGATGTTACTTTATTGCAAAGAAAACAAAATATAACATTTTATTTTACAATAACTCCACACAGGAGGTCGCGAGAAAAATAATTATCCCAAGGGCCTTTTGTCTTCTTTGGGGATGCTGTGTGAAAGGTCTTTTTATGAAATAAATGTGAGTATGAGGGGTGCGTAGGAATCTGGGGTCAGTGTGTTCAGCAGTGACGAACGATTGAATCTATCCCTCCCACTGCGTCTCGAGGCGATGTTGCGAGAAAGTCCTGCTGCAGATATCAAAAGGTCTCCCTCAACCAGTCTCTCCCGATTAGGCTTGCAATGCAGTTGTTTGACAGATGCATCCGCCGCCAAGATCCGGACATACCTCACCCCATGAATCCGAGCATCCTTGCTAAGTCACCGTAGCGAACCACTTGGGGTGATCTATAGCAGAGGTGTTGGTTATACAATAAATGGTTCCCAGATGGTTTAATTGTAAAATATATTTAATATCAAAACTATATATCTTATTCCCTTTTACCCGCCGTAATTCAGTGTTTTAATTTTTTACAAAAATTTTCATCATTGTATTTAATTCATGATCAACATTTTGTGTACCTAGTAGTATTTTTATGCTTGTACCGTTTTTAAACTCTATGAATGTTACCACTGAAAATATTGCAAAGTAAACATGTAATTTCGTCAATTTTTATTAGAACAATTTTATTTTTACAACTTTTGAAAGTTATTCCCATCAATGAATATATCATTGAAGAAGAAAATAACACTTTTCGTTTAGAAAAATGAAACAATACAACTTTGTAAAAACCACTTATATAATGTGCAAATCCAACCAGTTTCGGAACAAACGTTCCTTCGTCAGGGAAAGCTTATACTAATTTGACAGTTTCGAACAATGTTTTATTATGGTATAAGTGGTTTTTACAAAGTTGTATTGTTTCATTTTTCTATAATGGATAACCACAAAGTAATAGCTACATTCAAAAATATACTTTTCGTTTAGATTATTAGTGTTATTTTCTTCTACAATGCTGTAATTTTTTTTTAGTTAAGAGTACTGCCTTCTTGCATTCAATAACCACCTATAATCTATTATAACTTATTTGCTGAACGGCAAACTTAGTTTTATGTTGGCAAAATTTCAGAAAATCATAAGCCATGTGAAATATTAGATATAGTAATTAACGCTTCAGTCATGTCTGATATGATTATTTTTGGAATGGGTTATAATTTTCGTTATTTGTTTTTGGGGTGTTATGCCGTGTTGCGCTACCTCCTTCTTTAGCCAACGTTTCGGACATCGTTGCAGTGTCCATCATCAGGGCAGATCCGGCAGATCCGGTAGATGTGGATCTACCGACATCTACCGGATCTGCCGGATCTGCCCTGATGATGGACACTGCAACGATGTCCGAAACGTTGGCTAAAGAAGGAGGTAACGCAACAAGGCATAACACCCCAAAAACAAATAACGAAAATGCTTTCAGCCGTGAAAATCTTAAAACTTATCGGGTTATAATTTATTTCGTTAGTGTTCGTCAGGTGGCTTGTTATCATATATTATGATAAATCCTACGAACTTAATTCTTCTTTAGTAATTTCATTCGTGTAGTCAAATAAAATATGCACGGATTCATTCTCTAGGAATATAAATTTCCACAACTGTTTTAAAATCACAGGGCCAATTATTTCAAAGAACTTAAATAATTCATCAAAGTTAACATCAAAATTATTTGAAAGATCTACTCAAGTTCTGTTATAATTAATGAACGAAATGTCAAACACGTACAAATAAGCATCGGCACGCATTTGACTTATCTCATGATTGCGCACCGATACCGATTGCATCAATGACGCTAGTCTAGAGCACCTTCCATTAATATATCGGTAGAATAAACACAGTATTCTCACAAGACATCTATGATCAAGAATTGCGATATATCCATTAAGAAAGTGTAATTTATTCAACGGTTTTCCTGTTCTTGCAAAATCAAATTTCTTACACATTTTTCACCATTTTCCGGTAATATTTTTTCAACTGCTAAATTACAATTTAATATTTATTTTAACGTCAATCAAAACCAGTAGAATTAGGAAATAGCCATAGAGAGAAATAGCCCAAACTTCACATAATACTAAATTACACTGAGATAAGAGAATACTAAATTACACTGGGTAAGACTTTTGACTCACAATCCGGAGGTCGCGGGTTCGAACCCGGCATGCGTAAATAAATTTTATTTGATTAATTTGTGTTATTTCACAATTAATTCATTTAAAATAATATATAGTATGTTTGCAGCATGTTCCAGAGTGGAAGATACTATCAGTATCGCCCTGGTGTAAGACCACCATTCAGAATTGAAACGTTGCTTGAAAGTGGCTTTAGCCGTGTTTGGTGACCAGATCTGAATAGCCAGGTACTTCCCAACCTTCCTCTTCCCCACCTCCTTCCCCTCCCCACTACCTTCAGCCTCACAACATACCCCAACTGGGGATGCCATAGTCTCACTGGATCCAGACGGGAGCAGTTGAGATTCTTGTGGGGTATTCACTGCAAAAAAAAAGATGCTAGAAAAAATCTTTGTAAATTTCATCAAAAAACTCAAACCAGTTGTATATAATATTATAATTTTTCAAAATAATATGTATCGATCGAATATATATTGGGGTAATATTATCATCACGTTTTCGTATTAATAAACGAAAAATTAAATTTTCAATCATCAATCACGATCACAATAATGTCTTAGCTATGTAGGTATAGACATAATATTTAAATCTTTAAGTACTCGTAGAATTGTGATCGAATTGGCACACATTTTATAAATGAATTTGTAAAAAATAAAAAATATAAAACTATAAAAGTGTAAATTGTAAAAAAAGCATTCAACTGCAATTATTATAAATTGGATTATTTTTGTAACATACTTAGTAAAACAATTGTGTAGTTAAAAAAACATGCATAATTTATATTTTTTGGGAATATTTGTTTTAGTGTTTTAGTCCTTACTGTAAATATAAATGCTTCGTCATCTAATTTTTCAGCGTGTCCATATTTTTTTTACTTTTGTATTTTGTGAATAAATATTTATATCTTATTTTACAAGCTTTTTATTTTGTATCTCTGTTTACCTCACGAAGAAGTGCCATTTTTAGATCTTTGTTGAAGCAAGTATTTTAATTTATTTATTCAGTGTGTTGTGAGATTGAAATCTTGTACAGTTAACTTAAGGTATCACAATATGTATGAAAATAAAAGGTAATGTCTTAAGTGCAATACGTGAGAATGCATTAACTACACAATTAACACTTGACAGATACATATTGAAATAACGTCAATTTTATGACCCGTTCTTTATTATCGCAATATATTACAAATTCTCCAAGATAGGGCAATGAGAATAATACTTAGGCGAAATGGATTTTCAAAGGTAAATAAAATGTTAAAGGAACTTTTTTTAAGGAGTCCTTTAGGAAAATAATTTCTCTCAGGGCCTATGTCATCTATGAAACGTCTTGAAAAGACCCATGTTGTAAGAGGGAAGAAACACAGAGGCTGGCAAATCATTCCACAGCCAAGCTGTTGAACTCAAGAACGAATCGTAGAAACCCGTCCTCGTATGACAACTGTCCACCTAATACATTTGTTGGGCGCGCGTTCGGCGTGTTTCCCGACTATGCACCGGTGCCGAAGGGATCAATGACGCGAGTTGCTCGTATCTCTTCCATTGTAATATCGGTAGAAAAAGGATAGCGTACTTACCTGACGACTGTGCTCTAAAGATTGCAATCATCTTGTTAAGATATGGGAATCTATCAAACGGACCGCCCTTTTCTGCACAGAGTCAGAGGTTTTGTTCAGGTGTTTTGGGGCTCCAGGCCAGAGGTGGCTGCCAAATTGTGGGGCGTACTTGAGATGTAATTAGGGGTCAGCAGTTGTGTGTTTACTATTAAAGTATGTGCGGGCCCTGTACAGAACGCCCAGCTTCTTAGAGGCTAACTTGACTCTGGCTTCCAGCATATCAATGGATGGCATTTATTCTTTGCTTCAAAGTCCTCCGAGCTGTTGGAGTCTGTGTACCCTTTGGGGGCATGTCAAACAAAAAGCATGGACTGTACTGTATCGCATAACAATGTATTGGTACACACGACAAAGGGTCATTTATGTAAAACAAAAACTAAGTAGATACAGTCAATTGAATTAACAGTGGATTGAATGAAGCTATCGATGATGACTTCAACAATTCCCTGGCCACATCTTGAGGGATCTGAAGTCTGGAAACAGACAGCTGAACACGAGAAAACATTAAAATGTGACTGCAAACCAAACCAATCTGCTGATCTATAGTGCCACACTTTTCCCTTCAGCGTCTCGTTTGGCGGTCTGAAGTAAACAGGGTTTGATGTCATCACCAGGCAGTGGTCGGACGATTCTAAAGGCTCTGTGACTTTAATATTGTAAATTGTAACCATGTGGCACAATGGTTAAAAATAGGTCTAATAGATTGGAGCGATGAGTCTGGACATACGGGTAAGCAGGGGTGTCCGGGTTCATGGGGTGAGGTTTTTTTCCAGGTCTTGACGGCCGATGCATCTGCCTACCTGCTGCGTGATGGGCAGGATCGAGAGAGAGTGGTTGAGGGAGGCCTTTTATCCTTTCCATCCAGAATCTCCCGACCCACCGCATGTTGGTCAGAAGGTTGCGTGTTCAGATCACGTCAGGGTCACCAATATAGAAGTGTCAATCTTACCAAATCGACAATTCTATGTGTGTGTCACGGGAGTTAAATGATACGATGGATTAATTTAACAGAGATTCACTTTATTTTAAAAAATGTTGAAGAACACAATGTCGTTACACTAAATTATATTCAGAAAGGGCAAAATGTAATACGCAATAAACAGCTAACAAGCCTGGATGTTCTAAACGCAATATTTAGCGGCAGTCATCCGACCTAGAGTTTCGCTGAGCCAGTGTACAAAAATGTTAAATAATTTACCAAATGGCTTGCCAGTACCTTTCCACAGAGGGACGGATTCATATTTATGTTCGTCACTCCTGGAAAAAATCTCCGCACAGCATCCTCTAAGATGACATCGGCCCTGAGGGAAATTATTTTCATCAGGGCCTCCTGTGTGAAGCTAATGTAAAAAAATGCTCCTGAAACATTTGATCCAATCCGTAGTAAAAGGCAAAGGATTCGGCCTGTTAAGTTCAATATTATATAGTCTCACTCAAATGGTTTCATGGGGTGAGGTTTGTCATGGTCTTGGCTGCGGATGCGTCTGCCCACCACCTGCATGACAGGTTAGATCGGGAGAGATTGATTGATGGAATCTCTTTGACTCCTTCAGTCGTACTCTCTCGGAACATCCTCCTGCAACGTAGTGGAGGGATGGATTCATAATTCCGTTGCTCCTGGACACACTGATCCCCAGATTCCTACTCACCCATAATACCCTTTTCCTTCCTAAAACTTCCTTTACTTAAACGACCCTCCACACAGCATCCCCAAAGATCAAATATCACATAGGCCCTGAGATAAGTGGAGCTAATGTAAAAAAAAATGTTTGAATAGCTCGAAATATTTTTTTTGCTTCCACATGTCGACACTGGTCACTCAGACGAGTAACCGCTCAAAATCTCACCCCGCCTCTAACTCTCCAATAACTATGATTTTTTTTTTGAATAAAATTTTGGTCCAAGAAAGAAAAATCAATTGCAATTATTCAATGTTAATGATTTGTGAAGCGCTGTAAATGAATTAATTATTTTGTTTATAGTTATTGTTGCATTGAGGAATGTTTATTATTTATTGGTGGTTTTGTCTGGTTTGTCTGATGGACACTCTTTATTGAATTCTTTATTCTTTCTGGTAATAAGGAACTCCAGTGAAAAATATTATGGCTTCAAAAAATGTATTCATTTTGACCAATAAACGCTGATTCTGAATATAAAGTTTTATTTAATATTATTAAACGCAGAGTTTTTAAAAAATTATTAAATAGTCCATTTTTAATCGGTTCGTAAAAACACGCCGTAAAGTTGGCATTATTGAAATTTTAGTGGTGACGTCACTGTTCGACGTGTCGTGACGGCACCGTTAAGTCATTGTATGGGAATGTATGATATGATACAAGCCATTGTATTAATTTATTCGTTTATTTACATATTGTTTATAGAGATTCAGTTGTTGTGTTTATTGAAACATTATTTAGCCCAAAATAATGTTTAAAAAATAAAGGTATCTACATCTTATTAGTTTATCTCTATTGTTGAAAAAATTCAAAAACTACTTCACAAAAAAAATAGTAATGATACTTCTAGGGAAAATACTTCGAACAACGGAACTCAAAATGGCGGCAGTTGATCAGCCTATAGCCGATCCTGTAGTAATTTTTCAGGAGCGAGGGTAATTTTTCATTGCTTCAAAATTATTTTGTCTTAATCTTCTACATTCATACTTGAAATTAAAAAAAAAATACTTGAATGTAAAAAAAAATACAAATGTATTTTTATTTTTTATAACTGTTTTGTCATATTATGTAAACAAAAAACCTAAATAATAACCACTCTGTAAATTGCCATCTCAACACAGTCGATTCACACCTATTAAGATGGGCAATACCTCATTACTGTAATCCAATGTAATATTAAAATAATAATTCATATGGAAGGACCTAATATAAGGATGGTGAAATAAACCCTCAACATAATAAATTTAATATTTACGCACCAGATTTAAATGTCCGGGTTTAATTTTCCCCACGGGAAAAACTAAACCCTTTCACACACTTCCCAAATGATCATCTGGTCAATCCACGTTATGCAATTGCACTATATAAGTATTATAATTACAGAACAATACAAGAACAACATGTCAACCTACCAGAGACCAGATGGGAAAATAATTCACTGACTCCAGATATTTTCATATCAGAGGGTTCGGCTCTGTGGAATTCCTAATTGAACCTATAAATCCTACTGATCCCTCAATATAAATATTTAATAAATCTTTTGTAATCCTACATGTATTTAAAATTACCGATTTTTGCATTTTTAAATATAAATTCTTTGACAAATCTAATACGCCTAAATTTTGAATCAGAGACCTAGGTATAATGCCAGTAGCCGAAATAACAAATGGTAATATTTTTATAGTCCGAGAATGCCAAATTCTTTTAATCTCATTTCCTAAATCTGTGTATTTTCTAATTTTTTCAGAAACAGTTTTTTGAATATTACAGGAATTTAGAATAGCTACATCAATGATATAAGTTGTTTTTTTAATTTTGTCATGTAAAACTATATCAGGTCTATTATGACTAATTGTTCTGTCTGTTAGTATAGTTTTATCATAATATATTTTATAAAATTCATTTTCTAAAAACGAATTTGGTTCATATTCATAATATGGTACTATATTACGGCAGTCAATCAAGTTATGTTTAATTACCAAACTTTGGTGGATTATTTTTAAAACCTGATTGTGCTTAAATGTATACTCGGACGGCGCTAATACAGAACATCCCGATAGTTGATGTATTATTTCATGTTCATATTATTATTAAACATGTTTCTGGCAAAAAACCAAACTCACTTGGGTAGGTACCTACCTCTTTTGACACGCGCCGATGAAAACACACAGTAATCAAAATGAAAAAAATCGACTATATGAATAATTGCCTTTACGAAACTAATTGAAAATCAACCATCAGACATTACTCGAGAAACACGTAAGCAATCGTTGTTGCGTTACTTTAAAAATGATGTAAAATCAGGTTATTTTTATATATCAAATGAAATTATGTGAAAGTACGCGCTTTATTTCAAAACTTATTATAGGTATCGTGATTATAAAGTACAAGAAAAATATTGACACTGGAAAAGCAGGCGGTAGAGTATTTTTATAGCACGATACGTGCGATAGAATTTTTGAAGTGAAACTTCAATTCGGATGAAATGGAAGTGCGTCACTAAAATTGATTATATGAGGGTCGTTGGTTCTAATAAAATACGGTTCACAGCCACAGCTACGCGCGAGCCTCCGATAGCGCAGTAGATATGAAGCCCCCGAATCTCGGCGCCCAGAGAGACGTCCAGCGGACGGAGGTTCGAATCCTATCAGATCCAAAACAAAACAAACATTTTTATTTTTGAAAATCTATGTCCAATCTTCAAAACATTTTAAAATAAACAGGCAAAAGAAAAGCATGTGAATTACACTTTACATTAGCTCCACACAGGGGGCCCTGAGGAAAATAATTTCCCTCATGGCCTATGTCATCTGGGATGCAGTGTGGAGGGTCTTTTTGAGGAGAGGAAGGAATAGACCCATGTTGTAGGAAGGAGGAAACGCAGAGGCCGGCAAATCATTCCACAGCCGAGCTGTTGAACACAAGAACGAGTCGAAGAAACGACCCGTTCTCATGTGACAAATGTCAACCGTGTACAAATTGATGTTACAAATGTACAAATGTTGGGCACGCGTTTGGTGTGTTTCCCGAATGTGCACCGGTGCCGAAGGGATCAATGATGCTAGTTCCTCGGAGCATCTTCCATTGTAATACCGGTAGAACAAGGATAGCATTCCCACCGCACCCACCCGATAGCATTGCAATCCGTCTGTTAAGATGGGAGAATATATTAAACGGACCGCCCGTTTCTGCAAAGAGTCGAGACTATTTTTTCAGGTATTTTGGAGCTCCAGACCAGAGGTGGCGGCCAAATTCAACCGTGGGGCGCACTTGTGATTTGTACAGGGTTAGCAGTTGTGTACTATTAAAGTATCTGTGGGCCCTGTACAGTACGCCCAGTTTTTGGGAATACCTGCCCATACCTGAGCTGGTCACTTAGAGTTTTTTTATTATTTATTTATTTTTTTAATTTAATTATTTTCATATTACATTTGGTTATAAAATGACGTATTGCCCATCTCACTAGGTGTGAAACGCCTGTGTTGAGATGGCAATTTACAGAGTGGTTATCTAAGATTTTGTAGTAATATTATGAAAATGGCAGATTAATATAATTTTTTTTCTTTAAATATACAATTCAAGTATGTTACATATATATATATAAAGAAGATTGCAGTAGGTACATGGTTATATATAATATACACACAGTAGATATAAAGGTAAGTCTGTTATTAAATACTTGTGATGGGTATGTTTATTTGAGGTGATCAATGATTTTACTTTTAAATGTACTTTTGGTTTGCGTGTTCCTAATTTCAGGAGGTAGAGAATTGAACAGCTTTGTTGCATTATATTTAAAACTTCTTTGCCCATAAGAATTTGACAAACTGGGATGTTAAGATTTTACATTTGACTCTCTTAAGGTTCTTGTGTTCATTCGTTCTTCAAACATGTGTGTATTTTTAAATTGATGAAGCAGGATATTTTTTTAATACAATTTTTTCAAGTTCGGAACATTTAGTGTCTTAAAAATAAAATCAGTGCTCGTTCCCAACGAGACTTTAAGAATAACCTTCAAAATTAGTTTTTGAATCTTTACTTAAGGCTCTAGGCAAGTATTTGTGGCACTTCCCCAGCTGATAATACCATATTCAAGTGATGATTGTATAAGAGCACAGTAAGCTTGTTCAGTTGTTTTCTATTTAAAATATCTCTAACATTTTTAAAGAAATAGACGAGTTTCCTCAGTTTTGTCGTTAGGTTTGTACAACACCAAGCATATCAATGGAGGGCCTGTTCGGAAGATTGCTTCCGTTGAAAGAGACTAGATTTTCATTTCGATCCCTTTTAGACGTAATCAGACAAGATTGGGTCTTTGAAACATTAAATTCAACGAGATTATTTTTATCAAAAATATTCAAATACAAAACAGTTATGCTATGATGTCCGCGCAACTGTCGGCGGACTACGACCTAATAAGAGTAGTTTGCATACAAAAATAATTTGTTCATTTCGTTGATTTTTTGAACGTTAGTTTTGGTTAACAATATAGTTTGAATACGGAAAGAATTTTTTCATTTAGTTTAACGTTCGTTTGGTTTATTCGTTAATTATTCGTTCATTTAGCTTATTTGTTAATTGGTAAACAATATCGGCGACACCCGGAAGTGCAGTCCCACCTAGTAAAAACTGCAGATAGCACATCTATTATATTTCAATATCTTTGTTTTTACCCCAAGAGAAAACACTCTCGAGCTATCCGTCCATTCTTTGCTTCAAAGCCCCCCAAGCCGTTGGAGTTTGTGGGCTGGGGGGCTTGTCAAACAAAAAGTTATCATGGACTGTACTGTTATCCGCGTAACAGTGAATTGGTGCACATGACAAAAGGTCGTTGATGTGCAACAAAAACAAAGTCGGAGACAGAACCGACCCCTGTGGGATGCCAGCATTTATCGAGTGTGAGGAAGAGGTGAAACCATCGGCTACCGTCTGAATCGACCTCTCCCTCAAAAAGTCGGCAATCCACGTACACAAGGATGCTGGAAGTCCGTAAGAAGGCAGTTTGTTGACAAGTCCTCGATGCCAAACCCGGTCAAAGGCCTTGGAAATGTCCAGTGCAACCGTTTGGGTCTCACCGTTTCAGGCACCGCCCTCAAACATGCGTCACCTCAGAAGATCACCGCACGATCGGTTCCGCCGGAATCCGTATTGACGGTCGTTAATAATTTTGTTCTTCTCGAGGTATGTGAGCAGTTTGTCGTTGATCATACGTTCCATCACCTTAGACAGAACTGATGTGATCGCTATGGGGCGGTAGTTGGCTGGGTTGGAACGGTCATCCTTCTTTGGAATAGGATGGATAACAGCTTTTTTCCAACCAGAGGGCACAGAGCCAGTCTTCAGGGACATTTTAAAAAGCTTCGTCGAAATTGGAGCTATTTCTGCAGCGCACCTCTGCAGTACCAGGGCAGGTATTCCGTCAGGCCCACTAGCTTTATTAACATCAAGCCCTCGTAAAACGAACTTAGTTGAGTACTTCCCGATGCCGGATCCTCAGATTTTTCATACGAAAACCTCAGTGAGGAACCGACGTCGGGGCAGCACCTTGGTCATTGAGGGTTGAGTTATAAAATGTTGATTTTGATCACTAGCAGAATAAATTGGGCTCTTTATAATAAAAAAAACATATGTATTTTAAAATTTGCTTATGACTTTTCAAAAGAATTGTTTGATCAAACTTACTTATGTGTCTCGGGGTGTGATACTTTTTTTAATATTGCTCCTTCATTGGCGATGGGTCGAGAGAGTCCGGCTGGTCTTGAAAGGCCTCCCTCAAAAAGTCACCTCCTATTCGGCTCGCCACGCAACAGGTGGACAAACGCATCCGCCGCCAAGATCTAGACAAACTTCATCCTGTGAACCCATTGGGTTGACTTATGGCAAGGGTGTTGCATCCTTGCATCCGTTCTAACGAATTACTTTTGTGTCACAGTTCTCGCCATACCCTCGGCAAAGGTTAACCATAAGCCATAAGTGATCTGAAGTGTAAGTAATGACAACAGAGTATAATCAATTACCTCTAGATTTAGCCTCAGTGAGTAAATGGTAAAGCAAAATCAAAGTTTTTGAGAATAATTGCAATTTTGCCAACTTTCCTACGTCTTTGAGCTAAAGAAGAGAAAAATAACTCGTTTGATCGCTTTAGAGCTAAAGAGGAGAAAAAAAACTAGTTTCATTTAATAATGACGAAAAAAGGCGACGTTGATTAGCTAAAACGGTACCAGCTGTGAGAATCATACTCTATTCTTCTTACTGCCAGCTGATTATATACCAACCCACCGGTGGTTTACAGACCACTAATAACTATTTTCCCATGACCAAACCACAACAGGTTCCAAATAATTCTTGACAACTGACGAGTCTACCAGCGTACATCCTGTTTGCTGATACTCCAATGAACTCACGTTTATAAAAAATACAAGTAGGTGTGTTAAAAAAATAAAAAATATATCAACAATTTAAAACAACTTGTTTTAATAATATTACTTCACGTTCATCATAACCTCGTGATGTAACGCTGAAAGAAAAATATATAATGAATAATCGGTAATCCCCTGGTTTTTTTTTAATATTGCGGCAGGTGTTTGATGATTCGTTTGAGTTCTATTTACAGATTCCTACACAACATCAAACCAAATGATAATGTTTATAAGATTTAAAATATTATCTCAATAGTCTCTGTGACAGAGTTGTGAGAACCTGAATTGAAACTAAAACTGAACAGAATTAAACTGAAAACCTGTCTGAACCCAGAATTCAAATAATCTGTTTAAATCTAGGTGGAGCTTGGGAGGTCGTGGGGGGGAGGGGTGGGAAGGAGGCGGAGGGGGCTGATGGGGGGGCGGGGGGGGGGGGAGTTGGGTGATGGGTGTTGATGATTGTGGTTGGGGCTCAGTGTGTGGTGGAATGGGGGGGCGATCTAGACGATACTGTTGTGAATGGGGGTTTGTGGCGTTGAAGTTTGTAAAGTTGGGGTGAGCCAAGGAATTTGGTCTCTGGACAGGCTGATGCATGAGAGGTCGTATGTGCTGGGGCTGTTGGTGGGGGGAGGGGCGGAAGCGGTTAGAGAAGTTGAGGAAGCGGGGGGTGGGGTGTTCGGGGCAGCCTTTAAAGTTGGCAGGATGAGGACCTGAGCACAAAGCGCATTTAGCTGGAGTGTCAGGGGTTTTGATGCAGGGGGTGGTGGTGTGGTTTTCACCACACTTAACGCATCAGGGGGTGGCGCTGCAGCACGAGGAAGAGTGGCCGTGCGACTGGCAGCGGTGGCATTGGCCTACCGAAAGGCGTCTACGTTGGGGTTCCACGTGATTTTTAAGTGGAGGATCGAAGTCAACTCCGTGAAGATTTTCTTAGCCGTGTCATTTTTTTTTAGGTTCACAAGCATGAGGGGAATTTCGCGGCGGGTGGGTCCAGTACGCTGAGTACAGTGACTGAGATGACTTACTTGATGTAAGACAATTATACATGATGAAAATTATATTACATACTCAAAAACAGCGTCACCACTACTCTTCAGTAGACCATTATCACGACACCAGACATACAAAGAGGAACCCAGTTCCTCCCACCACTTCTTCATCTTTCGCACAAAGACAATTCTCATACTTAGGCCCTAAATTGCTTAATCTTATACCCGATGCATGGAAATCAAAAAGTGTAATTTGGTAAATAATTGGCTTCTGGTCGTGGGAGAGCTGAATGCGAAAATATGCTAAATAACAGTCATTAAAAAAAAATTGTTAACCTTTCCTATGTATGGAAATTATATTTGTATTTCATTAATATTATCTTGATACCAATTTAAATTCAAAAACTGCTCAGTTTTTTTTTTGCATTTATCGTTTCTCTACTATTTTTTCTTTATTTATTTTTTTGATTCTCTAGTTCAGTGGTTTTTAACCTGTGGTACGCGAAGCGAAAATGGGAGCACGAAATATCGTGGCACGAATGTTGGTTTTAAAACTCAGCTCTACTTATGTGAGATTGAGCCACACTTTGCTCTGCAAAGCAAGCTCAAGGGTCACATTGACTTATGTTAACATTGTATGATTGATTATACAGGTTGTTACAGGAAATCTGGCTTTATTTTAACGATTGATACATGAACAACTCTTTTTTGAGGTTAAAAAAATTTATCCACTTTTTGAGTTTGGAGTTGAGTATGGAGAGCATGATTTTTTTTACGTCGAAATAAAAAGACGTGGAATAAAATTTGTTCAAATCCGCGTGTAGAATCACTGGTTAAAAATGCCCGAAGTCGTGTGGCACTCTGTATAAAATTACATTAATTGGATTTGTGTGACTTGATTGTTAAATTTATGTAATAATGAAAGTATTCAAAAATTACAAATGAAACATGTCATTCATTACGTGTGTATACAAGATAGATAGAGGGTACGGGGTACAACAAATTTTGTAGTAAGAGTCAAGGGGTACGCAGGCTCAAAAAGGTTGAGAACCGCTGCTCTAGTTCACTAATTCATACAATCAAAAAAAAAATCATGGAATGGTTGAAAAGCATACATGTTTATAATTTTTTTGTTTCTTTTAGAATTTTCTTTTGATTTCTCTTTTCTACGTTTATATTATTTTAAAATATGTTATTTACATTCATAAGCAACTTCTTGATAAAATTTCAACAAAACTTTAATATATTATCCACCAAGTGTAATATCTAACTAAAAGTTAATATAATAGACAAAGCAATAATTACATGTAATAAATCTGCTCATTTTGACTGTCCTAAAACGAACTAATTTCTTATTTGGACATCCAAAGATAATAGTAATATGTAATGTTTTAATAATAAAATTTAAAAAATATCGGCGATAAACAATTAAAATGCGCTAAATGATTTGGGCTCTTATGTGCAAAATTAAACATGCTGAAAAATGAATTAGAACTTCATTTTAGAGTAAAAGATTCACTCCGCATTGGCCAGTTGGAAAATGTATTTGAAAGTTTTTAGTGGCCTCTACTCAACGCATTTTATAATTTCCACCACATTGATAAAATACATAGCTGCAAATATTTGTATTATATTTACCAGGAATGTTATCTTCGAGTACTATTGTCTTTTATTTCTTAAGGAATTCTTAGACCGATGGGGGGCGAGTTGAGCACCCTAAACCCCCTATGCATGCCCTTGATGGGAGGTCTCTAGTAACTTTGCACTAAAGAATCCAAAAATAAGGAATGGCAACATTTGAAATTCTTTTAGATTGTTGGATTGTGTATTTCATAAACCAATGCTGCATTGAAACATCAGTGATGATTTTCAGTTTATTTTATGTACGAGAAGGGTGACGAAACATGGTGACGAAACCCCTGCGACTTTTTCCTGTTCCCAAAACTGAAAAGATCCATGAAAGGACGAAGTTTTGCCACGATTTAGGAGATGAAGATTGCATCGCTGGAAGAGCTCAATGTCATAACAAAAAGCGTTTATCTAAAGTGCTTGTAAAAGGCGCTGGCACAAGTGTATTATCTGACGGTACAAGTGTATTATTTTGAAGGGGACAAATAAGATGTTGATGAATAAATGAGTATTTTTCGAGAAAACTAAAAAATCAACTTTTTTTTAACAAACCTCGTATATCTGTAGTATGTAGGAATATGTATGTAGTTTCAATATTTTTCAACAAATGTCATTTATATGTGTCGTTATTACACGTAGTTTTGAGGTGTCTCAACAGATGTCAGTAAAGTTGTACTGTAGGAGAGAGTCAACTTTCGCCCATTTGAGTCTAATACCCGAACGGTTACGGGTATAGCCGATGATCTCCGATAGACAGCTGGACACCTCCAGTAACGAGTTGTCCTGTTTCAAATAAACAAAGAGTGCCCATTACAACGGACTTTTAGTCTAGTTAGATATTCATTGCGAACAAGACGATAAATAGACACGATTCTTTACAAGACGAACCGAGTATCTGAGAAGTTATTATTCATCAGAGAAAACCACCGATCACCACAATATCAGACCCAATTTACGGAAAAAACAAAGCCTCACAATTTTGGTAGCCCTTTGATAAAGCCAGTCAAATTCTTTATTTCACGAGTATGTAGCCAGAATAATATTGTATTATTCAACAATATTATTGCACGGGAATCCCCGTGTTTTGGTCGTGTCAACAAGTGAACAAGTGCGAACATATTCAAGGTAACTGATATGAATTAAATTAGCCAAAACGAATTACTTTATCGGCTGTGATCAATGATAACAATACAAATAGACACGTTAATTTCTAACAAAATTAACCCGAAATGTGGTAAGCCACAAACACTACTTTGTTCCATGACAAAGGTAGACATTCAAGGTATATGTGTGTATGATCGAAATATGTGTATGATGTAGAACCGGGCAACATTGACGTACTTAAAAGTTACGGCGAATTATAACATTCTTCACCTCGAGTGCGACTGAGTTGACAAGATACGCTTACTCGCTTACTCTTACGCCCTCCGTTCATGGAGATACTTACAAACTACATGATTGTGACGAAACCACAAGTACAATGCAGATATACCACTCTTAAATGCTGGTTTCCGTACACGGCGCTACCCAAAATATACTGAACTTGATCATTTTTCACTTGCAGCCGTGGAGTTAACACGATGTCAAGGGTTATCATAATATGACTTTTTTCGAACATCAATCCATACCTTCTCCACTAAATTCTTTCTTACGTATTCTGGTAAAGTGTGGTTACATAAAAGTGCATTTTTTTCACTTCCAGAACAAATCTAACATTACTTTCATGTTCCTACGCCATTTATGTCAAACGTCAAACGAAAAAGTATCAGACACAAATGATACAATGCATCGCGTGCGGTTAGCACCGCCGGTTGCGTGAAACTGATTAGAAACCGACAGACGTCGCGTAGCGCCGTGTACGGGCACCAGCAAAATCGTACGGGGGATACTTACGATCGGCGTGTATGATACGCTCACGAGGATCGAGTAGCTTGTAAGTAGCGTCATGTACAGAACTACAGAGGCACTAAAGCGTTCGTACACGGAGATACATACAAGCGACTCGAGTTTCACGCGCGTAGCACACGCTCCGCTCGTGAGTACCCGCCATACTATTTTGTTCGTAACGATTTTGTTCGTAACGATGCTATACGGGCCAACTACGGGTTTGACGTAAATTGCACGCTACCGAAAGTGCTGGTAGCATTCGTAATACTACTCGTTTGATGTTTGACAAATAAGGCGACCGAACTTGGATGGAATTTTAAATTAGTTCTGGAAGTGGAAAATCGTATCGAGATTAGCAACTTTACAATTATGAAATATTAAAAAAAGCTAATGAAAATAACACATATAATTATTAAAAAACTAGCTTTTTCCCGCGGCTTCGCTCGCATGGTGTAAGGGGGTTCCCACTCCGCCTCCTCCACCTCCCCCCCCCCCCTCTCACCGACCTCCCTCCCCCTCCCCCCAACCACCATTTCTCCCTCCCTCCCGCTTTCCATATATTCAATCCCAGTACATTCAGTCACCTTTTACAATTTTTATTCAAATTTCCATTTTTCATGTATATTAAATTTGGTACCTAACATAGGTACCTATTTAAAATATCTAAAATTCTTGATTCGATTCAAACTATAAGGGGAGTACCTACCCTACTTTAAATAAATTTACAACCTAAAGATTTTCAAAAATAGAATCCTGACTTATTAACAATCGTTGTTTTGCACAATGTCATTCTCAAACAAGCGAACTGTCAAACGTGCGATGTTTTCTGAAATTATCCAATTTTCTGCGCAATTTTTCTTTCCGTAAGAACCATCCTCGTACTTCAAGGAATTTTCTAAAAAAAGAATTAGCGAAATCGGTTCAGCTGCTCTCGAGATTTGCGCTTAGCAACACATACATATTCCGGAAGCATTTGCAAATTACTTTAAGTCAGTCTATAGCGAACATAGTGCAGAATTTGACTCATACACCCCAGGCGGTTACTCTTCACTAGCTCAAAATGTTGACATTTTAAGTGTAAATAAAAATGATTACCTAGCTGCAATTAAAAAACTGAAACCAAAAAAATCTGTTGGACCGGATTTTATTAACACAATTGTCCTGAAGGGATATGCCGATCCGTTAATGGTACCGCTTTTACATATCTTTAATATTTCACTTAACTCCGGTAAATTCCCCGACCGTTGGAAAATCTCAAAGGTCACGCCCTTACACAAAAACGGCGATAAATCATGTGTATCTAACTACAGACCTGTGGCAATTCTTTCGGCACCGGCCAAATTATTTGAACTCGTATAAAAGTAGAACCATTTCTCATAAACCAGCAGCATGGGTTTAGAGAGGGCAGGTCTACGACGACCAACTTAATGGTATTTACGGATTACGTCTCAAATATATTGGACAACAACGAACAAGTAGATGTCTCATATAATGATTTTGCGAAAGCTTTTGACAAAGTAGATCACCTCATATTACTGAATAAACTTGAAAGCTTCGGCTTCTCATACATGCTGCTTTTGTTCTTTCATAATTATTTGTCTAACAGAAAACAATACGTTGTTTACGGGCAGTTCACATCGAAACTCTACGCCACAACTTCTGGGGTCCCTCAAGGGTCTAATTTAGGACCACTTTTATTTTTATTGTTTATTAATGACATAGGGTTGTTTATAAGATTTGTAAAATTTTTGTTATTTGCGGATGACATTAAACTATACACCTGTATAACGACAAATGAAGACTCCATTCGTCTACAAAACGATATCGACGGTATAGTAGAGTGGAGTCATCAAAATAAACTTCTTTTTAACAGTAGTAAGTGTACAATTATGTGCATTACAAGGGCAAAGCGTACTTTATATTTTAACTATAAAATGTCTGGTACCTCTATAAAACATATCTCGATAACGAAGGATTTAGGAATCATTTTTGACACACGTCTGACTTTTCGAACTCATATCGATTCGGTGTGCAACTCTGCAATGCGAATGCTGGGTTTTGTTATATGTAATTCGAAATCTTTTACGAATACGGCAGTCATAAAAATGCTTTATTTTACTCTGGTTCGCAGCATTCTTGAGAGTGGATCGATAATATGGGGACCCGAAGATACCCTTTACTCAAATGATGTAGAAAAGGTGCAAAAAAAGTTTATGCGATACCTCTACATGCGAGAGTTCGGATATTACCCTTTATTGTATCCCTCTGATTTTCTCGCTGGAATGCTGGGGATAGAACGTCTAGACGTCAGGAGAAATATTGCAATGGTGTTAGTGGCGCACAAGCTGCTAAATGGGCACATTTGCAATCCAGATATTCTGGAACGAATTTCTTTTTATGTCCCTGATAATTTCATCAGAGCTAGACAGCACAGATTATTTATTTTTCCAAGGGGCAGGACCAACCTACCAATGATCATGCCTTTGGGGAGAATAACTACTTTGTTAAATCACATTTCTTCTGTGATTGACATTTTCAATTTGAACCAAGGAGAATTTAAGACAGCAATAAGCATACTATTTACCAAATCTGGCTAATCAGATAGTATTGATGTACTTACCCATGCAAATAAATGTATATACTTACTTATTAGAAACTGTAATTTATAAACTGTTATTTGTGAAATGTAAATGGATTATACTGTTTTTCACAATAAATCAATAAATAAATAAATCAATAAATAAATTTAGCGATTCATTTTTATACATAAGATAAACACACGTACAAAAGAAGCACAAACATTTGGACAATAGGAACGTTTACAGTTGGCAACAAAAACGTTCTAATGTAAACTAAAAAGGGCCATAGTAATAAACGTGTTTAAAATTTTACACAACTGATAAACAAACATTTACCATGCATTAATGGTTGCGTATCAGTTGTGTAAAGTTTAAAAAAAAATCATTTGTAAGGGGGAATATTATGTACAAGGTACTTGTGGTGGCTTTTCAGATAATTTAATTGCATTCATTGGGTGATCCTACTGACAGTAATGAGAGGGATAGTATGAATAATAAATGAATAATACAATATTTTTGAATGAAGCTATCACTTTGTGGTTATCCATTATAGATAAATGAAACAAATAAATAATTTTATTTAAATACTCGTAATACAATATTCTTGTGGCAACAATATTGTCATTCGGGAGGCACATCAACGAAAGCAAAAACTAAAAATCTTCTTCATTGTAAAAATCTCTTCTTCCTTTAGTGTTTGTGCTTTTTTGTAGGAGCAGTTTTTTCCACGACCTTCGAGAATTGGTTTTGGTCACGAATAGGGCTGCCACTTTTCAAAAACAGTAGACCCGGAGATTTTAGAAATATAGTTTTTATAATTAAAATAAAACTTTTTATATTATGAATTATTTCTAATTATTTTTTTGAGAACCAAAATTCACCGTCTGCAGAGAATGCACACAACAAAGTTGTGCCTAAGTCGTGTTAAAGCATAAAATTTCCAATGTTCTCAAAAATCTTTTTGAGATGTTTCATTGGAATCATCCATCCCCTTCTCATCCATCAGAGCCACTCTTCAAAAAACTAGCTGTCTTAGACATTCGCCAATTGTACATTAAGATAGTTCTCATCCATATCTGGAAAAATGGTTTGATAAAATCCACACAAAAAGATATACGTACTCGTTACTCAACTCATGCAAAATGCACAATCCCTACAACAAAAACAACTTTTTCACAAAGGCAATACTCATACATCGCACCTAAAATATACAACGAACTAAATAACAACATCAAAAAATCTAGTACACTTACTCACTTTGCAACTAGTGTCCAAATATGGATATCCGTAAAGGGTCGACAGTTTTTTAAAGAATTTCTTTAGAAAATTTATTTGAAGAGAATTATGTCATTGCCAAACTTTGTTTTATTTAAATATAAGCTTGGTGGGAAACAAAGGTCACGTGTCATTATCTGTAATTCAAATTTAATTTTGCCTTAGCATTACATTATCGTTTTCTAATATTTTCTGCTAGAACAGGGATAGATATTTAATCCTTTTATGAAGATCAACTTTTGCCTAAACCGCTTTTGCAATATGCTAGCAGCTAAACTGCATTTGACTCGATAATATGATATATTCAAATCATAAAAAATACTCCTAAGTACTAGCACACTAAAATTTTTTCTTTTTTTTCCACTTGTTAAGGAAAAATATTTTTTAATTATTATTTCACTTATTGTCCTCTTCTCGTGCATACATATCTACTTATTTTTTCTGTGAAAATGTGTTTTTGTCATTGTGAAAACATCATCTGCAAATTATTGATATTTGTAAAATATAATATCTCATTATTACTTCTTTTATCTGGAGGATAGCATCACTTTATTTTATTTCCATTGTGAAAATATAATAAAGCTTTCAACTTTTTTATAAAATGTGGGAGAAGAAAAGTTTTTATTAATATTTTGTAAATAAAATTGATATCGGTTTATATACCGCTAATAATTTTTTTTGGTTGTAATCACTATAATATAAATAGCCAAAAGTTTAAATACTTTTAAAAACTAATTCTTTAAAACTGTTTGGCACCACTGTGTACTAGTGCCTATATCTACATGTTTATGTACTCAGAGCCCAGTGCCACCAGAAAATCACTGTAACAATAATAATTTACTCTAGTGACCAGTGTAATTCGGCGGACTCGAAACATAAATTTATTCCAAAATTTATTTGTACAAAAATTGGTTTGAAATAATGTACCTACCAATATTACCACGTACACACAGATCTTCATTAAAATCGTTATCATTTCTTATTTGCATACTCTACAAAGTACTTACTTCGACTTTATATATTTTATAATTATATCATTTTTATATTCTTTCATGTATTGCCTTCTATGTTCTATACTTTTCATATTATTTTTATATTCTACTATATTCTTTCATACTCTTTTATACTCTATAGTAATTTATTGTTTCCATACTCTTTAGTTATTTACATTATTTTATATTCATTTGTTTTCTTTAAATTTCTTTAATATTATTATATATAATATGTATATTTATATATTTTAATTTTATTTTTTATATTCTCGCACATTTCTTTATATTGCATCTTTTAATATACTGTATATGAAAATCGACCACCACAACACAGGCATGTGCCTAGTATGGTGGTCGAAAAATCCCCAATTCATGTAATGAATAATTCAAAGAATAAAGAAACTTAAAAAAAATCCTCATAAAAATCCATTCATTTATCTTGAACACCTTTTTCTTAGTCAAAGTATCTGATGACTATTAGATACATTTTCTGGGATCCTTTATTTGAGGCGTCGCTTCGATAGCAATCGAAAAGTGAACCCCATTTCCAGATTGAGAACTTTTTAGGTCTTGTATTTTAGACTCTATTGAGTTCGGTGCTTGGACATTCAAAACAATGGCTTCAGCTTTGGTTCTGCAACAGTGAAATTTATGTGATAATGGTGAATCGGAATAAAGAGAGGCATTCAATTTAATTCCGCAATCGGCTCTCAAATAACTGTGATGGTGTCTAATTGCATGATAAATCGACACAATTTCGATTGTCTTTATTTTTCTTTGGCAGAAATGCGGTCGTCAACGCCCGGTCTGACCCGCAGGTATCGATGTTAAACCCGTAGCCCGGACATGCACTATGCAAACCCGTAGACTCCGGGTCAAGCCCGGAGAGGTGGCAGCTCTAGTCACGAACCAGCTTCTCTAAGGTAACCCCCGATTATACGTAAAAAACAGCAAGTAACCCGTTGAACCGTGACCACGAAAGTTACATTGTAATAAATGCGCAAGAGACATAGAAATCAAATTTCAATTGCAAAATTTTAGCACTCTCTTTTATGTATTAGGTCCTTACATATGAAATTGGCGTTTTGACGTACTGGCAACTTTGATCTCAAATATCTTCTCTTTGGTTAGGAATTTCAAATTCAAATTTATACAGCTATTTACTCATGTATTCGTGTTTCGAAAATTATAATTCATTTGTTTTTTTTCTTTGCGTCACTTAGTTTACAAAATGGAAAACTTGAAATATCGTGTTATTTACGAGTACGAGTTCCAACGTGGCACCAGTGCTGCAGAAACGGCTCGAAGGATTAATGATGTGTATGGCGACGGTGCCGCAAAAGAAAACATAGTGCGTTTTTGTTTCTAACGTTTTCGTTCTGGAAATTTCGACTTGCAGAACAAGCCACGTGGACGGTCGGAGACCAAAGTTGATAATGAAGAATTTAAGGCTATTGTGGAAGCGGATCCATCGCAAACCACGTCCGAGTTAGCTGCAGGCTGCGGTGTTAGTGATAAAACTGTTTTAATCCACTTGAAGCAAATTGGGAACGTGAAAAAGCTTGAAAGGTGGGTACCTCACGAACTGAGTGAAGCAAATCAACAAACGCGCGTTAGAACGCTAGACCACACATTGCACAACAGACGGCTACCAAATTAGAGGAGCTTCAACTGGAATGTCTAAGACATCCACCGTACTCTCCGGACCTTGCCCCAACAGATTACAATTTTTTTTTTAAATTCTGATAACTTCTTGCAAGGGAAAAAAATCAACTCCGATGGGGCAGTCCGAACCGCCTTCAAAGATTTCATTGATTCCCGTCCGAATGGTTTTTTTGGTAAAGGGATCGATGAACTACCTATGAGATGGCAAAAATGCACAGATAGCAATGGTACATACTTTGATTAAATAAATATATTATATTTAAAAAAATCGACTTTATGTTCCTCCCATACAAAACGCCAATTTCATATGTAAGGACCTAATATCTTTGTGAAGCTATTTGTTTTCCAAATAAAGATATTATTATTAAAAGATCATTCAGCCCCTCCGCAACGTAAGCAGATATAAGCGTTAAAAATAGGACAACAGTCAAGTACAATAAGCGTGTTTATACGTCAGCGCGTGTGTTTCCATCGAAATCGTTCTAATTCCGTTATTGTTTTAGTTACATCCCTAAAATAAAAAGTCAAAGGTTGATAGTAGATCAAGCTGCACATTTCTATCAAGTTGTCTATGGAAATACATAACAGGAATCAGCTGTCAATCGTGTAGTTAACAAAAATATTTTCCCGCGCAAATTTGCTACCGGCAGCTCCACCGCGCTCCACATTTTAAATTTTTATTAAATATTTTTTATATTAAATGATAAAAAAGTGAGGTGACGAAAGTGTTTATTACACATATATACAATAGAAAAAGTATTGTTGTTTGCATAATCTGTGATTTTAGTACCGTTTTCACATAAAAACATCACGTGAGTCATTTTTACCTATTTTTAATGTTTGCGTTCTAAATTTTGTAGCAATTGTACGTGCTACGTAAACACAGTTAAAAGAAAACTCTAGAATCATCGGTTGATAGTTTTTTTATGTGCCACTAAAATTTTCACAATGTTATCAACATATGGAGAGTGACAGTCTAAAAAAATAAAATAAGAATAGGTACCATTTGTTTCAGCTTGCTGTTCAAATGAATTGGAATTTGAATTGCTTGAAATTTGAATTCTTAAGTAAGTACTTCTCACTGCGCAGGTAGTTAAGTTGGCTCGCCACATATCGATCGTTTCGGGCGTAATCCAACACGTGACGTAGCAACAATGCGTGGTTGCTACAGGACTCCCTCCCCAGACAACGCAGACATGGCTGCGGTGGAAAGAGGAATAGTCAGATACCGAGGTGATCGGGAAATCGAACCCGCCTTCCAGAACGAGTGGTTGTGTGTGTCCGATCCTTACTGCCATCGAACAACGGAAGGGTTGGTTGTGATGTGGCGGCTGGTGACTCTGATGCGGTTTGCGAGTGTGATGTGAAACTCTCAAGATCTTGAGCAACGTATGCTGGTTTGAGGCGGTCGATGCTCACGGTGATTTCCTTCCCTTTTACCAGTATGGTATATGTTCGTTCGTGCCGACGAACGACTTTATGAGGGCCGCTGTAGGGTTGTTGAAGCGGGCTCTTGACTGTGTCGTCCCTCAGAAAGACGTGAGAAGCTGTGGGAAGATTTTGGAAGACGAAACGATGTCCATAACCATGGCGGGTACCTTCAACTGGTCTCAGCTCGTTGAAATGTTTCCGTAGTTTCTTTAGGAAGCTTCCGGTGTCGTCGTTAACATTAGGTCGTGCTGTACATAGAAATTCGCCGGGTAAGCGGAGCGGCTCGCCGTATACTAGCTCGGCTGAGGTTGTAGCGAGGTCATCTCTCCAAGCTGCTCTGATTCCCATGAGTACGGTGGGAAGTATTTCCGTCCAACGGTTATTCTGATGGCACTTGATCGCTGCTTTCAGTTGACGATGAAATCGTTCCACCATGCCATTTGCTGCGGGGTGGTATGCAGTTGTATGGATTTGCGTCGTGCCTGCCAGGAAATTCAACTGCCTGAACAACCTCGACTCAAATTGTCTCCCTTGGTCCGTAGTAATGCGGAGTGGAGTGCCGAATCTTGTTATCCAGCCCTTGTAGAAAGCACGCGCCACTGTTTCAGCCTCTTGGTCTGGGATCGGGAATGCCTCTGGCCATCTCGTGAATCTGTCTACGTACGTGAGACAGTATCGGCATCCTTCTGAAGAAGGCATGACGATTATGTCGATGTGGACGTGCTCGAATCTAGCGGAGGGTCTGGGAAAGGCTCCCAGGGGTGCTGACACGTGCCGTGTAATCTTGCTTCGTTGGCATTGAAGGCAATTGCGTGCGAGCTTAATAGTCTCAGCTTTAATGGCCGGCCAGACATAACGTTGAGTTATGAGCTTAACCGTGGCCTTAATTCCAGGGTGAGCCAGCTGATGGACCGCATTGAATGCCGCAGGTCTGAACTTCTTCGTGACGAAGGGTCTGGCTATGGTAGTTGAGACGTCACAGTAGAGATGCGCGTCAGTACCCGGAATATTAATCTTTTTAAGTTGTAGGCTAGAACTTCCTTGCAAGTGTTGTTCCAGTCCAGGGTCGCACATCTGGTCAGCTGCCAGCGCTGCGTAGTCCAGAGGAGTATCTATCGTCTCGACCCTGGAGAGAGCATCCGCGACGATGTTGTCTTTTCCGTAGACGTGTCGGATGTCAGTTGTGAACTGGCTGATATAGTCCAGATGGCGGAATTGCCTTGGTGAGCATTTGTCTGCTTTTTGTTGGAAGGCGAACGTGATAGGCTTATGGTCTGTAAATATGGTGAACGACCTGCCTTCCACCATGTGGCGAAAGTATTTCACAGCGAGATAGATGGCTAGTAGTTCTCTGTCGTATGCGCCATATTTCTTTTCAGCTGCCGAAAACTTCTTCGAAAAGAATGCTAGAGGCTCCCAGTGACCTGCGACGAATTGGTGGAGTGCGGCACCGGCTGTAGTATCAGACGCGTCGCTGACGATAGAGAGTGGGGCGTCGCACTTCGGGTGAACGAGCAGGGTTGCCTGGGCCAGAGCTTCCTTGCACTTGCTGAAAGCTTCTACTGTTTCGGCAGTCCAAGACACGAGTTGTTTGCCTTTTTGGTTCCCTTTTAGGAGGTCATTGAGTGGAGCTTGTGTCCTCGCGGCGTTGGGAATGAATCTTCTGTAAAAAATTATTGCTCCCAGGAAACGGCGGAGATCCTTGATGGAAGCTGGTTGGCTGTAGTTGTTGATGGCCTCCACTTTATCTGGGAGGGGTGAAGTGCCAGCGTCGGACACCAGGTATCCTAGGAATTTGACTTTAGTCAGGCCGAAATGGCATTTGGCGGTGTTTATGACAACACCATATTCCTGCAGGCGCTGGAATAATATCTTGAGGTGGGCTAGGTGCTCTTCCTCTGACGTTGAGGCAATAAGGATGTCGTCTATGTAGGCGTAACAGAAATCTAAGCCTCTGGTAACCTCGTCCATGAAGCGTTGGAAGGTCTGGGCTGCGTTGCGGAGGCCGAAAGACATCACCGGAAATTCGAAGAGTCCGAATGGCGTAGTGATTGCTGTTTTCGGAATGTCCTCGGGAGCCACAGGGATTTGATTATATGCCCGCACCAGATCAATCGTTGAGAAGATCTTGGTGCCGCTCAGTGCCTGTGCAAAATCTTGGATGTGGCGTACGGGGTATCTGTCCGGAATAGTTCTGGCGTTCAATCTTCTATAATCGCCACATGGTCTCCACTGGTCGTCCTTCTTGGGTACCATGTGCAAGGGAGATGCCCAAGAGCTCTCGGAAGGTCGAGCGATTCCGAGACGGACCATGGCCTCGAACTCCTTCTTGGCGCGTTTTAACTTGTCAGGAGCAAGGCGTCGTGGGCGTTCGACTGTTGGAGGTCCTGGCGTGGTGTTAATATGGTGCAGTGTTGCGTGACGAACTTCCCTCCTGGCGCCGTCAGGGCGAGTGATGTCAGGAAACTGTTGAAGAAGCTTATGATACGGGGACGTTCCTGTGACCGTCTTAATGGAAGCGATCTTGTTGTCGCTTCGTTTTCCCGTGATGGTCAAATTCGTCACCTGGTCCAGCAGCCGTTTATTTCGGACATCCACCAGTAGCTCGTACTTGGCGAGAAAATCTGCCCCGATGATTGGCCTGGAGACGTCTGCAATGACGAAGCTCCAAGTAAAGTCGCGTCGCAATCCCAGATCCAGGTTGAGCGTTAGGCTGCCATAAGTAGCGATTGTGCTGCCATTTGCTGCTGCCAGTTCGTATGTCGCTTTAGTGGGGCGTCCCTGGACAAGGCGTCGTGGGGAAAACGCAGAGATCTGCGCCGGTGTCTATAAGAAATTGGGTACGGGTTACCCTGTCGGTAACAAAAAGGCGACTGACTTGGTTGGGGCTGGTGCTGGTCGCCATCAGTTTGGGCCCCGCGCGTTTTCCTGCTGGAAGTTGCAGGGTTTGGTGCACTTGCTTGCCTTCGTCCCATACTTCCAGTGGTACCAGCATGTTCCCTCGGGCTGACGACCTCTGGACCGACTGCGGGAACGATTGCTCCAACGATGCGGGGTGGCGCTCCTCCTATGCTGGCCAGAGCGTAGTGTCGAAACTTCGCGCCTCAAGGTAGCGAGCTCTTGTTGGAGAGGCTGCATCAACCGCGCCATCTGTGTAACCAATGAATCTTCGGACGATGGAACAGCCACTGAGTTAACTGCCGGTCTACCAGCATAGTCTGCTATGGCGTCGGCCAAGCTGGCCACCTTGTCAAGCGGAGTGTCTTGCTGCGTAGCCAGAACCACCTGCATACTTCTAGGAAGACGACCCATCCATAGGGTTCTCAAAACCTCATCGGGCACAGCGCTGCCGGCGAGGGTGCGCAGGTGTCTCAAGAATTGGGAGGGTTTACGGTCTCCGATTTCTTCATGTTCCAGAAGTCTCCTTATCTTCTGCTCCTGCGTGGAGCTGAGGCGTCTGGTTAGTTCATATTTTAATAGTGCATATGCACCGACCTCAGGGGGCTTCACAATGATGTCCCGGACTTCTTGGGCGTGGGCGGGCTCCAAGGCTCCGAGAATGAAACCAAATTTTGTGGCATCCACGGTCACTCCTGCTGCCTCGAAGCTGCGCTCCACCATAGCGAACCATAATTCTGGGTCAGTAGGGCAAAAAGGCGGAATGCGTACTGCCACTCGGTTGACCTCAGGCGGTGGATTCCTGATGTTGGGTTGCTGGTTACTTGGTTGCTGGCTGTCCTCAGATGTTCCGCTCACAAGAGACATGATGATGATTGGTGCGCGAAATTTATCACCGAAGAGTTTAATTCGTGCGCGACGTGCTCGCGGTAGACGTACTTGCACGCGTCGTGCTCACTGTCGGATTCACAAATGTAAACTTCGTTGTCACTAATGTGAACGTCGGGGTCACCAATGTAGCAATTGTACGTGCTACGTAAACACAGTTAAAAGAAAACTCTAGAATCATCGGTTGATAGTTTTTTTATGTGCCATTAAAATTTTCACAATGTTATCAACATATGGAGAGTGACAGTCTAAAAAAATAAAATAAGAATAGGTACCATTTGTTTCAGCTTGCTGTTCAAATGAATTGGAATTTGAATTGCTTGAAATTTGAATTCTTAAGTAAGTACTTCTCACTGCGCAGGTAGTTAAGTTGGCTCGCCACATATCGATCGTTTCGGGCGTAATCCAACACGTGACGTAGCAACAATGCGTGGTTGCTACAATTTTAATATTTACAAATGCTAATATTTATTTGTAATATAATGATTTAAAAGCCTATTTTGTAACCTTTCTAAAACAGTCTTTACTATTCGGCTACGTTCAGAAATGTTTCATTTATAGAGCTTTAATTGTGAAGCGGTTATAACTAAAAGTTTTCGTAAAATGTCATTTCGTAAAGACACCAAAAGCTAATATTCTCGAAAATTCGGAGGGGTTTTAAAACAATTTTGTGCCATGCTTCCAAACGAACTCAACAATTAAATATCACCTGGGGTGAGTCCGCGAACGAAATTTGCCAATCCATCCTATCCATCCAATTATATTATTACTAGCTGACCCGGCCACGCGTTGCTGTGGCTAATAAAACACAGCGTCATCTACTGGATGGTTATCCAACATTTATAACCACCGCTGTCTTTGAGTTTATCGCAAAGAGACAGACAGATGCCGCGGAGGACTTTAATTTATAATACGTAGAGATGGTGTGAAAGATTATAATAATGTGCATGAAATGCTTGGGGTAACTAACGTATTTAAGTTAACAAGGATTAATACTGTATCCGTCTAAATAACTTTTCAATTATCGCAATGTACGTGACCATTTTTTTAGAAGATAGAAAGGGTATAGTAAGCTATCCGTAAAAGATAGATATATGCCTTCGCGGACTTTTTTGTAGATCTATAAAAGAGGAATATCCCACCATGCATTGTTTTGTTATATCCCAAAAGGATTAGGCAGCGTTTTCGATGAAAGCTACCAGGCGGCTCGACTTTTTCAGACACTTCTAACAATTATCGTTATGTTTCAACCAATTTACACAAATCCTTGACAAATTACATACCTAAACCTTCCTCACGAAACACTCTATCTATTGGTGAAAACCGCATGAAAATTCGTTAAGTAGTTTTCGAGTTTATCGCGAACAGACAGACAGACAGACGACGCGGAGGACTTTAAATTATAATATGTAGAGATGTAGAGATAAAGGTGAAAGTTTGTATGGATGTATGTTTGTTTCTGTTTCACACATAAACTACTCAATGGACTTAAAACATTCTTTCACTGATGGAAAGCTGCATTATTTGCGAGATCTATAGGCTATATATATTGGTAAGCTCTAGCGTTAAGAATAATCTCTGGCGTTATGAAATTATTTATCATACGTTTTCTGTCAATGACAAAATCGATTTATTGCGAACGTCAACCAATTGTCGCCTTAGAAATGTTTTTTTTTATTATTTATTTTTTAATTAGGCAATTCACCCTAAAAAGAGTGCTTTGTTGGCGTCCTACTTAATAACTATCTCTAAAAATGAATCACCGAAATGTACAGTTTGGCAATGAAGTGTAGAAAATAAATGATGGCGCTGCAATCGTTTTTTTAGGTTTTAAATGACAACACCAAGATGGCTCATAAGACAATGAATATATGTTTAAAAAAACGGTTCGGTCAAAATATATTTCATAACGTATATGTATTTTCAAAAATTTTGCACAAAAAACAAAAATTTAATAGAAGTAAATAATAGAAGAAAAATTTTAATTTAATATAAGTAAAATAAAACAAAACAAATTTTAAGTGGCCGTTTATTTCTTTATAAGGTAATAATAATAATAATAAATAAATCAAGAATTTAATTAAAGAATTTTAATTACCTAGAAATTTAAGAGGTAGAGGTGTAGTCAAAATAACACAATCAGGTAGAAATGCTTAGAAATTTTTCCATAGGAAAGCTAATAGCGCAGAAATGCACAAAATAATTTGCAAGTCAGATAGAAACATTACACCTTTAAATTTATATGACGAGAATGCCAACATTCTTATAAATACTAACCAGGAATTATGAGATTCCTGGTCAAATAAAATTATTCACGCCAAACACTTCAATTATCTCAACCAAACGTATGTTGACAAACTTTCGTCAAACAAATGGTTGAGTATTGGAGAGTTGAGCGCATATAAACTCAATTCTCCAGTTGAGTTGAGTCTATATAAACTCAACTGTTCCGGATGTGATAAGGTCTATGTGGGCCAGACAGAGCGGACGATCTCCGAAAGAATATCAGAACTCTTTCGAGCGTGTAAACTTGGCAACCCTGATGAATCGGCAATCGCCGAGCATTTAATTGAAACCAGCCATTACTTTGGATTTGTTCCTGAAGTCCTGGGAAGACCCAAAACTTATAGAGCACGCCTAATTACAGAGGCAATTGAAATTCATAAAAATCCTATTAACATTAATAGAGACGACGGAGCTAAGCTCAATAGTTCTTGGTATCCGGTAATTGGCTACACCAAAGCTAAATGCAGAAAATCATCTTGAAGTATACTGTAATGCCAGCTCGCAGTGGAGTGGAGCTGGCAACACGGTATTGCTTTGAAGTACTTAAGTACACATTTACCATTAACATTTACACATCTGCCCTGATGATAGACACTGTAACGCTGTCCTAAACGTTCGCTAAAGGAGGAAGTAGCGCAACACGGCATAACACCCCAAAAACAAATAACAAAAAAATTTGGTTTTGTTGGTATCCTGGAATCAATTCAACCTTTTTATTTTCTTTCATCAGAAGATTCTTAAATAATTGCATTGAATGCAATAAGATTTTTTTTTGTTTGGTTCTTGGCAAATGGAATTGACTCCATTTGAAATTTATTTGACGCGAGCATGATCATTATAGAGCATGTGTGTTCAATTGCTGGCTTTGAGCATACTCATTCATGAGAGCCAAACCAAGCTTGCTCATTAATGAGCAAATGTGCACAGTTAACTAATTGACATAAGCATATTCATTAATGAGCATGCTCATAAGCCGGCTTGTTAATAAGCAAGTGTATCAGTATCCTTACAGCACCCAGTACCTACTCAGTCCGCACCCAAGAACTCGGACCCGGAACCTGCTTCTAGAACTCGAGTACTTTTAAAAGGAAGCACACCTAGGAGGCCTCCGGCAAAATGCAGATCTCACTCTAGCGTGCAAGAGAGACGGGTGACAGGCGGACGCATGCACGGATTTATGTGTTTTATTTTATTTATTTGATATATATATATATATATTTATATATATATTTTTTTTACAGTTTTTTAGAGAAAATGTGTCCTAACTGGGGTACCCCGTTCTAAGGACACATTGTACAAGTTTTATTATTTGAATTATAAGTAAATACCTAATCTATGTTAGAATATTGCCAAGGTAAATTATTAAGTTAGATCTAAAAGAAAGTACAAAACAAAGCATTATTCTTTGTTGGGTTGCAAAATTGAATCTATTTTCTTCCTTCCCATGTCCATAATCCATATTTTTATGCTTCTTTTGAAGGCGGTTATTTTTTTGTGGTTTTCATTGCAAGAGGGAGTAAATTAAATAATTTTACAGAGAAGTATTCCATATTTCTTTGTCCAAAAGTCGTTTTAGTTGTAGGTTGGTAGAATGTATGTTGTAATGTAGATCTTGTGAATCGGCCCGAGTTTGTCTGTGTAAAGTTTTCCTGATTTTTGAATGCGTACATTAAAATATCTTTTGTATATAATTGTTTCAGTGACATTAAATTCAGCGTTTTAAAAACATAGTCTGTAGGGGTTCTGATGGGTACTCTAAGTATAATTTTCAGAATTGCCCTTTGTGCTATGAGGACTGGTTTTATAGTGGAATCGCATGAGCTATACAATGTTATTCCTAGATGTTAGATACAGGAAGCTGATTTTTATTGTAAACAAGAACAATAATCGCATATGTCTCTAACGCGCCTGATTTTAATAGTTATAATATACTTAGTATCTGCATCACGATTTTTGCAACAAAATCATAACGTCTTTTAGATTACATCGCAATACCTTTATTTATATTAAATTTATTGTACTTTGGGCTACAAAATATCAGTTTGTAAAAATTACAGACGATAACATAGTAAAAACTGCTTTCTGTATTTACCATTGCATTGCGTAAAATCTCAGTCGTGGTTTGGTATATCTATGCCATAGTCATATCAAGAGTGTGAAAATGAATTGTGTTAACAGTTGCATAGTATTCCGCTGCGGATACCGTTTGATTTAACATTGAGATCACTCAGTTTGGATTGGTGAATGCGGCAGTAAGTGTGTGTGACAACACAAAATATGCTCACATTTTTTTAATTCAAAATTACCATAGTAAATAAGACGTCAGGTGCATTGACCGCTGTAATGTTATTTTTTTCGTAGACCGCAAACCGCATTCTAAATATTTTCGTGGACCGCATGGAACCTTGACACTAATTATGCATTTCCTTTTTTATGTGGTCAAAATATGTTTAAATTGTTAAAATACATCCTAAATACTTACCACAATTTGCTAAAAACCAGAAATTATATCACTTAATTAAACCAAGTTAGGACACTTGTATATTCGCATACCGGAGGTCATAAACCCTTTTTGCACACGATAAGAGCATTGCGGTCGCGGAGTGTGAGACATGCTTTCGTTCTCTTTTCTGATATTCATTTGACCGCTAATTTGTTCGCTTTTGTGAACAACTCACAAAAGTCTCGTACAAATCTTTATAACTCCTACTTTCACAGTGATAAATATGATCGAAAAGGTAATAGAAAGAAATAACACCACGCTTTATATTCAAATCTAAAAATTAACTACAAAATAATTGAAATACACACCTTTATGAAACCAAAGTTTCCAAACGTAATTTAAAAAATAAAATAATTTGTTAATTTTTTTAAAATTATTTTTACATGAAACGATAAAAAAGTGAGTTTACGATAAGGTTTATAATACGTTTTTTGCCTAATAATTTTTTTTTGTCATTGTCAGTAATTTTAGTTAGAAAAAACGTAAGGTGAGCCATTTTTAAAACTTTTTGTATTTTCATAACTTTTTTTTTTAATACTTTTTTTTTTAATTAATAAACTTTTGAAAGCATATTTCATCACCTATCGAAAAAAAATATTTTCCGGATACGTTCAGAAATATTCTATTTATTGGGATTTTATTGCAAAGCGGAAATATTTGGATCTTCCGATAAAATAAGCCCGAAGTCTGAGGGTTAACGAAAATATTTTAAAATACGCGAAGGAACTTTGAAGTATATTTAGATATAATTTAGTTAGTATTTTCGATAACTCGATGTTGATGATTGTAATGCCAATGGGTTAATATATGATTTGATTTCATTTCCGAAATATCCTTTTACGAACAATAAAGGATATGTATTAGAGATGCCACAAATATTCGGCTGCTATTCAGTATTCGGCCTATTCGGCTACTTTTTAACTAGTCGATATTCGGCCGAATAGTTCGCAATATTGCGAACAGCTAGAATCAACTAGTTATGGTCTGAAGACCAGTTTAGTGTTTTGTCGGATTGGGAAAAGTTTTATTATAACATGTGATTATAATTTCATAAATAAGTTGGAATTCGACGGTGAAGAAATGTTGTGTCTTTATTGAAGATCTTCTGCCATAAAAAACCAAACTTAACATGGTCGAATAGTTCGCAATATTCGGCCGAATACCAAATACCAAATCATTCAAAAAAGCCCAATATTTCTCACAATTTTTTTATTTTAACAAAAAAATCAGCATATTTAATACTTAAAATATATCAGTGTTAACTTATGGTGATTGAAAACATTTTTTTTAGCATTTGTTGATAGTAAACGAATGCGCTTTTCATCATAAATTATACCAGCTTCCGAAAAAAGCCGCTCACTGCTCACTACACTGCTACACTGCTCCCGGGAGATGATAAAAATAAATCTTAGCAAATTCTGCTAGGCTCGGATACTGTTTTGCGTTTGCTAACCACCACTTGTAAGGGTCTACCATCCGATCTAAGCGATTGTATTTTTTAAGAAATATACACTACAAGTTTCAATGTATTTTTTAAGATATACACAATATAAGTAACACAATTTGATGTAACAATCAATAAATAATGCGAGTTGTGGCCAGGGTTCCCAGGTGTTCGGTATTCTACCGAACCGTTCGGTATGACAAAAATACCGAAGTATGAGCGGTTCGGTATTTTTTTCTGATCAATTTTTCTCCCTAATAAACGATTCAACTGTCAGATTTGACCTCAGAGTAACAATTCTGAGGATTTGACGCAATCGGCAATCGATATTGCGTAGCATCCTTCCTTAGTTTGTGCGATGTTGCGATGTTGCCGCTTCGTGCACGCGCTCACTGTTTTCGAGGATTAGTGTTACACATCAGGTGACTACGTACTTGTACTTGCGTAAATGTGATTTTTCGAATAATTTGACTGCTTACACTTACTTTGACTTCAAATTCCGACGAACCCCCCCCCCCGGGTTTTGATTTGCCAAGGTACCACCGAAATCTAGGGAAATTTCACCTCGAAAATTTTTTTTTCTCGCTGTTTGGTATTTATTTGGAAAAGACCTGGCAACCCTGGTTGTGGCACGAAATACTCGCAAATGAAACAAATACGCCCACGGCGTGGTTAGGTATATACCATACCACACGCACTTGATGCAGGTCGGAACCTGTCACCCGTAAAATGTACTAACTGTCACCGAATATTCGTCGCTTAATATTCGGTATTCGGTATTCGGCAAAATCACTATTCGTGGCATCACTAGTACCTATGTACTATCTTCCCATTCAAATGCCATTCAAATAGCTCTATTCATATGTGTACTGAGAAAAATCGGTTCCATGCCAACTCAGAATGAAACCAACTCATAAACACCTCAGACAGGTCATTAAAAGCTATGAAAAAAATAATAGCAGGCATAGCCGGCAACCCTAACCTAACTTAACCTATTTAACCAATTTTTTTATCGTCACCCTTAATGATCTTTCTGAGGTGCTTCTGGGTTGGTTTCATTCTGAATTGTCTGGTCACCAAAAAATCGTCATGTAACATTATAATCTCAAGTATAATAGAAGTAACGAACTGCGTACTGATAGAACATTGTAAATCTAAGAAACAACTTTGTTGTTAGGTACGATCAATTAAATAATTAACATCATTGAATTGAGAAACTTTTATTTGAACTTGTTGACATAGGGAAATGTTTGAAGCAGTGGATTTGCGAAAAAAAAATGATGTTTGATTCAATTAAAAAAATATATAGTGCTGTTACGTTTTATTATAAACTGGCGGAATGCTGCCGCGCAAGCCAATGTGTTTTTTGTATGCCAAAAGATACTACCCGTTTTTGACCATAACACTTTGGTTATTAATTTAAAATAAAACAATAACTTTGTAAACACCACATTTATTTTTTATACTTGCCGACCGGATAGATGCTAATACTAACCAATTTTAAAGCGTTTTAAAATATATCCCTTGGAAATTTATTTTTGTTTTCTTGATCGAATGTATGAATGAAGGAATCTTGGAAGTGGGATTTAACCCACTTCCCGACATTCGATTGAGCTGAAACTCGGCAGATGGACTTGTTGTCAATGACAATGCAGTCCATCAACGGTTGATGGCAATCAGGAACACGCACGCGGAGAAATATGCACTTCTCTACAGCACTTAAATATATTTCGGTCTAATCCTAGCGGAGCGTGGTTGAATCCAGCTGCTCCTCGGTAGGAAGGTTCAATTCTCAGTAGAATTAAAAAAAATATTATTTAAAATACATTTGAAAATAGATGCATTATAGTAGAAAAACATTATTTAATTGATTTTTGATTTAGATTTTTTAAATTTCCTTGGCGTCGCATTTAAGTAATTTTAAACAAACAATTTACAAATATATAAGTTTTGGATTAGACTCGTATTGCTACATGAAAAAAAGATATTCAAAGTCATTTTGCAGTTTCAACAAATAGGTAGGTATGTGGTTAACAAATAAAATTTAAAGAAAAACTTTACGTATTGCCAGACACAAGATCAACAAAGACTATCGATGCATATCGCAAATACAATTATTGAAACCCACTTAGGGGGCGTTCAAGTATTACGTAACGCAATTTTTGTAGATTTTTGACCCCCCCTCCCCCCCCATGTAACGTGCCGTAACGTTTTTCCGTGCCCTCCCTCCCCTCCTAAACGTTACGTAACGCCCAAGTGACAATTTTTACCTAATAGTCACAATTAAGTTGCGCAAAGTACTGGAAAGTCGCTTAAATACCCTTTTTCTTGTTTTAAGTCGCGAGAACGAAAAGGGTTACCAACTCTTAAGATTTTAATTCCCTAGTTTTTTTTATCTAAATAAAGAAAAACACGTTACATAACGCGTTGTTCGAACCCCCCTCCCCCCCCCCCCCCCTTCGTAACGCACAGTAACGTTTCACAAGACCCCCCCGCTCCAAGTGCGTTACGTAATACTTGAACGGCCCCTTATAAGATTCATAGAAAATATTGCAACTCAACATATGTAGGTACATATTACATTTATTGTTCTATTTCTCTCATTTCGTTGGAATTTCCAATGCTGTGTTTCAAATGATCTAATATTGTACAAACTCATTTATGGGAAAGTACAAAATAATAGTACAAAGAATTGGAATCCGATACAATTATATTGAAAAAGTATGGTTAGATCAACGATGCATACATAGCGTACAGTTATCCTTAATCATACTATGGTAATGAGTTGAGTTCTACTAAACCACCGGGATTGGAAAAAGATAAAAATATAATAAGACCGTAATATAAATAATAGCAATTAAAAGCTGCGGGCGGCTTTTGGTTCGGCTTCGCCCAATTAGTGTTGGTGAACATTTTATAAATCCAATAGGAACTGGTTCCAAAAATAGCCCGTTCTTCGGATCCACTGTCATCCGGTGTAGTTAGTCACCGGGACAAAGTAACCGAGACAGAGCAATGACGTAATATCGTCGCCTTAGTTCTTAATTGTCCAAACGACCATTTGAAAATGTTGCAAGGGGAGAAGGTTTACTTTCATTATTTCAATGAAACATTATGGTAGGTGTTTAAGATAAAGCTGTTCCCGTAAAGGCAAAGGTCTCATTAATTTAAATATTTCTTAGTTAAGTGATTAACTATCAGTTTTTATACTTTATTTTTAGTATTAAAGTGGAGATTGAGCAAAAACTAAAATGGTCGTTTGGACAATTAAGAACTGAGGCGACGATATGTAATATATAGACCAAAGATATTGAAATATAAGTAGATGTGCTATCTGCAGTTTTTACTAGGTGGGACTGCGCTTCCGGGTGTCGCCGATATTGTTAACCAATTAATAAATAAACGAAATGAACGATTAATTAAAGAATAAACAGAACGAACGTTAAACTACATGAACGAATTCTTTCCGTATTCAAACTATATTCTTAACCAATACTAATACACATCTCCAAAAAATCAACGAAATGAACTAATTCTTTTCGTATGAAAACTACTCTAATTAGGGCGTAGTTCGCCGACAGTTGCGCGGACACCATAGCATATCTCTTTTGTATTTGAATATCTTTGATATAGACGCTTGATACAACACGTATTACCGTCAATCTTTCCATATTCGGAGAGATACTACATATTTACAAATTCGTAGCAGTTATACCTAGAGACGTTCCCATCATGCTCTCGAAGCTGGGTTCTGAAATTCAACCACGCAGACGTTGCCGTATTAATATTCGATAATGTAATAGAATTAAGTACATTTTTTTTTTTTTAATTTGAAAAAAATTAAAAATATATCTTTTGCTGAAATGCATTTATTTTTTAAGATCAAACTTTAAAAAATGGTTTGACAGAAGACTGAACCGTTCTACCCAGATGCTGGATTCAACCGCGCTAGCAACTGATACAAATACCGATTGTGTAAGACTGACACTTATTTTGTATATAAAATTTTAGAGAAATGTGAGATTTCAGGGAGGGTGGTGCAATCCCACGATTCATATTATACCTAGAATATATCTAAATAAAAATAAATAAAAATGTTGTAAAATAGTGGTAAAAAAAAAAACAAAATAAATTAATAATAATACAGAAACAATAGAAAAAAAGTGGGAATAAAGTCAAAACTTTTAGAAATCTATGCAAGAAGGAATTGACCCCATCGCTTCTAAATGGACCACAATCACAATATGAGTGAGTGCTACCAAACGTTGATAGAATCCATTGTCATTGATAATGAGTTATATCTGCCGGGTTTCACTCCGATCGGATGTCGGGAAGTGGGTTAATTTCTATTTCTAAGACTCCACTCCATTCCAAGTATTTTCAACATTAGCACGATGACCCCCCTATGGCAGATTGGTAATCTTTTTGAACCTGAACCAAGAGGTCAAATATTTAAAACCCTGAGTAAAGTCAATAAAACTTTAAAAAATAATAATTATTTTATTCAAACGAATTTATTTACATGTTTAATGTACACGGTGTCCGGAAATTCGTGGTACAAGCGGGTAACTGTTGAATCTGTATCATATTTGGACCCGATTTTATTGTACTTCTTCTTCTTTGTGTGGCGTATCAGGTCCCCCCGACGTTGGCGATCACTCTTGAGAATGTCTCTCTGTCTTGCGCTGCCCGGAATAGCTCCTCCACACTTCTAATGCCGGTCCGCTCGCGTATATTACGCAGCCAAGACATTTGTCTCCTACCAGGCCCTCGGCGACCCTCTATCTTGCCTTTCAATATCAAATGGAGCAAGTGATACTTCTCCCCTCGAAGTATATGACCCAGATATTAAATTTTCCTGATTTTTATTAATGTAAGCAGTTCTCTATCTGCTCTAGCCCGCCTGAGAATTTCTGTGTTGGTGATCATGTCGGTCCATGGGACCTTGAGCATTCTCCGGTGAAGCCACATTTCAAAAGCCTCTAACCTGTTCATGGTATTTACTTTCAAGGTCCATGTTTCACATCCATAGAGCAAGACCGACCACACATAACATTTTAGCATTCTCTGCCTTAGTTTTAAGCTGATATTGTCATTGCAGAAGAGGGAGTGAGGATTTGTTGTTGTTTTTTTTTTTTTTTTACATGAGTTCCACACAGGAGGCCCTGAGGAAAATAATTTCCCTGAAGGCCTATGTCATCTATGGGGATGCTGTGTGGAGGGTTTTTTAGGGAAAAGGAAGGAGAGGAGGGTTCTGGGAAGGAAAAGGGTTTAAGGGGTGGGTAGGAATCTGGGGTTAAGTGTGTTCTGGTCATCAGACCTAAACACACCTCGTCCCATGAACCCGGGCACCCCTGCTAAATCACCAAACGTAGCGAACCACTTGGGGTGACCTATGGCAGAGGTGTTGGTTATCCAATAAAGGTTCCCGGGGCGGCGGTACCCATTCCCGCCTCCCAAATTGTAAGTTGTACAACTTCTACAATTTGTTGTACAACTTCAGAGGGAGGGAGGATTTGTTGTACAACTTCTTTTTTTATTTATGCTTTTTATAGATTAAATCATAAATCACGTATTTTAAAATATATTGGCCAATGGCCATTATTTTTGTTATTATAGTACAGTCAAATAAGGATTTCAACTCGTGATGAATCGTAATAAGCTGAAAGTTTGAATTAATTATTTTGATATTCTACATGTTGTCTACAAAAGTCTCATAAGGTCACGTGTGAGCGTCTTTCGATATTCAAGGTCAAAGGTCACGAAAATCAGTTTTTTGGAAATATCTCGCTTCCTTTGCCTCGAATCGTATTTGTGTTTAATATAAAAGTTGCAGAGTATAAAATTTTCTACAAATTTTGTTTTAAATATTTTTTTATACCCTTAACTGTTATTAAGATACAGCGCGAAGAGTGCGGAGCGCTCAGCCGTACATTCCATAGCTCAAGGTCAATGGCGAATCCCAGTTCTTAGTACTTAATTATAACTTAACTTAATTATTCGTTAAATATTAGATAATTAACTATTTTATTTATAAATATTACTTATAAATCAAATAGTCATTTAATATTATATATTACCTGTGATACGTTTTTGGCTTAGCAGAGGTGCCCGGGTTCGTGCGTGAGTTTTGTCTTGGCGACACAAGCGTTTGCCCACCAACTGCGTGGCGGGTCGGATCGTGAGAGACTGTGTGATGAAGACATTTTACCTCTCCAACCAGACTCTTTCGACTCTTTGTACCGCAGTGGGAGGGATGGATTTAAACGTCCGTCACTCCTGGACACATTAGCCCTCCACCCATCCTCATACCTTTTTCCTTCCCGAAACTTCCTGTCCTTCCTTAGGCTCCGAGGTAAATTGTTTTCGTGTGTTGAGCTAATGTAAAAAAAAGGTTTTTAAGAACATAATAAAATGTCAAAAAAATATCATAATTTTTCCATGGATTATCCACACGTCTCGTGAAACCGTGAAAAAACAACGGACGCACCTAAAGATAATTATTGGAAAACATTGTGATATGTTAATAGGTCATGGAGGTTCTCGTTGGGTTTTACCAATTCATCGTTATTCGGTATTCAAGTTATTTAAACTTTGCTTTTAACAGTGAGGTAAATCTCAATGCGATAGACACAGTTTACCTGTTAGAGTTAGTCAAGGGGCGTTCTGATAACGTCAAAGAACGATGTGTGACGTCATGTCGCCCGTCACATCAGAGTCAACCGGTATATAGTTGGAATCGGTTTGGAAATAGTGGTACGAGTAATTTATAGGTACCTACAGTGTGGGGAGATTTCACACATATTTTTTTATTGTGCAGTTTTACTGTCAAGTTAATACTAAATGTGTTGCATCAATACATAAAAAATAATGTTTCTTTGTTTGTCCCTTATGCGGTCCTAAACCATTCATTCGATTGCGATGAAAATGGGGGATTTGGTGTGCGCAAGTCCGCGATGATTTCTATATATAATAGTGAGCTCTAGCGTTATGAAATTATTTTCTATGCTATCCCATCTGATTGCGATGAAACTTTGGTGAGTTGTTGTGCGCATGTTTTTGAAAGTTTCTATGTATACTGGTGAGCTCTGGCATTATGAAATATGTATGAAAAATGTTAATAGGACGCGCAAGTTGTTTGAAAAATTATTGGATTTCACGTAGTTTAGCAGCAGAGAAGGAAGTCGGGAGGGGGGGGGGGGGTAATCCGGGAGAGGCGGAGAAGAACGAAAGAGGGGGGATTTCGGAGAGCGTGAAGAACGAAGCGTGGAGGGGAAAGCCGGGGAATGTGGGAGGGGAAGGCGGAAGGGAAAGCGTCAAGGGAACAAATCAGGGAAGAAATTTTTAAATGGCCTTGTAACATACCCTGGGAACTCGCTAGTAATCTATAAATATAATAATAGCTTGCTGAACAATAATGAACCAAAGAGAAAATTTAATTCATTTAATGTTTTTAAATATTTTGTTTCCTACAACGCTTTACCTAATGTCGTAAAGCTACAAGAATCAAACAAAAAAATATTGGCACAGGCTCTAAAAGGATATTTTCTCAGCAATTTTATTAACCAGAGACGAATTTAGCTCTCTTCCTTTGTAACTCTTGTATATTCTTCAATTACCTGTATCAAGTTAGTCTAGTCCATTTAAAAATTTCCGTGTTTGTATGTAAAAATAATTTTCCTTTAGATGTATAATGTTGTCCTTCCCGAAATAAGTTTCATTAAACTCGTTAGGAGTAATGTATTATAAATTTTATGTAATAATTTTGTAATATATTATCTCTAATAAATAAATAAAAATAAATAAATCTTTCAATATTCTTCAAAATGGAAATGCTCTTATAAAGTAAAACCAGGCAGAGGTCGTTTCCACGTCGTCATGGAGTATTCGAAGGGAAAATACGTCCTAACTTGCATCTTAGTGCAAATGTCGTGACCATTCTAATAAGCAAAAAAAATAACATTTTCACAAAAGGAAAAAAAAGTAATTTAATTTTAATAAATTTTTTTCAAGTTTTCTAATATTTCCAATATTTAATCATTTCATTGCGTGGCGTTTGAATTTAAAGTTTTACAAATCAAAATATAAGTTTTCCCGGACAGAAAGTTAAAGTTCATAATGATAATTTAATATTATTTTGTAGGGTAAAATTATTAACGAATAAGTATGTAGGTAATTAATGTTAAATTTCTACCTTAAATAGTGTGCAAATTTTATAACCAAAGTGTGCGTTTCATTTCAAATAAAACTTTTAAGTTTTTTGCTTGTTTTTATAAAAGGAAATATCATAACAATTCTACAATTCGAAAGAAATGTACTTTCGCGATATGTCTGTAGCGGGGGTGCGGAATCTGCGGTCTGCGGGGTTTTTTGGAGTGGCCCGCGAGCACTTTTGTGCTGAAAAAACCGTAAAAATATATATTTTTTAATTTTTATTTTTAACTTTATAAGTAAAACTTAAAAATGTAATATTAAATTAAATGAATACAATATTAGCGAAACTCAATCGAAAATATGGATGCAGAAAATTTAAAAAAAGATATTGGCACCTCTGGGACTCGAACCAAGGACCTTCTGCTTACATGGTAACAGCTCTACCGATAAGGATCCTAGACTTGCAGAAAAGTCAATAGATGTCGCATATTAAAAATAAAATGGATAAAAATTTATCCAGACACTATCTAGCATTTAGTTCGGGTTTGAATCTTGCAATCATATATAAAGATAGCAGCCAATAAGATGTGCGTTAAGAAAATGAAGATAATGTTGATAGTTCTTAGTCGAAGGATGATACAGTTAAAAGTGACTGAATTGGATATAGACACCTTAGCTCGGTTGGTAGAGCTGTTGCCATGTAAGCAGAAGGTCCTGTGTTCGAATCCCAGAGGTGCCAATATCTTTTTCTGATTTTTCTGCATCCAGATTTTCGATTGAGTTTCGCTAATATTGTCTTCATTTAATTAAGTTAAAAAATCGTTTAGTAACGAAGAATGGTTTTGTTCCACGGTATCTCAGATGTTTTTTTAATTAGTTAAAAAAAAAACAGATAAATAAATTATTCAAAAAGAAAATAATGATGCCCATAATATTACTATAATATTAGGATGGGTCGTTTCACAGGAAGTCAAATATAACATTGTCATTAAATGACCATTCAGCGCCATTTTGTATTTGTTAACTCACCTAGAATTTGCGTTTAACGCGGACCTTTCAAACGCCAAAAAACAAAATGGCGCTGATTAAACATTTGATTACTGTTACAAGTGAATTTCTGCAAAACAACTAAGCTTGACGTATAATTATTTTTATTGAAACGAATGAGTCAAGAATTCATAATATTATCCCGTGATTTTAGTGGGTCTGCGCTAATCAGTATAATAAAATTCAATCGATTCTTCTTCGGCTTCAGCATAGTGAAACTATCAGCAAAAATATATTTATGTCGATTATTTTATCTAAATTAAAATGTTCAGTTTCACTATCCCCACACTGTGCATAAGCAAAAACGTAGAGTAGCATCTACCTAGCAAGAGTAAGCTCTCAAGTGGTGATGAGCTGAGAAGAGCCAACATTAAATTTATGCAATGACGTCACGATGTTAATTATTTAGTGATGATACATAAATAATCAACGCACGCTCGAGGAGGTCTCAGTTTCGATTGGTCGTGGTCCTGAAGCTCGGACTTGTCGTAAAATAATATCCGTGGGCTTTGTAACAAAACTGTTTTTTGTTGTTGTGCGTTTTGTCTTTTTGTTTTATTACTCAGTTTTGTTCGGCGTTAAGTGTTTTTACTTGTGTGGGGATTTTTTATAATCGTAAGTATTTGAAGTACATTCTAGTATAATATAAAATCATAAAATTTAACAAAAAAAAATTTTGTGGGTTTACCTCGTAAGAGCCTCAATTGCTGAGAGCGAATGGTGATGCGAATTAGGGGTGTGTTGTAACGTTAAACGTTAAACGGGTAGGGGATCTTAACAAGCGGATTCCAATACTTAGAGTACAGGCGTCAGGTGATATGTTTTCCTTATTCTACCGGTATTGCAATGGAAGATGCTCCGAGGAGCTAGCGTCCTGGATTCCTTCGGCACCGGTGCATAAATAAACGCGTTCCCATTATATTTACATGGTTGGCATTTGTCATATGAGAACGGGTCTCTTCTATGACTCGTTCTTGAGTTCAATAGCTCGGTTGTGGATTATTAGCTTGTTCACTCCTTCCTCTCCTCAAAAATACCCTCCACACAGCATATTTACAGATGACATGTATTCTGAAGGAAATTATTTTCATCGGGGCCTCCTGTGTGGAGTTTATGTAAAAAAAGGGAAATAAGATTGTCGAGAAATATTTATCTATTCAGATCTAGTCAATGTACTCGGTGGGAGCAATTATTAAGCAGCTTTTGTGTTTTTAATTATGGATGGTAACCATTTAATGAATCTTTTATATCATGAACAAATTAATATTACTTTCTGTGAAAAATAACAAAAATATGATTTTTTGTCAAAACTGTGAGAGAAAGGCACTAGCCAAAATATAGTATATTCTTGGATTACCTTATATCTATTATAGTGTTTTAGTTGCCGAATATGCATAAATTAGGAGGCAAAAAAATCGCTCGGAAAACAAGTTTAGATGATATTATTTCAAACGCAAAAGTGGTTTATAATTATTTTGATAAACGGATGTCACAGATAATTTTAACTATAGTATTTTAAAAGTTTTTTTTATAAACTTCATACATATCTAATGAAAAAATACAATTTTTGGTAGTTATTTTATTTTTAGTAGTTATTTTAAGTTATTTTTTTACGAAGTAATGAACAATTTTATTTTCTGAAACGATAGTATATTTATAAAACGATATTTATTTTTATTTATTTATTTATTATTAGTTTCAATAGCAAGGTTTGTACATGTATGTATAATGTATAGTATAAGTTTAGATTCTTTTTTTTTTCACAGACCTCCTCACTAGGATTTCCTGTTCTGAGGTGGCCTGTAGTTTTTTAAAATATTTGTATTTGCTTATGGATTGTCTTTATATCGTCTTCATGATGTTTGTAATTTTATTATCACTTTGATCTCTCAGACATGTTTTTACTTTTGTTTTAAATATATTCATTTCCTTTATATTTTTTATTTGATCTGGTAGAGCATTGTATAATTTCATGGCATGGAATTTATTTTTTCTCTGTCCAAAAGATGTGTTCAAACTGGGAGTAACCAGGATGTTATTGCTTACTGCCCTGGTTGAGTATTTATGTTGGGCAGTGGAGTATACATATATGTTTTTTTTCAGTTTTTGAATAAAGTTTCTGTACATTGAAGACTTGAAAGTGATATATCCAAAGGTTTATTTTTGGTGCATGTAATTTATACGGATTTATAGTAAAGACCTACATCGAAAATAACAATAAAAATAACAACAAAAAATGCGAATGAGATAATGTATAAATGGCAATGAAGCAAGGAGCATAATACGCTTCATAGTACTCATACAATATTAGATTCAACGACATTTATACGATGTTGTTTTTTTATTGATTTTTCGTAAACTTTTCACAAAGCTGGTTTGTTCTGCATTATAACTGTTTTCCTTAAAACCTACTTAATAAAATATGAATTGAAATGCGTCAAACATTGATATCGTCGTATTTTGAGGTCTACGCGTATTTACCGAGTGCGAATACGCTTTTAAAAAATGTAGTCACGTGAAATTCGGAGCGAGATTTGATCCCATTTTTAAATAAGTAGAAAATGCGTTTTAAAACAAAATATTGCCTTATATTTGGTAAATAGAGTTTTCATTAAATATGTGATAAAATAGAATTAGACATTCAAATATTAAATGAGTTACTATATGGTATCAACTCGTAACAGTGTGTGTTTACTTTGTTAATACGAGTATTTCCTTTTGCTCAATTCAACTCCGAGCAACAAAGACTGAAGACATATAGTCGATTTTAACCATGACTCTTGGTCGTGAATACTGTTCAACTATAACCTTGTACCCACAAGATCCGATCGTATTTTAATTATTTATTTTATATTACTAGCTGGTACACGGCATGCGTTGCCATGCTATTCAAAGAAATAAATTGATTCTCCCTGCATGTCTTTTCCCGTGCACCCCCGTTCCCTTCCACCTTCCCCACCTTCCCCCTCCCTCGTGTATTTCCTCTCCGCAAACCCCACCTTCCCCTTGCCTTTCCTCCCTGCCGCAAATATATATATAAAATACACACATTTTCATTTATACAAATTTCATAACGCCAGAGTTTACCATTATATATAGCCTATGCTACTCGGTGATAATGTAGCTTTCTATTGGTGAAAGAATTTTTCAAATCGGTTCAGTACTTTCGGAGCCTATTCATTGAAAACAAACTAACAACCGATCAAATACTCAAAATTAAAAGATGGATTAAAGACCAAAAAAGACAACTTTATAAAAAAATCACAACATAAAAAAATAAAAAAATAAATAAAAACACATAGACATAAGCACCATTGCAATACTCACTAATATATAAAACCTTTTAATTTCACTATCGGTTTATATGTATCTATCCTATTTATATAGTTTTATTCTATTGTTTTATTTTAGTGTTTTTGTACTCTATTTTGTTTTGCTCTATTTTCTTTCTTTCAATTCTCATATGTTATTGTTGAGTCTCTTTTTTCTTTAGTTTTTATTTTATATGTATCTTAAGTAAAATAAAAAAATCATATCAAACTGTAAAATGAGGTCCTCAGCACGGGTAAAGCACCCAGTGAGGCCCACATTAGTCAAATATGTAACACACATGTATAAATCAGGTGAATCAAATAAAAAAAAAAATAAAAAAAATCTTTAAAATTGAAATTATATTAACTTATTTCCACTTATTTATTCTACCAGTACCGGTTTCATCCTATTATGGACATCTTCAGGCTAGCAATCAAATCTTTCTTCTTTACAGTACTCGTATTAGTAGAAGATTAACTGCTCGAACCGGTGTGACGATGGAATCCTTAATATTGTGTGAAACTGAAGGAAAATGGGGATGAGAAGTAGATGAGGAAGGGGAAGATTGATATTAAAACTATGTAGATCTATTATCATGTCATATTTATTATGGTTAGCAAAAAATGACAACCGTGACTATGGGTATGAACACTAAGGCGGGTCACGATTGTATGGGGGAAAAAAAAACTTGTTTTGGTTTGTCTGTTAGTGATAAAAGGGTGTGAAATGAAGATGTAAAATCACGTAATTTTTTTAATAATATTTGGATATCATCTTCTTCCTCCGGATTGAGTTTGAAATTTCACAAAATAGAGAAAAACCCACCTTTGTTAAATCTCTAAAAAATATTAGATAAACAATTAAAAATGAACTTTTTTTCAATAAAACACAAATTAGAGAGAATTTCTGACTTATTTATTAAAAAAATATATGATTATAATTAACATTATCTCAAGACAGTGTATTCAAATACCAGCAAAATCCTTCTTACTCTCAAATTTCGGCATTATTTTGCGAGACTCAATCTTTGCCTTAATAAGACCTTCTCTTGCAGACTTCGTACATAAAGTAGTTGAGGCTTCAGTAACAGTCTTTACAGCTATTTCAACTGCTTGAGTATGACATGGCAGACGCAGAAGAGGCAATTTACCTTCTCCCCCCTGTGCTACAATTAATTGAAGATTTTCATCCGATATATTCTTCAGTATTGGGGGTTCGGTTACATTTTGCTGCCAATTAATAAGGTCGTAGTAATATGATGCATCGAGGTTTATGTTTGGAAGTTGGAACAGCCTTGTTTTACTTAGTTTCTTACTGCGTGCTTTTAGAACACGACGCGCAGCTAATTCCCGGATATGCTTGTGAGGGTCAGTTAACATTGCAAGTAGTAAATTTTCGGGGTGTGCGAAGTAACTGTTTCTTTCTATGACTGGATCAATTATAGTTTTTAGTTCAGGGGATAAGTATCTAGACGCTGAAATTAGCTGCCATAGGTGACGTGCTCCATCTTTACAGGTGGGATGAGTTTTAATACTGAACCAAGTCGGAGCATAAACTTTAACAACTTACGTTGCTAAAATAATAAGATTCTCTGTAGGAGCTTCCGTTGCAACATAAAGACGAAGAATTCGGTTAGCACGCGTAAGCCATCTGGCATGAGACATTTTTCCAGGAGATTTGTGGCCTAAATCTTCAGGTAATTCCCCCACCGTAACTGCAGATACGATTTTATACAAATATAACTGATCTCTACTTAGGTCTTTAGTTAATAATTCAGGCAACTCTTGATCAATTTTCTGAAAATGAACAATAGGCTTTTTTTCACAGTTTTCTAAAGCTAGTCCTATTGTCCCTGAATATGTTTGAGGTCCAGATGTCTTACCGTCAAGATGTGTGAACAAATGACGAAATGGTAACTCGTTCATGTGAAGCAAGCAAATTATCCATTGCAATGGTTTATCCAAACGTTTTTCAAGCAAACGTATTATACCTCCATGTTTTCCAACGTTCACGTTCGTTCCGTCACATCCAATAGCCATTAATGGTTCAAATGTTATTTCTTCCTTTAAAAAATAATCGACAATTGTTCTTTCTATAACTTTCGACAGGCCAGAGTTTGGTGCAATATAACCCAAATATATTGAGTCTGGCTCTTTTATCATTGAAATATGCTCTTCAATGATTAGTTCTCTGTAATGCCTCCCCCCCTTTTCCCTGATAATTAATGTTTTATCTTTCCGGCCATCAAAATATAATGCGGGTATTTGTAAAACTATGTGATGTGCCTTAATATTTTCCCTTGTTTTTTTTCGTTCTCTGCGAAGTTTACTTTTGTCAATAACTGGAATATTAGACTTGATGTCATACAAAACTGCTGAGGCAATGGCTGCCGCTGCTCTATCCGAAACTCCATATCTATCACAAGTTTTCGACAGTGTAGAATAATCAATAGTGACCGCAGCCTGCTTCTGAGGCATTTGAGATACAACATTTGGTTTGAAAACATCATTGCAATCGGATTCATTTGATGAAGAAGACGTGGAAATATCGATTAGACAGGTAGTTGGCTTACCTGTGCTTTCCTTTTTAGACGTACGCAAGGATTTTTGCTTCAGAAGTTTTCTTTTCAACGCAGTTTTCATTCGTTTTGTTGTAGCGGTATCCACATTTCCTATTATCATTTTTCGTGTATTACGTTGGTCACTAATGAAACTCTGTTCATTTACAGGTATTTTTTTATCTTTAGGACAGTCACATTTACTGAAATCTTTGCATTTGCAAGACGAAATATCAAACAGCACTTTACTTCTGCGACGGAATTCCTCCATTTTTTTCTCCGGTATTTTAGGATGTGACTTAAGAAGGTTTTTGCATTTAAAATGATATGACCTCAACATGCGTGCTACTCGCGAGTGTGTAACGATGGGAATAGAAGCCTTTCTCCATATTTCTTCAATTCGTGCTGTCACAGTACACTCTATTTGCTGAAATTTGGGTTCTAGTTTGGTCTCTTGATTTAATTTTATTTGATGCCTGGTCCACTCAAAAAACTTCATAACATCACAATAAGTTGGTAAAACATTGTCTTTAACGTCGCAAATTTCACCAAATATGGGACTTTTTAACGCATTCCGAGTACGTTCCATTGCGAAAACTTGTGCAACGCGACCTACCGCTTAAAGAGCCGTAGCGATACTGACTCCAAACTCCGACGTCGGTTGCGCAGAGTCGCTGCGCTTAGTGCAATCGGTGCTTCCCCCGCCCTCACCTCGAGCCACTAATAATCAAAACTCGGATTTTTTGTAAATGAATTCGTAAATACGTACCATATTTGCCATAGAATATTACAAAAAATATAGTATAAAGGATTCGTAGTAACTTTTATACACACTAGAAAATACCTCTAAAAATGAAAATTTTCAAAACTTTGAAGTGAATCCGGAGGAAGAAGATCGTATCAGAAATTTAAAAAAATTTAAACACGTCGGTTTGAACACATTTGGCACCCTTTTATCGCTAACAGAATCTAAAATTATCATTTTTTTTAAATGACCCACCTTAATGAACACTGAAAAAACAAACATTATTCTACGCCTGTCTCTAGTTTCATCCTAGTGAGACAGGCATCGAAAAAACCCAATGTAAATATACTTTATGTACATAAATAAATAAAATTTAAAAAATAAAAATTATTATTATCATGAGTGAGTTTTAACTGTCATTATTTTAGAATTTTCTTTGTTGAACGTAATGATTGTTTTATCTGTCGTCTTAATTAGTGATGCAACGGAAGTGTCTTAACGGAAGCAGAAGCGGAAACAGATGTCAAAAGTAAATCTTAGCGGAAGTGGAAGCAGAAGCGGAAGCGAAAGCGGAAGTGCTAATACTATGAAGAAAAAGAATAATTTTATTTTTTAAGATTTGTTTAATTAAATTTGTATTTTGTACTTTTAGTACTCGAAATTAAACAGAGGTAAATTATATTTAATAAAAAGTAATTTGGCTGCTTTTACACCTTTGGGTCTGTTTCGGTGTTCTTCATATATTAAACCAGCTCCAATAAATAATTGCACACTGGCTACACTGCTGGGGGGAGCTGATAAGTATTGGCGAACTATGGGCAACAGATGAGGGTATTTGTGCGCATTTACTTTCCACCACATAATGGGATCCTCATGGAGAGGTAGTCTCTTCTCTTTCTTGTAATCCCGGAGGTGTGACTGTATCTCTAAAAATAAATTGTCACCATCGTCAGTTGTAGAAGAGTTCTCCTCCTGGTCTTCATTTACACTTAACATATTTGTAATGATGATGATGATTTTGAAGTAGAAGGCTGCACTTCGATATCTTCAGTCGCAAATTATTCTTCGTTTAGAGTTCTGTTATAAAGTTTGCGGAACCAGAAACGGAAACGGATGTGAAAAAATTTGCGGAATTTCTGCAGAAGCGGAAGCGGAAGCAGAGTTCTGTTGCAACACTAGTCTTAATACAATATCTCCAAGCTCTAACCACGTAAAATAAATGTTTTTCTTACTCTGGACCAGCAATTTTTTTGTTCTGTGTAATTTTCTAATAAGTTTCATTTTTCCTTATTTTTTATTATTAGAGATAAAGTTATAAGGAGGAAATACAAAATTGGTTTTATTTTGCCTATACCACACATGTGCAAACTGATAAAATGTCAACTATCTATTTCCGGAAATAAATAAATAAAATGAATGAATTATTATCGCTTAACACGGAACATTTCGTTTCTGATTTGCGGTCATCCACCAGTAGGTACGATACTAAGATCTTCCCCTTGATGTCATAAGCAAGCAGTCATTTTATTGATTCTTAAATTAGCCTTACGGAAACCTCAGTAAGAATACCATCGATTATTTCTGGTAGGTAGCATTTAATCCAACGAAAACGACACTAGCCAACCTCGAAAAATAATAACAACTTTCTGTGAGGATGGGTTACTTTCCGCGTCCTCGTAAATCTCTTTTCAAGATTGGCATAGAGTGGTAATTAAGTTAATATGAACCCAGTTGGGATATCAAGGGATCTGTTTCCGCCGTAGAGCATTGTAGAATATATAGGGTGATAGAGACGTACTTGACTAACTTTAACCAGTGATTCTTGACATTGTTTGGAGTGTAAAATGTAAATGATATTTTTTTCCACACGTCCTTACTGGTCACCCTGCCGAGTAACCGCTCAACTCCCCAACACGAACCCAACTGTCTAATACGATTTATGATTTAAATTGAAAAAAAATATATATCACCAGAGATAAAAATTTTGTTTACATTTTTATCCAAATCTTATCGGGAATCATTGATTAAAGAAAGTCTAGTACGTTCCTTAACACTCTATTTATAATATTTATATATTTTACTAGCAGACCCGGCCAACATTGCTGTGGCCAACGAAACACAACGCCATCTATTGACAACGACATTACCCAACCAACGCCATCTGTTAATTTGCATACACATCAAATCCACACCGCCCGCTTGCCAGCTCGCTGCCCGCTTGTTAGCCCGCTCCCTTTATCTATAATATGAAAATGAATCGCTGCATCAAGTTGGATAATTATTATTTTTGTGTGTTCCTTATTGTCATATTATTTTGTGTGTTCCTTATTGTCATATTATTCCTTATTGTTCCGTATTGTTGTTCCTTGTTGTTGTTTATGTATCTCTGTCGATTACGCTGATGACAAAGTGTATCTGGTCTCTGGGGACAGTAGAAAGGAAGTGGAAAAGAAAGGCAGTGAAGGTTTGCAGATGTTCCTGGATTTTGGAAAAAGAAATAAAATGACCTTCGCTCCCCATAAGACCAAGGGTCTCCTGATGAAGGGTTATCTCAGCAGAAACAGAAACCCGACCATCAAAATGGGAGAGTCCAACATCCGTTTTTTCGATAATGTAAAATACTTAGGCGTTACACTAGATCGATCGTCCTCTTTTCTGGCTCACGTCAAGGATGTATCCAGCAAGGCTCAGGCTCTCTTTTTGAAGCTAAGGAGACTCTCCACAGCTGAGTGGGGATTGCGTAATCCGGCGTTGCGGATTCTATACAGATGTGTATATGTGGCGCAAGTTTCATATGCTGCATCTGTTTGGGAGCACCGCTTGGATAATTCGCTCATACTCTTGGCTCTCAAGAGGGGCCAACGTACGCCTCTGTTGGCACTATCCGGTGCGTATAGAACCGTTGCTTCGGATGCTTTGCCTGTTTTGGCCGGTTTATTACCAATCGATCTTGAAATCAGGTAGGTGATTACGAAGCAGAAGCTGACCAGGGGAACCCCGGCAACTCATCTTGGTGTAGTTTTAACTCCGGATGGTCCGGGGACTCTCCCTTGTCTGCTTCGATCAATGAGGGAACTGTCGCTCCAGGAGTGGCAGCTCCGTTGGGATAGGTCGAATTTGGGAAGATGGACCTTCTCCTTCTTCCCATCAGTTAAAGTCAGAATGGAAGGGGCCTTCCTAAAACTGGACCACTACGTGACCCAACTCTTGTCTGGTCATGGGGAGTTCAGGGGGAGACTTCATACCCTCTCCCTGTCCCCTCATCCCAACTGCGCGTGCGGTTGCACCAACCAGTCCGCCGAGCACATTCTGTGGCACTGTGATATAATGATGGATGCTAGAGAGGAAATGCTAGACGGTTTGGATGTACCGATTAGACCAGTGTGGAACACTGATCTAGTTTCGAACAAGGTGAATTTCGAGTGCCTGCGTAAATTTGCAAGGATCTGGGTTGAAAGATGGCCTGCTCTCAGAGTCGCTGATTAGTTTAATATAGGTCACCAGGTGTACTTGTTCCTGATATACCACGGACTACGATTCAAAAATTTTCTTTCACTCATTTGCCTTGGACGTATATACTTTTATATTTTTAATTTATTTTTCTTTTGTTATTTTCATTTAAAAGTTTACAGCTTTACTGTTTGCAGCTCTGCAGTATTGTCAACATTTTTAGTCTACAATCTACATGTACATTATATTTATATTTTTTTTTCTTCCCCTTCTATATTGTAATGCTATTTCACCAAAACTTTCACATTTTGGAAGATTGCGGCTATATATATATTTACTCTTCGTTTTGCAGCTCTGCGGTTTAATTTATAATTTCATTTTTACAATTTTTCATGTTTAGTATACTTTGCCTTTTTTTACAGCATCTACTTACTGTTACCATTAAGCTATATTCATATTGCTCTGTATTATTATTCATGAGCGCCATGGGGGTCTCCAACATCAACTTATTTAGCATCAATGATTGATGCATTATTATTTTGTCTTCATTTGTTTTATTTTTTGTTCTTCTTTTTTCCCTATGTTATATAGTTTATTTGGAGGTTGAACTGAATTCCGTTGGCTATTTTGTTTTGTCCCTTTCCCCAATAAAAGGGTTGGACTTTGGGCCTTGTCCCTATTTTACTTGTTTGGGCCGGCCTGTTGGACTTGGTGGGCTCCACCCGGCGTCCGCGCCACCCCCCCTGACATGAAAGGGTTGGGGGAAAGACTGAGCGGCGTCCGAAGGTTGTCCGTCCCGCCTCCGGCTACCCGACGCTTTCCTCCCTAGGGTCTTCTGAATGGTCGTCCAATTACGTCGTCTAGGCACCACCGGCTAGCTGGCTAAAGGACGACTCCTTTGGATGTCGTAACGTTGGACACACGACCTTCTTCATTCTCACGGGGACTGCCGGTCGCCGGTTGGTTACTTTCACCATTTCTGTTTCAATTTTGTATATCTACACTTATTTCATTGCTTTTTTTTCTTTTCCATATACAGACGCCTGCAGCTCTGGAGTGTGTGGTCTCCCTCCGTTCATCAGCAACAGCATGCATAACTCATGATGGTTGCTGAAATATTATTTTTTTGTTTTCCATATCGTATTTCTTATGTACCACTAACACCTGTAGTATTAGTATACTGACCATTACAGTACAGTCTGTAGGCGATCCTACATTTCCGCCACCTAACAAAGTATGTAGGGACATTGAAGGTCTAGATTCGTTCATTAAATAGTAGAGCCGTTCATTAAAAAAAATTAGATTCTTGCGAGAGCTCCGAAGGGGCGACCATAAGTCGCCTATACCGGGGCGGGACAGTGGTGGGTACTTCAATGTTCCTTATTGTCAGGACAAGGTTTTTATATAACTTCCGGTGAGCTCTGGCATTATGAAATTTGTATAAAAAGTTGCTATTGGTGGCACGCGAGGAAGCGGCTATTGCTATGGAAAGCGGGAGGGAGAGAGAGATGGGGGAGGGGAACTAGGGAGGGGGAGGGGAACCGGGGAGGGGGAAGGGGACCTGGGAGGGGGGAAGGGAACTCGGGAGGGGGGTTCACGGGACGGGGGAAAAGGGGGGGGGAGTGGAGTGGGGAGAGGGAAGGTGGAGGTGACGGAGTGGGAAAGCGAGAGGGGAAGAGGACGCAGGAGAAGAAGGGGAGGCTGGAGGGGAACGGGGCGAATGGGAAAGGACACGCAGGGAGAAACAATTTCTTTATTAAATGGCATAGGAACGCATGCCGGTACCAGCTAGTATATTATATATTTCAACCAGTTTACACAAAACCTTGACATACCTACTATATTCCTCATGAATCACTATATTTGTAAAAACCGCATGAAAATGCATTTGCGTAGTTTAAAAGATCTAAGCGTGCAGAAAGCGGGAGCGTCTTTGCTTTACACTACATAAAGATACAAAATAAAAATAAATCGTTAAAAAATAATTCTGGGAGACTCCTGTGTGGTCGTGATTTTGACAAAGTTCGATGACATCTTGAAGGTCGACCAATTTAGAGCAACAGCTAACAGCGACAGAGTTGTGCGAACTTCAGTATTTTTTTAAATGTAGGTTATCACTTATTATCATAGTATACGATTATTCTGAACAATAATACATTGTTATTAACGGCCTCTGAACCCGTGTCTCTAGCTAGATACAAAATACTTTTAAATAATTAATTGCATTTTGTAATAGTTTTGCCACTCCATTGTAACTTGTATCCTTTCTCGTTTATGGGAAAGGGAAGAGGTAACATCGGATATATCAGCAATAGGCAGAAGACCAATACCTTTATCGATATAGGTATATTATCATCCTTTGTATTTTTTTTAAAGAAACACAAACATTCCCGGGTTCTAATAACCTAACAATGTTTGAAAATCTTCTACACCACACTAAGCGGAAACTGTTGCTTTTGTTATGATGGAGGACTTAGCCAGCCGAGGAATCGAACACGCCACTGACCGGTCAATTATACCCAGTGTTGATGCAGGTTTTTACCATGTTTGCACGGTTTTTTGGGTCACTTTTTGTATTCACACTTAGTTTTTTCACAGGTCACCAAAAATATTATACTTTACATTGAGGAATGAATTTAGAATTTTTCTCTTTATTTAATTATTATCTTTGTCAATAATAAGATATGATACAATAATAAAATGATATGAAAATTATATCATCTAAATTTATTAGGTACCTACACTCAAGGGCGGATCCAGGGTTTTTTTCTGGGGGGGAGGCACAAGGGGCGGACGGGTAAAAAAATCAACAATTACTATTAGGATTTTTTTGGGGGGGGGGGGGGCACAAGGGGCGGACGGGCAAAAAAATCAACAATTACAAGTTCAAGTATGTACAGGAAGGTTTAAGAAAGTGTCAAAATAATAGAAAAAATAAATGTTAAAAGACAGTTTTTGCTTCTAAGTACACAGTACACAAAAATACCGTCTAAATCCGCCCTTGCCTACACTAACTACCGTAAAACGTAGAAAAAAAAAATATGGATTTGTGAGAGAATTTCTTATCCGTCTTCTCGTAGATAAAAAAAATAACATTAGTATTTAATTTAAAATGAGGTTATACAAATAAAAGTTGATAACAGTAAAAACATTAAATAAAACTTTTTTCTTTTTACTTGTGTAGTGTTTCTGTTGTTTTACAAAAGCATTTTTTTGCCTATTATACAAAGAAATTATCAAACACTAGCGAGTACTCGGCATGTGTTGCGATGCCACCCAAAAAAAAGAAAGTGTTTGGGATTCATTTCTCTTTATTGATATACTAAATGAAATACACACATTTTTCACCTATTGTGAAATTTTAAACGTTACGCCAAAGCTCACCAATACATATGGATTTTGCGGGTGTGCGCACAACAACCCACCAAAGTTTCATCGCAATCGGATGAATGGTTTAGGAAAGCATAAGGGACAAACAATGAAACATTCATTTTTATGTAATACTAGCTGATCCGGTCACGCGTTGTTGTGGCTAATAAAACACAACGTCATGTATTGGATGGTTATCCAACCTTTACAACCACCGCCGTCTTTGAGTTTATCGCAAACAGACAGACAGATGCCGCGGAGGACTTTAATTTATAATACGTAGAGATGGTGTGAAAGATTATAATAATTTGCATGAAATGCTTGGGGTAGGTAGTTAGTTAAGTTAATAAGGATTAATAATGTATCCGTCTAAATAACTTTTCAATTGCCGCAATGTACGTGACCATTTTTTAGAAGATAGAATGGGTATAGTAAGCTATCAGTAAAAGAGAGATGAATAGATATTTATTTCATGAGTTCTTTGATAATTGTTTACACAATGAACATTATTATTATTTTTTGCATGTAAATACTCCTCCTATAAACACGAGCTCAACTTATGGAGTAGTAGAATAAAATATGAATCATTTTATAACCTTGCATATATTATCAATTGTAATGTAGAAACAAAAATCTTGAATTAAATAAATTAAAAATTAAAAAATATGCCTTCGCGAACTTTTTTGTAGATCTATAAAAGAGGAATTTCCCACCATGTATTGTTTTGTTATATCGATTTGGCAGCGTTTTCGATGAAAGCTACCAGGCGCAGGCGGCTTGACTTTTTCCGACACTATTATTGTTATGTTTCAACCAATTTACACAAATCCTTGACAAATTACATACCGAAACCTTCCTCACGAAAGACTCTATCTATTGGTGAAAACCGCTGAAACCGCGAGTTTATTGCGAACAGACAGACATACAGACGACGCGGAGGACTTTAATTTATAATATGTAGAGATGTAGAGAAGATTATACGTAATTTAAGTAACATTGTTTTCTTACTTAATTTCTCAATAGATAACTTAGGAAAAACATGGTTTTATAAATGTTTTATGTTATCCTTCAAAACATGGTAAAACATGTTTCTTTTACCTTTTACATATTGTGTTTTATTCGAACAAGAGATGCCCTCTTGTTATACTCCTGCCTGTTATGCTATTTTTTTAGTTATTGATTTTCTTTTTAGATTTTGATCGTAAATTTAGCAGCGCCTTTTACTTCTGGAATTTCTAAGTCATAGCAACTATTTTCAGCGCACAAAAGTAACAGCACACGCCATAGAGTTTGGGCAAGCGTGACGCCATATCACTTACTCCCTTTTTTCTGACCGAGGTAACTAATTCCGGACTCTTTATATTATAATAATAATAATCTTTATTCAATGAAATAACAACAATATAACTAAAAAAAAATAAAAAAAATTACATACTCAATGTAGTTTACAAATAGATTACATCAATCAGTACAGAAAAATTAACAAACAGAAAGTAATGTAAGAAAGGTTACACAGGAGTAGTATAGTTATACAGTATTTTTAGTTGTGCATTGCCTGCCTCACTAGGTGAACCTGTATTGAGGCAGAAATTTTGTTAATTGTTTCTCGCAATTTTATCTATGGTTTTTTTATAAATGTGTAAAGTAGGTTTCCATACAGCAAAAACTTTATTTTAGTTAACATTATTGTTTGCATATACCTACACAATTCATAAACTGCAAGGTTATTACTACAATATTGTGACCATAATATTATTTTCGGCTGTTGTTGAAATACAAATTTAAAACTAGTTAGGGTGTGTGAAATGAAATCAATGGCTAGTGTCTTCAAGAGCAACATTGGAAAAAAAACTTTGAAAAAAAACAAAACATATGACGACAGGTAAAAATGAAAATAAAATAAATCTGTCTATAAAAATAATAACAAAATTAGGTACACGCCATCATAAGAATTTATTTAAATAATATTTAGCAACAGCGGTATGATGTATATTTATATATTGTACTTATGTATATCAATTTCCTTAGACACTACTTTATTAATTTGCAAACAAATTCAACAATCCAATCAGATGATATTTTGCTATTAATAAACTACGACAATCTTAAATGTTTACTTGTGTCAAGGGTTTCGTAAATACTTATCAACGTTTGTTATTTTGAAGTACAAAAATAATTGCGTTGGTTTTTGTTTAAAGTCGAATTATCTCGGAAAATAACTAGATACCTACCGTGAGTAAATAAATAATAACAATTATTATAAGCAATAATTATCAGCCTGAAACACTCATCAACATTGAAAAATCTTCCGAGAAAAGATACTTGCCGCCATGTTGATGAGTGTATGTAATACTAGCTGACCCGGTCACGCGTTGCTGTGGCTAATAAAACACAACGCCATGTATTGGATGGTTATCCAACCTTTACAACCACTGCCATCTTTGAGTTTATCGCAAAGAGACAGACAGATGCCGCGGAGGACTTTAATTTATAATACGTAGAGATTATAATAATGTGTATGAAATGCTTGGGGTAACTAACGTATTTAAGTTAATAAGGATTAATAATGAATCCGTCTAAATAACTTTTCAATTGCCGCAATGTACGTGACCATTTTTTAGAAGATAGAATGGGTATAGTAAGCTATTAGTAAAAGAGAGATGTATAGATATTTATTTCATGCGTTCTTTGATAATTGTTTACACAATGAACATTATTATTATTAATAAGAAATTATTATTATTAAGAGAAATACTTAAACTTGTCAAATATTAATTATTATTTTTAATTTATAAACTAACGTTTAGACAAGATTTTTATGCATAGCACAAAGGGTAACAATTATTATAAGCAATAATTATCAGCCTGAAACACTCTAAAAAAACCTTGAAAAATCTTCCGAGAAAAGATACTTATAATTCCAACTTTTTTTTCCATACAAAAAGACGTACCTACTGAAAATCCTCAGTGTGAGGTATGGTGTTACCTGCTGAGAGCCTGCCGGGCGCCCGACTCGATTGTGATTGGCCCGTATCGTAACAGCGGAAAATAATAAATCTGGCCGCACACGCCGGACTAATTTTATCTTTTAACCTCAAAACTACCCCTAAAAGTTGGAATTTCTAAAAAAGTTATTTATCTTTTTTACTTGTACTATCATGTAGAATCACCTCCCGAAGTTAAGGCACTCTACCCCCGGACACCCTGTATAATTCATTATTTGAAAACATTTAAAAAGTTACATAAACCTGTTATGGTTTATAAATAGTAGGAAGGTATTTAAGTTCCTTTTTACAAATCTTGTGATTTCAAGGAAATTTTTGTTTTTATTGATTAAATAAGAGAAAATTAGAAATCTAATTTTAAGGACGCTATTCACAGTAGACATTTAGTACTATTTTCTATTAGTTTATTTATTGGTACTATATCTTATAAAACATAGAATAGATCTGATATAGCAAATAAATATAAGGCGTATGACATCATATGAGTATTGTTATTGGGACCCATAAATTGCATTAAAGATCTGAATAGGGAGATACTTCCAAACCTTTCCCATCAGCATTTTTAATTTGGGAATTCCTATGCCTACTAGCCTCGGGCAGATGAGACTCTGGTGTGGAATTTATGTAAATTCCGCACGAGATATAAAATAAAAACCAAAATCATTTTAAAATCGTGAAGGTAATCGCACACTTGGAACAACGAGGTTCTGTCTAATATTGGTATGAAACTAAAATAAATATTTAGGTTCAAAATTTGTCTTCCGAATAAAATACTAACACTTGAAATTTATGAAAAAGTAAACATGCAGTACGTATTGTAATTGAATTATCTTAATGTTTAAGAAAAAAGCAAGCATAAAAACACGTGGTATTTAGTTTAACAACAAATAAAACAGATAGAACCATATTGCTTTAAAAATTAGTTAAACTCAGATCAACGGTTCTAACAGATTATTTTATTTAGTTGTTTGCGTAGAATATCCTTAAACCTAACGATAGTTCAATTACAATTAGTTTTGCGTATTCACATTTCCATAAATGTTATTTTTTTAAATTATTTTCACGCATTTGTAACTTTGTTGTCCGAAACGATTGAGCTCGCAGCACAACCCAAATGGAACCATGTTGCTCGAAAAATATTTTATCTGTGGCATATCGAACTAAGTTGCCCGTAAAACTTGCAAATGGATCTTTGTTGTTCTAAAAATAATTGAAAAGTTTTTTAAACAGAACTACATTACTCTTTCAGCAAATGGAATCTCTGGTTTAAAGAGAAAAAGTTCGTTCAAAACTTCAGATAGAACCTTGTTGTTGCGTAACGTGAGCACGTAATAACAATTTTCAAATTGGTGTTATCTTAGTTTTCCCGCCAATAGTAGTAGCCAATAGTGTTATCTCGTAAAAAAAGATATTTTTAATTGGAATATTAAATAAATTATAAAATACTAGCTGAACCCGACCACGCTTCGCTGTGGCTTTGTCTGATTTTAATTATTAGAGGAGTAAAGAAAAATTGTCTAGCAACTGTGCATTTTCCAAGAAGACACATTGCTTAATTAAATATCTGCTGTGACTATGCTGTAGTGTAGAATATAAGAGAAGAAAAAAAAACATTCGTAAATTTTTTTAAATTATTTATTTACTCAGACCTTAAATGCTTTCACAATATCACTTTATTATAGATTAGCACCTATTAGTGTCAGCAATTCTTTGTAATTGATCATTTCTGCGTTGCAAAACGATATCGCGAGGATGAAATTTTTCTCCAACCATGACAATTCCCACCTCATTAATTGTTGGCGCATTATATCGTCTGACATGCTCACTTGCTGGTGTTTGATCAGCACTAATGATAATTTTATGGCTGTCTGATGGCATGAGATCAATTGCATTTTGAACATTCGAATAAAATTATTTTTATCATCTAACATTTTTTTCAACTACTCAACAATATTTCTTTTGACTTTATTAGAGATTTGACAGTAGGAATGTCGAAAGTGAAAAAAAATATCGATATATCGATGTATCGATATTTATTAAAATATCAATATCAACGTCGATATATCGAGGAAAAAATATCGATATATCGGTCAAATTTTCAAGAGATTTTGAGTTTTTAAAATAATAGAGTATTCAGCTCAATATTATCAAAAGTAATTTTTGTACAAAATTTGCTTTTTTAATGTACAAAAATCTCAATAAAAATTGAGGTATTTTTATCACTATTCATTTTTATTACGTAATAATTACAAAAATATCAAAAACTAAAAAGCTAACTGTATGTAAATTAATCAGTAACATTCTATTGGCGTATTAATCTGACAAAAAGGACTTCGTGTTTGGAACAAGGTATAGCAATAATCATAGACAATTGGGAACCAACACATAGGAGTGTCTTAGAAAAAAATGGCGAAAAATAGCATACATTTCTATGTATGTACCTACACACATGAGATAGTATTGGTGTTCACAAATACTAATGCAAAGACAATAGATTTGTAAGCTATTAATAGTTAAAATTTCAACCGCCAGATGTCATGACCCAATACAGTTATTTTTTCCGTTCGTTCCTATGCGGTTTTGGATTCTAGTGACTTTAAATATATAAATTTTTAAAAATATCATTTTTTAAACCATTTTCGATATTAGATATTTTGTGTCGATATATCGGATCGAAATATATCGGCTAAAAATATCGATATATTGAATTAATAATAATAATAATAATGTTAATAATAATAATGGAGTCCCACACGTCCCATAAATTTGTACATATTTACACAACAGATAAAGTTAAAAAAAAAGTAAATAGAACAAACAAATATAAAAGACATAAGCGATAATAGAAATAAAATAAATAATCAATTATAATGTAGGACGTGGTCTGGAGTGAGCTAGGGCCCAGCGCTCGCTCAGGAGTGGCGCTTGGTGCTGGAAGGCTGCGATCACCACTTTGTTATCGGAAGCCATTAGCCGCATCCTGGCTCCAGTGACCTGGTGTCTCATCAGACCGGCGAATCCGTGTAGTCCTAGCTCCGTAAACATTGAAGATGCGCTGCTGTATCTTCTTTATCCAAATATAATTCTGCAAGCATCATTATATTGGATCCGCAGTCGTTCTATTGAGCTGGTACGGTAGTGACACCATGTTTCACATGTATATAGGTTAGTGCAAAATGCATTGAACAATGTTTTTTTTACATTTTTTTTTTTTTTTTTTGAAATTTTTTATTTATTTATTTTGGTACAGTACATACAATAGATACATAAATATAATGAAAGTATATAAAAAAGAAAAAAACTTAATACAATATTTTAAATACAAATATACATATTTTTTTTAAATGTACTCCCATAATAAGCAAATGCTTGTGTGTACGGGAGGAAGTATTATTTGTTAGGTTATTTTGATATATATTTTTTTTTAAATTTAGTTTATATTAAGAATGAGAGAAACATATGTGTGTATATGTATATATTTTTTTAATTATTATTATTTTATTTTTTTAGTTAAGGTTTTCAGTATATTTTTTTAATTGTGTTTTGAAATTTTTGAAACTGTCCTTAAGGGATCTTATATTTTCTGGTAATTTATTAAAGAAATTTGTTCCTAAGTATTTATAGTTTTGTTGACCCAAAGTTTTTTTACAAATGGGAATTGGTAACATGTATTTTTGCCTGAGATTTACTGTGTTTTTGAAGGGTATGGATTTGTTTAGGATATCCTCTTTGTAAACTTGTAAGGTTGAATGATACAGGAAGAGAGTATTTAATTTTCTGACTTTAAATTCTTTGAATATGAGTTCAGATGGATATAGAAAAGGTTTTTTTAATATTATTTTAATTATTAGTTTTTGCGCAATGTAAAGAGATTGTGTGTGAGTTTTATAGGCGCCACCCCATCCTATTATACCATATTGGATTATGGATTGACAGAATGCGAAGTACGTCATTCTCAGTAGTTCTTTACTTAGAATGTATCTCAAACAGCTAAAAATATATGTCAATTTTCGTACTCTGTTTTTAAGAATGGTTATATGCGGTATCCATTTTAGACATTGGTCAATAGTGATTCCTAGATATTTGGTTGAAGTTTTCATTTCAATATTAGTACACAATAAGTTACAGTGGTGTTGTTGAGTGTGTGGTGCAGAATGGATCCTTATGTTTATTTCATACGGCGTGTTTGGTTTTTTAATGAAAAATGGTATGTAATGTGTTTTTTTAGAGTTTAATGTTAGTAGGTTATTGTCAAACCATGTTTTTAGTTCATTTATGTCTAAGTTAGCCTTTTTATTCAGTTCTAACCATGTGTTTGCTTTTAGAAGAAGCACTGTGTCATCTGCATATGAGATAATTTCCCCGTATTTAGCAACTTCAAATATATCATTTACATATAATATGAACAAAAGTGGTCCCAGAACTGTGCCTTGTGGTATTGAGAAGTTACTACTTTCGGAATCACTTAGTTCATTTAATAATTTTACTTGTTGTGGTCTATTTTCCAAAAAGCTTATAATCCAGGATAGCACCAGTCCATTTATTCCAATTGATTTGATTTTTTTTATTAAGTTAGTATGAGATATACTATCAAATGCTTTTTTTAGGTCAATAAATATTCCAATGCATTTTTCATTTGAGTCTAGGGCGGTATATATATAGTTTGTTATTTTCGCAATGGCATCATGGGTGCTGGTGTTTTTTTTGAAACCATACTGTTTAGAATTTATAATGTGATGTTGTTCTAAGAAGGCCCAGATTTGGTTTTTTACAATTTTTTCGAATATTTTTGATATATTAGATAAAAGGGATATAGGGCGGTAATTTTGTGGGTCTTTTGGGCAGTCTGCTTTATATATTGGTGTTATTATTGTTCTTTTGTAATTATTTGGAAATACACCTTTTATAAGGCTTGTATTTATTATATGAGTTAATGGGCAAATTAGATATTGTTTCATTGTTTTTAATATGTTTACATCTATGTTGTCATAACCGGGAGGAGAGCCCCCCTTTAAATCATCGATAACTTTTCCAACATCAGTTTCTGTTATTTTGTTGAAATTATTATATTGGTGTTGGGTAGTGTGGGGATTATTTTTATTATTGTTGGGAGATGTTTGTATAGCGTTTGCCAGATTTTTTCCAACACTTACAAAATAGTTGTTTAAAATATTACAGCATTTTTTAGTGTCGAGTTGGACATTGTACGTTTTTTTCCCATCTGAAATTTCGGATATACAACTTCTCTTTTTATTTTTATTTATTATTTCGTTTATTGTAGTCCAAATTTTTTTATTATTATTTTTGGTCTCTATAATTTGTTGGGAGTAGTAGCTATTTTTCGTTTTTCGAATTAATGTTGTTAATATGTTTTTATATTTTTTGTAATATGAAATAATTGATTTTTTAGCATTCGATTGATGAGCTAGTTTGAAAAGTTTATTTTTTTTTCTAACTGCTTTTACTAATCCGTTAGTGATCCAGGGTTTAATTTTTTTTGTTTTTGAGTTTTGATGCAAGTTTTTAATTTCAGAGGCGTTTAAAATGTGTTCTGATAATTTTTTTTCAAAAAAATATGCACATTCATTAGCGCACTTACTGTTTATTACTTCAGTCCATTTTTCTGTTGAGAGTGATTTTTCTAATAGTTGGTAGCTTAATGTGGTTTTTGTGGTACTTACTTTATGTATGTTTTTGTTTTTATTTTTAGTTTCATATTTAAAAAGTGTTGCGTGATGATCGGTTATGTTTATCTTCCAAATCGTAGATTTGACATTTTTTATGTAATTCAGGTTTACATTACACCAAATATGGTCTAGACAAGATGGCGTTTGATTTGGTACTTCTCGGGTATAGTTATTAATGCACGATTTGAAGTTGTGATGAGTCATCATGTTCAAGAAGTTATCTTTTTCAATTGAATTATGGTTTTAGAAATATTTATGTTAAAGTCTCCACATACAATCGTAAAAATCTTTGTTAATTTATTCAGGTATAGATAAAGTTCGTTTGTAAAATTCGTTATATTTGATTTGTGTGTACGGTATATTGTTATAATTCTATAAATACAATTTTTAAATTTGATATCTATTTTTAAGCAGTTTACAAATTCAATATTCACTTCTTCTGTGTTTAACACTTCACAATCGTCGCGTACGAACATAATTATTCCACTATTTTTGTTTATAGATATTTTGGTTGCAATTCCTCGGTAGTTGGGTAGCGCACTTATGTATTGATCGCTGTTGCAGTGTGTTTCAGTTAACCCTATGCACACCGGTGGTGTGTTTAAATTATTAATGTTTATTAATAATTCATCTAGATTTCTTGAAAGGCTTCTTATGTTCATGTTTAGCACTAGAAAAACGGAATCAGTATTATGACACCATTTGTTAATTTCGTTAACGTTTTCGCATATTTATTCTGTAATGTTGTAGTTTTGGTAGATTTTTTTTTGTAATGTAATCATCCATGTTTAGTTGTAATCGATTCGTTCCTTTGCAAATTGTAACATTTTTATGCGTTGTTTGCATTCTTCGTTGTTGGCTTTATGATTTGTTGGATAAGAACTCTTTTTAAATAGGTTGTTAGTTGTGCAGTTGATGCACTTTGGCACTTCATTTTTGTTTTGACAGTCTTTGAGTCCGTGATCACCAGCGCAGTGAGGGCAAATTGGTTTTTCGTTTATTCTTAGACAGCGCGTAGCTGTGTGGCCATATTTCTGGCAATGGTAGCATTGCATTAACGGGTTACAGTCTTCCACTTTAATTTGGGAGAAACCCAGGTTTACTTTTTTTTTTTTTTAGTAGTAAGTTTCTAATGTCTCCGTTACATTCGATAATAATGTTAATATGTTTATATTTTTTAATGTTGATTATTCCTTTTATTTTGATTTTTTCTTCTACATTTAACATGTTTATGTCTTCGTTTTGTAGGATTAAGTCATTTAAAAATTCTTCTTTATTGTAGTTCTCGTCGATTCCTTTGTTATTTTACATTGTTACTGCATTTGAAGAATCTTCGGGCAATCATATTAGACAGTATACTGATACTTCTCCGCTGTCGTTCAATATCACCGTCATCCGAGAGGTCTTCAGTAATAATGTGTCCCAAGTATTTTACAATCTTAGATGCGTTTATATTTTCCTCATTAAGTTTTACAGGGAGCATTTTCTCGGGATTTTTTCCATGGTGGAATGCGATTAGTTCCGTCTTCTTGGGGTTGTACATCATGTTGTGGTCATTTGCATATTTTTCACAGATTTTTAATAATGTTCTCAACCCCATGATCGACGGAGCTAGGAGAATCATGTCGTCCGCATAACTTATGTGATTTAGGCATAAATTATTAATACGACAGCCCGCCCTGGTGTCCAGGCGATTTGATAATTCATCCATGTATACATTGAACAGGATTGGGGACATACACCCTCCTTGCCTTACTCCTGATCGCAAATATATCGGTTGGGAGTACGTACTTGCCCACCGTACAACGTTTTCCTGCTGAGAGTGCCATCGGGATAGTGTGTTGATATACATAGTAGGTATATTTCTAGCTTTCAATTTCTCCCATAAGGTTTTATGACAGACCCTATCGAACGCTTTGCTCAGATCTAAGAAGCATCCGTATACAGTAGTTTTTCGTTTCTTGTAATATTATATTATTTGCTTAGCGGAGTATATTGCCATATTAGTGGATAATCTGTACTTAAAGCCCATCTTATTGTGTTTAGAATTGAGTTTACCTTCTATTTCAATCAGAATTACCCTTTCAAATAGTCTTGCAATTATAGTTGCCAGGGATATTGGCCGGTAATTGCTGGAGTTGGTCATATCGGGCTTTCCTGATTTCAGATTTTAAAAATATCGATATATCGATACTTTTTCAACAAGCCTATTTGACAGCGTGCATTCAACTGATCATTTTGATCTCCCATGAAATATATTTGTAGAAATTTATTTGCTTGCTGTGAAAAGGAAGCAAAGAGCCAGCTTTATGGTAAATTTGTCCCTGAATTTTAAACGTCGGCATAAAATTTTCTGTTATAACGCTAGCGCCAAATGAAGTCATCTGAAAATATGAATTGTATTTTCTAATATTTTTGAGGAAATGTTTTGAATCATCAGTAATTCCTTGCAACAAATTTATCAGTGGTGCTATTGGCTGATCAATTTCAGGTAGCTTCACTTTGCCGCTCGCACAACACATTCCTTGAGTTTCTTCTTTAAATTTCATCGCTTTGCAGTGTGGACAAACTTTATCTATTTTACCGATTTGAACAAGTTTACATGAGGTATTGTATTTAATATCTGGTTCGTATGAAAAAGCAATTCGATGGTACAAAGCATGGTTATTCAAAAGTTGCACTTGCATTCGTCTTCGGCGTTGATCTATTTCTTCTTGACGTTGTTGAGATGAATGTTCTGCTCGTCTTCTTCGCGCTTCTACTCGTAAGCTTTTAAGTCTTTCTTCCCGACGATTCGCCAGTTCTTCGGTTCGCCTCTGAATAATTTTAACTCGAACATGTTCATTATCGTCTAAACGTTCTTGATCAGTGCGGTTTTATCTTCTCTGACGATCTGCGTTGGCGTGTTGATTACCACAGCCTATGTTTGAACGTGAGCGAGGCATCCCACGAATGGTGATCAACTTTGAAAAAACTTACACATCATTCAACTGGTCACAGTTACACTTTTTTGACCCTTTGAAAATTTGTCATATATAATTCGATTTGTTAATCTGATTTTTTGTAGGTTTTACAAAGTTACGAACTGACATTCAGTACAATTATGAGTAAATTTAAAACGCACAGAGAAAACAAATGAGTGAAAATAGTAATATAATTTGTTAGATATAATTCTACTTTTAAAACCGATCAAATTCTTTTAATTTCTAATTGTAGGTATCATAAATTTTTGTAACTTTTAATAAAATTAATAAAATGGCAACACTGTCTAGAACTGTCATTCCGTTTTTTAAACTGACAAATTATGAGTCAATTTAAAACGTATAAAATTATCATTTTCCTTTAGAACTTCCAAATAAAAAGTATGTATAAACGCTCTTTTGCTAAAATGCAATGTTCTGTAAAATTTTTGAGTCAATCCATCGATTACTTTCCGAGATTAGCCAACGCAAACATACAGAACCTAAATTTTTATATATACATAGATAGTTGGAACACTAAAAAAAAATACGGCATAAATAATTTAGAAACCTGTTGCCTACCTATTTACGTAGATAAACAGACAATTAGCAAGTAAATGGTGTGTAAATTTCTAGTTTTCGGCATAATTTTTTTTATAATCAGTACCACAAGGAAAATCGACATTAAAAACGCGACACTGTGCTGAAAAAAACCTGTATTTGGCACTTAAAACTAAATTCTAAACAATTAAAAAAGATACCTTGTGTTTGATAAGAACCTAACATGGTTTACTTAAAAGTATTGTGGTTAGGGCACTATGTAAAGTTCTACAGGACAAAGTCATATAGCCCAAGATAACGTACATAAATGACCCAAAGGTGCCGACGCCCCACACTCTACAAAAAACTCTGTAATAATAGTTAAGGTGTACTTCTGGCGTGCACTACGTTGTCCATTTATATAGTGTATTATTTTAACTAATATTTAGATGGTCTGCAATATAATAACTGAAAGCATTTAGATCGGTGACCCGAGAGTTCCCCCCCCCCCCCCCAATATATAATTACTTTAAAATTATTATGTTTTGTGTATTAAGTTACGGACACACAAGCTCACTTATCGCATGCTCTCTTGCTACTAATGAACAAATGATACCTGGTAGCATGTTGTCACGCCCAAATGAGCACGCTCACAAATCAAACGGCTGTTTTGTGAGCATGCACATTGATTTGCGGGTGGAAGGGGTAATGAGCATGCTCACTTATGAGCATGTGTGTCAGTACCATTACTTACATTAATGTTTTACCGAAATCGACTTAAAAATTACCTTTATTAATAAATTTGCACGGATATCAAACGATTTTTTTAACGGTGTCGGTTTTTTGTATCAAGCCAAGTAGTTTTTTCTTGATGTGTTTGAATAAAATATGTCTGATACTCTTGTTATTCGGCGGTACATCTATCCTATCTGAACACCCCTTCCGGGACACTTAGTTATATTTTGTGAAAGTACGTATACCGTATTTACTCTAAAACGACTTCATATTGTATAGAAGTATGCCGGGGGGCCAACTTCTTTACTTCATCTCCTCCAACAATTATAATAAAACTCTCTTTAAAAGATTTTCCCACCCTTCTCATCACCTCTCTGTTTTAATTTCGATTCAAATTGATATGTATTTTACCTTAAATACTCTTGTAACTACGATATTCATTTATAGTGTACGCCTGTCTCGACACAGGTATAACCTAGTGAGACAGGCATAAAAAAAACCCAATGTACATACACTTTTTTATAGATAAATAAATAAAATAAAATACATAAACTTGGTGTGCTATGTTCAATCTTTGACCAGGCCAAGTTGATTATTGGATGTTTGGTGATGTCTCCTGGTTCGGCAACGTGGCTTTCCAGAGAACCTTAATTCTATTCATCAATGTGGAATGTTTAGCACCATTGATTAATCTGTTTTTTCATCCTTCGTATAGATATATCCTGCGACTATTCGTGCGTTCAACACCCAACAGCCGCAGTTTCCTTGTTAATTATTTTTAATAGTGCTATTAGCCCTATCATTGACCATTGACTTTTTGAGTAATTTGAATATTTGCCTTGCTCCAATCATTTCTTAGAGCCTGTTTTGATGTGAGAACCTTCTAATTATTATGACGTAAAATAATTATGAGGTAAAATAATATGTGTTAATTGAATCGGAAACGCAAACACACAAAATTTAAGCGAAAATATTCAAACTGATTTTTTTGATTTTACTCCTTGTTTATTTTAATATCCAATTATTCGAAAACATAATAAATTAGTAACATCGCCATAAATTTAAATAATAAATAAATGTAAATGCATTTTTTGTCTACATACGAAGCAATGAAATATTATTCGTTTCCAATATACGCAAAGGAGACTAAATATTAATGCAAAACATTCGCCATCACATATTTCCGTTAATAATTTTCTAATTTATATCTCATTTTCTCTGTGAACCATTTTGATTATCAATCAACAAAATACTAATTTCGGTTGTCTGTGCATCCTGCGTAACTCTGGCTAATTTAAATTTGGTTTAATGAATTCATCCAAACGATAAAGGGCCTCCTTATCTTATCTTACTTATATTATAAACTCGAAAGTTTGAATGGATGTTATGTGTGTTTTTTACTCTTTCACTGAATTAAAACTACTGAATGTATTTTAATGAAACTTTACCATAATATAGCTCATACATCAGAAAAACATATAGACTATTTATAATGATAAGCTCTGACATTATGAAATTTGTGTGTATGAAAATTTTTGTATTTCATATATTTTAGCGGCAAGTAGGAAAGGCAGGGGGAAGGCGGAGAGGGTGGAAGGGAAATGGGACGCAGGGGAAAGATCATGCAGGGAGAATCAATTTATTTCTTTGAATGGCATTGCAACGCATGCTGGGGACCAGATAGTATTTATATAGTATTTTAAACGAAACTTTATTTTAATCCAATCTTCAAATTGGATTTGATTTTTCAACAAATCACTTCACTTCACTTGGTCTCGGTGCTTTCAATTATATAAATAACACCTATATACATTCACTATTTCGGTCTAGGCAATTTCTTGCAAAATCTCAAAACCAAATAATGCTATCTATAATAATTTGCCTAAATAAATATTCAAAGGTAAATGGCGCAATGCTTGGACAGAGTATTCGAATATTGATAGTCAATCCAAGGGTGCCCGATATGCCTCAATACAAAAGACTATCCCATCAAAACCGTGGTTTCAAAAATTCCCCCATTTTTCCAAAAAAGACATTTTTTTTTTTTTTTTTAAAAAGAAAGACAAACATTCCCGGGTTACGAATAACCCAACAATGTTTGAAAATCTCCTACTACCACCACAGAAAGCCGAAAATGTTGCTTGTGTTGTGATGGAGGATTTAGCCAGCCGAGGAATCGAACACGCGATGCTCGGGTGGGACCCAAGCACTATGACCACTCAACCACTGACCAGTCGACATTTCCTCACTTATTCGAATGAGAATTGGACATTGTTCTGTTCCTTCTCACCTTTTTAAAATTCACGTCCTTGACTCTCCAGATTGTACATTCTGTGGTCTAGATGTGGGAACTTTATATCACATATTTTTTGGTTGTCCCTCTCTAAATAAATATCCTCTCTTCTATCAAGCATTATCTAAAATTGCCTCCCCCCCATTCAACATTTCATCTCTTCTAAGTCTGAACTCGACTCCAATCTTCCATATAATTCTGAAATTTGCTCATTTTAATAAAATTAATATATAAATTCACCTTTCCTCTCTCTGTAATTTTAAATGATGGCCTAGAACACCCTTGAAGGGTGAAAGCCAGAAATAATTGGAAAAAAATATATATAAAATATTATATCTCCAATATCTAGAATTGCGACGATCCCGACTGCAGAGTTACGTATGTCGATATATGACTAAAAAAATATATGTATTTTGTTTACAGGCAGTTAACTCCTCACTATGGCAGCTGCCCTAAGGATCCTGTGCTGTCTCCTAGTGGTCAGCCTTGCCCTAGCCGGCAGCAAGTTCAAGACAATCCACGAGTGGAAATCAGTGGAGTTCGAGTTCCCTGATGATGCAGCCAAGGCTGCTGCCCTTGAAAGCAGTCAGTACGTCCCCGGGGCGTCCTTCGTCCTTGATGTGGATGTGCACTATAGAGCTCGTAAGTAGCCACATTTTCGTTAAGTATATATATTTTTCATCTTTCCCTTATTTCTCCTTGTTTACATTGTTTCCCATGTCTGCCTTGTTTCCCTTATTTCCTTTGTTTCCCTTGTTTCCCTTGTTTTCCGTATTTCCCCAGTTTCGCTTATTTTCCTTGTTTCCCTTGTATCCCTTATTTCTTTTGTTTCACTTTTTTCCATTGTTTTCCTTATTCCCTTCAGTTTGCAGTTTTATTGACGGCAATCCGGGCGTTTATTTATTTGTTTATGTTAGAAATTAATATTGTCTTTATTTAATTAAATATTACAATTTGAGGTTTTACTCATAAAGTTAAAAATAAAATTTAAAAAAATTGATATATTTTTTATATTCCCCTTATTTCTCCTTGTATACATTGTTTCCCATGTCGCCCTTGTTTCCCTTGTTTCCTTTGTTTCCCTTGTTTCCCTTTTTCCCTTGTTTCCATTTTTTCCCTAGTTATTCTTGTTTTCTCTTGTTTCCACAGTTTCCCTCGAACTCTGGTTTCCCTTGTTTCCCTTAGTTCCCTTGTTTTTCTTGTTTCCCTTGTACCCCTTATTTCCTTTGTTTCCCTTGTTTCCATTGTTTTCCTTATTTCCTTTCAGTTTCTGTTTCACTGCCTGTTACCCCAGCGTTAATTAATTTATTTATTTATTTACGTACATGGTTTTCTTTTACCCGCCTAACTAGACAAAACCCCAAGTGATTCGCTATGTTTGCTGATTTAGCTGGGGTGCCCGGGTTCATGCATTTGCCCACCTACTGCGTGGCCGGCCGGATCGGTAGAGACTGGTTGAGGAAGACCTAACCTAGATCTTTCCAGCCGGACCCCTCTTAAACAAACGGCTTGTACCGCAGTATGAGAGATGTCCACCCCTCATACCTTTTTCCTTTCCAGAACTTCCACTTTTTCCTTTCCTTAAAAACACCCTTCCACATAGCATCCCCAAAGATGCCGTAGGCCGTGAGGGAATTTTTTTCCTCAGGTCCTCTTTCGTGGAATTAATGTACAAAAATGTAAAAAAAATAAACCAATTTGTTGAATTCCGTATTGGAGTTTTGAAAACGATATTTATCAACATAAAGATTAACTTTATCTATGGGTCGAGAGGCTTAGCTAGATTTATGGATATCAAATGTCAGACATAATTATCAACTGCGGACATGTTAGTAGAAGTTGATAAAGACAATTAATGTTGATAAAGACATTTATCGTGTCAGCGTTGCAAACTTAAAGGCGTTTATGCTAAAGCCCCTCGGAAAGCTACTTGCACTCTTGGAATCGTTGTTTCAATGAATGTATTATTTTGACATACGTATTGTACGTCACATATTTGGCCAAAGTTAGTGTAGGACATCGTATTTTTATATATTATCAAAATGGTATATGCGGTCTCCGCTGACCCTTTACGTGTATATGTTATACCTTGATGTTCCGTAATATTAAGTATAATTATGTCCTTAATAAAAATGCTAATATGCTACGCATCATTTTACTAAATATAGAAACACGATGTATTTCTACATACCATAAATATATTACTCTAACGATGCGTACCGCTAGGAATTTATATTTTTGTGAATCCACTCTGCAAAGGGCCTCAATTGGAAATTCATATTTGGCCAAAAATGATGTTGTTCCCAATTTGTTCTGGTGGACTCTAAACATATATGTATAACCTACATAATTATATTTAAACATAATCAGCCTTACTAAAAAAAAACCACAGCGCGACCGATTAACTGTGTTATTGCAATAACATAAATAAACCTCGTATACACTAAAACACGTTTTATTACCAATAACGTTTCTTACGTGGTCACGCTGTTAAAACGCATTGAAGATGTGACAACGTTGTATATGGTTTTAAATTACTAAGAAACAATGTTGTTTAATTTTTCTCCCCAAGGGGCATTATTGGCGCGCCTATGCATTAGTTCTTCGGCCCGCGACAGCCCGCGACAGCCCGCGATGACAAAACAGCTCGGTGTGTTTTATGGCGGGATATCGAAAATTTTGTGATTTTACTTAATAATTTCTATTGTAGTGACGAATTTACTCTTCTGTTCACATAATTGATATATTTACCATGTTATTTGTGTGGTTTACATCAGTTTAATCAAGTTATTGTACAAACGCCGTACTTTCAAAGTTGAACTGTCAGAATATTGTTTTTTATAGGTTACTTAAAAGATAAAATTTTCATTTTAAGATCTTTGTTTTAAGAGAATTTCTTAAAAGTGATAATTTTTTATAATATTAAAATCTAATACATGTGTTCGTAAACGTATCAAAAAAATTAAAGTCTTTAGAGATGCAAGAAATCTGTTTTAAATTTCGGTATTATTTCTAAGTTATTTTTTTGGCAATAAAAAAAACTTTTAAATTTTTTATTATTTTGAAAAAGTGAGGTGATAGTTTCCTTCCAAATGTATTACATAAAAGGACTGTGTTTTTTAAATTTTTATTTTATTTAAATTTCTCTACATTTTGGTCAAAAATGTTGTGGGAGGAAATTTTTTTCCATTTTTTTCCGAGTTTGAATCTTAAAATATGGCAGTTTTTGAAAGCTAAAGTGTATTTCAAATACACAAATCTAAAAGGTAATTTTATCTAGTTTTCATAAATGGTATTTGTTTTTACGACACCTTCAAAAATAAGAAATATATAGAACATTCAAAATACTATGGAAAAATTACAAATATCGTTCGGACATCAATGGTTAAAACAGAGATAAACTACCCTCTCAGGCCGTGGAAACCATGTGTATTTCTTTCAAGGAACAAATTTTTAATTAGTAATGTTTTCACATCCGCGGCCGTTTGTCAATTGAATAAAATTTTCACTGGGTTTTTTAGTAAGGCTGAATATGTCTTGGATTCAAACTTGATGAAAACTATGAATTCTATTATTTTGATATGACTTCAATGTATACCTACAGGTGTAGTGGAAGAAAATAAGTTCCATTCCAATATAAGTATGGCTTGTTGAAACAAAGACGGCAACCTCCAATTATTTTCATTTTGTCTTTTTAATTCTATTGCGTTTCTATGAATCGTAAAGCATTTTTTCTTATTAATTGTTTCCATTGTACGTTACATATATTTTATTGCGATTAAATGGTAAATTATTTACATATCTTCAATTAATATATGAAGATTGCCGCTTTTATTCTTTCCCTCTGATTGGCCACTATGGATATTGCCGTTTTTGTTTCGTACCCTAATAGAGATTGCTGTTTTTGTTGCAATGTTTATGATGTGGCATGCCATCATTTATGTTCCAAACTCTTTACAGATATCGATAGTATTTTTGTTTCTCTATCCATTGCCATCTTACTCGTTTTAGACCAATAATGGTGAATATTTGCTGTCTTTGTTTCAACACGCCTCAAATTTTCGTTTATTCTGCCACCATCATTGCTTGCGCTTAGAATCTGCTAATTTAATTGTTTATATTTTTATTCATCACTATTATCAATCATGCCCAATAATTTCCCGCTTGCAGTGTCCTAAGGCATTTCAAATATTAACTCTACATTTCGGCTTAATAGCATTGGCAATAGAATGCAGCCTTGTGGGACACCTCTAAGTATTTCTTAAGTATGACTAAGTATGTTAATTTTAGCTCCATTTATTAATTAAAAGTTTTATCATCTACTGAGGATAATTATTGTTTATTGGAAATAACTAATTGATTTGCCCTTTGCAAGTTTCTTATGAACATGTCCTGGAATTTAAAACTGCGCAGATAATATTTCTGCTTGACGCAAGGGATATAAATATTCAATTAATTATTGCTTCAGAGTGGGTTTTTTCCATAACTAAATACCGATTAATTTATCTCGGGTTTTTTCTATTGTCTTGTTCAATAATTATTTTTCTGTAAAAAAAATTGTGTGAAGGAGGTGGACCAATGTTCAACCCTCCGAAGCGAGATCGCTTTGGTCATGTACCGGATGTTATAATGGATTTAATATACGGGTATAAAAACGATTTTAACCGAACCCACAAAAAAACACTGTTAGAATTATTTATAATTTTATAATGTCGTGCTTAGATGGCATTAGTAAGATAGATTAGCTCACTTGAATACTCTTTTTAGTTGCGGTCAGAATGTCAGAACTTATATTAATTTAACAGTACGACTTGTCTAAAAAAGCGCAGGAAATATTTACTATAAAATTTGCAAACCTTTTAAACAAATATTTTTCAAAAATGATGTAATTATTTAAAAATTTTCGGAAGCTTCTATGGTAAACTTTAAGTTCTTTTTCTAACCTTGTTTAAATCATAAATATATCTCACGTCAATATAAAATAAGATGGCATGACTTTAATGAGTTTACGTCAGGCTAAGAGAAAAATCTCCCAAAAAGACTTCAAGAGTTAAAATATTAGTCAGTTATTTTTTGATAACTCCTTTAGTTAAGATTTGATGGACTGAATAAAGTTATTAATTGATTTAATTTGTTGGTAGAAAGTTTGTTACGCAACTTCAAAGCAAAAAAATCAGAACTTCTTTGTCAAGGTGTATTTAATTTGTCTATTTTCTTTGGTCTGGTTTCATGAGTAGGATTGTTTGCCATTTTATCTTTTTTGAGATGACATAACTGAATATTTTTGGCGTTTTTTTTTAATACTTGGAGCTTCGGACTATCTTCAAATTTCTGCTAGTGACGTTCTTATGGTGACCTTTAAAATGCTATTTAAATGCATTAACAAAAACCTCCAAGTACGAAGCACCGCTGTAGGCGTTATAATTTTCATTTTTCAATGGTTTGACGAGTCAATGTAGCTTGTTATTTTAACCATAGAAAAGAGAACGATTGGTGGTGTTATTTACATCAATAACCATAAAGCTTAATATTAACCCATCAAAATCGGAAGGATATTACTAACAACAAAAACATCACATTCCATTAGAGCCTCTGAAGGACAGATCTAATCCATACATTAAAATAGTATTTTTATCTTTTTTTTTCTATAACGTAGAGATATATGATTTGTTCGTCGTTGGAAATAAAAAATATTATTCTTCTTATTTTATGTTAAATTGATTCCGTGAATAAAATCCAAAAAAAATGTCAAATGGTACGATTACAAATTGGAGTGATATTTTCGTTAAGGGTAAAAAGATTAAAAAAAAGTTTTTATGTATAAAGGGCATAAATGTTTTTTTTTACTAAATCCCTCAATAAAAGGAAAATGTTTTCTAAATATCGAATATTTTCAAAATTATGGATGTTTCCAATCAAAATATTAGTTAACATTTTCACCATTGATATTAAAATTGTATTATTATTTAGATTTTTTTTTTAAACAAGGTAGTCTCAAAGAAAATTTTATCTTGTTTCTAAATTAGTATTTCTTCTTCGATAACTTTAAAAGTAAGGAATCTATAGCACATTTAAAATACTTTGGAAGTATTCCGAAAATCCATGAAAATTTCCATATAATTGGCATAAGGGACTTTTAACTTATGCGCTGGAGCGCTTTTTGCCACAAAATGGCACTATTTAAAATTACTCGGATTGCTTTGCTGCCAATTTTGGCATATTTTCCCTTAGTTGTAAATGATTCAGTAGAGGTTTACGATTTTATAATATTTTTTATATAAATCGTACAAATATGTGGTAATCGACAAAAGATAGATGAATTCATTGGCTATATAGAAGTATAATCAGTTTGTATGTCTCCATAATAAAATTTGGAGGTATGATTTTTTTAATGTGGGCGGAAAATGTTCAACCAAAAAATCTCGAGCAATCGGAGAAAAAAGTGTTAAATGTTAAATTGAGTTGTCGCTCCAGTGGTTAAGGGTCTTATAGGTAAAAATATTTCAAAGACTGAAGGTTTAAAAATAAAACGCACCTACCAATGTCATGCTGTAGTCCAACATTACTTGGAATAATTGAATAAAAATGTGAAAAATCGTGATATAATTTCTTATATCTCTTTTGCGATCAAGTTTATATTACTTCATAGATGATGATATTTTTTCTTGTTAGAATATCAATTAAAACTCGTAATTATAAATTCCTATCGAAGACGTAATATATTATTAAACTATGTTTTATACCGTTCAAGATCAAACCATCTTCAAGTTCAAATCATGAGCAACGCGATTCAACACAATGTATCAATAATTCGAGGGCTTGTAGTCAAAGGATCTACAAAAAGATACGCCAAAAATTGTATTGAATTATTTGAGTATTTTGTAGTTAAAGTTGTTTTGTCTATAATGAGGCGTCTACTAATATCTACAGGAATTCCAAAAACTGAAAAAATCGCATTAATATCTATGAAAACCAAAGTGTGGACGAATATCTACAGCTCAAACTGCTGACTAATATCTATGAGAACCAAAGTGCGTACGAATATCTACAGCTCAAACTGCTGACTAATATCTATGAGAACCAAAGTGTGGACGAATATCTACAGCTCAAACTGCTGACTAATATCTATGAGAACCAAAGTGCGTACGAATATCTACAGCTCAAACTGCTGACTAATATCTATGAGAACCAAAGTGTGGACGAATATCTACAGCACTGGCAGAGGTTGGATTTGCAATTATGTATAGCAAATTGGAATAACGTAATATTGCGTATGCAGTTTAAAAAAAAAACTTAATTCATGTATGCATGTATGTAAAAATCCCTAATATCGGACTATTGGACACATTTAGCTGATTATTAAAGATTTGGGCTTTTGTTTTAACAGCTTTGCTTTATTTCGAGTGCTTCTAAATTATTTAGTCTGTTACCGTGACCATTTCTATGTCAGTTAGGTTGGGTTAGGTTAGGTTAGGTTAGGTCGTGGTACCGTGTATTTCGAAATAAATAAATATCTTTGCATTATGACCTCCGTGTTTGTTCAATAAATTATTGTCCTCATAAACAGCAAAATACGTAATGTTACGCAAAAACTTCATGTACGTACTTTAAACGTTTAAGCCTTTACGTAATTAGTAATTACGTAATTACGTAATTGAAGTAATTTATGCTTTTCCGTACAACCTCTTGCTCAGCTGCCCTCTGTAAATATTAGTCCAACCTACGCTCTGTAGATATTAGTCACCACTGGGACCGTCATAGATATGCGTCCGACCTTAGCTCTGTAGATATTAGTCCACACTCTGAAGTTCGTATATATTAGTCCAACATATGAGCTATAGATATTCGTCCGACATACTGGGATACAGGCTGTAGATATTAGTATCTGGAGTCGTCTTTAAGCCTTATCACCATATAAAGACGAATGTCTGATCAAAGATTAAGTAAATTTCTGAATAGGTAGTGAACAATAATATTCTTGTGGGCAGTATTGAATTGTTTCCTTTAAATAATTGAATGTACATGAGAAGTTACACGCTCAGGTTACCGTTATTGCCCGAAAAGGGGTCACAGATGTCTCCCATATATTGAGGAGTGACCGTTTTTCTTAAAATTTCATTTGCCTTTTCCAGTAACACTTAGATAATAATTACTACTTACCGTTAACTGCACATCGACCATCTTCACCCAGCAGTCAATCATTAAATAATGCAAAAGATTTTAGACATATAGACGTTCTCTTGTGCTTCATGACTTGTGCTTTGACGACCTCCGTAGTCCAGTGGGTAAGACTCTTGACTCACAATCCGGAGGTCGCGGGTTCGAACCCGGCATGCGCAAATAAATTTTATTTGATTAATTTGTGTTATTTCACAATTAATTCATTTAAAATAATATATAGTATATTTGCGGCATGTTCCAGAGTGGAAGATACTATCAGTATCGCCCTGGTGTATTCAGAATTGAAACGTTGCTTGAAAATGGCTTTAGCCGTGTTTAGTGACCAGATCTGAATAGCCAGGTACTTCCCAACCTTCCTCTTCCCCACCTCCTTCCCCTCCCCACTACCTTAAGCCTCACAACATACCCCAATTGGGGATGCCATAGTCTCACTGGCTCCAGACGGGAGCAGTTGAGATTCTTGTGCGGTATTCACTGTAAAAAAAATATATATATATTGTTCCAAAAGTAAAGACAATTTGATGTTCTCTTATGTTTTATGTTGTTTCAAAAGTAAAGATTTTAGACATTTAAACGTTCTCATATGCTTCATATTGTTGCAAAAGTATCAAAAGGTGATATTTTATTTCACTTCCCAGATAAGCCACCCCGCCTGTTCGTGACGACTCCCAGGTTCGACACGGGGCGGCCCATGACCCTGGGTGTCGTGACCAGAGAGAGCGGCCCTGGCGGCCCGTTGATCAGGGCATACCCGGACTACAGCTGGCACGAGAACCAGGGGAAAAACTGCGATGGAATGACCTCCGTGCTCAGAGTGGCGGTAAGGGACTTTCAGAATCTACACTACTATTCAAGAAAATATTTAGAAAAAAAAACAATGTTTTTTTTTTACATTAACCCCACATCTCATCTTTGGAGATGCTGTGTGGAGGGTCTTTGTAAGGAAAGGAGGGAGACTAAGTTCTGTGAAGGAAAATGGTGTGTCCGGGAGTGACGGTCGTATAAATCCATCCCTCCCGCTGTGGTGCAAGACGATGGGTCTAGAGAGACCAGCTGGAGAGATCAAAGAGTCTCCCCAAACCAGCTCTCCCGATCCGACCCGCCACGCGGCTGGTGGGCAGACGCATCCCCCGTCAACACCTCACTCGTTGAACTCGAGCACCCCTGCATCCATACTTCTTATTCTTCTCATGCCCTATCCGTTCTACTGCAAGAATTTTATGTTTTATGCTTTATATCTGCATTTTTTTTGTTATATCATATCTATCTTTGGTACCTTTATCTTATTCTATTGTATACATTTTTTTCCTATTTCTTTTATTTTTGTGTGACTATCTTTTTTATGCCTATTTTATTTCTTTTCACATGGTTTCTTGTAGATTTAACCAAGCTATGCTAGACGATGTTTTATCGAGATACCTGTTAATTATTTTCATTATTTTCCATCATTTTTGTATGATTTTATTTTTTTTCCAGCTTCATATTCCAAGGAACACTATTGATACAACTAACATACTCGACTTTGTTTTTTTAGTTCGTTTTGGTTTCTTTGTTCTCTTTTTCTTTTTAGTCTCACAATGCTACTTTGCTTCGCTCAGAAGGCTGAACTGAACTGCATCTATCTATTTTGTTATGTTTCTTTTTCCCCTTCTGGGGGTGCGCTAGACCTCGTCCCTTCATCAACAGGAGTCGGTTGACGATGGCACGGTGCCCTCTAAAATCAATTGCGCCACCCCCAGCAACATGTGCAGGCTTTAGGTTTGGGGGGGCGACCTCGGCTCTCCTTCGCCTTGCCTCCGGCTACTCGACGCTGAATTCCTTAGGGTCGTCGGGTATTTCCCCCAATCTCCCATTTACTTTTCTTTGAGGCATCACCGAGGAACCGGCTAAGGGGCGCGGAAGCTGAGTGTGGTTCACGACTAGACCGAACGTCATGCGCATTCTTGCTGGAACTGCCAATCGATTGGAGAGGACTCCCAACCGTTTGCCATGCCCTTATTACTTATCTACTGTGTCTTCCTCCCAAACAGGTGCTTGTAGGATACGCTGGATACAATCACCCAGCGCTTGCCACCTCGTGGACTTTCACCAACCTGTCCCACTGTCTTGTCTATATTTTGTCATACTAACACATATTGTATCTGTATTTCCTGCTAAGCACTTGCATGCTGCTTATTAACAACGTATGCAGGGACATTGGAGGTTTAGTTTCGTTTTCAAATGTAGAGTCGTTTTTACCAAAAAAATTAGAGTCCTTGCAAGAGCCTTGAAGGGGTAACCATCTGTTACCTATACCAGGGCAGGTAAGTGGTGGGTCCTCCAATATCCGTTCAACGGACGTTGGCTATCATGTTGGCAATGCAGACTTCGTTTACTGCGGCCCGAAACAGCTCTACAGTAGACTGGCCAAACCACTGTCTCAGGTTTTTCAGTCATAACGTTATCTTTCTTCCAGGGCCCCGTCTTCCTACAATCTTTCCCTGCATTATGAGATGCAAGATCTCGTACTTCTCTGAATGTCTCATCACATGTCCTAGATATTGAAGTTTGCGGATTTTTATCGTTTTAATAACTTCTTTTTCTTTATTTATCCGAACCATAACATCTTCCTTCGTAACTCTGTCCATCCAGTTTCCATACCCGCCCCCTTAATTGAAAAATATTTAGATGTATACAAGAGGTCGGCAGACGTGACCGAATCTTTCTTTTGGCTTTTCTGTTTCACCTTTTTCGTTGAAGAATGGTTGACATTGTCTTCAATGATTAATTATTACATTTTAAAGTTTTACTCAATTAGTCATTCCACAAAAACAAATTGAATAATTCTTTTCTTGACATACAATACTGACAAAGACAAAATCAATATGAAGAATATTGATTTCTGTTGAACGCACGATTATTGAGTAATGATTGGTCATTTAGAATAATTAACGAAGAACAGGAAATGTTTATTACCATTAAGCCTTGTTTTCTCTCACGGTTTTTGATAATTTTTGCAAATACGAGTAAACAGGTGTTTAATATGCACTTGAAACCTGCTAAAATTATCAGAATTTCCTAATTTACAAATACGAGTAAACAGGTGTTTAATATGCACTTGAAACCTGCTAAAATTATCAGAATTTCCTAATTTACATAATTTACACATTTTCCTAATTTAGTGGTTGAAGCTTCTGCCTCAAAGCGAAATGTCAATGTGATAATTACCTTGTTATGATAATAATATGTTCTCGTGGTAAATACTGGACAAAACAATTATTTAACCAATCAGACCCATGAAAAATCTCTGAATATTATAATTATTGTAAGATTTGCTAAACTGAAAGAACTTAAATAAAAAAATAATATACATCCTACTAATATTATAAAGGCGAAAGTTTGTATTGGTGTATGTTTTTTACTCTTTCACAAAAAAAAACTACAAATTAAAAATTCTTTCACTAATAGAAAGCTACATTATTTGCGAGTACTATAGTGTGATGTTATTTTTATTTACTCTAAACTCTTATATTTGTCTGTATTTTATTTACTCCTGGGCACTTGGCACCAGTCGTAATATTCTTCTTTTCTCTTGGCTCTGATCGATATTTAAATTCTTAAGGCTTTGCATATGTGTGGTAGGGATGGAAAATTCCTCCCCTACGTCACACAAGCCTTTATAAAATTGGACCCTTATTTCCTCTGATAACTACAGAAAGCTACTTAAAGCTCCCTTGTACTACATACCTTTAGCGATATATGTACTTAACTAATAAATACGTTATTTACGACTTTGAACGTAAATATTTTCGTATTTAGGTTGTAATTAAACTCCATCAAACGTTGTGTAATTTTTTTGATTTATGATATAGGACTTTAATTACTTTAAATTTTGTGGTAACCCTCTTGATTCTAAACAGAGTGTTGTATTTCAAACTGTATTGGTCTCTCTCTTGCAAATTTAACCTTAAGTAATTTCTCTAAATGAACTAACTTCCCCTTGACGTTTATTATGATTCCCTACATCCTAATGAATTCATGAATAAGCAATACTAACCGAAACTACACATGACTAATTGAACAGATAATTAAATATAACTCAAATGGTTAAATGTTAGTAAATTTGATTATGATTGTATCTCGTATCTGCTGGGCGCCCCTCCGTTTAGATTCAGCTGCTATAAGGTACATATAAGGATGGATTTAGTAGGTTAATGTAATTTGTTAATTGCATATTTGACGAACTCAGAATAACCCTTTTTCTGGCAAAATTTGGCTCCTGCCTCCATCAAGTAAGCCGGGTGATCAGAAGTCAACCCAAAATTCGCACAGTCTTTTGGCACGGTTCAATTGATTGATACCTAAGTTATCGCGTCCCAATTGACCTTCCTTCGCCATCATGCACTGCCTTCAGGTCTTCCCCCAAGCCCAGATACCTCCAAATTCCTACTCCTCCAAAGTTTACTATTTACTTAGGGCGAACCGGTTTCGTCCTATATGCAATCATATACTCACGGGTTTGTGTGGAGTTACGGGTCGTGAATCCTCCCTCCACGTTCAAGAAATGAGACGAGAGTGACCCGACAGGCCTAAAGCACTAATTGTAAGTGAGTTCGTTTCATTCAATGAACAGTACATAAAAAGATATATATGTAAACATACGTTTTGGGAAGGTTTATAACTCGCAATGCGAAACTACTTGCAACGCATCCCGAGCTCGGATCTCGCCCATCAATTCTGTGAAATTTTCAGATTGATACCGAATACATACGTAAGAATAGTGGGTGATATAAATATATACTAGTACAATAAGATCTTATCTGGCGATGTGTTCTGGAGATTCGCCATAACTCCAAGCTTTTGTTTGGTTTTGTTGACGGTTTTGTTTGAGAGATCCGCCATCTCTATGGTTTGATTAATGGTCCTTGTTACAGAAGCGAACACTGCCTTCTGTTGGTTGAACTGTATTTTTTTTTCTTTCCCTCCCCTCCAATGTTCAACTTTTGATAAATTCTTGCTATCCCGTGATTCTCAATTGAAGCATGTAAATCCTCATTACCCCTTATTAAGCTATCCCGTGATTTTTCAACTGCTTCATCTAAGCCTTCATTACCCCTTATTAAGCTATCCCGTGATTTTTCAACTGCTTCATCTAAGCCTTCATTACACCTTTTTGAACTATCCCGTGATTTATCAAATGCTTCATGTAAATCTTCAACACACCTTTTTGAACTGCTATAATAAATCTGTTAATTTCCAATTGCTTAGATCTGTAGATACCTCTTTACGTTCAAATTAAAAATAGTGTTTAATTTTTTTTTTCTTTTGTTCCTAATAATTGCGCAATATAATAATTTTATCCCGTTCCTAGAAGTTAATACCTAAGTACGATATCCACTAATCAAGGTCATTTTTTTTTTTTTTCTTTTTACTGTATTCGAACTAGTGCCCCAGTGACCGATTTATTTTGTAAACAATTTGAGCTTTGTAAACATTCTCGACGGCCTCGTGGTTCCTAATAAATGCGCAATATAATAATTTTATCCCGTTCCTAGAAGTTAATACCTAAGTACGATATCCATTAATCAAGGTCATTTTTTTTTTTCTTTTTACTGTACTCGAACTAGTGCCCCAGTGACCGATTTATTTTGTAAACAATTTGAGCTTTGTAAACATTCTCGACGTCCTCGTGACCTAGATTCAAGCGTATGAGGTATGTTTACTTTAGACATTCCGGAGACGTGTGAGATGACTCTAAAATTTTCTTTGTTTGATAATGATGTACTTAGCGCAATTGTCTAGTCTGATACCCGATTACGTATACATATTTATTCATTTATATATACTTTGTCTCAATAAATAATTTATAATATTGATCTGTATAATTTTCTGATTGAAATAATTTCTAATATCATAACTTATTTCAAATGCTCTGGATTTTCTGAAATTATATTAATACATACATAAGATTAAATATAAAATATTGATTTGTAAATTTATCACACATAACTACTTTCAATAGTTATTGATGAATTCAGAGGTAGGAATCGATACCCTCTTCCTCTTTTTATATAAGTGTTTTCTTTTTGATTAAAAATTTTCTTGGGAACAATAAACTTACAAATATATATGTTTATATACATACATATATAAATATATAAAATATACTTATTATATTTATAATATTTTAATATAGTTACATATCACATATTAAGAGAGTAATATCTTGGTCAAATAATTAATCCAAATACCAATGTTTACTGCATTCCGCTTTCTCCTTGGAATCTGTAAAATTTTATAACGGAAAAGACTTACCCCTACCAAGGTTTTTTCCGACCGGGAAATACACGGTAACCTTGCTGCGATTTTCCTAAATTAATTTTTTATTTTCCTAAATTTAATTAAATCTTTTTGACTTCAATTTTTTTTTTTTTCATTTAATCTAATTAATTAAAATGATGTATGAACTCTATCGTTCTAAACTGTATTTTATCTCAAAACTCGTTGGTTAGATAACACTTTAAATGATAGTTACTTCACGATTAATTTAGAGATGGTAAATTGTTGTTAAATTAAATTTTTATCCCTCCGAAATTTTTATGTATTAATAAAATATTATTTTGTTTTATTATTATTATTTAAGATAATTAATTTAAATATTTATTATTTGTTAGAACACTTTCACTTAGATTGAACACACGTATTTAATTATAACTTCATCACGCTAAATTATCACATCACTTCAGTTATTTATTGCACTAATATTAAACGCGAAATTTCTAAGTTTAAAAATACGATATTAAGTGATTATAAAATCCGAATTTTCCACTAAAACAAATTGTATTTATCACGAGCACTTTTATTTTTCACAAGTAATTAATGCGTTGGCTTTAATTTTTATTTTTCACTGACTCTAACTGCAAAGTATTTTTTTTTGTATATCACTGACTAGAATGTGAAATTTTTCTAAGTATCAAAATAATTATCACTTAGAATTTTTTAACTTTAAGTCACCCACCGTTTCGTCACGTTCCGCGAAGTTACAAACTTTTCGACCACGACCGTAGACTGTCCTCAACTGGCATTTGTCTAGACTTTTATACCCCTCTCAGGTCCAAAAGATCGTATCTGAATCTCCTATAATAACCCAATCTAATTACTATCAACTCGTAATTTCTTGAAACCTCCCCATTATTGTCGAATGCGGTCTCTTTGTACGTTTTGCGTTTGATACATTAAATTCTGTCTCGTACTCCCATACTTACAAGATCCGGATTTAGTAAGATCCATGTTTAATGGCCCAACTTCCTTTGTCCTGTTGTTCATACAAAACTAGCTTGAATTTAATAATTTTAAAGTTCTATTTTCATCTATTCCGTAACATGTCCGTGCGTACGGCATCTACCATATGTTCCAAATCTGTCCCCAAATTCGCCTATCAGAGATATCTTCATGTCGAAGTCTTTCTCGCAAATTGTTCATTTTTATTTTATTATTTTTCCTCGAGTTTTTCTGTATTCTATATGAACCTTTCCATTTAAAACCGAATTTTCTCTATTTACGTCGTATATTTGAATTTTCCATTTTTTTTCTCGAATTTTCTTTTATTCACGACACTCTTTCCATGAATTTCCTTATTTATTCTTACGCTATTGTTCATATCTCTATAGATTTTTATATTTCAAGCCGTATTTATTTTATTCACTGTTAATCTAAGATTTCCTTTGTTTTTCTCTGTCGTATCTCCTTTCCCCTCACTTCCCCGTACTTCCCTGATATAACCATATCGTTTTTTGATGTTTGCTGCCTCTTGGAAAATTTCATTTTCTATTTGTTATTAATAAATATATCATTTTTTAACATCTTTATAGGGGATACCCCCACTTCGGCCCTTAAATTCCTGTCATTTTTATTGCTTCATAGAGAACGCCTTACAAATTTTGTCCCGTTCTTACGAAAAATCCCATAAACCATATGTCTTGACAGTTGTATACATTAGTTCTTGTACCCACCTGGCAATAAATCCTTTTTTATTTCAGTGTCGTTAACTTTTATGAGAATTCTTTAATATAAATATCTCATAAGACCCATGATAATTTTTATTACCTTTTTAACGGCTAATCGTTCTTATCTAAACAATTTCCATGTTCGAATATTCCTTGTTTATCACAACAAAATACATCTGAAATCGGCAACCATTGTAATGCCTCATTTTTTATCTGCAATCGCGTACTATGTTACTCTATAACCTCCATTTTAATTACGTAAAATGACTCCTTTTCCTGAGTTTTTCTATCGCAATGTTTTCAGCATTTTCCACTCCCCTCCGTACTGCACTCTATCTTCTTCTCTAACACTTGTTACTGCTCTAGACATCTGAAATGTACCCTCGCCTATTCTTTAAAACTCTCATTTTTTTTTGACGTTTCCTCCCTAAATCTTTCATCGTAATATCCTAGCTCCGTCTAAAATTGATAACAATAATTTTCCATTGTTTTTTCAACATTTCCATTTCCTTTAGCACGTTTTCCCTCGAATCGATCATCTCCGGTCGTCACAAACAATCGTATTATAGATGGAAATCTCCCTAACGCCTTACAATACGTTTTCGTCACTTGCTTTGCAATTTTTCACTTAAACTTTTGCATCGTGTTTACGTGTATCCTTTTTTTCCGCACCTGATATGTTTTAATGCGTTCGAGAACTAGGGTTTCTGATCCCTGGAACGTACCGGTTAATGATAACATTTCTTGGGGTCATCGTTCTTTTGTCCCTGAACAGATTATTTCTTCCCATGGAGTTTATTCACCTCTCGGTTTGGTGGGAACGTCAAACTCATTAATCACATTACTAATTGCCAAGTCCAAAGGTCATTCCTTTGTTCTAAAAATGGGTTCGGCCCTCTTCCCGTTGATAGGCTGAATTGGTTTTTAATCGCTTTTGCTGCAGTTCAATTGGCTGTCAATATATCTCGGTCTAAAGTATATTGGGGAGTCCCTGTCCCTGATTATTTGTTGATACCATCTGTGATTTTTTTATCAATACTCGTCTCACTTTGTCTAATTATAGATCCCTACCGTAAATATGAATTCACTTTACTCTAATCCGATAGATGTCGTAGACGTGTCCGTTTTATAAGTAATTGATATTTTCTTTTTAAATTAAAGTGGGAAGCTACGATATTTCCTAATTTTCACTGTTGATCAATGCAATTCATCACAGTTCCCTCCTCTGAACTCAATTTGCTGTGGCTAACGTTGTATTTTATTTTAATGTCCTCTTCTTTTTTTTTTTTTTTTTTTTTTTTTTTTTTTTTTTTTTTTTTTTTTTTTTTTTTTTTTCGTTAGACACCGAAATTGTGTTCAAATTTAGACTAGCTATCTTCCCCTCCTCATTTGGTTATCCCCTATCTCTACTCCGTGTCATATTACTTCCTATCTCCCCCTCCTCATTTTGTTATCCCCTATCTTTTTCCGTATCCTATTACTTCCTACCTCCCCCTCCTCATTCTGTTATCCCCTATCTCTTTTCCGTATCCTATTACTTCCTATCTCCCCCTCCTCATTCTGTTCGGATTGTTAACAATCTTGAATTTGAATCTCATTGTATTCTTTATTTTCTTTTCGCGTAGATTTTACTTTATGAAATTTTCTTTAATTTTGATAGATTCAAAATTAATTTCTTTTTGCTGGAACACGCCCCTCGACTCGCGTGTTTTGGTGGTCCCCAACCAAATTGGACTAAGACCTCCCTTACAATGATTTAAGTAAAGATTGTTTACAATCTCGCGGCCTTTCGAACAACTGAAAAGCGGGTGGTCTCTTGGTGTGCAATTAATTGTTTTTTGTTTTGTAAATATGAATATTTTTTGTGAAATGTGTGTTTTCGCACGACCTCACCCAATCCGACAATCAGTGGTATACATGTTTCATATAAATTTTCCAGCATTTTTTTTTTCTTTATTTATTTAAACTTTATTTTATAATTCTTAATTTCTAATTGTAATTTCTTAATTCATCCAAAGTGGTTCTAGCCTAAGTGTTGTCCACTCTAATATTTAAATTTTTATAAATGTTCTTTATTATCCTCAAATTGGTTCAGCGTTCCTTTTTTCCCTTTTTTTTTTTTTCGAAATCTAAAATATTTATACCTTAATTCAAATGTTACCTTTTTATCTCTATACTTAATGTCTACCCTATATCTATAGATAAACTTTCTTATTTCAATATTTCAAAAAAAAAAAATCCCTAAGCATTGTTTATTTTTTTTCAAAATGTCCCTTTTGTGTGCCATATAATATCTCTAATTCTCTCCTTTTGAGTGTTCTTACTTATCTAACATTTTTTTTTTTTTTTCTCACTAACACATAAAAAAAAGTAAAATTTTTTTTTTTTCAACTAGAAAATCAAAATTAACGAATTTATTTGCCTTACTCTATTTCAATAATTGAATATGATTGTCGCTTATTAAGAACTTGTCCACTCACCCTCAAAGACTTAACGACGATCCGCCCCTCGCAAGCAATCTGATAATCTAATATTTTAGTAATTTTCTTTCTTCCCCCTCCCCAATTATAATGTACCCTAACATAATTTTATTTATATTTCTCAATCGTTTATTTATTTATTAACATTTACAAATATTTGTAAACTTCGCACTCTATCCGTTGATTTCCACTAACTGTAAACCTGATTTTTGTTTCTTATTACTTGTGTAATATCTAGCTAAATGTAAAGCGCTATAATCTCCTTTTATCTCCCGAGTTGGCTGCGACCACTAGCTCCTTCCCGGCTGTAGTTATTGTAGAATTTTCTTTTGGTGAACTGTTAACTTCGGTGCACTTGCTGCAACTAGCGTTTTCGCCCACACTTTCAATTGCGTGTATCCTCCTTTTTATGGCGCGGTAACGGTCACGGTATTTGTCCTTCTTGCTGGATTCCTCCCCACTCCTCTTCTTCATGTTCCGTTCTTCTGGTGTACATACCATTGTATCTAGTTTTCGTAGAAACTCAGCGGCGACAATCTCATCTCCTGATTGCCCCGAAAACCATAGCGATTGAATTTCCTTCGGATAATGTCTCATAATTTCGTCAACTATGCCCAACGGTGTGTCAGTAATCTTTAAAGCCTTCGCTAGCTCCCAATAGTTTGCGAAATGAGTGAGCATGGATATATTTTTCTTGGCATCATATACCCCTTCTGCAAGACGACGGCGAACTTCATTTTTCTTTATGTCTCCCCAATAGGTAGCTAAAAAATCTCGTTCGAAATCTAACATAGTCTCCCATCGTTTATTGTACAATTTTGCCCACGATTTAGCTTCCCCTTTCAAATTTTCCCGTACGACGACTAATGGATCCGTTCGTTTCACTTTTCTAGTGTATTCTTTTAAATCTTCCAGGAAACTAATGGGATTTTGATTTCCACCGGAGAATGATGGTCGTTCCTGCTGTGGTAACATTTCCACTACTTGGAGAACGCTTTTCGGCGCATTATCCTCTCCTATCACCGCCACTGTTGCTGGGATTTCCAATTGTTTCTCGAGTTCTTGCATCTTATTGACGAGCGGTGCCAAAGCTGCCTGAATTATTGTAGTTATATCTCCTATGTTTATTGTTGAAGTCTCGGTTGTGACATTTTCCCCGATTGCTGTCACTAAAGCCTGGGCTCGCCTACTTGTTCCACGTTTCCCAACCATTTTCTTTATTTTCCGAGTGTCGCCCGGTTAATGTTTATATTTTATCTTATTAAGCGACAACCTTATAATCTCTATTTTAGTTTCCTAAATTACCTTATGTAAATTATGTTGCCTTCCTTATTCTATTTATTTACTTATTTTTTTTTTTTTTTTTCAATTTTCTCGTTTTTCTATATTTTTTTATTTTATTTTTTTATTTTTCCTTTTACTTCGTTAACTTTTCTTGTTCCTTTTCCTCGGGTTTTTCCTGTAACATACCATGTGTGAGTCTCTCTTCACACTCTCGCTTATTTTCGCCCTGTTCCTCCGATTTTGTGTCGGTCTCCCCCTCTGGCTGAACGACTTCTATCATATCCTCGACTCGTAACTTAGACCTCTTTGAACGTCTAAATATCTCCCGTAATTCATCTCCCGACGGTATTTCTTTAGCTTCTAATTCCGTCGCATCCACTTTCCTTTTTTCCGCCATTTTTTGTTTAAAATTTTTAATGAATTTAACTCAATACCAACTATTTATTATAAATATACCTATATATATTCATAATTTATTTTATTTTTTTTTTTTTTTGGAACCTGTCCCCCTATAAAACACAATATTTTTAATTATTTATATTTGTTTGCATGATGATTGTAACCCAAATTAGATCAACTCTACCATCACTCTTCATTTCAATTAAATGTAGGTAATTGCAAAAAAAACGGAATGAATATTGTTACTCCAATGTTAATGAATATCCCGTGATTTTCGTTCAACCAATAATTACTCATTGTTTAGAATGCCAACCATTCCTTCAAGTTCCGCAATACCTACGATATTTTCGCAAAATCTGTTTAGAGTTCGCAATACCTATCTTGATGTTATTTCGTCAAATCCCCTCCTTTTTTTGGTCCGAATGATCAAATGTTCCCTTAAATAGGTATATACCTTATAAAACATTCGTCTGTGATATTAAAGCTCTCAACTCGACACTATCCCCAATCAAATATTTTATGTTATTTTTATTTTATGTTCCTTATCTTTTATGTTATGACTTTTTATGTGATAATCCTCACATACAAACCCACAACATTAACTATAAACAAAGGGTCACTTTATGTAGGTAAGTTCCCCCGTTTTTATCTGTAAAGTCTGTTTATTTTTTCCGTAACCGAGTGTTGATATCATTTTCGAGTTTGTTTATTCTACAATCTCTTAAAGCGATGCGCGTTACCCCCGATGTCGCCTACTTCAAAATTTTTCGATGTTTTGTTATCACTTTCGATGCTTAGGTTATCAATCTTTCGATGCTTACAAACACCGCGGTATCTCGTATCCGATTGTTTACATTACGGTCATTAACATTCTGGATTCAGGAATGTCAATACCATTATTCTGTTAATTTATGGTCTGCCTTGAATAAACTGTTTACGCTTGTATCTGACCTACATTCTTTGTTACGATATTTATAATCTCATAAGCAATCAACAAATTCATGGTCACTTGATTTAAACTTTATCGACACTTTTATAAATTATTTTAAAACATGTAGAGTTTATTCGTTAACACTTTTTTTTTTTTATATTTAAATGTATTGTTTATATATTTATTTTCGTATATTTATTTATTAATTTATATATTTTTTTTTCGTGTTTATTTAACGGCGCACTGTTCTGATTTTTATTTTATTTTTATTATCACTTCATTTAACATAACGTCCTACTTATTATTATTTTTTTTTTTTTTGCAATAGATTGACCAATAAAAGTTTTTTTTTTTTTTTCTAAAACAACTTGTAAAACTCTGATCTCCTGTCACGGCTGTGCAGTTGTGATGTTTACCTTTTCTCTAAACTCTTATATTTGTCTGTATTTTATTTACTCCTGGTCACGGCACCAGTTGTGATGTTATTTTTATTTACTCTAAACTCTTATATTTGTCTGTATTTTATTTACTCCTGGGCACTTGGCACCAGTCGTAATATTCTTCTTTTCTCTTGGCTCTGATCGATATTTAAATTCTTAAGGCTTTGCATATGTGTGGTAGGGATGGAAAATTCCTCCCCTACGTCACACAAGCCTTTATAAAATTGGACCCTTATTTCCTCTGATAACTACAGAAAGCTACTTAAAGCTCCCTTGTACTACATACCTTTAGCGATATATGTACTTAACTAATAAATACGTTATTTACGACTTTGAACGTAAATATTTTCGTATTTAGGTTGTAATTAAACTCCATCAAACGTTGTGTAATTTTTTTGATTTATGATATAGGACTTTAATTACTTTAAATTTTGTGGTAACCCTCTTGATTCTAAACAGAGTGTTGTATTTCAAACTGTATTGGTCTCTCTCTTGCAAATTTAACCTTAAGTAATTTCTCTAAATGAACTAACTTCCCCTTGACGTTTATTATGATTCCCTACATCCTAATGAATTCATGAATAAGCAATACTAACCGAAACTACACATGACTAATTGAACAGATAATTAAATATAACTCAAATGGTTAAATGTTAGTAAATTTGATTATGATTGTATCTCGTATCTGCTGGGCGCCCCTCCGTTTAGATTCAGCTGCTATAAGGTACATATAAGGATGGATTTAGTAGGTTAATGTAATTTGTTAATTGCATATTTGACGAACTCAGAATAACCCTTTTTCTGGCAAAATTTGGCTCCTGCCTCCATCAAGTAAGCCGGGTGATCAGAAGTCAACCCAAAATTCGCACAGTCTTTTGGCACGGTTCAATTGATTGATACCTAAGTTATCGCGTCCCAATTGACCTTCCTTCGCCATCATGCACTGCCTTCAGGTCTTCCCCCAAGCCCAGATACCTCCAAATTCCTACTCCTCCAAAGTTTACTATTTACTTAGGGCGAACCGGTTTCGTCCTATATGCAATCATATACTCACGGGTTTGTGTGGAGTTACGGGTCGTGAATCCTCCCTCCACGTTCAAGAAATGAGACGAGAGTGACCCGACAGGCCTAAAGCACTAATTGTAAGTGAGTTCGTTTCATTCAATGAACAGTACATAAAAAGATATATATGTAAACATACGTTTTGGGAAGGTTTATAACTCGCAATGCGAAACTACTTGCAACGCATCCCGAGCTCGGATCTCGCCCATCAATTCTGTGAAATTTTCAGATTGATACCGAATACATACGTAAGAATAGTGGGTGATATAAATATATACTAGTACAATAAGATCTTATCTGGCGATGTGTTCTGGAGATTCGCCATAACTCCAAGCTTTTGTTTGGTTTTGTTGACGGTTTTGTTTGAGAGATCCGCCATCTCTATGGTTTGATTAATGGTCCTTGTTACAGAAGCGAACACTGCCTTCTGTTGGTTGAACTGTATTTTTTTTTCTTTCCCTCCCCTCCAATGTTCAACTTTTGATAAATTCTTGCTATCCCGTGATTCTCAATTGAAGCATGTAAATCCTCATTACCCCTTATTAAGCTATCCCGTGATTTTTCAACTGCTTCATCTAAGCCTTCATTACCCCTTATTAAGCTATCCCGTGATTTTTCAACTGCTTCATCTAAGCCTTCATTACACCTTTTTGAACTATCCCGTGATTTATCAAATGCTTCATGTAAATCTTCAACACACCTTTTTGAACTGCTATAATAAATCTGTTAATTTCCAATTGCTTAGATCTGTAGATACCTCTTTACGTTCAAATTAAAAATAGTGTTTAATTTTTTTTTTTCTTTTGTTCCTAATAATTGCGCAATATAATAATTTTATCCCGTTCCTAGAAGTTAATACCTAAGTACGATATCCACTAATCAAGGTCATTTTTTTTTTTTTTCTTTTTACTGTATTCGAACTAGTGCCCCAGTGACCGATTTATTTTGTAAACAATTTGAGCTTTGTAAACATTCTCGACGGCCTCGTGGTTCCTAATAAATGCGCAATATAATAATTTTATCCCGTTCCTAGAAGTTAATACCTAAGTACGATATCCATTAATCAAGGTCATTTTTTTTTTTCTTTTTACTGTACTCGAACTAGTGCCCCAGTGACCGATTTATTTTGTAAACAATTTGAGCTTTGTAAACATTCTCGACGTCCTCGTGACCTAGATTCAAGCGTATGAGGTATGTTTACTTTAGACATTCCGGAGACGTGTGAGATGACTCTAAAATTTTCTTTGTTTGATAATGATGTACTTAGCGCAATTGTCTAGTCTGATACCCGATTACGTATACATATTTATTCATTTATATATACTTTGTCTCAATAAATAATTTATAATATTGATCTGTATAATTTTCTGATTGAAATAATTTCTAATATCATAACTTATTTCAAATGCTCTGGATTTTCTGAAATTATATTAATACATACATAAGATTAAATATAAAATATTGATTTGTAAATTTATCACACATAACTACTTTCAATAGTTATTGATGAATTCAGAGGTAGGAATCGATACCCTCTTCCTCTTTTTATATAAGTGTTTTCTTTTTGATTAAAAATTTTCTTGGGAACAATAAACTTACAAATATATATGTTTATATACATACATATATAAATATATAAAATATACTTATTATATTTATAATATTTTAATATAGTTACATATCACATATTAAGAGAGTAATATCTTGGTCAAATAATTAATCCAAATACCAATGTTTACTGCATTCCGCTTTCTCCTTGGAATCTGTAAAATTTTATAACGGAAAAGACTTACCCCTACCAAGGTTTTTTCCGACCGGGAAATACACGGTAACCTTGCTGCGATTTTCCTAAATTAATTTTTTATTTTCCTAAATTTAATTAAATCTTTTTGACTTCAATTTTTTTTTTTTTCATTTAATCTAATTAATTAAAATGATGTATGAACTCTATCGTTCTAAACTGTATTTTATCTCAAAACTCGTTGGTTAGATAACACTTTAAATGATAGTTACTTCACGATTAATTTAGAGATGGTAAATTGTTGTTAAATTAAATTTTTATCCCTCCGAAATTTTTATGTATTAATAAAATATTATTTTGTTTTATTATTATTATTTAAGATAATTAATTTAAATATTTATTATTTGTTAGAACACTTTCACTTAGATTGAACACACGTATTTAATTATAACTTCATCACGCTAAATTATCACATCACTTCAGTTATTTATTGCACTAATATTAAACGCGAAATTTCTAAGTTTAAAAATACGATATTAAGTGATTATAAAATCCGAATTTTCCACTAAAACAAATTGTATTTATCACGAGCACTTTTATTTTTCACAAGTAATTAATGCGTTGGCTTTAATTTTTATTTTTCACTGACTCTAACTGCAAAGTATTTTTTTTTGTATATCACTGACTAGAATGTGAAATTTTTCTAAGTATCAAAATAATTATCACTTAGAATTTTTTAACTTTAAGTCACCCACCGTTTCGTCACGTTCCGCGAAGTTACAAACTTTTCGACCACGACCGTAGACTGTCCTCAACTGGCATTTGTCTAGACTTTTATACCCCTCTCAGGTCCAAAAGATCGTATCTGAATCTCCTATAATAACCCAATCTAATTACTATCAACTCGTAATTTCTTGAAACCTCCCCATTATTGTCGAATGCGGTCTCTTTGTACGTTTTGCGTTTGATACATTAAATTCTGTCTCGTACTCCCATACTTACAAGATCCGGATTTAGTAAGATCCATGTTTAATGGCCCAACTTCCTTTGTCCTGTTGTTCATACAAAACTAGCTTGAATTTAATAATTTTAAAGTTCTATTTTCATCTATTCCGTAACATGTCCGTGCGTACGGCATCTACCATATGTTCCAAATCTGTCCCCAAATTCGCCTATCAGAGATATCTTCATGTCGAAGTCTTTCTCGCAAATTGTTCATTTTTATTTTATTATTTTTCCTCGAGTTTTTCTGTATTCTATATGAACCTTTCCATTTAAAACCGAATTTTCTCTATTTACGTCGTATATTTGAATTTTCCATTTTTTTTCTCGAATTTTCTTTTATTCACGACACTCTTTCCATGAATTTCCTTATTTATTCTTACGCTATTGTTCATATCTCTATAGATTTTTATATTTCAAGCCGTATTTATTTTATTCACTGTTAATCTAAGATTTCCTTTGTTTTTCTCTGTCGTATCTCCTTTCCCCTCACTTCCCCGTACTTCCCTGATATAACCATATCGTTTTTTGATGTTTGCTGCCTCTTGGAAAATTTCATTTTCTATTTGTTATTAATAAATATATCATTTTTTAACATCTTTATAGGGGATACCCCCACTTCGGCCCTTAAATTCCTGTCATTTTTATTGCTTCATAGAGAACGCCTTACAAATTTTGTCCCGTTCTTACGAAAAATCCCATAAACCATATGTCTTGACAGTTGTATACATTAGTTCTTGTACCCACCTGGCAATAAATCCTTTTTTATTTCAGTGTCGTTAACTTTTATGAGAATTCTTTAATATAAATATCTCATAAGACCCATGATAATTTTTATTACCTTTTTAACGGCTAATCGTTCTTATCTAAACAATTTCCATGTTCGAATATTCCTTGTTTATCACAACAAAATACATCTGAAATCGGCAACCATTGTAATGCCTCATTTTTTATCTGCAATCGCGTACTATGTTACTCTATAACCTCCATTTTAATTACGTAAAATGACTCCTTTTCCTGAGTTTTTCTATCGCAATGTTTTCAGCATTTTCCACTCCCCTCCGTACTGCACTCTATCTTCTTCTCTAACACTTGTTACTGCTCTAGACATCTGAAATGTACCCTCGCCTATTCTTTAAAACTCTCATTTTTTTTTGACGTTTCCTCCCTAAATCTTTCATCGTAATATCCTAGCTCCGTCTAAAATTGATAACAATAATTTTCCATTGTTTTTTCAACATTTCCATTTCCTTTAGCACGTTTTCCCTCGAATCGATCATCTCCGGTCGTCACAAACAATCGTATTATAGATGGAAATCTCCCTAACGCCTTACAATACGTTTTCGTCACTTGCTTTGCAATTTTTCACTTAAACTTTTGCATCGTGTTTACGTGTATCCTTTTTTTCCGCACCTGATATGTTTTAATGCGTTCGAGAACTAGGGTTTCTGATCCCTGGAACGTACCGGTTAATGATAACATTTCTTGGGGTCATCGTTCTTTTGTCCCTGAACAGATTATTTCTTCCCATGGAGTTTATTCACCTCTCGGTTTGGTGGGAACGTCAAACTCATTAATCACATTACTAATTGCCAAGTCCAAAGGTCATTCCTTTGTTCTAAAAATGGGTTCGGCCCTCTTCCCGTTGATAGGCTGAATTGGTTTTTAATCGCTTTTGCTGCAGTTCAATTGGCTGTCAATATATCTCGGTCTAAAGTATATTGGGGAGTCCCTGTCCCTGATTATTTGTTGATACCATCTGTGATTTTTTTATCAATACTCGTCTCACTTTGTCTAATTATAGATCCCTACCGTAAATATGAATTCACTTTACTCTAATCCGATAGATGTCGTAGACGTGTCCGTTTTATAAGTAATTGATATTTTCTTTTTAAATTAAAGTGGGAAGCTACGATATTTCCTAATTTTCACTGTTGATCAATGCAATTCATCACAATAGGTAGGAGTGAATAATTTTTTTTCATTGGACGGTAATGTAAAAGTCAAAATTTGGTGCCTTTTAGGTTTAGTTTAAGCCATGTAAAATATTATTTAATTTTTTTAGGGTAACTGCCTCCGCAACGGCATTGAATTTATGAAAATAGTCGGTTTTACACTCTAATTGGAAGTCATGTTTATGTACGATATTTTTGAATAAATATACTAATTTTTATCAAGAAAGTTTACTTGGTATAATATAGATTCGACACAAAATAAAAAAAAAGTTCGAATTTGTGTTTTATAATTTAAATAAATGGGAGAGAGGCAGCGCGGGAGGTGAGGACTTAGCTTGCTTGCATTTGTCGCGTCGCGCGTCGACAGTGCTCTATTTGTTCGTGGCTCGGATCAGCCGCACGCTCGTTTGTCGTTAAAATTGCGTTCGATATTCTTTCATGGCAACTATGCAAAGAACTCGGAGTGTATTCAAATGTCCTCTATTTGGTGATGTTTGTGATTGAGATGAAAGAGAACGTTCTATCTACTTACGAAGATGTAGTGAAATACTATGAGTGGACGAGACATCAACTGAAATTGCAATCAGAAACTGCAAAAGAACCAATTTTTGGTGAGATAGCAGATATAGTAATGTCCAAATTGAAAATATATGGCATCTATTCCTACATTGACGTGAACAAGGATCGTTCAAATGTTGAAAGCATATCATAAGGCCATGAAAAGCTTAGGGTTTATATTGAGGACGGTAAAAGATTTTAAAACAATTAATTCATTTAAGTTGCTGTTCACTGGGTTAGTGAGAAGCCATTTAGAGTACAATTCAACAATCTGGGCTCCTTTTTATAAGATTCACCAACAAAAAATTGAGAGAGTGCAACATAAGTTTTTGAGATTTATAAACTATAAATTAGGAATTCCAATCGAAGAACTTAACAACACATTTTTAATGGACTTACTAAAATTAAATGAATTAACTTCAAGACGAACAATGTGTGATTTAATTTGTCTTTTCAATATTTCAAATGGCAGACTGGACGCCCTGGATTTAACCAAACTAATCCAACTGCGAGTACCTACCCGTAATACAAGATTGAATGCGCCTTACTTCGTTAACGCGCCTACTAATAATTACTTCGAAAACTCGCCTATCGAAAGACTTCATCGACTAGGAAATAAATATAACTCAATCGATGTTTATCGTCATCTGTCAGTGTCCAAATTTAAATTCAGTATATTGGAACAGTTACAATAGAACCATAAATCCCCATCTTGAAATTTTGTGTGCACAGTTTATTGTAAACCCTCATAGTTAAGTTCCGTCAAAACACCTACAATATAGGGCGTAATAAAGGTTAGTAATTTATAATTTATAAACAAACCTTATAAAAACTGTTCTTGTTTATCGTTGTAATAGGTAATAATAACAAATTTACTTTAACGACTTATACTTTGATTAACATTTTAATTTGATTGTAATTAGATACTCTGTTATATTATATTATCGAACTCATTTGTCCTCTCCGTGATAGTTTACTGAAGTATCTGACATTATTCCATGGTTTCAGTATAAAGGGGATTGGTATATTTATGGTATAAAGTATTTCGTCTTCGGAAATTGAATTCCTTGCAGAAATTCTGACGATAAAGTAATTGGTCAAAATGGAATTGTTTTGTATATTAATTTTAGTGCGGTGCAAGTCGGTAGTATGTATTTTTGTTTAAAATCAACTTCGCTATGTATTCAACACATAAATTGCACATATATTAAAAACTCACCATTATTATTATTTGTTATATAAGTATATACATATAAAACTGATTTTTTTCTCTTTATTGTATAATGCTATACTTTTTACTTACCAGCTTTATTTATATGTACCATGTGTAAAAACTATTCATGTTTTCTTTGTATTCTAAACACACCTGTATGCACTAAAACATAAAAATGTAAATGTGTGTAAAAGCCCATAAGGGCGTTAATGATTAATAAATTTAAAGTGCAAAAATCTACTGAAGTCTATCAAGAGGCTCTCCCTGGATAAGTTAAATAGTTTTCAGAAAAGCAGTAAAATACTTTTTGATATTTCAGTATGCAAGTGCAAAGCATTCTCTCAATGTATATGTCCTAAGGATAAAAAGGTTCCCAAACAAGAGTTTCGCCAAACGTCTCTGGTAATGGTAATCAGTGGAATCGACGTAACTGCTACAAAGAAGTTGCAAAAGACTCTAAAAAGGAACCTATCTCACTGATTCCAGAGCCGGGATCCATTTACATGGTATACGTGGTACCTGATGTTGGTACAGCAAAAGGAATAGAAACCGCGATAACAGGGTTTCTGTTATATAAAGAAGTTTCCCGAGATAGAATTATGGCAATTGATTGTGATGGTACGAATGTTAATACTGGAAAGTATGCTGGAATTATAAAACTGCTTGAGAAAAGGCTACAAAAACCAGTTCAGTGGATAATTTTTTTGCTCCACATGAACGAACTGCCTTTGAGACATCTGTTTCTTTATCTCGATGGGTGTACTTCGGGACCTAAATCTTATATTGGTCCACTGGGAAAATCACTGGAAACCTGTAAAAAGCTGCCTGTTAAAAATTTTGAACGCATCGAAGTTCAAATGCTACCAGAAATGGCCAAAGATCTGAGTCCAGACCAACAGTACTTGTATAAAATTGTCTCGGCGGTAGTTTCAGATGAATTTCCAGAAGACCTAGGCAACAAATCTCCAGAAAAACTATCACATGCCCGATGGATCACCGAAGACTACGTTTGTATGTATCTACTGAAGAACCATCTGAAAATTTGAAAACTCTGGCTACTTTTGTGGTCAAAGTTTACGCACCGTTTTGGTTTTCAATTAAAAATAAACCATCATGTAAAGATTGCACGTGCAATCTGTTCAATATTATTAAGGCCTCCAGATACCTGCCAGAAACTCTAAAAAAATTTATAGATCCTGTTATCCAAAGAAGCAGCTACTTTGCGCATCCCTACGGCAGCCCTACTAAAGGCACGCAGTACTACTCAACATCCAACACCTAGACTGTTTCAAGTGCCATTGATAGATTTTAATGCTTCTACATAGGTATATTGATTTAATAAATTGGCAGGAAAACTTAACCGAACCACCGATTTTGAAAAACTTATTGGACTAGGAAATTCAGAATGTCGTGGAATCTGGTGGTGGAAACGAACTATCGTATGTAAGGTTTCCCTGCCATACCCAAGCTGTTGAAAGAGCTTTAAAGAATACAACAGAGGCTTCCATTTCTCAGTGGATAAGAAAGTCGCGATTAGGTGCAATAAATGCCAAGCTGGAATCGCGAAATCAAATGCCTAAATTTGAAACTAAAAAGGATTTTAAACCTAAATAATAAATGTATAATTTTTCGAGTTTGTTTCAAGTTTCATTTTTTTTACAGCGATGCCTTAATAAATATCTTTATTATATATTGTTTATCGTTTAACACCTTCTTACCACTAAATTAATCACAATGTATCGCCTTACAAATTTTAAACTTTTTTACCCAAATTTTCAATTTTTGAAGTCACTGCGGAGACTGAAGATCTTAATCAAATGAAATGAAAAATTCCACACATTTTTACTTTAACATAAGGCACAAATCCCCCCTCTTAGAACTCTGAATCTTAAAAAAAAATCATACATCCGCGCTCCGCCCTACTAATATATATTGGTAAGCTCTGGCGTTTTGAATAATCTCTGGTGTTATGAAATTATTTATCATACGTTTTCTGTCCCTAAGAAAATCGATTTATTGCAGACATCAGAAAAAATCAAACCAATTGTCGCCTAGGAAACGATGTTTTTTTTTTTTTAATTAGGCTATTCACTCTAAAAAGAGTGCTTTGTTTTGTCGTCGTACTTATATTATTACTCTTCGTATTAATAACTATCTCTAAAAATGAATCACCGAAATGTATTTATGCGAATAAACCCGAACGACTGCACCAAATTGGATAATTCCTTTTTTTGTTCGTTATTTTGCATAAAACTACCGTTGAGTTCTGGCATTATGAAATTTATATAAAAAATTATAATATGTGGCACGCGAGCAGTTTGAGGATGGAGGTGGGTGTGGGAAGGGGAAGGGGTGGGGGGAAGGGGGGTTAATGGGGGCAGTGGTGTGGGGAGAGGGAATGTAGAGGGGTAGGGGGTGGGGGGAAGGGGGTTGATGAGGGGAGTGGGTAGAGGGAGAGGGGGAGGGGGTTGATGGGGGGGAGTGGAGTGAAGAGAAGGAAGGTGGGGGGAGGTGGACTGGAGGGGGTATGGAGTGGGGGAGGGGTCGGTGAAGAAGGTGGGGAGGGTGAGGGGGGTTGATGGATGAGTGGAGTGGGGAGAGGGATGGTGGGGGGGGGAGGAGTGGGGAGAGGGGTGGGTGGAGGGGGAGGAGGGAGAGGGTTGATGGGGGCAGTGGAGTGGGTAGAGGGGTGGGTAGAGGGGGAGGGGGGTTGATGGGGGGAGTGGAGTGGGGAGAGGGAAGGTGCAGGAGGCGGAGTGGGAATCCTCTAATACCATGCGAGCGAAACCGCGGGAAAAAGCTAGTTAATAAATAAGCCTACATTAGATTTCTTAAAACTCTCTTTAAAGCCCGGGAGATTTCAGCTAGTTAATTGAAGCATAATGTTGGTACTTCCATACTTTATCGATTGCCTGATATTATTTATCTTTTTAAGAAAATTTAAAGTTTAGTACACTTGAATAATTTTACGCTTTTTTACTTTTTTATGTGAATACCTCACAAGAGCCCCAGCTGCTACCATCTGGAGCCAGTGCGACTATGGCATCCCCATAGACATCCAAATTTAACAGACGAGAACATACAGATGAGGGGAAAAATCAACTATGGCGGTACGAAGAAGGGGAAGATAATTGTGATTCGTTAAAAAATCAATCTGACAGTATGTAGGCATCTCGCATTATAATATCTCCATTTAGTTCTTAAAAGTAAAATCTGCTTTTGAATGAATAGACCTTTTTACGTGGGAGCGCGAAATGCTCACCACGTTATTAACATATTTGCGAAGTCCAAGTAAAGTTCGCATCTTTTCACATACGAATATTTTGTTGCCGTATTTAGTTAAGACACTTTTACAAAATTTTCATAATTTACTTACCCACTGTAACCAGCGACGAGCACACTGGAGAACCGCCCACATTCGTTATGATGGACATATTTTAGGGTGTAATGTATAGCACAAGCTAGCATTTTTGCCGTGTTATTTCGTAAAATGTACGATGCGAGCTCGACGCTGGTCTGGACAGGAATGATGAAGTCACATTTTTTAAATTCAGGCTTGGCTCTTGCAAACCCAGCCGGTTCCAAGGAACCGGTATGGAGAGGGGGAAATAATAGGCTTTTATCACTTAGGGCAGGTCTATATATATTCATATGTCTATGGGCATCTCCAATTGGGGTATGTTTAATAATAATAATAGTATTTGGATGACTTAAAAGCTCCGTTTTTGTGAAAAATCACCTCAAGGGCGCTGTACAAACTTATAATATATTTCTAATATCTAGAAAAACTACAAGCTGGACAAACAATTAAAAACAACTTATGGCTAAAAATTGCATCCACCGGTCCATTGATCACCGATACAAAAATATATTTACAATATTTCGACCAATGAACACGATGCTGCCTAAAAATGAATGAATACAGAACCATACCTACCGGTGAGGTCACTTGAAATTAACACTGTTTATTGTCTATTTAAAGAAATTTAAGTAGAGTCAGCACGCAGATGACATACTCGTGAACACATGTTGTGAGGCTGAAGGTAATGGGGAGGGGAAGGAGACAAGAAAGAGGAAGGTTGGGAAGTTCCTGGTTATTCAGATCTGGTCACCAAACACGGCTAAAACCATTTTTTTTATTTTTTTTTATTATTACATTTATTACATACAAGATATAACAATATAAAAGGAAGCTTTGAGTGTCCAACTAGGAAGGTTTCCCGTTTTAGGACAGTCAAATTGGCAGGTTGCGTGTACATAATTTCACATTAATGGATTCAATAATAATTAACAATAATGGTACATATTGGAGGAGTTACTTAGATATTAGGTACAATATCAGATATAAGTTGTGTTATTCTAGGTATACATCAGTAATAAACAATAAAATCCAGGTAGGTACATGTAAAATATAAAATAAAAATATAATATATAAATGTAAGAAAGAAAAATAAAAAAAATATTTTTTAGGAAAATACAAAATACAAAATCGAAGAAATCAACTCAGACTACGTTTTTTAATAATTTTTCGGAATCTGTCCTACCTAAGTCTAATAACCATTTTGTAATTTTAGTACCGAAGGATGATAATTCACACAGTTTAAATTGAGAGGGGATTTTGTTGTATATTTTTGGTCCCAGGTATGAGAAAACTTTTTGATAAGCCGCAGTATTGCTTGTAGGAATGGAAAGGTCGTTTCTGCTCTTACTTCTGGTTTGATGATTATGATCGACTGTTATCGTTTTGCTTATATTTTTGTGGACGCAGATTGTTATTTTTTTTATGTAACACTGTCGAACATCAAGCACATTAAACTCCTTGAAGAGAGCGTCGCTCGAGTATCTGAAGGGTTTCTTCATAATGATTTCAAGCAAGGTTTCAATTCTGAACGGTGGTCTTACACCAGGACTATACTAGTAACTTCCACTCTAGAACGTGCCGCAAATATTATATATTATATTATGTTTAATTAATTTATTGTGAAATAAAACAAAATAATTAAATAAAATTTATTTGCTCTTTGGATATCTTTGGATAGCGAGTCAAGAGCTTTACCCCTTGACCACGCCGGCAGTCGAAACGTAGGGATATACAGTGGGTGGCCAAATTATTATACTCAAACAAAAAATCGTCGCTATCTGTGAAAGTGGTGGATATAATTAATTTATTATTGGAAAAATGTTATTGCTTTTTAGTTTACTGATTAGCCACTATATCTGGCAACACTTTCATTAGTGTGGCAACACATAAATGTTTTTTTTTATCAAAATGGCGGCCGCTAGTATCAGTACACGTCAAATTTTTTACTGTGCTGGCTTGTGAGAAGTCTTCGGAAAAAATCTTGGCTTCAGTGTTATCGACTTATTATTCAGTAAGTGTTCGATTTTTTTACATTTAGAATTATTCTAGTACTCGATCAATACATTGTGGTCATGTTTTAGTTAGTTTTTGTTTTTTTATTGGTTGTCGACCGACCTAACCTAAAAATGTTTATTAACAGATATGGGGAAGTGTGCTGACCTCACACCAAGGAAAAAAGCACAGATTTCGACAACGTTACAGCATTGTCAATATACCCAGTGTCAAATTGCTGATTTGTGTGATGTATCACAGTCCAGTGTGCGTAATATCAAGTAAAAAGTGGACGCCGAAATACCGATCAAGGAGGATCGAGTCGGTAAATGCGGGCGAAAACGCATTACAACACCTCGAACTGAGCGAGAAATACGTCGCATTACACTTGAAAACCGTCGAAATCCACGGCTCGTCATAAAAAAAAAACTTAATGATAACGGAGTAGAAATATCGGAGCGGACTCTGAGGCGAAGATTTGTAGAAATGGGACTGAAATGTTCTCGGCCACTAAAAAAACCAAAACTCACTCCTGCCATGAAGGCCAAACGTCTGGCCTGGGCCAAGGAGCATCGACACTGGACACAGGAAGACTGGAGCAAGGTTTGCATAACCCTAATACAGGAATACAGATGGTTAGAGTATCGTTTTTTACACATTTATACAAAACAATTTCTTGCAGCTTTGTTTCTCGGACGAGTTGTCAATACTGATTCTCCAAGATAAAACTGTGTTTGTTCGGCAAAAGACGCATGAAAAATTCAATGAAGACTGCATTGTGGAACGTGTAAAGCATCATGCTTCAGTGATGATATGGTCCGTCATCAGCAGCAAAGGGACTGGAAGGCTGTATATAGTCCAAGGAACTATGCGTCAGGATCAGTACAAGAAAGTTCTGGAGGAAAAACTGATCCCACAGGTGGCAGAATGGTTCCCTAATAGGAATTTTATATTCATGCAAGACTCTGCTCCCTGTCATAAAGCCAAATCTATCACAGAATACATAAAAAACAAACAGATTAATACCCTGAACTGGCCTGGAAACTCGCCCGACTTGAATCCTATAGAAAATGTGTGGGCAGTCCTGAAAACTGAAATGTCAAGGGGTAAAATTACAACAAACAAAAGATAACTGATTGAGAATATCATTAGACTATGGCACAACACAACATAAGTCGATAACACTGAAGCCAAGATTTTTTTCGAAGACTTCTCACAAGCCAGCACAGTAAAATTCTTGACATGTACTGATACTAGCGGCCGCCATTTTGATAAAAAAAGCTTTTATGTGTTGCCACATTAATGAAAGTGTTGCTAGATATAGTGGCTAATCAGTAAATTAAAAAACAATAACATTTTTCCAATAATAAATTAATTATAGCCACCACTTTCACAGATAGTGACGATTTTTTGTTTGAGTATAATAATTTGGCCACCCACTGTAATTTAAAATCACCCACCCATGCAATGACAACCGAATTTAGTATGTTTAAGAGGAAACCGGGTTCCCTTTGGCCATACAAATTTATTCCCCAACTTCCTCTCCGGATTTTGACGGAAGTGCAAATATTTATGCACCCAATTCTCACCCAGAACCAGAAATCTTAGTAGGCACCCTTACAAAACACTGCACCTTTGGTGAGTACACACAATTAACAGGATCAACATCTACCAATTAACATCTACCGGATCTGCCGGATCTGCCCTGATGATGGGCACTGCAACGATGTCCGAAACGTTGGCTAAAGAAGGAGCGCAACATGGCATAACACCCCAAAAACAAATAACGAATATTAACAGGATGTCTGGCGGCGTTTTGTCCGTACAAATTTATTCCCCAATTTTCTCTCCGGATTTTGACCCAAGTGCAAATATTTATGCAACCAATTCTTACCCAGAACCAGAGATCTTAGTAGGCACCTTTATAAAACACTGCAACTTTGGTGAGTACCTACACACAATTAACAGGATGCCGGGCGGCGTTTTGTCCATACAAAATTCCCCGATTTCCTCTCTGGATTTTGACCCAAGTGCAAATATTTTTTTAATGTAATCGAGATTTCGAGCACTAACCTGTCGGTACGTTTTGCTTTTTTTGATAAGTTAATTCTTATAGGAGTTAGGACCTACCAAATATCACATCAACAGACGGTGTTAAGCATATAAACTAGAAAATGTATTTTTAAAAAAGCAGAACGACAGGAGGCGTCTACTAATATCTACAGGAATTCGAAAAACTGAACAAATCGGACTAATATCTATGAGAACCAAAGTGAGGACGAATATATACAGCTCAAACTGCTGACTAATATCTATGAGAACTGAAGTGTGGACGAATATCTACAGCACTGGCAGAGGTTGGGTTAGGTTAGGTAAGGTTAGGTTAGGTTAGGTTAGTTATTACGTAAGTGAACTAATTTATGCTTTTCCGTACAACCTCTTGCTCAGCTGCCCTCTGTAGATATTAGTCCTCACCCTGAAGTTCATAGATATTAGTCCAACATATTATAGGCTGTAGATATTCGTCTGACATACAGGCTGTAGATATTAGTATCTGGAGTCGAACGACAGACATCGAATATTTTCTTCTAGAAAAATTGCTGAAAAAATCTTAAAAACTTTCCAATTTTGGAGGAGAAAAATGGGCAGTACAAAACCTCGATTTTTATGATTTTATTTCCGTATTATGAGCCTGGGGTGCACTTGTCCCTTTCGCTCAGTATTCGTGTTGATAACAGCGACAGTGACAGCAACAGCCTTGTAAAATATCTATTTTTCAAATTTGTTGCGAAAACCGTGTTCCTTTGATTGACATTATAATCATTTTGCGACCAGCCATGTGGATTGGCTACAAATCGGTCGGCAGTAGGTGTAAAAAACATAAAACTGAATAAAAAGTACAACCTTGAACTTCCATGAGGAGATTCCTTCTTGCCAAGTGTTCAATGTCAACCAGTAGCAACTACGATAAAACACATCTGAGTGTACGCTGTAAGCGAATTCCTGACTTGCAAGGCTTTGATAATTCTTGACTTGTAATGTGTTGATCAAAGATATTCTAAAAGACTACGCGCTAATTAGCGCAGTTTTCATACAAAAAGAATTTGTTCATTTCGTTGATTTTTTGAAAACGTGCATTAATATTGGTTAACAATATATTTTGAATAAGGAAAGAATTCGTTCATTTAGTTTAACGTTCGTTTGGTTTATTCCTTAATTATTTGTTCTTTTAGTTTATTTGTTAATTGGTAAACAATATCGGCGACACCCGGAAGCGCAGACCCACATAGTAAAAACAGCAGATAGCACATCTACTTATATTTCAATATCTTTGGTGTTGATATAAATAAAGGTATACATACGGATTGGGTATTTTCCATAAATTGTGAATACCGTTAAAAATATGTGAAAGATTTAAAGTTTATTTTTCTCATTCTGATCATCGTACTAAAAATTATTTTCAATAACGGTTCTAACTCGCTACAACGACATTATGACGTAAAAACGCCAATAGCTGGTAGGACGGCTGTCAGCGTTGTTGCCCGGCGTGACGTCAATGCCGCCGAATTTACGAATAAAAACGAACATGTCGTTTTGGCGGCAAATTGTAAATGGCGCATTTTGAATGATTATATAAAATCAACACAAAAAGATCAAAAAAATTTGTGGAATTATGTGAATTAGTATGAATTTTTACACAACAAAATTTTGGCGCATATTTTTTCATGTGAATACCTCACAAGAGTCCCAGCTGCTCCCGTCTGAAGCCAGTGAGATTCAAGGCATCCCCAATTGGATTATGTTGTGAGGTTGGAGGTAGTGGGGAGGGGAAGGAGATGGGGAAGAGGAAGGTGGGAAAGTACCTGGCTATTCAGATCTGGTCACCAAACACGGCTAAAGCCATTTCAAGCAACGTTATAATTCTGAATTGTGGTCTTACACTAGGGCGATACTGAGAGTATCTTCCACTCTGGAAAGTTTTTTTTTTTACATTAGCTCCACACAGGAGGCACCGAGAAAAACAATTTCCCAAAGGGCATATGTCATATTTGACGATGCTGTGTGGAGGGTTTTTTAAGGGAAAGGAAGGAGAAGAAGATATGGGAAGGAAAAAGGTATGAGGGGTGGGTAGGAATCTGGGGGTCAGTGTGGCCAGGAGTGACGAACGTATGAATCTATACCTCACACTGCGGTGCAAGGCGAAGGGTCGGGAGAATCCGGCTGGAGAAGTCAAAAGGCCTCCCTCAATCAGTCTCCTCCGATCCTGCCCGCCACGCAGTGGTTGGGCAAACGTATCCGCCACCAAGACCTAGACAAACCTCATCCCATGAACCCGGGCACCCCCGCTAAGTCACCAAACGTAGCGAACCACCTGGGGTGACCTGTGGCAGGGGTGTTGGTTGTCCAATAAATGGTTCCCGGGGCGGCGGTACCCATATCCGCCTCCCAAATTCGCAAATATAGTATATATTATTTTTAATGAATTAATTGTGAAAAAACACAAGTTAATCAAATAAAATTTATTTTTCCACACCAGGATTCGATCCTGCGACCTTCGGATTGCGAGTCAAAAGCCTTATCGCTAGACCACGCCGGTCGTATGTTTGACACAAGGCAGTGTCATCGGCTAAACTAATGATTTACTGAATATTGATGTTGCGTAAGTCAACAGGAACAAAGACGGTCCTAATTTATTTATTTATTGTTTTGGAACATTTACAGAGTATTAACAGAAAAAAGTCATTGGATTAGCATTGTAAAAAGCGTACATGTTAATAGTCCACTTAAAAATGTTCACAGAATGCACAGTTTAATAGTTGTTAACAGAAATTAGGAATATCAAAATATAAACGGAGGTATAAAAAGAGATAACAAAAATAGTGATGATACAATATAGAGATAACAAAGATAAAAAAAAGATCGATATACGATGTAAAAAAACAGAAAAACAAAAAAAGTAAAGTACAAATAGAGTGAAGAACAGCCATTCACATTCAAGTTCAAGATAAGTATTAAGATAAGTATTTTCAATTCTCAATTACATGTTAGGTTAGTCTATTGTTAATTTGCTTTTTAAAGTAAGCGAGACTATTTGCATAGATGTCTATATGGTTACATTCAATGGATATATGCTTATAATATGCTTCCTTGTGGTACACCAAAGTTCTTGAACACTCATTGCTAAGTGTTTTATTTACTTTAACTTGTTACTTGCCCGTTTGTGCCTATTTAATAGTTGTTATTGTTTTTTGTTAGATAGGGTTACATAATATGACGAGTTTGATTTCGTGTTTATTTTGGAGAAACCCGTTGCGTAAAATTATAATCTATTTACTTGTTTTCAAGTTGTTAATGTTCATTTCCCATAAACAAAGCAAACAACGTTTTGGGTATTTCTGATTTTGCTGAGTCGTAACGATGCTTTATAATTTTAGATGTTGGTACATATTTAATGAGAATCATCCTCGTTAGGGACAATTTCCATACATAATAATATGTTTACATTATCTGTGTTACGGTATCATAAAAAGGTTTTTTGGAGACCGACGCGACGCGCGATGTAAAGAATAATATCAAAACTTAAAAAAAAAAAAAAAAAAAATATTTCAGATTTACAGCTTTGCAGGCAACGCATTTATATAAATATAATGTTTTCATTTGTTCATATGAAGTAGATACTTTGTGACGTGACATTAAAATTTGGCCAAAATTTTAGTTAGTGCTCGTTTAGTTTTAAAATAATTGGTTGAATAATAATTATTGCTTTTCGTGTAGATTCACTGGGTATTGAATAAAAATACAATTATGAAACTAACTAACTAACCATCACGCCGTTTCCCCGCAGGGGTAGGCAGAGAGGACGGACCGCTAAACAACTCGGTCTTGGCGCACACCCCTTGCCTCGTTTACATTCGTGCATCGTCTCATACATGCTCTTCTATTATTCTGACTCTTGTCATGGCCCGACTCAAGTATCTGATTCACTTGGTTGTGCCATGTCTTTCTTGGGCATCCTCGACTTCTTCTACCATTGACATTTGCGTCATATATTCTCCTTGCACTCGTTTCCTCGTTCATTCGCTCTACATGCCCAAATCATCCGAGCGTCCCTTTCTTAATCTTACTCATTACGCTCACATCAGCCTTGCATTCTTTGCGGATCTCCACGTTTCTCACACGATCGTACATGGTTTTACCACACATTTGCCCCGGGATCTCATTTCTACAGCATTCAGTCTACTTTCATTATTCCTCTGCTAGTTCCATGCCTCACTGCATCAGTACCAGTACTCCATTATGGTCGGCTAGCTTCGCTTCTTTGGACAGTTTTTTGTTGGTGCCAACGGCGTTCAGCCCTCCATTAATGGAGTTACCTGCATTTAACCTTCTTTCAATATCTCTATCAGCCTTCCCATCTCTCGTAAACACACTTCCAAAATAGACAAACTCATCCAATTGCTCCAAGTATTCATCATTCACAACTAATTTGCACATTCATTTTGCATATTATGTACCAAGTCACCAATCGTCACCAGCAATGTCAATGTTAACATGACAGTCAAATAATGTTAAAAATTTCACAAATGACTTGTAGTTTGTTAAAATTACACACGAAGTTTTCAAACAAACGAAATGGTCGAATTTTAGTAATTTATTCTCGATACACTATTATTGTTGTTTTTAATCAACATTTTTTTCATCCCAACATTGACCGGATGTTACAAAGCAAATTAGCCGTATCTTTGTAAATCGCATTGTTTTCCTGCCATAAAAACATAAATAAATATGCGATGCATGACACTTGTGTGTGTCGGACTAAGCTACAAAAGCGCCAGCGTTTTTGAAGAGAAACTCTTTTAGCGCTGTTGTATTTGAAACACGATGAAACACTAAAAAGAGAAAAACATATACATCTATAGGATTTAGCCTGCGAGAGAATGAGAAAGAATGAAACCTTACCGCATTGGCCGCTTTGATTATGAGCTCAATTTTCAAGGCTCCTATTGGTTGAGGTTTTGTTTATCATTTGTGCCATCTACCTGTGCCAAAACAGCACTGTTATTGTTAATTTTGTTCTCTTGGCATTGCTTTGTATATACTGTGTATTCCTAAAAACGCCTTCCACACAGCATCCCCAAAGAAGACATAGGCCCTGAGGGGATTTGTTTTCATCACTGCCTCCTGTTTGGAGCTAGTGTAAAAAAAATTCTTTACTTCATATTATTTGATCAATATTTGTAAGGACTCATAAACGAACACTATTGGATTACTTTAAGTTTAGAAATGACGCAAAACTGCGCTATACAAACATTACGTGATTATTATTATTATTATTATTTGTGCGGTGCTTCCTAGCCTCCCCACTCTTGTCTACTTTAGTTTTCTGAAGGTTTCACTTCTACCGCGTATGAATTGCATACTCTGATTTTTTGAGTTAGCCTATTTCAGATGTACTGAATAGGCCAAACCGAAAAACGTTCGCGCATTTTTTTTTTTTTTCATTTACTAGATTCTTATATTTCTTGAAGAGATGAATCATTTAAATTTACTGAATTTAAAGTTAATGTTCTTTATAAATAGAACGGCGTCATTTGCGCCTTGCAATTTTTACCTCATGTGGGTATTTAAAAATGTTACCTGGCTATTATAGTCTTAAAGGTCTCGTGTTTCATCTGTAGGGAAAAATTGTTATCTAAAAACCCTACTAAAATTGCATGTTTCGTCCAGACTCAACATCAATCTTCATCATCAGAGCAGCGGCGGTCGAATGCCATATATACATACGTGTCTGTTTGTGTTATGTTGGGAGTGGGAAGGAGGCGGTCATGTCCTTTTAAATTTGGAGCTCTTCCGCATTTGCCTTTGGGAATGAGGAAACCATGAAAAACCTCATCCGGGAAGAGTCGGCCGACAGTCAACATGAAACTTGTCGGCCTTCAGTGATTTCAGTATATGAAATCCTGCATTTTGTGGTGTGGGGTGTATGTGTCTGTTTTTATGTGAAATATATACTTTATGGGAAATTTTTAGAATAAACATACATAAACATACATATTATACAATATTATCTAGATATATAAATAGATATGTAAACATAAGTTACAGGGGGGGCGTCTGGTAGTTAGGAATACCTACTGCTCGCTCACTCGTCCGCGTCTGAATCTGGTTCATACCAGATGTGGTTCAGGTCCATCAGAATATGTTTAGGTAGTCTGTGTGTATATCTGAAAGTAAAGTCACTAGGTGCATTGTATTGACCGATTTCCTTTATAAGTCTATTTTTACTGTGTCTCAGAGATTTGTAAAATCGGTCTGTCAGTCGGTGTGTGTATTCGAATAATGTTGGAATGTCTTCTCTTGCATGTAGTCTTTTCAAATTCGTTCTGATTCTAGTGTTGTATGCGATTTTAATGCAGAGATTTTGTAGCGTCTGTAGTTTCGAGTGGTCGGAGTGAGAAATACTACTCCACACGGGAATAGCGTATGTCAGTACCGGTCGAATGAGCGAGTAGTAGATCAGGAGCTTGGTTCTGGGAAGTAGCGGACTTCTTCTGTTGAAGATGGGCTTCATCGCGCCGACTGCCTTTCTGGCTCTTGCGTGCATCTTGGCTATGTGAGATTTCCAGTTGAGACGTGAGTCCATTGTCAGGCCCAGGTATACGACTTCATCTTTCCATTCTAGGACGTGTCCTCCCATTTCGATGTTGACATCTGGTGATCTTCTTTTTCGTTTCCTCGTGTACATGATGACTTCGGTCTTCGCCTCGTTTAGTTTGAGTCGCCATTGCTTGTAGTACTCTACGAGTGCGTCGAGCGCTCTCTGTAGGTAAATGGCCGCCATGTCTGATTTCAGCGAGGAAACGTAAAGTTTGACGTCGTCTGCGTAAATAGATAGCTTGCATCTCTCGTCACGGGGGATGTCGTGTGTGAATATATTGAATAGATGAGGTCTGAGTAGACTTCCTTGCGGCACGCCCTTTGGAATCTCACGTATCGATGACAGCGCGTTCCTGATGAAAACTCGGAAGGATCTGTCCTTTAGGTATTCTTGAATCACTCTCGTTAGGTATATGGGCGTGTTTGTTTTGTGCAATTTGTGCAGTAGCCCTTTGATCCAAACGGTGTCAAATGCCTTCTCCAAGTCTAGCAGTGCAGCGGCGATGTAGCGATGTTCGTTAAATCTTCGGGCGATGAATTCCGCTACTCTGGTAAGTTGATGGGTAGTGGAGTGCCTCTTTCTGAATCCAAACTGCTCGTCTGGCAAAGTGTTGTTTTCTTCGTGGTGTGGAAGCAGCCTGTTGAGTATAACCTGTTCAAATACCTTGCTCAGCGTGGAAAGTAGACTGATCGGCCGATAGTTTGTCGGCTGCTTCTTGTCCTTGTTTGGCTTGGAAAAGGGCAGCACGGTCGCCGTTTTCCAGATCTGGGGGAAATGTCCGATGATGAGGCAGGCATTGAACAGCTTTGTGATGTAAATGATGGCTTTCTGCGGTAGATGTTTGAGTAGAATGTTGTGTATTTGATCACTTCCCGGCGCTTTATTTGTCTTCAATCGTCTGATGATGACGGCTACTTCGCTTGGCGTGCTGAAGTGGATATCGGCGGCGTTCGTCTGCTCGGCTTGCTCGAGATTTCGTAGAGACTCTTCTACAAGTCGATCCGTTTCCGGGTCGGATAGGCCGTCCGTGGCTGCGTAGGCTCTCTCGAATCCGTCGGCGAGCGCGTTTGCCTTTTCTTCAAGCGAAAGTGCCAGCCCTGATCCGTCTAGCTTCTCTAGCGGGGGGATCGTGTGATCTTCGCGTCTCAGCGCTTTTGCCATTTTCCATAGGCTGTTGTCCTTTGGCTTGAGTGATGTAACTTTCTTCGTCCAAAGTTCGCGTCTGAGGTCGGTGATTTCTTGCTTGATTTCCCGCTGTAGCGTGTTGTAAGCCGTTTTGAAGTAGCCGTCGCGCGTACTATGATAGATGCGTCGCAGGCGATTCTTCTCCTTGATGAGCGATAATACGTGCTCGGGAAGCTTGATCGTGTATGTGTGTGCTTCTTTGAGAGGTATGAATGTGTCTTGTGCATGTTGTATGATTTCCGTGAGAGTGCTTGCGGCCTCGTCGATTTCTTCCTTCGAGCGCAGAGTCCCCGATGTGAGGTGTATTTGTTCGTTTATCTGTTTCTTGAATCCTTCCCAGTCGGCGTCTTTGTAATTTCGCTGTTTTCTAGGGCTCCTTGAAGTTGTCCCTCCGATACTGAAGCTCACGGGCAGGTGGTCCGACGAAAGTTCATCCAGCGTGCGCAGTGGCGAGATCGATTTAGCGTTTTTCTCGAGTACTATGTCCAGAGTACTAGGGTACTTTGCGCGTATTGAGTGGAATGTCGGTTTGTCCGGTGCCATTATCGAGTAGTTATGTGTCTGCATATGCGTGAAGAGCGTTTTCCCATTCGCGTTGCTATGTAGTTATTCCAATAGTTGTGTTTTGCGTTCAGGTCTCCTCCTAAAACAACAATTGGGCGCAAATTAAGTAGTTTATCCAGGTCTTCTCTCACCAGACGGTTGGCTTCATTGCAGTAGGCGGCGATGAAGGTGTGCGCTCTATCCTCTATGATGACTTCGATAATCGTGGCCTCAGTATTTTTTAGCTTCGGAGTAGGGATTCTTGTAGAAGGGATTGATTGTCGAACGAATATGGCGGTACCTCCACCTCTTCCTTCCAATCGGTCGTCTCGGTGAACTTCAAAGCCGGGCACTCTCAACGGTGTGTCGTGTTTTAGATGTGTTTCTGAAATGAGAATAATGTCAGTAATAGTGTTATTTGCCAGAGCGAGCAGTTCATCAGTCTTGAATCGGATGCTGTTGGCGTTCCACAGGAGGACGTTCACCATCTGGGGATTAGACATTGATGGTGGACGTGATGAGATCCATCAGGATCCATGCCCTCTCCAACTCGTTGGAGCCAGCGGCGGCCAACTGCGGTTGCACCCGTCTCAATCCCTGGAGCAGGGCCATCATCAGTTGTGCATCTCCTGCGCCGGTGTATGCCTCTCCTGCGGGCTTCTGCGTGCGGGACTGCGTATGGGGCTGCGAGCGGGGCTGCTCCTCGTGCTGCTCCTCACGCTGCTCCTCGCGCTGTTGGGAGGCCGTGGTTCTGCGGGCCACGTTGGCCCAACTGCGTCCGTCGGTCCTCGAGGTCTGCTGGGCATGTGGCCCGCTGGTTCCTGGTGCTTGGCGCCGGTTCTGTCGCTGGTGCTGCTGCAGCGAAGCGACGTAGGCTACCCTCTTCGGGCAGCCTCTGTAGTTGGCGGGATGGGGGCCTCCGCAGTTACAGCACGCGGCGGGCTCGTCCCTTGTGGTTTTGGGGCACTCGGCCGAGGCATGCTCCACCAAGCACTTCACACACCTCGCGGTGTGGGCGCAGTTTCGGGACCCATGCCCGAAGTTTTGACAGCGGTAGCACTGCGTCCCGTGCTGCAGATGGTTGCTGCGGTGCTTCTGCAGGCGTATCTTGCAGTGGCACAGGTATTTAACTGCTGCCCTTAGTTGACCCATGTTGACCTCTTTGTCGAAGTGGGCCAAGTACATGGGATTCTCGGCCGAGGCGGTCGTCATTCTTATGACCTTCGCGGGAGGGAATCCTTGTTCCGAGAGGCTCGCAGCGATGTCCTCCGTGTCGATGTTAGGCAGGCCCTTGATGACCGCCTTTTTCATCTTGTCCGCCTCCGCTGTGTAGGTGTGGAAGCCACGCGCCTCCGCACGCAGCCCGTTGGTAAGGGCACGGTGGTCCGTCATGCTGTGAACGATGATGTTCACTTTTCCGCCCGATCTGTACTGCACTCTGAATTTCGAGTGCCCGATGTGGCCCTGCACCGCTGTGGTGACCTGCCCGTGTGAGAGGGTCCCCAGGGTCATCACAACCGGGGGCACTCGGTCCTTCCGTGCAGACTGGCCGCTGGTACCTGCAAAAGAATTTGTATTAGAGTTAGTATTTGGGCGCTTCGCCTGCGACGCTCCGCCGCCGCCGCCGCCTTCAGATACTTCGTTTAAACTGCTAAAGCGGTTGCCGATAACAACCGCTCGGGGTTCCTGTGGTGAAAGGGGCCTCTTGACGGTGTTGGAGGGCCTCGTCCAACCTTCCTCCTGGCGGGTCGTCTCCATATCCTGGGCGGGTGGCTGGGGTCTGGGGGGCGGGACGTAGGCCGAAGCTGGGCCTACTGGGGGGCGGCTAGTCCCAGGGGCGGATGCGGCCTCAGTCATCTCGGGGGACGGCAGGGGGATGGATTCCGGCTTGGTCCTCGGGTCAGCGGGGTGATTTTGCGATGTCTGCTGGGGCTGGGAGGCAGGGATTGTAATGAGAATTGTCCCCGTCTTGGTTTGCCGTCGATACTGGCGGGCGCCCTGGGGGATCTCGATTGGCGAATCCGCCGGGTCAGCTAGTTCCATCCGCGCGGACAACATCCGCACGGCAGGTATTCGGTATTTCCTCTTCTGTATGGGGATTTTAGTTTTGTGGCGTCTCGGTGGGGCCAGGTTCTTCTTCCTTGCCTTCAAAAAGGCAGTTGGCGGCGCGGTGGCCTAGGTAGTGAGCCGGTCGGCGTCCGGCCGGCTAATAAAATAGCAGGTGTCTGGCCGTGTAAACACAAGCCAGACAAAAGCGACTTGGGGGCGAAAAAGCACTCGTCTCGAAAAGCGACTGTCGCAGGCGGCAGTCAACGAACGAATCAAACGTTCGCGCGTTTAACGATAAGTGTGACACTAGCATGAATATACCACGTAAACACATCAATATCTATGTTTTTTTTATTGTCAGATTTTTCACAAAAACTGCGCTATGCAAATATTCCAAATATATTATTTTTATTTGAGATAAATTAAAATTGTAAAATGATTGTTTATTGTCCGTCAACAAAAAAAAACTTTAGTCGTTTTTACTAATGCTAAAACATACATCATTACATTTATTTGGCAAAAATAAATATACATTTATGACAAAGATGTATGAAGTTTAATTGCCAGCCTGGAGTAGCGCAATTAGCGAATTGTTGGCAATATTGCGAGGTTCCATCCAATACTGCACCATTATGTATTAAATTATAACAAAAAATCATAATTGCGATTTTTGTATTGTCAATTTCGTGAAAATTGATGCATAAATTTAATTCTGCAAACTAATTCAGTAAACAAGAAATAATTTGCTTTAATATATACGAAATAATGCAAAATCATACAAAATCATACGTTTTTGTTTTGAAAATGTGATCGCTTAGAAGTATTATGATGTTTCAATTAAATACTGTGTGTAGAACGTATCTTCGCTCTTAAAAACATCTGTAATTTTTTTTATAAGTCTTTTAATAAGCCTAGAAAAAGATTTTTTTTATTTTTTTTATTTATTGGCAATGCTTATTAAAAATACATATAAAGTTACATCAGTTACATAGTTACATAAGGTTAACAAAAAAATAAAAAAATGCCTTTCCTCACCATAAAGAGACAATGCTCTTGTGTTTGGTGAGGGAGTTCTGGCTCAATTAGTAAACTAAAAGATCGTGTAATTTAGTAATAACGGCTATTGTGTATAATAAGTAGGTTAAAAAATCATGTATAAATTTAATAATAAAAATCCTGAAGAGTTTAAAAAAATCATAATATAAATTAAAAAATATCATTATAAATGAATAGACTCAGAGATATAGAAACTAAGAAATGAAAGAAAAAGAAGGAATGAATGATTTATAAAATAGCAGACTTTATAAGATACAAAGTAAACATATTTGGGACTTTTATCGCAGTTTAAGGTAATTTTTTAATTTGGGCTTAAATTCCTGCATATTTTCGATGGTTTTTAATTTTAATGGGAGGTTGTTATAATAGATTATGCCCAGATAAAGATAGGAATATTGAATGTGCTTAGTATTAAGTTTAAGGATTTTAATAGTTTTCTGGTATCTTGCTGATGTATTGAATTGGAAGTTACAAGTATTTAAGTGTATTTCTTTGTAAATTTGAAGTATTGAATATTTTTTATAGATTTTCAGCCTTACTAAAAAAAAAAACCACAGCGCGACCAATTAACTGTGTTATTGTAATAACATAATTAATCCCCGTATACACTAAATCACGTTTTATTACCAATAACGTTTCTTGCGTGATCACGCTATTAAAATGCATTAAGATCTGACAACATTGTAAATGGTTTTAATTTCCTAGGAAACAATGTTGTTTTAATTCTTCTCCGCTAGGGGCATTATTGGTGCTCCGGTGCATATCGGCCCGCGATGACAAAACAGTTCGGTGTGTTTATGGCGGGATATGGAAAATTTTGTTAGTGCCTAAATGTTGTGATTTTACTAAATAATTTCTATTGTAGTGACGAATTTACTCTTCTGTTCACATAATTGATATATTTACCATATTATTTGTGTGGCTTACATCAGTTTAATCAAGTTATTGTACAAACGCCGTACTTTCAAAGTTGAACTGTCAGAATATTGTTTTTTATAGGTTACTTAGATAAAATTTTCATTTTAAGATCTTTATTTTAAAAGAATTTCTTAAAAGTGATATTTTTTTATAATATTAAAATCTAATACATGTGTTCGTAAACGTATCAAAAAAATTAACGTCTTTAGAGATGCAAGAAATCTGTTTTAAATTTCGCTATTGTTTCTAAGTTATTTTTTTGGCAATAAAAAAAACTTTGAAATTTTTTATTATTTTTTTATTGTATACACGATAAAAAAGTGAGGTGATAGTTTCCTTCCAAATTTACTACATAAAAGGACTGTGTTTTTTAAATTTTGATTTTATTTAAATTTCTCTACATTTTGGTCAAAAATGTTGTCGGAGGAAATTTTTTTCCATGTTTTTCCGAGTTTGAATCATAAAATATGGCAGTTTTTGAAAGCTAAAGTCTATTTCAAATACTCAAATCTAAAAGGTAATTTTATCTAGTTTTCATAAATGGTATTTGTTTTTACGACACCTTCAAAAATAAGAAATATATAGAACATTCAAAATACTATGGAAAAATTACAAATATCGTTCGGACATCAATGGTTAAAACAGAGATAAACTACCCTCTCAGGCCGTGGAAACCATGTGTATTTCTTTCAAAGAACAAATTTTTAATTAGTAATGTTTTCACATCCGCGGCCGTTTGTCAATTGAATAAAATTTTCACTGGGTTTTTTAGTAAGGCTGTTTGTCTATTATAGGCACATTGAATATTGAAAAAAGAATTTCAGTAGGAAATTTAGACGGTTTTCTCAAGATTACCTTAATTATCAACCTTTGAACTATTTTGAGGGGATTTAAAATATTGTCATAATATGTTCCTCCCCAGCCAATAATACCATATTGCAATATAGATTGAACAGTTGCATAGTACACTATTTTTAGGTTTTCTAAGCTAAGAAAAAGTATTAGGTCTATAAAAAACACTTACAAGTGCAAACTATCCTACTTAAAATCCCCTTTTTGGATATGGTTTCATTGTATAATGTGGCAAATTCAGTTTCTTTTATAATGATCGCATAAAAATTGGTATTGATGCCTGTACTTCGAAAAATAAAATAAAGCATGAACTTTTGCGATATTTTTTTATGGATTTAAAGAGGCGTTACCCAACTGCGAATTTCATCCTTATGCCACGCGCAGAAGGGCTGATAGCGTGTAGTCGCATTTAGTCTCCTCCCACGCCTCTCAGACGCGGAGGTAAGTGGACGTCTTTAGACTCTGCGTCGCTTGGTTCCGTGAAATCAATTTTAAATTTCGTTGTTATTACAATAAACAATGCGTAAAAAAGGAGTTAATGTTTTTTATGGGCCTTTACGAAATCAACCTATGAAAAACAACTCTCAAATGCCTTCTCCAACCTTTCCAAAAGCTTTTCCTCGAATATTTTTAAACTGCTCCCAAAAGAGGCGTGAATTCCGGTTTCGATTTTTTCCTCGACATTGGTTCGCCTTAATCGTTGTATTATTATAATTTAAAACACCCGGCAACTCTCACCTATTCTCTGGTACTAAACTTGCCAAATAAGAATATAGGTAATATCATAGTTGATTCTTTCGAATGGAATATGCAATTTCCACCAATTTTACGACCAGCCTTTCTTTGAAAAAAATAATTTATTAAGAACATTTTAAAGAAAAAATGTACTGTTAATATTATATTAAACAGTTTACTGGAAATAATTTTTTATTTTATTTTAATGTATGTAGGTATTTCATTTTAATGTATGTAGGTATTTCATTTTAATGTATGTAGGTATTTTATTTTAATGTATGTAGGTATTTCATGGTTACTTGACGTATCGTAATTACTGTATCCATCAAGTAAATTATTTAAAATTACAAAAAAATACCAAAATATTATTTACAGTGCCTGCTTGCATATCTGTGAGAATAATTTATTACATGATCAAATTTATTGAAACACTTTTTCTTTTAAGAATCTCTAGGAAAAGTATGTTTAAAAAGTGTCAAATCAGAATAACAGTGTCGCAGCAAGTTGTTTACGGTCCCTTGGGCAAGCTTGTATTCTGTCCGGAGCCACTGGGACTATGTCATCTCTATTTAGAGGACGTTATAGAACTATTCATATCTAAATACAGGACGCAGCTAGATGGAGCCATTTTGAGCTTGTCTTGATTGGTTGAATGTATTATGATCAGACAGGGGTTCAATTTTTTTACCTTGATGCCCGGTAGCAAGCGTTCAAGAACAAGCAGAAGATATTTTGAAAGAGAGATATGTAATTACGAATGTTAGAGGGAGCGCGCCAATTTTAAAAACGATTATAATTAAGCGAAAATTGTGTAAATATTTAATAAAAAACAGCTCGTTTAAAATAGAGAAAAAATCACAAATATCTAAAGCAGCAATTAAAGATACACTGTGAATTAAACATCGCAGCCTTACTAAAAAACCCAGTGATAATTTTATTCAATTGACAAACGGCCGCGGATGTGAAAACATTACTAATTAAAAAAATGTTCATTGAAAAAATACACTTGGTTTACACGGCCTGAGAGGGTAGTTTATCTCTGTTTTAGTAATGATATCCTAACGAAATTTCAAATTTTTCCAAAGTATTTTGAATGTTCTATATATTTCTTATTTTTGAAGGTGTCGTAAAAACAAATACCATTTATGAAGACAAGATAAAATTACCTTTTAGATTTGTGTATTTAAAATACACTTTAGTTTTCAAAAACTGCCATATTTTAAGATCCAAACTCGGAAAAAAATTTCTTACGAAACATTTTTAACCAAAATATAGAGAAATTTAAAAAAAATCAAAATTTCAAAAACACAGTCCTTTTATGTAACAAATTTGGAAGGAAACTATCACCTCACTTTTTCCTCGTGCATACAATAAAAAAATAATAAAAAATTTCAAAGTTTTTTTTATTGCCAAAAAAATAACTTAGAAATAATAACGGCATTTCAAACAGATTTCTTGCATCTTTAAAGACGTTACTTTCTTTGATAGGTTTACGAACACATGTATTAGATATTACACAGGTTAAGTATCTGGGACATATCCTAACCGAAGACATGAAGGATATAGAAGATATGGAACGACAAAGAAGAGCAATTAATATACAGGCCGGAATGCTCTCAAGGCGGTTCTACCACTGTAGCGAAGATGTCAGAAAATTACTATTCAAGACATACTGTACTGCCCTGTACACGTCAGAACTGTGGACACAATACCCAGCAGCGCAATGGGACAAACTGAGGGTGTGCTACAATAATGCATACAGGCAACTTATGCAACTACCGAGGTTCTGCAGTGCCTCCACGATGTTCACCGAGGGGAGGGTGCACTCATTCCCAGCCCTACTTCGCCACCGACTAGCCAGCTTCTGGAGCAGGATACGGACTTCAACCAATATCATTGTCGTGGCTGCATCCGAGTGGCTCAGTTCCCCATTAAATGAGCGGTGGATGCAGATGATGAGGCGACCTCCATGATGGACTATCCCAAAATATCTTTTTATTTTTAATTCTGTCTACTTATTATTTATTTTAATTTTATGCTTATTTTTTATTATTTGTGTGATGAATTTTGTTATCATTTTATGCTTTAAGTAGGTACCTACCTAATATTTAAACTATTTTTTTTTCTTTTCTTTTATAGTTGTTTATGTAATATGGCAGACTGGGATTGCACTACCCTCCCAGTCTTGCTGGAATAAAAACTTAAATAAATAAAAATAAATAAAATATTAATATTATAAAAAAATATCACTTTTAAGAAATTCTCTTAAAATAATGATCTTAAAATGTAAATTTTATCTTTTAAGTAAACTATAGAACAATACTCTGACAGTCCAACTTTGAAAGTACGGCGTTTGTACAATAACTTGATTAAACTGATGTAAACCACACACATAACATGGTAAATAGAAGAGTAAATTCGTCACTACGATAGAAATTATTAAGTAAAATCACAACATTTAGGCACTAACAAAAATTTTTGACATCCCGCCATAAAAACACACCGGGCTGTCTTCATCGCAGGCCGTTGAGAATTAATGCAAAGGCGCGCCAATAATGCCCCTGGCGGAGAAAAATTAAAACAACATTCTTTCCTAGTAAATTAAAACCATATACAATGTTGTCAGATCTTCAATGCATTTTAACAGTGTGACCACGTAGGAAAGGTTATTGGTAATGAAACGTGTTTAAGTGTATACTGGGTTTATTTATGTTATTGTAATAACACGGGTTATTGGGCGTGCTGTGTTTTTTTTAGTAAGTGTAGTGAACGTATGTCTTGCAGTATGAAAGAGACATGCGTGTATGAGTGAGACAGCATGCGGAACGTATAAAAGGCGTGAATGTTGTCTACTCGTCCTCTCTTAGCATTTAGGCTTCCTACGACGCACCTCTGTACGACCTCGGAATAAACAGTTATATTCTACCCACTGCTTATTATTACCATCCCACTGAGGTCATCATCAAGAGGAATCTGGATCCACCACCAGGAGTCCAGAGTAATGTATACAACCGGCCACGGTTATCAAATTTGGCGCAGCCGATAAAGGACGAAATTTAGGCAGCAGCGATCACATTTGGCGCAGCTGAAAAAGGAACCACGGGCAGCCAAGTCATCACATTTGGCGCGGTCGGAAACAGTACCACGGGCAGCCAAATTGTTACATTTGGCGCGGTCTGAAAAAGGAACCACGGGCAGCCAAATCATCACATTTGGCGCGGTCGGAAAAGGAACCACGAGCAGCCAAATTATCACATTTGGGCAGCCGAAAAGGAACATCAAGGAAGGAAGCAAGAGCAGCAGAAGAAGCATCCTGGAAACATCAAGGCCCTGGAGGAGTATTCGCGTAAGGCGTGGATACAGCAGTTCCGGATCTTCAGGAGAAGAGCTAGGACCTGGTGCAGACCTCACGGAAGGCGCATAGAAGGAAGACTAGGGTTCAGGAGCCAGGAGACGGTCCGCGGAAGGGCGAGATCGGAGCAGCATCAAGTCAACAGAGTCGTGAGTTGAGTGCTGTTTGTAATTTTTTCTGTTTTTTTAATTGATTGCATCTGTGTGGAAATGGAGGGAGGAGAACTGCTCAGGTTTTGTCATTTGAGGGACAAGCTGGAGACATTCGTCCTTCAGTACGAACAGTTCATCCTCGTCAATGATGAGAAAATAAATTCGGTAGAGAAAAAGAGAGCGGTTTTAATATCTCATTTACACACAGAGACAATAGATTTATTGATTGATTTGTGTTTTCCTAAAAAAATTACAGATTTTACGGTCGAAAATTTATTGTTATTACTAGAGAATCATGTAGGTATCAAAAGAAATGTGTTCAAGGAGCGCGAAATTTTTTTTGCTACGAAACAAAAAAGTACAGAATCTGTTAATGATTTTATAGCACGGTTAAGAAATCTCGTTAGATTTTGCAAATTCGAAGACAGACTTGAATATAATTTAAAAGATGTTTTTGTCACCGGTCTTCGAGTGGGGCGTATTAAGGAGAAATTATATGTAGAGGCTGAAAACTTTTCATTAAAAAAGGTTATAGAATGTGCTATTGCCATGGATAAGCAAATTAAAACGGAAAGTGTAAATATTGTTTTTAAAAATAGACTGAACAATTTGTCACAAAAACAAAATTCTGCGGGTAAACATTTTTCAAGACCTACGGACAAGAATGTTACATCGTTCAGAGCGAAATCAGCAGACCGAACGAAATGTAATCATTGTGGTAGTTATCACGAATCAGTAAATTGTAAATTGAAAGACGTGTTTTGTTATAAATGCAGAGGAAAAGGGCATATTAGTAAAATATGTCGCGGTTTAAATAATAAAAATATTTCTTCAGTGTTTGTTAATACGCAGGAACATAAAAAAATGTTTCGGATAAACTCAGTATATTGTGAACCAATATTGTGCAAAATATTAGTGAATAATGTGGAACTAAACGGGTTATTGGACACAGAAGCGGCAGTTTCGATTTTAACAGACAAAGATTATGTTAAACATTTCAAACAGTTGGGTGTAAAATCAAAGGATTTAACCTTAACGGGTTACGCTAACTGTAAGTTGAATTTATTGGGTTGTATCTTATTAACAGTTGATTTTAACGGTTGTAGGGAAATCTTAGAATTTTGTGTAGTTAAAAATGGATCAACTACGGTTCTAGGTCGTGACTTTATAAATAAATTTAATATTGGATTCACGGGGTTACAATCAATTTCATCCCAGGAGGGTAGTGAAATTTTTTCTCACAATGTATTGGAGAATGATATAAGTGACTTAGATAAAAGTGAATTGCAATAAATTTCATCCCAGGAGGGTAGTGGAATTTTTTCTCGCACTGTATTTGAGAATGATAGAAGTGATTTACAATCAATTTCATCCCAGGAGGGTAGTGAAATTTTTTCTCACAGTGTATTTGAGAATGGTAGAAGTAAAGTGAATAAAAAAATTCGAAAATTCCAGGAGGTTTTTTCGGAGAAAGTGGGTAGTTTTAATAAAAGTAAAGTGCAATTAAAATTAAATGGGAATGAGGAACCAAAATTCTGCAATCCGAGGAACATAACTTTTGAATTTGGAAGGAAATTAAGGTCAAATTTAAACAATTTTGTACCAAGAGGGGGGAGAGATAAGTGTCAGGAAAATCAGAAATATTATTACAAGGGAAATAATAAACAATCCAAGGGATTTTCAGTTGATCAAAATGTAATGGTAAGGGATTTTAAGAATCAAAATAAGGATAAATGGGTACCAGGGAAGGTATACAAACAATTAGGTAAAAAAGTTTATTTAATTGAGGTAAATTTATATGGTAAACTTATGTATTGGAAAAGGCATTTTGATCAGTTGTCTAAATTGTGTGTATCATGGGAAAAGAAACCCAGCAATCCTTATATCGCGTCTGAGACGAAGAGACTGTCGTATGACGATTACGATGTCTCCAGCTTTGTGCCGGATGACAGACTAATGGGTGTTTCTCCTTCTCCTTCCAGCTCCAGTGATCCAGTGGCTTCCACGTCGGGAAATTGGAAGGACCGACTTCGACCACGGACACACAGATGAGTCAATAAAGACAGGACTCAGCTCTCGACTCAACATGAGACAAATGAATTACTTACATTGTAAATATTGGAATATTATATGTATTGTAAATAATTATCCGCATCATGTTGTGTAACTGTCTTCAGATTTAAGTGTGGAGGGATGTAGTGAACGTATGTCTTGCAGTATGAAAGAGACATGCGTGTATGAGTGAGACAGCATGCGGAACGTATAAAAGGCGTGAATGTTGTCTACTCGTCCTCTCTTAGCATTTAGGCTTCCTACGACGCACCTCTGTAAGACCTCGGAATAAACAGTAATAGTCTACCCACTTCGTATTATTGCAATCCCCTGAGATCACCATCAAGAGGAATCTGGATCCACCACCAGGAGTCCAGAGTAATGTATATAACCGGCCACGGTTATCACAGTAAGGCTGCATACCTTTAACATATTAAATAACAGAACAAAATGTGTTTTTCATAAATTTTGGAGCATACTTTGCGATTTTTTTTCTATCGAGGGTATTTAATTACCACTTCGGCTCTGCAAATGTGCAGATATTATCTTCGAAAATAACTTAAAACTTTATGTGTAAAAAATGTTTAGTTATTTTAAAACATGTTTAAGGGAATTATGTTATAAATCGGTAAAAATTCGGTATGCGAGGTCTCTGTCAAAATCATGTTTGGATTGAGATCGGATTGCCACAGAGATTACGAGCAGTCATGATTAAAACCTTTTCTTTTTCACTCTATTTTAATATTCTAATCTTTGCTACGATCTACGCACTGCTTAACAACTATAGAATATTTCAAATAAGTTCAAGAGTACAATATTGTAGTGTTCTGTTATTTGATAGACACACTAGCAGATTTTCCAAATACTTGGATGGAGATTACTTGATGGGAATGAATAGATTCTGGTTCGTTATCTGGATTTATTTATACTTCGCGTATACAATAGGGACTGCGGTAGTCTACCTAACTAGGAGCTAGCTAAAATGGTTCTAACCAGTGTTTACTAAAAACACCCACTCTCAGCCCCCCGACCCTCTGTCGGATAACTTAGGTACTAAGCTACCTGCCATCTAGCGGAATCTACTGACAGTTCTTGTCACCGCCATCTATGACTAAAAGCTGGAAGCTTTTAGATACACAACAAATATTAGTATATATAATGTAAATTTGAAAGTTTATATATTACAAGTTGGTTGGTACTCGGCATGTGTTGCAATGCCATTCAAAGAAATAAATTGATTCTTCCCCTCCCGCATTCCTTTTCCACCTTCCCCCTCCTTCGTACCCTTCCGCGAACCCCACCTCCCCAGTTCCCCTCCCCCTCCTGCCTTTTCACCCTGCCACCTGCCCTGGCGTCATGAAATACACACATTTTTATTCATACAAATTTCATGACGCCAGAGCTTACCATTATACAGAGCCTATAACCTTCGCGGGAGTGTTCACAATATATCACCAAAGTTTCATCGCTCTCGCTAAACTTGGCACAATCTCAGTTTCAATTCCTTTAGATTATAAAATTCCAATCTCTGACGTCTTTTCTGTTCTTATATCCAACATGTCTCGTTCCTGAAAAGAAAATTGGTTAGATACGAAAGCCTGAACTGCATCTTTCTATGCTGATCAAAATCACATTCCAAGTAAACCTTGGTTCCAGGGCAAAAAAAAATCCAAAAGATTTATTTCCTGTATTTCGAGAATGAGAATTGGTCACTGCTCTTTTGCAGAGCATTTGTTTAAAATTCGAGTCCTCTATAGTTCAATCTGCCAATGTGGTGTGGAAGAGGAGACTCTTGACCATGTTTTTTTTTTATTGTAAAAAACTTTCTTCTTTCAAAAGCATATTATATCGTTTGCTCTTTAAAATCACCCACCATTTTCCCCTCAGTATTCCGTATTTGCTGTCTTCGCGTACTTTCAGTTTTATTGTTCATAGACTTGAATGACTTCAATATGTGATTTGTCCTATTCTCTTATAGATTATCCCCATCATTATAACTATATTCCTTAACTTTTTAGGCACAAAGCATTCTTTTTAGGGTGAATTGCCTAATTTAAAAAAAAAATGTTTCAACGCAATCGGATGAACGGTAAGGCACCGCTTAAACTAAATAAAAGTGACATCTTATACAAACTATAAATAACCATGTGGGATTTTTCCTCTTGACCGCAATCAAAATAAACATCAATCTCCGTCTACTAAAAAACCCCGAAACTTTCCATATTTTTCTTTCTAACCTTCTTCCAACCTCTTGCGCAAATATCTCGATTATTGTGTGACGTGATACCCCTCAGAACTTTACACCAAATTTATTGAATCTCTTGTTTTAACTTGATTCGAACTTTGTCGTGTGTTGTTTTTTTTTTATTTAACACACGTATTTTTTTAGGTTTACATCTGGTTTTATATCGTTATCGAACGGTTGTTATTTATTGTTTGTTATTTCTTCGGTTTTTTTTTTTGTCAACCCCTCTGTTGGGTACGGTGACCCGACATTTGATCCGGCGACATTTGGTCCGGCGACAGTTGGTCCGGCGACATTTGATCCGGCCGACATTTGATCCGGCCGACACTTGATCCGGCGGACATTTGATCCGGCGACAATTGATCCGGCCTGATCCTTTAGAAGATTTTTTCTTCAAGTAAGTATGTAAAGAGGATATACGGCCGTACAACCAAAGTCGATGTACTTATATCTGAAGGCATCTTGAGTGAAAATCCGCTGTAAAAATAGTGCAGTCAGTTTAACAAAAAAACCGTAAAAGATTCCTACTTGCGCATAACTGGCGGATATTTGATCCGGCGACAATTGATCCGGCCTGTTCCTTTAGAAGAAAAAATCTTCTAGAGGATCAGGCCGGATCAATTGTCGCCGGATCAAATGTCCGCCGGATCAACTGTCCGCCGGATCAAGTGTCGGCCGGATCAAATTTCAGCCGGATCAAATGTCGCCGGACCAACTGTCGCCGGACCAAATGTCGCCGGATCAAATGTCGGGTCACCATTCGGAATATTTTCCAACAAATAAATGACAGGGTGTTCTTGATTGTTTTGTTGAATCCTTATTTTAAAATTGAATTACCTTGGCAACTTGTTACAGATCGACGAGTGCTCCCGCCTGTGGGTGCTGGACACTGGCAAGATCAACGAAGAGCAGGTCTGCCCACCGCAGATCCTGGCCTTTAATCTCCACGATGACTCCTTGATCCTGAGGCACAAGTTCCGCCTCGAGAGTCCCACTATTGTCAAGCAGACATCCCTCTTCGCTACCCCGGTAAGCTTATATATTAAATTTGGTTCAATGAAGAAAAGTTACTTACTTTGTTTTTTACGTTATATTTGGGTGGCGGTATGATTACAGCCACCCCGAGAACCATTTATTGGATAACCATATATCTGCCATAGGTCACCCCAAGTGGTTCACTTTGTTTGTTGATTTCGCATGGACGACCGGGTTCCTGGGGGTGAGGTTTGTCCGGGTCTTGGAACTATCAATTTCTGTGAGACCTATATGAGCTGCTCCCAAAAGCGAACAATTTATCCTGAAGGGTTAAATCATTTGGACATCATGTTACATTGTGTTTTCGGCAGTGAAAAATATCAGGCTAATTACGTGGTTAGGTTAGGTTAGGGGTTGACATTATTTGCTGCCACATGTGGCTACTCAACTGTTGGGTATTTGTCGGCAGAAAACATTCTAGCCCTCAATTCGGTAGGTGGTTATGGGTACCACCGCCCCGGGAAATATTTTTTTGGATAACCAACACCTCTGCCGTAAGTCACCCCAAGGCATCGCTTCGTTTGGAGTCTTAGCAGGGGTGCCTGGGTTCATGGGGTGAGGTTTGTCTGCCCATCAGATATATGGAAGGTCGGATCTGGAGAGAATCATTGAGGAAGTCGCTTTGACTTCTCCAACCGTACTCTCTTGTGATATCACCTTGCACTGGAATACGTCCGTTACTCTTGGACACAGCCAAAGATTCCTACCCACCCATAATACCCTTTTCCTTTCCAGAACATCCTCTCCTACCTTTCCTAAAAAGACCCTCCACACAGCGTCCTCAAAGATGACATAGGCCCTGAGGGGAATTATTTTCTTCGGGGCCTGTGTGGAGTTAAAGTAAAAAAAATGCTAGTGCTGAACAAAACCTATATGTTATATGCTGACCTTTTTTTTTAATCAAATTTAATTATTTTATAGTTTATTTTTTCAAAATTTACGGAATATTTAATCATTGAAGATAATATTAATAACTCTCAAAAGCAAAATTCGAAACACAAAAGATTCGGTCATTTTGGTTTTTCCATTTTATTTTCATGTTTCCAGGTGGTAGACGTAAGAGACCCTCACGATGGATGCAAAAATACCTTCCTTTACATCGCTGACGTCACGGGATTTCAGATAGTCGTATATGATATGGCCACCGACTCTGCGTGGAGGGTGGAAAATAAATACATGTTCCCTCACCCGGAGACAGGCACTTTCAACATCGTTGGTAAGTGATAATAAAACTTAAGGGTAAAATAGATTCAAGGAAATTTTTAAATTACATAGGTGTTTGATCCCACCCACCATTTACAAAACAATGAATAATAACTCCTTCCACCGATTATTTTACATCATAACTAAGTGACATTTTTTAACTAATTACTTACCAATAAAATTCTTCCATCGATTATTTTACACCACAACTAAGGGACATTTTTCAATTAATTATCAATCAATTGAAATGTCTTTAAAAGAGCCCTAAGTAATACTGATAAGGGTCTGAAGATCAACGGAGTTGTCATTAATAACATAAGATACGCAGATGATACTGTATTACTAGCTGACTGTATGGATGACCTCCAAGACCTATTAAATCTTGATAATAATGCTGTTGAGCAACTGGGCCTAACAATCAACGTCAATAAAACTAAATGGATGACATTTGGACGACTAGATCACTCTGAATCAGTGATACTGTTAAATGGTTGCAATGTTGAAAAGGTGCAAAGATTTAGATACCTCGGCAGTATTCTCACGGAGACTCTTGACCCAGTTGTGGAGGTTAGATGCAGAATTGAAGCAGCAAGAACTGCATTCATTAAAATGAAATACCTCTTCTGCAATGACAATATCAGCTTAAAACTAAGGCAGAGAATGCTAAAATGTTATGTGTGGTCGGTCTTGCTCTATGGATGTGAAACATGGACCTTGAAAGTAAATACCATGAACAGGTTAGAGGCTTTTGAAATGTGGCTTCACCGGAGAATGCTCAAGGTCCCATGGACCGACATGATCACCAACACAGAAATTCTCAGTCGGGCTAGAGCAGATAGAGAACTGCTTACATTAATAAAAATCAGGAAAATTTCATATCTGGGTCATATACTTCGAGGGGAGAAGTATCACTTGCTCCATTTGATATTGAAAGTCAAGATAGAGGGTCGCCGAGGGCCTGGTAGGAGACAAATGTCTTGGCTGCGTAATATACGAGAGTGGACCGGCATTAGAAGTGTGGAGGAGCTATTCCGGGCAGCGCAAGACAGAGAGACATTCTCAAGAGTGATCGCCAACGTCGGGGGGACCTGATACGGCACACAAAGAAGAAGAAGAATCAATCAAATCCTTCCATCGATTATTTTACACCATAACAATCCAAGTAACATTTTTGAAATGAATATAAACTTAAATGTATGTACAGTATCTGCCCACTTTAGTCATTTGGTAAAAACCGATCTTATGTTTATTATCAATAATAATCTTAGCTAAAATATTAGGACAATATATAAAATACCGTAAACCGGTACTACTTTGCATCCGACTCTTTGGAGTGCCTAAATAGTTTGTTTCTGGCTTTACATTGCGTCAATTTGCGGTATCCAATGAGATAATAAAAAAATACGAAAGTGATGCAAAGTCACCCCCTCATAGAATTAATTATCTGTGCCATTTTTCAAAAAACTTTAAACATCAAAATGATGTTTTTCATTCCTCATATTATCTACCTATTAAAATGAAATAATACTACATACTCATATTACCGGAGAAAACCAGAAATATGTCATTTTTAAATCAGATTTTAGACGTATTGACTCTTTTCCACAAAAAAATTATAAGTGGATTTCGAAAGATTGTTTTTTTATCTAGCATTCGCATGTTTTAAATTTTGATAAAAAATGTTTATTTTTAGTATAATACGGTTATACCATAGGTCGTTGGCAGATTTGTTAAATTTTCAAAAAAGATTTTGTATTATACCATACCCATTTCAAATAATATAATCATGCAGTAAAATAAATCAATACATTATCTGGGAAAGGCATGTTTCAGAATTTTAATTTTAGTTTAAATAAAATCATTAAAAAATATATACGTACATGTGTTTCTTGACGAAAAGTGGTCCGTTTGTGTATTTATTTGCGCACTTACAAACTAATATATTTCAAATGTTTTTAACATTCTTATTTAACTTAGACATTATTGAAAAATGATTAATACTTATAATCAAAAAATAATTACAAAAAGTACATTATTTTAATAGTTTTATCATCACGCCTTTCAGCATTTTTGGATGGAGGTATAGATTAAAGCATATTTGGAATGAAATAAAATTGATATTGAGTTACAATTTTAAAAAGCTGGTACGGAGAATAATTAATCTTTATCATTGTAACCGCCCTGCACGATCGTAGGAACAACTTTCGACGAAATGTGGATTTTTGTCCGATGGCTGGTTAAACGCTCATAAGCCTTAGAAAAACAATATTAGTGAAAAATACCAACAAAGCGATGCAAAGTAACATCGATTCACGGTACCTAATTAGAAAAAAAACTAATTAGAACACTTTACTTTGTTGAGATTTCGCTGTAATATTTACATGCGTTAGGAGAAAAGAACAATCATAGTGTAGGTGAACGATCACTAGTGGCGGGCAATCAAAGTCTAGTTTACCCCTATTCATGTTTGCAATTATTTTTCTTTAAATTTATGAGAAATAGCACTACAAGCGGCCATCCGACAATCTATAATTACTGTTGTCATTATTTTGGCAAAATTTTTAGGAACCGCCAAATCAATTGATTCGGCGGTTCCTAATAATTTTCCCGCTAGATGTCACTGGCGAGCAAAATTCTTAAAAAGTCTGCAATAGAAAACTGTTCGCCGCTCATTCAAAACTTTCAATAAATTGCAGTAGATGGCGCACTTGGATTGAAGGAATTACTGGTTATTAAGGATGTCAAACTTTTCGCAAGAGTGCCAAGAATTTTTGGCACGATAATACGCTAATTTTTGCTTATTACGAAAAGCAATCCCTGATAAAAAAAGAAACATTGTTTCCAGTGCAAAACAAATAATACAAGTTGATAACTAATGTTGAGGGAAATGGTAAAAATTGAATGTCAAAATCAAAAATAAAAATTGATTATTTTTTACGCAGCTTCAAGAAAAGTCTGAATTTTCAGTCTATCTAAAATATTTTTTATTGGTTTCCAGGAGAGACCTTCGAGTTGATGGACGGCATCCTGGGCATGGCTTTGACTCCCTTCCGCAACGCGGAGCAGGACCGCATCCTGTTCTTCCACTCACTGGCTTCTGTCACTGAGAACGCCGTTAGGACCTCAGTGCTGAGGAATGCCACCGCCTGGGAGGGATTCCCCACTGCTAACCCTAAGGAATTTGTGGTAACTACTTACTTTTTAGGGGTATTTAAGGGTTCCATGACAACTCAGAATCTTGGAATTTCAACATCCATTTGAAAATCCATTAAAAGTTATGAAAAGCAAAATTTAGAAATAGCCCATAACTTAACCTAATGTTATTATTTTTTTTATATATTGTTTCATCATTTCAATGATTTTTCAAAGAAGGTGTTGAAGTTGTATGACTCGGAGTTGTCCGGTAAGCGATTTAAGATATGTATTTATTTTTTTAAATTTCACGCCCGGTTTGGGATTTTAAGAACATGTAAGTAAGCACAACAAAATCACAACAAAATCAAAACCAAAAAAAGAGAAATAAAATCTAAAACAAAAACAAAGTCAAAAACGAAATAAAATAAAACCAAAATACACTATATCATTATTTCGATAATAAGATATCGTTATTTCGGAGTGAAAGGTTTTAAGTGATTTAAATTTACATTGAAATTTTGTCACAAAGGAGTTGCGCGGATTTAAATCATATGTAACTTAAATTTGAATTTGAGGCCCAAACCAAGTTTAAAAATTTTAATTAATTAAAATTTCTGTTCCAAAGAACGAGATAAAAAAAATGAATACGATAACTCATACAAGTTCGTGATACTGAAAATAAACTGACCACAAGGGGGGAATCTGGTCCAGCCGTGTTTTGGTTTCAATGTTTATTTTTTTTCAAATATAAAATTTATTTTCTTTTACTAAACTTTTTCACTTGTAAAAGTACATTTGAACAAGAAAAACACTAATTTGAATAATTAACACTTGATTTGAATGTCTATATACATACATCTATACAAGATATAGCGGTTGAAAGCGCTTTCCTAATCGGCTGGAACCCTGGAGTCCTTGGAAATCATTCGAAACATAAAATTAAAAAAAAAATCATTATAGTTTAAAGTGGAATGCGCATAATAATAAATTATAATTTTTCATAAGTTCGAGGAGGTTCATCCGCATATAATTTTTGTTTTCTTTAATTTAAACTTTGAATGAAGTGAATCGGATAAAAATTCGATGAGCTACGATTCTAGCCAACTTGAAAAACGTGGTATTGAGAAAAGAGGGTCTACCTGCTTGGTGCGCACCGCTCCTAACTTTATTTAAAGGTCGAAATTGATGCTATAACTTTGGAAATGTTTTCTCCATATTTATAGGAAGATTTACAGGCTCAATTTTTTGGATCGGCTGGACCTGACTCCCCCCCTAACCACGAGGGCGGAGATTTGGCATTAACGCAGCTTTTGTGCATCTTGAATGCTACGGCTATTCTTATTGTTCGATATTGGTACCCTTAAATAAGTACCCGAGGATCTTATAAAAGTGAAACTACATTATCCTGTAACATCTTTCATATCTCGTAGTACGAATGTTAGTTTAACAACCTTTTTAATCTGATTCTGTACTATTTTATAATTGAAGCATTGGAGGTTTTTCACCACTTACCCGCCCTGGTATAAGTAACAGATGGTTACTCCTTCAAGGCTCTCGCAAGATTCTTTTTTTTTGTTAAACGAAGATACATTTATTTATGTTGAACGAATCTAGTCCTCCAGTGTCCTTGCAAACGTTGTTAGTAAGCAGTATTCAAGTGCTTAAATGGAGAAACAAAATGCAAAAAAATAGGTTTAATAATTATTATAATTCCAGCAACTGCGACTTCGTAAAAAATCTCAAGCAGCCGCCCAAGCCATGGACCGAAACGGTGTCCTCTTCTTCGGTCTGGCATCTCTGACAGCCATTGGCTGCTGGGACTCTAACACAGCGGCATCTCCTAGCAGCATTCCCCTTGTGGCGGAGGACGTAGAGAGCTTGCAGTTTGCCAGTGGGGTCAAGACCATCACCAACAGCAAAGGCAACGAGGAGCTCTGGGTCATCACCTGCAGGTTCCAGAAGATCATGACCGGCACCATGACCACCGACGAGGTCAATTTTAGGATCATGGCCGCTAACGTCAAGACTTTGGTGGAAGGAACCAAGTGCAGTAGGCCGCAAGGCACCGGTTTAGGAAATCGTCTTGGGGATGATTTGGGTGACGTGGGTTTTCCCTAGTTATGTCCAGTTGTTTGTTTCATGTAACTGAAATTCCTTTATTGTAGTCGTAATTTTTTTAAATGTCATGTTTCCACATTTGGCTTACAAGTAGTAAAATCGCCAACGTCAGTAATTCTGACTTAGGGGTCTGGCACGGTGCAATGGATAACGATAGGCGTAACTTCAAACGATTTTATATCGGTATCCCTAGCACGGTTGCACTATTTATAGCGGAACCCATTTCGACAGGGAATAAATAAGAAATCAATTTACTCTGGCAACATTGGCGGATCTGTCTATTGCTTTACATTCCTAAATGGCGAACCCTAGATAAAAATTCAAAATACTCATTATTATTCAATTTCGATTTGAATTGCAATCTTTAATATATGTTGGCATTTCGCACTTTTTGACACTAGACAGTAATTATTTTCGTTATTTGTTTTTGGGGTGTTATGCCGTATTGCGCTTCCTCCTTCTTTAGACAACGTTCAGCGTTACAGTGTCCATCATCAGGTCTATCACATCTGCCCTGATGATAGACACTGTAACGCTGTCCGAAACGTTGGCTTAAGAAGGAGGTAGCGCAACACGGCATACACCCCAAAACAAATAACGGGCAGTAATTAGTTAATGAGGTCTTTAATCATATTGTATCACTTTCGTTTCCCCAAAATCGAACGGAATAAATTTATAGCGTCTTAGATTAGTTATTAATAAGCCAGTTATTAATAAATAGCTACATTCAATTAATAAGCACTATAAGCAGGTTATTTTGCAAAACGAACTAAATTATTAAAAAAAGTTTGTGCATACTGACACACTGACAGCTTATCTGACACTCAGAAGGTTACACTACAAATGGCGGCTTTTGTCAATCGACTGTCGGAATCATGTATGTTGACCGTGCTCGCGACAAACGCCAACTGACCATAGATTACGAATTTAATCGTTTTATCGATCGACCATCTCCAGATCTCCAAAAAAAAATTGTTTGATTAGAAATATATTTTTTAAAGGAATTCATTTTAATTCAAACATATGGAAAGATTTCGTGATATAATCCTGTCGTACAATAAAATTAGGAAATTATTTATTTTAAGATTTAGTTAAGGTATGTTTATTCGGAATTTTTTTATAAATGTTGATACACTATTGTTTTATATGTGCACCAGTAATATGTATTCTGTGAATAAAAAATCTTCTTAAACTATATCAGAGAATGTTATATTTTAGTAGTTTAAATTAAAACCCATTGAAGAATACCAAGTGCAATTTAACCTTTGACTGGTGACATGGTTTTTGTGTAACGTAACTGGTGATGAACGGCCTGAGAGGCCGCTGCCGTATCCGGTCTATAGCATAGAAATGAGGTAATGTAGCTTACAGCAGTCTTTGAAAACAATTTAATAACATATAAAACGATAAAATAAAACTAATCAATAAACTCTAAATCTAATTTTTAATGAAGAACTTGTCATTACAAAGTATGTAGTAACTAAAATCAAAAAACTAGAGATGAGATCAGTAATCACAAATAAAAATAAATAAATCAACATATTTATAATAACAAAAATACTAATTTTCAAATAAAAAATAATGCTCTAATCACTGGTATCATTTTACAAAACTGGCAATGGTCAAACTTTGGTTATTTTTACTTATTTATTTATTTATTTCAACGCCATAAAATGGCTATTACATGCTACACAGTGGTACATAGGAGGGTAATTACAATGATAATAATGTACATTAAACAAAGTACATATGTATGATAACAAGTAGTATTTAGTTATAGGATACAAATATGTTTATAACAAACAAAAAAGAATATGAGCTCGTACAAAATACACATTTTTATGCAGAATAAACATAAGTAAATAAAGGTGAATTCTTAGAAAAATTCTCAACATCAAGTATAACATACCTACTTTACTTTTATTTGTACATATTGTTGGATTCTAGGAATTGGCTAAAATAGACTAACTTAGTAATGATATTATTGTTACCTTCAGTTGAAATGACTGAAGTTTAAAATTACTACAGGTACTGCTAATTAGTTCAGCTTTTCAGGGCTGCCAGTTAGAGAATCAATAATAAATCTTTGGTTTAAAAATAATAATTTTGAAAAAAAATTATACATTACTAGCTATCACTTAACTAGTCTGTCTGATAGTTAATATAAATGAAGCAAGCAGTTTGGAATCTATATTAGAGTATGATATAGACGTCGTGCAGACGAACACTATTATACCTAACATTAATTATTGTCATTGAGGTATGATATTATAGCCTTCTTATAACTATATTCGGTGCAGTTGAACACATCTACTACTTCTGAGAAAGCATTGCCAACAGCATGCAATCTAGGTATGAGCGAGTATCTAAATGACTCAGTCCTGATATTTTTGTTGCAATTAAAAAGAATTTTGGATCGAGTAGTCCTAGTAGGTATGTGGAAGGTAATTAGGTTTAATAAATCAGGACTGTCTATAATACCATTAACAATTTTAAAAATAAAAGTCAAGTCGGAAATAAGTCTTCTATCTGAAAGTTTGAGTAAGTTTAATTCTTTCATTAAGTGATTGTAATTTATTGATTCTTGTTAAGATAATACGAAGCGACGTGAGCTCCATCTATATCAAATTGTGTGTACTTATAACTGTCAATTGTGTGTCGCGGCTCGAACTCTGAGCAATAAGATTGTCTCCCGATATATTTGATTAATATAAATAAATTCATTGCTTTAAAGAACTGTTGTAATTCATAACCCTTCAGGTTATGGGCCCAGTAAGTGAAATATAAACAATTTCGTGAACAATTAGTGGGATTTGCAGTGTTATAAGCGAGAACAGTTTTTTGCGTAAACAAAATTATAAAACGGCGCCATCTTGGTAGTGAGCATCGCTAAGGTGACGCGGACTTAGAAGTTACGTTCCGTATTTTTTACATCGTTGGAATGCAAATACGTTCAATTGTTTTGGAGTTGAAGAAACTTCGAAATGGCTGCTTCTATTAAAATTGATCAATTAACTGCAAATAACTATGACACCTGGAAGATATATATGCGTGCTATTCTAAAGAAAAATGATTTGTGGGAGTACGTATCGGGATCATTACCTAAACCGTCATCAATGGACCCTTAGTATGCAGAATGGATTAAAATGGACGGAAAGGCCGATTCGGACATATTATTGGCGGTCAGTCCGAGTGAGTTAGCTGCATTGGATGGCTTAGAAACTTCTAAAGCTATATGGGACAAGCTAAAGTCTATGTATCAGTCGAGTGGACCCGCAAGGAAGGCCTCTTTGTTGAAAAAATTGGTTTTGACTCGTATGCAGGAAGAAAGTGACCTACGTAAACACATAGCGGATTTCTTTGATGTTGTCAAAAAACTCAAAGAAATCGGATTGATCGTTATTGATGAACTTTTAGCCATATTATTGCTGTATAGTTTGCCGGATTCTTTCGACATGTTCAGAACGGCAATCGAATCTCGTGATGATTTGCCATCAACGGAAACGCTGAAGATCAAAATTATCGAAGATTTTGAGGGTCGTCAATCTAAAATTGTTGACCAAGGGGCTATGTTTGTCAAACGTTTCAATAAAAATGCCTTTCGGAAGAAGAATCATGACCACCGCGATAATAAGAATTACACTAAGTGTTACCGGTGTGGTCGTCGTGGACATTTAGCAAAAGAGTGTAAGGTCAAAAATATCAGTGGCAATAAGTATAAACAGAGTGCACAACAGTTAGAACGCAATAGCAATAATGAGCAGAAGACAACAACGTTATTAAGCACCACCGAAGAGGTGATGTTGGGTGAGCAAATTAATCCTATTTGGTGTATTGACAGCGGGTGCACTAGTCATATATGCAACCAAAAGCAAGTGATTAAGAATTTCACACAGATAAACTCTGAGCTTAATTTAGCAACTAATAGTGAAAAAACACAAATTACGGGTACGGGTAAAGTCAGTATCTCAGTGGACACGGGCAGTGAAGAACGCCAAATAGATATAGAAAAAGTGTTCTATGTATCGGATCTACGTACTAATCTATTATCAGTGTCAAAAATGACGGATTATGGGTTTGAAGTTCGATTCAGAAAAAATGACGCAATCGTGATTGATAAAAATGACAAAATTCACATGCGTGCTGACCGTGTTGGTAATTTGTATAATGTTCGGATGAGCGAAAATGCTGTCAATATAGCTGCGACCCCAGAGACACTTATAGATATGTGGCACCAGCGTCTCGGACACCTTAATGAGCGTGATTTGAAAGCCATGGCAAAGAGTGGCTTAGTACATGGGCTAAACATCAAAGACAGTGAAAAATTGTCTCAGTGTGAGATTTGTATAAGAGAGAAGCAGACATGCACGCCTTTTTCTAAAGGATGTGAAGATCGCACAAGCGAGTTACTAGAAATAGTGCATTCGGACGTGTGTGGTCCGATGAGACATGAGTCTTATGGTGGTAAGAAGTACTTCGTTACTTTTATCGATGACAAGTCTAGATGGTGCGAAGTCTACTTTATAGCTAACAAAAGCGACGTGTTAAGCGTGTTCAAATCGTACAAGGCTTTTGCAGAGAATTTGACAGGGAAGAAAATAAAATATCTTCAGTCAGATAATGGGCGAGAATACATCAACAATACATTCGACGAGTACTTAAAAAAGGAAGGAATTACAAATTTAATACGAACATTTTCGGAGACGGGACATTTTCATGTAGTGACGTCACGAGCCCAAATAATGGATTTATTTATTTAAAAATAAAAAACTATACATTTCTAAAAAAAAATTCTAACATTTTCGCAATCTTAATAAAAAGATCTATACACACGATTTTTTCCAAGTCGTTATGAATTCAATGCAAGTGGCCTATTTAGATATATGTATATCCCAGGTTTTGAATGGTTTGTTTGGCAAAGCAGGGTTTGTTTAGCAGGTATTTTTGAATTATTTTACTACATTTCTTTCCATGTTCTGCTGTTATAAATACAGGTTTAAACTTGTCAATAATGCATTCACTTAAATAACTTGGTCACTTAAATAAATTATTGTTTTACATGGCAATAATATTTTTTCTATGATTGGCAGCATTGATTTATTGTCTATGAAATGTTAAATAAAAACGATAAATGTAAAAATGGCGTTACCGCGTAAGTAAATTAATTTTAACAAAATTAATATTTTAAGTGCAAATTTTTTGCATGGTTTTTTGTCTCCCCGACACAAATACTCACTTTTCGTAATAATAAAGCTAAATATAACTGTTTGAATAAAAAATATTCCGTATTAACGAGTAAACGGTTCAATGCATAAATAATGAAAACAAATTCAATGCATAAATTCTTCAGAATAAAATATTAATGTTAGACTGGTCCACAATGCATTCCTGGTACCTACCCTGATGTATCGTCGCCTCAGTTCTTATTTGTCCAACAGACCATTTTAGTTTTTGTTGAATCTCCACTTTAAAATTAAAAATAAAGTATAAAAAATAATAGTTAATCACTTAACTAAGAATTATATCAATTAATGAAACCTTTGCCTTTACGAAAATAGCCTTATCAACATCTTATAATGTTTCTTTGAAATAATTAAAGAAAACCTTCTCCTCTTGTAAAATTTTCAAATGGTCTGTTGGACAAATACGAACTAAGGCGACGGTATGGCAGTGAGGCATGGAACTGGCAGAGGAAGGATGAAAGTAAACTGAATGCAGTTGAAATGAGATCCCCGGGACGTATTTGTGGTAAAACCGTGTATGATCGTGTTAGAAATGTGGATATCCGCAAAGAATGTAAGGCTGATGTAAGTATAATGAGCAAAATTAAGAAAGGGACCCTCAGATGGTTTGGGCACGTAGAGCAAATGAACGAAGAAAGTAGTGTAAAAAGAATATATGACGCAAATGTGAATGGTAGAAGAAGTCGGGGACGCCCAAGGAAGACATGGCACGATCAAGTGAATCAGATACTTGAGACGGGCCATGTCAAAAGTCAGAATAATAGAAGAGTATGTATGAGACGATGTATGAATATGAGTGAGGCAAAGAGTGTGTGCCAAGACCGAGTTATTTGGCACTCCGTCCTCTCTGCCTACCCTGCGGGGAAACGGCGTGATGGTTAGTTAGTTAGTTAGTTAGACTGGCATGAGTTTGGCTGGAAAAGGGATATATATTTGCCTTCCGGCGAAAAAGATTGATGATCACTGCCCTGCATTATAAGGCATTACCTACATCTATAATCATTGCGCGATAATTTCGGTTTATATTAATGTCACCTAAATATTCACCAGACCTAGTGTACCTCATTTTCTGTCATGCGCCAATTGAATACATTATCGAATTTGGAACTTCATTCCCATCCTGGAACGTAATAAATCATTTGCTTTTCAACTTTTCTTGCGTAGAAAGTGTAATAATTAATAATGATTTTATTACCGGTAAGAAAGCAGTTTTACTTTCCTGAATTGGCCCTCACCAGTAGAACTAATGACAATAAATATTATTATGAGAGATTTATTTGCTGTAACGGTTTATAATTGGAACCCGAGAATGCGTTATAATGACGTGATGATTATGCCACTACTTTTACTTTGGTGCTTACTTAGAATGAAGTTTGAAAGAAAGATGAATCGGTAGGAAATTTGCAGCGGGAGTAGAAGTCTACAAATGTCTCCATATTATTGATCAATATATATTATATAAATAAATAAAAAGATAAATACGCATTCATAACTGAAAATCGTACTAGACTTAAATATGTATTTGTATGCCCCAAACTAAACACTTCTTTTGCCCAACACCGTTATACAGTATATACTCCAAGGAAAATACTTATTTAATAACCTACCAATAGAAATCAGAAGCATTAATGACAAAGTACAATCGTTGAACTCTATCAACAAGTATTTTAGAGAAATCATCAACGGGAAAACCGCTGCTTCCCCTATCTCCACATGAATGTCACACTACAAATTATACCTGTTTAACTCCTTACTGAATACAAGGATGTCTGCGTCTTTTAGTTAAAGGGTCTTGCTTGCGATGTAATTTAACTGTATATTAGCTGTGTTAAAGGTTCCGTGACAGTTGGTCCGGCGACAATTGATCGTGCGACAGTTGGTCCGCCGACAGTTGGTCCGGCCGACAGTTGGTCCGGCCGACAGTTCATCCGGCTGACAGTTGGTCCGACCGACATTTGATCCTTCGGACAATTAGACCGGCCGAAAGTTTAGGAGATGTTTTCTTCAAGTAAGCATGCAAAGAGGAAATATGGCCGTACAACCGAAGATGATATACCTACATATATCTGAAGGCATCTTGAGTGAAAATCCGCTGTAAAAATATTTTTACAAATAATTTCGACGCTCCGGAGAAGCATGCGGCAATAACAAAATACGACATACTTATACGTGCAGCCGGCTTAGTAAAAAACCTCTAAAGATTCCTACTTGCATATAAAATAACGTTTATATGAATATAACACAGGAGTCCCAACTGCTCCCAACCGTCTCGAGCCAGTGAGATTATGGAATTTCTAATTTTGGTATGATGTGATGCTGAAGGTAGTGGGGAGGGAAAGCTGATGCGGAAAATGTACCTGGCTATTCAGATTTAGTCACCAAACACGGCTAAAGCCATTTCAAGTAACGTTTTAATTCTGAATGAATGACGAAGAGCAAAATACGAGATACTTATATTTATTTATTTTTTATTTCTTAATTTATTTATTTATACATATATGCATATATATTGCAATACATTACAAAATGATACTTTGTCTGTCCAACTGGGAAGGATACCCGTTTCAGGACAGCCAAATTGTATATTTAGTTCATAATATTCTTAACAAAGGAATGGTTTCGTTCAAGATATCACAGGAATTTGCTTCTGTCAAGGCAACTTTTGAGAACATTAAGAATTGTATTCTGAACGAAGTGATGGTTTCTTTAAGCCTTTGAAAGAATCGCAAAGATGTGATTTTTTTTCGAGGTCATTTTAGAGAACATTAATAATTGCATTCAGAGTGAATGAGTGGTATATATGAATATCTATTTAAGATTTAGGAGGCGGATATGTTTACCGCCGCCTCGGGAATCATTTATTGGATAACCAACACCCCTGCCATAGGTCACCCCAAGTGGTTCGCTACGTTTGGTGAATTAACAGGGGTGCTCGAGTTCTTTGCGTGAGGTTTGTCTAGGTCTTGATGGCGAATGCTTTTCCTCACCTACTGTGTGGTGGTCCGGATCGGGAGAGGCTGCTTGAGGCAGACATAATCTTGACCTCTCCAGCCGGATTCTCTAGACCCATCGCCTTACACTGGTATGGGAGGGTGGAATCATACGTCTCTCACTCCTGTACACATTGATCCCCAGATTCTTACCCACCCCTTATACCTTTTTTCTTCCCAGAACTTCCTCCCCTTCCTTTCCTTAAAAATACCCACTACACAGCATCCCTTAAGATGACATAAGCCCTCAGGAAAATAATTTTTCTCAGGGCCTCCCGTGTAGAGCTAATGTAAAAAAACGACATGTGACCCGCACTAATCCCCAAGTAAAATATTTGCCGACCCATGCTGTACAGTAATAAAACATTCAGTTACCGATCGGTTTTGCTTTGCTCAAGCATAATCAGGGTACAAATTAACAGCGTAAAAATTACAGGGTGTAATAAATTGAAATTGTACAGTAATAAATAAATTAATTAAAACTCGGGGTTTTACATAAAATAAGTGTTTTATTTTTATTAAATATGTACCAAAAAGAGATTGCTTTCTACAACAATATAAAATAATCGCAATGAGTAAATAAATAACATATTTCTCCCATACCTACACATAAGCATAGCTTTTTATTGGAGTACATCTTAAAATAAATATATAGATACAAAATTATGATAATGGAATGTTTCATATATTATACATGTAATTAAAAACTGATGTCACATATATGTTTATATTTTGCATAAACAGTTTTCTAAAAAAATATGAATTTTTGAAATGTTTATATTTAAAAATACAAATCATGATTGATTTATTTGCAAAAAAATCCATTTCTTGGTTAGTCTGGTTCGAGCACAATAACTAATGTAATACATTACTGATGAGGAATCATTGAAACCGAAGTTATAATAAAACAGTGAATTTATATAAAGTTATAATAAATGGAAGAATTCGGCCAAAAATTTCTAGAAAAACTGCTATCACCATATACAATTCAATTATTGCTCCACACTTCAACTACTGCTCAAGTATACTTTTCCTATGTAACGAAAGAGAACAAAATAAGTTACAAATTCTCCAAAACAGGGCAATGAAAATAATTCTTCGACGAAACAGATTTTCAAAAATAATTAAAATATTAAAGGAACTAAATTGGTTGACCGTGAAACAGATGCTGACCTTGAACACGATGGTATTTATCCACAAAATATTGAACAACACGTTACCAAAATACTTCTCAAATAAAATTTTATACAATAAAGACATTCACAGATATAACACAAGGACGTGCAAGGAAATTAGGCTACAAAAAAAGGAAAAGCGAATACGCAGAACAGTCTACTGTACAAGGGAATGAAGTTGTATAACACACTACCAGAAACTTTAAAGTCCACACCAATTGGAAAGTTCAAGATGTATTGTAGGACCTACATAAAACTTGAAAAAATATAGTGAATATGAAATATTTATAATCAATTAGAAATTTGTAAACTTAAATGTACAAATTACTAAAATAAAAATTATTATTATTATTAGTAACCCATAATGAACTCAACTCAACACCTGAAAAGTCATTAAACGTGATGCAAAAAATATATTTTAACTGTGCAGAAACGGGCGGTCCGTTTGATAGATTCTCCCATCTTAACAGACGGATTGCAATCTTTAGAGCACAGGCGTCGGGTGGGAATGCTATCCTTGTTCTACCGGTATTACAATGGAAGATGCTCGAAGGAACTAGCATCGTTGATCCCTTCGGCACCGGTGCATAGTCGGGAAACACGCCGAACGCGTGCCCAACATTTTTACACGGTTGACATTTGTCACATGAGAACGGGTCGTTTCTTCGACTCGTTCTTGTGTTCAACAGCTCGGCTGTGGAATGATTTGCCGGCCTCTGTGTTTCCTCCTTCCTACAACATGGGTCTCTTCAAGACCAATGTTCATTCCTTCCTCTCCTCAAAAAGCCCTCCACACAGCATCCCAGATGACATAGGCCCTGAGGGAAATTATTTTCCCCAGGGCCTCCTGTGTGGAGTTAATGTAAAAAAAATATTTAAAAATGGTTAAATAGGGTACGTTAGGTTAGGTTATAGGATATTTTTTCATAGCTTTTATTGACTTTTCAAAGGGGTGTTGAGTTGAGTTGATTCTGAATTGACATGGAACCAAAGATATAATATCTTTGCATGGAACCAACAAAACATCTACTAATCAAACATAGGTACTAATATCAGTTGCCTTTGTCTATTTTAGTCCTACGTATAAAGCTAATTCAATGAACTCAAATATGCTCTTAATAAGTGTCATTTTCAAAATTAGAACTGATTGTTTGAAGAGATCTATAAGAATTTATGCAGAGATGCTAAAAAACAAGATTTATAGAAGCGAGGCTAGCAGTCCTCAATGGAGTTCCGATACCAACCCTGTTGTAGGACATAGGGCAGAAATGCAATAGAATTAAGTAAATTAATTTAATTATACATTACTTGAGAGCTATATGTGCTAACCCCCATATGCTGGAAAAGGGTATTATTACCTGTCAAAAGAAATCTCCCGACTTGAAAAACGACCGTAATAAATATCTTTACATGGGCGTTACATTTTAAAGGCATGTATTTTTCGCAATGTATTACGTATGTCATAAAGAATGATACGTGATACCTAGCAACTATTCAAATGCACCATTCACAATTAAATCAGTTAAATGTATTATTATCTAAAACAAGTCCCAATTATTTTTATTTTAAATACAAGTAACTTATTAATGAGGTTTGGTTTAGGGATGTCGAAAGTGAAAAAAATATCGATATATCGATGTATCGATATATATTAAAATATCAATATCGACGTCGATATATCGAAGAAAAAATATCGATATATCGGTCAATTTTTCAAGAGATTTTGCGTTTTAAAAATAATAGTGTATTCAGCTCAATATCATCAATGGTAATTTTTACACATAATGTGCTTTTTTTAATGTACAAAAATCTCAATAAAAATGAAGTTATGTTTATCAGTATTCATTTTTATTAGGTAATATTTACAAAAATATCAAAAACTAAAAAGCTGTCTTCTAACTTATATGTAAACTGAGACGCATACAAAGTTTAAGTTTAGCATAAAAAGGTGTTTGGAACAAGGTATAGTCAATAGTCATAGACAATTGGGAACCAACACATAGGAGTGGCTTAGAAAAAAAATGGCGAAAAATAGCATACATTTCTATGTATGTACCTACACACATGAGATAGTATTAGTGATCACAAATACTAATGCAAAGACAATAGATTTGTAAGCTATTAATAGTTAAAATTTCAACCGCCAGATGTCATGATCCAATACAGTTACTTTTTCCGTTCGTTCCTATACGGTTTTGGATTCTAGTGACTTTAAAAACGTAAATTTAAAAAAAAATAATGTTTTTGATACAATTTTCGATATTGGATATTTTATACCGATATATCGGATCAAAATATTTCGGCTAAAAATATCGATATAATGATTTAAAAATATCGATATTTCGATACTTTTTCAACAAGCCTAGTTTGGTTAGAATAAATCAGCCTTATGAATGTATGATGAAACAGTGACATTATAAAAATCAAAGATACGTTGTATTCTATGGCTGGTTTACACAGTGCGAGCTAGCGTGCGAGGCAGCCTGCCGAGTAACTGCACTGCAGTAACTTGCACTGTTTGGACGTAACTTACGAGTAACTCGTACGTGCGAGTTGGACAGTAGCTCGCATCCGAGTTACTTCATTTTTTTTTTTGTTTTCACTTGCATGCTCGCCCGGCAGCAACTTGCACATGGCAGAAGCTCGATCATCACTCGCATCGTTTTTTTTTTAAATTTTTTAATAGTGATACCTCACAAGAGTCTCAGCTGCTCCCGTCTGGAGCCAGTGAGTCTATGTCATCCCCAACTGGGGTATGTTGTGAGGCTGAAGGTAGTGGGGAGGGGAATGAGATAGGGAAGAGGAAGGTGGGGAAGTACCTGGCTATTCAGATCTGATCACCAAACACGGCTAATGCCATTTCAAGTAACGTTTCACTTCTGAATAGTGATCTTACACCAGGGCGATACTGAGAGTATCTTCCACTCAAAAGTTTGGACGCGTTCGGCAGTAGCTCGCCAGTGCCAGCCGGACAGTTTTGAGCGGAACCTGTGTGTTTTGTGTGCTGCGCCTACGAGCGTTTTGCGAATTTAAAATGGCTGCGGAAATATGGTCTTCTGATAATAATATATCATTCATGAAACTTTATAGAGAACAAGAAAACCTATGGAATTATTTCGTTAAAAATTTATTACAGAAATAGAGATATGAGAAAAACATCTTTGGAACACATTGCTAAAGAAATGCATCTAGATAACACCAGCGAGGTAATAATAATAACGTAGTATTGAAATAGCGCAGTTTTGTGATATTTCACTTCAAGTGCTTATTATTTGCTGCTATGGCATCTTTCATCAATGTGTCTTGACGTTCTATTTTTGTTTTTATAAAATTTAAGTCTTTCGACTTGGTCAGGTGTCACTCTCATCACTGCTTTATATTCTCGGGCTATCTTCATGTTAAAGCTCCTTGAAAATGGTTAGTTTTGCTCCTAAAGATCTTCTAGCCATCCAGTCTCTAATCCAAATCCTTTTCTTTCACTATTTTTTTAAGATTTTCATGGGCATTTTCCAATTCTTGACATAATATTGTTGTCATGGACTTTATTACAGTTTTTGTAATTAAAGCACGTTCACTCGACATCGCGACAACTCGCAAGACTGGGCAGCAGTTACTACGTGTCGTGTGGACAGCTAAGGCGAGCCGAGCTACTGGCGTACGAGTAGACAAGCCGAGTAGCTGTCTACTGCAGCAGCAGCTCGCACTATGTAAACCAGCCATTACTAACAGAACAGAAAATGTAGCACAGCTATGAAAAGGATAGCCGCTTAAAGAATATGTGTTAACCAAAGAAATATGTAGTGAATAGGATTATGTATGTAGTTTAAATTTCCTTCTACAGATATCGTTAGTTTTAGTAGTTGCTTATATCGTCACCTCAGTTGGATAGGCTTCTAACTTCACGTTACCTTGTTCTGAGATGAGTGGTCAAACTTAGCAAAGACTTTTATACCAATTTCTGATTTTGAGGTTAAATCTTGTGTGAAGTACTTTAATTGAACATATTTTAAAATAAAATATTTAATTAGGATCTAGTATTACCATTTTAGAACATACCTTAACATGCAGATAGAACCATATGCAACCAATTAAGGCGTAATAATTCATTGCATGAGGTTCTAACTACATTTCTCTAACGCAATCCTATTTAAATATTACTTTACACAAGATTGAACCACAAAATCAAAAATTGTCAAATAGATTACTTAAATTCGTCTTTGCAAACTTTGAAACCACAGAACATGGTAAGGTGGAGTTAGAACCCTATTCAACCAAAGTGACAAACTAAACCGCACCTCGTAAACAACGATCATCTGTCGGATACAAACAAAATGGAGGGTGTAAGTGATGTTAGAACCTTGTCAAATAAATGCAGCTTGATATTAGAACTTCTTCATACAAGTATCTACGGGAATAGAACACATAAGGTTCTGAACATTATTTTAGTTACAGAAATGAGCAAAAGAAATGGTATTACATTCATAGGTCGTTTTTAAAATATATATTAATTAGAACCTTGTCTAACTGAGGAGACGATATGTAGTTTTGAGCTGTCCCTACAGATGTCAGAAATGCAGTACCTTATGAGAGTGGCAACTGTCGCCGTTAATAATAATAATACCCGAACGGTTACGGAAATGCCGATGTTATCCGATCGACAGCTGGGCACATTCAGTGTCAAGTTCCATTACTTCAGAATTATACAGAGCATCCATTAGAGCGGACGTTTGGTCCCGTTAGATATTCATTGAAAAAAGAAGAAGATGGAGATGTAAATACGAATGTTAGAGGAGCAAATATTTAAAGCGATAAAAACGATGCGAAAATTGTGAAAATGTTTAATAAAACACGATTCGTTTAAAATAGAGCAAAAATCTCGAGGAAGGCGTCTAAAGTATCATTTAAAGAAACATTGCGATTTTTTTCACAACTATAACTGGTAAAATAACTGAAACAAACGTGTTTATAATAATTTTCGAAGCATATTTTGCGATTTTTTTCTATCGACGGAATTTCATATAATTTGCGTTTCGGCGTAAAACGCGTCTAGATATTATCTTCAAAAATAACATATATTTTTTTAAGAGCTTAAAAACTTCAAATGTTTGAACGAGTTTTGGTATGTAAGAAATCGGTAGAAATTTGGGTAGCGGTGGCTTAAAGTTTGTCCACTGGACCTAGTTCAGAGAAACTACACACCTTATCTCAGTAACGTATCTTTCATCTAAATTTAAATGACGTAATAAAAATATATGTAATTCAATCTTTCACTGCATAGAATAAACGCTTTAAATGTGGTTCGGGCAAGTGAAAAAAAAGTTATTTTAAAAATAGAATACTGTTTGTTGAACCACTTTTAACCACACAAGGTTATAAAACGAAATGAAAAAGTTCAAACGTGACTAGAACTTTAAAAAAAAGGTGATTTAATTTGCTGACCGACTACATAAGTAGCTTAGCAGGTTTGAATCTTGGTAAAAATAAAAATGAAATATCTGAACTGTTCTGACGTACAAGTATTAGCTGGTTGTTGATTTTATTTCGATTTTCGTGGATTTATTTTTTTAAATCAATCTTTTTTTAATAATTCTCTAATTTTAAAGTCATGACTTTTCAGATGTTAGACATTTTCCGGAAAAAAAAAACATTTTACTTGATACTTTTTTAGCCGAAAACATGTTTTTTCGCTTTTTACTGTAAGTATATATTTTTTCAAATAAAGCCTTTCATTTTTAAACGACTTCAAAAAGGAGGAGGTTGTCAATTCGACGGTATTTTTTTGTTGTTGTTATGTTTGTTACCTCAGAACTTTCGACTGGGTGAACCGATATTTATGATTCTTTTTTTATTTGAAATTTGGTCTAGTTCTGACAATGGCATCCATGAGAAATCGCTTAAATTTACATTAAGTATGTGCGCGACAAATGGACGAATAACTCAATATTACGCCAACCGATTTCGATGATTCTTTTTTTATTAGAAAGGATGTACTTCAAGGGTAGTTTGCTGAAAGTTTGGTTAGATCCTGATTACGGGATCCATGACAAAGTAACGGAACTCTTCAATTTTTAGGAGCAAATTAACGATACTCGGCCGAATCTTAGACTATCCCGTTGGCGGCAAGTATCTTTTCTCGGAAGATTTTTCAATGTTGATGAGTGTTTCAGGCTGATAATTATTGCTTATAATAATTGTTACCCTTTGTGCTATGCATAAAAATCTTGTCTAAACGTTAGTTTATAAATTAAAAATAATAATTTATATTTGACAAGTTTAAGTATTTCCCCAATAAATGTAGTCATAATTTGTCTCGACGCCACCTAGCGAGGGATTTAACACTTACAATGTCTCTCTCGCAAAAATAAAGTTGATTGTTTTCAGGTGGAAAAAATATAATGAGCAGTAATTGTTGAATGAAACATTAGTATATATTGAAATATTTGGCGGGTATTTGATAAGCCCCCATAGCTCAGTGGTCAAGAACAGCTGACCGGCAATCAGAAGGACACGAGTTCATGTCCCGTTGGCGGCAAGTATCTTTTCTGGGAAGATTTTTCAATGTTGATGAGTGTTTCAGGCTGATAATTATTGCTTATAATAATTACTATCCGGAACTTTGAGTCATCTACCGTAACGTCGTTATGGTCAAGTAATGCTTCGTCGTTATGGTCAAGTAAACGTAACTTAACTTAAGTAACGTAACTTAACGTCGTTATGGTCAAGTAAAGTAAGGTCTTGCTATTTCACGCCAAATCTTGGGATGAAGTCTTTAAAACGGCAGAAAATGGCTTTCGTATTGTTAAAAATTGGCTTAATGATCACATATTAACCCTGAATACAGACAAAACTAAATTCCTAACATTTCGAATTTCAAATAATCTCTTGCCTTCACAACAAAGCCTTAAACTCCACAGCTGTAACCCCCTATTAACTCCATGTACCTGTCCTTCTATAAGTAGAGTTGACAGTATTAAATATCTTGGTATTCAAATAGATGATCTTCTTAAATTAAATTAAACGTACATGTTACAAACCTAACGACAAAACTGAGGAAACTCGTCTATTTCTTTAAAAATGTTAGAGATATTTTAAATAGAAAACAACTGAAACAAGTTTACTGTGCTCTTATACAATCATCACTTGAATATGGTATTATCAGCTGGGGAAGTGCCACAAATATTTGCCTAGAGCCTTTAGTAAAGATTCAAAAACTAATTTTGAGGGTTATTCTTAAAGTCCCGTTGAGAACGAGCACTGATTTTATTTTTAAGACACTAAAAATATCCTGCGTCATCAATTTAAAAATACACACATGTTTGAAGAACGAATGAACACAAGAGCCTTAAGAGAGTCAAATGTAAAATCTTTCAACATCCCAGTTTGTCAAACTTCTTATGGGCAAAGAAGTTTTAAATATAATGCAACAAAGCTGTTCATTTCTCTACCTCCTGAAATTTGAAACACGCAAACCAAAAGTACATTTAAAAGTAAAATCATTGATCACCTCAAATAAACATATCCATCACAAGTATTTAATAACAGACTTACCTTTATACCTACTGTGTGTATATATGTAACCATGTACCTACTGCAATCTTCTTAACCTTTCCCTTACTGTGCTAAAAAAAAACGCGCGCTCCGGTGCTGTGTAATCAATTCACGTGTCAAGATTAGCGATTTTATCTCGGAAATATATCAACATTCATAGCTAATCGCTTTTGTTTATCATAATTTGTGTTAAAAGTGATAATAATTGTAGTTTAATTGCTGAAAACATGAAAAAACCATCGTCCGTTGCTCAAAAAACGGGCGAGGAGACCATCTCAAACGATTGCCCGCGAACGACTGAGGCGCTAGAAGCTAGAATAGTGCTAGACTGCTACCCAATACATACAGCTATGCATGTGGTCGAAACACAACTGCGCACGGCGGCGGTCTCTGTTACTCGTGTTCCCGTATAGCGAAGTAGAGCGAGACGTCACATGGCGTGTCATCTCCCCCCGCACACTCTTCGCGTATCACGGTCCACACTGGCACACGGTTGATTGTATTTGTGGTTTATTCCCGATATTTAACAAAATATCTCTGATTTTGAATTAAATTTGCTAATTATTTAAAATATTAAATTTTAATTCAGTGCGTAAATGTATAACGGAGGAATACCTAAAATCTGAACCAAGAATTCATTATATTTATAGAGATATAAAAGTTATTAGCAGCAATGTGTAGTATTTACACTTTACAGACCAGGAAAGGTTAAAGAAAAAAAATTATATTAATCTGCCATTTTCATAATATTCCTACAAAATCTTAGATACCCACTCTGTAAATTGCCATCTCAACACAGGCGTTTCACACCTAGTGAGATGGGCAATACGTCATTTTATAACCAAATGTAATATGAAAATAATTAAATAAAAAATAAAAAAATGTCTGTCTCATATGAGCAGCACGTTTAGTAGTTCTACCCATATTCAGACAAATTAGTTAGTGTACTTCAGATTCACTAAAAATAAAAAAAATAAACGAAAATTTTAACAAAACAAAAAAAAACTACTTAAAAAAATGCACTAAAATGTAAAAATAAAAAAAATCGTATTCTTGTAGAACTTAATAATCAACTTACTTTTTCTAGTCATCAATATGTAGGTACGATTGTTATTTTTGGAGTCGGTGTCAGCAATGGTACCCGGCCCGGCGTGTTCACTTGACAGCTCCCCTCCCGCCGCGGCCCCGCTCTCGCCCCTCGCCTCGTCAAGTCGCGCGTGTGACACAAGCACATCTCACCTATAACTATGTATGTAGTTACAAACCTACCTTGGCTGACACCGACTCCAAAAATAACAATCGTACCTACATATTGATGAGTAGAAAAAGTAAGTTGATTATTTAGTTGTAGAAGAATACGAAATTACTTTTTTTTTACTTTTTAGTGCATTTTTTATGGCGTTTTTTTGTTTTGTTAAAATTTTTGTTTATTTAAATGATATTCTATCGTGAATTTTATGCACAAAGATATAATACAGAAAATCTATGTAAGTATATAAAAATCAAAATATTTGTATGCTTATGAGATGAAACTTTGGGGATTTGATGTATGCATGCCCGCGATGGTTTCTATATATACTGGTGAGCTCTGGCATTATGAATTTTTTTTTAAATTGCAAAAACTGGCACGCGAGCTGTTTGAAAACTGAATAAACCAAGATTTAATGTATGGAATGCGGGAGGGAGTGGGGACACGGGAGATTAGGGTAGGCGGGAGAGGAACGGAACGAATGGAAAAATACATGCAGAGAGAAACAATTTATTTATTAGTGGCATTGCAACGCATGCCGAGAACTGACTAGTGCATAATAAATATTAATAATTTTCACGAGATCATTGTGAAATATAATAGAATTCAAACTCTTTGTAACCGTAAGAAATCAGGTCGGATGTCAATATTATAATCGAAACCCAATGTTATTTTTATTTTATCTGTTGAAAACTTCCATTGCTTATTATAATAATTAACCTCTGTTAACACAATCTAAAAGTAAAAAATCCAGGCGTTGAAATTATGTTCTGAAATATTCATAAGTTATTACAATAAAATATTAACGAATAATCTAATTGAGATGTTAACCAATGCTTAACGTAAATAGCACTGTCAATATAAATTAGATCTTTCTATGCATTTTATTAACTTTAAACATTAATGAATAATTAAAAAACAAGTTTTTTATAATTCCATAAATTATAGCAGTAAAATATCAAGACCAGCGTAATAGGTAACGCTTTAGAGGAAATAAGGTAGCCGAGATATTTTAATATTAGTTATTTTACCAAAAGGTTACTGTCAGTGTCGCTGTTACATCCCTGAATGCTGAGCGAGAGAGAGAAAACACTTAAATAATAACTAAATAAAATGATCAAAATCGAGTTTTGGTATTTCCCATTTCTCTTTTCTCATCCAATACTGGGGCGATTTTTAAGATTTTTTGGAGGTGAAAACTTCTTTAGCACCGTTGTGATTTGAAACTCGATGAAAAGGAAACGAGCGACACTAAAATACATACATCTATATTATTTAGCCTGCAAGAGAATGAATAGACTAATCGGTGTCCTCTATGTGTGGTGCTTCGTGGAATAAAATGTAAAATAATTTTAAAATTTGGTAACAATATTATAATAAATAAACCCTCCAATTATCCTACTCCTGATAGTCTGCAATCGTCTCATTCTCTCGAAGTTTAGTTTTCTGAAGGTTTCACTTCTACAGCGTGCAAACTGCACGTATGATTTTTTTTTACTATTTCTATGTCTATGTTTGTAGGTTTGTAGGTAATGTCTAGTTTATATACTAAACGTCTGCTGATGGCACAAACCTGATAATTTTAATGATTTTTGAAGGGTCCTAACTCGTAAAAGAAGTAAGTTATTAAAAAAAAAATTGAGTGTAGTTTTCACGCGGTAGAAGCGAAACTTTACCAAAACAATCTCAACCAATACTTGAAAAGTGAGGTCATAATCAAAGCGACCAATGAGCGCAGACCAGCGTAATTTCCGTTACATATTACAACTAATAGGAGCCTTTAAAAGTGTCATCACAATCAAAGCGGCCAATGAGCGCAGTTGATGCGTCGCATGTACAGTAATCGTCATTTCTCTTTCATCCGAAATCCATATCTCAGCGGGGCCATAGAAGTTTCACTTACAAACAAAACTTACCGATATCCATATTATATTAAAATCCAGAGAGTAATTTGCACTTTGCAATAAAATCCAAATAAATGGAATATTTCTGAACGCATCCAAAAACGAAAAAAAAAATCTGGAAGGTTATGAAATACGCCTTTAAATTTATATTTCGAAACAAACATATTATAATTTTTGAAATAAAATATTTTGAATTCAAACACAAAAAAGTTTTAAAAAATCTCACCTGACGTTTTTTATAACTAAAATTACTGATAACGTAAAAAAAATAAAAACACACAACATTTAATGAAAAATGTATTTAATATTAAAGTTATCGTCAACTTACTTTTTTGGCGTTTATTAAAATTCCCAAAAAAAAATTTTTTTTTTTTAAATTGCGTTTCATAAAGGTGTACATTTGAATTATTTTGTGGTTAACTTTTAGATTAGAATGTAAAGCGTGGTATTTTTTTCTTTCGAACACTGTTTAGATCATATTTCTAACCGTGATAGTAAGGGAAACACAACGATTTCTATGAGACCTATATGAGTTGTTGCGAAAAGCGCACAAATTTGCTTGAGGGGTTATCGTCGCAGAACGGGATAATCATCAGTCTGTTTTTTGCAAATTACAGTACTCGGTGTCGTAAGTGTAATGTACCGACAGACTTGCACAGCTGATACTACTGTATTTTACGAATATCATGGCTCTATTGAACATTATAGAGAAAGAGAGAGTATTTATCGTACCTTTAATAATACTTATAAACCTCACTGTGGTTTTGAGAAAAGTCTCACTTCCATAGAATCATTACAATATTATTTCTCACGATTTACACTTAACTCGAAACCAGTGATTCCCAAAGTGGTCAAGGTGGATCCCCAGGGGTCTATTTTTTACGTCTTTTGGAAATTTTATAGAAATGTAGCAGCAGGAAGTCCACCGAAACCAGTAAAATTTTGAAAAAAAGTTTGGGAACCTCTGCTCTAAACTCTAAAATTCTAAAAAGGTACTATTTTCTTTAAACTTAATGAATAAAACCTCAAATTTTAATATTTAATTAATGAAGACAATATTAGCTAAACTCTATCGAAAATCTCAATCTGGATGTATTTGACAATAATTTGAACTTAGCAAACTTCAAACGCCATATGTGCCAACTATTTATTTCTACCTATCCCGTAAACTAATGAGAACAACAATTTTAAAAATTACCTACTTTATGTCAACTACTATATTTTATGGACTATATTTTGTTTCTTATATTTTATGTTACCTGTATTTTGTTAACGCTTATATTTTATGTAACCTAAATTTTTTTTTTTTTTTTTTAACCCTTATATTTTATGTAACCTATATTTTGTTTTTAACAAATATTATGTTACTTGTATTGTGTATTGTATTTTGTAAACCCATTCTTTTCACTGTAATTAAAAAAATGTACTGCATTCTATGTAAAAGCCCTATGGGCGTTTAAATAAATAAATAAATAAATCTAGAACAGAAAAATTAGAAAAATTTACGGTCACATCTGGGACTTGAACCCAGGATAGTCAAGCCGGGTCAGTGCTCTACCAACTGAGCTAATGTGTCCCTATCTGATTCGGTCATATTTAAATGTATCATTCTTCGATCAAGAACTACCTTTCTTAACGTATATTTAATTGGCTGCTTTCTTTATGTTTGATTGCAAGACTCAACTAGAACTAAATGCTATCTGAAGGTGGAGGAGGTGGAGAGGGAACGCGAGAGGTGAAGGGGACGCGGGAGAGGAAGGGGAGGCGGAAGGGGAACGGGATGAATAGGAAAGGACACGCAGGGAGAAACAATTTCTTTATTAAATGGCATAGCAACGCATGCCGGGTACCAGCTAGTAAATAATATAAGGCACTTTTTTTTTTGACTACACTTTGTGTTTAATAACTGCATGACATGTGATTCGTTTCGCGGTTTTAGATATTTTTTGATTGGTAATAATCGAAAGTTGTTTCTTTAACTACCCGCCAAAATGAGTACAGTAAATTAGCACAAGTCGATCGAATTGCGAAAACAATTAATTACTTTGGTAACATGCACGAAATAGGCCCGTCGCCAAACTTACTGGTCGCTGCAATTTAAATAAAAACAATTAAAAATACTGATTTAAGTTGTGTTTTACTTTGTTTTACAATAGCTCCACACAGTAGGCCCAGAGGAAAATAATTTCAAGGAGGGTGGTTTAAAGGAAATGAAGGAAATCTGGGGCTCAGTGGGTCCTACCATAGAGACCAAATGGTCTCCCTCAACCAGTCTCTCGTATGTGGGTAGACCCATCCGCTGCCAAACCTAAATAGATAGGCCTAAATAAACCTCACCCCTATAAGTCATCAAGCTGACCACTTGGGGTGACCCATGGCAGGGTTTTAATAATTTTTTTATATTAATAGAGACACTGCAAGTCAAAGCATGAAGAAGCATTTAAATATTGCGTATCGACTGCCGAAAGTCATTTAGTTTTACACCAAAAAAATCAATGCTTTCACTTGCGTTGACAAGTCTCGACATTCTGGATAAGGGAGAATGGTATCCGTAATTAGTAGAATGTTGATTGAGGAACAGCAATTCATTATTTCGAAGCCTACGGGAAGAGATGTTAAACTGGATGTGTTGTAACAATGCAGGTGTATCAGTAATACTGTTGATAATTTTAAATATGCAAATTAGATCAGAGTCCTTTCTACGTTTTTCTAAAGAAGACATGTTTAAAATGTGTTCAATTTCATCATATGAGTACTTGCCTCTTTCAAGACCCAACCTCCAAGCAATTCCTCTAAGGAAACGATGTTGTACGGATTCGATATGACAAATGTGGACAGCGTAGAAAGGAGACCAAATGACACAAGCATATTCAAGGTGAGGGCGAACCAGCGAACAGTAAAGAGTTTTAAGTGTACTTATATGTTTGAAGTCAAAGGTAATTCTATGAATGAAGCCGAGTAGTTTAAGTGATTTATTTACGATATTATTAATGTGATCACGGAAAGAAAGTTTGCAGTCTATAGTGACCCCAAGGTCCTTGATAGATGTGACAGTAGATAGACAAACACTATTTAGTTTATAATCAAACTGAATAGTTTTTATGGTTCTAAAAAAGGACAAAATTTTGCATTTATCAACATTAAGTTCCATGCAGTTAATTTTGCACCAATCGTTAAATGAATCAATATCAAGTTGAAATAGTAAACAGTCAAGGTGGGATTTAATAATCTTAAGAATCTTATTATCATCAGCAAATAGCCAGAAACGTGTGTGAGAAAAAACTTTATTGATATCGTTTATTAATGATATCAATAAACTTTTTATTAAAAGGTTAAAAAGAAGCGGGGCCAAATGGGCTCCTTGGGGAACGCCGGAAGTTACATCAATGTTAAAGGATTCAAAGTTATTTATTTTAACCCTTTGTTTTCTATCTGTCATGTAAGAGTGAAAGAATGATAACAAAGGGTTTCTAATGCCTATAGCATAAAGTTTGGCCATGAGAATACGGTGATTAACTTTGTCGAAGGCTTTGTAGAAGTCAGTGTATAGGACATCAACCTGAGTGTTATAGGCTTTCACAATGGTACTTGAAAAGGAAAGTAAATTTGTTGTTGTAGATTTCGCCGATCTAAATCCATGCTGTTCCTCAATTAGAACACTTTTGAAAACAGGAGTAATTTCCTTTTTTGGTTATCCAATAAAAGGTTCCCTGGGTGGCGATACCCATACCCGCCTCCCAAATTCTGTCTGGTACTCTGTACAACGACTGTATATCTCGAATTTGCTTTGAATTTAGGCGTCAATTTCAAAGTTGGAACTGATTTTCTTTTACATGAGCTCCACACAGGAAGCCCTGAGGAAAATAATTTCCCTGAGGGCCTATGTCATCTTTGGGGATGCTGTGTAGTTGATTTTTTTAGGGAAAGGAAGGAGAGGACAGTTCTGAGAAGGAAAAGGGTTTAAGGGGTGGGTAGGAATCTGGGGTTCAGTGTGTCCTGGTCATCCACCTCCAAGACCTAGACAAACCTTATCCCATGAACCCGGGCACCTCTGCTAAATCACCAAACGTAGCGAACCACTTGAGGTGACCTACGGCAGAGGTTTTGGTTATCCAATAAAGGTTCCCAGGGCAGCGGTACCCATTCCCGCCTCCCAAATTGATAACTGATTGTTTGAAACATGCAAAAAAGTGATGTAGTACCTATGTATAATATAATATTTTAACAGAAAACAATTTTAACTCTCTTTTTCAAAATTGAAATTATGATATCCCGTGATTTCTCATGGTTCTGCGGTAGTTCAATTATTATGTAACCAGTGGTTGTTTCAAGTTTCAAAAGAAGCAGGAAATAATCGGAAAACTTCGACTTGAAGAAAAATACAACAAAAGGTAACAAAATTGAGACAATCCCATATAACAATTTTGAGTGTAACAGACAAAATAAATCTTCTTCCTTGCGCTGTCCCAACTCATTGCCTAGGTAAGCTGTTGGGGTCGGCTCTTCTCGTTCCCAGGTTGTAATTTCTTCTGTTCTGGGTATCGCCTTCATCCAGGCCGTTTCTCGGAAGAATTTTGGAGCATTGAGTCATCTAGGAGCAGTTACAGGAGTTTTTTGTTCGTACATTTTTTTTCTGTGTTGTATTTATTTTGTTTTTTTTTTGTTTGTATTTATTTTGTTTTTTTTTGTTTGTAACAGACAAAATAAATACAACACAGAAAAAAAATGTACGAACCAGCAATTATGTATTTGTAATTTCCTTTGTTCGTGTAAGAAAATGTAACATCTTAAGCCACTTAACTAAGTTATTATTACTAAATTGCAGATTGCAATCGTAACGAGAAAACTTTCCAAAATATGTGTTACATGATGATAGATTAGAAATGTCATAAAATGTATTACGTGACCTCTTTTTGTATTGCACTTATGTCGTAATATACACAATGACAATTTGTACTTTTTCTAACACCTAATTACTATTATTCGTTAAGTCGGTGAGAACATACAAACATAAATACATAGATTTATAAGTAACCAACTGAATGTTCAATCTTATTCCAATCACATGTCGAATAAATAGATTGTAAGAAATGTAGAAGATGTAGTCTAACAATAACGCATTTACACAAAAAGGTATATTTTCTATATATGTATAGTTTTAAAAATGTAGAATATGTAGTATAACAATTAGAAATTTACACAAAAGGGTATACATTCCATCTTACATCCATTTTACATGTCCAATAAATTAAGTTTTAGAAGAAGATGCAGTAGTGTATATTACATATAGAATAAATTGAGTTTTATAAATGTAGAAGATGTAGTATGATATTTACGAATTTACACAAAAAGGTTCGATTTTTAAACCGTATATATTACACGTCGAATAAATCGAGTTTTAGAAATGTAGAAGATGCAGTAAGGTACACATAATTGTTCGATCTTTCAACCGTACATATTACATGTCGAATAAATTGAATTTTAGAAATGTAGAAGATGCGGTACATACTTTTATACAACTGGGAGTTGGTTACTTATAAAACTATGTTATTCAATTATTCACATTACTTGTCGAATAAATTGATTTTTAGAAATGTAGAAGATGGAGTACAAAAATTACGCATTTATACAAAAAGGTGTCTTTTCGACACTCCTATAGTTTTGGAAAAGTAGAATACGCAGTTACAACAATTACGAATTTACACTTAAAATATGTTCGATCTTTCAATCATCCATATTAAGTGTCGAATAAATTGAGTATTAAAAAACGTATATATTTATTTTTATTTTAGTACATAAAACAGGCATTTTGCCCAAAAAGTTACATATTTTAAATACAATGTATTCTTAGGTGTAGAAGATGCTATATAAAATTTTACACAAAATGTACACCTACATTAATTTGATCTTTCATCCATTTTATATCTTTACATAGTAGCTCCATGAAGTAGCTCCCGCTGTGTGTGCGCTTAGATCTTTAAAACTATGCAACGGATATACATGCAGTTTTCACCAATAGATTACAGATAGATACAGATTTGTCAAGGTTTTGTGTAAATTGGTTGAAATATATAAATAAAGGGAGCGGGCTGGCAAGCGGGAATCGGGCTGGCATGCGGGCGGTGTGGATTTGATTTAACAGATGACGTTGGTTATAAAGGTTGGGTAATGGCGTGGCATTTTGTTTCGTTGGCCACAGAAGCGTGTGGCCGGATCTGCTAGTTTATAATAAATTGAGTTTTAGAAGAAGATGCAATAGAAGATTTTAGTAGAAAATGCTGTACAACAAATACGAATGTGCGCACGAAGGTATATGTTCTGTTCAATCTTTCAACAGTAAGATGCAGTATAACAATTACGAATTTACACCAAAAGGTTTCAACTATGTTTCGATCTTTCAATCGTACATATTGCATGTCGAATAAATAGAGTTTTAAAAATGCAGAATATGCTGTACAACAATTATAAAGTTACACAAAAGGGTATATATGTTCGATCTTTAAACCATACACATTTTAAATTGTATGAGTCATAATAATTGTACTCATGTTATTATACAGACTAATGTAATTCTTTTAAAAAATGTTCAATCAAAATTAAACTACATACTTGTGTTGTACCTACTTATATATTTCATATCGAATCCATAGTTGCAAAAGCTTCCAAGGTACTTGGCTTCATACTCAGAATCGGCAAACACTTTAAAAAGGTAATCACTATGAAAATGCTGTACTTTGCGTATGTACGCAGTTCTCTGGAGTACGCCTCTCAAGTCTGGAATCCCAGGTACACAACATACATAGAAAGGATTGAGAAAATACAAAATCGTTTTCTACGATACCTTGATTTTCGGGGATATCGTCCTCATCTAAGTTATGTGGAGTCAGCCACGTTTTTCAAAATCTCGTCACTAGAAAATCGTAGAAATTCTGCAGACGTAATATTCTTGCAAAAGATAACCACCTCTGCGATAGATTGCCCGGAATTACTTGAAAGAATTCAATTAAGAGTGCCCACCAGACAAACTAGACTAAATCACACACTTAACACACCTCTAAACAAAACACATTCATTAACCGCGTTTCACACTTTTTTAACAATTCATACAATGAATTCGACTTATTTAACACAGCACCCCAAATTCTAAAAAAAAATAAACAATAAATAACTTCTAAACATATACAAACTATTATACTCCTATACAAATAACTTATTCACTCCCAGATTAGATCCGTCCCCTTCCCCTCCCGCCCACCATCCCATCCCAATAAGCTATTATAACTATTATAACTTTTATAACTTTTTAATCTCTCTAATTAATACACACCAGTGAAAACCTATTATTGGTTCAATAACATATACATATGTAAATACACCTAAGTAAATAATGTAACTGTTGGTTTTCCAAATAAAATAAACTAAAATAAAATACTTAGTTCATCATGTTATGTAAATAAAAAAACTTTTTTTTGTATTAAGTTATTTCATCGCAATTTGAACGCAGTGCAGACGTAGAGTACAGACGTTTTATATACCTAACGGGAGTAGACTGGGTTGAAAGAAAGGGAAACTTCCTCCAAACGGTGGTCGCTGGCTGCGGAGAAGTCAGCAGTAACGAGGTGGAGCGAGCGAAGTGAACTGACTTGGGAAGTTGAGTGGACTGTACAGATAGTTCTTGTCGCGACCTTTCGAACACACGGACGCCGCGTTTATCGACCAACGAACAGTGCTAGTTGTGGAATAAAGTGAAGTTTGTTCATATATATCATATTTTTAAAGGATTACTTCAGGACTTTTACACATTTATATTTTTACTTGATTCAATTCAAACATCAAATTTTATAATTTAAAATTTTTTGGAAACTTACATTTCTGTTACAATTTTTAACTTTCCGTGAAACTTAAAAAGTTTGGATATTTTTTTTTTTATTGAAACATTTATTAAAGTTACAATTTTACAACATAATATTACAACAATATTTCAATCACTCTCCTAATAAAGCAGCTGCTTGTGTTTATGAGAGGACAACTAAATACTTTTACGTCTATATAAATTAAAAATATTATTACAAGAACTAATATTAATTTTATGAGAAAATACGATACAAGTAGTAAAATTATTGGTTAATTAATAAATTATTCAAAGGATTGATAAAGCAAAACGTATTTGTAAACAATAAGTAAAGTTATGAGGTGGTACTAGAGTATTTCAATTTTTTTTTTTAATATATTTTTTTTTTATTTATTTATTTATTTACTATAGATACATACAAAAGTACAAAACACATATTAGGAAGCTTTGCCTGTCCAACTAGGAAAGTTTCCCGTACCAGGACAGACAAATTTACAAGTTTAGTTCATATTATACATACATAATTACATAACAAAAAAAATAGAAAAAGAACCTGGTAGCATAAAGTATATTCGGATTTGCGGAATTAACCTGATAACATATAATATATTCAGATTTACAGTGTATGAGATAAGTAGGAAATAAAGTTAGTAGCATTGAAAAGTCAAAAAGTGTAAACCAAGTATTTGATAACAAGTTGGAGGAATTACAACAAGATTCACAATATAGAGAGATGAAGTTATGTGTTTAAAAGTGTGAACTTATAATACATAGTTCACTTATAAGAGAAAAACATAAAAATTTACAATATTAGATATAATTTATGTATGTAAAAATATATATTCAGTTGTTTTTTTATTATTTATTTATGCGCTGTAACTAATATGTAAACAATTATGTGCAAACATGACATTATCTTTACTGATTAATATATTTGTCGTAGTTTTCTGCCGATCGCATATCTAGGGGTTTTTTTTTGAATAAATTTAAACCCTTGAATATATGTAGTGATGCTGTGCTTCGTACTAGTGGTACGGTTAGTCCTCCAACAGATATGATTCTTTTGCTAATATTTAATTGTGGTGTAGTATTTTTATTAAAGTAATCTTTATGTAATTGTAGTAGTGCAATTTTGTCATAAATTTTTGTAAGTGCGGGAACCGGGAATATGGTTTGAGATTTGTTCTGCCCTTATGATGAACATTGTAACGCTGTCCGAAACTTTGGCTAAAGAAGGGAAAGTACAACACGGCATAATAACCCAAAAATTAATCACGATTGTAAAATATTTTAAAAATCTCTTTTCCTTCAGGCTAGAAAAAGAAAAAAATGTGTGAATAAATCAATTTCGATTTATTTGTGTTTTGCATGGCGTGCTCACACTTATAAGTGATAGTATATTGCTTACCGATGAGATTCTAGAAATAACAAGCGTAACAAGCCGTTAGTTATGGTTATGAACATTACTTCACAATGCAGAAATTTTGAATTTTATTTCATTTACAATTTTTTTGTACCGTAATGCACCGTAGATACCTATGATGAGGATTTTTTTTCTCATTTCATAATCTGTGCATGTATGTAATGCTGACCCCACGGTTGATCCCCGACAGTTTTGGCATCCTGAAATTATAATTATCATAACATTATAATATTTTGTGCATTATTTACCAATTTCAAGCCTAAAATCGACTTCAAAAATATCTTTAAAAATAAGTTGGTATGGACATTAAACTAATTTATTGACAGTGTCTATTTTTTACTTATTAACTGGTACATGCAGTACATGGACAAGTTGTTTTATCCTTGATGCACGTTTATATGCGGAAGCATGGAACATATCCAAGGTTCATGCACCATATTGAGGAAACTGATTCTGTGAGTCTAAAAACTTGACGGAAAGCAAGTCTTGCTATTCTGTCTTTCAAAATTTGGAACAATTTCATCGATAGCTCATTTCTATATGATTTATATGTACCATACCACTACAGCCGAAGTCGACATCATGACTTATTTAAAGTACCGAACGGTAGAACAGACGTCTTGGCAAAGCATAGCATGACGAGGGGAGTGGTGCTGTTAAATGAAATTGCAAACCATTTGGATGTAAGTGACTGTTCTTTATATGCCTTAAAAATATTATTGAAGAGTCACTTTCCTAAATGCTGATAGGGAAACTAAATTGTACTGTAATTGGAATTATTCTGTTGTACAATAATAATAAAAATAAAAAAACAAAAAATAAAAATAAAATAAAATAGAAAGAAAACATGCTTTAAACTTTTGTTATTCGGCAGTACATCAACTCTGCACACCCCTTCGGGGACACTTAATTATATTTTATGTAATTAGGTCTACCGTATTTTCCCAATACCGACTGCATATTGTATATAAGTGTGCTGGGGGCCAACTGTCAACTGTGAGGAAATGTTAACCAAATGTGTATCTAAAATAATAAAACGTTTTCTTCTTCTTCTTGGGCCCTGACGGTTCAACGGACGTTGGCTATCATGTTGGCTATGCGGACTTTGTTTATTGCGGCCCGGAACAGCTCTACAGTAGACTGGCTAAACCACTAAGTTTTTCAGCCATGAGGTTCTCCTTTTTCCAGGGCCCCGTCTTCCGGCAACCTTTCCCTGCATTATGAGATGCAAGATCTCGTACTTCTATGGATGTCTCATCACATGTCCAAGATATTGAAGTTTTCGGATTTTTATAGTTTTAATAACGTATTTTTCTTTATTCATCCGAACCATAACATTTTCATTCGTAACCTTGTTCACCCAGCTTATTTTAAGTATTCTTCTGTAGATCCACATTTCGAATGCCTTAAGTCGCCTAATTAGTTCTTCAGTAAGCGTCCATGCTTCCATTCCATAAAATAATATCGAAAACATTTAGGGAAACTAAAATCGTATTGAAAAATCTATTTAATCTAATAAATTATTACTTTTCCGTACAAATTGTATACATCAATAAATTACGATAAAATAATCGCTCTGCACACTTGGAAACAAAAAATTAACCACATCCAAAGCATTTTTTCAAAAGGATATTTTTAAATTAAATGAGATGTTTTCTCATTGGGCAGCTTACAGAGTGTATAAAGACAATTTATCGGACTGCCTGCATTTGCAAAACTTTGTGAAAGTAACATCTCAAATAATAACGTTCGTCTTATTCGGATAATTGTTACGCATTTCCAATATAATGTATCCAGTACAGCAAATTGTTAATTACTTTTGCCATTCTCTTTTATTCATCACAGCCAATTCTTCAATCTATCAGGAAAGTTTAAACAAATAACAAGTGAATAAAGTATAGCAGTTTTTTCTTCATTATCGATTAAAACAGTAAGTTTTTGGTGCCACAAAAAATCTTATGCTTTTGTTAGTTAAATATCGGGAGTTTTGATAAATAACATTAAATAACACGTGCTACAAAAGAGAACTTAGGTATTTCCATTCATTTCGGTTAATATTGTATTAAGTTTGTCCGAATCCAGATAAAAAATCACCTTTCGTTTTATTGTGCGCTTTGTTAGCTAAATGAATCGGGCGCTGTGCTTTGTGCTATTTTCAAGTTCATGGTGACGTATTATCATTCTCAATAGAGTATAAACTTGTAAAGAAAGGTATTAATTATACCGACAATGAAAATTATATCAAGTGCAGGTGTATTGTGACCACTGCCTGCTAGTAATATATTTATATTATACTAGCTGACCCGGAAAACGTTGTTCTACCATATAAATTATTTTTAGTAATTATGTTGGTGTTAAATAAAAAATTACGAATGTATTGTAAGTGTATGGGGATGGGATCTATGACAGAAAGGAATGGAGCGCTGTAGACGATGACGTTCGTTGTGATACGTTCGCACAAAGATATTCAATTACATATTCAAATACATATCTTTGTACGAACGTATATATCATAACGAACGTCATCGTCTACAGCGCTCCATTCCTTTCTGTCATAGATCCCATCCCCACACACTTCTTTATTAAATATTCACTAGACATAATTTATTTCAATATCTTTGCGTTCGTATCATTCGTATAATTCGTTGTGATACATAACAAATGCCGAATGAAATGTCAAAATGACGCGACGCTTCTCGTGAGTGACTTGCGCATGTGTGGATGAAAGTTCGATGAGGCGGACGTAGCGCCATCTGTCATTCAACAACTTGAATAATTTCATTATACGAACGACGGTTAATTTTTTTCATTCAAAAATACTACAAACGTGATTAAAAATGGGAGCGGGGATAGGAGGGTGAAAATTTGGAGTTATAGGTATTTTTTGATGCCAAAAAAACAAACAAAAAAATCTGGATAGGGACACCCTAATTATCTAGCGGTATGAAATATACTTTACGACCTATTCTCATACCTACCAAATATACATTTAAAAAAAACCATAAAAATCGGTCAAGCCGTTTTGGAGGAGCGCGACCACAAACACCGTGCCACGAGATTTATATATATATATGTGTATTTTTTTTTTCTTTGTTTTTTTTTTTTAAAGAAAGACAAACATTCCCGGGTTACGAATAACCCAACAATGTTTGAAAATCTCCTAATAGGTACCACCACAGAAAGCCGAAAATGTTGCTTGTGTTGTGATGGAGGACTTAGCCAGCCGAGGAATCGAACACACGACACTCGGGTAGGACTCAAGCGCTATGCCCAAACCCAGACCCAACCACTGACCACTGGTCAAAATATATATATATATAGATAATAATAATAAAACATTAATTTATCAATAGATTTTTACATTTTAAACATTTTGTGTAGTTATAATTGATTCTATTGACAAAAAGGTCACTGCTCATTATAATTATTACCGTGACGATTCATGGTTACGGTACCGTGACGGCAAAAAAGGCAATAAACACACGTTCATTATCGCTATAATGCTGCAGCTCTTTGAAAAGATGAGATACATGATGTACGTAAGTCTGTTTCCTCCAAAGGAAAAAAGTGATAATTTTCTTGCATATCTCACACACCGCACTGTGACGTCTCCGTAGACCACTACACACCGCATATCTCACACACCGCACTGTGACGTCTCCGTAGACCACTACACACCGCATATCTCACACACCGCACTGTGACGTCTCCGTAGACCACTACACACCGCATATCTCACACACCGCACTGTGACGTCTCCGTAGACCACTACACACCGCATATCTCACACACCGCACTGTGACGTCTCCGTAGACCACTACACACCGCATATCTCACACACCGCACTGTGACGTCTCCGTAGACCACTACACACCGCATATCTCACACACCGCACTGTGACGTCTCCGTAGACCACTACACACCGCATATCTCACACACCGCACTGTGACGTCTCCGTAGACCACTACACACCGCATATCTCACACACCGCACTGTGACGTCTCCGTAGACCACTACACACCGCATATCTCACACACCGCACTGTGACGTCTCCGTAGACCACTACACACCGCATATCTCACACACCGCACTGTGACGTCTCCGTAGACCACTACACACCGCATATCTCACACACCGCACTGTGACGTCTCCGTAGACCACTACACACCGCATATCTCACACACCGCACTGTGACGTCTCCGTAGACCACTACACACCGCATATCTCACACACCGCACTGTGACGTCTCCGTAGACCACTACACACCGCATATCTCACACACCGCACTGTGACGTCTCCGTAGACCACTACACACCGCATATCTCACACACCGTACTGTGACGTCTCCGTAGACCACTACACACCGCATATCTCACACACCGCACTGTGACGTCTCCGTAGACCACTACACACCGCATATCTCACACACCGCACTGTGACGTCTCCGTAGACCACTACACACCGCATATCTCACACACCGCACTGTGACGTCTCCGTAGACCACTACACACTGCATCTCTCACACACCGCACTGTGACGTCTCCGTAGACCACTACACACCGCATATCTCACACACCGCACTGTGACGTCTCCGTAGACCACTACACACCGCATATCTCACACACCGCACTGTGACGTCTCCGTAGACCACTACACACCGCATATCTCACACACCGCACTGTGACGTCTCCGTAGACCATTACAAAACCGTGGCGATGATTTTGAAATTATGGAGTAAAGTGACAACGATAATTTTAAAGTGTGAGTGAATTCCAAAAAATAAGAACTGTCAAATAATGTCAATGCGCTGATGGTTTTGCTTTCCTTCTTAAATATATAATACTGCAGTTCTTTCTTACACACTAAATAGCAACAGTCAAAAATGAGACAAACAGTGAACGTATGTCTGCACCCCCTCCAAAGTAATTAACAAACATTATCATAAATCTCCCTCACACCTATAAAGAAAATGAAGCGCGGGGAAAAGTAATACTTTGGAGGAAACAGTCACACGTATTTTATTTGTCTCACCATTAATCAATGTGTAAGAAATAGGTGCAACATTATATCGATAAGGAACGTATGTTTATTGCCTTTTTTGCCGTCACGGTGACGTAAGCGTGAATCGTCACGGTAATTATAAAGACGCTCATTCGGAATTTCTTCCGGAATGATGCTGGTTTTAGGCAGTGCGTCTATCTGTGTTGATTTTATCTGTGTTTGTTTAAGAGCCATTAATAAACCAGCTGAAAATCCACAATTAGTCGAAAGATGTTCTTACGATCGATACAGGGTGGTTCCAATGAGAAAGATTAATTATTCTCCATACCAGCTTTTTAAAATTATAACTCAATATCGATTTTATTTCATTCCAAATTTTCTTTAATTTATACCTACATCCAAAAATGCTGAAAGGCGTGATGATAAAACTATTAAAATTATGTACTTTTTGTAATTATTTTTGATCATATCATAAGTATTTAAAAAATAATGTAAAAAAAAATCTTAAATATATTAATTTGTTAGACTGTAAATAGACAGACAAAATAGAGAAATTTTCGTCATAAATAAGTGTTCGGATATATTCTTTAACTAGCTGGTCCCGGCATGCGTTGCTATGCCATTAATAAAGAAATTGTTTCTCCCTGAGTGTCCTTTCCCATTTGTCCCGTTCCCCTTCCGCCTCCCTTTCTTCTACTGCGTCCTCTTCCCCTCTCGCGTTCCCACTTCGTCACCTCCACCTTCCCTCTCCCCACTCCACTCCCCTCCCCTTCCCCCGTCCCGCGAACCCTCCTCCTGAGTTCTCCTCCCCCCTCCCAGGTCCCCCTCCCCCTCTCTGGTTCCCCTCCCCCATCTCTCCCTCCCTCCCGCTTTCCATAGCAATAGCCTCTTCCTCGCGTACCCCAATAGCAATTATTTTATACAAATTTCATAATGCCAGAGCTCACCTGAAGTTTTATAAAAACCTTGTCCTGACAATAACGAACACACAAAACAAAGAATTATCCAATTTGGTGCAGTCTTTCGAATGTTATGCGCTTAGCAACACATTCAGCGATTCATTTTTATATTACAGATTAAAATTGGTACCTAACATAGGAACCTATTAAAAATATCTAAAATTCTTGATTCGATTCAAACTATTAGAGGAGTACCTACTATCTACTTTAAATAAATTTATCAACTTAAAGATTTTCAAAAATAGAATCCTGATTTAACATTTTGCAAAATGTCATTCTCAAACACGCGAACTGTCAAACGTGCGATAGTCATTTTTCTGCACAATTTTCTTAATTTTTCTCTCCGTAAGAACCATCCTCGTACTTCAAGGAATATTCTAAAAAAATAATTATTGAAATCGGTTCAGCTGCTCTCGAGATTTGCGCTTAGCAACACATTTAGCGATTCATTTTTATATATAAGATGATTTTATTTGAAATAAATTTAAAATTTTGAAACATGCGTTTACTAGATAAAGTATTGATTTACAATAATGTATGATTACATGGTATAAAATATGACTTGTAAAATAAGATTTCTCGTTTGAAAATTTAACAAATCTGCCAACAACCTATGGTATAACCTTATTATACTAAAAATTATAATTTTTTCCTCAAAATTTAAAACATCCGTTTACTAGATAAAAGAACAATCTGTCGAAATCAATTTACAATTTTTTGTGGAAAATAGTCAATACGTCAAAAACTTGATTTAAAAATGACATATTTCCGCCGTTCCGGTTTTCTCTGGTCAATCGAATTCAATATATTTTTCATGGTGACCAGACAACTCAAAATGAAACCAACTCAGAAGCACCTCAGAAAGGTCATTAAGAGTGATGATAAAAAAAATTTAAAAATTGGTTAAATAGGTTAAGTTAGTTTAGGGTTACCGGCTATTTTAAAATTATTTGTTCGTAGCTTTTAATGACCTTTCTGAGGTGTTTCTGAGTTGGTTTCATTCTGAGTTGGCATATAACCATTTTTCATACCTGATTTAAAACTGGCAGTGGTAGAACAAATTTGATGCTCGATACATTTGGTAGAGTTATTATGAAGGTACGTGGTATGTTTAGTAGGTTATTTGGTAGATAGACTAACACCTCTGCCATAGGTCACCCCAATTGGTACGCTACATTTGGTGACTTAACAGGGATGCCTGAGTTCGTGGGGTGAGTTTTGTTTTGAGATGCGTCTGTCCACCGGCTGCATGGATCTGGAGAGAATGGTTGAAGGAGTCTATTTGACTTCTCCAGCCGTACTCTCTCGGAGCGATACTCGGGAAAGTGTCACATACATTACTTTTAACTTAATAGGAATGCATGGCGAGCGTTTTACTGAAATAGGTCAAGACACGAAAGTAGCGTTGTCTTACACAGGCATTTTATAGATCAGAATATATTTCCACATTAATAGAAATAATTGACTATTTGACAACTGAATAAACAACTATGCCCAGCGACTAAAACGAAGAGATTTTTTGAAAGATTGGATTTGAAACAGATTTTTGAGTAAATTCGATTGCGTACTAGTAAAGAATTCATCGATTTATAATATCCATTCGAACTCTATTCAAACACTGGACGTAAAAACTGTGATTGTTCGTTTATTTACGTTTCGCATTTCATACGAATTTACACTTCCGGAAGACTTTTTCTCAATCAATAATTCTCTACACCAGCGGTGGGCAATAATTTTTGGTTGCGGGCCGTACGAATATGTAATTTTTTTGGGGGGCCGCGCAATCAGCGCGCTTGTGACTACCCGCTTGAACTGCTAGCGAACAGCATCGTATAGCGCAAAGTTTTCCAACATTATATTAAGTATATTTTTCTTCAACGCTAAAGTAAGACACAGAAAAATCATTGCGGAAACCACATTTTTCACTTAAAGTTATGGAACTTTAATGGATTTTCAACATTTTGAGAATGCTTGTTTTTATATTTATTTTATATTATATATGAACATAATAAACACACGGAACACGCGCCGCAGGCTAAAAGTTTTTAGTCGTCATTAAATATTTTGAAATATCACGGCCAGCCAGATAGCAGCGTTGCATACCACTTTATAACCATCACCATTAATGTGATTTTTTAAGAGAAACTTCTTTAGCACCGTTGTGTTTTGAAACTCAATGAAACGGAAATGATACTAAAAAGAGATTTATAGATACATCTATAGGATTTATCCTGCGATAGAATGAGATAGAATGAAACCGTACCTAC